>CM077115.1:551713807-553092790 GCA_039619475.1 Icerya purchasi
CTTTAGTCTTGTATATTTGAGAATGTGTGGGCTTAAAATAGTTTGCATGAACTTAGTTATGCTGTATTGAGATAGCGCCATTTCTAATTAAAATGTTGTATTTGTAGTAAAAATTAGGGGATTTTCCCTAAGATGTTCCATTTTTCATTAAAATTTGGTGTTTTCTACCTAAGATGGTGGCGGTTATAATAAAATTGGGGCGAATGTAGCCGGAAATGGGATATTTTACTGTAAAATTGTTGTTTTGCATCTAAAATACAGATATTTTTGTGTAAAATTAAGTTTTCCTCTAAAATTTAGTGTTTTTTTCTAAAACACAGGTGTTTTAACCTTAAATGAAATAATTTGTGTATGAAAAATACTTTTTTAGCCTGATCTGTATACTTCTTGATGTGTCATTCCATTCTTTGTGAAGCTATTTTTGAACTGGTTGGTGACTTGTTGTAGGGTGGTTTACAGAACTTTCTGATGTAATGGTTATAGTATAACGGTTGTTGTGTGTTATTGGGATGTTGGTGTTTGGTTGGGAAGATGTATATTATAGAATTCCTGAGAGTGTGATTGCGCCAGTCAAATAATAAACTTGGGTAAGCGATGGAGTATGTCCCATCAAGCGGGGTGAGTGCTGCTTAGTAATTAAATTAGTTATTGTGCACATTGCAGAACAGTTATAATATGTTTAGCCAAAATTATTTGTTGCATGTTTTTCTTGTTACATATTAAACGTTCACACTGAGGGGCATGATTGACTCGTCAACGTCTGGATCCCTGCAATTATTTTAATTTTATAATTTTAATCTGCACTGAACAAATGTATATTACTACGGCCGCATCAAATCTGTTATGAATGCTAATGTTTGTGGGGGAGGTGTCGCTTCTTCGAATTAGAAGATGAAATCAAACTGTAACATATGGTATACTATATCAAACATGTGCAAGCATGTTAAGGGCAGACACATTACCATGTTGGAGGGTTTCTGAAAATTTCATAATGACGTGCATAATTAAATAGTAGACCCAGCACATGTCAAAAGCAGCTCATAAAAGAACGTACATTGAGTGCATCTTTTGCAGCAATTAAACTGGTTGTATATTACTACACGTTAGTGGCCTAATCAGTTTTATCAATCATCCACTCTGATTACTCATATGCAAATCATCATAGTAGAAAGAAATAGGCTAGAACGCAAATAAGCCTTGTGAGGGTTGTACTGCAGTAGTTATTTTGGTGGAATATTTGGGAATACCTATCAAAATCTATAAGCTGAGACATATCTCCTCATACACATTGTCATCACAATTATTTTGGCTAGATTGTATCAATGCATATTTTAAATCACATAAAAATAGCAAATGCTTCACACATGAGCGAAATAAACATCATAATTATACACACACATGTAAACATATGTAGACATGTGCACAAAAGCACACACACACAACAATCTAGCAGGGGTTAGTAAGTTATATTAGCACTGGCTGGTTATAGATATAGTAAAACAATCCCCAGGGCACACACACACACACAATTTGTTTGTGAGTTAGAAAAGTTTAAAGATGGGTTGTCAGCAGTAAAACGTATTCTCAAAGCATATACAATGAAGGAGTGGTAGATGTGTCATCAACACACGCAAACACACAGGCATACAAGGCAATTTAGCACAGGTTAATTGTGCATATTAGCTTTGGTGTGTTAGAGGTATAATAAAGCACGTCCCCAAAGTGTTCTCACACACTCACTCACATACGCATACATGCATATGTACAACAATCTAGTAGAGGTAGTAAGTTATATTAGCATTGGTTGGTTAAAGATGTAGTAAATCAATCCCTAGAGTATACACACACACACACAGAATTTGTTAGTGGGTTAGAAAAGTTTAAAGGTGGGCTGTCAGCAGTAAAATATATTTTCAACACACACACAAACAAGGTTAGCAAGTTACTAGACTGTTTAGGCAGTGGTAGATGCATCGTCAACATACATAGAAACACACAGGCGTACAAAGCAACTCAGTACAGACCAATAAGGCATATTAGGTTTGGTAAGTTATAGGTATAATAAAAACCACCCCCAAAGTATACACACCCGCACATACTTGCCTGCATGTACACGGTCACACGCACATGCACACACACACGTGTACACATAAACGCACATACATACACACATGCGCTCGTGAATAGGCATGTGCACATGCAAACGTACATACATGTAAACACACATATATGCACACAAAATAGCTTAGCATGGGTTAGCAAGTTACATTAGCATTGGCTGGTTATAGATGTAGTAAAGCACATCCCCGAAATATACACACACAAAAACAGCAGATTTGGTAAGGGTTAGAAAAGTTCCCCCCCGGACATGTCAACAAAAGATCTTTGCCTAGAAACGACACGAGGGAAAAGGATCAGTTAAATATAGATTCGGTCAGCTATTGATAAGATAAAATAACTGAGAATAGAAACAACGGAGATCGATGGAAACGATAAGATATATACACGAAGTACAATAAGGAGTGGGGAGTTTGAGTGATAACTTCAAAAGTGACCGGCCAATAGTAACACATATTCTCAACGCGTATTCAAACATAAGCAGATGGTACTGGTATGTTCTGTATATCTTTGTTATCTTCATTAAATGGGAAAGTTGGGAAATAGTCATAGTTGGATAATAACGCAAATATGTTATTAACTTTATCTGAAAATAGATCTTTTCGATTGTATGTTTTGGGAATTTCCAGAGAAGCTTCCTGGAAACCCAGATTACGAGAGGCCATCAATTCATTGATGTTCTGCTTTCTCTTTCTCTCGGGACAAGATGCATTCGTCGATTTATGGCCAACACCACAGAATAAACAAGGAGCCATTTGACTATTGCACTGTGCTTCTGCGTGGTCTTTTCTCCGCATCTAGCACACCTTGGATTGTTCTTACATTGGACTCACTATATACGAGTATATGCCCATAATATTTCATATAACGGTAACATTGTCTAGACAATCGCGAGATTTTTTTTTTTTTTTTTGTAAGTAAAGTATTTATTATTAGAGAAGTTTTTTCGAGTAAAGAAAAGATAAAAATAACTATTATTAAAAATACAATAAAAAAAGAGAACGGGGGAAACTACTAGACGACAGCGTTCCTTATCGAGGCCGAATAACTGAATTAATAAAACGGTTACCAGCGTTACATCGCATTTCATCGCTTATCTTGATTTAAAATTTTAATGAAAAAAAATTTTAATTAATTTTAACGTTTAAAATGTTCAAAATTTAAAAATAAATTTCGTTTATTTTTCTACAGCTGTGGCCGGATATATTTTTCAATAAACACGACCCTGCGCTAATGTAAACACGGAACGATAAAGGTTAAAATGTGCGCGCATAAAAAATGGCGAATTATAAGCAATTTTTAACGAAAAGCTGGAAAAAATTGTCACCTTCTGCGTACACACGCCAAAGCGAACGACGGTAATTAGTTTTAAAAGTCGGCCTGTGCTAAAGATCACGCGTTTGATTTAACACACATTTCAGAACAATCTGTGTAGGAGTAATAATAATAATAATAATAATAATAATAATAATAATGTGTGCAAATATTCTCATTTATTCCGATAGTACAGGCGACAAATAATAATATACAGGTATAGAGAGAGAAAGAGAGAGAGAGAGAGTAAGCTCCGGTGATAAAAGTAGAGTGACAAATACACAGTCGTTGTAGTCTCGGTAGTGTAGACGAGTGCGAACAGAGAAAAAGTCGGAGGTGGCAGGAAAAACGATGATTCTTCGAAAAGCCGGAGAGGATATAAAATAATGAAATATTTAATACAATAACATAATGGGGCAAAGGAAGTGGCAAGAACGTGGAAAAGCTTATTTTTCTTCCTTTTCGAATTTGAATAGTCGAATAAAAACAAAACAAAAGAAAAACACGGCCGAAGAATAAATTTACATTCGATAGAGGGAAACAGCGCCATTTTTAATTTTTTTCTTTGTTTTCGTTTTTATGTTTCCCCACCCCCACCCCCGTTCAGCTTGAATGTCGCCCATTAGCATATTAGAATGTGGAAATGTGCGGAAAAAGGCCCAGAAAAAAAAACAAAAAACAGCAACAACTCGTCCACATTCTCGCGCGCAATGCTGCTCGCGTTCAGAGCTAAACACACACGCCCGCTAGTGGATTATTCGAAAAATATTCCTTCTTTATCCTGGTCGCGCTTCTTCCTTAATAATATATGCGCCTCTCCTTTCGCAACTCTCAGGCGTATTGGTGGCCAACGGAGACAAAAAGCTCTCCATTTTTGGCTGCAAACGGAAAAAAATGAATTTTGATGAGTAGCGTCTTCTCGCTCGCAATTATTCCTTTCGCTTGTCAGGAATACTTCCTTGTCTCTCCATCCTTAATCTGCTTGCTTCAGTCTGCCTTACTTACAGTTGCTCCCTGGCGGTCCCGCTTATTTGTCTGCCTATGCTTCCGAGCAATCTGCAGCCGATGCACATTATTTGCTACATACGCATATTGTCTAAGACGTTCGCGAGCCAACGCCGGCAGATAAGTTGTGTCACATCATTGTTTCATGCCGGTTGCTCTTACCTCTCCGAAGTGTAAGTAGTCTTTTTTCGCAGGCAAGGAATCCACTTAATAGAGACAACTTTCAGAGCGAGCAGGCTTTTTACGAAAACAACTCTAAAAAGGTCGCTACCGAGCGAACAGATATGTATATACACATATATACATAGATATATATATAAATGTGTGTATATCGTTTGTTTGCATATATATATATATATATGTACGCAAAAGAAACACAATTGTGGAGTGGTTTTGTTTTTATCTTCTTTTTTTATTTCCTTTTTTGATCCCTAAAACCGCAAGAATTTAGAGAAAAAAGAAATGTCACTTGTACACTAAAAAAAATTATTTGCCACTTTTCGTTGGTTTTTTTTTTTTTTTTTCTTTTTCTTCGGGCATACATTCTAGAAAAAGAAGAAGTTTGCGATGTAAACGGATGTAAAAAAGATTAGGTAGAATATAATAGATACAAAGCGAATGACCTTTAGCGGGAGCAAAAGTGATAATGAAAAATAAGCTGACGTGGAAGAAAAGTCGTAAAAATTGATGTTGCTTTAAGATTGCCTCTGGTTTTTGCTGTCGTTATTTCTTCTAAGAAGTACTGGGGAACTTTTTAAAATTATCAGCTCGCAACAATATTACAAACGAGAATAAATACGAGTACAAGTGTGAAAAGAAAATTAAATCTACAAATAGAGTAAAAGACGAAGGATTTATTCGCAAATGAAGAGAAGCAGGAGTTTAAATAAATAAATAAATAAATAAATAAATCTACCAATAAAACGATAGATGAATATGTAAAAAATATACCGAATTAGTAACATTATTGAGCGAACTCTTGAGCTGAAAACAAAAATATAAACAAGCATAACCAAACTGCGCAGCAAGATCGAAATCTAAAGTTATATTTGTTTTTGTTTTATTTTTGGTACTAATTTGGTATATTTTTTATATACATATTTATTTATCGTTTGTTATTTGCCGGTTTATAATTTTCCTGTTAAACGGTTATGATTAAAAATACTACGAGTATATGTATATATGTTACGCGATGAACACGACCGGTTCGATTGATGAAATTATCGACTTCGTGTTCTAGTACTTTCTCATATAAAAAGTAAATACCCTTGATAGTGCGCCGGGGATTGTGAAGTTAAAGTTTTCATAATGGTACTTAAGGATCTAATGGATCCAAGGAGAATACTGGGACCAGTTCCATTCTCTCGGCTGCCTTTACTTTCCCCCAGATAATTCTCCGGTATAACCAATATTCAATTTCAGATATAGACCTGAGAGTGACTTTATTCGGAACGAAAGAAGTCCCAAACCCGTGACCTCTGATTACTTTGTTTTAATTGATAATTATTTTTGAATTTTTCCTTAAATTAAAATTATTTTTTACCGACTTCAAGAAGGAGCAGGTTGTACATTCATCGTATATGCTGATTTTTTTTTTTTTGGTATTTATTTTGTGCATAATTAATTTTTCTCCTTATCTCTTTCCCTTAGTCTCTTCTTTCTATTGTCCTCTGTATACTAGGATAATACAAAAATGTTTCATTGGAAGGGTTCTTATGACCCTAATACCATTCTTTGAATCCTCTCTCTATAGAACATTTATTTATTCACATTACAGGTTTCCACTCCTTCTTTTTATATTTAGCCATTTCGTTTCTGTTTGTTACCCCATTGGTTCCTTTATATTATTAGCGATTTCCGATCGACAACTAATTAACTGATTTACCCGTATAGCGTTTTTGGGCGGAGATCCTTGCATGATAAACCCCCATCGAGCAAATAAAAGAAACAAAACAATGATACGTAGTAATTTATTTTTGCAAAAATGTGAAATATATAATATTTTTAAAACTGAAAAATATTAGTTTATTTTTTTTCGTATTAATGCCGACTTATGAATGCCGTTGTCATTAATATAGATTGTGTTTTTTTTTAGTATCTGGCACTTGCCTTCATATGATGAGTAGTCCAAAGAAATAAATCCCAGCGAGAACTTTGTCAGCAAATGAAAGACTAATAATGCATGAGGACCGTTCAGTGAAGTTTAACGATGTTAGCGTCGCTCTTGTAGAACTATGACATTTCAGGGTGATGTTCGATCTATTCTGATTATAACTTCACTTTGTCGTTCGTTGTTGCGTATTTTATAACGTTCGCGATAGCCTAATGGCTAGAGTGCCTTGGCTTCCGTTACGGGGAAGTCTTGGGGGTTCGATCCCAGGCGATGACAGAAATTGTTATGAAAAATTAAATTAAAATACTCGCTAATAGTCGCGAGGAAGGCAATGGCATCATATGCGCGCTAGTTGGTACACAGCACACACACACACACGAGGAGGATTGCATTTGTATATCGGTAAATCAAAACAGTCACAATACCGCTTGCAAGTATAGCGTGTGTACACTAGCGTTTCGATTATAACAATTGTTTAGAACACTATGTCTATGTCTGTATAGCTGAAGTATACGAATAGTAGTCGCTGATGCTCAGGAATTAAGTATGACACTATCATGGACGTCGCCAGAGTGGCAAGTGGTCAGCTACCCCCTCCCTCCCTCGGAGCCTTGAAACTTTTTAATCAACTGGCACGAGTATTCATAGGCGCGTAATCATGCGACAATTTGGGAGACTTTTATAATTATAAAAATTTGCCAGAAACCCACGAAAATTATGTTTTAATTAAGATTTTATTCTTGTTTAATAAAATATTAAGCCTTTGCAAATTAAAAATTTTACTTTTTCCTATAACTCATATCCTCTTTCTATCATCTTGGCCCCGCTCTGGCTCATCGGCTGGCGACGTCCTTGGACACTATGATGATAACGATAACGTTTTATCCTGTTGAAATTTTTGTCCAAATATGAAATGCGCCTTATAATACTTTTTTTTTGCCGTTTCAAACAGAAATTCGTGGAGAATTCTGCTTACGGTGCTAAACGCATAAGCCTGCGCAGATGGTGGTTATAATTTGAGATGAACAGCGTTTCTAAACGGACGTTGAGAATTGCATGACGAAGGGCACGCGGTACGACCGGCGCTCATGCGGTCAGTGAACGAGAACGTCACGCATATGAAACAGCTGATTCAGGAAAACGCGCGAGATGGCATATGCCTGTTGGAGTTGACCAAAAAAAAAAATAAATAAAAAAATCCGAAGCGGAGGCGAATGTAGTCCGTTAAGCGAATGAAGTCCGTTTCAATTTCCTTGTCAATCGTGAGTGTTGCCCGAAGGAATGCACTAGTAGCAGGGCACATATTGATAACGTGAATTTCAATATTACCGAAAAAATCATATTTCCATATTCCTGTTATTCTTCCTCTTCTCGGAAACGGTAACCTCGTTTTTGTTTCATCTCTATTATACGTTCATCCGTTCTTGAACGCCGCTCGTTCCTTTCGTAATGCGTAAAGAGAATCTCACTGCTGCACCGATACCCCGGGGTCGACGAAACTTGGGTGTATCACACTATGCTCCCCTGACTAGAGAGAGAGAGAGGCGGCCGACCTCCAAAAAAATGCAAAACAACGTCCTTATCCTGCAAGGTTCGGACGATTGTGTTTTAGGATTTTTTTTTTCGTTCAATTGATTACCTCGAAGTATACCACCGCCGCGACATCCTTAACCCGTTTGCGAATCGCAATAAAAGGACAGAAAGCTCGGTTTTTATTGAGTGTTTCTCTTACATTCGGCTCATGGAAGGCGAAAAATCTTTCCCCCTGATGCAGGAAGAGTTTGGGTGCCAGTGATTTTTAATTTAACGGCAGACGTTGCGACAGAGTAAAACTGAACGCAAATCATTTCGCAACTTAGGAATTAACGAAAAAATCCTGTTACTCGTTATGAAAAATGTTTGAAAAAAGCGACGAGATTATGCAGAGAAATAGAGAAAATCATGTCTGCAGATTTCAAAAATGATTTCGGTTTTTACACGTTTTGACCACTCTCTTCCGCAGTACAATAATTAAGCCGGTTAAACTTACTTTCTGAACGGCCCTCGGAGTCCCTAGACTGTGGCGTCTCTGTACAGCTGTACTACAACATACAGAGGATGAATGAAAAAAACCTCTATACCGTTTTAGCTACGGGTGAAGTGACCGACAAATTTCAATTTAGCATTATCAATGCTTTCGTCGATGCAAACAGAAAAGTTTTTAAACCTCCTCACAGTGGAATTTTCTGCAAATAAGAATCACTTACCGGAGACGCTAGACTAGGAGGCGTCGGGGTTTATGCAGTTTACTTTTTTCCATCGTCTTTTTTATTCTTCTGCTGGTCGTCTCCTTTACGTACGAGAGAGAAAAGGCGAGTTCGCAACAATATATTAAAAATACAAAAAAGTGAAGTACTCCTCTGTAAGTCCCATGCCATCGGTAAGCGATATCACGGGATTACGAAATTAAGCTTTCCATAATGGTGGTACTAAGGCTAATGAATCATCTAAAGAGAATATACTGGGGCTAGTTCCTTTCTACTTGAGATGATCCACCTTTACTTTCCCACAGATAATTCTCTGGTATAACCAATATTCAATTTCAAATTAAGCATAAACCTGAGAGCGACAACGAAGCAACGAAGCAACGAAGCAACTCCCGAAATCCCACGATACCTCTGGATCGGTAGCCAAGAATCACTAGGCTACCGTGCTACCGAGATTCTTATTAATTTCTTTAATTGTAAATAATGAGTTCATTTTTTAATCTCCGGAGGTCGCTGACTAGATGACAAAGAAACCACGTCACTCCGTCGTAAAACGCTTAAGATACTTTCGTAATGTTACAAGTGTATGCAGCCACAACAACGCTTCCTGTTTTTTCTTCAATAAATAAAGGAAAGTATTACAATCTCCATCTGTATTTATCGGCGATTTATTAATTTTCAAGATTTTCAAAATATTAACTGTTTCCCAACGTAGTGGGCCCCGACGTATGGGAACGGCACTGCGACGAGAGTCATCATCGCTGTGAAAAGTATACTTATCGAAATGATATCTATTCGAGTATTAGAACGGGCGCGATGACGATCGAAGAGTGATAAATCGGCCCGCATTGGACAAATAAATACGCCTACCGCGTCGTGTTGTAATCGGTAAAAATGAGATAGTAAACGGAAAAGCCGGTTGAAGATGAACAACGATACTGTAAATGGCGTACGCAGAATTT
Source organism: Icerya purchasi (assembly GCA_039619475.1). NCBI lineage: Eukaryota > Metazoa > Arthropoda > Insecta > Hemiptera > Monophlebidae > Icerya > Icerya purchasi. The sequence continues at coordinate 551,723,566 of CM077115.1, forward strand.
ACGAATTAGGAAAATCGAGCGAGCGATCGCCGGAAGAGATGTGGCACGGCGCTTTGTCGTTATTTAAGTTGGTCGGCAAACAACAGTTGTAGAATTTCAGGGCGGCAATTGTCGCATATTTTGTACCATGCTTAAAGTGGAAGTGCAGTCTGTACACATGACATCATTCGTAGCGCGTTGTTATCAAAAGCTGTCACACTATTTCATAAATAACCCAGAATAATGTTTCCAAGCACGCCCTCTACCTTCGTCCGAAGACGATTTATTGCCCTACCTTTCTTCCCCGGCACATTCGCTCTGAAATAAATTAACATTAATTATTATCGACCTTTTTCGTTATTTATTTTTATCGTATTTCGCTTTCGCTTTTTCAGTTTTTCCGAACTTTAATCATATCTTTGATCTTTCCGTTTGTACGTACATGTGCACTAACCGCTGCTGCCGCGAGAACGATATACAAATTATTACCGACGACAGGTATCGATCCCTAAATTCTAACGGGCCGTGGATCACTTCGATATTGAGCAGCGGACACAAGGATAAACTTACAATAAAGTTTTGTGAAGAGCAAATTGAAAAAAAAAAAAAGACAACTGTCAAAATCGGTTTGGTATTTTTGCAGGTTTGCTGAAGTTTTTTTTTTTTTTGTGCTTGTCCTTTTACCGGAAAGCATGGGTTTCACTATAATACAACCAGCGATAATGTATTCACTTTTGGAAGATTAAACAGGTATTTTAAAGAATATTACAGCAAACGGAAAACAGGTTTTGAAGATAATAGCAGTTATCAAAAAGTCCCTTATATTGGTAAAAAGGTCTATATGTAATATCAAAAACATTGATAAAAATAAATATGTATTTTCCTAAGGGGCACCTTCATTAATTACGTGGGTTGCATTTTCTTTTAATTCCGACTCCCAGCCCCACTGGTGAGATTTAGTGTAATCTGATGGGACCTCCTCGCCCTCACGTGAGATTTAAGCTATAGTTGTTAAAGGACTAAATTCATTTTCATAAAGGAGAAAAATAATACAACATTAAGGTGTACTATAACGAATTTATTTAAATTTAGTAAAATTAAAAGTAAAAACAGACATCACCTTCTTCCCTATAATTTTTCACTCACTCCCTAATCATGTACTTTTTATATTGTAAGGCCAAGGGAAACATGACGTCCATGATTTTTGGTAGAACAGGAAGAGACAGTCATCAGATTATCATTATTATTATTGGATATATGTTGTTCATTTATAAGTATTCGAAATAATGTGTGTAACAAACTTTAATAACATCAGAAGTTTTTTTTTCTCTCTCTTAAACACTCTGAACGTTTTTTTTTATTTTACCTTTTTTTTTTTATTCCCGAAGTAAAAGTTTTTATAAATGTAATTTTAATAATAGTTGCTTATTCACGGGTTATTTTTCTTCTTATAAAAGAAGAAATATCGCTATTGTATAAAAGTTTTTAATAGCCATGAGATTTTTTCAGCGGGCAAAATGGGACACTACAAAAAAAAAGTAAAAGAAAAATTTAATTATTTTTTATTATCTGCATAACAATCTTTAAAAATGGACCAAGAGATTTTCGATTATCCCCCCATAGTTTAAATTAGATTTGATAAGATTTTGCTGCCCCCTCCCCCCTATTTAGTACTCACGTAATTAAAATTTCTGTAGACATCCAAACATCATCCGTATTTTTTTTTTTTTTTTACCGATTCTCAAATAAAATTCCATTTTTAGTATTTATCGTTTAATATATAGTACCTGATCATGAGTTTTCATTCTTATAGATTGATTAAAGTATATTTGTGAGTTTCGCAAACATTTATATAATTTATTTATTTAAAGTCGCTCGGCAGCTAGGGCCATTTACGACGCCGAGCAGTTACATCTTATAAGTGTAATAGATTAATGCGTGATAAGTACAAAAAAGGAAATTGAAATAAACAATAGAAAGAGAAAAAAGAAAGGAAAAGAAAGGAGACAAAAGCTGCTGAATATTGAAACTATATAAAAGCGAAAAGTCGGGAAAGCTTTAAAAATTTGCTAATGTTTCCACAGGCCTTTTCATTGTCCGCCAGAATTTCGGCCAGACTAGCATCTTCCTTGAAGCAGGCAGTTCTTTCTTGCTGCAATTTGCAGCACGAGATGAGTAGATGTTCCACCGTAACCGGCACTCCACATATTTCACATGTCGGTTTTGATTGTTTTTGAAACAAGTGACTATCTGTGTAAAGGGCCTATGCGCAGGCGACCTAGTATCGTTTCCTCATGCCGGTCCGGTCTGTATGCCATCGCCGAACTTGACTTTGAACAGTTTCTGAGAGCGACAGTTTTGTTCCCATTCGTGTTGCCAGACGCGAAGTGTACATGTTTTTTTAATTGGGACTTCAGATTTTGGCTGTTTTTCTTATTCTGGCCTCTAAATTTTGCTAATTACTCTGTATGCTGGCGTTGTTCCATGGAGGGGCTTCAACCGTACGTTTTGAAGACTGCTAACAGCATTCCGGCACTCGATGCTCAGGGGCTTTGGATTTTTTGGGTTTTTTTCATATAGCTGTATATACAATTCGGAGTAAAACGTTTTTTGATGCGAGCGGTTAGATGGATTTGAGGCCAGATTAAAGAAATAGCCTTCTGTGTTTGAATGACAGGACGTTAGTTTCTGTATGAAGGCGGTCAATTGAACTGCAGTGTAATGCGCCTGTGATTAGTCTTAATGCGGAATTCTGAACACAGTGCTTAACCTGTTCAGCACATTAGATTTAGCAAATCTGTATATGATCGAACCGTAATCCATTTTAGACAGCGTAAGAGCGAAGTAAAGGTTCTGCAGGCTTTTCCTATCTCCGCCCCATTTTGTATGAGCTGTCATTTTGAGGACGTTGAGAGATTTTTGACATTTCGCTCTAAGTTCATCGATGTGCCTGGACCAAGAGACAGCTAATACCAATCCAAGGATTTTGACCGTTGGAGCTGATCTAATGGGGCTGTTGCCCAGAGTTATTTTGCAGCGCGAAGGGGATTTCCGTTTATTGCTGAAAATAATGCTAGCTGTTTTTTCAGCTGAGAAGGCTAAGCCCGGGTTTGTAGACCACACTTTTGTAATTTATCGATCGTGTTTTAAACCCGAACTCTCTTAGACTTTCCAGATTTTCAGATATCATGTATATTGTGAGATCGTCAGCGAAAAGATTATATTTTACGGGCGGTTCGATGATTTTGATCTGGTCGGAAATGCCTACTATGAATAAGATCGGACTAATTATCGAGCCTTGAGGCGTGCCGTTTTCTTGACTTCTAGGAGACGACAAGATACCTTCTATCCGAACCTGAAACGTGCGATCTGTCAAGAATGCCTTTGGCAAACATTTAAAAATACCAAGCCATCAATAATACGTAATAAAGCTACAGTTGCGTAATTCTATTTTTCAGTTCTGAAGGTATATTATAATTTGCGTAATATTTCAAAATCGTATATAGGTAGTTGAAAAAATTTATTTCATCGCGGAATTCCAATGTTCTCCATTTAAATCAGTAAATAAGCGAATCATTAATTTACATTTCGTTAAATCGTAAATAATACAAATTTGATCACTAACACGAAGGATGTCTCAGACCAATCGATTTTTAGACCTTGAAACTCTCTAATTTGTGTGAATTTTATCAAATTGGTCGGAGATGTACAAGAATTGCTCATTTGATATTAGCTAAGCTTTGCTCGGATCTGAATCTGCAAATCAGTTAATAAATTTCGCAGACAGTAAAAAAATTTAACACTAAGCCACGCGTATGGAAAGCTTTTTTCTAGTTAATAGAATCAGCCAGAAACCGACGTCAACCTTCCGAATGGGAGACGCTTCCTTTATGATGATTTTTAAATTAATGTTTTGCTTTTTTTTATTTATTATTTATTATTTATTATTTATTATTTATTATTTATTATTATCTGCATATACGTATGTATTTATGCATTTTATCAATTTCTGTCTCGTCTGTTCGTTTGCACCGTTTACTTTTTGTTGACACTCGAATTGCGCACCGTTTTTTACCTGGCCGACGGTTAGAAAAGGTTTAGTATAACCGAAACACTCGAGTTGCGCACCGGAAGTTTGTCACTATGAAATATAAAAAAACGGCACCGGGATCATGATATTTGATGGGCTCGGTGATTCCAAAACTGATGGCCGCTTTATAACATTTGAATATGTTCCGATGGCTTTCAACATTTTTACGCGTCCTATACTTAAAAAATAGCCTACTTTTCGCAAACCATTAAGGAGGTTTCTTGTCTAAGCAACCGACGAAATGTTACTCCAAATAGCAAACGTTCCCCCCCATCGAGATATGAGAAGACATTTTGGAAGTCACTGAAAGAACGACACACTTTTACTGATTTTTTAACTCCTTCGTCGATTTTATAAAATCCGGAGTATTTTTTTTAAAGCGGTGCGCAATTCGAGTTCTCAGCAGGCGGGCTAGGTCAAGTCGGTGCGCAATTCGAGTACCACTTGTCACTGTGTGAAGTGTTTTGGTGCGCAATTCGGGTGTCCCTACTTTTTGTGGGTATAGATAACATTGTTTCTTACTAATAACGTAAAACTTTAACACTCGCTCTTTCTTCTTTAACCTCTTGTCTTCAGATTTATTTACCTCTACTTAATATTAATAATCTCATTTTAAAATTGTCAAAATAACATACGAAGTATTCACACGAGTAAAGCTATAGTAAGTAAATAAATAAAATAGAAGTACATATATATATATATATAGAGAGAGAGAGAGAGAGAGAGAGCGCTTGACTTCCGTTACGAAGGTCACGGGTACGATCCCGGGCGACAACAGAACTTATTACAGAGAATTAAATTAAAATATTCGCTAATAACTACGTGGAAGGCAATGGCAAACCACCACGTATATCATCATATACGCGTCAGTTTAGTACACACAGCAGACACACGCGGGATTGCACTTGTATATCAATAAATCAAACGATTACCAATCAGTTCCAGGTGTGGTCTTGCGTGCGTACACTCGCGTTGCGCATAGCAATTGCCATGAACGCTGCCTATTCTGTACTGCTAGTGCACAAATGGGTAGTCACGATTCTCGAAATCGAACGATACGACTCTATGATGATTATATATATATATATATATATATATATGTGTGTGTGTGTGTAAAATGTACGTACACCGACGGATGCTCAAAATCTCATCAGAGACCATGACATGAACTCGGAAGTTCTCAATCGAATGGCCAAAGAAACCGAACTACTAAAAATTATACAAGCCCAAAAACTTGAATATTTTAGACATATCTCTAGGCATCCGGAAAAATACCATCTTCTGCAGTTAGTGAAATTGAAGGAAAGAGAAGACCAGGTAGAATAAAAATGTTCTGGCTAGCAGATATGAGGGGGTGGTATGGACGTACCACAGCCGAACTACAAGAGGTCGTACAATCAAAATCAACAATAGCCATGATGATCGCCCAACTTCGGACGGAGACGGCTGATGAAGAAGAAGATATATATATATATATATATATATAGGGTGTTCTGGAACTAATTCAGGAAATTTGTTTTACTCTATAAAGCTTATCAAAATGAACAAAAAAGTCCGGAAGGAAAAATTATTTGGGCGAAAAAACAATTAGTTATAATTAATTGAATTAATTCATTGTAATAAAAAAATAAATATTTTTTTTTATGATTCAATACGTTCTGAAATAATAAATAAATATTAAAAAGAAGTAAAATATGTATTAAATGTAATCGTTAGTGTAGTATAGTCGACTAAGTAAGAATTCAACGTAATTCGTCATATTTTTTTTTTCTTTGCAGTCTTCTAAACGCAAGCAACAAAATACAATCATCGTTTTCAAAGCTAGCTGCGGCATATTTTTCCATCAGTGCGACGAACACCCGAACTTCTGCAACGGGCCGTAAACAACGTTACGCGAAGAGCTGAGTTGCTGGTACAGCAAAATGGTCAACATATTGAACACTTGCTCTAGGCCACTGACAAATCACTGTTGACTATACATTTAAGACTACATTTAATACATATCTTATTTCTTTTCAATATTTATTTTCTTTTTATTTTACAAAATATTGATTTATAAAAAAAAATATTTTTTTTCATTTAAATTAAATAATTAAATTAATTGTAACTAATTAATTGTTTGCCCAAATGATTTTTCCCTTGGGAATATTTCGTTCATTTTAACGAGACTTATAACGTAAAACAAGTTTCCTGAATTAGTTTCAGAACACCCTGTATATACATATATGTATATGTATATATATATATTAATTACAACGTAATTCTTAGGCTACCCCTCATTCGAAAAAATGTCCCAAAAAAATCCAATTTTATGTAACGCTAAATGTCCCAAAAAAATGTCCCAGAAAAATGTCCCAATTTTATGTAACGCTAAATGTCCCAAAAAAATGTCCCAGAAAAATGTCCCAATTTTATGTAACGTTTGTTATATTTTGTAGGATTTTTGTTATTGTTATTTTAAAAATGTCACAATTTTATGTAATGAAATATGTAACGAAAAATATAACGAAAAAATGTCTTAATTTTATATAACGGAAGGTAAATGTTAGAATAGGATTTTTGTGGTTATGTTATTTTTTGTGTGTGTTGATGCCAGTAAGAATTATGTTGTAAATTTTGATCATTTTATACAAAGTATAGAAGAGAAAGAGACAGGAATGAAAGCAGGAGGGAGCCCCTTGCGAGGCCAAAGTGGCCGAGTTTATATATGTATATGTATATGTATATGTATATATATATATATAAGTATATAATTATTTGCGGGATGAAACATTTTTTTAAATTAATTAATTTGTTTCTTTTTTTTCGTAATTTTTTTCTTTTAAACGTTAACAGTTTACACTTTATATTAGTGAAAAAGTTAATATATTTCAAAAAGATCGATTAAAATTAGCGTGTAGGTATGAATAACGAGCGGCGCAATTCTAAAATAAATTAATTTTGTGGAAAACAGCGATAGGAAATAAAAAAGAAGTAAAAAAAAAGGCCGAATAAATCTAATAAACGCACTAGTTTTTATATGTGGCTTTTTTTTGTTTTTGTTTTTCAACAGAGGCGTATATTTAATTCCAACCACGTAAACGGGCGATTTTTTTAGCAAGAGAACTTTTGGAATTTCTGTTGTAGATAAAATTACGATTTCCGGATTACTGCCGTTAAACAGGATTTCCATAATGGTTAATTTTATCTTAATTTGCGAACCGTAATAGCCGAACGCGGGCACTTCCCATGATGCGGTATATGCAGAGCGTGTTACACTTTTTTTTACAACGGAAAAACTTGGATACTATAAATAATACGATTATTACGATTATACAACAATCATTCAGTCAAACGTAACAATAATAATTAATAATAATAATTTGAAAAAAAAAATAGAAAAAGTAATAAAAATAATAATAAAATTGCAATTAGGCGGTAAAAACAGAAGCAGAGTAGTTGACACTTTAAGGATTGTTTTTTGGCTTCATAAATCATTCGTAATATAAAATGATTCTACAGAATTAATTCCTCTTCTTCTTTTGCCGTGTCCGTTCAGTAGACGTCGGCGACCAAACGGTTGTACATGTCTCGATTTCTAGCCATATCCGTTAGTTTTCTCATTTCATTAATTCCCGTCCAGCATTTTATATTCAGTATCCATGATGTCCTTGGTCTACCGTACCATTGTTTGCCTTCTATTTTTCTTTGAAGTATCAGCTGAAGTATTTCGTATTTACCTCCCCTCGTAATATGTCCTAGGTACATTATTTTACGTTCTTTTATACTTGTTATTAGTTCGCATTCTTCCTGCTAACAATCTTATTGTTTATTTTTGTCTGTCCAACCGGCCTTTAATCGTCTGTACACCCACATTTCGAACGCTGCAATTTTCCTCGATGCGGTGGCTGTCAGGGTCCATGTTTCCACCCCATATAGCAGTGTTGCCCAGATATAACATCTAACTAGTTTTAACTTCATGTCGATGTTATTACAACATAGTACACTCTTGAATTGTTGAAATGCTCTACGTGCTATTTCTATCCTACACCGGATCTCTTTGTCCGAGTTCCCTTTTTCTGTTTCCTAGATATTTGAAGGCAGAAACTTTATGTCTTCTCCGTCTCATGTTATTCTGTTCGCGTTGTTGCCTTCCTTTCTAGATACGTTCATATAGTTTGTTTTTTCAACGTTAATTTTAATTTCCATAATTTTATTAGCGCTTCTGTGTACATCACGAACTAGTTCTTCGAGTCCTTTCCGAGAACTAGCTATGAGAGCAGTGTCATCGGCGAATCTCTTGTTGTGTTTATCAGTATGATTTCTTCTGTCTTCTTTGGATTCCGCTACAGCCTATTGAAATATTTGTTCGGAATAGATATTGTATAACATAGGTGCTAGGATGCTTCCTTGTCTTCCATCATACTCAATCTCGATGTCCGTGGTTTCATCTGTTCCTAGCCGCACCTCGTCTTTTTCACGGCAATATAGATTTCTAATACATATCAAGTCTATTTCATCTATTGATGTACTATCCAACATTTCTACCATCTTATCGTGCCTAACCTTATCAAATGCTTTTTCAAAGTCTATAAAACGTATATATATTTTCTGAGTCCAAATTGTGTTTCACCTATATGCATTTCCAGTTTCTTATAAATTCGTTTTTGAATGATTCGCAAAAATATTTTCAAATGATTCGCCTACAGGAATTTTGCCGGTCTCGTATACATTGTTGTATATTTTTGGTAGCGTTTCTACTTTTTCTGTCTTTAGTATTTTAAATACTTCCCCGATGTGATGTTGTCTTCACCCGGAGCCTTTCGGTTCTTCGCTTTCAGAATTCCGTACCTCGGACTCGATAATTTTCAGTCTCGATTCGCATTCTACTTCGCTTTCTGTGTGATCTTTATTATTTGCTTCACCGAACAGTTCCATTACATCATAGTTTTCCCACAATGCTTTCCTTAATTCAGCGTCTTCTAGTATTTTCCCATTTTTGTCAGCGTCATTTGCTGCAAATGCACTCTTGCGGGTTCCAGACATATATTTCAGTTTTTTACGTAGATTATAACTGCCGTGCTTTCGTTCTAATTCTTCAAGCTCTCTGGATTTTTCGTTTAACCATTCTGCCTTTGCTTGTCGTATTTTCCTTCGTTTTAGATACCGTGACGGCTCCACCCCATTTTTTTATTCCTACTTTTTTTTTATTTACTTTATTTATTTTTTGGACTAGTCAACCACTTTACCCCGACATAATTCGAAATGAAGAGAAAAAGTAATATGGTAAGCCAATCAGATATCGTTAATAAGAATGGGCAAATAGCAGGAGCAATGTATGAGGGAAAAAATGGCACGGTATAACAGGCACAATCCCAAACCTAAGCAAATGCGAATATAGAGAGGAGTCGAAAGCTCCATTGAAAAAGATAAACACTTAATAAACACATGATTACAGTCGCAAACAACTGCACCTTTTTAATGAAGGGGACTGAGGTAGTAGCCAGCAAGAAGCAAAAGTGGGAGGAGGAAGACAGTAAAAAACGGTTGTTAAAACGCAGCCGAATGATGAAGGCAACGGTAAAGCGTGGAAGCGAAAAAAGATGGATTCTAGGTTGAAAAAAGGAGCGATTGTTAAAAGAAGCACAAAAATCCGACCAAAGTCTGAAATGGGAATTCTTACGTAGCTTTAAAAATTAGTTTCATAATTTTAACTGAAATGAAATTAGTTTTAACGATATATAAGAGAGTCATTTTATTGGCCGTATCAGAAACAAAAACGACACATTCTTCACTAAATGTATCAATTAGTTCAATAAATTAACAAATCCATCTCCTCATACGCCTTCTTTGGCTGAAACTGAGAAAATAGTTTGTCAAAGTAATGATCAAAAAAACTTATATTTTTTTTAGCCGGTATATGAATTATTCATGTTGTCAAAGAATAAGAAAAAATATTTTTCTCCCGGTTTGGATATACGAGGGTTTAAGTAATTTAGGTAAGTTAACATTTTTAGCTAACTGCTGGCGAAAATTATTATGCCATCTGAGACCGGGCTGAGTTCATGATTGGAGACTTGAAATCCTCCTCCATTCGCGCAGTTTTATCAGAGTCAGTTACCCAACCGCTGTTTATTTGCCGTTATCAGCTTGGGTATCGCTTCCTAATTAAACGGCTACCCATTTCCTCGTCCGAACTTATTTCTTCTTATCTGTATATCAAAAACCACTGGCGTTTTTCTTCTTATAAAAAAATCCCAACCCTGTCGCTCATTACTAGCCGTCTTTCTAATGTTTCTCCCCTGTTGTCCTTTCCTATAACACTCTCCCTTACTTCTCTCATATGGCAACCTATCAAATTCTCCTCTCTCCCACTTCGGACCCATTCCTCCTCTCACGTTGCAGTTAACAATGAATTTCTTCATTTATTGAATTTCCCTTTTCCTGCTTATGTATTAATCTTTACCGATGTTATTGCCCCGTCACTTCGGCATTCTGAGTCCATCCGACTTCCTTCCTTCTGCACTATTTTTTCTGCCGAGTCGATCGCTATCCTTCAAGCTATTCTTTTATTTCATCTTTAAGCGGGCTTTCCCAATTCCTCATTATTTCGGACTCTAAAGGCGTCCTTCAAGCACTATCCTCTCCTTCTTCACATTCCTATCATTAGTATTATTCTCTCAATTCGTTCTCTTACCTCCACTCTACAGTCATCCCGCTCTATTCTTATTGATTTTTTACGGGTCCCTAGTCATTCCGGAATTGATGGCAATGACGCAGCCAGTTCTTTAGCTCGTTCTGCTGGTCGCCTTGATTCATTCCTCAACGATTTCCCTTCTTCAGATATCCTTTCCTTATCCACCTCCAATCACGCCAGACTTTGGCGGGATATTTATCCCTCCCTATTTTCTAATCTCGTCATTCGCATTACCGTGTTTTATTCGGCCGATTCCTCGTTTCCTTGATTCCATTCTAGTCCTTTCGGTCGTCGCTCTTCTATTGTCTCCCTAATTCGTCTCCGGATCAATCATTCTCTGCTTCTCTATTCCGGCTTTAGATTTGCTCTGTCGCCATCTCCGTATTGTGTTCTCTTCGTGATTGCGATCCTCCTCGTATATGTCATGCTGATCACATTTTCTTCGATTCGTAACGAACGCTCCCTTTTATACGGCCAACTCTTGACATTAGGTCTCCCTACTCCCTATAACGCTTCCTTTATCCTCTGTTTTCCTTTATCTTTTGCGGTACCTGCACTACTGTCCTTTATTGCTTCCATTTCGGACGCCTAGCTATTTAGTTTTTTAGCTTAGCTTTTCCGGTTTTTGGTCAATGCAGCTGGCGCGCCCGCAAAAGAAAAAAAAAAAAAAAAAGTTTCGTAACCAAGATGGATTACCTTTTTGGTAATCGAACGCTGTTCCTAAATTGTAGCTAAATAATCAAAAATGAAAAAATAAATAAAAAGAAAAACTGTTAAACCGCTTAATGACATCGATGGAAATAAAATCGAAAGATAAAAAATCACGACGCATCAATTAATAACAAAGTTCGAAGACGAAGAAAACAAAAGGGCCGGCAGGAAACATGAAGTGTGAAAATATGGGAGCAGGAGGAAATTTCAATTTTATAAGTGTGAAAGGGATAGAAATGAAAAATCGAAAAAATGGAATCGAATACAAAACTAAAGTGAATGACAGTTTAAAAATCGAACGGCCTCGCTGATAATGGAGTGTTTCGAAAAAGCTTGAAAGCAATTTAAAACTAAAAAGAGCTTTAGTAACGCGACGACACGCAGTATTACATATTGTAATATTTAGCGAGAATTTTACTAGTTCGACTGAAAAACAGAAAAATGCATCTTCTATTTTTAAACAATGACCAAAGAAAAAAACTCGCTAACGCACTAATGAAAGTAGTCGAATAATAAAATATGAAAAGGGAAAGAATACTGTTCCGTTGCCAGCTTCTATTTGGCTAAAAAATATACCAGCGTTTATTAAATATAAATGTGACGACTTCAAGCAAAACCTACTTTTAATGATACTAATGTACTACGATTGATCAGTGAGCAATATATTCTAGCCATTAATTAACCTCTGTAGTACTTACATACAATATCTACATGCGACACGAACGATACTAATGTTAACGATTAAATAAATTATATTTTACATTGAAATGTAAGATTAAATTATTAATAGAGATATATATTTTTTTTTTTTAATTCTAACAACCCCCTTTTAAAAAATTTTTAATTGTATTTAACAAACTGTATAATGACATTGTAAGGCGTAACGAGCTTTATTAATGAAGGTAAAATTGTGAAAATGATCGTTGCAGAGTAGTTTAACGAAAAAAATTTATATTAATGAGTTGTAGAACGCTGGTAAACACGCGTCAGCAAGTTGAATCCGAGTATAACGGTGAGATGTTGCATGGTATGTCGAGTAGAAGCTCAAACATCGGGAATGGATAGTGCTAATAACTAAGCGACAAAATTGATTATTTACTTGGACGCAATGCAAACGAAAATTCTCATAGCTTGCAGTGAAATTATAAAACGTTAAGTTTTTTAAGATTAAATTTTAAGTTTTATGATTAATTGCCTAGCGTAAATTGTTTTTCTATTTATATCCACCGTGTAAGTTTTAACTGTTTAATAGAGTTATCTTTCAAAATATTTATGAAATTAAAAAAAAAAAACAAAAAAACGAAATGATTTATAAAGTTAGAAAATAAAAATTATTTCGAAAATTATTCGTAAAATTGTAATAAAACTATTCATAAAATTGTAATGAAAATTATAATAAAACGTATTACGAACTGTGTTATCCACTACAACATTGAGTAAATTATAAATAAAACAATGTGAAGCAAATCAGAGAAAAGCTTTTATTTATTAAAGCGATAAAAATGAGGAAATCAATTTTTGCAGGTTCGTGAGGAATGTGAGATAAAAGCATTGGTCGATACCGATACGAAATATTTTTCGGGCAGACGCTTTTATGTTATCCTTTCAAAATGTTAGCAATTTGATGAACCTGCCAAAATTATTTTTCCTATTTTCTTTGCATTAATAAATAATAGTCTTTCTTTAAGTTTTTTTTTGTATTTCACAATTTTTAGTTGACAAATGAGAGGCTCGTAAAAGGAAAACCGATGCAAGCAAGATTGACTCTCCCAACAAGCTTGCTTTCTTAGGAAGATAAAAAACATTCTATTGACCCCTGGCTCTCTCCTTCTGACCTTCCTAGAAACAGTCTTGCTTCTATTACAAGACTTCGCATCGGACATATTTCCCTAACACACAACCCCGTCTCTTTTATTTAACTTCGAACCTCTTATTGAATGACCCTTTTTGTTCCTTCCTCTCTGCTCCCTTAATCAAATGCCTGCTCCTGGAGCGCCCTTGTTTTGCCCTTCAGCGTTCTAATTTCCACATAGTGCCTTTTTCAATCATCTCTGACTAATTCATCTTCACAAATATCGCAGACACTTTCCAATTTCTCTACAAAGCTGGTTTGTTCCGCGTTATTTAATAATCCTGCAACGATAGTGTTATAGTAGTTCCGCGGTAACTGCATACGGCACTCGAAAAAAAAAAAAAAAGCGCATAACGATTTTAGTTTTAAACAACATCATGATTTGCTTAATAGCCGAACATATAATGATTGTTTGGATTTTGATTTTTATTTACACTTTTTAATCAGTTTTTTATAAATCTAAAACCCTACATATCTACAAAAAAATGATCAGAAGCAATGTTTGTTTCCGTGGAATGTTTTTTTCGCAAACCTTTTACAGATCTATCTAAGTGCACACATATTCATAAAAATTCGCCTCGCTATTTTCGAGATCCTAGCACATTCGAAGATTTACGAGAATACACGAATATAAACAAGAAGGTCGAGTTAAACAAAAGCTTTCAAGAAAAAAAGGAATATCGTTTGTACAAAACGGTAATTTTAGAAAACAACTAGCAGCCTTTTAAAAGGATTTCAAAAAAAATTTCCAAGCTTATTTCGAAGAATAGAAACGACAAAATCAAATAAAGTAATAAAATCAAACAAAATCTGCCATCGTTTGTTACATCCTGGAAATATTTTATCTTTTTGAAATAAACACGTTAGTGAAAAACTACTGCCTGCTCGAACACCCACGCGCCTAGGTTCAACCACCCTATCCTCGAATATTGTTTATATAACAACAAAAAATTAAAATTGTAAATACGGTGTCATAATTACAGGAGCTCAGAATAAAAAAAGAAAATCTTGTACGCACTTCGAATATAGTCGGGAATTGACGATTTAAAAGTATCTAACGTACGAAAAAAATTTTTGTAAATAAACAAAAATAAAAATCCAACCGATTATTATTTTTAACTATGAAGCAAATTACACTATTTCTAACTAAAATCGCTTTACAAAAAATTCCAAAACTTTTTTATAAAATAAAAGCACGAATATATCGCACATTTTGCTATCATGAATAACAATGAAACTCCGGCAGACATGATTATTAAAACATTTTGTATAGAAGCAAGTTTGAAAAAAATCAGAATAATTACAATATATTAAATGAATTTTATTTTCCAACAACAAAAAAACGCTTTCAAAAACAAGATCCCAAAGTTTTTCAATGTTCATTACGAGACATTGAAAGTTTGAAACTTATTTAAGAAAAATTTGTACTATAATACTGCTCCGGCTATAACTTCCAGGACAACATAAAGCACATTTCGAATGGTTGCAATTGCCTAGATGTTACAAACCCAAAAGAATTAATGCGCCAAATAAATTTCCAAATTTAATTACCTCGTATATGTATCTTATAAATTATTCTGTCACTTCCTATAATATTAAAACTTATTAATTAATTTAAAACCAAGTTATTAACTGGAAGGCTTGGCAAAAAAGTAAGAAAAATGTATACAGAGTGTTCTGAAACAAATTCGGGAAATATGTTTTACTCTATAAAGCTCGTCAAAATGAATAAAAAAGTTCTGAGGAAAAAATCATTTAGGCAAACAATTAATTAGTTATAAATTTATTTAATTATTTAATTTAAATGTTGAAATATTTTTTTTTATAAATCAATATTCTGTAAAATAAAGAGAAAATAAATATTGAAAAGAAGTAAAATACGTATTAAATATAGTCTTAAATGTATAGTCTCAACAATGATTTGTCAATGGCCTAGAGCACTTGCTCAATATGTTGACCATTTTGCTGTACCACCAACTCAGCTCTTCGTATAACGTTGTTTATGGCTTGTTGTAGAAGTTCGTCAAACTCTGCGATGATCCGCTGTATGCAGGCCGTGTAGTATGTTGGTTGGTGTACGATACACCCTTTCATCAATACAACCCTACAAGAAAAAATCCAGAGGAATTATATCAGGAGACCTTGTTGGCCATTCAGTCGGTCCGAGACGCCCTGTCCACCTGTCCGGGAGACTTCATTCAAATGCCTTCTTACAAACTTTTTGTAATGTGCCAATGCTCCATCGTGTTGAAACAGCATATCTAGTCTAGTTTGCAGAGGAACATCCTCTAACAAACCAAGTAAATCGTTTTAAAGAAACTCGAGATATGCTGCACTAGTCAGCGTCCAACGGGTATTCCTAGATCATAGAAGGGTCACGTTCGCGACAGTTTGCCATAGTGACTACAATCGCACTGATGGAAAAATATGCCAAAACCAGCTTTGAAGCAATGATTGTATTTTGTTTTTTGTGTTTTCAAAATAGCAAAAAAAACAACAAATGAACACTGCTACGTTGTAATAAAATTCATATACCGCTGATTTGAAAAAATACGACGAGTGGGTTGAATTCTTACTTAGTTGACTATAATACAAATCTTACATATCTTGCTTCTTTTCAATATTTATTTTATTTTTATTTCAAAACATTTTCAATTATAAAAAAAGGTATTTATTTTTTTATTTCAATGAATTAATTTAATTAATTATAACTAATTAATTGGTCGCCCAAATGATTTTTCCCTCAGGACTTTTTTGTTCAGTTTGAGGAGCTTTATGGCGTAAAACAAATTTCCTGAATTAGTTTTAAAATACCCTTCATAAATATATATATATATATATATATATGATATATATATATATATATATTTATAAAAATAAAAGAAGACAGAATAAATACAGGCTGATAACAAAAAACACGTTTATATAAAAACCGTTTCTATCATTAAAGAACATTTATTCAAGCATTTCATTCGTCAAAGTTTTCCTATTTCCAACATTTATTCTCACGTCATTCCAAGTATAACATGAAGAAATATAGCGTGAATTTATAAAATCCTAGGCTGATAAAATTGATAAAATTGTTAAAATCAATTCATCCGGCAATTTTTTAGAAAAACATAAAAACCGCTTATGTTAAATTTTCCGCCCACCTAGAACGATAACAGCGGTAATAAATAGATCTGTATTATATAAAATGTATGCTTTGATATCACGGTTTTTTTTTTTAATAAGTTGTAGGTCTCGCAGGGCAAGTATGCAAGTTACATGATTTCCGACATTCTTATTATCGTTTATTCAAATAGTCGGTTTTTGATTATTACACAAATCATCTAAATTTATATTTGTCTAAGCATGCGCCGCACCATAAATACGCATATCACGAATACAGAGTCGAATGCATGATTTTCTATGAGAGATAAGAGCAAGGAAAGTAATAAAAAGAAGAAAAAAATAAATAAGTACATAAATAAATTCGGGACGTAGCTTGGTTATTAATCTATTAAATTACTATAAATTTATGTCAAATAAACGATAATGAGGGTAACGGGAACTCATGAAACGGGCAAAATTTCCTTGTAAGACCCACAACTTTCTTACTTAAAAATAGAAAAAAAAAAAAAAAAAAAAAAAAAATCTTTGCACCATTCTTTTTAAGCCATTTCCCTATTTCCTCTTTCCACACACCATTTTTTATTACTTTTAGAATATTATTTGGGTTGTACTTATTAATTTAAATAAAACTGATTCATGATGTTATCAATTCGTAAACTTGCCCCTCGAGGATAACTGTAGTATTGTTATTCGAATTTTTTGCCTGCATGGTAATTTTACATTATTAACATTGAATTCTAATAATCTACAATAGTAATAGTACATTTTGGGAGATATTCCATTGCTTTTTTTCCACCAAGTTGATAGTCGTTTTGCTTCCAGTGGGATAATATCAATTTCAAACACCTTTTCTGTATTTCGCCTATTTTATTGATTTCCATTTTCCTAGCCTCGCTCCATATTTGAATTCCACGTAAAATTCCAGACACTATTATTGCATTATAGTATGTACATAATGTTTCATATGTGTTTTATTTTATATAAAGCTCGAATTGTTCGAATTTAAACTTTGTTTTTTTCCAGCTCAAGGATTTATCGATATATAAACCTAAATATTTAAAGTCATTTACGTTCTCTAACGGTGGACGAAAACATAAATGGGCCTCACGTAGTCAAATCATTACTATGAAGGATAATTCGTGGATCGTGTATCTTTTTAGTTCCGGTCCTGAATATGTAATATGAAATGTTAAAACATGAATTTACGAATTTAGATCCCCACCGGGGATGCCAAATGAAACGGGGTACTATTTAGAATTTTGACCTCAGAGGTGCCAACCACGAGATCTTTTTTGAACTCGTGGATTTAAAATGACTAAATTTGTAATTGGATTAAAATTTTCTCTTTTTTTTTTTTGTAATTTAAAATGATATATTTAATTATTCACCTTCGCCTATCTTTGGTAAACGGCCGACTGCTGAAAGCACAATATTACATATACGGAAAACAAAAACAAGCAACAATAATTAATTAACCTAAATAAACGCGATAGATTTAAAACAAGCAAATTGTACGTATCACTGTTGTCGGTGGTGATCCGTGATCCGTTGACAATCCGGTGGCTTTCCGGAAGCTGGGGTTTTGATTGATGAGGTGTGAAATACTTAATGTTGTCCGAAGGATTAACTTCTACCGAAGATGCGAGAACAATCCTTGCTCAAAGTTGTACGATAAGAGTTGAACGTTTTTTTGTTGTTTTTTTTCATAACAAAAATTTCATTAAACATCAACCGCAACTTTGATCTAGTTTAGCGGAAACGAAATTTTACCATTAACTTGGATAACTGTCACTGACTGATTAAGAGGAGACCGAATTAAACGATTTTTTTTCGAATGGTAAAAAGCAACTGACCAAAAACTGGGTAATTTTTCTAACCAAACATACTCGCACATTTTCTCTCTCCCCATATTTACCGACATTTTATGTTTTATAATTCTATTTTTCATTTTTATTTCGTTATTTATATTCTGTACAATATAATGCACACATTACAAATAATTTTGATTTTTATTTGTATTTATACATAACCTCCCGTCATGTGCCCATTTACTGAAATTATCTACATATTCTTGTAATCATTTTTCCGCCGTCTTTAAATTTTTACGATCCATTAATAAGACAATATCATCAACGAAAACATAGCCTTTACATTTTTAGTATGCTTGTGAAATGAATTAGCGTACATGAAAAAAAAAGAATAGGATCCAATACGGTTCGCTAACCTACTCCATATTTAGTAGTTTTTTTGTCTTTACTTTGATTCCCTCCGACCTTTACTATGATTTTCCTTGTTTTTATATAACTCTTTTTTTTTCTCCTAGCCTGGGCGCACCAGCGGCCTTAACCCAACAACATGAAAAATTAAGAGATATAACTAAATAGCCAGGCGGTCAGAAATGGAAAAGACAAAGGACAGCAGCAACGGAATAACTGAAGGCAACGGGAAGGAAAGAATATAGGTAGCGTTAAAGGGAGTAGGAAGAACCCAAAACTAAAAGTTGGGCGTAAAGAAAGGAGCATTCGTTGGAGAGTGCAGAACATTCGAATAGGATATGATTTGAATCACAAATAAACCACTCCACTTGATTATTTTTAAATGGCTAGATTTTCTAAGTCATTAATCAATAATTCATGGTCAACTAAATGAAAGAAAAATGACCAAATGGCGAAAGCTGGCCCAGGAAAAAGAAATCAAAAGCTTTAGGTAGGTCAATGAATGTAATTATAAATTGGTATAGTCCCATATTTATTTAAATTAATAATCGTTCTTACGTTATTGTGAATCCTTTTTCTCTGAATCCGTGTTGATTTTCATAGAGTAGGTTGTTTTTTCCACATCATTTTTTAAATGTTTATCAATGTAACAGTCTGATATTATTAAACGGTAGTTTTCATATTGATTTTATACTTCTTTCTTTTTTATATATATATATATATGTATATATATTGTTACGGTTTCGCTCTCTTCAATTAAAGTTTAAACTAGTTCGGGCGCCATTGAAGAAACAAAATTTTTCACAATTAAAAAAAAAAACACGTTAGCCAAAAGAGGAAAGGGAAGCCTTTCCTACCCACCGCAGAGCGGTCCACAGTGTCATTGCTCAAAACGCCTACCACGCGAACGCCAATCACGAGGATAGAAATAAAGCGAAAGAACAAAAAAACGAAATTAAATAAAATAATAAAACAAATTATATATTTCCGGTATCGCGGTTATTCTACTCGACTAGTTAATGATATTCTTTTAAATACGATCCGGACGTTGATCGGACGATGAGAAAAAAAAAAAAAGCCCTGGGCTTCGAAAGACGCGTGTATTTATATGCAATAATTTGATCTGCCGAGCAATTGTCTAGGCATCACTTCTAATGCGAAATTTCCCATCAATCGCTCGGCCGCCGCGATGTCCGATACCTTTTTATAGGCTTTTATTTATCTCGCTTTGTCCGTCTGTCTGTCATTCTGTCCGTCGGGGGGGAATCTTGCGAACGATTTTTCACCTACTTCCCGATGAATTAAAAAAGTGTCCTTTTGCAGGAATGCTCGTTATGGATGACAATACTCTGGGTTCCCAGCTTTAAAATTAGACCGTCGAGGCGCCGAAAGCTCGAAATTTTGAAATAAAATTTTTTTTTTTTTTCGGGCATGTGATACTTAGAAAGATCGCTATTTGTCGAGAACAAAACCTTATTTTATTTCTTTAATAAAACTTTCGAAGTTTACGAGAAGTTCAAAAAAGCGCGAGATCTAATATGTAGCTCCCTCTTTGCGGCGCGAGTATCATAGCTAAAAATTTTGAACAAGGTTAAAAATATGCACAAGAACGTATATTTCTTTGGTTTAGAACATCTAGGTTTCCAACTTTAAAATTAGCCCCTCGAGGCTTTTCGAAAGCTCGAATTTTTGGAAAAAAATATTTTTTTCCCGAGCATATGATATACTGTTGGAAACTTTGTCGGGAGCAAACTCGTATTTCATTTTCTTAACGAAACTTTGGTAGTTTACTAAAAGTTTAAAAAAGCACAAAAAGAGACGTGTAGCCCCTGCTTGTGATTCAGCTTTATAGCTAAAAATTTTGAAAAAGGTTAAAAAATGCGCATCCTTGTGTATTTCTTTACTTTGGAACATTTGGGTTTCCAACTTTAAAATCGGACCCTCGGGGTGTCAAAGGCTCGAAAGTTTAAAAAAAAATTTTTTTTTTTCGATTTTTTCGAATGGAAAGATCGCCATTAGTCAAACATTGTGTTTCATGTGCTGAGGATTCCATATTTATTATATGAAAAACAAATGACAATCTGATTGAAAGAATGCAATCAATTATTGTGATACAAATTGCTGTAAATGTCCTAATAATCAAGATATTGAATAAAATAAAGCAAAATAACGTACAATTCTAAATTTATTGTATTTGATTGAAAAACACAGTAAAAAGTCCAGACTAAAAAATAAAAAAACATTTTTTTTAAAAATAGGCTTTTATTTATGCACTACAAAGTACAAAATAACTTTATTAGTGTGCGACTACCAGATGCGGATCTTAACATTAAAATCTGAAACTAGAAAATATTGTGAAAAATAAAAATTTTGGTGCGGCTGTGCTGGGGCACAGGGCCGTTGATTTAACGTGAAACACCTATATCGGTTTAAGTATTTATATATATTTATATAATTATATATATATATATGTATATACATATATATATATATATATATATATATATATATATATATATATAGATTATATATATATATAGATATATATATAAATATACATAGATATATATAAATATATGCGGTGAAACATAATAGTCGTTGCGTTACGCGATTTCGTTTCACGAGCGATTTTCAAGATGTTTCACGTCAAAAGCGGCGGCAGCAGATTAATAATTTAATATTAATATTATAATACATCCTAAGCCAAAACTGCAATCACTATTTAATGTTGTTCCATTGTTGTGCATCACAATGCCACACGCACACCGAAAAAGTTTTTGTAACTGCGGCCCTCGCTTTTATCTTTCAGAATAGTATTTTGTAGTTTCAGATTTTAATGTTAATACGCGTATCCGGTAGTCGCACCCTAATAAAGTTATTTTGTACTTTTTAGTGAATAAATAAAAGCCTATTTTTAAAAATGTTTTTTTTATTTTTTTTATTACCATTACTAATACATAATCGCAAGCCTCGACACACACCGTGACGTCATTCCCACTCGCTTTTATTACTAATCCAAGCACACACACGCCGGCTTACGATTTTACGAGTTCGCCAGATTGCTTGGAATTTCTCTAATGCAACCCGATTACGTTGTAGCAAAAATTACACATTTCCGAACTCGGTACATAGGTACATCGATGACCGAACTTAAAATGTACTCCCTTTTCGAATTAATTCGTTAATTATTACTATTATTTCTATTATTGTTATTATTTTTACATCTTTTTCTATACATATTTAAATTAAAAGAACCAGCCCATTTGGCTCATTACAAATGTATATATATATACATATGTATGTATATTTATTATCGTTTAATGTAAAATAGGAATATAAATACATTTGAGGTCTGTTTAATGTCTTTAATCCTAATTTCGCTCCATTCAAATGATTTACTTTATTTTGTAGTACCGAGACGACTTTTACGCTTCAAAGTATAACTGCATAAACCAGAATGTTTTTATCTTAAATAATTTTCATAACTTTAAAAAATTATATGAAAAAAAAAAAAAGTCTGTGATTTCGAACGCAGTTGTTTCCGAAGAAAATTACATAGCACAAATAACGCGATTTCTGTACAGCTTCCGTAAGTGAAAAATGTTATTCATTGCGGAATTATGTTTTCCTTCGAATTTCATCCAGGCTTACGGGATCGTCGGTATGCCTATTGGTTACTAAGGCACGACTGATTTTAAATATAATCTGCTATACGAATTTGCTAAGTAAATTAAACCAACCTCTTAATCACGATTTTTCGGTTTAATTTTATTCTGATTTGATTTAAATATAATGCGTGTATTGCGGCACTTAGGTGTGGGCGACGGGAAAAAATCACTAGCTAACAATATTTAAATACCGGATAAAAGAGACTACATTGGAGTTGAAATGTCCTACCTAGGTGCGTCAATCGCAAATGAAGACGATTATTCTGAGATAAATAATGCCGCGAAGACTGCGATCACTCGGCTTAGATGGAATTAGAAAGATGGACACACATTTCTAAATGTTTACGGAGATGATAATAGTTAAGACGTTGCTTATCATACGTGAAACGTGGTCCATTAACGCGGAGGCCAAAAAGTAAATAAAAGTAATCGAGATGTTCCAGTGCTATCCGGCATGCTAAGTGTTTCATGGACAATGTAGCGCACAAATACGTGCCTTTCTTCGGTGCTTAAAAGTAAAGAGATGCGCATAACACTCTGACCGCCGACAATTTAACGATGCGTTTTGAGTTTTCGTTCGGCGTACTACGCGTGGGCACCGGACTCGTTGAGAAAATCGTGTTGCGCCAGGAACGGCGGACCAGAGTGATATGTCGATCGGGTTTCGAATTTCCTGAAAAGAATCCTGGCAGAGAATGTATACGAGCAGCATTCGAATACATGATGCGGCTAGTCCCCGTGGATTGATGGTTGAACTGTGAAACTATATCGACAGAAATGAGAGAATACGGATGCGATGGATATTTTTACGCTTCGAACTGTTGATTTATACACAGCACATTTTTATACTTTGTTGATGCCCAGACGGAAGACTTCAGTAACGAACAATTAAACTAAATACAAAAAATAATATCCATAATCAATTGCTATAAATTCCGAAATTTTAACAATGTTATAAAATTCAAGGACGTACAACTTTTTTTCTTTTATAAACAGATTAGCTACGAATTCGCGCGTACTAAAACCCAGCAGCACGTTCAATATAAACATTCGACGTACTTCCGATTTCTTAAGATTAAAATATGCGCAGTTTGACTCTATTCGCAATAGTTCGAAAAAAATTTGTAGACTTTTTTGCAGATTTAAAATGTCGGGCATCATTAAATTATTATCGCTATGGACCTAAATGTTTTTCACTATAGCAGGACGCAACTTATCCCTCTCGTTGTTGAGAGATAACCTATTTCATATTTTCGGATTACCCTGACTGAAAATCTTGCTATTACAATTTTAATTTAATTTAATTGCGACGAAAATGCGGGTATTATCGTTTAATGAAAAATAATCAAATCGCATTGCAGCGACCCGATTATTTAAATAATGCAATAATTATTTAAGTAAGTATATTGTAATATTTTTTTTCTTTTAGTTTGCAAATAATTGACAATTTACAATGTCGAAAGCTAAATAATTTCCATTAAATTTAATCTATTCATTTTTTTTTCTTAAATTATTCTTCACTTATTTCAGATGTGACTATCGATAAATGATGAATTTTTAAAAACCATTTTAAAATTCAAATGCAATCTTTCAATGTAAAATAATCGTGTCGTATTCGAGTAACGTTTGATTCAAGGAATTTCAGTCGACAGAATCGGAGAATGTGTGTATACGTGATTGCAAGAGATGAGCCGGGGAGGGGGAGATGATAGAAAGAGGATATGAGTTATAGGAAAAATAAAATTTATAATTTATAAAGGCTTAATATTTTATTAAACAAGAATAAAATTTTAATTGAAACATAATTTTCGCGGGATTCTGGCAAATTTTTATAATAAAATTATAAAAGTCTTCCGAATTGTCCGTGATCGCGCGCCTATGAATACTCATCATGGCCAGTTGATTAAAAAGTTTCGAAGCTCCAGGGGGGAACGGCCTTCCCCTGCCCCTCCTGGTCTCCTAAACATTCGGTCTGTTATTATGTCTTCTTTTTTTAATGTATTTAATTGTTTTTTCTTATATAATTTTATAATAAGTTGGAAATCTATATAAATAGAAGATCATTTCAGAAACGGATGAGCTTTACATGTTTCATTTACTTCTCATCATACCGTGCTGAAAGCCTCAAAATTTCCTTTACAGAATAATTTAGCAGGTAATAAATGTTTAGCTTAGGTACATCTGTATAAATGTGGTCATAAACTTCATAAAAAACTTCTTAACACTACTGAATTCCAAATTTTGGGGCATTACATGAAGTTGCGTATCGTAAAGTTTGCTTAATCCTTTTCGAATTAAAGTTGCATTAATTAAATTTCGAGCTTGCATATACAACGTTCCAACATGAGGCGTACTTTTATGAGAAACCTCCAGTCAGAAAATTAAGTATATATAATAATCCGAAGAACCGTGAAGAGGCTTGAATTATTTTATTATTACTTGAAAAAAAAAAAAAAACTGTAATTCCTGAAAACATTCAATTGGACAATTTCAGGAATTATGTAAAAATGCTCATATAATCATTGCTATACGCATCGGTAAAGAGAAGCATGCGACATTATCAATTGAATTGGTAAATTTTTTTTTTTTTTTTTTTTGGGTGTCGAAAATTCAACCCATTGACAAAATTGTTTTTCATAAGTTCAACAGGGGAAGCGATATGTTCTCTTCAAAATCTACACCGAGATTAGTAGCATTAGACAAGTATTGCACATAGTCCAAGCTTATCGAATACGTACGTCGGAATTTTTAAAAATAAAAATTTTCTTCTCGTGGAGTGTTTTAAAGAATTTTATTCAGTCGCAGTCTTTTATGATAAAACAGTTGAAACATTTTTAGGATTTTTCGGATTATTATGAAATGATACCATTCATTCTCTAGCCGGAGATTACCTATGTAAAATTATGCCTCATGTTGAAATGTCGTATACGCAATTTTCGAAAGTTAATTAATACAACTTTAATTTGAAAAGGATTAAGGAAAACGATGCTATTTCATGTGTAATGCAGAAAATTCGGAATTTAACAGTTCTGAAAGTATAGAGTGTGAAGAGAATTATTGACTACATTTATTATATATCTATATATGGAAGCAAAGATTTACTGATACTAAAGATAGATTAATTGCTTTAATTATTCTACAGAGAAAATTTTGATACTTTTAGTAAGAGGAACTACCAATATGTGAATGAAATGAAACATATAAAACTTCCCATTTCTTTTACTTTTTGAAAAATTTTAGATGTTCCCTTAAACAAGGAAGTAGCGTTTTGTCTACTTTATAAAGCAGCTTCACTGATGCAATTTAATTTATCAATCTAAATTTTCCAAAATTTTCAGATGTTTACCATTAAAATTTAGCATTCCGTAACGCTTATCGAGTTGTTTGAAAATATAACTAAAAAAGAAACTGCATTTTTTTTATGTTTTCATGGTTTTTTGCGCTTTTTGCACTTTTGTCTACCTTTTTTAAAGCCATCCTGAAATCACAATTAAAAACGTGAAAAATTCGTTTTAATTTACTTTTTCCTCCCACGTAAAAGTTTTCATTACACATTTTGGTTTTTTCTAAAAAAATTAACCATGTTCAAACTAATTTTCTTGCTAATCAATCGGTGGTTTCTTCTGTTTTTCTCATCATTCTGTTATTGTTTCCATTGTTCGCCTGCGTTTTACACTGCCTTCCTCCCGTTTTCGCTTTTTGTTTTCTTCGTCATCTTATTGACCTCGCCAATCAAATGATGAAGCGGCTTGCGCACATGAATCATGCGATTCTTGAGTATATTCATCTCTTCCTGCGGAGCACTCTACTCTCTATACTTCAGGTTGCTCAGGCTTGGGCTTCTTATAGAACTTTTAGAATCCGAACCGATAAGGAGTTTGAAGACTAGTGCAAAAATGAGGAAGATTGCGTGTGAAAGTGGAAACTGACCCAGCTGTGAAAATAGAGCAGAAGAATGGATGGCCAAATGAACTGTATTTGTTCAGGCCAATAAAAAAAAAATAAAAAAAAATGGGGGAGTCTGAAGGATTTGAAATTATGAAGACAGGAGAAAATAAATACACCGCCTACACCGTCTTCCACAACTATCAGGTAAAAAGCGTATTACGTGGAGGAAAGATTCGAGCATATGGGAAAATTTGGATTACAATTGCGAGTTAGCAGGGAAAAAGAAAGAAATTAATTGTCCGCTATATAGAGTCGTGGGAGAAGTAGGGAAGCTTTTTTATAGAAAAAATCCGTACGAAAGAAGATCTAAACTTTATTGGGAACAAAGCTTTACCGGTTTTTTAGTAAGAAAGATAGGAAGAGATACGACTGGTAGAAGAGGTGGGAAGACGTCGTTTAATTAAGGAGGCGATATGCAAGCATAGATTGACGAATATAGGTTACGTATTTTCTGCGGATAGATCAGCGACAAAATAAGAGAAGACTTTAATAGGCCGATGCAAAGGCAAAGGCAGGCGTAATGGATTCTGTAAAGTTCGGATAGAAGCGTTTTGCAGTAATTAGCGTAAATGAAAGAGCAAAAATTAGGTTTAGTATAAACTATTAACAACCCTTGAACGTTATACTTATTTTTTTCTATCACTTAAGATTACTCACGGTGGTTACGAACGTGCCCGATGTATTTAAAGGCGATTATTAACGTAGGTATAAATAGTTTTCAAAATTCACATAATAACATACCTTTTTCCCTTCACTCCTTTTTGATGATGAAAACAATAGCGTGTATTATATTAGCTAAGTATTTTAAGTTAAAAACAAAAAAAAATCCTGAAAAAATGCAAATTTAACTTTTTTTTAGAAAATATTTGAAATGATTATCTAGAAAAAAATGAAATTTTTATATTTATTCGGAAAGGTGAAAGTGGAAAGATTAACAAAAAGGAAGGTAACAATGAAACTTGATGTATATGCAATTAAAAAATGTTATTATTAATACGAATGCATAAGTTAAATCTTCTTTTTTGGCATAACAAACTATATTTAAATTAATGAAAAAGTAGTGACAAAAGATTTCTTCTTCTTCATTTACGTGCCATGAACTACAACAAAGGTCAAAGGCACGGAAAGTTAGAATTCTATGGTTGTGATAGGAGGTTAGTGGAGTTGAGATAAGCGAATAATTTCTTTATATTAATTTCATTGTTACTCTTAGGGAATTTTCAAGGTAAGCGTAAGGAAAAACGTGGTGCGAGTGTGATTATATTTGCTGAAGTCTAATAGAATGTGTTGGACTCACATACAGGTGGTAAGGATTTATTCAGGAGGAATTGGTGAGTAATCCGTGTGTGGCCAATGCGCAGTCGACACAGTGCTACTTCCTCCGTTCTGCTTGGCCGGAGCGACGATTTCCACAAGTTAGTGTCCTCTTTGATGGAACGAAGTTTATTCGATATTGGGATATGTTGAGCCACGGGTCGAACCATTCCTTTGATAGGCTGCTGGTTATTTCCTGAACAGCGTCGTTGGCAGGTATTCGGTTGTTCGCTACAGGGAAGCATGACGCTGCTTCTTTCGCGGCTCGGTCTGCTGATTCGTTCTGTGGAATACCTTTGTGTCCTGGTATCCAAGCAAATATGATCTTGAAGTCCACATTAGCTATCACAGGTAATATTTCTTTAGCTATCGGGTGCTGCGACTTATCGTGGGACTTTAGCACTAATCCTGTATTTCACACGATTTTCTAAAAATAGTCAAATTTGTGCATTTTTTCAGAATTCCTTTTACTTAAATTTAATTTTTTGCTATTACATTAAAATATTATTTAGCTAATATAATTTATGCTCAACAAAAAAAAAAAAAAATGAAGAGATAGTATGTTATTTTTTTTTTTTTTTTTTTGTCCCCAATTCGTAATACGATGGGGTAAATATATTTAGAAAATTTATATAAATAACAGGTCTGTCCTGAGCCCTTCCATTTAAGTTTATGGAACCCTGACAGACTGTTTTACAATGTTAATAATAATTAGTATACATAAATTTAATATTAATACAGGTGTACATGTACTTTACGGTGATTTATTTCGGCTATCGTAAAACTATTGAATATTGTAAATAGCTTAGTTACTAACTGATCAGGGCTAATATTGCTAAAATCTGTATTACTGTGGTTACAGCCGGAAAAGATATGCTTAATATTATCGGGAAAGTTACACGTTACACAGTTATTTGAGTGTGCAATTTTATGTTTATGTAAATAATCTTTAAATAGACCGTGTCCAGTAAGAAATTGTACATTAAAAAAATTTGGCGTAAAAACTTTATTATGTAGTCTATCATCTATGGTTGGAAAATTTTTTTTAGCTATACCGTTATTATATTCGTCCCACTGCGCCTGAAATTTATTATTATAATATTTATCTAATATATAAGTGTTTAAACTGTTTAAGCGTTAACGAGGTTTGTTCGTGTATGAAGTAAGGTTGACGATACTGTACGTTATGAAATTCATGATTTAAATTTATATTATTTTTTATTAAAAATATGTTAATATGTTTCTGTATTTCGTAAGTTAATGGTTTAATACCTGCAATGACAGCGCTTGCCATGTAGCTTGTAGTTCTATAAGCTTTAATCATTTTTATTGCAATAGTTCTCTGAAAACTATTTAATATATTTTGAAATCGTTTAACTTTTAAAATGTCTATATATATTACACTACCATAAAGTATGTTAGGCAATATTACGCTTTCATATAATGTTATTATTCCCTTTTTGTAATTTAATCGGTTGTTATTATTATTATATAATTTGTTAAATATAATTAAAAATGTATTTATTTTTTTAGTGATATAGTGAAAATGATTATAAAATTTTAGGTTATTGTCTATTATTATGCCTAAGTATTTGGTTTGACTAACCATGCTAATATTTAATCCGTATTGGAGCAAATTTAATCTTTTATCCTTTAAGTTTTTGTTAAACAACATGTAAGTTGACTTAGATTCGTTAATATTTAAATTGTATTGTTCTAACCATTTCGCGATTTCTGTATAAACCTGGTAAACTTTATTTTCCAATACATTTTCATTCTTATCGGCTATTACTATTGCAATATCATCTACGAAAGTGAAAATGTTTACATTAGTGGGTAATCTAATGTTATACATTTGAGAGAAAACTATGTTCCACAAGTACGGTCCTAAAACAGACCCTTGCGGTACTCCCATAACGGTTTCTTGTTTTTTTGAATAATTACCGATTTGTAATACAGTGTAGCGGTTTTCGAAATATCGATTTACAATGTTCAACATGCCATTATGTAATCCTAGTTCCTTTAATAATGCAAGTAATCTATTTAAATCTAAACTGTCGAAAGCCTTTGTTATATCAAGAGTAAGTAAGCATGTACGGTAATTTTTATTTTTGTATATTCTTATTGTTTGTAAAATATTGTAAATAGCCAATTCAGATGATCTACCTGGTAATGCGCCATACTGGTTATCATTTATTATTCCGTTATTTTCTACAAATTCTTTTAATTTATGAAGAATACATTTTTCATAAATTTTACTGAAATTAGATAACAAAGATATAGCTCTATATGAAGTAGACGAGTTTGGATTTTTATTAATTTTAGGTATTATAACTGTTTTACTTAATTTCCATTCTTGAGGATAATAACTATATTTAAATAGTACGTTAATAACTTTCGGTATTACATCTGGTAACAAATTATGAAATCTTCTAATAAATCCATTTGATATTCCATCAAGTCCTGCTGACACTTTATTTTTAAGTTGTTTAATAATTACGTTAACTTCTTCTTTAGTAATCGATATGGTTACGTTAGGTTCATGTACTTCTGCTTTAAATGGTTTTACGTTAAGGTATAACTTTGACATCAATAAGTCGACTTTATCCTTTTCTGTACATGCATAATTATCTAATGTTGGTATATTAATACTTTTTTTTTTTATTAGTTAATATTCTGTATTTTAATCCAAAGACATTTTTGTCTTCCAGTAATTTTTTCCAGGCTTTCAACTTAGCGTTTTTAATCATAAACTTATATTCCTTAAAATTTACTTTATAATAATTATTGTAATGGTTATGTTTTACATGTATGTTTTTACAGTTTCGATACTTTTTGTATAAATTATTTACCAGTAATTTCTTTATTTGTAATTCAGTATTCCACCAATAGACAGTTGACCGGATGGTGGAATATGAACTATTTAGAACTGTGTTGACATAGTCTTGAAAACTATTCAACCAACTTTTAATTTGTTGTATATCATTGCAGATAACATGTACATCAATCATATAACTGTATTTTCTTAAGTTAACTGCTAACTTATTGTAGTTAATTACTTTAATAACACTTTCTTCTGTCTTTCTCGTCGCCGAAATTACGTTAAAAGTAATATAAAAATGATCACTGGCATTTAATTCGTGACTAACTTCCCAATTTTGAACTCGATTTATTAAATTTCTAGTTACCAAAGTTAAGTCTATTACACTTTTTTGCTTGCTTCTCTTAAAAGTATATTTGTTTTCGATATTTAAAATATGTAAGTCATGTAATTCTATTATATTTAATAATTTCTTTCCTCTCGTATTATTCACTGTATCCCATAGTAAATTTCGAGAATTTAGGTCTCCCAACCACATAAATTTCGTTAATTTATTATTCTTTAAATACATATCGATAAACTGAAAATATTGAGTAGATACGCCATTTGGCGGTATGTACGTTAAAATAAAAGTAATATCCTCAATTTCAACAATAATAATGTTAAAATTGTTATGTATAAATTTAGTTTTTAAAGGTATTCCTAAGCGATAGATTATCATAAGCTTGTTGTGTGCTATGTTCTTAAAATTTGTGGGTACATAATTACTTTTACACTTATCACAAATAAATATAATATCTATATTTTTATTTATCACTTTTGTTAGTAAAATCACTCTAGCTACGCTAGAGTGATTTTCATTGTACTGTAAGATCTTGACCATTGCTTATAATATGAGGTCTAATTAGGGAATACATTTATTATAAAAATATATGGAATTACTAGTATTATTAATAATATATATTTCTTAATTTCGTATATAGAAATTTATTCTTCAGTTTCAGAATCACTGTCATGTGACTCGTCAGTTGATTTATTGAGGTTTTTTAGTAGTCTTTTAAATCGACCTTTCATTTCTCTATTCTGCAACAATCCGTAGTTTTCCGCTAACATTCTTTTTAATCCTTCGATGTCATCTGTGAAAGTTTGTATGATATCTAATGGTTCATGTCGGCCTTTAACCATATCCATTAGAATAGTGAAATTAGTGAAGGATAATGGGTAACTTTTTTGTTCTGTTATATTTTCGGCTATTGGTGTTAACATCTCTTTTGTTGACAGTTTAATTTTTTTTTGAATTTTATGTGATTCTTTTTCCTTATTCGGGTTTGTTTTGTTGATGTTTGATAAACTAGTTTCGGTATTACTTTGTTCAGAAGGTTTATTTTGCATGTCTGTGAAAGTAAACTCCATTATAGTTTGTGGTTCTGGTGTTACGGGATGTACTCGTTTAGCGACTGTTTGTTGTTGCTCACTTTTTTCCTTTGATACAGGAGTTTTGGAAGTATTTAATTTAACATGAGGTTTAATCAGTTTGCTAGGATTTTGTATCGCCGGTTCGTCCTCTACCATTTTGTTCTCTTTCTCATTTTGTTGGCTAGTAGCCGGTTTGCCAGTCTGATCATTTTTCTGGTTTGTAAGTTTTGCCTGTTCTATTTTTGGACAAGTAGTTTCGTTGTGTGAGTGAGTTTTACAAGCTTTACACCACTTTTCTTCTGTTGTTATAAATATACGAAATTGTCCATCTTCATATTTAATGATCATTGATTCTGGTATAAGTAATTGGTTTATCTGATCAGATGTTACATAAACTTGTCTACGGAAACTCAGGATATGTTTAAATTTTTCTTCAGTGAGGCCAGCTTTAATGAAAGTGATTGGGGAGGTTAGTTTCAGATTAATATTGGAAAGAGCTTGTTCAAGTATGTAGTTCGGAATATGTGGCGAGACATTAGACAGAACTATGCGCTTGGATGGGTTTATTAATTTACGCGTCTTAATACTTATATTATTTATAGTAAGAGACGGGTGAGATAATATAAACTGATCAGCTACATTTCTGTTCGATAAATACATACATATACGGTTGTTCGATATACGAGAGGAAAATAAAATATTGTGTGGACCAACCTTGTTGCTAACGGCTTCTACGTAGTTGCTGAGCGGAATGTTATCAGCTGCATCGAATATAATGGCTTGTTTTCGGTCTGGGAATTTTACAGATTCAGCCATTTTGTTATACGCTGGAGAAAATGCATTCTGAACACATCAAATATCTTTCTGCTTCCACTATTAAAAGGTTAAACTTGCTGAAAGCCCTGTCGCCAACTAAATGGGGTGGCGATCCCTATATTCTTATTTCCCTTTACAAATCTATTATCCGTTCCAAATTTGATTATTGTTCTTTTATTTATGGTAGTGCGTCCAAGACACGTCTTTCCAAACTAGATGTAATTCAGAATTCTTGCCTTCGTCTCTGTCTTGGCGCTCTTAAATCCTCTCCAACTACTGCTATTCTTGCTGAATCCAATTCGTCACCCCTATCCATTCGTAGATCTTATTTAGGCTATCGTTTCCTTGTTAAACGTCTTCCTCTCGCATCCTCTACCCTTGTTCAGTCTTATCTTTCGATTTATAATAGCTGGCGCTTCACTCCCAGCAAAACCCCTATTCTGGCTTTTATTTCACATCGTCTAGGTTCATTTTGGCCGTATATTATCTCGTTCAATAATCTCCCTTATTTTTCCTTCGACTTCGCTGACATCTGTCATCCTCCTAAGGTATTTATCTTCCCCTCATTTGCAAAAAATCTCCCCCAAGCCGTAATTAAACAGGTATTCTACAGCACTATCAATTCCCTATTTCCCTCTCATGTTACCATTTACACGGATGGTTCGAGGGGGCCTGGTGGTGTTGGTGCTTCTTTCATCCTTCCTGATTTTAACCTCTCAGAATCTTTTCGACTTCCTTATTTCTGTTCCATATTCACAGCCGAGTTGTTGGCTATCCTTCGCTCTATTATTTTCATTTCCTCGAATCAATTTTCCTCTAAGTTTTTAATTATTTCTGACTCTTTGAGCGCCCTTCAGGCCATATCCTCTCCCCTTCCTGATCATTCGTGTGACTTTGTTATCCTCCGTATACGTTCACTCATTCACAATCTTTCCTATCTCCATTCAGTCAATATTGATCTGCTGTGGGTACCTGGCCACTCGGGCATATTTGGCAATGAAGCGGCTGATTCCTTGGCTCGGGCTGCTGCTGCTTCCTCTCGTCTTTTTTTTAAAAAAATTCCATCCGTTAACCTGCTATCAGTTTGTAAAAGCTTTCATATCCAATTTTGGTCGGATACCTATGTTTCTTCTTTTTCCAACAGTTGTTCCTTTTACCTGTCAGTCCAGCCTACTCTTCCTTCATATTCATGGTTTCTTTTGCATCCCTCCCTTCGTCGTTCTGAAGTTGTTTCCATTGTTCGTATGCGCTTTGGCCATTCTTTGCTGCCTTCTTCCAGATTTCGTTTCTCCTTGGTTTCTTCTCCACACTGTCCTCTCCATCCGGATGATGCAATTATTTGCGACGCCGATCATGTGTTCTTCCAGTGTTCATCCCTCTCGGTGGAGCGTTCTGCCTTATATTCTTATTTGCTTAAGCTTGGACTTCCTACCCCTTATTGTGCATCCTATATCCTGTCCTTTCCTTCCCCACTAATTATTCCTGCTATTTGTTCCTTTTTAGTTAAAATTTCTGATCGAATCAAAATATAACCGACTTCTTTCCTTACCTTTTGTTTCTGGGTAAAGGTCCTTGGTTGACGAGCCCAACAAAAAAAAAAAAAAAAAAAAAAAAAAAAAGAGAAAATGCATTGTTTGCTGGTGTTGGTGGTGTAGTTTCTGCTGCCTTTGACGAAATCGGTGTAGGTTTGGTTGCCGACGATGCGGTGATTAGTGAGGTTAGTTGTACACTATTTTTTGTAGATCTTGTAATTCGTAAAGTGTTTGGAAGAATTGGTGGGTCTTGCGACGGCGGTGGAGCTGTTACAGGACGATCGGGCGGCATAATGGCGGTGCCGTCCGTACACCTAATTTGTTTATATTATAACGATTTTAACGAAACACGGGTTTACACGATCTTTTTCCGTTCGACTTAAAATCAACGATTTTAACGAAACACGAGTATACACGACCTTTTTCGTTCGACTTAAAACCATCTGTGTGAGATAGTATGTTATTAAGTTAATTTTAAAAACTATTTATACCTGCGTTAAAATACGTTGAGTACGTTCGTACCCCTCTCCTACCCCTACCCCCTACCCCCCGGGGGTGGTGTAACCTTAAACCAAAAAAAAAAATAAGCACAATGTTCTAGGGTGAATTTATAAAGGATTGGGAGAATCGAAGAATTCCCTTCCTAAATTTTTAGAAGATTGAGGCTGTTAAGGATGGAATTATAGAGGGTATGATCATGAAAAAAGAAAAAAGGGGGGAGGGGGGCATTTACCTAGATAACAAATAGAATTTACGACAATTAGATGAATTCAAGTTTACTAGAAAACCAGGAGGGCGGAGGGTGAAAACGATACAAGAAGATTTCTATGGAGAAAGAGAAAAGTGCATAGCAGAGATAATCTATTAAGAATAGATAAGGACTTATTTATCTCTTTATTGGCTCTGTAGCCAGATCGATTGAGCTAGAATAGATGTCATCTGCATATAGAAGGCTCCCATAAGGGGAGAGAATGTCGAGGAAATAAATATTAAATAGCGTATGAGACATGATCTCTAGTCCGCGATGGACGCATCTGAAGGCGAAGAGGAAAGGATCTATTATTTTGAAAGAAATTACGGATAAGAGTGCTGAAAGTAGAAGAAATGTTGAGTTGGACGACTCTGACGTCCAAAGTTAATTTTTTAACTACTATTTCGGAGTGAAAAGCGTCTCTTCGAATCCAAGGGGATACTGCAATGAAATAGAGGGGAAACGTATCGTACTACAATATAAGTAATATTTGGTGAAAATACAGCTGTTTTGTTGAGGTAAGGATATATGTCCTCGGAAAATGAACCATGGGCATTCCTTAATATTGCAGCATAAAAATGGTTACAAGCTCGACTTATTCCGATATTTGCAATTCTGCATCTTAGCTTCCTCGGTGTTTCAAAGTAGATTACAATAATAAAATTGGCGATCGAGAATTTACATTTGTTATGATCAGTCTACGAATCTAAAAACTAACCATTGTCCGCTCGTCTTTCATTAAACCTTTATCGAAATAATTAACCGCAAACTGTTGTCCGCAGCCGAAGGATGCGAATCTAAAATCTACTTCCTCTAGTGGATTTTTTTCGCGTGTTTGCGAACAAGCATTAATGGATAAAATTATATCAGCCGCTAGCGATAGGTTCAATAATCAGAAATGTATGTATATACACTAGCTTGTTTAATTTACACTATTATTAATATCTGTAATGAGTTAAACGGTTAATAATACTAAAAGCCCAAATAAACATGAATAAAAAAAGTCTCTTTACAAGGCCGTGCCCACGTGGGTGATAACGTCCTCCCCCCTATTAAAACTGAAATAGTTATTATAAATATACAAAAATCTGGGGGAAAAAATCAAAAATTTTAAAATAAATAGTGATGATTTTTGGGTGTTCGTATAATACATTAAAAAAGAAAAAATATGCTCCATATTTTTAGAGGTAGATCATTAATATCTTAAGGAAAATTTTTTTGTAATTTTTATTAATGTTCCTATACGGGGTGGTAATTCATTTATGTAAATTATTAATACATAAATCAAAATGATGGAAATTATTAATAGTATGCGGATATTGATGAAAAATTTTCTCTGCATATTTATAAAATAAATATGCGAAGAAAATTTTCAAAAACCCCCCTTTTCAAAATCCTGGGCACGGCCCTGTTTCTTTATATCTTCCTTATTCAGTTCTGTGCTTTAACCGTTGCATAGAGCGGGAACAACCGAAATTAAACCTTTGCTTCTTCCAAATATTATTACTTCCCGGCGTGTAACAAACTTTAAAGAACGAACGAACGAATCTTTTAAAAGAACTCAGGACCGATTTCTATTCATTTTCGAGGGAATATTTTTGTCGTTCTTATTTTTAAAACCACCGGGTGGGTGGAGGGTGGGGGGAGGCAAACTCAATTCGTCCAATACACTGAATTTGTTCGCAGTGTTGAAAAAAATATAAAAAATTTCATTGGACGAAATTACGTTCTTCTCTCTCGTACGATATAATACACGCGACTATTCAAAAAAGGCGGCTAACAATACTTTTACAGATTTTATATGATTAATAATTTGCACCGTTCATTGTAAAAAAAAAAATAAATAAATAAAAAAAAAACAAAAAAAAAAAAAAAACCCCGAGAAACTGAAGTCTGCAATCACGAGAATAATGCACATATTAATCGCTGCATTCTGATTGTTTTAAGAAATTATTCACCTTTTAATCATCTCCGAACCGTTCGATAACAGTACGCATCGTTTGTTTTCATTGTTCTCGCTGTTATTTTTCATTTCTATCGTTGGTTCACACTTCAGCGACCACTATTGGACCGCTTATTCTCCCCCGCGCACAATTTACGATGATCATTTTCGTTTTACCGGCAGTTTTTTATTTCCAACTATCCTTAATGTTACAGTAACTTAACGACCTTCTCGAGTTTTTACACTTTCTGTTTCCCGCGTAAACCACATTTATCTACGTGTTTGTTGTATAATATAGTGTGACAGATATTCATATGAATAATATGTTGGCAATGTTAGATCGGCCAAATTTTCCTATTATCTATAGGTCGTTAAAAAATTCTATACAAAAAGAAAAAAAAAGAAAAGAAAGATACAATGCGCTATGGATGATCTAGTAAATTATTAAACCGTTGCTGTCACATCCATTGAAATAAGATTAGGCGCGATGAAATGAAACATTATAAGCTGCATGGCCAAAAAAAAAAAGGAAAGAAATGTCATTTGTTTTTCTTTTTCCTTTGCGTTCATTCTGTCTTCAACCGTCATCCATAGCTTTTATTCTTCTTTCTACTCCTATTTTTAACAATTTAATAAAATCGTTTAATATTCTTTTTTTTTTTCTTTTTTTTTTGGGTTCGTCTACAAGGACATTGGCCCAAGAACAGGAGAAAAAAGACGTAAGGAACTTAGATCTTTTTACACGATCAGAGATAGCCGACAAAAAGGAATCAACAGTCTGAACAACAGAAGGAGAAGGAAGGGAGAGAATGAACGAAGCACTGTATGGAGAGTGGAAATATGCAAAAGGGAGGAGTAGAAAGCAGCTTGATCGGTTACAAGAGATGTACACTGGAACATTATACGATCATCGGCATCACACACACAGATTGGATATTGGTGCAATGGACAAAAAGGAGACGGCACGAGAGAGAAACGGAAAAGCGAGGAAGGAAGCAAACTTGAAGCTTAGGCGGCAAA
This sequence comes from Icerya purchasi, assembly GCA_039619475.1. Taxonomy (NCBI): domain Eukaryota; kingdom Metazoa; phylum Arthropoda; class Insecta; order Hemiptera; family Monophlebidae; genus Icerya; species Icerya purchasi. Next base: position 551,761,432 of record CM077115.1, read on the forward strand.
TGGCAGAGATGTTGGAGCGACGCATGACAGGAACGTCAAGAAATCAGGGGAAACGAGAAAGGGAAGGCTGAATAGATAAGAAAAAGGAATCCGTTAAGTAAAATGGCAAGTTGTGCTTGTAACAACAGTCCTAACAATTTTCGTTATATTTGTGGAAAAAGTACGATAAAAAAACATCAAAGGAACATCAGTCAAACACAATACCAAAAATAAAAAAGTGATCTCATATGCGAACCTACAATCGGCAATGACATTCACCATCTGCAAACCAGCTGATATACAAACATTCGTACTCACATTTACATAATGATTAAAAATCAGATGATTCTAATCGATGTTTAGTCTTGCTGGCACAATCGTACTGCACGAAAAAGTCTTCTTAACCTTCTTTTTTATATGATAATACATTTTTTATTTTCAATTATTTCTTGCGTTCCCGTTATTTATTATAATATTATTTTTTTCTTTTTGAATTTTCGTGTGTGATCTGTGTCTCGTATTTCTTTTTCCTTCATTTGATATTTCTTATGTAATAATAATAATAAAAAAAAATCTAATAATAGTTTAAACCGTAACTTATTGGTTTTTGGTTCTTTTAACTTATTCATACGAAGCGGTGGAAAGAAAAAAAAAGATAAAAACAAAAAAAACTTATTCATAATCGGTTTAGAATTTCTCTTATACTGTCGACTCGTTCGATTTTTTTTTGATTTTTTTTTCATGGCCAGACATTCATTCATTAGGTTTTTTTTTGTGGGGTGGGGGGTGGGGGGGCCCGTCAACCAAGGACCTTTACTCAGAAACATAATTAGTGGGGAAGGAAAGGACAAGATATAGGAAGCACAATAAGGAGTAGGAAGTCCAAGCTTAAGCAAATAAGAATATAAGGCAGAACGCTCCACGGAGAAAGATGAACACTGTGGAAGAACACATGATCGGCGTCGCAAATAATTGCATCATCCAAATGGAGAGGACAGTGTGGAGAAGAAATCAAGGAAAAACGAAATTTAGATAATGGCAGCAAAGAATGGCCAAAGCGCATGCGAACAATCGAAACAAATCAGAATATCGAAGAAGGGAGGGATGCAAAAGAAACACCATGAGAATATGCAGGAAGAGTAGGCTGAATAGACAGATGAAATGAATAATTATTAGAAAAGGACGAAACATAGGTATCCTTAGGTTAACTCATCTGCACTATATCATATGTGTTGAATTTAGTTCAGTGTAAAATGACATAAAACATCTTTTCAAACTAGAAAGATGGAAAAAAAACAAAAACTGTTCAAAATAAGAGAAAAAAATAGAAGGAAAACAAAAACATACACTGTCATTTAATTAAGCAACAATCTTAATATACAGAAAATTAGATGGCGCTACTAATCCCTGATTACATATAGAGAGTATATAAAATTACGTCGGTACTGTTTCAGATACAAATTGTATCACATTACTCTCTGTTGAAAATATTTCATCTACGAGGGCACGCTTACGATAGTCGAACCGACGGCGATTAAATCGATTAAATGGTTGTGATAGGAGAAATTGGAGCATATCGAGCAAGAAAGGTCAACATTGAGAAAGCTGAGTCGAATTTCCTATACGCAATCGGCAAGTAATCATCACAAAAGATGTTCGACTGCTAGTATGGGAGCAATAGAATAAAACCAAAGACAAACCTGCACCAAGTAGTACGATCTATTGAAAACTTCCACAAAAATATATATTAACCCGTCATTTCTATTCTGTCTCTTGGTAAGTTCGACTACGTCTTTTGCCGTAGCGTCAACTGCGTCCCCATAAAGAAGTCCACAATATCCTGCAATCCAACATAGTTGAAAACTCTCTATTGTGTTGAGATATTTAAGCATATCGTGGATGACCGGATGTGGTAGCTGTAATTAGAACTGCTCTGTCTGAGAGCTATTAAAGCGCTTTGGCTATCAGGATAAACTGGCCATTACATTTAAAACCATTTATGATATATTCCAACGCCTTATCTATAGCCAGAAGCTCCGCGGTAAAAATAGATGTTTCCGGTAATGGTTTGAACTTTATAGTCGTTATCTCGGAATTTTATATCTGTCCGACCAGAGAAAACCATATCAATATATATTTGTACATAGATATATACATATATATGTTATGTATGTATGTATGTATGCATGTGTATATATATATATATATATATGTATATATGGGACGCGAACTTCGGTCAATAGCAGTAAATCCGCTGCAACGTAATGGTTATGATAAATTTTAATGCAGATCATCCTTAGCGTTCGACACATCGAACCCATTACCAGTCGTTAGAGGCGCGATGTATTTAGAAATTTTGCTTTTATGTTGGCAAATTCGGTTCGGTCGGAGATGAAACGAAGAATTATCGAACGAACTAATTAATTAAATCAGCTGAAATCTGCCGCGAGCAACACATTACAACCGAAAACTCTAAACTCGCTTAGCTGCCTTTCGATGACTTCAGTATTTCAAAAGAAAATTTATTTCAGAAGAATTTCATTTCCCGTCGATGTTTTGTAGATGTAATATTCAGCTAAACGTTTTAACATGGACACGCTTTTTTGGCTGGAAGTCTTCCTAGTTTTACGTAGACAATTTTTCCATAATTATTTACCACTTACACGTCGCCATTATTATTTCTGTATCAGTTCTAAACTGGCTTTCTTCCAGCGATCTCCAGTATAGCCGCTTCTGCGGAATTCATTTTAAATTTTCCTTCTATTGCAGATCATTCTAATCCGAGCTAATCGCCACTGCCACATCTGACGCCTACTAACGTCACTTTTTCATGAACTCGTATTATTCAGAACCTCTTCTCATTATTTGGGTTTCTTGCGATCCAATTTTTATTTATTCCATTTTCCTCCAGCACCGACAACGCAACAATATATGTAACTTGTGAATATTTCGCTTACTTAAAATGTACTTTTCTGCGCGGTATAATAGGGGCCACACGTAAGCTTTTTTCGATTATCGAGTTTCTGTGACGTTGACTTTCGACGCCCTTTTTTGTTTCTTCTTGCACGCTAACTCCGAACTTGCGGAAGAATCAGAGTATATTCATAAGTTTCTCGCGCATATTTAAAAATGTAACAATAATGCGTAATAATAATAATACGAAAGATACACCACATTGTTCTATTTTTCAATTTTGAAAATGTATATCAGCTTAACGTAATATTTCGAAATCGTATAAGTGTATTAAACAAAATTATTTCATCGCGGAATTTTATCTATTTATCACGGTAAATAAGCGAATTATTCTTTACTCGACTCATTTTCATTAAGGGCGGGGTATTTTTTTTTTTTGTTTTTTTGTTTTTTTTGGGCTTGTCAACCGGGGACCTTTATCCAGAAACAATTAGAATAGGAAGGAATCATTTATATCTTGATACGGTCAGATATTATTAGGAGAAAGGAACAAATAATAGGAACAATCTGTGGAAAGGGAAGAGATAGAACATAAGAGGCGCAGCATGGAATAGGAAAACCAAGTCTCAGCAGACTGAAGTAGAAAGCCGAGCACTCAGCAGAAAAAAAATAAACATTTAATAAACACATGGTCCGCATCGCAAACATGCTCTTCGTTCGAAAGGACAATATGGAGAGGCAACCAACGAAAAACGAAAATGGGAAGAAGATAATAAAGTATGTCTTAAGAGAGCAAACAGAATAACGGAGACAACAACGGAACGACAAAGTGTGAAGGAAATAAAGAGAACCGTAGATTAATAGAAAGACACTAGCTTGAACAGACAGATAGAAAGAACGATTGTTAGAGAAAGAGGAAACGTACATATCCGACCGAAACCTAAGATGAAAACCTTTGCGCAGAGGAAGGAGATTGGACGAAGGGGCCTTTTTTAAAGAAGAAGTGAGAATGGGCAGCAACCCGAGCCAATGAGTCCGCTGTTTCATTACCGCAGATGCCCGAATGCCTAGGAACCCACAACAAATCAATTTGAATAGAATGAAAGGAAGAAAAAGCGTGGATAAGTGAGCGTATGCGGAGTATAATAAAATCACAGGAGAATAATCAGGAAGGAGAGAGCAAATGGCCTGAAGGGCGGTCATAGAGTCCGATATAATCAAGAATTTGGAGGAAATGTGATTAGAGGAAATGAAAATAATCAAATGTAAGATAATCATTAATTCGTTTATGGATATGGAACAGAAAGGAGGCAAGCGGAAAGATTCTGAAGAGCCAAAATCTGGGAGGATAAAAGAAGCACCGACACCTTCCGGCTTCTTCGAGCCATCTGTAAACACGGTTGCATGCTAAGGAAAATCAGAATTGATAAAACTGTGGAATTCCTGTCTGATTAGGGCCTGCGGAAGGTAAACATACTTGGAGGATGGCAGAGATCGGCGAAATTAAAAGTGAAATAAGGGAAATTGACAAAGTATGTAAGGACAAAACAAACTGAGCCGAAGAGAGATGAGAGATAGAATAGGAATTTTCCTAGGTACGGGACAGTTCCTAGAAATGGAAAGATAGGAATGGATATAGAGGACGTGAGTGGGAGACGCTTAGTAAGAAAACGATAGCCCAAATAAGATCTGCGAATAGAAAGGGGTGGTATATTAGATTCGGCAAGGACTGCTGGAACTGGAGAGGATTTAAAAGCAGCAAGACAGAGACGAAGGCAAGAGTTTCGGATTACATCCAATTTAGAGAGTCGACACTTAGAGGCATAACCATAGAGAAATGAACAGTAATCAAATTTTGTGATAGAAAGGGCGGTGTAAGGTTTTAAAGGCGAAATAAAGGCATATTTTCATGATTTTTTTTTGGAGATATTAATAATATTGGTTTATTTGTTATACACGGTATAGTAAAACATCTAAAGTATCTTTGGAAAATTTTTCAATTAAAAATATCAATAGATAAGTCAGTAGGATGCTTTTCTATGAACTGGCACAGTGGACGAGGGGGTGAAGGGGGGAACAGCCAGTGCGGGGGGAACTAGTTCGATCCCACATCGACTACGTCACAAAACAACAACAACAACAACTAGGTCAAGGTTAACGACAACGTTAAGAACGTTGACGATGACGTCAAGGTTAACCACAACGACGGTGATCTAGCAGAATGTTCACCTTAATCCAGCATCACTTTCCCTCCACCCCCCACCCCCCCACTCATCGTCACACTTTGTAACTAGTTCGAGCAACGTCATCGTCGACGTTGACGACGATAGAACATTCTAGAAAATGCTACCGCGATCTGTGTGCGCGCGCACGCCGCACAACCATCACCACCCCCCTCATCGTAACACTTTGTAACTAGTTCGAACAGCGTTGACGATAGAACATTCTAGAAAATGCTACCGCGATCTGTGTGCGCGCGCACACAATTGACTAAATAATAATAATAATCTACTAATAAATCGATTTTTCGTTATTATTATATTTATTACAAATAATTAAATATTCGCGATGTACCGCGCTTTTCCTGTACACAATCTTCTATACATATTAGCTATTATTACCTAGTTTGTGTTAAAATTTGAATATTCTCTATTCTGAGGGGAAGGAAGGGGGTAAAATCTTCGGGAACACTTAAAAACGTTCGAATTTCGATACTTAGAACCCAAATTTTAAAGGAATTTTTTCTAGCATGTCCCCTTCTTACACTTTATTTTTAAAAAAAATTTGTAAAAATCGCGTAATATTACGATAGTATTAATAGAGAAAGACGTGCGCGAGTGTACTATGTGTTGTAATATACAACGATAGGAGTACGGTGACGATGAGGTTATCAATGAAACCTGTACGAATACTACCGATATTATTATTATTATACCTTGTTTTTACCTTACGCAACATTGTACGCATGCACAGCCGAGGTTGTGATAAATAGATGACTGGCGGCGAACGAGAATGAATACTGCTGATATTATTATTATTATACCTTGCTTTTACCTTACGCATCATTGTACGCATGCATATTCGAGATCGTGGTGAGCAGGAGGCTAGCAATTAACTTATGCGAATACTACCGACTATTATTATTATTATTATAACTGGTTTTTTTCCGTACGCAATCATCAATGCATATAATAGCTAAGATCGTGATGAATAGATAACTAGCTATCATCTACGGAAAATTGTAATATTCCGCTAATTGAATTAATAATTTACGAATAAATCGAATTATTCTTATTTTTCTACTAAAAAATAAATAATTAAATATACTATAAAGTAAAAATTTTTAGGATACCCTTCATAACCTAGTGAATAGTAACATGAGATCCGTTAATTACCTAACGTAACGAGTTCGAAACCACCGTACTGAGATGCAGTTGGAAATACTGCCGATATATCACAAGCTATATCTTAGTATACATATAACGCTAACACCTTATCCACTGTGCTGAGGGTACACATACATTAATTTTACATAAATTCCTATTTAAAAATTAATTTTTTTTATAAAAAATCTACGATATATATTAATTTCCTAATGAATATGAATATGATGATGATGAAGATGGATGAGAGAGGGGGGAGAGAATTATTTATAAAGTATCCGCATAAAATTAGTATAAAAAGCTGCGTTTTATAGGATAATTTTCAGTCTCTATGTAACAATTTTCTAAGTTGCATATGTTGTTGTTGTGTTAACACTCGCGTTAAAACTCTTTGATTCTGAAATAATAATAATAAAATGGAACCAACGCAATCTACTTCGAAAACCGACGTTGATGGTGCTCAATCTACCAATGTCGATGGTGGTAATAATATTACATTAAAATTTTACAACGATCTATTCGGGGAAGATGAAACAATCAATTTTTCCGTTAATTCCTCCGATGTCAACTCTGAAAACACTACATCAGAAAAGAAGGAGGAGGAGGAGAAAAATATTGAAACCAAGGTAATTGGAATACAAGGAGAATTACCTGAGAAGATTAAACATCGCAATGCTGTAGTATATGTACATGATCCATTCGATATAGCCGATGTAAAAAGTTTCGCTTTCGCAATATTAGCAAAATTCACCTACCCGCGACACTCGATAACGAAGCTTCGAATATTAGAAAGAATTTACGATTTTCGAAATATCACAGAATCCGGAATTAAAACTGTTCGCGATATTATCGATTTCGAAGACAGAAACGGTGTTAGCGTTAATTTGTATAAACTATTAATTCCTGATTACGTAACGCAGTTTGAATATAATATCGATCCTGTGAAGGTTAGCGTAAAATATGTAAATAACTCTAACTGGAGAAAACACACGAATATTATTTATCGGCGCGGAGAGGATGATGGATTGTATCATTTTGCGTGGATAAAGAATTTTTCCTGATTAATGCGATTACAAAGAAAAGGATATATTACATCTTAACAGTTAACTTATTTAGATACTATTATACACATTTACATGTTTTAGATATGTTAGTACATTTTCACAATTTGATCTGTTGTTGTAAAGGAGTTCTGGTATAGGTTTTCCTACCATGTCGCAGGCTGCTCGGTGTGTTTTCCACTTTTTGCATGTGAAGAGGTGGTCTATCGAGAAAGTCTCTGTGCAGATTTCGCAAATGGGTGCCGGCTCCTTGTCGAGGATGTACTTGTTGGTAAATGAACAGTGCCCTATTCTTAGTCTTGAAATAACTGTTTCATTCTGTCTTTTTGGTCAATAGTTGGTTTCCCAGTCGGCAATTTCGTTTTTGATGCGGCGTAGTTTGTTTTGGATTGGAGAGATTTGATTCCACTCTTTTTGTCAAGCTGAGCGAGTCACCTTTCTGATATGTCTATATTTATCTTATGAGAATATACGTTGTTTTAAAAAAGTTTTTTCATCTCTTTCTTTACTATATGGTATGTAAGATTTTCATTATTATATTTATTAAAAATAATTAAATATTCGTGATGTACCACACTTTTCCCTACACAATCTTGCATAGATATTCGTTATTATTACATGGTTCGCGTTAAAATTTGAAAATTCTTTATTCCGAGGGGAAAAAGGGGTAAAATCTCCGGAAACTGCTTAAAACGTTCGAATTTCGATACTTAGAACCCAAATTTTAAAGGAATTTTTTCTACCATGTTCCCTTCTTACACTTTATTTTTAAAAAAATTTGTAAAAATCGCATTATATTACATTAGTATTAATACAGTAAGACGCGTGCGAGTGTACTGTGAGTTGTGATAAATCGAGAGGAATATGATGATGACGAGGTTATCAATGAAGCTGTATGAATACTATCGATATTATTATTATTATTATTACACCTTGCTTTTACCTTACGCAACATTGTACGCATGCACATTCCAGATCGCAATGAACAGGAGGTTAGCGATGAACTTGTACGAATACTATCGGCATTATTATTATTATTATTACATAATCGCATAAATCTTTTAAATTAGTCCCCCTAATGCGTATTGAAAATCAGGAACACCTCCTCACTAATCGATTAAATAATAATAATCTACTAATAAATCGATTTTCGTTATTATATTTATTAAAAATAATTAAATATTCGCGATGTACCACGCTTTTTCCCTACACAATCTTGCATAGATATTATTATTATTATTATTATTATTATTATTATTATTATTATTATTATTATTATTATACTCTGCTTTTTCCGTATGTAAGATTGTACGCATGCACATTCCAGATCGCAATGAACAGGAGGTTAGCGATGAACTTGTATGAAATACTATTGATATTATTATTACGCGGATTATGTAAATCTTTTAAAATTATTATCTCTGTCATATATGGAAAATTGCAATATTCCACTAATCGAATTAATAATTTATGAATAAATCGATTAATTGTTATTTTTTCTATTAAAAAAATAAATAATTAAATATACTAACCTCATCACACCTCCAAACGTTACAAATAGGGATTAGATAAATGTAGTATCATAGAAAAAAGTGCTCAATTTAAACGAAAATCACTCTTTTCATACAAATTATAACATTTAGAGCTAAAATACACACATTTTAGTACAAAACATTGAATTTTAAAGGAAACAACCCATTTTACATAAAAATATCCTCATTTTAGGTGTAAACCATCAATTTATGGTAAAATATCTCAATTTAGTACAAATATCATCATTTTAGATAGAAAACGTCAAATTTTAATGGAAAATAACCCATCCTAGGGAAAAGCAGCAAATTTTACTACATACACACTCTTTAATTAAAATCAATATAATCTCTATACACTATAATTAAGTTTATAGAAACTATTTTAAACCCACACACATTCTTAAATCTAACAAATTAAAGAAATAAAAACAATTGTTAATAGAAAATTTTATTACATAGTAAATTGTGATTCGGAGAGGATATATATTATTTTTCTCATCCAAACCATATACATTAACAGATGTTTGGGGGTTATTCTTTTCAAATGTGGACAAATAGTCTAATGATGTAGGAAAAGATATACCACTCCAATTATATTTCTTTAATAATGATGTATTCCGCACATAATTGCTTGCATATTCTGAATGATTCACCTTAATATATTTTGTCAACATTGAATATTTGAAACACATCTGATCATCGTTTTTCACATTAATAACAGCCGTTTTCAATGCAATACGGGACGGTAGTGGAATATACGATGATGCACGGTTTAGAACATTCCGATGATTGAGATGAATTTCAAGATATTCGATTTTCTTTAATCTCCAACCAGATCCTGCTGCATGTTGAAGTCTATCAGCAAGACTAATAATTTTTCTACAATCTTCCTTGTACCATGCAGAAATATCATCACCACGAATGAGTAACTCTGCATTGGTTGGGAAGTGAAATGGCATATCACTACAATTCACAAACCCAACTCCTCTGCTGAAAGAACATTGTAATGTTAGATTTACTTTTATTTCAACACCAATTCTTCTTTTAATTATCTCGATCACTGTAGAAGTATTATTAGACAAGTAATTTGCAATATCCATCTGACATTTATTATTGTTTATAATACGATATGTTGCAAACGTTTGGAATAACGCTTGCTGACATTTTGAATAGAAATATCAAGTTGTACAGCTGCTGACGTCATTTTCATAAATAATTTTAAATCCAAATCCAAATTAAACACAAGACAAACTTGAACGCAGGAGAAAACACGTTTGATCACTTCAATGGTCAGCACATAAATCAACAAATACCACCTTTGACACATTTTTTTATATACTAAATTAATACAAAGAGTTGATGCAAAATAACTAATATTAATTAAAATGAGTATAACTTAAGCATAGGAGAAAAACATCTATAATCACTTGTTCTGGCACAGTGGATGATGATAATGTTGACGGTGATCTAGCACGCTCACCTTCATCTACCTTCACTTTTCCCTTCACCACTACCCCCATCCACCATCGAACAACGTCGATAGAAAATTCTAGAAAATGCTACCGCAATCTAAGTGCGCGCGCACTCACGTCTCCGACTCCCACTCTACATCAATGAACACAATGAGTATAAGCAGCTTGAGCGTACTATCCTCAGGTAAAAAACTGTTGCTGCTGTAGCTGGTGATGGAGGTGATGGTGTTGCTGGTGCTCGAGGAAGAGGAAAGGAGTTCTCAAATACTAGTTGGAAAAAAATTGTTTTGCGTTTTCTGTACACACCCGTGCATACATATTTGCTATTATTACACAGATCGCGTTAATTTTTTATAATAATTATTTCCTCTAATGCGTATTGAAAATCAGGAACACCTCCTCGCTAATCGATTAAATAATAATAATCTACTAATAAATCGATTTTTGTTATTATATTTATTAAAAATAATTAAATATTCGTGATGTACCGCGCTTTTCTCCTACACAATCTTGCATAGATATTCGATAGATTACATTAAGTACGTTAATAGATGATATTTGAATAGTGTTAGGACTGGTGTGAATTTTATTCGCTTCTAAAACGAGGTGTTTTTCATCTCCGCTAAATCCGAGTAACGATCCGGTACTTTGTGTATAAGCGTTCGAAAAAACTATGTAACATTTACTCTTCAACAAGCATCGTAACGTACGTTCATCCGCTTTTAATACAGTAGTATCGTCCAAGTTCTGTTTTAAATAGTCTTCTATATCGGTAATTTCGTAACATCCTTCCAGTAGTTGAATAGATTTCACTTCTCCTTTTTTTAAAGATGATGTTCCCTCGTAGTAGTATAACTTGTTACATTCCTTCGTTATATTACAAATTGAATTATAACTAGTAAATGAAACCATTCCAATAGTCCATCTATAAGCTTCGTTAGTAGATAGAAAATGTGACAGCTGGGAGAATAACCAATCAGGAGCGAGTATTTACTCCTGTGACCATACCTCCTTTTACTCAACTAATCAAGAGTCAAAAACATAATAAAATGAACACACCGGTTTTATATCAAACCCTCCATTAAGAGTTTAACACTGCAACGCCATGCTCTACTCCACTTGTTACATCTTCACCATTACAAACCAAAATCCATATATCTCAACGTCCACCACACATAAATCAACCAACTGCAGTTTCTCCAAAATTCCTTCAAATTTTCCCTCATTATCCACCTCCTCCCCGTGCAGTTCCCCTTGTGCGCGCATACAATCGATTAAATAATAAGAATAATAATCTACTAATAAATCGATTTTTGTTATTATATTTATTAAAAAATAATTAAATATTCGCAATGTACCACACTTTTTCCCTACACAATCTTACATAGATATTCGCTATTATTACATGGTTCGCGTTAAAATTTGAAAATTCATTATTCTGGGGGAAGGAAGGGGTAAAATCTCCAGAGACTGCTTAAAACGTTCGAATTTTGATACTTAGAATCCCAATTTTAAAGGAATTTTTTCTAGCATGTTCCCTTCTTACACTTCATTTTTAAAAAAAATTTGTAAAAAGACGCGTGCGAGTGTACTGCAAGTTGTAATAAATCGAGAGGAATATGATTATGACGAGGTTATCAATGATTCCAGTGCTCTGTTCTCATCTAATCTACAGAAAAAAAGAAAAAAGAGAATATAATAGGAAGGACTGTATGTGAAAATAGTATCCAGCTCTAATGTCGTTATGTCTATGGCATAGCGATTGAGAATTCATAATTAACTCGATTGCAGTAAGAGTCGTTTTAAATTGATCTTCAATGAATTTCAGGAGGCAGCGAGTGAATGTTCTTTCTCAACATTAACAGCGGATTCTTGATTATCGTGCTCGATAAATAGAATAATATTTGTTATTTTTAATGCTATTTTTTCGACATCGATCAGCACCAACTGATTCTCTTTGCTTCATTTTTAGAGTTCATGGAACAAAATACTTGATCAAGTCGGTTCTATTACACTTTTCTTGTTAATTCACTCATTCTTACCTCTCATCTCTTTTATAGCTTGACTGTAAGTTCCAAATCCCCTCTGAAGGTAACGTTCAGCAAAGTCATCCTCTTTCTCTTAAATATTAAAATCGCACAATGGACATCTCGTTATTAGTGGTGTTAAATCATTCAATTATTATTGTATTTTACACTACTAATGGAACACATCGTAAATTTAAATCAATTAAAAATTTTAATAACAATAAGCAAAAATTTCGATCATACTTGTGTAGATCACCAGCTGACTGCTTCTTCTGCTCAGAATACATTTTTTTTCTTTTTCCGATATAGTTTATAAAAAATAAATTATTACTCCTACCATTTCCAACCAATTGTAACCAATTTCCCTCTATTTCTTAACATGTTTTAGACCTTTTTACGCTATTTTTTTCAATAATTTACACTATTCCCCATCATCCTCCTTGTGTTTTAGTACTTTCACAGAATTTTATTCAATTTTTCACTAAATTTCCACTATTTCCTAGCATGGGTTACACTTTTTTGCACTATTTTTCAACAATTTACGTTATTCTCCATCATTGTTCTTGTGTTTTAGCCCATTTCACACAATTTCACACTCGTTTATTCAAATTTACAATTATTTTCCTCATTTCAGACAAATTGTAACCAATTTCCCACTATTTCTTAACATGTTTTAGACCTTTTTACGCTATTTTTTCAACAATTTACACTATTCCCCATCATCCTCCTTATGTTTTAGTACTTTCACAGAATTTTATTCAATTTTTCACTAAATTTCCACTATTTCCTAGAATGGGTTACACTTTTTGCACTATTTTTCAACAATTTACGTTATTCTCCATCATTGTTCTTGTGTTTTAACCCATTTCACACAATTTCACACTCGTTTATTCAAATTTAGAATTATTTTCCTCATTTCAGACTAATTGTAACCAATTTCCCACTATTTCTTAACATGTTTTAAACCTTTTTTCGCTATTTTTTTCAATAATTTACACTATTCCCCATCATCCTCCTTGTGTTTTAGTACTTTCACAGAATTTTATTCAATTTTTCACTAAATTTCCACTATTTCCTAGCATGGGTTACACTTTTTTGCACTATTTTTCAACAATTTACGTTATTCTCCATCATTGTTCTTGTGTTTTAGCCCATTTCACACAATTTCACACTCGTTTATTCAAATTTACAATTATTTTCCTCATTTCAGACAAATTGTAACCAATTTCCCACTATTTCTTAACATGTTTTAGACCTTTTTACGCTATTTTTTTCAACAATTTACACTATTCCCTAGCATGTTTTAGACTTTTTTACACTATTTTTCAACAATTTACGTTATTCCTCATCACTGTTCTTGTGTTTTAGCCTATTTCACACAATTTCACACATTTTTTTCTCCATCTTTACCAGTTTACATCAATTAGACTCTCTCAACCAGTGAATGTGTACAGCGTTAGAATAAGCGAAGATAGATTTATAACTAAATGTAAGGGAATCCCCCACAATGTCACCAAAAATTAAATTACTTTCGATCATTATAGACAATGCATTTTTAATAATAATCAAATCAGTAACGTAAGTTACAGAGTTGGCTATTCTATTCATAGTGAAAACTATGAATTATACACTAAAAAACAACATAAACTAGCGATATTTAGACCAGATGATAAGCATGTAGTATTAACTAATAACATCGATACAGCGGCTTCAGGACACGTAGATTTAAAAAATGTCATAAAAATTGAGGAAAAAAGTAGTTAAAGACGATTCGTACCTTTTAATTTATTCAATGCAGCTTTATTTCTTCCTCATTTATTTATTGTTTCAGTTTATTTAAAGCACGCGCGGGGGGACTGCAGGGGGAGAAGTTTCTACAAATTCTCTCAAATTTTACATCGTAGTCCCCCCTGCAGTCCCCCCGCGCGTGCTTTAAATAAACTGAAACAATAAATAAATGAGGAAGAAATAAAGCTGCATTGAATAAATTAAAAGGTACGAATCGTCTTTAACTACTTTTTTCCTCAATTTTTATGACATTTTTTAAATCTACGTGTCCTGAAGCCGCTGTATCGATGTTATTAGTTAATACTACATGCTTATCATCTGGTCTAAATATCGCTAGTTTATGTTGTTTTTTAGTGTATAATTCATAGTTTTCACTATGAATAGAATAGCCAACTCTGTAACTTACGTTACTGATTTGATTATTATTAAAAATGCATTGTCTATAATGATCGAAAGTAATTTAATTTTTGGTGACATTGTGGGGGATTCCCTTACATTTAGTTATAAATCTATCTTCGCTTATTCTAACGCTGTACACATTCACTGGTTGAGAGAGTCTAATTGATGTAAACTGGTAAAGATGGAGAAAAAAATGTGTGAAATTGTGTGAAATAGGCTAAAACACAAGAACAGTGATGAGGAATAACGTAAATTGTTGAAAAATAGTGTAAAAAAGTCTAAAACATGCTAGGGAATAGTGTAAATTGTTGAAAAAAATAGCGTAAAAAGGTCTAAAACATGTTAAGAAATAGTGGGAAATTGGTTACAATTTGTCTGAAATGAGGAAAATAATTGTAAATTTGAATAAACGAGTGTGAAATTGTGTGAAATGGGCTAAAACACAAGAACAATGATGGAGAATAACGTAAATTGTTGAAAAATAGTGCAAAAAAGTGTAACCCATGCTAGGAAATAGTGGAAATTTAGTGAAAAATTGAATAAAATTCTGTGAAAGTACTAAAACACAAGGAGGATGATGGGGAATAGTGTAAATTATTGAAAAAAATAGCGAAAAAAGGTTTAAAACATGTTAAGAAATAGTGGGAAATTGGTTACAATTAGTCTGAAATGAGGAAAATAATTCTAAATTTGAATAAACGAGTGTGAAATTGTGTGAAATGGGTTAAAACACAAGAACAATGATGGAGAATAACGTAAATTGTTGAAAAATAGTGCAAAAAGTGTAACCCATGCTAGGAAATAGTGGAAATTTAGTGAAAAATTGAATAAAATTCTGTGAAAGTACTAAAACACAAGGAGGATGATGGGGAATAGTGTAAATTATTGAAAAAAATAGCGAAAAAAGGTTTAAAACATGTTAAGAAATAGTGGGAAATTGGTTACAATTAGTCTGAAATGAGGAAAATAATTCTAAATTTGAATAAACGAGTGTGAAATTGTGTGAAATGGGTTAAAACACAAGAACAATGATGGAGAATAACGTAAATTGTTGAAAAATAGTGCAAAAAGTGTAACCCATTCTAGGAAATAGTGGAAATTTAGTGAAAAATTGAATAAAATTCTGTGAAAGTACTAAAACATAAGGAGGATGATGGGGAATAGTGTAAATTGTTGAAAAAATAGCGTAAAAAGGTCTAAAACATGTTAAGAAATAGTGGGAAATTGGTTACAATTTGTCTGAAATGAGGAAAATAATTGTAAATTTGAATAAACGAGTGTGAAATTGTGTGAAATGGGCTAAAACACAAGAACAATGATGGAGAATAACGTAAATTGTTGAAAAATAGTGCAAAAAAGTGTAACCCATGCTAGGAAATAGTGGAAATTTAGTGAAAAATTGAATAAAATTCTGTGAAAGTACTAAAACACAAGGAGGATGATGGGGAATAGTGTAAATTATTGAAAAAAATAGCGTAAAAAGGTCTAAAACATGTTAAGAAATAGAGGGAAATTGGTTACAATTGGTTGGAAATGGTAGGAGTAATAATTTATTTTTTATAAACTATATCGGAAAAAGAAAAAAAATGTATTCTGAGCAGAAGAAGCAGTCAGCTGGTGATCTACACAAGTATGATCGAAATTTTTGCTTATTGTTATTAAAATTTTTAATTGATTTAAATTTACGATGTGTTCCATTAGTAGTGTAAAATACAATAATAATTGAATGATTTAACACCACTAATAACGAGATGTCCATTGTGCGATTTTAATATTTAAGAGAAAGAGGATGACTTTGCTGAACGTTACCTTCAGAGGGGATTTGGAACTTACAGTCAAGCTATAAAAGAGATGAGAGGTAAGAATGAGTGAATTAACAAGAAAAGTGTAATAGAACCGACTTGATCAAGTATTTTGTTCCATGAACTCTAAAAATGAAGCAAAGAGAATCAGTTGGTGCTGATCGATGTCGAAAAAATAGCATTAAAAATAACAAATATTATTCTATTTATCGAGCACGATAATCAAGAATCCGCTGTTAATGTTGAGAAAGAACATTCACTCGCTGCCTCCTGAAATTCATTGAAGATCAATTTAAAACGACTCTTACTGCAATCGAGTTAATTATGAATTCTCAATCGCTATGCCATAGACATAACGACATTAGAGCTGGATACTATTTTCACATACAGTCCTTCCTATTATATTCTCTTTTTTCTTTTTTTCTGTAGATTAGATGAGAACAGAGCACTGGAATCATTGATAACCTCGTCATAATCATATTCCTCTCGATTTATTACAACTTGCAGTACACTCGCACGCGTCTTTTTACAAATTTTTTTTAAAAATGAAGTGTAAGAAGGGAACATGCTAGAAAAAATTCCTTTAAAATTGGGATTCTAAGTATCAAAATTCGAACGTTTTAAGCAGTCTCTGGAGATTTTACCCCTTCCTTCCCCCAGAATAATGAATTTTCAAATTTTAACGCGAACCATGTAATAATAGCGAATATCTATGTAAGATTGTGTAGGGAAAAAGTGTGGTACATTGCGAATATTTAATTATTTTTTAATAAATATAATAACAAAAATCGATTTATTAGTAGATTATTATTCTTATTATTTAATCGATTGTATGCGCGCACAAGGGGAACTGCACGGGGAGGAGGTGGATAATGAGGGAAAATTTGAAGGAATTTTGGAGAAACTGCAGTTGGTTGATTTATGTGTGGTGGACGTTGAGATATATGGATTTTGGTTTGTAATGGTGAAGATGTAACAAGTGGAGTAGAGCATGGCGTTGCAGTGTTAAACTCTTAATGGAGGGTTTGATGTAAAACCGGTGTGTTCATTTTATTATGTTTTTGACTCTTGATTAGTTGAGTAAAAGGAGGTATGGTCACAGGAGTAAATACTCGCTCCTGATTGGTTATTCTCCCAGCTGTCACATTTTCTATCTACTAACGAAGCTTATAGATGGACTATTGGAATGGTTTCATTTACTAGTTATAATTCAATTTGTAATATAACGAAGGAATGTAACAAGTTATACTACTACGAGGGAACATCATCTTTAAAAAAAGGAGAAGTGAAATCTATTCAACTACTGGAAGGATGTTACGAAATTACCGATATAGAAGACTATTTAAAACAGAACTTGGACGATACTACTGTATTAAAAGCGGATGAACGTACGTTACGATGCTTGTTGAAGAGTAAATGTTACATAGTTTTTTCGAACGCTTATACACAAAGTACCGGATCGTTACTCGGATTTAGCGGAGATGAAAAACACCTCGTTTTAGAAGCGAATAAAATTCACACCAGTCCTAACACTATTCAAATATCATCTATTAACGTACTTAATGTAATCTATCGAATATCTATGCAAGATTGTGTAGGAGAAAAGCGCGGTACATCACGAATATTTAATTATTTTTAATAAATATAATAACAAAAATCGATTTATTAGTAGATTATTATTATTTAATCGATTAGCGAGGAGGTGTTCCTGATTTTCAATACGCATTAGAGGAAATAATTATTATAAAAAATTAACGCGATCTGTGTAATAATAGCAAATATGTATGCACGGGTGTGTACAGAAAACGCAAAACAATTTTTTTCCAACTAGTATTTGAGAACTCCTTTCCTCTTCCTCGAGCACCAGCAACACCATCACCTCCATCACCAGCTACAGCAGCAACAGTTTTTTACCTGAGGATAGTACGCTCAAGCTGCTTATACTCATTGTGTTCATTGATGTAGAGTGGGAGTCGGAGACGTGAGTGCGCGCGCACTTAGATTGCGGTAGCATTTTCTAGAATTTTCTATCGACGTTGTTCGATGGTGGATGGGGGTAGTGGTGAAGGGAAAAGTGAAGGTAGATGAAGGTGAGCGTGCTAGATCACCGTCAACATTATCATCATCCACTGTGCCAGAACAAGTGATTATAGATGTTTTTCTCCTATGCTTAAGTTATACTCATTTTAATTAATATTAGTTATTTTGCATCAACTCTTTGTATTAATTTAGTATATAAAAAAATGTGTCAAAGGTGGTATTTGTTGATTTATGTGCTGACCATTGAAGTGATCAAACGTGTTTTCTCCTGCGTTCAAGTTTGTCTTGTGTTTAATTTGGATTTGGATTTAAAATTATTTATGAAAATGACGTCAGCAGCTGTACAACTTGATATTTCTATTCAAAATGTCAGCAAGCGTTATTCCAAACGTTTGCAACATATCGTATTATAAACAATAATAAATGTCAGATGGATATTGCAAATTACTTGTCTAATAATACTTCTACAGTGATCGAGATAATTAAAAGAAGAATTGGTGTTGAAATAAAAGTAAATCTAACATTACAATGTTCTTTCAGCAGAGGAGTTGGGTTTGTGAATTGTAGTGATATGCCATTTCACTTCCCAACCAATGCAGAGTTACTCATTCGTGGTGATGATATTTCTGCATGGTACAAGGAAGATTGTAGAAAAATTATTAGTCTTGCTGATAGACTTCAACATGCAGCAGGATCTGGTTGGAGATTAAAGAAAATCGAATATCTTGAAATTCATCTCAATCATCGGAATGTTCTAAACCGTGCATCATCGTATATTCCACTACCGTCCCGTATTGCATTGAAAACGGCTGTTATTAATGTGAAAAACGATGATCAGATGTGTTTCAAATATTCAATGTTGACAAAATATATTAAGGTGAATCATTCAGAATATGCAAGCAATTATGTGCGGAATACATCATTATTAAAGAAATATAATTGGAGTGGTATATCTTTTCCTACATCATTAGACTATTTGTCCACATTTGAAAAGAATAACCCCCAAACATCTGTTAATGTATATGGTTTGGATGAGAAAAATAATATATATCCTCTCCGAATCACAATTTACTATGTAATAAAATTTTCTATTAACAATTGTTTTTATTTCTTTAATTTGTTAGATTTAAGAATGTGTGTGGGTTTAAAATAGTTTCTATAAACTTAATTATAGTGTATAGAGATTATATTGATTTTAATTAAAGAGTGTGTATGTAGTAAAATTTGCTGCTTTTCCCTAGGATGGGTTATTTTCCATTAAAATTTGACGTTTTCTATCTAAAATGATGATATTTGTACTAAATTGAGATATTTTACCATAAATTGATGGTTTACACCTAAAATGAGGATATTTTTATGTAAAATGGGTTGTTTCCTTTAAAATTCAATGTTTTGTACTAAAATGTGTGTATTTTAGCTCTAAATGTTATAATTTGTATGAAAAGAGTGATTTTCGTTTAAATTGAGCACTTTTTTCTATGATACTACATTTATCTAATCCCTATTTGTAACGTTTGGAGGTGTGATGAGGTTAGTATATTTAATTATTTATTTTTTTAATAGAAAAAATAACAATTAATCGATTTATTCATAAATTATTAATTCGATTAGTGGAATATTGCAATTTTCCATATATGACAGAGATAATAATTTTAAAAGATTTACATAATCCGCGTAATAATAATATCAATAGTATTTCATACAAGTTCATCGCTAACCTCCTGTTCATTGCGATCTGGAATGTGCATGCGTACAATCTTACATACGGAAAAAGCAGAGTATAATAATAATAATAATAATAATAATAATAATAATATCTATGCAAGATTGTGTAGGGAAAAAGCGTGGTACATCGCGAATATTTAATTATTTTTAATAAATATAATAACGAAAATCGATTTATTAGTAGATTATTATTATTTAATCGATTAGTGAGGAGGTGTTCCTGATTTTCAATACGCATTAGGGGGACTAATTTAAAAGATTTATGCGATTATGTAATAATAATAATAATAATGCCGATAGTATTCGTACAAGTTCATCGCTAACCTCCTGTTCATTGCGATCTGGAATGTGCATGCGTACAATGTTGCGTAAGGTAAAAGCAAGGTGTAATAATAATAATAATAATATCGATAGTATTCATACAGCTTCATTGATAACCTCGTCATCATCATATTCCTCTCGATTTATCACAACTCACAGTACACTCGCACGCGTCTTACTGTATTAATACTAATGTAATATAATGCGATTTTTACAAATTTTTTTAAAAATAAAGTGTAAGAAGGGAACATGCTAGAAAAAATTCCTTTAAAATTTGGGTTCTAAGTATCGAAATTCGAACGTTTTAAGCAGTTTCCGGAGATTTTACCCCTTTTTCCCCTCGGAATAAAGAATTTTCAAATTTTAACGCGAACCATGTAATAATAACGAATATCTATGCAAGATTGTGTAGGGAAAAGTGTGGTACATCACGATAATATGTGCTACTAAAACAACTATTTTCTCAACTACCGGAAATTGGCTATCATACCTTCTCCGATGAAAGTGAAATACTCTCACCGGATGATATTAAACCACACTCTGTACTAATATTCGATGATGTTTCCTTGGATAGTGATCAAGCGATTATACAAAAATATTTTTCGATGGGACGACATAAAAACATCGATTGTTTCTATCTTTGTCAAACGTATGTAAAAATTCCGAAACATATGATTCGCGATAATGCAAATTTCCTAGTGCTATTTGCACAGGATGATGTAAACCTACAACACGTTTATAAAGAACATGTGAATGGGGATTGTACGTATAAAACGTTTAAAAGTATGTGCGTACAATGTTGGCGCGAGAAATACGGATTTCTATCGATGGATAAGGAAAAACCTATAAATAGTGGAAGGTATCGATGTGGATTCGATCAGTATATACTAGTTAATCAGATTGATAACGACGATATTAAGAAGAAAAACGATAATGATGACAACATCATCTAAGTTAAATGATAATCATCGTTTCGATACATTGGGTCAAATTAACGATGAGATACGTGTTAAAAATGAACTAGATAAATTACGTGAAAACATCGCTAACAAGTATAGAGTGTTTAAAGATGAACGGGAAGCAGGTAATTGCGTAATAATACATTCGATTATGTACTATATCTTGTTTTCGCTTTAATTTCAACAATTTCATAAAAGAGTTCTTAACCTATTTTTTAAAACGAGAATTAAAAATCAGAAATTATCATTCTCATATTTATTTCGACATTATTTCTTTAGTAATCACTTATTTTAAATAATTTAGAAATGACTGGAGAACATGCGTAAAATGCGTATGATTTAGAGTAGATATTTATTATGCAAGATTTCCTCCCGTAAGCGATTATTTTAACGAGTATTTTAAATAATTTAGAAGTGAATAGAGGACACGCGCAAAATGCGTAGATTTAGAATAGATATTTATTGTGAACGATTTCTTACGTAATCATTTATTTTAAATACGCATTTTAAAATGATCTTTAATGTTCCTTTTTTAAAATCTTCACTTCGTTTTACATAGCATATAGTAAAGAAAGAGATGAAAAAAACATTTTTTAAAACAACGTATATTCTCATAAGATAAATATAATGCGTGAAATATTTTTACAATTATTCAAAATCATATACGATGTATTAAACAACATTATATCTTATATATAATGAGGATAATTTATAAGTTAATTACAAACTAATTAAAATAATATACTGTGTAAAAGTTATTAATTTCGAAAAATTTACACGTGTATTACAACTTTGATATCCATCTGTAGACGGAATTTCCGCAGTTTATATTTTCATGTGCTGTTTCCGATGGAATCGAATCGAGACATTTTAAACAAAAAAATCTTCCTTTTCTATGTAATCGCATTAATCGGGAAAAATTCTTTATCCATGCGAAATGATACAATCCATCATCCTCCCCGCGCCAATAAATAATATTTGTATGTTTTCTCCAGTTAGAGTTATTTACATATTTTACGGTAACCTTCACAGGATCGATATTATATTCAAACTGCGTTACGTAATCAGGAATTAATAGTTTATACAAATTAACGCTAACACCGTTTCTGTCTTCGAAATCGATAATATCTCGAACAGTTTTAATTCCGGATTCTGTGATATTTCGAAAATCGTAAATTCTTTCTAATATTCGAAGCTTCGTTATCGAGTGTCGCGGGTAGGTGAATTTTGCTAATATTGCGAAAGCGAAACTTTTTACATCGGCTATATCGAATGGATCATGTACATATACTACAGCATTGCGATGTTTAATCTTCTCAGGTAATTCTCGTTGTATTCCAATTAACTTGGTTTCAATATTTTTCTCCTCCTCCTCCTTCTTTTCTGATGTAGTGTTTTCAGAGTTGACATCGGAGGAATTAACGGAAAAATTGATTGTTTCATCTTCCCCGAATAGATCGTTGTAAAATTTTAATGTAATATTATTACCACCATCGACATTGGTAGATTGAGCACCATCAACGTCGGTTTTCGAAGTAGATTGCGTTGGTTCCATTTTATTATTATTATTTCAGAATCAAAGAGTTTTAACGCGAGTGTTAACACAACAACAACATATGCAACTTAGAAAATTGTTACATAGAGACTGAAAATTATCCTATAAAACGCAGCTTTTTATACTAATTTTATGCGGATACTTTATAAATAATTCTCTCCCCCCTCTCTCATCCATCTTCATCATCATCATATTCATATTCATTAGGAAATTAATATATATCGTAGATTTTTTATAAAAAAAATTAATTTTTAAATAGGAATTTATGTAAAATTAATGTATGTGTACCCTCAGCACAGTGGATAAGGTGTTAGCGTTATATGTATACTAAGATATAGCTTGTGATATATCGGCAGTATTTCCAACTGCATCTCAGTACGGTGGTTTCGAACTCGTTACGTTAGGTAATTAACGGATCTCATGTTACTATTCACTAGGTTATGAAGGGTATCCTAAAAATTTTTACTTTATAGTATATTTAATTATTTATTTTTTAGTAGAAAAATAAGAATAATTCGATTTATTCGTAAATTATTAATTCAATTAGCGGAATATTACAATTTTCCGTAGATGATAGCTAGTTATCTATTCATCACGATCTTAGCTATTATATGCATTGATGATTGCGTACGGAAAAAAACCAGTTATAATAATAATAATAATAGTCGGTAGTATTCGCATAAGTTAATTGCTAGCCTCCTGCTCACCACGATCTCGAATATGCATGCGTACAATGATGCGTAAGGTAAAAGCAAGGTATAATAATAATAATATCGGCAGTATTCATTCTCGTTCGCCGCCAGTCATCTATTTATCACAACCTCGGCTGTGCATGCGTACAATGTTGCGTAAGGTAAAAACAAGGTATAATAATAATATTGGTAGTATTCGTACGGATTTCATTGATAACCTCATCGTCACCGTACTCCTATCGTTGTATATTACAACACATAGTACACTCGCGCACGTCTTTCTCTATTAATACTATCGTAATATTACGCGATTTTTACAAATTTTTTTTAAAAATAAAGTGTAAGAAGGGGACATGCTAGAAAAAATTCCTTTAAAATTTGGGTTCTAAGTATCGAAATTCGAACGTTTTTAAGTGTTCCCGAAGATTTTACCCCCTTCCTTCCCCTCAGAATAGAGAATATTCAAATTTTAACACAAACTAGGTAATAATAGCTTATATGTATAGAAGATTGTGTACAGGAAAAGCGCGGTACATCGCGAATATTTAATTATTTGTAATAAATATAATAATAACGAAAAATCGATTTATTAGTAGATTATTATTATTATTTAGTCAATTGTGTGCGCGCGCACACAGATCGCGGTAGCATTTTCTAGAATGTTCTATCGTCAACGCTGTTCGAACTAGTTACAAAGTGTTACGATGAGGGGGGGTGGTGATGGTTGTGCGGCGTGCGCGCGCACACAGATCGCGGTAGCATTTTCTAGAATGTTCTATCGTCGTCAACGTCGACGATGACGTTGCTCGAACTAGTTACAAAGTGTGACGATGAGTGGGGGGGTGGGGGGTGGAGGGAAAGTGATGCTGGATTAAGGTGAACATTCTGCTAGATCACCGTCGTTGTGGTTAACCTTGACGTCATCGTCAACGTTCTTAACGTTGTCGTTAACCTTGACCTAGTTGTTGTTGTTGTTGTTTTGTGACGTAGTCGATGTGGGATCGAACTAGTTCCCCCCGCACTGGCTGTTCCCCCCTTCACCCCCTCGTCCACTGTGCCAGTTCATAGAAAAGCATCCTACTTAAGTCCGTGACAGCGAATCTCCGGAGGCGCCTCGAAAAAAAGTTGTTTTGCGGTGAACTCCATAACTCATTACTGGATCATCGGAAACAAAAAAATCGAAATGCGTTTAAAAGGTGATATGTTCCCCGAGGTAGTCAGAGGAAGATTTTTTTGCGATTTTTTTTTATTTTTGGCAGCATTTGGAAGTGAAAGACGCGATTTTCGCTAAAAAATTTTAGTAAATTTGTTATTATAGAATGGAAAAAAATTGTAAATAAAAAGCACCCTCTGATTATCCGTTGATTTTTCTTTAGAAATAGTGTTTAAAATTTCAATAGAATCGGTGAAGTAAATTTTGAGTTATAATGTTCACGAACTTCAAAAATGACGCTTGCGAGAAAATCGATTTTTAAAGTTTTTTATGCTCCAACATCCAAAATTAAGCATCAATAAAAGGGTATAATTTTTTATACTTACACAGAATCATCAGTGCCTGCTCCGTACAGTGAAACAATATCATTCAGAATGTCCAGTGCATCTTTTTGCTCTTGCCTATTCTACCTATCTTTACCTGTACGTGCAGCTTGTTCGTCCGCTCTGGTTATTCATAGTTCGTCAGATTCGCGCGCCCATTGCTGAGCACTTGGGCCTGTAGAGATGCCCATTTCATTCAAAATGAACAACAAAGCAAAAGATCCTTCATTGAAAGTGCATGCTGTTACATTTGCTGCAATTTCGACAACGATTGCAGTATCACTCACTGATTTTGGGGAAAGATTTTCCAAATAAGTTGATTGAAACTCTCGTTGTTATTCTGCGTAAAACCTCCAAGACACCGCTGCAAAAGTGCGTCCTTGCTCAAATCTTCGTAGATTGGTTTTATCGTTTCTGTAACATCTCTAGGAAGAAGAGCACTGTAGCTGTGTTTGAATGAATCCAGAGTGTTTGCAGCTGCCGCTTTTTGCAATTCACATCAAGAGTCGTACAAGTAAAGAGGGTAGAATAGGCAAGAGCAAAAAGATGCACTGGATATTCTGAATGACAGTGTTTCACTGTACGGAGCAGGCATTGATGATTCTGTGTAAGTATAAAAAATTATACCCTTTTATTGATGCTTAATTTTTTAGATGTTGGAGTATAAAAAATTTTAAAAATCGATTTTCTCGCAAACGTCATTTTTGAAGTTCGTGAACATTATAACTCAAAATCTACTTCACCGATTCTATTGAAATTTTAAACACTATTTCTACACAAAAATCAACGGGTAATCAGAGGGTGCTTTTTATTTACAATTTTTTTCCATTCTATAATAACAAATTTACTAAAATTTTTTAGCGAAAATCGCGTCTTTCACTTCCAAATGCTGCCAAAAATTAAAAAAAATCGCAAAAAAAACAACTTCCTCTGACTACTCGGAGAACATATCACCTCTTAAACGCATTTCGATTTTTTTGTTTCCGATGATCCAGTAACGAGTTATGGAGTTCACCGCAAAACAACTCTTTTTCGAGGCGCCTCCGGAGAAAGGCTAAACCTTCCGTTTTGCATGTGCGAAAAGACATTTTCCCATCACAACTAACGCACTTCACTAATGTAGATATAGTTGAAAATACTAAAAGGTATAATTCTGTAATGTTTCTCTAAATCTTGCTCTACACTTCCTATAGTACCAGTTTTATTTTTTTATACGATGCGCTGGACGCTTCCACATCGTCATTTTTGCGTTTTTGGAATTTTTTTTTTCTCGGTCGACCCAAAATATCACCACCTTTCTACCGATCTTGTTTTGTCACTTTTTTTGTCATTTTGCAAATAAATAAATAAATTTATCATGACACAACACAAACCGAGCGAAAATACAGCTACGAACGAATGAACACAAATAAAAATTAACGGAAAACTACGATAAAATTTTACCGTCTCTGTACACATCGGCTCGGCTGAAAGTGAGCCTGTAAACTGATTTACCGGAAATATACTGTATACGATGTACCGGAAATAGACAATATATGCAAGGTCAGTTTACATACTTAAAAAGACCCATAAAAGTAGAAAGTAATTAGGAGTTTACAAAGGGATTAAAGCAAATTCCAGGTAGACGCGTCAAGCAGTTGTCAGGCAGGTATAAAAATTGAGCATGAGGGCCGGTCGCTTGAAACGCTGTATTTTCGTTAGTTTTGCTGCGATTTACTTGAAATTTTGACACAGTACTCTCAACACGTTGTACATTCATAAAAAATAAAATAAAAAAAAATGCAAAAGAAAAACTTTTAAAACCTTACTCCGCCCTTAAATCTAGAATGAAAGTTTGATCCTTAATCCCTGCATTTCCTAAAACAATCGATTTCTTTAAAATCTCTTATATTAATTCGTAGACTTTTGAAAAACTACTTGAACTTTATTACCATCGTCATTGTACTCTTTAAAACTGCTTGTCAAAATTAAATACTCATATATCGTAATGGTACACATTTTTATTATTAAAGAGAATTACTCTGCGAATCGTGTTGATCGACAGCGAAATAGTTCAGGGTTACTTTCGATCGCAGGCTGCTTCATTTATCAGCTGAGAGGCGGTGGTATGTATCGAATAATTTGAATTTAATTTTATTATTATTATTATTATTATTATTATTATTATTATTATTATTTCTGGCCTGCGTTTATTTTCTCGATACGATGTGAATTCGATTATTATTACCGGCTTATTATTTATTCGTACTACTAAACTGGTCTTATTCTGATTTTTAGGATAATCCTACAAGATGGTTCAGAAACGACAAAAATATTCAATTAAAATATGCAATAGATCACGCGAATAGTTTGACTTATTAATTACAAAATTGGATCATAAAATACAATTAAAATTCTGTTTAAAAACAAATCTATAACTTCAAGCTAACCGATTATTACCCTGGTCGGCAAAAAACCCAAAAAACCGTCAAGAATATGTAATATGGTATTTAAAACGACCTCAAAAAACACCCTTAAAAAATTCATAACTCATCACCAGATAAACCTTTAAAGGTAAAATTTGAAATATAGAATAAAATGCAAAAGTCCTTTCGTAAAATCAAAAAATGACGGTATAAAAGTTATGTAGAGTTGCCGCAAAGTTCAAAAAAGCGCGAAAAATTACGTGCCCCCCCTTGAGCCACGAGTATTACAGCTAAAAATTTTGAACGCGGTTAAAAATATGCGCTTCCACGTATATTTCTCTAGTTTGGAACGTTTCCAGCTTTACAATTAGACCCTCGGGACTTCGAAAGCTCGAAATTTTGGAAAAAATATTTTTTTTTTTCCGGGCATGTGATGTATCGTTGGAAAGATCGCTATTTGTCGAGAACTTCATTTCTTTAACGAAACTGTTGAAGCCGACGAAAAGTTCAAAAAAGCGCGAGTTCTAATATGTAGCCCCCTTTTTGCGACGCGAGTATTATAGCTAAAAATTTTGAACAAGGTTGAAAATATGCACATGCATGTATATTTCTTTGGTTTGGAACATCTAGGTTTCCAACTTTAAAATTGGCCCCTCGGGGCTTCTCGAAAGCTCGAACTTTTGGAAAAAATATTTTTTTTCCGGTCATATGATATATCGTTGGAAAGAGCGTTACTTCATTTTCTAACGAAACATTAGAAGTTTACTAAAAGTTCAAAAAAGCACGAAAAACAACGCGTAGCCCCCGCTAGTGGCTCACATATTATAGCTAAAGGTTTTGAACAAGGTTAAAAAAATGCGCATGCCTGCGTATTTCTTTACTTTGAAACATCTGGGTTTTCGGCGCCGAAAGCTCGAAAGTTTCAAAAAAATATTTCCGGTCATGTGATATATTAACGGAAAGATCGCTGTTTGTTGGGAACAAAACCGTATTTCATTTCCTTAACGAAACTTTCAAAGTTAACGAAATGTTCAAAAAAGCGCGAGAACTGATATGCCTTTGCAATCCGAATATTATAGCTAAAAATTTTGAACAAGGTTAAAACAATGCGCATCCTCGTATACACTTCTCTAGTTCAGAACATCCGAGTACGCAATTTTAAAATTCGGCGCTCGGAAAGCTCGAAGATTTTGAAAAAAATATTTATTTTTTTCCGGTCTTGTGATATATTGTTGGAAAGATCACTATTTGACGGGAACGAACCCATAAGTCATTTCCTTAACGAAACTTTTGAAGCTGACGAAAAGTTCAAAAAAACGCGAAAGATGACCTATGTCCCTTTCTGGACGACGCGAGTATCGTAGTTAAAATTTCGAACAAGGTTAAAACAATGCGCATCCTCGTATACACTTCTCTAGTTCAGAACATCCGAGTACGCAATTTTAAAATTCGGCGCTCGGAAAGCTCGAAGATTTTGAAAAAAATATTTATTTTTTTCCGGTCTTGTGATATATTGTTGGAAAGATCACTATTTGACGGGAACGAACCCATAAGTCATTTCCTTAACGAAACTTTTGAAGCTGACGAAAAGTTCAAAAAAACGCGAAAGATGACCTATGTCCCTTTCTGGACGACGCGAGTATCGTAGTTAAAATTTCGAACAAGGTTAAAAATATGTTCATTCCCGTTTATTTTTCTAGTCGGATGTTTCCAACGTCAAAAGTAGACCCCAGGGGGCGCGGAATACTCGAAATCTTTGAAAAAAAATTTTTTTTTCGGTCATATGATATATTAATTGAGAGATTGCCGTTTGCCAGTAACGAAACTGTAATTCATTTTCTTAACGAAATCATCGGGATTGCGATAATTTAAAAAGATCGTAAAAAATAAATCGAATTTCTTTGTTTTGAATTTAGTATTATGTAAATGCAAATTATAGTTATCGTCAACTTACACATGGGGAGTAACCCTGAGTCCATGAAACGTCATACTTGACTGAACTTTTTATTTTTGGTTGTTAACTTAATGTTATAAAAAAGAAATACAGATGTTTAATAATTTAATTTAAACAATTAACAACTAATATTGTCTGCGGTTTTCCATATTACAAGTACGTAACGTTAATTGTACGAACTCTAATATCTTTTTATTTGAGTAATTTATAAAAAAACTTAATAAACCTTTTGAATGGTTATCTTTTATACGTTACCAACATTTTGGATAAAATCTCAAACTCAACAATTTTTTTTGTATTAAAGATCGCCTTCGAGCAGGGGGACTCGATAAGGAAAATCGTCTTCTGAAAAAAGCAAGAAATCCAACCTTCGAAAACATTCGAATAATACATCGCTCTAGAGAAAAAAATCATCGAAGAATTCGCATTAAATGGCACCGGAACTGGAGATGTAAGAATTCGTATTAAATGGCACCCGAACTGGAGATACACGAATTCGTATTAAATGGCACTCGAACTGAAGATGTAAAAATTCGTATTAATATATAATATATATGTAATTAAATAATTTTTTTTATTTTGTTGTAGATACTCTTTGAAAAAGAGAGTTAAAATATAACTATATATAACTATATATATATATGACTCGGTAATTTTTTTAAATATTCTGAAATACAATTCGAGATACAATTCCCCAGAAATACTTTACGACAGAACCGAAATTGTAACAAAAAGTTAGCTTATAACAAATGCTTTAGCATTTGTTCTCCATATTTTTGACTTTGGACCTTTTTTGCATTGTTCGCTTCCAGATGATAATAAGATCGCCGATGGGTTTCAAGTCAAAAGCTGGCAGCGCATATTTGCCAAAAAAAGAAGACAAATTGAAAATTGTTGCGTGCAAATTTGTCATGCAATTCTACTTCTTCGTTTCATCATTGTTTATTTTTATTTTTTTATTTGAATATTCAGTTTTTTTTTATAAATATTGAACTAGTGGAAAATAAATTAATAAAAATTCGCCGTATCGCCTGTCACAGGAAAAACGTCACACAATACGTGAGATCGGAAAAGATAAAATGAATAGTTAAGCGAACGGAGAATAGTACTTCCGTCGATATACTCTCGTTCGGTAGCAATAAAATCAACACGGAATCGGAAAAGCTACTTCAAAATGAACGAAAAGCAGCCAGTATGTTTTACGTCGTTATCAGTTTTGATTGAAATCAACATTATGTAACACTGAACCGATAAAAGTATATTCTAAGAAAGGCAAATATTCCCACCATATAATATGGTCAGATAGATATTATATATTATAGATATTATATATTATAGATCTGAAAAAAGTTAATTTAATTATTTTTACGATTAAGCAATCACGACATAACTTTGTTTCGAAATAAATCGGCCAGTGAAAATGATGAGAAACGAGTTTAGAGCGAAATAAAAGATAGAATTCAAATTAGAAATAGACATGTGCAAAGCGATCTGTCTGTAGTGGCCGATTGGAAAAAGAATTAAACAACCATACGTGGTTAGTTTGGACAACGAAGACGCCTATTCCGAGACAAGCACGTCGAAAAGCAGGAAATATAGTGCAGTGTAAACACAATCAAATACTCGAAAGAACATTTCAAAATTCGTAAAGCGACTGAAATTTCAGCTTCAAATCGGCTTTATTGACTTGCTAAAGACAAATTCTGCACAAACACCGTTCCTATCAAATACCGCAACTAAGGCTTCATTCGCAAATTAAATCCTCTTACATAAACCACCACTGTAGCAGAAGATAAAAAAAAAAAAAAAAAAAAAAAAGAAAAAAAGAAAAGAAAGAAAAAATGCCAATCCTCAGAACAACCAGTCCACGTTAATGTTTTCGACGTTTTTCCCTTCGGAAAATTGATGGGCTATCAATGAAATTTTGTTAACCGATACAATACGCAGCTTACAGAGTCACTATTCGGCCTTCGCAAATGTTCGTGTTTATTGACTTCTTTTTCACGGTACTTAACTTTTTGATCAAAAATTGTTCATAAAAAATTCGGCCTCGAACTTTATTTCTCCTAATACGGTCATTTTGTTTGGTCAACAAAATAGCAGAAAGAATTGAATAATAATAGTTTGATGCTAAAAAAGAGCAAGCACTGAGATCATTCGTAAAGATTTTATTTTTTATAAAAACTTCCACACCTCTCACCGTTCTTTCTGTTCTTTTTTTGTTTGTTTTTTGTTTTTTTTTTGTTTTTTTTTTTTATAATTTATTTATGATAGGACCATTATAACATAAGCAGTCATGAGAAAGACATGTGTAGACTGAACGAGAAAAAGCGAGAATTACGAGAAATAAGTTTTTCTTGCTGAAACGTGTATTCTGCTGAACAAAAGTATTGTTCTATCATTATTTTCACAAAAATTTGAATTAAGCGACTTTCAGACAAATTAAGATAATACAGCGGGTTTTATATTTTTACAATGCACGTTGTATATTTTTTTATATTCAACGTGTGTACAAAACCCGATGATACTGCTTTAAAAATGACTAAAAATTCCATAGTGGATTTTTAATTGTTCTCATGTAAAGTAGTAGTTACAAGAAATATGAAAAAATAGTGAAGTTGCTTCTAAAATAGTAAAATACTCGTAGTTACAAATGAGCATAAAAAAAAAAGAGAAGTGGTGTCTAGACATTCGGCAGGAACGAAATTCCGTTCACTTTTTGGTAGATATACAAGTATAATAAAGTCATTCATAAAGTATACGATAAAAAAAATGACACACAATATATAAATCCCCCGTATGAATTAAAACAAAAACAACAAAACCAAAAAAAAAAAAAAAAAAAAAAAACGCGCCACTTTTCAAATTCAATAAAATTGACACGTGTTTAGAATTGAGCTTATACAGCTGACCGCGCACAATGCTTTCTGTTCGAATTTCGATACTCGCACGCACGCGCGCGCGCACACACACACCCTTATATAATATAAAGAAACAGAGTGAAAGAGAAAGAGAGTGAAGGTCGCCTGGAGGACGCATAACGCTTTTTCGTTTCCTGGCGATTTCTGCCAATTTATTCCCACCGCCAAGCCGCGTAAAAGAATTTCGTTCCAAAAAAAAAAAAAAAAAAAAAAAAAAAGAACAGAAAATATAATAATCATTCATAAAATACATGTTGTAATGAAATTAATAAATTGTTTCCGAATCACTAATCCGATAGTGGTGCGGTTACTCTTGAATGAAACTAAATATGACACACAAATATAAAATCGGTCAAAACAATTGTTCGTAACGCTGTAACGATATGTTAATAAAAATTAGATAATTTTTAATTAAATTATTTTTAAATTTGTTAATATGCTTCTGCGTAGTTTAATAAATGTTTATCAGTTATATAATTTACAAAGTCGAAATCAATATTAATATTAAAATTTAATTTACGTTTATATTCATATGTGTTCAGCCATTGGTGACTTTTGTACCCGTTCGCTTCTAATTGTGACTGTTCGTAAGAACATGTAGAAAGTTCTGAACGTTTGTCCGACGTACGTTACACGTGCTACATTGTATTTTATATACACGGAATTTTTGATATTTTATTCATTACTGTTCATCGATTATTATTTATTAAATTATTATATAGGCTATTGTTTGTTCCAAATGATATTTTTGTTTTCCGCAGTAGGTCGGTAATACTGTCTGTTTCTTTGATTATTATTGTAGGTAAATTCAGTGTCGAAACTTGCTTATTTCTATCAGAGTTGCTTTGGTTTATTGTTACATTTATTGTATAATAATTCCTTCGGTAGTTAGTTTGACTACTAATAACCGTTTTACAACGCCTAAACATACTTCTAATTAAGTCCGAATCTGTAAGCTTAGCTGACGGATTTGCTGGGTGATTTGAAAACCTTCCTGCTAAACATGTCCAACGTATGCTCGATTGGATTTAAATCCGGACAAGCAGTTAGGCTCCGAACGGTTAATTTCTGCTTCATTGTCATATTCGATGGTTCTGTGAATGGCATGCGGACGAGTATTACGCTGCGTAAGTAACAATTCATCTCTTACAGAAGGGACGGTACAAACGGTATTAAATAATTATTTGATAAATATAATATACAGCAGAGTAATAAAATCTACCAGCACATAATTGTTTCAGGAAACAGCAATCATCTTTACATTACAGATAAGAATCTTCGTTTTATTATCAAGTTTGGTGTTCCTCGTCAAAGCATTATAGTGCCTCCATTACCAATGTTCTTGTGGCGTTTTCCTCTGCGTCTGCATACAGGTTGACATCCAACAGGGCCTTCTCTAATGGATCTAGTGGTCAGTGTCCTCCGACACTATTTGGTTTCGGTCCAACTTATGTGGTTTTGAGAAAGTTGTATTCTCTATGCTGTAATAGCTCTGATCAAACGGTGGTTCCTACGCGACAGAGACTATGCGATATCTTTTGTATCCTATGTAGGAGATGAATTCACACTTATGCAGGATAATAATTGTACTCATCCATATATCGTTCGCAAAACTATCGACTATCTCAACGAAATTGGAATTAACCGCTTGGAGCCTAACGGCCAGCTCAGATTTAAATCCAGTTAAAAACATGTGAGGCATACAGTTTCGAAATCTAATAGTAAATCCCCTGGCTCAGCTTAGAGACTCTTTCGAGATATGGGAACTGATTTCTTCACAATTTGAGACTTAAACGGAAATATGCCGAGACGTTGCAAAACGGTTATTGAAGCTCGTAGCGGTTAAAGTAATTACCGAAGTAGTAATGAATTTATCATTGTGTTTTCCAGTCTTGTTTATTGTAATTATTATTTTACTTCGAAAAAATTAAAAATCCACCTATACAGAATTTTTAATAATTTGTATCACAGAAGCGTGCCGCAAATATACTTTAAGTATAAAAATGAATAATAATGCACTGTAAAAATATAAAGCTGATTACATTACCTTAATTCATTTGGAAGTTGCTAAATTCATTTTTTTGTAAAAGATGATGATAAAACAAAACTTTTCATCAGCAGAATATATGTTGCAAAAAACTTGCTCTCTAATTCTTACTGTTTGTATTTGTCTAATACATATATATATATATATATATATGTATAAAAACTTGCCCATTTTGGCCTTGCAAGGGGCTGTGCCCCTTGACCCCTCTTGCTTACATTTCTGTCTCTTTCTCTTCTATACTTTGAATAAAATGATCAAAATTTACAGCGTAATTCTAAATCGGTTCAAATGAATATAACATAATCACAAAAGTCCTATAAAATATAACAAACGGTACATAAAATTGGAACATTTTTTGGGAAATTTTTATTTACATAAAAGGACATTTTTTCTAATGGGGGGTAGCCTGAGAATTACGTTGTAATTAATATATGTATTAGTGTATATATATATATATGTGTGTATTAGTGTATGTATATATATATGTATGCATTAGTGTATATATGTATGCATTAGTGTATGTATGTATGCATTAGTGTACATATGTATGCATTAGTGTACATATGTATGCATTAGTGTAAATATATATGTATGTATGTATGTGTGTATGTATGTATGTATGTATGTATGTATGAATAATATATATTATCATAGTGAAGTAACAATCGCAAAATTAAACACTTTAAAGTCTAATAACTGATTTTTTCGTCAGCTGTCTATAATCATTGCCGTTATAGTTATTTTGTTGCATTAGTATTTCTAAGATTATTGCAACATAAAAATATAGTATATTGCAAATCTATTGATTCCGGTTTGTTACTAACTTCTTGAAATATTTATGTTACTCAAAGACTTTTAGAGTTTGTTCTGATCACGCAATCTTTACTTGTATTACTAATTTTTAGCTGATGATGGGCTATGCTTGAAAACGTTCCTAATACTTTATATAATATCGTCTATACATTTAAAATTTGTTTGCTTTATTTGTATTTTATTCCAAACAAGTATATTTATATTTAACAAACAGTATGTTAAATGATTCTATATTCATCCGAAATTTTCGTTAAACTTGTACCAGCCATTAATACAGTTATAATCATTCCTGCTTACGAGGGTGGTTCAAATATAAACCGGAATTTTTAAATAAACGCGCGAAAAATTTATTGTGGAAAAAGTGGTTGCACTGGCAGTTAGACCGGTTTGTTATGTAGAGCAATTAGAACCGCGTAACCTCACTTTTTAGTGTAGTTAGAGCCATGAGTGAAAAAGAAGTACCAGTGTCTGTTGCACAACGCATCATTATTCGTTTTTTAGTCAAAGACGACGTAAAATCCGTGGAAATTTACCGAAAATTACGCGAACAGTTCGGCGATGAGTATCTCTCCAAAACTCAAGTGTACGAGTGGTGTTCCGCGCGTTTCGAAAAGGACGTGAAGTGGTGTCAAACATAGCACATGCGCGGCGCCCAAAAACCAGCATTACAGATGAACACGTCAGAGCCATCGCGAACAACTCATTTTGGCTGACCGACGCGTCCGTGTACGCGATATGACCGACGAATTGGGCATCAGCATAGCTAGTATTGAGACAATAATTCATGATCGGCTAGGTTATCGCAAAATTGCAGCCAGATGGGTGCCAAGACTTCTGAATTTTGAACAGAAATTCACTCGTTGGGAAGTTTGTACGCGTCTCCTGCAGCGCTATGAAGAGGAAGGAGAGAATTTATTGCGGCGAATATTCACCACGGACGAAACTTGGGTACACTACTATACGCCGGAGAGTAAACGCTCGTCTATGGAGTGGCGGAAGAAAAAAGAGGGAGCGCCAGTCAAAGCGAAGGTTACACAGTCAGCTGGGAAGGTGTTGTGTACCGTGTTTTGGGACATGAAGGGAGTGATCGCAGTCGATTTCCTAACTGAACAACGTACTGTGACGGCGCAGTATTACAGTAACCTCCTAAAAAACACAGTCAAACCGGCCTATCGAACAAAAAGGCGCGAAATTCCGATCCGTAGTGCGATACTGCTTCAAGACACAACGCCAGGCCACATACCGCTCGGCTCACGATGGAGACATTGGCCGAATTGGGCTGGGAAACAGTTGAACATCCTCCTTACAGTCCAGATTTGTCGCCTTGTGATTATTATTTGTTTGGCCCGTTGAAAGAAACACTTGGTGGACAACGTTTCGACAGCAACGATGAGGTGGAATCGTTCGTGCGCAAATGGCTATGTGACAAGCCGCGAGATTTTTACAAAAAAGGAATAAAAAAATTGCCGGAGAGGTGGAAAAAGTGCGTAGCGTACGAGGGGGGTTATCTCGAAAAATTGTAAAAAATATGAGCACTGTAAGTATAAAATAAGAATTTTTATGACGAAATTCCGGTTTATATTTTAACCGCCCTCGTATTACAGCATGACCAGTTCACAGTAAAATTTTGCATCCCTTCAAATTTTCTTTTCTCC
Organism: Icerya purchasi; assembly: GCA_039619475.1. Lineage (NCBI taxonomy): Eukaryota > Metazoa > Arthropoda > Insecta > Hemiptera > Monophlebidae > Icerya > Icerya purchasi. Next base: position 551,798,411 of record CM077115.1, read on the forward strand.
ACGATGAAGCCCTTTTAAAAGGAAAAACATAATTATAATAGCACAGAAATTGACAGGCTACTACTCCTTTATGCTCGCAGTAAATATAAATGCGCATATTGTAAAATTTATAACTCGTTTGCTAAACTTGAAATAAACATCGAAGAGAAATGTTCATTACCAATATAGCGAACAATACTAAAATGTAACAAATCGGAAGTGAAGGAAAAGAAACGGAAAAAATTAGTTGAACGCATTGAATATAACTTGTCTGCAGAAAATTTAAACGAGCATGTTTTTAAATTTTGTGCGGATACGTTGTATTCGATGCGGTTTCCATTTTTGATGTCTGCGCGGCCTTCGATAATGGCTTACCTTTCTTTCCCTCTTTGATATAATGATTTCTTTTTTAACGTCCCGATTCACTTTTCTTTCTTGTTCATAATCTTTTCCGGTACAGAACAGTTACTTCTACCTTTCCGATTTTACACTACCACTGGACTAATCTTTCGTGCAGGGTTCGTTCCCCCTTTAGACCAACTTTGTTCAACGCCTACTTCATCAAAATTGCTTCTTTGCCTCGAAATTCCTGTATCATTTTTTTTTTTTCGCCGAGACATCCTCATTTATTTCTCTCATTACAATATCCTTCGTGCTAACTCTTTAAGTCTCCTTAACACCACTAGAAAACGCTTTATCGAATATGCATCTTTTTATTTCCCCCGCTAAATCTTCTACGGTCATTTTCACACTACACCCCCTTTTGATCCTTCTTTAATTAACCTTATGCTAAATGATAGCCTATAATCTCTTTTACTTTTTCCTTCCGTTATTTGGGTGTCTCTCTGAACAGTCGTTTTTCATTCCGTACTTACATCTGCTATCTATATACCTGCCATGCTTCAAAAAACTCAACCTCATTAAGTTCCTTTCCCACACTAATTAGGGAGATGATCCGAGGATGCTGCTTGTGTTTTACAAATCTTTTATCCGTTCTATCCTTGATTACCGCTGTTTTATTTATCGAAATTCCGCTAGGTTCCTTTTCGTCTACAGCCGACTATGTCCAAAACGCATATCTCCGCCTCTGCTTTCGAGCTCAAAAATCTACTCCGCTCCTCACTCTTCAGACGGAATTCCACATTTCTCCTCTCTTCATTCGAAGATCTTGTCTAAAACCCGGGTCTTCTCTTGTTGCTTCTTACTCCTCTATCCAGCATGATAGGCGTTTTAGCACCAATAAAACTCTAATAATATCTCTTATCTCTGGCCGCCTCCTTCAGTTTTCACCATATACTTTCACTCACGATGATAATAGCAGTGATACTTCTCTTCCAGCTATTTTTCGTATATACCTTTAACCCATTAATTACTTTTTTACAACTGCCCCATCGAAATCCAATCCTCAGCATGTTGTTAAATCGTAATTCTTCAATGCCTTCTAAACCGCTTTACAATCTTCATAAAAATCTCTAAGGGATCCTATAGTGTTGGTTCAACCGCTTTTGTCCTTCACAAAGCTAGCCCGAGACCTTTAAACTCCTTTCCTTCTATTCAGTTTTTTACGCCAGATCTATTGCTGTTCTAAGAGCTCATTCTTTTATTTCTTCCTCTTTGATCTCTCAGGAGATCCTTATTACACAAAATTCCCATGTTTCCTTTAGTTCTAATATATACGTTCTATGCTTCATAATCTTTTCATTCGTTGCTCCGTTCAAACCTTATGGATACCTACACACTCAGAAATCAAGGGTAAGCTCGTTTAGTTTTAGATTTCTTAGTATTTTCGATTCCAGCAATATCTCTTTTCTCTCTGAAGCTTTTTATTTTAAATTATGTGGTAACTATTAGTTCTCTTCATTCTCCAATCCGGACTCCTTTTACCTGTCTGCTCAACCGAATCTTCCGCCCCATCCCTAGTTTCTCAACACTTTCCCTGTCTGCAACGTTCACTTCTCTCTGCAATCTGTTTTGTTTACACTTTGGTCACAATTTACTCCCCTCATCACTTTTTCTCATTTATATCTTCTCCATTTTGTCCTCTCCGCCCTTCTACTTCTTTTTTTATATATAATGCTGATCATATTCTTTTTGAATGTTCTTCTATCACTGCTGCACGATTCTCTTTTTGACCTCGCAAGTTTCTGTGCCCCTTGACTCCCCCTTGCTTTCATTTTTGTCTCTTTCTCTTCTATATTTTGTATGATCAAAAATTCTCACTGGTATAAACACAAAAAAAATAACATGATCACAAAAATCCTATCCTAACATTTAACTTTAATTATATAAAATGAAGACATGTTTCGTTACATATTTCGTTACATATTTCGTTACATAAAATTGTGACATTTTTAAAATAACAATCGCAAAAATCCTATAAAATATAACAATCTTTACATAAAATTAGGACATTTTTTGGGAAATGTCCCAATTTTATATAACGTTTGTTATATAGGGTGGGGCATCATAACTTCCTTTTTTTTTAAAATGGGCCACTTCGTTTTTCTACTAAATTTTGTTAAAGAGAAATAATAAAGCAGAAAATCGAAATACATACTCGAGATCCCATTGGCTATGCTTCTTCCCCTCTCGCAGTTTTATTTCGAGTTTCTGCTTTATTATTTCTTTCAAAAAAAAAATTTGTAGAAAAAAGTGACGCATTTTAAAAAAGAAAGTTGTGTTGCCGCACCCTGTATTTTATAGGATTTATGTGATTATGTTATTATATTCATATGGACCGATTTAAAATTACCTTGTAAATTTTTATCATTTCACATACAAAGTATAGAAGAGAAAGAGACAGAAATGTAAGCAAGAGGCGGCAAAGGGCACAGCCCCTTGCGAAGCCAAGATCTTCTTTCTTCTTTCGATGCCATGACCGTTCTCGATCTTAGGCTCTTCTGATGGCAAACTTGATTAATTCCCTTTATAGGGACCCCTATCCTTTGCTGTGTCGAACAGTTCTTCAACACTGCAACCTGTCCATGTCTGTAGGTTCTTGAACCATGATTGTTCGTCCAACTCTTCTTTTTCCTTCCACCTTTCCCATCGGTATATTCTGCAGTAATGGGTACTTCGGCCCACGCATCACATGACCGAAGTATTCTATTTTTCTTCTTTTGACAGTGTCAATCAGCTCCTTTTCTTTTCTCATCGTCTGTAGTACCTCAGCGTTTGTCTAGACAGCCGAGTTTATATAAACGTATATATATATATAGTCGAGACGGAACTACTAGGCTAACAACTTTGACAGTTTTCTTCAAGCTATGCCAAGACTTTACTCAAGCTTCTACACACATGGGATGTGTTTGGAACTAATAATTTAAAAAAAGCTTAAGCGAAATGCGATATTGCTTAATGGATAGTTTCGCTTCCTTATCAATATTGACGATCTGTAGCAATAAAGTTTTAAGTCGTAGCAGAGTAGGATTATATATGTCGTTGTTTTTGTTTTCGCTGGTTTTGTTCGCTTTATAGTTGTTGACTTTTATTCGTTATCGTTTACTTCATTTTTATTGATTTCCTTCTTTTATTTTTCTTCTATTTACATTCATCCAGTTCTTATTTTCGTTATTTCCTCTAATTAATTCGTTTTAACTCCTTCCTCCTTATTCGCTTTTACTTATTTGAAATAGCCCTTTTTAGAGCTTCCGTTCGAGTTTTGTTTGCGTAATCGCGTGTTAAATCGTCTAAATAACCCCTTTTGGGAGACGCTAAATTTATTTAACTGCATTTTTCGGATTGATTGTTACTTGCTTAATCGAAGCGATGAACCTATTTTTTCGTATCGCGAACTTCCGCTTTCGTTTGTTCGTTTTGTCAAATAAACAACTTTATTCAACAAAGTTATATTCTCTTATTCAGTTTTAACAATAACAGTCGATGTATCGAGCGAAAAATTTTACCCACAAAAATAGCATGGCCATCAACAAAGCACAGAGTCAAACATTCCGATACTGTGGCGTTAACTTAAAGAAATCATTCACACCGCCAATTGTACATCGCGTGCTCACGGGTTGAAGTACCTCAAAATTTGTTCATTTATAGTCCGAACAATAAAACTACAAATATAAAGCATGTGTAAGCAAGTGATGTGAGAATAAATTTAAAAAAGCAACTATATGTAAAAAATATATAAATATGAATTATAAAATGTACAATTAATGTAAAACAAATTTTTTATTGAATTAAATAACTTTTCATTCCGACTTACTACACATACGTTTTATTTAAGTAATAATATTTCATCGTATCGTTGATTAATTAATTTTATATACACTATATATAAATCGTACGTTTAATGCAATATACGTCTGTATATCGTTGATTAATTAATTTTATATACACTATATATATATATATATATATATATATATATATATATATATATATAAATCGTACGTTTAATGCAATATACGTATGTATATGTTTCAGATAGAGAGACTGGTTCTCATACCATTAAGCTACTATATATGTATATTCTGTCCCGGGGGCAACGCCGGGTATTGAAGCTAGTTGAAATTAATTCAGTATCATTAGAGTCGAAATATGTTAGTATTTTAAAAATATCTTACAAAACTGGATTCTAATAACGCTGTTTTAATTCTCTCGTTAACAAGAATTTTACAAAAAGAATCTTAAAAGTTAAAAAATCTAACCGCAATCTAAAAACGCAACTTTGTAAGCAGTCTACAATTCTTTTTGCTCTCACGAGAAAGTTTTGTAGTTAAAATGAGCTGTAAAACAGATGAGAAGCGTGGTTCGCAGCTATAAAAATAAGCGCTAGAAAAGTAATTTGCAGGCTAGTCATTAATTCCTTAAAAGCGAATCGTTCGAGAATGTATTTTTGTTAAATTTTACCTTATACTGCATTCAAAAGAAGGAAGTTTGTTGTACAAAAAGAATGCGGACACCTGTAAAAATATTCTCCATCTCGTAAATGCAACGGTACTAATACCTGAAGAGTGTGAACAACGTGCACACTTCGTCACTTGAGTCAATCTCGAGAAAAGATATTCCGCTTTCATCTATCAAACGAACTAATGATGATATGTATATTCATTTTTTTTATCTCTCCACATTTCCGTTTGACTTTCGTGAAAAAATTCATTAGTTTACATTTTCCGACTTGGTCGGCAGTTTTTACGAGCCCCCGGTTTTAATTCGTCATTTCCCTTTTCCGGTAATTTAACTCTAAAAGTCGGCATATTATTTTACGAACTTCTCTTCTACGCCACTACTCGAGGGTAATCGTCTTAATTTTAAAAAGCAGAGATAATTATAAATTCCAGCTGTTTTCGTAACTAATTAAATTATTAAATAAATCTACTTTAGAAAAAGAAAAAAGAAAAAAAAAAACGGCTAATAAAAAAACCAAACAAAAATCGAGAAAATATAGGCTTTAAGATAAATTTGCATGTAACAAATTTATACGCAAACAATTTTCCGTAAAAGAAAAATATTCGAAAATTAATACATATTAGGAATGTTCCCTTCAGCTGAATTGTATTACTGCTAGTGTCAAAAACCGACTCTATGGACTCCTGCCTGATATTTTGTTTCTTTTTAACAGTTCTTTGATTCTGCTTTCAGTTTCTTTCTGCTCTTTAATAGAAACTTGTTCCTCATTTTTTCATTCTTTGCTCTTTTTTTTTTTTTTTTCTGATGGAAGGATATGCCCAGAAGCAATGCGAAGGGGAAAGAATCAACAGTGAAATATATCAGTTCAGTCTCACAGATGGATAATATGTATAAAAAAACTAAGCAAAGGAATGAGGGGAAAAAGAAGGAAAAAGATATACGAAGCACAGTAAGGAGCAGGAACGTGTCAAGTGCTAGAAGTTGTGATTAAAAAATAGGAGCGTTCTATTAAGAGGAAATGGACACTCAAAAAGAATATGGTTGAAATCGCAGGAGCATCGTTCGGTTAAAGCGGGCAAAACAGAGAAAAGATATTGGAGGAAAACGAAAACGAGAATAACAATAAATCGGTAAAACGTAAGCGAAAATAATGGAAATGATATCAAGGAAGCACGGGTTAGAAGAAAGCGTAGGTTGAACAACCGGCTAGTGAGATAGATTATTAAAAAAAGGTGGAGCATAGATGCCAGACACCAGTGTACTTGGAATGAAGTCTTTTGAAAACAGAGATAAGAGATTCGAACCTGGAATTTTAGAGGAGAAGGTGAGTGAGCAAGAAGTGACTCAAGCCGTAGAATCCGCGCCCTGTATGCCTGCGTGACTAGGAACCCGCAGCAAATCAATACAAGTTGAACGAAGAGAAAAAAGATCACGAATGAAAGTGCTGTATACATATATTACACTCGAAGAATAGAATTTTTTTTGCATTTTATAAACCGAACGGATAAAAATTTTGTTGTGAAATTCATCTTCCACTACTCGCAGTATTAATTGTGTCGTTTAATTGACAAATAATTGCGAACGTTAAATCATAGAGATATGCGTATCATGTATGTAAGTTAATCCAGGACCCGCTAGAACTCCAAGTAATAGACACCATTTTTCACATGCTTTTTCGTATAATCCGCTGCGTAAAAATAGCATTGTCATTAACGAATATCTATATATGCGCAGGATCCCCTCCAGAGGTGGTCTACCTTGTCGCGGTAAAGGGGCTCAGTAATGTCCAGGGACTCTACTAAGCAATACCGTCGAGAGTGTACATATACTCCTAGTAGGGCGACCCAAGGTGGTAAGATTAGCAGGGTAGGACGTGAAGCCAATAGATCCACATGATGCTGGTCAGCAGCACCACCACTACTCTTTCAAGGCTGGTGAAGAAGGATTTCATTTAAGTCTTGATTGGGATAATCGCAGGCGAAATTACATATTAATTTCTCCGACTGTGATACTGCGATCAAACAGTCAATGGAAAACCAGCAGATTATGTTTCCACGAGAGTGTTATGAAATGGTTAAATTCACAAATGTTTTATGCCATGTAAATCGATTGGCAACCGGCTCTTCTGGGCTGGGCCTCGGCAATCAATGTTAAATGGGCTACCGATGTGGCTAACCAGGCATCTCGTATGAAATTGGCTACTGGGATAATGAAATAAAACAAGTTCCACTTAAGACGGAAAATAAGAATAGGCACACGGAATGCCTGAGGCATCACTCAAACAGAAGAAAAAAAAACTTCGCATTGTGGAAAATGAACTTGCTAGAGAAGATATTCAGATTTTTGGACTGTCGGAAAAAATTTGGAAAGAGCACGGAAATAAGTAAGATATACCGTTCCGGTTGATTCTTCACACTGCGGTGCTGCATTTGCCATCAGTAATGCTATGACTAAGTATATTAAACAATATCTATATCTATAAGTGAACGGATAATCAAATTGACCCTTAACTGCAAACTATCCAATTTACATATTATACAAATATACTAATTTGTGGCGCTAATGAGACGACGAAGTTATCGAGATATATAAAGAACTCGAAAGGATGTTAGGAAAAATATCAAATAAGGATATAGTGATCGTCGTCATGGGTGATTTTAATGCAAAATAGGGTCTACGGAATATGATAACAGCATCGGGAAAAACGTTAGTAAATTTGGGTTAGGTAACAGAAATGCAAGAGGAGAACTGTTATTGCAATTTGCAATTGTGATAATGATCTCGCTATAAGTAATACTACGTTCAGACATCGTGTAAGGCGATTGTCAACTTCAACTTCACCCGGTGGAGCATGTAGAAAACAAGTAGACTATGTGTTAATCCGAACGAGATGGCCATCATCAAGAACCGATGTAGAGTTGCAAGGTCCGGGCAGAATGCGGATCAAATCATATAAACTTGTCGAAACATGTATAAAACTGAAATTACATAGCAGAAAATTAGAAAGGCTCCCTACTAGGCTCCTAACAGGAAAGTATTACAGGAAAACCTAAGAGGAATAAAATTCCCCGATACAGATGATATGGTTGCGAATAAAATTTGACAAGAAGCAAAGATGTAGTCGTCTGTTGGGTGCGGTACTAAGAGAGAACCACTGAAACAGCGAAAGCACTGGATATCGAATGAAACACTAAAACTGGCAGATGAAAGAAGGGAGATAAAACGGAACAACTAGAACAAAGAATGGAAGAAATTAATGATGCAATCAGGCCAGCATGCAGAAAGGACAAAAACAGTTATATTAATAATATATGTGCTGAAATACAACGGCACGTAAAGAACATACAGAAAGTAACGAATTAAAAGATCTATACAAAGAGGCCAAGACGCTTATTAAAGAATTTAAACCACGAGTCCTGGAAATACAAAACGTTAAATGTGAGACTGTAACTGATCCCCTTATGATTGCGGAAGTTTTGAAACAATATTGCGAAGAGATATTCACAGATAAAAGCACGGATAGTTTCTGAAAATATCAAACCGACAATGTAAATCTTGAACCACCAATACTAAGAATGGAAGTAGTAAAGGCAATAGAGAAGATCAAAATAGGCAAAGCTGCTGGACCGGATGGCATTACAATCGAGGTCATAAAGTCCATGAGAGAAGTTTGAATTAATATTATGCACAAATTATGCTATGAAATATGGAAAACAGGGATATGGCCCGGCGACTTGTGCTTTACTTCACTAATACCAATTTATAAGAAAGAATCCGCACTACAATGCAGTAACTACCGACTGATTGCGTTAATATCCCACTGCAGCAAAATCGCGCTGTCAATTATAAATAATAGATTGAAATCGTTCTTAATAAAGGAAATTTTCCCCGAGGCAACATGCCAGGCAAGGGAACCAAAGAACAGATTATCAGTACAAGGCAATTAATGTAGAAAGCCCGGGAGTTCAATGTGGCAATGTATATGGGATTTATAGATTTCTATAAAGCCTTCGACTCTATTAATTGGGAAAAATTATGATCGGAAAGTATGGAACCACTGGAATAACTTATACGCTGAATAAAGCAATTATATTGAAATAGCTCAGCTGTTGTGTTTGCGAATAATGTAAGATCATCTAAATTCAGGTTAGGAAAGGTAGTGAGGCAGGGATGTGTCTTTTGTCGCCACTGCTATTTAATATTTATACAGAATGGAAGGTGGACAAAAGAAATGATCCAATGGAGACCGTATACGGGAAAACGCGCACAAGGAAGACCACTCAGAAGGTGGATGGGTGGTAACAGCCGGGAAACAGTAGCTTCGTGAAGCGCAAGATAGGCATTGATGGAGTAAATTAAGGGAGGCCTACATCGAATCAATGATGTAACTCAAGCAAAAGAAGAAGAAAGAAGATATTATGCGGCGAACATTGAATGATTGGAACGATGGCATCGTAGTGGGTGACCGAAGAATTAATAATTTGCGGCATGCCGATGACATCGTTATTATAAGTAACTCCAAAGAAAAGATGATATCCATCACAGAAAGATTAGAAGTTCAATTTGGAAAATATAGCCCATATTCTAAAACTAAAATTATGATAATAGACAGAAACGACAAGGCCAAACATGATGGACTATGCAGACTTGATGTTGTGGATAATTTTATATATCTCGGGTCAGTATTAACTAAAAATGGAAGTTGTATAGCAGACCTAAAACGGCGACTAACTATAGCACGCAGTGCAGTCATTAAACTGACAAAAATTTGGAAAGACACAACTTTATCACTGAATTTGAATTTCTATTGAATCTAAAGCGGTCTGGTATAGAACTAAAGCCAAAAAACATTTAAAAAAAAAAACAAATAATTTGTAATAATTTTTTCCGGAGTAATGTACAAACGATTATATCGTATTGAGAAAATGTTAAACATTATCCGATATGAATCCGAGGTGGCGGGTGCTTTTGCGCTCCACTTCACAAATGTTTCCTCCTCTGCTTCGTACACTCCCAATTTCTTGGAACAAAAAACATCAGTGGAAAGTGAACCAATAGCATTCCTTTCCGAGAAAGATGAAGCGTTCAACCTTCCTTTCTCAATAGATGAATTGAACTTCCAACTAAATAAAACTAGAAACAGTGCGCCCGGTGCGGATTCAATTCACCCACTCATGTTGAAACATCTCTCTCCTTCCGCTAAAAGTCTCCTACTACATATTTATAATCAAATCTGGTCCTCATCATCCATCCCTAACTCCTGGAAAACTGCCTTAGTAATCCCTGTTCTTAAATCAAACAAAGATCCTTTCCTTCCTCAAAGTTACAGGCCAATTTCCTTATTATCGGTCCTTTCAAAAACTCTGGAAAAAATGGTGAATAGGCGTCTCTCTATTCCGTCCTAGAATCTTTGGAGATCCTATCTGCAATCCAGGTCGGTGGCCGTACATCAAAATCCGCAATTATGCACCTTCTGAGCCTCCAAAGGCAAATACTTACAGCCCAAAACAGAAAGCAATACTTATATTCGGTCTTTTTTGACCTTGAAAAAGCTTTCGACCGCGTATGGCGATATGGTGTGCTTACTAAGCTGAAGAACGCCGGAATCAGCGGAAACATGGGCAATTTCATCCTTAACTTTCTTTCTGATAGGGCGATCCGAGTTAGGATTGGCTCTAAAATATCTTCCTCCTTCCTTATCGAAAATGGTATTCCGCAAGGCTCAGCGCTGAACGTAACATTGTTTATATTATACATAAATGATATGGCAGATTGTATACGGCCGCCAGTTACAGCCCGCTTATATATTGATGATCTTAATATATCCCTTCCTTCTAACCTTCCGTCCAATGCGAGATCAATCCTTCAATCAACAATCAATAACTTGGAAATATGGGCTGATAACAATGGCCTGGAATTCTCTCCGACAAAATCCGTATGTGTGAAATTTCACAAGAGACGCCGGCATGATCCCGATTCCGACATAACTCTTTTCCTAAGGAATTCACCACTCCCGTTGCTCCACACAATTAAATTCTTGGGTCTTGTGTTTGATGAAAAACTGTCCTGGTCACATCACATTCACCATCTTAAAAATAAATGCATGAAATCCTTAAATATACTAAAATGTCCGTCAAATCCGAAATATAGCATAGATCCTAAGCTCCTGCTAACTGTGTACAAATCTCTCACTTTAAGTAAATTGACCTATGGCTGCCAAGTTTATTCCTCGTCAAACAAAGCACTCCTTAAATCACTTGACACAATCCATCATACTGCTATACGAATTATCTTGGGAGCGCATAGGACGTCGCCATCGTTGGAAATCTGTTCACTAGCGGGCATCCCACCCTTAACGGTTATCCGAAATTCTTATGAATTCAGAGATTTATTTTACTGGTACCAAGCTAAATTACGCCACAACGATAATTCAGAAATCCCACTACCGTCTTTTCCAAACGATCCCCTCCCCAGTGTACTAGCCCTCCTTAAGGAAAGAGGAATTAACTGGAACTCTGACCTTGCACATCAGCATGTTGAACTCCCCTGGGAGGATACTCCGATTGTTGCAGATTTATTTCTGCTGAGCGATCGCTCGGACCAGGATGTCATTCTGCCGTCCCAGTACGTGGCGGAAAAAATGCAACTTTTTCCCAGCTACAGACAGCTGTATACAGATGGTGCCAAAGCAAACCCCCTAATGGGTCCTCGCCGGTGGCTTGCGCCTACGAGGTGGAGGGAGTTGTTCATGCGGTTCGGCTCCACGACTTCTGTTCAGTGCTGGAGGGGGAGCTGTATGGTATTTTCTTCTGCTTGAGAGAATATCTGCAGTCTTACCCCCAACGTCGAAATGCATTTCTAATCACAGATTCCTTGCAATCGATTAGGACACTCCAGACACCTAAAACCTCTCACACATTATCTCGAAAAATAAAGCGCATCATTAACGTGCTTTTCCGGGCTGGCTCACAGGTAACATTCTTGTGGGTCCCGGGTCATACCGGTGTGCCGGGGAATGAGCGTGTGAACTTGGCTGCTAAGGCAGCAACATATAGTCCAATGCCCGAAGGTGCCCCTCTGCCACAGCTGGGGCCACCTTTTTTTCAGCAACATAAAGCAGAGACATGGGAAATTATGTGGTCGGCTCACACATCATGGCTGCGATCCATTAAGGTGAGCACTGAGCCTTGGTGGCCACCGATATCCATGTCCCGCAGAGAGTTTGCAGCTTTAATTAGACTCCGCATAGGGCACACAGCAATATCCCACAACTATTTGCTGGAAGGAACATCTCCTCCCTCTGTCTGTTCCGTATGCAATTCCCCAATTTCACCAACCGCTGAACACGTTCTGGAACATTGCCTGCCTGCAGGCACCACCAACTTACCGACGGTTGCGTTGTCAAACGAACCAAAACAGGTCCAGGACATACTAAACCATATTAGAGCGGCTAACATATTAAAACACTTCTGATCCTGCACTGATCCATGTGCTGTAATAATCCCGGTAATTACACACAGCACATGGACCATACAAATTTAGAGGGAAAAAAAAAAAAAAAAAAAAAAACATTATCCGATACCGGCGCCTGTTGATTGTCAGCGGCTAGAACGATGATCGTATAATCAAACGTAAAAAAGAGAAATAAAATCCATAAGAAGTGTAAATTCAAACAAAGAAATAATTTTAAATTAGCCAACTATGAAAAGTTTTTTCTTGGGTGCTCAATTAAAACATTAAAAAAAAAAAATGTAATGTTGATGATCAAGTTTAGATTTATCTAAATATCTGTAGTGACCATGAAAAGGTGATTGCATAAACCATAGTGAGGCAGATGATACCAGTCCTCAGTCGATACATTTATTCCAGTATTTCAATACTTATCATAATAACAGGGTAATATGAAAATCAAACGCTTGTAACCATTACATGTCTGCCTATGTTAAGGGAAAGGCCGTACATTTTTTATTACTGTGGCAGTATCACATTCCCATGATATCGATAAGCAAATTTATTTTTTTGAGAAGATACTCGGTTTGCTTCACTAACTTCATACTCCCGGGTTTTCCGAAATATTTTTCTCGGCTGTAAATATCGTGAATTTTATAAAACACTACTTGAGCATTATCCGAGCAAGAGGATAGATTGGCAAAGACCAGGTGAGCAAAGACCTGATTTTTAGCACCGCTAGTATTCTATTTTTGAATAAAAAAATGACTGAACAGCTGAGAATATAAGCTGCCCTTGCTGGCTCAGAACAAGAGAACCAACGAGTTCTCTTAGCAATTCAAATTGTTAATTGCATTTACAAAAAAAAAAAAATTCAAACACGTAATAAAATATTATTCGTCAATAAAGGTAAGTTGTTGGCTGACTTTCGCTACTCTTATTAATTCTGTTAAACTTTTTTCCCTACATCACTATCTTGGTTAATATTAATCGCTCGTAAAATTTTCTTAGTACTCGTTCGTTTACTGCCCCAAAATTTTTTTTTTTTTTTCTCTATTTTCGATTAGTTCTGTATTAAATAATCTGCGCCCCAAAATTAATAGAAATGTGTTTTTTAGCGTGAAATTTCTTACTAAAAATTTCTAGGTCTTACTCATACATCCTATATATATATAAAAAAAAAAAAAAAAATATATTATATAAGGTTATATCAAAAGCTTTGCCACATTTAAAAAAATGAAATTTATCATAAAACAAATACAAACTAAACAAAAGTACGTGTTTTTGAAATAAATTTCATCAACTACAGTAATCACCGTTTTTCAAAGAATTTTCGAACTTCGTCTGGTACGCCATTCTTTCGGTTTGGATGTTAAAGAAAAAACAAGAAAATACATCACGCTTCTTCGTGGCCTATTTTTAATACGCTTCTGCGAAATCGACGTATCCTTTTTTCTTCGAACAGAACAAATCGTAATCGGATTGAGCCGTATCGGCTAAACAGCAGATGTGGTAAAACTTTCGCTTCATCCGAATTTCCAGATTTTTTTGCCGGATTAAATATAAACCATGTATGAGCTCGTTATCGTGTTAGTGTCTGAATTTCCGTTTTACCAACGACACGGGTACTTCCGCAGTAAGTGCGTAAACAGTTTATCATCATCAGGTGTTAACTATTAACTGCTTTTCCGCCTCTAACCAACTGGCAATGTACAATTTCCCTTCAACCATGCGCTTAACATAATCTTTTCCCGAATCGACCTTACCGACCTTACCGACCTTACCGACTTTACCGAATAACCGTGTAAATTGCTATTTGCGTCTTGTTTTCATTTTTCTTTAACAGGATTGATAAAAAAATTCACTTTTCATCGCTTTCCATCTGAAATCATATTGCGCAATGCTATTTTCAAGCAGATGTTCACAGATTTATGCCAGTTCTTAATTTTCAGCTAAATCGTGTGGATTAGATTACGGATATGTCCACTAGAAAAACCGAAACGTTACAAATGTCGAACAATGGAGGCTGTCTTTTTTTTTCTTCTTCTTCTTCTTCTTTATGGACTTTTCAACGAGGATTTTAATTGGAGAAAAAATGAAAAGAAACGATTAAAGTTCTTTTCTTAAACGTTTAAGGATAAAGGATAAAAATAAATCGAGGGCAGGAAATAACAGAAGCCGCAAAAAATAAGAGAATAGAAGAAGCATTATTATAAGCAGTGGGGATGCGGGGGGGGGACTGTTGAAGTGGACAAAAAAGAGTGCGGATGCAGATGAAAACCGAGAAAGTAATGCAGAAAAAAACCTACGATTATAGGCGACAACAAATAGTTAAGATCAAAAGAAGGGAAGAAGTTGAGACACCACGAACTCCTCGGAGAAAAACATGGTTAAATATACAAGTAACCAGAATTGGAAAATAAAAAAAATCAAAACATAGAAATGGAGCCAAAGTCTGGAATGAATTAATTAAGGAAAGAAGAGTACCGTTATGAGCTGGAAATATGCCTAAAAATCTACATACTGGAAATGGAGGAACGGACTAATGAATCTGTGTACCATTTCATTTCCTCAATGCCTAAATGTTCAGGAATCCACACAGAAGATCGATCCCGATCGAGTGAAAGAGAAAAAGGTCGCGATTGAGAATTACCTAACCAGAAGAAAGAGAAAAAACAGGAGTATAGCTTGCAGAAAATTCCGAGAATCTGGGATTATGAGAACCCTGTAGGAAACTAGTGGTGAGGAAACAAAGATCAGTAGATTTCACATATAAAATTAAGCAGAAGGAAGGAAGTTTAAAAAACACAAAATTTAAATTAAAGGCAGGTCAAAAAAAAAAAAAGGACGGAACCAACTCCAATCGTAACATTTCCAACTATCTGATAATATCTGACTCCATGAGTGCCCTTCAATCAGTTTACCTCTTCTCCTTCCCTCTTCACACTTCATCATTCTTCGTATACCATCTCACATACACACAATCTTTCCTTTTATCACTCTATCCGCGTTGAATTACTATAGGTTCCCGGTGTCATAGAGGCATCGAGGGCAACGAAATGGCGGACGCTTTTTTTCACGTTGCTGCCCGCTCCCGCCTTTAAAAAATATCCCTAGTTCTAATCTATTGTCCTTAAGTAAGAAATTTCACCTTAAATTTTGGTCGAATATCTATCCTTCTTCTTCCTTCTACCTCTAAATTCAACTTTACTTTCCGTCTAATCCTTGGGTCTTAAAGTTCCGTTCTCTTCCACGTTCTGTCGTTGCCTCTTTCATTCGCCTACGTTTTAATTACACTTTATTTCCCGTTTCTCGTTATCGTCTCTCTTTGGTTTCCGCTCCTTATTATGTCCTTTATATCCTAACGAAGCAGAGTTGTCTCTGATGCTAATCACATTTGGTTTTAATTGTTCTGCTCTTTCTGCGGAACGCTCTTCCCCCTTTATTTGCTCCTTTTAAAGTCAAGGCTTCCTGCTCCCTACTGTGCTTCTTATATCCTGTCCTTTTCTTCTCTGTTTGTTGTTCCTGCCATTGGTTCCTTTATTTACGATCGAATTAAATTTTAATTTGTTAACTCTTCTTCCTATTGTTTCTGGGTGAAGTCTCTGGTTGACAAACCCAAAAAAAAAAAAATCATTACGCCAACAAAAAATCGCTGAAAAAAATATTAAAAACCTCTTTATAGGATCAACATTACAGCCGCGTAAAAATAGCTATTTTAAGAAAGGAAACCAAGGAAAGACGTAGAGAAGAGAGAACAAAAATATTGATAAGAGTGCAAGAAGAAAAAAAAAATCTTAAGACATAATATATGCAGAAAACAATACGTATGAGAAAGTAAGGAGAAATAGATGTGAAATAAAAGAAAATATTGACTAACCAAATCCCTAATAAGACTTCAAAACTTGACATAAAACTAACACGCCCAAATTAGGGATTCCTCGAACTAATGTAAAAATTAAGTCATTTTCGAAAGGAAGGGATACGGAGTTGGTGAAAATGGAATTATTAACGGTCGGAGATATGTCGATATTTTCAGACGGAATATTATTTTTATAGGGCTAAGTTGGAAAGAGCAGTGAAGAGGACGATCGAGTATCGTTTAAAAAAGTCCACTAGGATAGTAACGATTATTGCTGGGAAGAGGAAAAAAAGTTGAATTACAATAAGAGAGCTTTTATTGCGTAAAGTTAATGTTCTTTTTTCTTTTTGTGTACTACAAGAAAAGAAAAACTTTGGATGGAAAACAATCGGATTTTTGTTTTTTCGAATGATATCAACAAAGGGGAAAATACGGAAAAAGCGCAAATTTGCAGGCTTTATTGATGAACGTATTTTCAAACGTCATTATTTTTTTTGATTGGATTAATAGTTTCGTATTGGCCTCGTTCGCAATTAAGACATTTTAATTGTCTTTAAGGACTAGAGCACACCTATTAGTGTGATTCGCCGCTTTTAAAATTGAATGAACCAAATTTACATCTGTGAATGTCGCTGTTCATAACGGAATGAAATCGATCCACTACTAAAGTGTACTGAAACAGTTAGTGAAAAGTGGATCACGTCGACAATCGCATACGAAAATGGTCCCAATCAAAAGAGATGAAATTCCACAAACGGTTCCAAAGCCAGGGCTGATGAAATGTTTTGTGCTCGGTGCGATTACAAAAGTAATTATGCACTATGAGCAACGACTGATTCGAATCACTCCTGCCAGCAGTTAATACGATTGAAGGAAAAATTCAAAAAGAAGAGGCCGAAATTGATTAACAGGAAAGGCGTTGTGTTTTTTATCTTAACGTTTTGGTGACGGGTCACCAAAACGTCAAGTCCTTGACTGGGATGTTCTGACGGTATCCACCGTATACAGTCCCGATGCCGTCGGATTATTATTCGTTCCGATCTCTGCAATACTTTCTTGCTGGCACCTAATGACCTAAAACGATTACTGCGAAAAGCATCCCCGGATCAATATTTCAAAAATAAAACCCCAGACCATAATGGTATAATGGTTTTTAGCCAAAAAGCGGCAAAAAACAAAAAAAAATGATCGAAACAAATCGGCAATGTTTGGATTAATAAAACTATTTTTAAGTGCTAAAAAAACGACCCTGACATTTTTACTAAAAATCTCCGAATACTTTCTCCTCAACCTAATATTATTGTTTACGCTATTTGCGATTATAATTTATATTTTTAATATAATTATTTTCGACGTTCTTTAAATTATTTTTATAATTTTTAAAATTTAAAAAAAAAAATTATTGATGACGTTTCTTATATCTGTGAAATTTTTGCATGATGGGCAAGTCTAGTTTTGGAGAGACTGTACTGGAAGGCTTCCGTTTTACGAGCCGTGTCCAACCTCATCACGTTGAAAATTAAGTCAGGTTTCGAAGAGGTCGGTCTCTTTTCACGATCTCGTCAAATAGACAGGAATTCCACAGTATTATCAATTCTTAATTTTCATCTTATGTAATTGTATTCACAGATGATTCGTAGAGCCCGGGTGATGTCGGTACCTCTTTTACCCTCCCAGATTTTGGCTTTTCAGAGCCTGCCTCCTTTCTGTTCTACATTCATAAACCTATTAGTGATTGTTCCATTATTTTCATTTCCTCCAATCACCTTTCCTCTAAATTTTTGATTATACCTGACTCCATTACCGTCCTTCAATCTATTCTCCCCTACCTGATCATTCCTGCGATTTTATCATACTCCGCGTACGCTCACTTATCCATACTCTTTCTTCCCTTTATTCCATTTATATTGATATTTACTGTAGTCATTCGGGCATCTTCGGTAGAGAAGTAGCTGTGATATTCTTTGGTACTCAGGCTGTTGCTTCTTCTCACTTCTTCTTTAAGAAAGTCCCATCCTCTAATCCCCTTTCATTGTGTAAAAGTTTTCATCTTAGATTATGGTATCGAATATTTTTCTCTTCCTCTAACAACTGTGTTCTTTTCATCTGTCTGTTCAACCTCTAAGTCTTTCTGCCAATCCATGATTCTCTTTGTTTCCCTTCACTTCGCCGTTCTGTTGTTGTCTTCGTTATTCGTCTGCGTTCTTAAGCCATACGTTTTCGTTCTTCGTTGGTTGTTTCTCCGATGTTTGCGATGCGGATCAAGTGTTTATTAAGTTTTGATTTCATTCTATTGAGTGTTCTGCTTTCTATTCCATCTTATTGATACTTGGTCTTCCTACTCCATATTGTATATCCTATATTTTCCCTCTCTACACATTATTCCCATTATATTGATTACTTCCTCCTAACAACATTTGATATCGTATGAAGATATAATTGACTCCTTCCGTTTTTAATTGTTTCTGAGTCCAAAAATTTAAAAAAAAAAAACAAAACAATATTTTATAGATGGGAGTGAACATAAACGATGTACAATATTTCTTCTTCTTCTTCAAAGCCATTAACTCAGTTACTAAGCATCGTGATTATCTTAATTACATCTCGTCCAGTTTCTCTCCGTCGACTTCTATTTATTGCTTGGTTTCAAGTTTGCCCGCTCCTTGCTATTAATCTGTCCATATCGAGTCGGTGGTTTTTCTTTCAGAACCTTTTTCGCTCTAAATCTGTCCAATTAAAATACATTTTTCAAGTCTGTTCTCTTTATATTCGAAACATTTTAGGATTTTTAATTGATGGATAAGACAAAATAGTGTTCAACTGCTTCGGAACTGATGTATTCCTTTTTTTTTTTTTTTTTTAATTTTAAATGCGCAAAAGGCGTGTGCATTGAACGTTGCAACAACGGACAAAATATATAAATATAGTGATTGAAAACAAATACAAATGTAAGAAACAAATTTAAGTATAAAAAACGATTTCTTACTTAGAAACGTTTTATACTTAAATTTGTATTTGTTTTAAATCACTATATATTCTATAATTAACAAACAGGGTGGTCTTAAGATTCTTTATTATAAAATATATAAATTCTTTGCACAGGTGTGGAAAATTTTCTCCTAGCTCCCAAGAGAGAAGCGTTCATAATATTAATGCGAGGCAAATTCATACGCGATAACCTTTTTTACACATGAATGTATGTTTAAAATTTGCGGTTTTATATATCCGATGTTATTATGATTTTAATTCATATTTTATTTTCATCTAATTCTTTTTTTTTTTTTTTTAGAAATGAATTTAAAAATGAGTGCAGTAAAAAAGTTTTTAGAATTAAAATAGAATTAGTTAACACGTTCGATGAATGCCCTAACTTTTTTAAAAAATGTCGGTCGACCAATCACTCACCCAGTAGAGCAAATATTGAAGAGAAGAAGAGAAAAAAAATTAAATAGAAATATTTAAAAAGTCAACTTGGCGAATAATTTTCAGTTGTATCATTTCGCAAATATAAAATCGGGCTTATTGGATGTAATTACCGACACCGATTGACAATGAAGTTTCATTCAACACATCTTGAAACATCTTTATTCGAGTGTTCGTCCTTTAATGTGTCGTCACCTGATCGAATGAAGTATAAACTTCGCGAGAAAAAAAAAATAATAATAATAATGAAATAGATCGGTGGAGAATAATTTTCAATTCGTCCACCTTTCCAAAGTACCTTTTTCGTATTTCATTTTATCGGTGTGCTTTTTTTCCGTTTTTGTTTCTGTTGCGAAAAATGAGTCGCGTTATTTACTGCTTTTTGCTAGAATAATCGATTAATGCGTAGCGTGTATGTCCTTACACGTCGATTGCAAAATACTCATACTTGTTATTGTAATGCGTAAAAAATTCGTAGTGTACGTAATGTAGACATGTTCTACTTCTTCGGAGGAACATGACACATTTTTGGCCCCTGGAGTGCGAAGAAAATGAAAACGATTTTTTAAAAATATATTTTTCTTCTGTCGTGTTCCTGTTTTATATATCTTTGAATTAGATGGAAAATAACTCCGGAACGTGTAAAAAACATTTCTTAACAGCAGTTCTTCCTCATTTTTATTTCTTTTATCTGCGTGATATATATATATATATATATACATATAAATATAAATATAAATATATATATATATATATATATACATATAAATATAAATATAAATATATATATATATATATATATATATATATATATATATATATATGTGCTTATAACTGTCTGTAATAATAAATTTTACCATTTCGCTTTTATATCGTCTCGACACCGAGATGTAACCCGGGTCGAATTTGACAGTGTGCCTAGTCAGATTGACAGAAAACGAAAGAGCCAGTTGGAATTCGAACGCCACTGCTTATCGTACAAAGAACATTACGCAAATTCAAAAATATTGTGCAAACGCAATAATTCTTTTTTTTTCTGAAGAAATGCAGTCAAACCGAACTAAGTCGAAGAAGAAGGAACTAAAGTGGGGAGATACAACTATTGTAAAAGAACCTGTTTAAGAAGAGAAAATTTTTTATGAGTCGAAAAGAGCGTAATAGTAAGATACAAATACTTTATAAGGGGTATTTCGGAAATTTTTTTTAACAATTTTTATATGTAATACATAATGCCTAAAAAAAAAAAAAACAACCTTATCTTATAATACAAAATTTACATCTTCCGTCAGTTGATGAGGGTAATATAATATGCACGTTTGTTAACACTCTTTATACATTAACACAATTGGAATTATCAGACTGTGTACACTGTTAACATATCGGTAGCTTTTACAGAAATATATTATATATTTCTGATAAGTAGATATTTTATTTGTTTTACTGTGTTAATTAGTATAATTGGAAATAAATTATACGCGTGAAATATCTTTTATACGCGATCAATGTGAAATTTATGAAAATAACTTCTTTAAAAAACTTTTCTTTATACGATATGTGGTATTCTGTTGTTTCATTGGCTTTTATTATTTCCTTTGAATTTAGCTACTTAATTTCCCAGTTAGCTAGTCCTAGATTTTTCTCCTATACAGTTTTATCTTTTCTATTTGTCATAAAATTATTTTTTAGATAAAAACCAGTTGTTACTGGAACATAGATGATTAGGCACAGAGTGGTGTTTCGTTCAGGTAGGGCCTGGTTCGAATCCCGAGTCTGTAAATTAATAACACACAAAAATCACTTCCGTTCGGTTAATGTTCGTAGTTGACAAAGCCAAAAAATAATAATTAAAGATCGTTTAAAGTTCAGTTTTCCCCCTCCTTCGTTCCAACAAGCGATAAGCGTTAGTGTATTTTATTTTCGGGTTTTCCTCGTAAGTTAGTTTTTCGTTTTCAAATACTCTGCCACATTTTTGTCAACCACTAATGTGTAGAGCACTTCTTTTAATACTTGGCGCCAAGGCCGTGTCCATGGGGTGGGTTTTTTGGAGGTTAACCCCCCTCCTCCCCCGTGAGAACTGAAATAGTTATTATAAATGCACAAAAATCTGAAAAAAATCTGAAAAAATTTAAATATTAATGACTTTTTAGGGTGTTCTTATACATTAAAAAAGAAAAAATATGCTTCATATTTTTAGAGGTAGATCATTAATATCTTAAGGAAAAACTTTTTAATAGGGGTATAATCAATAACACATATGTAATTTTTATTAATATTCATATACGGAGGGTAATTCATTTATGTAAATTATTAATACATATAAATTAAAATGATGGAAATTATTAATAGTATGTGGATATTAGTAAAAGATGTATTGTTATTTATAAAATAAATATGCGAAGAAATTTTTCAAAACCCCCCCTTCAAAATTCTGGGCACGGGCCTCCTTGGCGCGTGTTTCTTTTTCATTTTGCATCTTTTGCGTAATAATTTGGTGATGGTCGTGAATATTTCACTTTCATTTTATTCATTTAGCCAGCTAACGAATTGCTTGAATTAGAAATGCCGGTCTAGGTTTTTTAATCGAGAAAAAAGGATATTACATTATTCCTATACTACATTCTATTTGGGTTATTAATTAACGCTCGAGCTGAATTGAAAATTTGCTAGTCAAAGTCAGTTTTAAACAATGAAGTGAAATATAAAGCCTGAAGGAATGCTCTCTCCTACTCAGCTATAAACTCCATATTAGAACCTCTCTTTGGTTGAAAGGTATAAAAAAGTACAGATAGTACCCCGCAAAAAGAAGAGTTCAACATATTTCATAAAATCGTATCTCCACCTTACCTATATAATTGGTAGTTGATAATTAATTTTATTTTCTAAACGTGTTATTCCCGATTCATCTAGGCGTACTTATTTAATCTTCGATTATGTAAATTGAAACCGTACTTATTTTAACTTGTCTCGTACCTTCGAGGGACGATTTATTTTCATTTTAGTTTTAATTTTATGGTTTTTTTATGGTTTTTTTTATTATTATTTATTTACTTATTTATTTTTTTCTTCTTCTAATTATCTGTATCCTGATGTGTAGTTTATCGATATATTATTAGCTGATGAGTCCGTCTAAGGGAGGTCGTCCGGCGACCTCCTCCAAACCTGGCTTGCCTCTTTACGTGACAGAGGTGAATACTTCCAATAAACGAAAACCAACCGGCTCAGTCGTCTCTCTGAAGTCAGACCACCGGCCCACTAAAGAATTTCAGTTTTCGCAAATCGATTTTGTTAGTTCTGTAAACTTGGCGGTTATAAGTAACGCCATCGGTAATTTTAGTATTAAAAATTACGATAAATAAAACAACAAAACTGTGAAAAATAATAATAATATCTATTAAAAATATAAATAATAACAGCAACGGTATCGGTGTAAATAGTAACTGCGATTATAATATTGACCAAAGTGATAAGACTACTAACAACTAGCATTTTAACTGCGCCTAATATTGTGATCCCTTCCTCTACAACTTCATGGATTCTGTTCAAATTATGTTAGAATCACTCTTGGAAAAAACAAAACATCGACAGTCTACATAGATTTTCTGCTGCTACATTTTTATTCCACAAAATCGCTGCAATCAATAAAATTGTGCGAGCCGTCAGAAACACAGGCTTAGGTTATTTTTTACCGATATCTCTGCAGCCAACGAATTTCGATTAGATACTAGTTTATTTTTTAAAAGTACACATTAAAGGCGTTTTAATACAAAGTAAACTGTTATTTTTGTTCGGTAGCGTTCGGGATATTCCGAACGATATCTGTGAAAATTACTTTCTTAATTAATCATCGCCGGTTCCAGCTAATTCCGTGAGGTGTCTTAAAAAACGACTGAGTGAAAAACTCCACCTCATCTCTTCATTTTTGATGTCTAATTACGTAAGACCAGTTATCCATTGTCGCGCTCGCTTTCGTTTTGGTTACATGGAAAAACGATGCCCCAGTGAACAAATGCAGTGAATCATATTGAGCTAATGACTGTTCTAGTTCACAAACACAATTAAAACAAAAAATAAATTGTAAAAAAGCATAGAACTAGAAAAAGAAACAAAAAGCATCCGGGAAAGACAGGAAAAAAGGAACTCCGAATTTTTTTTCTTTTACTATTTACAGTTGGTAAGAAGTGTTAAATATACCTGTTATCTTATACTCTCTCCTTTTTAGGATTCTGTACGCATAGAATGATGGCGGTCGAGTAAGATTTAAGGATTCAAGGATGATGTTTTGAGTAAAGATATGGATGATTTGATTAGCATGTGGAGCAGTTACTGGTACGGTTGTACGCGCTTTAACTTTTCTTCCAAGTTTTTAATTATGCTAATGCGGTTACAGCTAAATATTGCCTCCTGAGGTGTCATTTTTCTGCATCACATAAGAGGCTGATTGTTGGACTTGTTCGGAAAAGTGGCAATTTGTATTGCATTGTGGTGGAGAGAGTTCGGTGAATATACTGGGTCGTGCTGTGCCACAGATTGCTGCTCGGTAGTCCAATTTTGTTCTGATGACAGATATGTAAGAGTGATAATCTGTCTGCGCCATAAGTTGTATCGGGCAATTTCTTCAAGAGGTGTTTAATTTGTTGGTGCAAATTTGCTTCAACTGTTGTGTATGCGGCTTCGTAAGTGAGAGTTTCGTCAAATATCGTAGCAAGATAATTAGTAAAGATTATTTGATAGTTATGTGTATAGAGATTTGGTGTTGACAGTGACGAGTTCTACAAAAGTGCATAAAAGTAGTTTTTGAAGGTGAGAATTGAAATCTATTCTTGAGCGACCAACGATGAATTCTGTTTACAGTATTTTGTAATATTTCTTGTCCAATTTGGAGAACGGTACAGTTCAGCAGGATTGTGAAATTTTGTGTTCGCTTCGGCGGCACTTATACTAAAATAGAAACGTTTAATTTACTCGCATCAGTGTGTAAGATTATGGTAATATTGTTGAATGCAAAAACTATAACCGGATGATTTAAGAGTAATTTCATTTATTAATAAACAAAACCAGTAACAAACCGGCAAATGTATTATTTAAAAAGTATAAAAAACCAACATGTTTCGTAGCGAGAGCTTATAGTATTTTCGTTTATTATATCTTGTTACAAGTCGGTTTTACGTTTATAAATAATATACTTTTGGTTCGGTTATTATAAAACATATACAAACATGCATAATCGGCTTAATCACATTATAACTTGTAAAAAAAAATTTATTCTTGTTCTTTGAGTTTGATACAGATTATTATTATCAGCAGACGTGACGGAAGATGTACACCCTTTTTTTTTTGATGTTGGGTTCATATCACGAAAATTTTTAAATGTAGGTTATTTTATACTTTCACCTTTTTAGAATTCCGTACGCACATAATGTGCGGAATGCTAATAAGATAGTTGTTCAGAAACGACAAAAAAAAATATTCAATTAAAATATGCAATAGCTCACGCGAATGGTTTGACTTATTAATTACGAAATTTGATCATAAAGTACAATTAAAATTCTGTTTAAAAACAAATCTACAACTTTAAGCTAACCGATTATTACCCGGGTCGGCAAAAAACTCAAAAAGAAAACCCGTCAAGAATATATAATACGGACTTTAAAAGCACCTCAAAAATTACCCTTAAAAAATTTACAATTCATCACCAGATAATAGCACCCTTTAAAAATAAAGTTTCACGTATTAAAATGCGGAAACTCCTTCATAAAATCAAAATATTACGGTTAACAAAATTATTTAAATTCGCTCTTTCGGACCAAAAACAGTAAAAAACAAAACATAATAGCCCGAGTATAAAAACGTTGGGGAATCCAAAACGGGTATCTCAGACATATGCATAAAGAACCGCTTTATCGGAAAAATATAGCCGAACTTACAACTTTATATGCAGGCCCTTGGGGCGCCGAAAGTTCGAAAGTTTCGAATACAAAATATTTTTGTTTTCCTGGCATGCGATGTATTGATGGACAGACCGCGCTATTTGAATGAAAACTTCGTTTCCCTAACGAAACTTTCAAAGTTGCCGAGATGTTCAAAAAAATGCGAAAAATGACGTGTCCCGCCCCCTCTTGGTGGTGACGCGACTATTATAGTAAAAAATTTTGATTAAAATTACAAATACACGAATCCCCCGTGTATTCGTCTAGTTTGGAACATCCGGGGGTTTCTAACGTTAAAATTAGGCCTTGGGAGCGTTGAAAATTCGAAATTTTTGAAAAATTTTTTTTGTCGTGAGCGATTGAAAGATCGCCATTTGCCGGGGACGAAGTCACGAAGAAACCGTGCTTAATCGATTATTTAAATTTCAAAAAAGTGTTTCAATTTTCTGAAGTTGCTTTAATCTTTGTTAATTTCTGTTTATTTCCTTTTTCCTTTGTGTTTTCGATTTCCGTTCTTTTGTTATTTCTTGCCGTGTCTTTAGCCTCAGTATATGACACGTAAATAAATAAATAAATAAAATAAAAAGTCGTATTTCACCTATTTGAATGAAAACTTCATTTTCCTAACGAAACTTTCAAAGGTTGGCGAAAAGTTCAAAAAAGCACCAAAAATAATGACGTGCTTTTTTCTCTTTGGTGCGCGAAAAATCAGGTTTCTTTGTTTTGAAGTAAATGCAAATTATAATTATCTTTAACTAAACAAACGAAGTCCTCAGCGCATAAAATATCATGCTTGATTGAACTTACTTTTTTTTTTTTTTTTTTTTTTTTTTTTTTTATTGCGCCGAGAGGTATCATAAGCAATGAGGATCTCTGGTGTACTTAAAGGTGGAAAAGAAGGGAGGAGGAAATAGGGAAGGGAGAGGAGTGAGGAAGGCGTGTGGATAAGGCAAGGTAGGACAGTGAATAATGTGGTGGCCTCAGTAGGACAACAGATTAGGATTGAGGAAAAGCGGACGCTTCGTCACAGAGAGGTTACATTAAACGACGAAATCTACATAAGAGCGATAGGCAATAGTTCGAGTTTACTAGGTGATCGGAAGCGCATCCCGACACCACTTTCTTCGTTTGAGCCGTCTGGGAGGATTTCCAGGAATATTTAACTGGTACATTCGGCTGATATACGGATTTGAGCTCCATTGCAGCTTCTCGAAGAATTTTTTGTACTGCTCATCATAGGTGTTCCTGACGAAGGATACCTGTAGATCCGTGTGCAGCGTTAAATTTGAGACATATCTAGGCGCGGAAGCAATGATCCGAAGTATCTTCGACTGCTCCCTTTGGATTTTGGCTAAGTTGGATTTTGCTGTTGTACCGTACAGTTCAAGTCCATACTTCCAAATGGGCGCTATCATCGTTAGATAAAGTTGTCGCTTGATATTTAATTTTAAAGTTGATTTATGACCTAATAGAGGATATAATAATCTACAACGACTGGAGACGGTCTTCTTCGTTTGAAGGACATGATGACGCCAAGTGAGTCGCCTATCCATATGTAATCCCAGGTAACGGACTGAGTCGACTTGAGGAATTTTTGTATTATAAATTTTTAAGGCAGGACAAGTGACGTGTCGGTTCGTATATGTGACATGTTGGCATTTTGCTGGGTTGAAGTGTATACCCCAAAGCTGTGCCCAGTCTGCTATTTGGTTTAAGTGGCTCTGTACTGCAGCATTAGCATATTCTGGATCTTCATTTGTTGCAAGTATGGCCATGTCGTCAGCAAATGTGGCGAGGATTGTTAGATTAGACTTAGGCACATCAGATGTATAAACGGAGTACAATAGTGGTCCAAGTAGGCTCCCTTGCGGTACCGACGACTGAATGAGATGCTCTTCCGAAAGCGAATTGTTGACTCGGACAATAAAGGTTCTATCGTTTAGGTAAGATGATAATAGCCTATGTAGATCTGAAGGAACCAACGGTTTTAGCTTAAATAGTAGGCCTGCGTGCCATACCTTGTCAAAAGCCTGGGCAACATCAAGGAAAAACCGCCGAGCAAACTTCCTTCTTTTCGAGTGCGAAAGAGATGGCATCAACTAACCTGTGGCATTGTTGTATGGTTGAGTGCTCTGATCTAAAACCAAATTGATGGTCCGGAATTACATGAAGGCTTTCCATTATTGGATGGAATCGATTTAAAATAAGTTTCTCGAATACCTTTGAGAGAGAACTCAATAAGCTGATTGGCCGGTAGGAGGATACCTCTATTTCTGGTTTTCCTGGTTTACGAATCATAATGATGACTGATTTCTTCCACATGTTTGGAAAGTATCCGATTCTGAGCGAGCTGTTGAATATATAGCACAATAGGATGGCCGCTTTACGCGGAAAGTGTCGGATGATCTCCGGTGTAATCTTGTCGCATCCAGGAGATTTCTTCAAAGCTACTTCCTGGAGATGCTGAAACACCTCTCTGGGCGAAAAGAGTTTAGTCCTAGTTGTAGACTGCGAGGCTTCCTGTAAGCCATTACACACCATTTGTGTATGAGCCTGATCCATATCTAGCTGGGGTGTGAAGACTGCGGACAAGTGACTAGCAAAAGCATCCGCTTTATCCTTATCGGTTTTTGCCCAGCATCCATTCACTTTCAAGTTGAAGGGCTCCTCAGTGGGCTTCGTCAACTTTCTAGCTTTATGCCATAAGGATCTGTTATCGTTATTTAACTGGTTTAACTTGTAAGTCACGATTTCATTTTTATAGTCTCTGAGTGCAGTCTTCAGCCTAGATTGTAAGGTATTGTAGATGAGCTTGAGCGAGGGGTAACGATTTCGCTGCCACTTCTTCCTGGCCGCCCGAGTGTCTCTAATTAATCTTCTTATTTCAATCGGGACGAAAGTACTATGTACATATTTATTACTGTTGTAGCTGGTAGATTCGTTGCATGCAGATTTCACCATAGAAGTGAAATCGGCAACTGCATTATCAATATCATTCGCGTCTTTTAACCTGATATTCAGATCAATATCGCTTTCTAATATGTCTGAAAAGAGAGTCCAGTTAGTAGTATTATTGACCAGCTTTTGATGTTGCGATATAGTTTTTGGGTGAGAGCTTACCACGGCAATAACAGGCACGTGATCGGAGGATAAGTCGGCTAAAGTGTTGCACGATCTGCCGTAAGATTGAAGTCCACGAATAATAAAGAAGTCCAGAATATCCGGTCGCCTGTCGCAGTGGCTAGGCCAATACGTCGGAGACATCGGAGAAAGAATGCTAAGAGAATTTTCTTGTATTGCCTTGACAAGCCTTTTCCCGGATTGGTTAGTTATCGTTGATCCCCATGCGCTGCTCTTCGCATTTTAGCATGCAAGTGACTTGAAATATGTCCTGATTTTTTGGGGACGGCTTTAGATCTACAAAAAACATCGGAAGAGGCTGTTTTGTTTTACTTTTTAAGATGTTAACAACTCTAATGACATCATATCCTTTTAAACGTAGTTCGCTCGTTATGTCCGCTGTATCTGTAGAGGAGTGGAGGTTTTTTAAGACCACCCTAAAAGGTTTCTCCTCCGCAAGTGAATACGTATAGTAAAGATAATTTTTTTCCTTCAGGGCTTTAACAACTGCGCGGTAACTTAGCGCGTTTTGAGTCCTTATAGTTACGCCTGATATGGTAGATTTTAAAGAAAATTGTATATCTTTCAAGGTTAGCAAAAATTGTCTAAATTCAGTGAATTTTTGTATGTTTTTAACCATTATCGGCGGAGGGAGTTTAGTTTTATTAATACCCAATTCAACATTAGTTGAATTACTGTCTCCGTTTGCTACATTCGTTTCGTTATTACTTGGAGAAGGTGTGTTGGTTTGCATTTTATTTAGGTCTGCGTCCTCGTTCGCAAGGAATTCAAATATATTGACTTTAACTGGTTTTTTATCGTGAGCAGACACGTTGTTGGCGAGCTTGACGGTCCCAGCCTTCTTCGCTGGCGCTGTACGTTTAGGCGTGGACCAACCGTCACTGTCACTAGTTGTAGGAGTAGATAGTTGTCGTTTAATAACGTACCCTGACGATGATTTTTGTAAACGAAGAGAGGCAACGGCAGTATTACCCGAACTACTTGCCGGAATAGACGGGCGATTTACATTCGTACCTTTATTCATAGTTTTGAAATAATAAGCCGGTTAAATAATAACAGACTGGCGGAGCCAGCCGATAAAAGAAAGATCTCACCTGCGTTATCAGCAGCCGTCTGTATGTTTCTGTTCGGCCGAGCGACAAGATAAGATAAGATAACAACGACTCGGAAGCAGTAATTACCACCGCGCGAAAAACTACTCACAAATTACATTCACGAACGCTATAAACACGACCGTTGAACAAATGATTATAGTTTACCATTCGAACTTACTTTAATTTACTTTCTGTTTAAAATCGTCATATTAATTAATCTGATTCGCGTAAGAAGAAACCCTAATCTCATGTGAAAAATTTCTTAATCTATACACATATTGCCGTAAATTAATCTCCTTTCAGTCACTTCATTTAATTAACTATTGAACGTCAATCGAAATAATTCCATTTAATATCAAAATTATTAATTCTCATTCTTGCGCTATCTAAATTTACATATTTTAGCGGATTATTAAAATACTATTTTCTCTGAAAATTATCAGCTCGATCTAATCAAAATTTACTCACTCCGCGTTAAACTTCTGAGTGCAGTTAGTGTGGCAATTTTCAATTACTTTTTTTCTAGTGAAACTTAATTTCATTTGTATAATGAAATATTGTAAACTGCCAAGTAAATCATTCTAAAACCTTCTGCACTATGTACATCATCTCGATAATAGAGCACACCGGTGAAGGAGTGTCAAAAAGAATAAGTAAAGAGTAAACGATGATAAAAGAGAAATTCAAACGAAAAAACAAGTAAATGTGATATTTTCTTATTATTGTTATTTAATATTTATACCATCCAAACGTATTGTTTTTAATTATAAAGGCTATTGTGCTACATGCAAATTTATAGTTAGCAGGTATGGATAATTAATTAATTCGGTAGATTAAACAAATTTAAAAACAAAAATGCAATTGCCATTGGGGGATTAGGATTCGAAGAGGATTGGTAGGCTAAGAACGTTTTGCATTTACAAAGTATGTAATAAACATAAGGTGGGATGTTTTGGATGGAAAAAAAGATTAACCTGTGGAACTTTTTGTAATACAAAAATTACGGAGCAAACTTGCATCATGCAAACGCGTAACGGCGAAGCTGGCCACCATGGTTCAGTTTTGAGTTTAATGGAAGCTAAAAAAGTTTAACAGAGGGAATAATAAGTATTTTTATTCCAGGGAAAAAAATACTAAATATGATAATAGCGGGAGGGTAATTAAGATATAGAGAGAACAATACTACTGATCGAGAGAGATACATAGACTCGCTTATTTCCGGAAATCCCAGTATGGCTGGGCACCCGTATAAATTTTATTCGACAGTATAACTTAGACAGCTTATATAACATCTACTAGGTTTGAACCACCGCTAAATATCTGGAAGAGAGATTTGAAATTAATGATGAAGCGCATAAGTCTGTTGCATCCAACACTTTCTGACACACAAGCCCTAAAGAGAGAGAAAATACTGCAGACAGAAAAATGCACCATGCAGATCTGTCTACATCCAAGCTGCGATCGAGTCGTATTGCTTGTAATATATTGGCAAGACTCAAAAAAGCAAGCAATTGCCAATAAACAACTAGCTGAATGAGATTTTGCTGCGTCCGTATAGAAAATTAAGCGATGACAGCATTGCCGGATTTTAGCTCGTGCCAGCTGCGCGATATTTAGATTTAGGGCTTGTTGTATTTCATTGAAGTCATCAGATAAATAATCTGAGAGTCTTCCCATGGCGGTATCACTAAGATTCTGTTCAAAATATGACACAGTAGTCCACCGAAATAGTTTTAATCGGAATTAGGGGAAAAAGAGAAAACAAAAGAAGAATAATTTGAAAAGGAAAAAGACGCAGAAAATTGAGTATTGTTGACCGGAAAGAGGAAAGATAAAGGGCGGGCAAAGAAACAAAGAAAGTTAAGGTTTACTTGATACGATCCGAAAAGAAAAAGTGTACAAAATACACAAGTATCGATAATAATTTAATTCGATCGGAAATGGCAGAAATAAAGGAACATGAACAACCGACTAAGACGGAATGGACAGAATATAGGAAGCACAGTAGGGAGCAGGAAGCCTTGACTTTAAAAGGAGCAAATAAAGGGGGAAGAGCGTTCCGCAGAAAGAGCAGAACAATTAAAACCAAATGTGATTAGCATCAGAGACAACTCTGCTTCGTTAGGATATAAAGGACACAATAAGGAGAGGAAACCAAAGAGAGACGATAACGAGAAGCGGGCAGTAAAGTGTGATTAAAACGTAGGCGAATGAAAGAGGCAACAACAGAACGTGGAAGAGAACGGAACTTTAAGACCCGAGGATTAGAAGGAAAGTAAAGTTGAATTTAGAGGTAGAAGGAAGAAGAAGGGTAGATATTCGACCAAAATTTAAGGTGAAATTTCTTACTTAAGGACAATAGATTAGAACTAGGGATCTTTTTAAAGGCGAGAGCGGGAAGCAACCTGAGCCAAAGCATCCGCCAATTCGTTACTCTGAGTTATTATCCTTCTAATGCCCACACTACAAATTGCCAAGTACTATAATATTCCGTTATAGTTAAGAGTACGTAGTTAATAAGGTTTATATTAATAAAAGAAAATATGAACAACTTCTACAACACGATATGCGCCTCTCACCCGATTATGTTGGCAAAAAACCCGGTTATCTTAATGTTGGATGAAGAAAATATTAGAAAATACCGTTTTTTGACCATTCGCGCTTCTCTTTCCCACCGGGTAAAACAATAAAAAACTAGTTCAGTTAAGCCTGATGATTCACGCGCTCAGGGTCATTCCGTAAGTCAAGTTAAAAACAATCATAATATTTATGTGTTTACATAATACTAAATTCAAAAAAAAAAAAGAAATCTGACTTTTCGCGTCGCAAAGAGAATGGAATACGTACTGGATGCACTTTTTCGAAATTCATCGAAGTGAAATACGACTTTTTGTATTATTTATTTATTTATTTACGTGTCACATACTGAGGCTAAAGACACGGCAAGAAATAACAAAAGAACGGAAATCGAAAACACAAAGGAAAAAGGAAATAAACAGAAATTAACAAAGATTAAAGCAACTTTAGAAAATTGAAACATTTTTTGAAATTTAAATAATCGATAAGGCACGGTTTCTTCGTGACTTCGTCCCCGGCAAATGGCGATCTTTCAATCGCTCACGACAAAAAAATTTTTTCAAAAATTTCGAATTTTCAACGCTCCCAAGGCCTAATTTTAACGTTAGAAACCCCCGGATGTTCCAAACTAGACGAATACACGGGGGATTCGTGTATTTGTAATTTTAATCAAAATTTTTTACTATAATAGTCGCGTCATCACCAAGAGGGGGCGGGACACGTCATTTTTCGCATTTTTTTGAACATCTCGGCAACTTTGAAAGTTTCGTTAGGGAAACGAAGTTTTCATTCAAATAGCGCGGTCTGTCCATCAATACATCGCATGCCAGGAAAACAAAAATATTTTGTATTCGAAACTTTCGAACTTTCGGCGCCCCAAGGGCCTGCATATAAAGTTGTAAGTTCGGCTATATTTTTCCGATAAAGCGGTTCTTTATGCATATGTCTGAGATACCCGTTTTGGATTCCCCAACGTTTTTATACTCGGGCTATTGTTTTGTTTTTTTTTTTTTGTTTTTTTTTTACTGTTTTTGGTCCGAAAGAGCGAATTTAAATAATTTTGTTAACCGTAATATTTTGATTTTATGAAGGAGTTTCCGCGTTTTAATACGTGAAACTTTATTTTTAAAGGGTGCTATTATCTGGTGATGAATTGTAAATTTTTTAAGGGTAATTTTTGAGGTGCTTTTAAAGTCCGTATTATATATTCTTGACGGGTTTTCTTTTTGAGTTTTTTGCCGACCCGGGTAATAATCGGTTAGCTTAAAGTTGCAGATTTGTTTTTAAACAGAATTTTAATTGTACTTTATGATCAAATTTCGTAATTAATAAGTCAAACCATTCGCGTGAGCTATTGCATATTTTAATTGAATATTTTTTTTTCGTCGTTTCTGAACAACTATCTTATTAGCATTCCGCACATTATGTGCGTACGGAATTCTAAAAAGGTGAAAGTATAAAATAACCTACATTTAAAAATTTTCGTGATATGAACCCAACATCAAAAAAAAAAGGGTGTACATCTTCCGTCACGTCTGCTGATAATAATAATCTGTATCAAACTCAAAGAACAAGAATAAAATTTTTTTTACAAGTTATAATGTGATTAAGCCGATTTGCATGTTTGTATATGTTTTATAATAACCGAACCAAAAGTATATTATTTATAAACGTAAAACCGACTTGTAACAAGATATAATAAACGAAAATACTATAAGCTCTCGCTACGAAACATGTTGGTTTTTTATACTTTTTAAATAATACATTTGCCGGTTTGTTACTGGTTTTGTTTATTAATAAATGAAATTACTCTTAAATCATCCGGTTATAGTTTTTGCATTCAACAATATTACCATAATCTTACACACTGATGCGAGTAAATTAAACGTTTCTATTTTAGTATAAGTGCCGCCGAAGCGAACACAAAATTTCACAATCCTGCTGAACTGTACCGTTCTCCAAATTGGACAAGAAATATTACAAAATACTGTAAACAGAATTCATCGTTGGTCGCTCAAGAATAGATTTCAATTCTCACCTTCAAAAACTACTTTTATGCACTTTTGTAGAACTCGTCACTGTCAACACCAAATCTCTGTACACATAACTATCAAATAATCTTTACTAATTATCTTGCTACGATATTTGACGAAACTCTCACTTACGAAGCCGCATACACAACAGTTGAAGCAAATTTGCACCAACAAATTAAACACCTCTTGAAGAAATTGCCCGATACAACTTATGGCGCAGACAGATTATCACTCTTACATATCTGTCATCAGAACAAAATTGGACTACCGAGCAGCAATCTGTGGCACAGCACGACCCAGTATATTCACCGAACTCTCTCCACCACAATGCAATACAAATTGCCACTTTTCCGAACAAGTCCAACAATCAGCCTCTTATGTGATGCAGAAAAATGACACCTCAGGAGGCAATATTTAGCTGTAACCGCATTAGCATAATTAAAAACTTGGAAGAAAAGTTAAAGCGCGTACAACCGTACCAGTAACTGCTCCACATGCTAATCAAATCATCCATATCTTTACTCAAAACATCATCCTTGAATCCTTAAATCTTACTCGACCGCCATCATTCTCCAACAGCCTCCTTCTTAACCTGCCGTGGATAGAAAACGCCGCGTTACCAGTATTCCACGAACAAATATATATAAAAACCGTATAAAAATGTCACTTCACCAGAAATGGTCTAAAATTTGGACAGATGTACCACCCACAAACAAACTACGCCGTATCACCGCTCCCTGGCACACTTTTGCAAACACAGACGTGAGGAGGTGGTCCTAGCCAGAGTCAGAATTAAACATACAAAAGTTACACACGCCTACCTTCTTGAAAAAACACAACCGCCGGATTGTGACGAATGCGGCCGTCTGTCTATTAAACATCTCCTGCTCACTTGTCGTAAGTACAATTGGTAGATAAACCCTATCATGACCTTGCCGAAGCGCTAGCAGATGAAGAGGATCGTAGCCAACAAGTACTACAGATTTTACAGAAAAGGAACTTTTATAATTTAGTATAAAATAATAATAATTATTATAATTATTTTAACTTATTTGCTCGTAAAATAATATAGTCCTAATTTTAGCGCTCTCTATCGCACAAGTTTGTACACGCGCACTTTATAAATAAAGAATTAAAAAAAAAAAAAAACATCTATATTTATTAATAAAGTACCTTTTTTTAATTTTTACAATTACTTTTTTTACTGTAATATTGCATAATTTATTTTTTAATTTTTTACAATTGTATATTACTTTTTTGTTTATCGATTTTATACGACATCGCGACTTCAATACAATCATTTTTATAAACCTTTCTAGTTTTCAAATTATGCGCAATTATGAAAGAATCCCGAAAACGCTCTAATCTACCACAGTGAATAAAAACACAAAAAAAATCTGTTCAGAAATACTACGTACGACAAACGTACATATATATTTATATGTGTTCATTTATACCTGCCTGCGCGCATATATATATATATATATAATATATAATATATATGTGTTTATAAAAGTATAAATGTATCCATTCAACATGGTTGAGGGCTAACTTTCCGATTCACGGTTAACCAGCGAGTGGTATAAATTACGTGTAATTCTGCACGCTGTACAGCCTCGTTTTCGGGTTGTCCTTGTCGTCTTTTACATTATTTATGGACCACCTTCTACAGCAGTCAGTTGCAACTTGTGCCAGCCGTCAGAGAACAGCTTTTGCACTACTTACCGTTTTGCAATAATCACAATGTCGCTTTCTTTCGCAGAATTTCCCTCAAACAAATTGCACGAATAAAGTACTTTTTGGTTTTACTGAAAAGGGGCAGGAATAAAGATGAGAGAAAATAGCATCGGGAACCTGCCAAATGTCAAACATTAGAAATGAAAATGATAATAGTAATCCGTCGTCGAAAGGAATTTGTTAAAAACAAATAGCAACATTTATTTATTCGCGTTAAACTGAAGTTATATAAAGTCCAAAACAAGTCGTTTTCTTCCCCCATACTCGAGAATACGGTGTAATTATACAGA
This sequence comes from Icerya purchasi, assembly GCA_039619475.1. Lineage (NCBI taxonomy): Eukaryota > Metazoa > Arthropoda > Insecta > Hemiptera > Monophlebidae > Icerya > Icerya purchasi. The sequence continues at coordinate 551,834,783 of CM077115.1, forward strand.
CAAAACCATTTAACGTTTCGGGTATTACAATACCGTCAGCTGTATCTACAGTCGCTCGAGAAAGAGAAATTAGCATATAAAACGAAAATATGAAAAATATTGAAAATATTTTTCAACCAGTTTACGACATAAAAGAAAGAAAAAAGAAATCGACATAAATATTTTCGATAAAATAAATCAATAAAGTGTGTGATAAAATTATTATTCCGATATAACGCAATATTAAACCGAGCAGAAGAATCGCAGACGATTGAATTGAGCGAGCATTAATTTCGAATGTTAAATTGTAACTATATCTCATTGTTTGAAGAAATTTTTAAAAGAATATGGATATTATACAAATTTATAATGAAAAAATTTCTTTTGATTTTTTTTTTTTTGATTTTTTTTATTGGGAACGTCATCGAGAGAAATGACTCAAAATCCACGGAAAAAATTAAAAAAGAAATAAAAGATCATATCTTAATATGTGTATAAGCAGAGGAAATGTAGTTAACGTAGGAAAAACAGATAATGAGGAAAGAGGAAAGATGTATACCACGCATTGAAGAGTGTAGGAAGGCCCAAATTTAATAGGAGTTGAGAGTACGGAATTAAGAGTAAATGGGAAAAAAGGGAGCACTCAAAGGGAATAAGAAGGTCGACATTCTAAATGCAGTTATGATTTTGGGATCAAAAAAACACAATAGGGAAATGTAATAATGGGAGAGTCAAAAAAGCGAAGAGGGAAAAAGTTGTGATCAAGACGTATTACAGAAGAAGTGATGACGCGACTGAGGTGGTGAAAAGACGGGAACGTCCAAACTTGAGAAGAAGGATAAGGTTGAATTTTGCGATAAAAGAGGTAAGAATTAAAAAAGGAAGAGGAGTATATTTTAGATTGTTCGTGTTATAAAAAAAACGTATATAGTGGGCTGAGAATTTTTTTAATAAATTTCCCGTATACAGAGAGAAATAAATTGAGCCATAATAATCTGGATGATTCAGTTAAGGAAAGAAGAGCAGTATTATGAGCTGAAAATGTGTCCAAAAATCGGCACACAGGAAATGAATTGTCCTCGGTGCCTAAATGATGGCCATGAATCCGCAAAAGATCGATAAGAGAAAAAGGTCACGGTTGAGAAAGCGTATGAGAAGTATTGCATAGTCAGAAGAGAGAAAGGGACGAAACAGGGGTATAGCTTGTTGAACACTTCTAGAATCTGAGATTATGAGGACTCTGTAGAAAAATAGTGAAGAAAATTTAAAAAATGATTTAGAACAATTCAAAGCGGTAGAAAAAAAAAAACAGAACCGATAACTCCATTTGTTTCTTTGAAGCCGTCAGCGCGACATGAACATGGAAAAGAAAGCTTAAAGCGTTGAAAAATTCAATTCTGACGACATATTAGAAAAGGCCGACAGGAGCTACCATAAATAAAACATCAGTAATCTACGATAGAGCGCGTAAACGATTTATAAAATATACGTTATAGAGATCGCCTCCCCTTCCAGTTTCCTTCCTTCTGCACTATTTTTTTCTGCCGAGTCGATCGCCATCCTTCAGGCTATCTCTGTTATTTCCTCTTTAAACGATCTTTCCCAATTCCTCATTATTTCGGACTCTAAAGGCGTCCTTCTACCTCCACTCTGCAGTCATCCCGCTCTATCCTTATTGATTTTTTATGGGTCCCCAGTCATTCCGGAATTGACGGAAATGACGTAGCTGATTCTTTGGCTCGTTCTGCTGGTCGCCTTGATTCATTCCTCAATCATTTCTCTTCTTCAGATATCCTTTCCTCACCTCCAATCACGCCAGACTTTGGCGGAGTATTTATCCCTCCCTATTTTCTAACCTCGTCATTCGCATTACCGTTTTATTCGGCCGATTCCTCGTTTCCTTGATTCCATTCTATTCCTTTCGGTCGTTGCTCTTCTATTGTCTCCCTAATTCATCTCCGGATCAACCATTCTCTGCTCCTCTATTCCGGCTTTAGATTTGCTGTGTCGCCATCTCCGTATTGTGTGATCTCTTCATGATTGTGATCCTCCTCGTATATGTGATGCTGATCACATTTTCTTCGGGTGTCCTGCTCTTCGTAATGAACGCTCTCTTTTATACAGTCAGCTGTTGTCATTAGGTTTCCCTACTCCCTATAACTCTTCCTGTATCCTCTCATTTGCTTCATCTGCTGTGGTGTCTCCACGGCTGTCCTTTGTTGCGTCCATTTCGGACCGCCTAGCTATTTAGTTCTTTAGCTTAGCTTTTCCTGTTGTTGGCTCAATTGCGCTCGCGCCCACAAAAAAAAAAAAAAAAAAAAAAAAAAAAGGAAAAAAAGTCGCCTCCCCAAATTAGAATGAGAAAAGGATTTTAACGGGTTAAGTTTTTTTTGAATGAATAAAAACAGATGGTTAATATCGGCTTTCGAAAAAAATTCTTAAATAACGAAAAGAGTTCACAGGAGGGATTGGAATGCCACTTAGGATGAATCTAATCAAGGAAGAATGAAAGGATGAAAACTAAAATAGACGGAGGAGTTAGGGAGAGAAATAATGAGATAAATGTGAGAAAGAACATTTTCTAATAACGTCAAAGTGTTTTAAAGATGGGGAAGTTAACTAACCACGTTTAAAGGAATAAATGAGAACATCGTCACAAAGGAAAGCGAATCAGAGTTGAGTTGAAGGCAGACAATTTTGATAAAGTCAAAACTAAAGAGCGTATTTTGGCAGGAATCTCTTAAGGTAGACCTCGAAAGATTAAGCTTGTAGCAGATTAGGGAAATAGTGCAGTTCTGTATTGAAAGAGAACGGTAATAAAAGGAGCAGAATGAATAAGAACATTAAAAGAGTATATCTTTTTCTTTTTTTTTTTTTTTTTTTTTTGGGGCACGTCAACAGTGGAACTTACCCAACGCAAGGAAATGTACCTTATATAAGGGGAAAAGATTAGAAATTGAGGAGATAAAGAAGGCTAACAAAGGGGAACTATATTGAGAGAGGGGAGTGCAAGAATGGAGTGGACACTATAAGGAGTAGGAAAAGGTGTAGAAAACTAGAATACAGAGTAGAACGTTCGGAGGAAATAAAGGGGCATTCGAACAAAATGTAATTCGCATCACAGGTATAATTGAGCTCTGGAGGGTCATAAGGACACAAAGGAGATTGAACACAATAGAAAAACGGAAAAGAGAAGCCGGAAGCAAACTATGATTGAACCGCAGGCGAACTATAGAGGAAATAATTGAACGGCTAAGGTAAAAAGATTAAACCAAGGGGAAGAGAGGAAGAGGGAACGGTTGAACAGCAAGGTAAAAAGATCGAGGATTGGTAAAGAATGAAGGATAGAATTCGGTCCAGAAATCGTGATGGGATTACGATAAGAAAGACAGTAGAGAGTTTGAGCAGGAAATCTACTAATAAATAGACCATTGGTCGCCGCCGAACGTGCCAACGAGTCAACTAACTCGTTGCCAGGAATTCCGCAATGACCAGGAATCCATAGTAGATCAATTACAGCAAAGAGTATATCATATCGAAGGATGTAGAGAGGAGTACGGTATTAATAACTATACCAATGCAAGCAGTAATTAAGAATTTTTTATTGATAAATAAAATACAAGCGTCCGATAAAAACATACTAACACAGTTTTTACCATGTCTATAACAAAAATCGACTATAAAACAATCATCCCATGTAATCCGAGAAAGAAATCAGCTGATTAAAGATAGGAGTTCTATTAAGGAAAAAGGTGAGTTTAGAAAATGTGGAGAATTAAGCGGAATAGTTGTAATAACTTTGTAACTTTCGGAATTCACAAAAAAAAAAAATAAATAAAAAAGAAAAGTCGAAAATATTTAGCGGCTTGTTAACTTGTATTTACATTGTCGAATATGCGTTCTGACCTATTGGTCAAATCCCACATATGATTTTCCGCATTATTATCTTTGCCGCAGATAATTGTTTTTCATATTTCTAAAAATGATATTAATAATAAGTGGCGGTTAAGTGTTATATTTTGATCTGTTTTTTTTGGGGGGGAGAGGGGATTTTGATCTCTTATTTGGCCCTGTAAAGTAGCTGATTTTCAATTGTATTTTCTAATTATTTTATGTCTCAAAATAGAAAAAAATAATAATTTTAATGCACGTTTCGTATTTACGTACTACAACGATAAAATTTATTTTATTTTATTTATTTTTTTTTTTTTGAAACTTTCTCAAATGTTAGTGAATTTTATAAAAGAAAATTATCTATATCTCTCTAAAAGTTTACCAAACAATTTATAAGGCAAAAATTACACAAATACATTCTCGTACGTCGAATATTTTTAAGCGATAAAAAATATCCGGCTCCGTTTACGTATTATGTACAAAAAAAATATATGTATATGGAGTATGCAAATAATATTACAACAACCAAAACGACTTAATGAGTTGAATAGTAGTTTGTCTAATTATAATTGTAACCCATTGGTTTATGAAATCAAACATAAATGCCGTGAGATGATCAATGGAGGCGAAAAGATTAGCTTTTCTTAGAAACTCTGGAACTGGACGAAATAGTTCTGTAAACAGTAGCGCTAAAGAAGCAGCTTCAAGTGAAATTAAATTTCTGTTTATTTCCTTTTCCGATTTACAGCAGAAGATAACATTCGATGATCATATTAACTAGACTGAGAATACAAAGAGTCTCTGACCACCGGTAGGTGTTGTAATACCGTTCAACGTTTAATTAATTTGAAAAAAGTAAAATAGAAACATAAAATTGAGACATTTTTCGTTACACAAAATGGGACATATTTTTGGGACATTTTTTCTAATGGGGAATAGCCTAAGAATTACGTTGTAATTAATATATTTGTCAATAGAGAATTCTGATTTTGTCCCCAGTATTTCCCTAAGATAGGAAAATGTTGAAATGAAATTAACTAAGCACAAAATCGCACTACACAAATCAAAACCAAATTAAGAACGCTCTTTTTACTTAAATTTTAAAAACCAAAAAAAAAAAAAAAAAAAAACAATTTATTTAAGATAAAATTGATATTTAACTTTAAATGAACAAAATTAATATACCTCCTATAAGTAAATTTTAAAAAGCAATCATACAAAATGAATTTTAAAAAAAAATTAAAAAAAGTTTATTAAGTAAAATTCAGCACCTTCGTCTTGTAATAAAATAAATTAAATATATTATTTAAAGGAAAATTAAAGATTCGATTTAAAAACGAATACATCATCTCGTGAATTAACAGGCTTTTCTAAAGGGCCGCTCTAATGTCGTTGATGCGCTGCACTGTCGCTTCTGAACCGGTTTTCATTTGTCACAGTCAACAGATTTTCGCTAGCAATTTATTTCGTTTAGCATATTTATAAATGGTGCGTGTGAACGTAATTTCGCTTGTAATAATAAAGTAAAGCGGTAGGCGGTTTCACGACTAAAAATATGTAGTGTATAACGTTGGTCATTCGGCAAAAGTAGAGAAGTACTTGGTTTGTTAAACGCTCGATCTGATTTGCCTGAGTACACTGTTGTCGTGTGAGATTTTACGAGTATGCTTCTCAATGCGCTCTTAGTGACTCGCTAACTTCGACAAAGTACTAACAGCATCTGACGAACGGAATACGAAAAACAAGCAGATCATCAAATCAGAATCCAACTACTACTGAACAGTGACGTATTACACATTAGGCATTTTTCTTCGCATGTTCAAATACCGACTTCTCAGACTTTAACCAGCAAGCTAAAAACCGTCTTTTTAGACAACCTCTGCTACTAGAATATTTGCAGACTTCTTTCTTTTTCAATTTGCTTTGCTACTTCGTCCCGTGATTGGAAGTACCAGAGGATTCACCACTGACTTTTATATACATACGTATACATACAAACGATCCTTCGGACCACGGCATGGGACACCCCGGATGCTCCCAGATGATAGTTATATAGCCGTTATAATAGCAGTACAAATTTCAGTTGACTACGTTAATTTTAAAAACACATTAACGGTTTTCATAACTTCTTTTCATATTACCCGTGGTGCAAGAGTGACACTGTCACCAATATATATTTATAAATTACATAGCACATTGTATTACCTTGATAATAAATCTATTCTTCGATCTCTTCGAGAACTCATATCCGTGTGACCATGATTTTAATTTTATCACTTTCCAATTTTTACGTGGGCATGGCTACTCAATTAAATATATGCGTTACAAATACACAGCGTAAATATTAATTAACGCTAAAATATTAATTAACACTAAAATATTAATTAACACTAAAATATTAAATAACGCTAAAATATTAAATAATGCTTGAAATATTAAATAATGCTTAAAATATTAATTAACACTAAAATAAATGAGCGTTTAAAATGTTTTTACGTAAAGGAAAATCCTATAACTTGAGAATTCGGTGTTGACTTAACTGTAAATGATTTTAATAATATAAAATTTAGTTATAGCAACGTAAATTTAGATGACAAGTTCAACTGAATAAATCAACATTAAATAGAATTCCGAGAAAAATGATTTTAAACGTACAATTTTAAAAACGAATGTTTATAAAATAAAAACGATGTAAACGTAAAAAACTAAAAATTCTAGTGCAAATGCAATTCCACATGCGCAATAAATGTAAGTGTGATCAACATAAATTTATATATAGGTATCATCATCATAAAGGTAGCATCTACCATTCTGGTAGAGGTTGCACATGACAAACACCATGTATATACGTCGGCATCTGGCTGATTTTATTAACTGGAAAAAACCATTCATTTCCGTGTTTGTGTTGGTTAGTTCCATTCTTTTCCTTCCTCTGAGTGCTTTTCCTTGGATTTTACCCCGTGTGCTGCCAAATTGAAAAGACTTTTATTAAATTTGGTTTTTCTTCTTCTTATGTCGTCCATTAATTGCAATCTGTCGACTTTGCATCTATTCAACACCTCTCGGTTGATTAATCCGTCCACGGAATTCTTAGCATGCGTGTCTCTATGCCCGCATTTCCACGGCGCGTTGATTCTTCTTTCACAATCTGCATTTATTGTTCCCAGGTTTTCGCCGAGTAGAGCAACACGGACCAAACATAACAGTATTCGTTTCCTTGTTTCATTGGTTCTCGGGACTTTTTCTAAGTTTCCAAATGCCTAACTATCATAATTATTCTGGCAACTATTTCTTTATTTTCGCGTCCATCTTCTGTAATTAGAACTCCTAACGATTTATACTGTTTCACGTTTTCTAATAGTTGGCCATCTATGCTTATTTCACTAGTTTATATATAGGTATTATACATGTACATTAATGATATTCTTAGCCCGGGGGGAATGCTATATACTTTCGTCCCATGATTATGTCTCGCTACTTTGTATAAGATAACAAAGGTTTTCTCAATACTGTGCTGTACAATCGCTAAGATTTTTTTTTAATAAAAGGAAGGGAAGAACGATGAAGTCAAATGAAAACGATTTTTCTAAAAGAATTTTAGAAGAAAAAAGATTGGGGGCCAAAGGGACTTGCCCTCTCGCGACATCTAAAGGGCTGAGTTTATATATATATATATATATATTAATTACAACGTAATTCTTAGGCTACCCCCCATTCGAAAAAATGTCCCAATTTTATGTAACGCTAAATGTCCCAAAAAAATGTCCCAGAAAAGTGTTCCAATTTTATGTAACGTTTGTTATATTTTATAGGATTTTTGTTATTGTTATTTAAAAAATGTCACAATTTTATGTAATGAAATATGTAACGAAAAATGTAACGAAAAAATTTCTTAATTTTATATAACGGAAGTTAAATGTTAGAATAGGATTTTTGTGCTTATGTTATTTTTTGTGTGTGTTGATGCCAGTAAGAATTACGTTGTAAATTTTGATCATTTTATACAAAGTATAGAAGAGAAAGAGACAGAAATGAAAGCAAGAGGGGTCAAGGAGCACAGCTCCTTGTGAGGCCAAAGTGGCCGAGTTTATATATATATATATATATATATATATATATATATATACACATATATGTATATAAAAGGGTAAGTAAAGCAAGTCCCATACCCTTGACAGGGCGTTGGGTATTGTGAAGTTAAGGTTTACAAGGTACTAATTTCTCCCGGCCGCCTTTACTTTCCTACATTTCTCAGCTATAACCAATATTCAATTTCAGATTATGGGAGCGACTTAGATCAAGAACGAGACAAGTCTCGATAACCTATGACATCTCCGGTTTGGCTGGCAATTGTGATTTCTATTTTTTCAAGTTTTCTGCTATCAAATTGTAACGGCTGCAAAAATATCGAATTTAAAATGAGCCAGCCGCGGAAAAGAATAATTTTGAAATTACGAAGATACTATTAAAATGTTAACGCGATTAAATTTACGAAATACGTTTAAAATAATGAATACGTCAAATCCGTCGAAATATTGTTTTTGTCAAACTTTGCTAAAGTGATTTTCTTTAGGAAATTTTCAAATTTATCGAAAAAAAAAAAAAAAAAAAAAAGATAAATAAATAATAACAAAAAAAATGCGTGCATTTCAATCATTAATTCCGAAAGTACTTGTAAATACACTGTAGCTTTAAATTATTATAGTTATCCATCATCCGTTCGATTCTAACTCAGTTATAATAAATTTTAATTAAACTACTCCAAGTTTCGTCTATTCAGATTTCGGCCTGTTCCGCATCTTTGTCATCATTATTATGTTAATTTCTCCGCTAATAATGTGATATTCGTGTTGAATAATTCCCGCAATACGATAAATTTCCACTCTACAGCGCTGCTGCAGTATAAATATATTGCATCGGTTAAGTGGGGACACGCACGCACGCGAATTCGCCGGGCATGGGCGCGGGAGTTTGGTTCACGCAATTCGCGCACTACTCCTAAACCGCGAACGAATTCGACGAAGAGCGGACGACAGCAACAGCCAGATGTAATTTCATATAGTTGTAGTAATTGTTTTAGAAGTTTAGCTTTTTTTTCTCTTCAAACTGTCGCGATAAGCCGCGCATTTAGCTGTAACGTTTCCAGTAACGTCATGTTTTTTTTGTTTTTTTGGGGGGGTTTTTGGAAAAAAAGATTCGTAGCTTTTTCGGTGTTTGTTACAACTACTTCTGTTGTGTCGTGCGAGGGTTGAGGCCACGAGCGCTTACGAGGAAGGAAAATCTTCTTCTTGTAAATTATTTCAACTTTTCCACGGGCATATCAAACGACATTCATGCGTGTAGAGAAGAACATTTATCAATGTTTGTATTAGACTAAATTAGTATTTTCAGACAAGAATACATTTCAACAGTAGTGCGTATAACTTGAAAGTATTCGTTGTAAATATTATTTTATTTTTATATATTTTAATTATCAAATTACCGGAACTTCGATATTTTTTTTCAGCGCCCTATATTATAATAAAAACTCGCGTGATTTTTGATATATTTAGACAGAAGAAATTTCGAAATAATTAAAAATATCCTACAACTTATAAAAAATTTTCCCGAAAATAGATGACTTTTCTCCTTTAATCGCATTTGTTGCAGTTTAACTGTGTTTGATTAATATATTTTTAATAACACTGAAAAAAGGAATATTAACTGCAGGAACTATTTTTGAAACTAGTTTTAAAAAAAACAAAAAAAAAAAGAGTAACTTATAGAAACCCACTTCGAAAGTGTTTACTGACTTGTCGTTATTGCATTGAATAGAATAACGCAAAAACCGAAATTTAATAATATAACTGTTACATCGGAAAGTTTCGCGAAGGTTTGGTAATTTTTTTGGCAATTTTATTTGATACATTTTATATTAATCCGTCGTATATAAAATCTGCATCGATCTCCAACGATCGAAAAATAACTAAAACAGGTACCGAAAATGGGGCCGTATTTTTTAAAAAATATTATAGATGAAAATAAATCGAACGAAAAAGTTAAATCCAATTTTATTCGTTGAATACGTTTTTTTCTTTGTTTTTTTTTTTTTTTGCTCAGATAAACGCTTTTTTATCAACTGAAAAATCTGAACGCCATTACCCTATTTAGTAGAATTGCGTTCGATTTTTGTTTACTTTTGGTTACGTTATATTTACCGAGCCCAGCGGCAACTGGTAAAAAATTTCGTAATTCCACTGTAGCGAACATAAAGGAAACCCACAATGGTATATAACACGTGTTTAAACGAACGAAATGTTCGGAGGCTAGAGCACAAAGAAAAGGAAACAGTGTTAGTTAAGTAAAAGAAAACCCTAAAGCATAATCCGTTTACGTGTTTAATTAAGAAATTAATTAAAATTCTTTGTAGTAAGCAATGGAAAATTTTTAAATTATTCCTTTATTTATCAAATATGTACTCAACAGCCAGAAGACTAATTATAATGTATTTTAAATTACAAAATTCAAATAAATTCTAAAAGAATAATAATATATAAATGATATACATATATATATATATATATTCAAAAAAGAATATACATACACATACATTAAATGTATAGTTGACAATGTGTAAGCAAAGAGAAATAAAAGTAAAAAGTTTTTACTGGGACACACGTTACATACTACTCAAAAATAAATTGTTTATTAAATATTGTAAATAAGGTTTTTTTTATCTTCACTTTTCAAATTCCATATTCCAGAACTTTAATGAAACAGGAATTCTACAACACTATCGATTATTTCTCTCTCATACACAACCATTTCCACTAATGGCACCCAGAGATTCTTGTTGAAATTTCTTTTATCATTTCAGATTTTAACGGGATCTTTTATTCTCTCGTACTTCTGTACTGAAGGAGACTGGAGTAGTGTATAAATAGCGGACCTGGCAGGTCTGACGTCACCAACCCCTATTTGTCCCCCAGTGCTCAAAACTCACCCCAATTTGTGTCCAGGTGCTCAAAACTCACCCCAATTTGTTCCCCTGGTGCTCAAAACTCACCCCAATTTATGTCCAGCTGCTCAAAACTCACCCCAATTTCTGTCTTGGAGCCCAAAGTTACCCCAAGTTTCCCCGATTTTCCCCAGGGGTAGGTACCCCGAGTGTCCAGGTTTCCCCCAATTTTCCCGGACGGTTGCTGAAATTTCACCCCAAAATTCTCATCAGGGTGCTAAAAATTAACCCCAATTTCTCTTTTAGAGCCCAAAGTTACCCCAAATTTCCCCTGATTTCACGGATTTCCTCCGAGTTTTCCCTGTTTACCCCTGATTCCCCTGGACAGTTCCGCTAATTAGATCCCTAATTCCCATCAAGGTAGTCAAAATTCACCAAAATTAGCGTACAGGTGCTGAAAGTTCACCCCAATTTGTGTCCATATGGTTAAAATTCACCCATGTTTCCCCAAAATTTCTTCAAATTTTTCCGATTCCCCGTTCATACTGTTATCTGTAAATGCGCTCGCACCGTTTCCACGCATATATTCAACATAGCCTTAGCAGTGTACTCGCTTTCCCATACCCGCGCCTTCTATCATCATGTGTATGTATTATACATGACTCTGCGTGTAATATATGTAGCATACTTTTTAATTTTCATTTTTCGATGTTGGGAGGGGTAAAATTTTGCCGGAGTGATAAAAACGTTTGAATCTCAACACTTAGAACCCAAAATTTAAAGGAATTTTCCGAGACATGCTCCGTTCTGACATTTTTTTTTTTTTAAAAAATTTTATTTTTAAGGAAAATATTTGAACGTTCCATCAGTCGAATGAGAGCGGGCGAGTGTGCTGCTACGAGATGTATTATGTAAGCGCGACCGCGGCTGTAATGGAAATATTTAAATGTTCCAGCAACTAGTTGAAACTGTAACCAGGTGAGGTGAATTCCAGTCGTTCGTTTTGAAATTAACTAGCCGATCATCTATGCACACTCTCACACGCCACCGACAGAAACCTGTTCACGATCGCTACACGTTCACACACGCACACATACACACCGCCACCTGATATATATTTTTCGTATTTTTCCGCTTCCGATCTTATACTTAATCCGTTTATATTTTTTTTATATTTTTATGTACTCTCCGTTCATTGCAAAAGCACACCGTCCATTCCTGCACACATATCAAGCATTGAGTTAACCTGTACAAAGGTACACTGTACTATTCCACACACGCTCCGGTCGCCGCCGAAATAAACGCCGCGATAACACTCCCACACACACACACACACACACACACACACACACCAACACTTCGTACATATTTTATTTTCGAGTCAAAATATTATAGAATTAGCCTAAGTATATTTTTCTTTTACGCTTCTGTTTATTTCTTCCGAACGTTGATAATTTTCTTATTTTATTTTTTTCTCAGGTTCTAAAAATAAATCCATTGATATCTTCACTAGTATGATTGCGTAAACATCTTCTAACGGTATTCCTCATATTGTTCATAATAATTTTTCACGTCTATGTATTATGGAATTAGTCTAAAATATATTTTTTCCCCTCTAAAGTCTTTTTTCCAAACGTAAGTATTCAAAAATTAATTCGAGTATATTTTTATTTAACGCTATTTCATATTTTCCCTCTCCCCTATCCACCCTACACAAATTTCAATTCTTTTCTATTATTTTTCATGAGTACATCTCCCTGAAACTACAATGAAACCATACCATTCATTCCCACGCACCCATCTGCTAACAATGATTTTCTCACCATTCATAATAATTTTTTCGAATCTATTAGTTTAAGATTATTTCATTTTTTTTTCAAACTCTAAGTATTTTTTTTTTTTTTTTCAATATCTTCCATATTTTCCCCCAATATGTCCGCATACGCTCATAATGCAAAGGTACTCTGCTTGTTTCCTTGCATGAATGTTGCTATGCCGTTGATTTCGATCATGTGTCAAGGTCATCGAGTCTGCCCGGATCTTCTCCTTCATATCTTTTGTAGAAAAACCGGTTGACATGTACACACCTACACACAAACACCCATAACCTAAAGATCACCTGTAAATTTCGTTCATTTGCGTATGCAACCAGCTTTCACCAAAGGAATGTGGTTTTTCTGGTGCAACCCGCCCTCTTCAAAGACATGCATCGAGCTAGAATCTCGAAAGGATCTGTTCAGGCAGTCAGTATTAGTGTTACATTAAACGTGTAGAATTTGTTGAAGCTGTGTTCTTCACGCATTAATAAAAGTTTGCTCTAACGTTAAAAGTAATAATTTTCTACATTCTTAGTAAAAAGTTAAAAATGTTATTCAAACATGAATAACAATACCGATTCGATTGATATTAAAGTCGACGAATTTATTCAGAATTCATTTTCGAGTGATAGTGTCTCGCATACAACTTCATCACCTCCATCACAGCAATCAGATGATGGTTATACAGCAGAAGGATCAACATCTTCTGTACATAATATCATTGGACCTGTATTATTATCAGAACAAGCAGATATAGCGGAATATTTTGTAGATATCAGCATTCATATAGATTGTGATTATGTTTTTCGAGTAACTGAACTAGCAATGATTGATATGTCTGGCGGAAAGTGTTTGCATACACTGTATAAGCCAAGCAGAGCATGGCATGCATCAAAAATGCCACATTTACAATGTTCTTCGATGAGTCATTACTTGAAAAATCCTTCATTATTTCTCTATCTCCCCCCCCCCCCTTAACTTAAAGTACTGGTAATGATGAATATTACAAAAATCTGAACCAGTTGTGTAAAGTGTACATATAATTATTATCTAATTTTCGAATATAATCCCACATAATTTGTTCATTTTCTTTCTAGATTAAAAAATTATATTTTTTATTCTTTCTATGACAAACGAATCTAACTGTTCATCTTTTTCATGTACATCACGTACATCAAGTATTTTCCGCAGCTGTGTGAGTTTTCATTAATTTGTAAGTCACAACCTAAGACCCGGAGAGTTCTCTCTAATTGCTTAAAATCTTTCATAATCACATTTTTATAAAAATATGTGTTAAGTTCACATGTTATGTAATATATTTTTTTTATTTCACATATATATTGTCTATGAGGTGTGTTGATCAATAGAGCAACAGGTAGAAAACCTACTAGCTTACGAGACACAGCATGTTTATAGAAAAAAACGTGCTAGCATGAGCAGATCAGAGTTGCAACGTGCGAGTGAGAGACTGTATGCATGTATGTGTGCGAGAGCAACAGATTGATTATAAAAAACGTCGAAGATACATGCATCTATCTGTGAACAATTATCACATCAAACATAAAAAGGTTGACTAAAAGATTATTATTTTCTTTTTTCATTCATTCTCGCCACTTTTACCACTCGCGCCCCACTGTCAAGACCTCTGAACATACATTACTAACCTCACCGGCACTATAATATTTTTTCTCTGTGTTATTAAATTAACCCAAGTATATTTTTATTCATTTGTTCCGCAAACATTTGTTCAAATCTTTCGTAATATGTCATGCACAAGCCCGCAGACACTACTCGCTTCATTACCACGAATACATCTCTTTCATTCTCACTTATCATAACATAGTTTTTCCTGAAATTGTAAAAAAATTCTCTTTGCTCCATTCTTCCAAGGTGATTTATTTCCAAATTTCAAATCACGCATAATTATTTTAGAATCAAATTAAGTATATTTTTTCATTTCCAAAAATCAATCATCTCTGTACAAGGCATTAACTCATTTTCACATCAAACATATTATTTTTTATCATTTAAATTTTTTTCTCAATTCACAAATAGCTAACCTATAATAACATATTGTTGTAAACATACATGACGAACTCACTCCTCATAATTACATCATGAATTATTTTTTTCTTCATTTTTTTTTTACAATCGTGAAATTGTAGTAGTGTTTTTTAATTTTTTTTTTATTTTCCATACATGACAAAAGCAACAGAATCGCGGCATCTATGAATGTGTACACTGTACGCCTCCAATAACCTATCATGCATTTTTTTAAATTAGTTCAAGCATACTATTTTTTCAATAACAAAGCCGATCATACATAATTTTTTCTTCTACATAATCACTAATCTATGAAAACACTTGATTCGTTTTACTCTTACTGTAGCAACCACTCCTTTTCCCTCATGCTAACAAACTTCAAAATTTAATAATATAACACGAAATTAATCTAAATATCTGTTCATGCTATTAAAATTAATTCCTTTTGTACATTTCTGAAAAAAATCCTACAACATGTTTTAAAATTAATCGAAGTATACTATTTTATTACCTAAAATCAATTATTCTCTCATAGAGTTTTCTCCAATCATACATAATGTTTTTCTGTATTGTCATTATTACAAAGTCATACAAAACAACAACACATTTTTAATCGTAATGAATCTTTCATTCCTTTTTTGATTTTGTACACTTGTCTGCTGCCAATTTTAATTCGCTATTTAAATTAATTTTTACCTTCACGCACTGTCTATTATGGAGATTATCAACTGCCGAAATTTCTATTTAGCGATGGGGAAAAAAAACATGCCAAGGCACTTTACCGAATGGTGCATACAAATATCTATCACATTTAATCGTACGCTCTCCCAATACACGAAACATAGCAATTGCTTCTCAGATCAAACGGCCGTTCTTGAACCATGTAGTGTTCCATTCAAACGTTGATTAATTTGCCGTTCCAGCCGATTTTTAATTATCCCGAGTATTATTTCGGACGCACGAGGTATCAAGCTAAAAATTCTATACGCTTTGCAACATTTCGTGACTCTTGTTTTTAGTGTTAGAACCATAATTGACTAGAAGGAGACTCTTCGGGCCATCGTCCTTTATTATGTTTTGTATCACATTAAATAAAATGTTCCTTATTTTCTGATTACTGCCTTTCCACAGTTCCGTCGGGGTATGATCCCAGTAGCTTTGTTGCTGTTGTTGTTGGGTAATTGTTGTGATGCCATTTTTTATACTCGGAGCAACGCTTCACCTTCTTCTTCGTGTATATGGGTGTTTTCCATGACCCCGTGTTAAATAAATCTTCAACATATTTCTTCCAAGTCTGCGCTATTTTTTTGTAGCATTTTGAAGTGGCTCTCCGTTATTTTTATATAATCGCGTTTTCCCAGTATCCCGTTTAAATAACCGCTTTATTTTATTTACATACATATACGTATATATTACAAATGATTATTAGTCTTTTATTTGATAATGAAAACAATTTTGTAAAAGTGGAATCCCGATTTCTGGCGAAGGAAAAAGAAAAAAGTTGGTTAGAGAGCAATAGATTAAAAAGTAATAATATCTAAAATTTAAAGCGAAACGGTGCTACTAAGTATATCACGAATGTCGCGCGACAGGTTTGCAATATTTTTATCCAGTAAACAATTCGTAGATTATTTAGTAGACACGCACAAAACAATCACAATAAATAACGACGTAATACATATAAGAAGACTAATAAACCCTAAAAAAAGAATAATAATTTCAAATGTCTGTCCTAAACCCCGATCATCTCTTTTATAAAGTACGGGATGGGAGACACGAGAGGATACGAGCACTTATTAAATGCCAAACGGCAATTTTTTATAAACCCAGAGGAAATCAAAAAAATCCCTGAAACAGTACTCATACACTACGAAGAAATAACATACCGAATATTTCTATCTCCAGACACAGTTTCATGTTTTGTATGTAACGAGAAAGGACATACTAGTAAAAACTGTCCAAACACGATAGAAGACGAAGACATTTCAAACAACGTAAGTGATAAAATAAATGACAATAAAAATGTAAACGTTGACATCAACTTCCCCACTCTTCCGTTAACGCAACTCTTAAATGGAGCTGCTAAAAGAGCACTATCAACAAATTCTTCCGAATCAATAATGTCAGGTAATAAATTAAAAAATGAAAAGAAACCCAAAATTAACAATGTATTATTAAACGACCAAAACGCTAAAACAGATGATGCAGCAGAAACAAAAGAACAGGCAACAATAACATACGACAGCGACCAGTCCATAAAAGCAGATGAAGAAGAAAATGAATCGATATTAAAAAAAGAAATATTCAAACCATTAGAAATAAATATCCGGAAAAATGAAGATAAATATCCGCTTTCGTTAAATAATTTTATGTTATTTGTAGGAATGTGTAAGGGGAAAAAAGATATTCTTCAGACGGCAAAAGAATTTACGGAAGACATAAATGGCTTAATGAACATGCTAATTGAAAATAAACCTATCCTACATAGTAGATCAGCAAAAATTCAGTTCACAAAAATTATCGAAAAATTATCTTATCAATTAAACACTTCCAAAGAACAAAATAATCATATAAATAATACATGATGAAAGGTAATTTAAATATATTATTACTTAATGTGGGCAGAACCAAAATTCAACAGTACGAAATATTAACAAATAGTGAACAAGACTTAATAATAATACCGGAACCGCATATATTTACAAAAACAAACTATATGGAATAAACAATGAACAGTATGAAATAACACAGCCGAATATTGCAATAGCCTATAATAAAAATATAAACTTGTCAATAATAGGAACAACTCAAAATATCATTTCAATTAAAATAGGAAATTATATTTTATTTGCGTCCTACTTTTCCCCTAATGAAAGTATAGATCCACACATTCTTATAATTAACCATTTAATCACACAATTTCAGGAATTAAAACCGATACTGTTAGGTGATTTTAATGTTAGATCAACGATATACGAAAATTTAAACAATATAAACTATAATACGAAAAGAGCAGAAAAATTCAAAGAATTCCTATTTGCCAATGATCTAAGCGTTTGTAATCCTTATAACATAAAAACTTTTAACAATCACAATGGGAGCAGTGTAATTGATCTTATAATTGTCCACGAAACAATCAGCCAGAACATTAGAAATATAAAAATATTACCTTCTTCAGTAACGCAACACTTAACAATATGTCTGCAACTCGCAATAAGGAAAGATAGTAAATCACTAAATGAAAATACACTAACAGTTGACTATGAGATCTTTCAAAAACAAATTATCAATGCTCTACCTCAAATAAAACAAAAAATAGAACACATTGAAAAAGAAACTAAAAAAGAAGATTTAGAGAACGAAATCATAGAATTTACAAACATAATAAAAGTACTAATCCACAATTCACTTACAAAAGCAAAAATTCGCGACACACCTTATTGGAATGGAAAATTAGAAAGCTTTAAAAAGATACTGAAAAAACTACAAAGGAGACTATACAAAAGCAAAAATAAAACAAATAATAAAGTGGAATCATTAAGGATTAAAATTAGAAAACTGAAAAAAGAATACAATGAAGAACTGCAGATATCAAAGCATGAAAAATGGAAAGAACTGATTAATTCTTCGACAATCTGGGGCAAGCCGTATAAAATCTGCATGGACAAAACCAAACAAAGAGTAGACATGCCTGCTTTTAATGTCGGTGGATGCATCGTACACGATAACATTGAAAAACATAAAATAATTTTTGCTGAATTATTTCCAAACCGAACACTTAAGTTGCAACCGACTCAGCCAGATAAAACTCTTCAAATATATGCAAACGAATTAACTACAATAATCAAAAAACTGAACAATAGGAAAGCCAATGGACACGATCAAATTTCTAACAAGATGATTAAACTTCTTCACAAAGTAGACGAAAAAATATTTAAATCTATTTACCAAAAATGTATCGAACTAAATTATTTCCCAAACGTCTGGAAACAAGGAAAAATTAAAATAATAAACAAACCTGGAAAAGATTTAACAAATCCGAAATCATACAGGCCTATAACGCTACTGTCTAGTTTAAGTAAAATATACGAAAAAATAATAAAAAATTTTCTGGATACAGAAATAAAAGAAAAAGCGATTTTAAACGAAAATCAGTTTGGCTTTCTTAAAAACAAATCAACCGAGCTAGCAATAAAAAAGTTATGCGATTACATTGAAAAATATAAAAAACGAACAAGACATACGTTACTAATCAGCTTTGACATATCCGGAGCATTAGATCAAATAAAAATTGATGAAATCTTAAAAATAATGAATAGAAAAAATATATCTGGTACAATACAAACTATAATTCGTAACTACTTAACAGATAGAAGAATCGGTTTATTTAATCAAGAAAACAAAATCCTATACAACAGGAGTGTCAACTCAGGAGTACCACAAGGTTCGGTTCTAGGGCCAGTACTCTTCAACATAGCAATGAGCGAAGTTCATAATTTGCATTTCAGTCAACACTGCAATATGATAAGCTACGCAGACGATATAATGTTAGTAGCAGGAATTAATAAAAAGGACGAAGTTTACAATATAAATGAAACAATAAAAAAATTGAGTAAAAACATTCAAAACTTAGGCTTACAATTCAACATAAATAAAACCCAAGCACTACTAATAAGTAGAAAACAAGACAGGGAAGAAATGATACATTGCATTGAACAGCACTTATGCATAAATAACGACAAAATAAAAATAGTAAAAGAAATAAAATACTTGGGAATAATCATAGACACAAATTTAAATTTTGGAAAACACATCGAATTCATAATAGGCAAGATTAAAAAAATTTATTTCAAATTAAGATCACTATATTCAAATATGTTCGGTTTCAAATATAAAGATAGAATAGTACTCCATAAAGAGCCATTTTTGGATCAATAACAGAATACTGCTCTACAGTATATTTTCCAGTTTTACGAGAAAAAGACAAAAATAAGCTGTTAAAATTACAAAGGAAAATATTAATAGGAACAATCTCTGGTTATCGCACAATATCGTACACTTCAGTCAACATCATAGCAGGAATAATACCTATAGACTTGAAGTTAGAAACTGTAAACCAAATCAAAACATGGAAACAAAAAGAAAAAATTTTCGACAAAAAAACGTTACGAAAACAAATCAATAAAATTAATTCAAGTAGTATACGACTTTGGCAACTCCGATGTGATAAATCAAAAACTGGAAGAGTAACACGGGAAATAGTACCAAACTTAGAAGAAAGACTACAAATGAAATATTTTTATACCGATTACAACTTCGCTCAATTTTTAACCGGACATGGAAATAATGGTGTCTATATGAAACGATTTAAAATTGCTGAAACAGACATCTGTATAGACTGTAAAGAGGAAACAGATGATTAACATTCGATTTTCGAATGCAATAAGTTTAAAAACGAAAGAGAAAAACGGAAAATAATAAAACAACCAATAACCGAAATACATAAAAAAAACTTTTTTAATTTGATCAGCTTTGTCAACCATGTAATGAATAACAAAACAAAACACATCAACAACAAATAATAACAGTCGCAATCAGAAACTCTGGCTGAAAAACCGCAAGGTACAGCGGAGTAAATAAATAAATAAATTAAAAAAAAAAAAAAAAAAAAAAAAAGTACTAGGTGAAAAAATAATAACAATAACGACCGGACAAAATTGATTTTTGTTTTTTCACAGGACAGCGATGAAATTTTCAAATAAATAAATAAAAAATAACAATAGCGTGAAGCTGTTCTAATATAAAAAATGCAAAATTTTCAGTCATGCTGTTGACAACCGATCAAGTTGGCTTCTTTAGAAAAATTTCTGGCTACGTCACTGCATGTAAAACACAAAAGATATTTTCGTCTTTACATGTACACGCCCTTTGAAACGAACATATTAACGGCTTAGTAGACTCTAATTTTAACTGATCCTTTGAGGTGAAATTCATTAGAATGGATAAAGGTTGCTTCTTTTTTTTTGGGGGGGGGGGGGGCTGACTTCCGCCTTTGGCCCATTACTGCGCTTTACATTTAAATATTTCACTTTCGAAAATAAATTCAAAACTATACATGTAGGCTATAGATTCTGCATCTTTGTGGACACTTCTCCATTTGTTCAAACACATATTTGTGAAAACTGGCGCGTCTTTTGTCACAATTACTAATGTGATCCAGGGCATCTTCTAAATTATTCGCATATACATATTAGTGCGTATCTTTTGCGTCTATTCCGAAAAAATGACTGACAGCACGTAAATTTTCAATCTTCTAATTGTTTTAATTATCTTATATAATTTCTACAGAAAGTAACAATTTCTTTTGAATTCTCCGGGAATACGTTAATAATACTTCATTTTGTACTATCGAACAAACCTTCTTCCTATTGTTGTTCCTTTCGTCCGCATTTATATATACGTTGTAAACTTATAGCCGACTATCTTTCAACATTGTCCTCGTGTTCCATCGAGGCTATTTCGCTGCTCTCGATAACGCAATGTGATTGAATCTTTTCGGTTTAACCACTATTTTTCCGGTCTTGCATTTGACGTTACTAACTGTACTTGCAAAACAGGGTTGTTGTTCACCGTTGACCCCCGAGTGGCGCACTATAACTATCGAGGAACACGCAAAAAGAAAATTTACTCTTAGGAACCAAACGGTAAATTGCAGTCGTCTTACACCCACCCTTTTTTTTTTTTTTTAATTCTTTCTAAGTTATTGAAAATGTGTTCTCAGTTGTTTTTTTCTTTTTGTGACGAAAATATCTTTTAAATTGAAAGCCTTTTTTTTTTTTTCCGAATAAGAGGTAACGTTTAAAATTATCACGCTAAATTTTTGTCAATTAAGCGGAAGAGGCTTTTTTATTTAAGTAATTTTGCGCCTCGCCTAATATCAGGAATTTTGAATTTTATTCGTTCAGGAGGAAATTAATACGTACAATCTACGTATTTCTTTTAATCAGACTAGATATATGTCAGTGTTCCTTCTTCGTGAATTAAAATCGATGTCAAACTTCCAGCGTGTGCAAAATTACATAAAAAGGGAAAGTCCATCGAGATTCGGATAAGTAAAGTGACGGAAAACCGCATAAAAAAGTTTTTTTTCGTTCAAACGGTAACTCTAGTTAACTCCCCACCGCCAACGAAGAAATTAACAATACCTTTTTCGTATAATGAAAAATCGTTAAATTTCCAAAAAAAAAAAAAAAAAGAAGTATACGCAAACAATTATATTTTATTTTGGGTGTAACCAGTAGGACACAAGTTTATTTTACATAATTAACTAAATATCAAAATGATGCCAAAAACAATTAAGAATAACCCTAACACGAGCAATAAATTTAGAAAATTATGTAAAAAAAATTAATAGCAAATAAGTTTTGAAAATTATGTTTCTCGGGAAATGATCTATAAGAAAATAATTACAAAGTGCTGATTTTTAATGAATTTTAATTAAAAATCAGCACCTAGTACTCTACTAATAATTTGCAACTGAAAAACTATTCACAAACGGAGAACAAAAAGGGCCGATGATTTTTCATTAAAAAGAAACGGGAAATGACGAATACTATGAACCGATTGCCGCATCACTGTGCTAGCAAACACAAGTCCAGAAGGAAGTACACAACTGGCGCGTTTACGACAACGAGAGCGCTGCTATATTCCGTAGCCTTTGAAAAATGCCGTGTCCTAAGCGTCAAACGGTCGACCTGTCTTGAAGATAGGTTACAAACTCGTCATTTGCTATTGTACAAACGCTTAAACAGAATCTTTTCATGTGACAGCCTTATCGCCGCAAACCAGCTTATCATCGAAGTATCGTTTTAATTAGATGATAATGATACGTCCTCAGCATCCATTCTCTGCCCTGTGCATGTCATCGCTATTTCAACGTTATGTCACCACTCACCCGGCTGTTCATTCGTTGTTCGCTGTCTGTCACTAAACTACTTGTTAGCCTACGCAGTACGCCTTCCATTCATTCGCTTCGAATATAAAAAAAAAAAAAAACAATTTCCTTAATTAAAGCTTATATATTAATGTATTTTTATGCCAAGGATAATATCAAAATTTTGTATTGTAATTAAGAAGAACATTTTCATAAAACGGAAATAAAATGATCAAAATTGTTTTCATAATCACTTTGTCTCGTCAATCACATATAATCAGGGCCGTACCCAGAATTTTGAAAAGGGCGAGCTATGAAAATTTTCTTGGCATATTTATTTTATAAATAACAATACGTTTTTCGCTAATATCCGCATACTATTAATAATTTCCGTCATTTTGATTTATGTATTAATAATTTACATAAATTAATTACCCCTCGTATAGGAACATTAATAAAAATTACACATATGTGTTATTGATTATATTCGTAATGAAAAATTTTGTATAAAATATTAATGAAGTACCTAAAAAAAGATTGTTGTGTGCTTAAGATGGACAGAAGTGAAAACTTCATTAAGGCGAGGTTAATAATACGAAATACAACTATTTCTCTTTTGTTCTATATTCATTAAGGCGAATAATATTTACAATATATGTATGTATAATTATTATAATTGTGTATAAATTCTGTTTGTTCTATATTCATTAAGTAAATACCTATGTTTAACGTTTCCCTACCGCGCCATAAGAAGTTTCATTTCAATAAACAATCATTACGGTTTCATTACGGTTTTATTATTTAGGTAGTCAAATTTTGCATAATATAAACCTTTTTTCAATTTTAACCATATAATACATTTTATAACTTTAATTTTGACACTTATACATACTTGTATATATATATATATATATATATATATATATATACATACACACAAATACATACCTACCTTATAAAGTGTAACCAAAAGTTTTTTCTACCGTATCAAAATTTTTCTCTACCGTATCAAAATTTTTCCCTACCGCGCGATAAGAAGTTTTACTTCAAAAATGACACACAATATATAAATCCCGTATGAATTAAAACAAAAACAACAAATAAGAATCCCGTATGAATTAATTAAAACAAAAACAATAAATAAATCATCAGACTGGTTGAAGTGTGCCTTAACGTCGCACAAAAAAACCGCGCCAACATTCAAATTCAATAAAATGCACACGTGTTCAGAATTGCGCTTATACAGCTGGCCGCGTACCATGCTTGCTGCCTGAATCTCGATACTCGCTCGATCGCACGTACACACACACACATATATATATATATATATATATATAATAGAAAGGGACACAGTGAAGGTCGCCTGCCGGAAGACCTATGCCAGTTTACTCCTTCCGACAAGCTGCATGTAACGCGTAACCAAAATTTTTTTCTGCCGTATCAAAATTTTTCCCTACCGCGTGATGATAAGAAGTTTTACTTCAAAGTATGGAGCATATTTTTTCTTTTTTCTTTTACAGATAAAAACACCCTAAAAAATCATCAATATTTATTTTAAATTTTTGATTTTTTTTTGGATTTTTGTGTATTTATAGTGACTATTTCAGTTCTAATGGGGGGGGTTAACCCACCAACCGACACAGCCTTGCATATAATGTAAATTTGTTGCATAAATTAAAGACAAGTAAACAATCAATAATCTTACAATATAAACAAAAATTATATATATATATATATATATATATGTGGGTGTGTGGGTAGGTGTGTGGAGGGGGGGGGGTGTATGAATGTATATTGTTGCAGCTTCGATGGTGCATGTTGTCTTTTGTCTCACAACGATTCAGCCAAATAGCAATGAGCTAAGAGAGATATACAAAATCCAGTAGCAGTGAAGTGTCGTTTGAAATAACTGTTCTTCGACGGGAGCGAGATCTGTTACAACAATTTATCGTTTGTTGAGTGTGTTAGACGGTTAACTTTTTACCGTTCGTCACTAGACGCATTATACGAATCTGTATACCGTTTTTAGTCATGAAATGTATTTATTTCGTTCTATTTCTATCCGCGTTGGTGAATAAAGTAATATTTTTTGAGTCACTTTCTTCTTTTTGTGTTTTTTAGTTGTTTCCCTGTAATCAGACTTGTGAACTCGGTTTTTTTGTTTTAACTTTTGTGAAAAGACACCGTGACGAGTATCACAAATGTAACAGCCGCGTGATGTTTTTTTTTTTCGTTTAACAATGTGTACCTACAGATATATTAATGACTATGTCATTCTTAGCCCGGGATACACTAGAAAAAATGACCCATTACAATGCTCGTCACAATGTAAAACAAATGTGTTGTATGTACATGTAAAATGTATTTGAACTATAAAGATTTTTTTCGTACAAGACGGCTAAGAATGGCGTAGTCAGTTGAAAATGATTCTTCTAAAAGCCATTTAGAAGAAAAAAGATTGTTGGTTTGTGAAGCTTCCCCCCTCGCGAGTTCCCGAGGAAAGAATTTTATTATATATATATATATATATATATCATAAGCGTTCCGAGGGGGGGGGGGGGATTTGGGAGTTCAAACCCCTTTAGAAATGATTTTTTTTTAAATTGCTGTATTGTCGCTTTACGGTCATAGGATGTCTTGGTGCCAGGCATTCTGACAGTACAACTAACTATGTGTATTAATGTAAATTATTCTCAAAATGAAAACGAACGGAAGTAATCCTAATCCTTACGCATTTAGAACTATTGTACGAGAGATTATTAATAAAATATAATTACTAAGTAAAATTCTTTAATGTATATATTTATTTACGTTTTACACAATGGATTTAAATGTTATATCATTTAAAATATACAAGATGCTACTTTTTTCTTTTTTTTTTACCTGGCTTTAATGCGCCGATATCTTATTATACAGATGATAAGATTTGTAATAGTATTTCTGGCTTATAAATATTTGTATTTATTGTTCTTTAGTCGAGAACACTTTAACATAAAAACCAGTAATGCAAAACATGTACAAAAATGTAACTTTCGCGTAATGTACATATATTAGTGCTAAATTTTTAACTGCTTGCGGGTTTGTTTTTTTTACTCATTAAAACATTGATTAGTTTGCGAGCAAAGCTCGATCAATGTGCATGTTATTAAGTGAGCAATTCTTGCATAACTACGGATGCAATTGATTGCTGAACTAACGATTTTGATCAAATTCACGAATTAGCAAGGAGTTTTCAAATGCATAATCGATTGTTCTAGGAAACGGGAAAGATAATGTACTTGTTGTTCGTGATCAAACTTGTATGTTGCGTTCCACAAAAAGGAAATAAAGAATAACTCACTTATTTACCGTGTTAAATAGAAAATTGAAATTTCATCGCGATGGCGATTTCAAAATATTACGTAAACCGGAATATTCATTCAAAATTGAAAAATTGTGTAACGCAATTGTAACTTTCGTATTATTACGTATTTTTATTACATTTTTAAATATATTTTTGGAACTCATGAATGCGCTTTAATTAACGTGCAATTTTCGAATAATAAATCCGGGCAAAGATTACCACTAGGTGTACTATAAATAAATTACAGTTATTAATTTTCCGACTAGTTTCGGGCAAGAAAGTAAATTATTTAAATATTAAAATTTAAAAACATCGCGACTAGTTTCGAATAACTATGTTTTGAGAAATTGCAGTATGTAACCTACTAATCGGTGTTTTTTAAATTGTAAGATTTTTTTTAACGCTTAAATTGTAATAGAGTCTTATTATTCACTTGCTTATCTTTAATTTATACAGGAATTTTTATACAAAACGTAAATTAATAAATTGCCTAGGCATCTTCTATAAGAATTAAAAAGGATATCGATTATTTTCTTTTTTTTTTTTTTTTTTTTATTTTTTTGCGTAGAACACCATTCAAGAACAGTAACTCAACACGAAGGAATCACGAAGAAGTAAAGAAATTAAATTTTAATGTACAAAAAATATAGCAGAATTGAGTCTAATTAAAAGAAAGGAAAACGTGTGAGAAGCATAATAAAAGGTAGGCCTAGTTTAAGGTGTAAGAAATTAGTGTATAGAAGAGGACAGAGAACATTTCAAACGAACATGATCGACATTACAAACACAATTGTACTCTGAAGGAATGCATTGAGAAGAGAAGCAATAGAAAAACGAAAAAGAGACGAATATATGATTAAAACGAGGCCGTCGCGATAGCCTTGTGGCGTGAATGCTTGACTATTAAGATAGTCGTCATGAATACGATTCCCAGCGACGGCCAAAAAAGTAGTATAGGCTGATTTACTGAAAGGTTAATTTAATGATTAGTTAGTAGCCAAATGGTATTTAAAAAACCAGGTCAAAAAAAAAAAAAAGTAGATTAAAACGAAGACGTATATTATGAAGGAAATTACAGAATGATTAAACAAGGAAAATCGTTAAATCAAGATGAAGGAGAGGCGAATTAGTTTGTAAAAGGAAAGGAAAATCATATCAAAAAATGATTTGTAGTGTGCTTGGCTTAGATGAATAAGGATACTATTACGAACAGGAAATTTAGGGAGCAGAGTGAGCGGACGCGAGTTAATAGCCGGAAATCCAAAGGAGATCAATTCGAACAGAACGAACAAAGGAATGAATGAAAAGGATAATGTAATAATTTGGAAAGGATGGAAACGTTTTTTCTGAGTGTAATAAAATGAGATATTTATTTGTTATTGGAGGGAAGTGCGATTAAAATAACGGCACAGAGTGTATTGTGTACGATTTCGCTGTAAAAATTGAACAGAAAGAAGGAAGTTTATAACGTTCATGATATGAAAGGAGGTGGACAGAGAGAATTCAAGCATGTTCATAAAGTTATCGATTTATCATTAGCAAAGCTGATGCGCAACTTGATAATAGATAAATATCTCCCGCATATTGCAGATATTCCCCAACAACAGAAGAAACCTTCACAACATGTTTGTCGATATCGTGGCAATATTGTTTTAATGCTTAGACTGAACCAAGAAAAATCTACAAGACGCACTAAAGAAGTCACAAAGCAGACAAGACGATCAAAAAGTATCAACTGAACGATGCAAAAAAAAAAAAAAAAAAATAGTATTCCATCGATGTTTTATTGCGTGGTGGAAACATTTCGTTCAGATTTCGAAGATACGAACATGTGTTGATAAAACGATTTGAAAAACGATTAATAAACCATGAAATATATACACATTTAAATTTTAATATTTTCTGAAAAAATAAAATAAAAAATTTTAATAATTTTTTTCGATGAAAATACTGGCTGGTTTTAAATGATGAACTAAAAGAAGAGTATAATAAAAATATTTAGACTTGTTGATGAAAATTTTACTAAAAGAATAAACCAAGTGTAATTTACATCTATTCTTAAAATGTAGTTTTGTAATATATGAGCCGTATGAGTCGGTATCGTTCAAGTGTAATTGACCGACCATAGTCAGGGGGCTAATCGTCGAGTGAACTGGCCAGCTAATCGAGCGGGCGCCCGCCGAAGACAAATATCTCGAAACCCGTTTTAAACTATGTTCTCTACCTCCGCCGTGTAAACGTAAATCTTATATGTTAGTGACACACACCGATTCTCAAAAATTTCTTTTTATTATATCGCTTTAAACTCTATGCTCTACGAGAGCACTAATTTGTCTAATAGCAGCCGACTAATTGTATTTACCATGGGCGTCCCCATGGAGTGGTGAGGGGCAGGGGAAGGCTCTCTCCTGGAACTTCGAAACTTTTTAATCAACTGGCCATGATGACTATTTCCATAGGCGCGTAATCACGGACAATTTGGAAGACTTTTATAATAAAGTAGTAGAACAATTTGCCAGAAACGCACGAATATTATGTTTTTTAAATTAAGATTTTATTCAATAAAATATTAAACCTTTACAAAATTATAAATTTTATTTTTCCTATAACTCATATCCTCTTTCTATCATCTTGCCTGCCCCCTGACTAGTCGGCTGACGACTCATTTTGCCCCCCCCCCCCGGCTCATTGGCTAAAGACGCCCTTGGTATTTACTATCCTCTAAATTTTACTAGTCGTACGAGCTGTTTAAAATTAGAAACGTTATTTTCAAACTACGCTATAGAATTAAATACGTTCGCGCGTGACGCTATAACTTTAAAATTTCTGCCATTTCAAATGGTTTACCGATTTTTAGTTTAGATTTGTATTCGATTTATTTTCACTCGACTTTCAAGTACTGTTCTTAAACATCGTATACTATAATGTGTCTGATAATTCAACTCAATATTTTTCTATATTATCAAATAAGCCATTTAACCGATATGCATTCCGAGAGAAGTTGGAAATAATACAAAATGGACCCTCAAAACTGTAACTTCTTGAAACATCGTACAAGGATTATGGACGCGCGTCCAAATTCAAAATTAATTAATACGTATAATATCTGAATGTGCGATTGTTTCGGACTAAATAGTTCTCCTCACTCCTTGTCGACTCTTTACAAATCGGAAAAACAGTAGCAGTTCTACTAGTATCAATAATTTGAATGTGTTAACGCGTAAAAAACGTGAAAGTAATATTTAGTCGTTGGGAAATGTCGCATTTTGAGATTTTTAGAAACCTAGGGCCCGCGTCTAAGTTAACTAACCTGTTCAATTCGATTACGAAGTATTCAGGCAACGCCACCGAAGGTACCTTAACGTATTTTTCAGTTAGGGCCGTAACCGATTCTATCCGATTCTCTGTCGCACAGTAACGATGGCATATCTCCCGTCGTCCTACAAGAAGAAGGGCATTCTTTGGTACATAAATCTGCATGTATTTTTTATTACGGAAGTAATGTTTTGCAGACGTTAAAATTCTTCTCACCTTTTACGTGTTCCTTTTTTTTGGTTTTAAGTAAGACCGCGAAATACGGCGAATGGGAATATATGTAAATTAAAAATTTTTACCTACAATGCTGATAACCTCGATCTGAGGAATTAGCAGTCTTTTGAGGGGAAAAAACTGCCCACATCACTAGTTGAAATTAGGCAACACTGATTAGGATCAATGCCAGTTCATCAGCCTTTACTTTTATCCAAATCACTTCTTTCGAATCGACGTTCCATTTCAGATGTTAGGTATATGATGTCGCCGGGGGGGGGGGGGAGAGAGGGGCAACAACTTGAGTCTCCGGGAACGAATCTCGAGTTTGATGAACATCTTAATTTTACGGCGCCACCCATAAAAATTCGAAAGATCGTAAACAAATCGATGAAAGATAACAAAAAAAAAACACACCCAAACAAAAGATTCGCTGGTTTAGTTACTATTCTAAACTTCCGTTTACAATTACAACTCATTGTTTTTCTTTTCTTACTGAAACTGGAAAAAAAAAAAACTACAATTTCAAGTATAATAAAACGGTGTTGCGAAGAAAGTACATAGCGAATTAAGAGCGTACAAGGAAATAGTCTTTCATTTTGTTGTAGGGAAGATTAATTTTTTTTGTAATTTTCAAGCTGGAACATGATATCCTCTTAACTTCTAATCGGCCCGTGTCGAGTGCTTCGCATTCAGTTTCTTCCAAAATCCAGGCATCTGCTCGATCTTTGGCATCCCCAAACGATTACCCCCCAACTTTGTTTCTTCCAAATTCCCTACAAGCGTATCCATTATAATGTGCTGCCGGCTTACTCGTATTAGTTATTGAAACTTCCACCGAAACATTCACAAAACACGAAAACTCGCAAAACTTGAACGCCACTTTACAATGATAAACTGCTGCTAACAGAGTTAACTAAGAGACTAGAGGGGCACTAGGAACTGGGAGAATTTAACCGGTTTTTAGGGGGTAAGGGAACCGTAACTAGAGTTACACGGGTGTGCTATCGATTTTCGACCAATTGCACGCTTATTTCGCACATATCTATGTGAGCGCTTTTTTCGCACAACCTAATAAAACGTAAGGATTATATTGAAATAAAATCAAAAAATTTAGTTTATACGATCGAAGAGGAAATTTAGTATCGCCAACGTTGCATATGGACTTTTTTCCGATGTATAAAAACGTCTTAGCTTTCGCTACTAGCTATGAGATATTTTCGCGTCATTTTAGTCCATTAGGCGGCGATTTTTGTAGTGTAAAGTATTACTTTTTTATTCGTATTGCCAGTAGATGTGCAAACAAAAAAGGATTTTAAATTCTTAATTTTTCCACATCATATTGAAAACTACGGGTTCTGGAACTGAATACCCCGGAAGCGGAAGAACGTCTTATAGTAAACGTAGCGCATGCTGATTGCGCTAGTGTACACTAGCATTGGTTCCTCTGCGTGTCAATTTATCCGGTGCCGGATAGATCCTTCGTGTGGTAGTAAATTAAAGAAGTAACAGTGATAGACGATATTACGGACGTATGTGTAGCATTGCCCGACTTGGTAAGATGGAACGGTAAAAGGAAAATAGTTAACACAAGCGATAAGGTGTTTAAACACCAAGCATTAGAGAATACAATGTTCCAATTCCAGTGTCGACGTATCATTTTCAGCATCACGGATGTATACTTAAACAGTCAGTCGTTCAGTGTGAATTCTTAAACACACGAATAGACCATTAGACACTGTTTTGAGGTTTAACAGCATTTAAACTTTTATCCGTGTGAACCCGGAGATGCTCGTGGTTAACCCCTTTTCTTTTTTTTTCCATTCTAGATTCAGTTCTTCATTAATGTACCGCAAGTACGTGTCATCGGGAGTTACAATTCCGCCACGTAATTCAGATTCCCGGATAACACTTTTGGTTACCGTACCGTGAAGAGCGGAGCATTTAAACTAGTCATGGATAAAATTTAGCTCGTCTACTCGCTCAACGATTTATTTGATCTATTTACACGCTGCCTACTGCTTGCTCGTCCCCGATTACTAGCGAACAATTCTTAATTTTTCCACCAAAGCGAACAATCATGGTCCACAACTTTCTGTTCTTCACTTCTTCTAATTCCTTCTCATCTTAACGGTGGTTTTCCTTAATCTTCCGTTATTTCCTCTACAATTCATCTCCGTATTAATACTGTGGTTGCTTTCATGCGTCCCCTTTTCAATTTTTCATTGTTCTTTTTACTCATTGTACTTTTGATGGCCATGACATCGCATCATTTTTTATACTACACTTTCTTCGAATGTTACTTTCTTTCATATATAGTACTCCCAAAGTCTTATTTACTACCCCTTGTGTCGGATATCTTACGTACTTCCCCGCTTCCATGATTAGATGTTGTTCTTTCGTCCGCTTCGTTTTCGTATACATTAAAATCTAATCGTTTTCTTTTCGACTTACATAGTTAAGTTTTTGTTGCTAATTTCCCTGGATAACAACGTCCCCCTGAAACAAAAAAAAAAAATGAAAAAAAATGAAAAAGAATAATTTTTAATAGGCTCTTTGGTAATAGTTGTTTCTTATCGATTCCACTGCGTCTTGTGGTAAACGTGATCAAACTACTAGATAGATTCACTTTTTCACTCACAACCCACAACTAATTTTAATTACGAAAAAATCGACAACCAGTGTGGACTATTGTTATCATTTAAGTTACACGCATCTCTCTTTTATCATTAACATCATTATTTTCCCCTTCTAACGAGCTCGCATGCTTACTTGACACTTTCCGTGTCGACGATGTTTTTCTTTTTTTGTCAGCATCGTGAAATGACTTAAAATTCCAAAATGAAATTTCATCAAACGAGTTCCGGAGTATTTACAAAAAAGTAAACGAAATAATAATTTTAAAATAGAAAATTTTGGGGAAAGAAATAAATTTTTCGAGGTTACGACGTATCATCATCGTTTATTTATTTGGTCGGTGCGAACGATGTCAGAATTTTATATATACCTATATTTTTTTTAATCTTATTCCGCACGATTACGTTTTTTCCGTTTCGGTAGCATCAGCGTGATTATTTAAATATTTATTCTTGTTAAATTATTTCAAAATAAACCATTAAATTACTAATTACTATTTATTAAGAATATGTAATTCCGCTGCGAATGAAATTCAACTCTTTCGAAATAATAAGAATCATTAAATGTAGCTTCTCACGCTGAAATTTCTTAAACGTGCAAAGTGCCGCAGTTACCGTATATTAATTAATTAATTGATATATAGTGTACCACACACACACACACACACACACACACACACGCAGATCTATGTGAAAACGACAGGTGGACTATAAAAAATAATTCCTGCTTCCTGACAGTATTTATAAAGAACTTAAAATACCATCTGCTCCTACGAAGTGTGCCGACTATTCGGAGATTAACCAGTCTCCGAATTTTCTCACATTCTTAAAAATTTTCAACCCACCCGAATTTCCCGTCTTACAGGGAAAACTTTTAAGATCGCTAGAAGAAAACGTTAAAATTATTTTCTATAGTAGTTACATTAAGTTACCCTTTCAAAAATTAGCTTAAATCTCAAAATCCCCTTTCAATACATATTATAATAATGCCAGCTCTAAAAGTTTCATTCCGATCATCATTCTGTCTGAAATTCCTCTAAATCGGTGAATATTCTGGATCTTGTCAGTAATTCTGTTTTCGCTAACCTAATATCCTTTCTTCTCCCAAACACTCATCATCATCATCTTCTTCTCAACCCGAGGGTTGGTGGGTAACATGGCCACGTGTTAAATCTGCTCGTGCTCTGGCTAACTCTTTAACTTCCGCGTAGTATAACCTCCTTCCTTTTATTTCATCCATGAATCTCCTTCGAGGCCTTCCTCTTTGAGTCTTCCCTATTGTTTTTCCTTCTAATAAGTCGGTAACCCTCATTGAGTGGCGTATCACGTGTCCTACGGTCGAATTTCTTCTTCTTTCTATTGTATTTAGCATTTCTCGTTTTTCCTTTACTCCGGATAGTACCATGCGGTTCCGAATACGTATCCGTCCATTTTATCTTTAGCATGCGTCGCCAGCACCACATTTCAAATCTCCTTCTTATGATCTTCCATCCTTTGTTATCAGGCTGCCCAAATATTCAAATTCCTTTACACCGGTTTCCCATTTATTATTATATTCAACTTATCATCTACTTTTTTGTCACATCTTAGTACTTTAGTTTTCGTTTCATTGATTCTCTCATATTACATTTGATATTTAACAATCTGTTTAGTTCGTTCAGCTCCTTTTGCAATTTTGCTTCGCTGGCCGCCACCAGCACTATGTCATCAGCACATCTAATCGTCTTATATCTTATATTCCATTTACTTTTATTCCTCCATTCTCTCTGTCTAAGGAGCGCCTCATTGCCTTTTCCACATAAATGTTAAACAGGAAAGGTGAAAGGCAGCAGCCTTGTCTGACTCCTTTCTTTATTTTCGCGCTGATTTTTCCATTTATCCTTATTTGTTGATTTTTATACAATTCGAGTATTAATCTTCGGTCTCTGAAATCTATATTCGCTTCTTTTAGGCATCGGAACATGATGTCCCATTTGACATTATCAAATGCCTTCTCTATGTCGATGAAAACACTAACTATTATTCAAAATCGGTAAATTTCAAATCCTGATAACATAGTTTTGCACCCTTAAACGTTTTGCTAATCAACGTTTTCTCCAATTTCACGTTTATCCCTTCTTGCCTTAATTGTTCTGTTATCTCTTATGCTTATCCCGATATTTTTCTTTTTCTATCTACATGTTTTAGATTCTGCCCCCCTCGATATTCATTTATACTTCTTTCCTTGGTTTCTTCACCCCTTACGTACAACATTATTCATTAAATAACTCTTTTAACGGCGTAAATTTTCGATCGCAACATTGATTTTACGAAGGTTTTTGCTTTCTTCCTAACTTTTTTTTTTCTTTTTTTTTATTAACCTTCCTACTCCGTTATCTGGTTTTTTACATTTTTCTTTTCTAAATGTACGCAAACTTTATGTATAAATATGTAAACTTTCCTTAATAATATTTTTTTTTTTTTTTGTTATTTTTTCAAACATTGATATTCCTTTGTTATCGTTTTTTACATTGTAATCTTTCTATTTCTTGCAAGGAGCAAATCCAAAAAAAAAAAAAAAAAAAAGAGTAGTTTTTAATATTAAAATCAAATTTAAATAAGAACGTAGCTAAAAAGAAGGAAATGGGTAATTTTAACTGTGCCTTTCAGACAAATTAAGGAAGTTTATTTACGGCAAAAATCAAAATTTCGGGTACCAAATTATTTGCTAATTTCATTATAAAAGGGAAAAAAAGTTCCTTAACTATTTCAGAAAATCACGAAATCCTTAAAAATATGCAGTATAAAAATTCGTTTCGTTCGGATTTAATTCCAATCGCACTATTAAAAATGTAAAACGATTACCAATAGTCAACGCCGGGTCCTCATTGAGATTCCTAGCTCCATATATTTTGCAGGTGCTAATTTCGCATATTCCGATATTGTATGACCTATTATCTCCGGTTTAACATTGCATAAAATAAATAAACTTACGGAATATTAAATATTACAGCATAAAGAAGAAAATTATGTTTGTTTTTTTTTCGCTCTCAATTATTGCTGTTAAGACCCTTAGCAGTAAAAAGGCACGTTTGTGAATATTTAAACAATATCGCTTATCATTATGGGACAGGATTTACACTTAACATAGTTTGCTCTAGACGTACGTTTGAAACTTAGATATATTTTCTGCAAAATATAAAATGATAACGAACAGCTTGTGAATTTGATTTTATCGGGCAATGTCGAAACCGAATTAATTTGGTTTTTTTAATAAAAGCATATTTTTGTATTTATTATATATTTCACTAAAAATTTCAGCTAAGCAACCACATTAGTAAATGTAATAGTAGTAGTAATAAATAGTAAATAATAATAATGATAATAATAAACCAAATCAAATTAAATATTTTTATTATTATTATTATTATTATTATAGTAACTTTCACTTATGCGGAATATTGCGGAAGCTGTAAGGTAAACAGTAATAAAATATAAATTAAATTAAATTACACGTTATAATTTCCTACGATGGCGGAGAGAGTTTAAAATTTGCTAAATCGAAATATACAAAATTTCATTGCGTATTAATTTTTGATAATAAATAATTGTACAAATTTTACGGGTTATTGTTAAAATGAACAAACGGTTTAAAAATATACAATTTACCAAACTTTCTGATAGTAAATAAATATATAAATTTTATTAAAATAAAATAATCGAAGTTACATTTCATATTAATTCCTGTCAGTGATTAAATCAAAATAACTATAATTAACATTAATTTCTGACAAATCAATTAGCTTATTATTAAAATAAATGAGCGATATATAAATATTATTATTAACGGCATTTTCTAAAAATAAATAAGATAAAATGGATTTTACTAAAATAGTATAAATAAAATTACGCGCTTATTAATATTTCGGACAATAAATAATTATATATATATGTTTTACAGCGTATTAATAAAATAAATAAACAATAGTGGATAATACGCGGTCCAAAGAAAGCTAAAATCGCTGAAAGAAGAAATGGAGAATAGTTTTTGAGCAATTTCACGGCGAAATTGTTTAAAATTTGTAAAAGTAGTTGATTATATTACAGCGAGAAGAATATTATATCGGAAATAGTTTCAAAAGCATTTAGGTCATTTTTTATAGTTTTTAAATAAATGCCCATAAACAGTAGGTTGTCGAGGTAATAATAATAATAATAATAATAATAATAATAATAATAATAATAATAATAATAGTAATAATAATAATAATAATAATAATAGTAATAATAATAAAACATCTTTTTTAAACTGGTTTATCAGAGGTGAAATAGTTACAGAGTCAGAGGAATTTATAATTTCCAAAAATAATGAAAAATTTATAATAAAAAATAAAAACCTAATATGTGATTTATGTCGCGAATACAAGGCTATACCGGAAACGATATATCACACTATATCAGGATTTGCGAAATTAGCAACCGCAAAATATATTGAAAAGATGTTATTCAAAATACTCTACATTATAAATATAAAGTCGAAGAGGCCCGTAAAAATGAAAGATATAAACTTTATTTTGATAGAGCATTAATTACATTAATTACTGTCTAAATTATTGTCCGTAACGGGCCAAACTCAAAACTGATAATAAAAAAAAAAAAAAACACTAATGATAATAGACTCAGTAATAATAAATGAGACGAAAGTGCAGAAAACTATCGGAAAGAAAATAAATAAATATAAAGACCTAGCAGATGAAGTGAGAAGGGTACGTAATATGAAGGAAATCGAAATAATTCCGTTGATTACATCCGGAATAATTTCAAATACATTTAATGATTATTGTCAAAATGTTACAAATACCGAATTATATATTTCATTCAATATAACGGTACTTCTAAGCCTGTTCCCAGAATTCTTTATCAGTTATCAATTATCGTAAAAATTTATAAGCACCAATGTTACCATTTTATACCTGCATCGTACAATATTTTCCAAGTAATAAAATGTAAATTGCTTGTGTTGGAAAAATAAAAATAATAACTAACAATAATAATAATAATAATAATCATATTTTAATCTCGCGCGATACATTTTCTCCCTGTTGTTCTGAGTTATTGCAAAGAACACCATTAATTATATTTCTACGTATATTTATATAAATATATATATATATATATATATATATATATATATATATACTTATATATGTATATAATTTTTCCATTAAGAAGACCTTTGGTTAGCAATGTTATTACAAACGGGTGTGTAAGTCTATATATATATAATTTATTTATTTAAAGTCGCTCGGCAGCTGAGGTCATTTGCGACGCCGAGAAGTTACATCTTATAAGTAATAGACTAATAAATGAGAAGCACAAAAAAGAAAATTAAAGTAAAATTAAAATTAACAAAAGAAAGAGAAAAAAGAAAAGAAAGGAAAAAGCCTCCTACTCTAGTATATTTATTTCTACGGAAAACTTCCCACTGCTTGGTCGTCACGGAACATATTTTTAATTCGTTACTATCGTAAATTTTTTTAGTTACTTTTATTGTTTTTCTCCCTTCATTTTAAATTAACAACAAAACTTTTTTTTCGATATTCTATAAAAATTATTTTTTTTCGATTTTGAGAATGATTAATTGAGCTCTTAGAAAATGATCCGCTTCTCACAGTGGCTTAAAATACACACTACACCGGAATTGTAATTATTTAATTTTCTTAGTTTTTTTTTTTTTTTTTTTATAGCGTACTACAAAATTCAAAATCCTTACCGTCAGTTAAACAATCACGTACGCTGACCACTATGACAATCCGTAGAAAAAAATAGTATTCCATTATATGTCACGATCCGGAACTAAGTTTGAAAATACTGTTTTGTTCAATAAAAAATAAAAGCAAAATTTTTTTTCAATTTTTTTTCATCACATCGCCATCGTTGTTATTTTTATTATCATCGTTATTATTATAAAAAATAAAATAAAAAAAATAAAATAAAAAATAAATAAAATAAAAAATACTACGATTATAATTCTAGTTATTATAATTTTTATTCCGTTTAGTCAATTTTTCGTTCGTAAATATTTCTGAAAAATTCGAAAATACTGTCGAAAAGACGAGCGTTGTGGAACAAACGATAGTACTTGCTCGGTGCTTGGATAGTACTGATGACTGTGACTTACGGCGAAAGACATTTGCCGCCATTTGTTGGAGAACCATCAACCGAACTCGAACGAGTACCAAAATAATGTTCGCCTCTGTCCTTTGCAAAAATCTCATCTACAGCCCGTTCTGCGTTGCTCCCATTTTCCCACTAATGCAAAATCCTCGCACCTGACCGACAATCACCGTTTCGCTCTCATCTCATCCCTCTTTATTTAGTTTTTATCACACATCATTATGTTTATCCAAAAATATTATATATTTATTTTCCTATTTCCGTTCTATTTTTCACATTAACATGAAATCACGACAAAAAAATACACGTGTGTAGGTTTTATGAAGCATCGTTTTTTTTTGTTGTTTTTTTTTTTTTTTTTTTTTTTTGGGGACGCTTTTAATTGCCAGGATTATTGCGCCCATCGGATAGGTTTTTTAGATTAGGGAGTAAAGGTGGGTTTTTTTGAGAAAGGTGATCAATGAATTTAGTTGTTTTGGGTCATTAGACATTGACTGAGGGGTTATTTTATGTTGTAATCGTTGGGCAAAGAAGGAAGGACAGGAGAAAAGAAGGTGTTTTATTGTCATGATATCTGAGGAGCAGTAGGTACAAGTGGGATTTTATCGAATTCCTTGATATAGGTGACCGTGGGTAATTTTGGTGTGACCAATACGAATTCTAGTAATAATAATTTCGTCGGTCTTATTGAGGCTTGATAAATGTTTCCAAGGGACAATTGATTTTTTGAAAGTATGAAGTTCGTTGGTGTGTGTGTTGTTGTTGGGACCATTCTAATTTCCCCATTTGTTTTGAGTTTGTACACATATATATGACTGGAGGTGTTATGGTATAAAGGGAAGGAGAGGAGAAGAACGGTGTGCGGTTTTTGCAAGATTATCAACATTTTCGTTACCGGAGATGCCGATGTGACTCGGGATATACATGAAGCTGATTTTTATTTGTGATTGGAATAAGATGTTGTATAAGTTGAGTATTTTCCGAATAAGAGGATTGTTTTTAGAAGTGTTTTTTGGGAAGAAACTTAAGAGCTTAAGGGGAATCGGTGATAATTAAAAATCGTTGCCAGACTGATAAGTTTCGCTGATATGGAATATACATAATGGTAGATGGCCATTAATAATTCGGCTGTGCAGTATGAAGAGAACGATAGAATAATAAATTTGTCATTCAATTGCACAATATTATATGATAAGTTAATTTGAACGCGAGAACCTTTAAGCAATTTAAATCTCATTATTATTTTTCACTAATGCGAGTAGTATTTTGGACGAGTGCATTTCAACCGGATGTCTTGGTACGTTCCATCAAACCGGTCTATATTTTACCTGTGCATGTTGCCGTTGTCAAAACTTAGGTCACATGATGATACCTGTTTTTCCGGTTACAGTTTAAATTGGATTTCAAGCATTATTCGCAATAGCGACCCAAATATTCCTCTTTAAGAAAATTTTCCTCTTCCCTTAACACTAATCTGCCTACGGATCGTTAAGGAAGACAAAAAAATTCCAAACTGGAAAAACTTTATTAAAATTCCGCTGTACAGCTGACAAAGGGACTAAATTATTAGGTTACGTATTGTCATAGCGACCAAAAGAGACCGCGAAGGTGTCATTTCCTGGAAATCTCTGATATACTACTACAATGAACTGCGATCATATTCTGTTACGGTTCTCTTATAAATTATGTCTAATATCTAAATTCGTTATTATTTACTTTAAACACTTGATATTCCTATATTAATGATTAACGATATACAATACTATAAAAACGTAATTAAATGCAAAATGCCTAATATATGTAATTTTTGTTAATGTAAAATGATAATAGATGAATGAAGGAGTACTCACATTCGGTTAATTTTTCTTAATAAAACGCACCGTTGTCGAAAAGGCTCGATATAGTTTTAGTTGAAAATAAAATATCGATGATTCAACATGTTCTAGTCATGTATTATCATTTCTAGCAGTTTTAACAAAATAACTTGGCCGCTCTAGTTCGCATTAATAATAATAATAATAATAATAATAATAATAATAATAATAATAATAATAATAATAATAATAATAATAATAGTAATAAAAATGTCTGAACCCGGTCGTCCAAGTCGAATATAATAATAATAATAATAGTAATAAAAAGAATCCGATGGTCGCTCTGAGCACCATTATTGGTGGGTCGCTGTGAACACGGTCGCTCTGAACATGACACCAAATTATTAATCGTATTCACAACGAATACGATCATTTATTTTCTAAATGCTGATATTTTTTTGTTTTACTTATCTGCTCTACCAAATGAGTTTTCAACATGGATATTGGTCCAAGAATTAGAAAAAGAAGAAGAAAGAGAATCAGATTTTTACGAGGTGTGAAATATCCAACAAGAATGTATCAAGCGCTTAGATGGCAAAAGAAGAAAGAAGGGAACGAATAAATAAAGCGCTGTAGGGAGAGGGAACACTGCCCTGATAGAAGAAAGCAGTAGAAAGATCGTTCCGTAGAAAGCGAAGAGAATTCAAACATTATGTGATCAGGGTTACATACAAAGTGACTGTTGCAATATCGCTAAGATATTGCAACGAAGCATAGAAGGAAAGTAGAGAAACCGAGGATAGAGAAGAAGGAAAGGCTAAATGGACAAGTAAAAAGAATCCGGGTTAGAGAATTAGGAGAAGTAAGAGTTGAACCACAATTTGAAATGCGCAGCAGTAGACAAAAGAATAATATTGTCGGATGGAAATGTAGTAAGAAACCTGCCGAGAGGCCAATAGGTCAACTAACTCGTTTCGTTCGATTCCGGAGTGACCGGGAATGCATAAGAAGCCATTATAGGAAGGATTACGTAATCGGTAGAGTGGAAAGGCGTTGGAGATTCAA
Source organism: Icerya purchasi (assembly GCA_039619475.1). NCBI lineage: Eukaryota > Metazoa > Arthropoda > Insecta > Hemiptera > Monophlebidae > Icerya > Icerya purchasi. The sequence goes on from CM077115.1 coordinate 551,875,928, forward strand.
TAGCCTCTGAGAATCTAATTGAATAAGGATATTACGAATTTGACGATTTGATGAAGAGAAGGGCATGCAGGATAGCAATGAACTCGGCACAAAAGATTGAACAGAAGGGGGGAAATTTAAAAGACTCAGAGTGATTTAAAGAAGAACGAACAAAGGTTGCGCCAACTCCACTTGGGTCCTTGCCACCGTCAGTGTAGATTGTAACGTGGTTAGAAAAACGAGAGTTTAAAGTTTGTAAAAATTCCGATCTAGAGAGACATGGTGTAGAACGGGGACACGTGTACTATAACAAGAAAGTTCAAACCAAAAAATAATAACTCGATAAAGAATATAAAATAGGAACTGGGAATGTTTAATTGAAATTAAAATTGTCTTCATTCATTTTTGTGTTTCCTCGATATTAATACTTTTAAAATAAACAAATTCTTATACACAAATAAATATAATTCAAAAGATTAATTAAATATTACTGACTAGTTCCGGATAACAATCATAATCATGGCTTTATAAATTGCTCTGTTATCCGCAACTAGTCGGCAATATCTAATTTTTTTTTTTTTTTTTAATTTAATTTATATGCGACTTTAACCCGACTATAAGCAAGCCACGCCTATGTTATTAATTACAGAGTATAATATAAATTACAGTTTTTGATGAATAGGAAGAGATCATTTATATATGGACTATTATTACGTAGTAATTGGGATAAGTTTAAGGATAGATTAAATTTTTGCCGGGATTCAGATAAATTATTGCAACTTGTTAGGATATGTCGGAGAGTAAGCTGAGAAGTGTTACAGAAGGGACAGAATGGAGGCGATATGTTATTGAAAAGGTATGAATGGGTTACACTCGGTATGGCCGAGCCTTAATCTAGTTAAAATTATTTCTATCAGGTGACTCCCATTCTTCGATCTTTTCTTTTATGCCTCTGAGATGGTTTGTGGATGAGGTCGATCTCCATTCCGCATTCCATAATTTTATAATTTTCTCTTTATACGCGGTCTTTAGATCATCTGCGGTTATTGTGGTTTCGGTATTAGTATCCAGTGTAACACAGTGAATTCAATATCTTTGCTAATCTATCTGCGATTTCGGTGCTCTTTATTCCTTTATGACTTGGGATCCATACGAATAGAATATCCAGTCCATTGGAAAGTAATTCTGTTATTATTTCTCGGATTTTCTGCACGATAGGGTTGGTGTTATATATCATCAATCGGATATATTCGCAAGGGCGCTAGCCAAGTCAGTTGGTATTATTGTACGTGTTCGCGATATTTCTTGCAATACAAGGTATATTGCATACAGTTCATCAGTTTTAGCTGAGCTCCATGACGGTAGTTTTTCAGCTTTGCTTGTTGTATTAGGAATGAAGAAAGTCGCTCCGGCCGCCATTGCTATTTTTGATCCATCGGTGTAACGGTGTACTCCGCTTGGAGTCTGTCCTAAAATACTATTTAATCTTGACTGCATGTCTACGGTACTTGCGGAGTTGTTTGATAACTTTAATAGCTCGTCGATGATTTGAAATGACGGTATCGATCATGGTGAAGGACGTACGGCGATCTGGAGAAGCGAGCGATATGTTTTTCGGGGTATAGAAGATTCGGATATTTTCCTCAAATTTTAACTCAGTATGTTGATCACCGTTTTGGATTGACTTGTATTTATTCCAATAATAGCTGTTAAACAGAAGATTTCCCGTTGGTAAATCTGGTATAGCTGCTGCGGCGATTAGGAGATCCGCGGTTTGGATCATTCTTCGATATTTCAGAGGAGGTTCGTTGGCTTCTACACGGAGGCTTGTCGTAGGTCAGAACGCTCCTGTCGCTAATTTAACGGCTTGGTGATGAATGCTATCTAGTTTTTCTAAGGTTGTGCGGCTTACTGAATTATAAAGTTGAGCGCCATAGTCCAATTTTGTTCAGATGAGGGATCGATATCAATGTAATTATGTTCTTCTACTGCATCCTATATCAGAGTAGTTGGGCAACTTGAGAATTCTTAGAGAGCGGATGCATTTCGAGCGTATATACACGTTATATGGTCCTTCCATAAGAGCTTTTTATCAAGCAGGATTCGTAAAAAACCTGACTGTTTGTACTTCTGGAATTAATTTGGAACGCAGTGTCAAAACTATATTTTGATAGAAACTGGCTTCTCGACAACTGAAGTAATATTGTTTAAATATAATAAGTGTTAATAGTAACAAATATAATAAGTTAATAATAACAAACGAATAAGATAAATTTTCTTACTTAGTAACATTTTCGGGCATTATCAGCTAAACCAAATATGTGGACAGATACAAAGTCTAAATCACACTGCATCTGTCCACATCATGGTTTAGCTGATAATGCCCGAAAACGTTACTGTGTAAGAAAATTTATCTTATTCGTTTGTTATTATTAACTTATTATATTTGTTATTATTAACACTTATTATATTTATGTATTTAACAAATAGTGTGAAAAAAAAAGATTCGTCATTAATATTGTTTAGCGCAAGCAGGAACAAATTGGCACTCAAGGGTGATCCTTGAGGTACCTAGTCGGTAATTGTTCTTTCCTCTGATAGATGGTTGCCTATTCTAACGCGAATCAGTTTGTCAGTAAGAAAATTTTTGATTATGTTTGCTGAATTTCCACCTATCCCGATTTTATGTAGTTTTTTGACGATGAGGTACCGCCATGCATGGCCATAAGCCTTAGAAAAATCGAAGAAAACTGCGACTGTGGAATTCAAATTTATGAATGATCTTTTAACGTTCATGGCAAGATTATTTACCGCTAGCTGTGTTGATCGTTGCTGTCTAAAACCCTAATTAATGGATAGATAGTATCTTGCTGGCTTCGAGTGTCCATGAGATCCTTTTGTTTAACAATTGTTCTAATATTTTATCCAGTATGCTTGTGAGTGCTATTAGTCTATAGTTGTTAATAGAGTTCTTATTCGAATTGGGGATCGGGATTATGATAGCGATTCTCCAGCAAGCCGGGAATATAGATTATTTAAAAACTTTTTTGTAAATTGCTAAAAAATACTCTAGTGCTGTAACGTGTAGATGCTTTACCATTATTGGCTGAATATTGTCTGGTCCAGAAGCTATATTGTGAATGTGACCCCATTAATGCACGACGTTAGTTCATGCCATGTCAGATTTATATATTATACGATTCTTCGTTATTATTAATGAAAGGGATTGAAGTTGACTCTGCATTATTTTTAATGTTCAAAAACTGTTGCGAGTAGTTCTGATCAGATGATATCGAATCGAAGTATTCCGCGAACCGGTTTGCAATATGGATAGGTTCTTCGATTTTCGTATCGTTGTCATCTATCGAAGTTGTTGGAGTTAATTGTTTCCGACCCTGTATTTTTTGAACATTTGCCCATGCTGACTTTAAAAAACTTTTGAAGTTTATCTCAGATATAAATTTGTTCCAGCTTTCCGAATTGCTTGTCCTGTTTCAGCTCTTTGCTTTTGTGAATGATTCGAAGTCTTCTTTAGTCGAAAATTCGTCCCAATTTTGATTTTTAATTCACGTGCGAACGAGAACACACGTGTACGGTCGCGCATTATCGTGCAAAGGCACTACTCCTCTAGAATTCCATGTCTCTTCCGATTAATCGCTCGATGAAGTGTGCTACATGAGTGTGTCACGGTAAGTGTACTTCGTTTTCGTATCCTTCTGTGTACGAAACTGCAACAGTAGGAGTCCGTGCCGGTTGCAGAAGATGGTTGCAAGAGCCTTCCGGCAGAGCATTATTCAGTTTTGGCTTTTGGCGGACCTGGTTGACCACCTTTCATCATTCACGCTTTACTCGCTTCCTTTAACTCTGAGAGACACACTTACGCGTCATAATGCTATTTGCATCCTTATGCACAGTCCATGGAAATTCTACTTTTAACGAATCTCTGCGAGGTGTGTACATTATCAAAAGCACTATTAACGTCGGTAACGGTAGCCAAGGTGTATTCTTTGTTAATGAAAGATTTGAATTATGGGAAACAAAAACACACTGACACAATCAGCAGAACCTAAATCTGGACGAAAGTCAAACATATCGGAAGGCATCACACATATCAAACGTTCTCGGAGGGCATTCGCTGTTCTCAGTTGTAATAAATATGAACATTACCGCAGTTCGTTTTTTTTTTTTTTTAAAGTGTCTTTTAAAAACTTTCCTTCCTACACTAATAATGTCATAACAACCGGGTTCTTTATATTTTGTTTAAATTCATTATATTAAACGGCATTCAAATTTAGCTGTATATAGATTCATTATTTGCTATTAATAACTAACTATCCTGATCAACTCATCGGCTGATATGTGATCTACTATTCTAATTATCACTGTCCTGTCGTGCTTGGGAGTCAAAAAAATTCTCGGACTCAGCTTGGGCATTTTTTCTCTCCCTGTGATTCTGTACAGAGAATTCGTCGGTTATATGTTGAAACATCTCCGTGTGACCATGACTATTTTTGTTACATTTATTGTAGGTGATGGTTGTGATTCCCACTCCCTACTTTTACCACTCAGTCGGGTTGAAGTGTGCTCAAGGTGCCTTGTGCTCGTCCCGACCAGTTCTTTTTTTTTCCCCTTTTTCTTCCCTCCTAAAAATATAGAATTCCGTGGGCCATGTTAAACATTTACGGTCATGTTCGTCTGAAACCTCCCTTATTTCACAATCTGAATATTACGCATACCTCCTTAATTCTTATATCGACTCGGTATGGCTTAATGTCAAGCCAGAAAAATAAAATGAAATAAAAAAGAATACGTCATTGTGCTCAAGCGACCAAACGAGACGCTTCTTGAACATTCCCAGTAAAATGTTTTCACCGTTAATATTAAAAAAAAACAACTTTGTAACTGTACACGACAGCAGCGCTCTTCGTGAGTTTTCGTTTCTGTTCAGTCTAAAATATTAAAAAATACAAAAAAATATACGACTCGAATAGAGTTTTATGCCGTATGAAAAAATTAAACATTTTTCGCCATGCTATTCGCAACACGTCATTATCATCTCGTGTAAACGTTTCTAGCTAAGCCGCTGTTTTCCTCTTCTTTCTTCGGTAGGGTGTGACCTCATCAGCTACAGGACATTAACTTAACGTAAAAGAAATTTTCCTATTAATTTACAAAATCGGAATATCAGGTCCAGCTGAACGAAGTGTCGTCACCCAGCTGCACTACGGCAGCTTAACATTAAACAAATCCGACCATAGTCACTCTGGCGGCCACAAATTACAAACCAGACTTCGGGGGAAACATAAAAACAAAGTTTTTTTTTTTTTCTTTTGCTTGATTTTTTTTTTTTTTTAATTTACCGTCAGGATTTTCAAAAAAGTTTTATTATTAAACGCCGATTAAGGCGAACGATGATGTCTCGGTTCAATTTCAAGTTTAGTTAAAAAGTTACATATTTAAATTTGACGTCGTTATTATCGGGCGATATCATCGCGAAGCTAGTTAAAAGTTTTCCAACATACCGAAAAGGTTAGTATAGTTTCCGGATAGTTGTGTGTTGACCTGCATCAGGAATGAGCGATTTTATATAGTTGCGTTTCGTATTCGGTCCGGAGAAATGATAAATGAGCTGACCGACGGATCAGGCTATTCATAGCCGGGTACGACGCTGTTAAAGATAAATAACTTAGTGTGCTCGCCTCTTTCTAAAACAATTTACATAATAAGACACACATTCGTCTTTGTTCCTATGATTAGCCATCATTTTGTTCAACATCACGAAATTCTACTTAACGTGTTCGCATCAACGCATAATGACCTGATTGCTGGCGATCGTATCGCAAATAATATTCATCCACTATCGCCGTATTAGACGATAAACAGAATATCCTGAAACCAAAAAGTCGATCAGAGTAATCGAACCCGGGCCATCCTCAAATAACGTGGTTGACTATTTAAAAATAGTTTTTTGGTATCCTTTCTCGAGAGAGTAATACTGTGAAATCAACTGCGGATTCAAATTGTTCCGGAAGTAAAAAATAAAAATAAAATAAAAAAATTGTTTTTATACACTCGAATTCGTTTATATTTCGTTGTGAAATAAATTTTAAGTTATTCCTGACTTCGGGGGAAAACTAGTGAAATAAATTTCGATGTTAATACTTGGCTGTCGATAAAGTAGGTTCACTATTTCGAATCAGGCATACCCTCAAAAGCACGGGCCAATTTAGACTCCGTAATTGGGAAAAACTGCCGTATAAAATTTTGTACTTACTGTTGACCAAAATAAATTCAAAAAATATGGCGTTATAAACCAACAAAAATTCATTTTTTTTTTTTACACTTAGCACTGAGAAACATTAAAATCTATTTATCAGTAAAAAAAAAACAACATATGAATGTGTAACATAGAGGCCAAGTCTTTCGAAGTTTATAAATGTATTCTTAAACTTGGTAGTAAAAACATTAACAATCCGTAACGAGTTTTCACCGTTCATATAAAAGTTAAAATTAAAATGTTCGGTAGAAACCGCGTCGCTATTAAAAATACTATTTAACATTTCGAACGCATTTACACACGGTCCATCATCGGAAACTAAACTAAAACTAATCCGGTTGTTTTTGAGTGGACTTTGTAAATTACAAGTATATATTTTTCTCCTCAGACTGGAATCGGTAGAATCACTGTCATCAGTTTCCACGTCAATTACTTGTACATTTTCCATAGCAAGTGAGTCATTAATACTTCAAAAAATCAATAAACGAAAAAGCCTTTACTAAATTAAATTATTTATTAATTATTATATATTCGTAATAAGAAATTTAATAAAGAAAAACCGATGTAATTTAGAAGCAGAGAAATAAAAATAATCTTTTTTAAAATTTCAAATAACTTCATAATAATAATAAAAATAAAATAGTTTTTTAAAAAAAAAAAAAAAAAGAGAAAAAAGTTCCCGACTTTAAATTCGTCTCAAAATTATTCGGTTCGTTTCAATATTAATACTAATAACTAATAATTATTAACGCAATATTTAATAAAAATGATGGTTCCCGGTGGGAAAAAATAATGGAAAAAAAAGTCCAATCTCATCAATGATTAACTGAACGGTAAATTAATGATAATTTCAACGAACAGAAAGGTTTGTGTAGCTGAGTTCGTCTTGGAAACCTCTTGGCATTCTATTAAAAAAAAAAAGAAAAAAAGAGGCATAATTCAAGATATAAAAAACAAAAAAGACACTAAAATACGGAAATTCGAAAACCGCCCAAAAAAAATTGACAAATATTAATGGCCCACTTGATACGGAAAATCCAAGAGTAATCGACGTTCATAGCGATCAAAATGAGTCTTTCAATTTCAGTCCCCGAGGGGAAAAAAATTTAACGAGTGTCTACGCTTCACGCAAATTCATTAATACATTAATATATTTTACAGGCAGCTCCGGTTTTCCTTTATTTTTTAATTCGACATAGGAATTATCTAGGTTGTTTCGTTGAACTGTCGTGGGCTGGCTTTATATATCTTACTATCTGTGGTACCCGGCTTCGCTCAGGGAGTTGATGTGAGATTGTGTGGTAGTTGGAAGAAAAGGATAAACTTTAAAATATAAAAAATTGTATTCAAAAACATATTCCAACTATTTATAATACTTGTTTATAAACAACATTTTTTATTTTGTTATCGGGGTATATATATATATATATGCGAATTTTTCGAATATCCTACTCGAGAGCAAGCTACATATAGTTGACCGTGAAAGAAGCAGGAGTCTTTGAGGAAACACAAGCGTGCTCCAGCATTCATCAATACTACCCTCGAAAGAACAATGAAAAACGCCTTACATGGTAACATTAAGATACTGCAGTGATGCAACACAAAACTATTGAATTATTATTACAAAATTCTTTATAAAGTCACTTATTAAAACTATTCTTCATTAATTCCTAACGTATATATATATATATATATATATATATATATATATATATATATATATATGTATTTTTTTGAAGTGAATAACATTTAATTCGTTGCTTTTATTAAAAAAATAAGACTAAACACAATCAAAAAAATCAGACAACTAACCCCAATATCTAACATCCTTTACGTGGACTTTAAGTTTAAAAAATGAATACTCGATCCTCAACCGTACTCTTTAATAGTTTCTAAATTCCTCGCAAAATATCCGTTTCATTATTCGAATCGCTCTCATTTATATACTTACAAAATCATCGAATATTGGTTATACCAGAAAAATTTGGGAAAGTAAAAGCTAATCTTATGGGAAAATAGCTAGTCCAATAATTTCTTCAGATCTACTAGATCACCCTTAAACAGATAAAAAAGTTCACAGAATGCCCAACACTCTCCCCCGATGGTACAGGACTTACTTTCATTTTTTCTATAATGATTATGCGTATTACTTGAATAATACAAATTTTCAGTAAATTAAATGTACGTGAAATGTATATTTCGACAGGTAAAAAAAAATGTGTATAAACTTTTTTCGATTAGTTTTAATAATATATACATATACATATACATATATACATATATACATATATATAATTGTATATATGTTATTAATTATTGGATTATCTAGCGTCAATTATACACATACGCATCATTATTATGAATAGAACATAATTTACACGAATTTTTGTTTGATGAGTTTTGTTTCTTTTAATTTTTCTCCAGTTCAACAGACAAAACTTGCCATAGATGCACACCATAGTTAACAACGAAAGTTCATACATTTTGTATACTGCTTATAATATATTGCATTAGTTGCAAAAATCTCTTTGTCCCTTCGCCGCCTTCCATTTTTTTCCGTACGTACGTATATATGGAAAAAGTCAAAGCACTTCCGATTGTGTGCACTGGATCGCTGAAAGAAAAAAGCTGTCGGCTGCGAATAATAATCCGTATCAAGCGCTAAAACATATCGTTCGGTAAGTGATGTTAGAAAACGGTTTAACCGACAGCGAATGCATTACACTTACACGTCGATGATATCGCAGGGAGAGCATATCAATAGAAGAGTTATCAATCATTTGACAAATTATTCGCCACGACACCGCAGCAACACAATCCGCGCCACCCTATAATGTGTTATGAAAAATAAAATATTTCGCGGCTTTTTATAGAACGGCAATTTTATAAGCTTTATATCATCGTTTGCCAATGACAGCAGCCCGACCCGCTCAATATACATTTAACGCATATCGACGTATATTATTAATACGGTCGCAGACTGGCACACGAAACGTTCCAGGTAAACACGTTTTCATCGATACATTAACATTTTCAATTCTCAAGTTTTCCCGACAAACACTTGTACGCTAGCAGAAAATCTGTTTTCAGCCAAAGTCAAAAAGAGAGACAGATGACCTGGCCGCCCCATTCCATTTCAGCCAGTTGTAACGAAACATGCTATTTCGCTGCGGCGAAACGACGAAGTTGGCGGATACCTTTCTAGCCCGCCAAACTGAACCCCGACTTAATAATCTACTACTAGCAGTGAAATTCTCTTCGGAAAAAATTTATCTAGATAAATAACAATCCCGTCCTACAAATTGCCGACTATCGCCATTGTTGCTGCACTCTCGAATTACCATTGCCGCGACACACACACACGTCACGGTATGCATACACAATTCGGTCGGTCGGATAAAATTCTATTTTGACGAGGGAAAAGCATTTTTCGGAGCTCCGTGCTTAAAGCTGCACAGAAAACCTAACACGCGTGACACTTATATGCGCTTTAACAAAGACCGATGATGCGTTCGGAATCGTTCTATTTAATAACTCGCTATTCTATACGCAACGCCACCGGCATAAGAATATGCTTCCGAAAGAATTATTAACATTTCCGAAAATGCCATCTCGGTGTCTCTCAGCAATTAGCGCGCTGCAAACGGCATTTCTTTATTATCACTAGTAGACTGGTGTAGTTTTGGACAATTCCAAGACTCGGATAAACAATGAGCAGGAGCCAATTAGGAAGAATTTAATTATAATGAAAATAAGTTATCGACGAATTAGTGCTATAATGAAAATTAGTTATCGACAAATTAGTGTTATAGTGAAAATTGGTTGTGGCGAATTAGTTGCAACAAATTAATTGTATGAAATAGTAAAAATAAAAACGGTGACAATACAGTCGAAAAATTAAAACTGACGACAAACTTAAGACGCGTTATTAAAGCAAAAATGTTTCCCAAGTCGTATTTTTCAATAAAAAACTGATGCAACTTCATTCTCCGATGTCGCTTTCTTTTCGTGATAATAATCTCCAAAAACAAAAATGAAAAAAGGTAGAATAAAGCAAAAACTGTGACGACTGTTCTTAGATAAAGCAGCACCGCTGTTTGCAGAATCTTCCTATATATATATATATATATATATATATATATATATATTCTAATGACCGAATTTTAAACGTCAACTCGGAAAACTTCATTCGCCATACGAACGAAAAACAGACCTTAACCTCTTTTCCTCATCCTACTATATATCAATCCTACTTTTTAGGCAGAATCCTGGTTCTTTCGACATCCTTGACTTCGATCGCTACTGAAAATAAACAAGTCATCTTTTTACACCGCTTTCAATAACGCTATAGATAAAGAAAAGTAAAAATACGAAACAATATGAACCCGCGTCACATTAACCAAAAATTTAGAATGAAAGGATATTAAAGTGTTTTACGTCCGCTTCCTTTGTTTTTCCGGTCCAATTTTATTACTTTAATCACTTGCCTTCGATTATGTTTTTCAGATTTATTCACAAAAATTCCTACATTTTAACTCTGTTTACCCTCAACTTGCTAAATTAAAACAGCTTATTTCAACTCTCTCCCCTGCTCTGGTATGTTTACAGGAAACTCATTTGAAGCCCAGCAGTAACCCAACTCTACAAAACTACTCTCTCTTTACTTTCAGCAAACGACCAAGGATCTAGAGCAAATGAAAATGTTGCCATTATGGTTCATACATCCTTACAAATGTTTGTAGTGGCTACCCATTTCCCTGAGATATTTTCCTCGCCGATAACCCTGTGTAACTGCTGTGTATTACCCCAGACATGTTTCAGTCAGTACTGTCACAGGTCAGCCCGCCACTAATATTACTCCGCGATTTTAATGTCCACTCTCACCTCTGTGGGGAGCAACAGTGGAAAACTGACATGGCTCTGTCATCAGTAAACTGGTTCTAGATAGTGATCTAATACTGGTTCCCCCTCCAGGATACACCCATTTTAATTTGTCCCATGATATTTTCTCTACGATCGACCTACAACAACTTGTCTCGCCTTACCATCTTCTCTAACCTGAGCACTTTTGTGCTACAGGACTTATGTTCTAGCGGCCATTTCCGCATATGCCCGTCAAAAGTTTTTCCTACCCAAACTACCTAATCTAAGCCTCAATTTCTATTCCACAAGGCGGACTGAGACAAGCTTTCAATTAAAGTAAACGTTTCCAGCGAAACCATCCGAATCTCTTTATCTGAGAACATTAGCTCCTTTATCGACGCAATCGCTAATGTTGCTTTAGCATCGATATCCAGGTCCGTCCTAGCATTCAGACCTCGTCGGGTCCCATGGTGGTGTCTCGAAAACTAGGAACAGCCGTACACCAACGCAAACATTCCTTTAGGAAGTTTAAATCAACAGAATAGTCGTCGCGATAGCCTAGTTGCTAGAGCGCTTGACTTCCAATATGGCGGTCACGGGTTCAATCCCGAGCGACGACGAACTTATTACAAGAATTAAATAAAATTAAATAATCGCTAATAATCACGTGGAACACAATGGCAAACCACCACGTATAATATGCGCGCTAGGTCAGTACACAGCAGACCCACACCGGACGGACTACATTCGTATATCGATAAATCAAACGATTACTAATCAGTTCCGAATGTAGTCTTGCGTGTGTACACCTGCGTCGCATATAATAATTGCCTGGTACACTACCTGTAATATCGGTACAGCTCTAAAAATGTACAAATAGGTTGCGCCTACGGCACCTTAAGAAGAAGAAATCAACAGATCTATATTCTGATTTGATCGAATTTAAAAAATGCCGCGCAGCTGCGAGGAGCCTCGTTAGGTGCAAAAAACAAGAATCTTAGCAACAATTTATGCATTCAATCTCTACAATTACTTCTAGTCACAATATTTAGCCCAAAATTAAGACACTAAACGGTATTAGCCGTGCGACCACTTCCATTTCGTTAAATAAAAACGGTTCCATAATATTTGATTCCTTAGAGGTCGCAAATGATAAGCTAGTAGAAAGGACTCAGGGTCATTGAAGCGATTGACTTGCTTGATGTAGACTTATATTTAATTCAGCTTCGTTCGAGTTCACTCTGACGATAGATATGCGGTGGTTAATTTTAGTGAGAAGGGAAAATAGGAACTGGTCAAGGATGATGAGCGAGATTATTAGTTTATTGGAAGGATATTTTAAACGTCGAATCGTGATTACTTGCGCGTCTATTTTGACTTTACCGTCATTCTCGAATGACAAATCTGCATTGCTTTTCAACTTGAGAAATGTGACAACTTGATCTCTGCCGATTCACGAACTATTACGTTTGATGGTCCACGCCGACTAGATATTTTAGAGCCAAGAAGTAGTCACGATTGCTGCTTGTCAGAGTGTAAAGAAATATTTTAGTTAATTAGCGGAGATATTTGCTTTTTCGCTTTTAATTTTTCAGAAAAAGAATTCAACGTGGGAGAAGAGATGCATAAGAGATACTGCTTTGAATTTTATCACTCACGAAGCCTTTTTTGCATGAAAGAAAGCGGCTAAAAGGTTTGTTTTGCTTATGCGGAACTCTGTTTTTTATCGGCGTTATCGATAGAGCCACTTATGGTCGTGGTACGTGAATGCGTAACTTAAATACTGCGTGCAGTGAAAAAACTTAGTACCTGCGTCGGGTTTAGGTAGCGTTTTAGACTAACCAGTCAATTTACCGGCTTGCGACCGAAGGCGATTCATAACGAAGCTCTTGTCACACTATATCTATGTTAACTGATGTAATACGCGAACGCAAAAAAGCAATAAGGTATAATAAGAACTACTTTTTTTTTCTTTTTTTTTTTTTTTTTGGTACGCCAGTTGCTTTGACCCAACGACAAGAACAACTGTCTAAAGGTTAAAACGTTGTACGATTATAAATGAAAATCGCAAAATTAATAGGGGAATAACAGCTGGAGTTGGAAAGAAAAAGATAATAGAAGCATTAAAAGGAGGAGCAGAAAGGTTTAGCGCCAAGAGTTGAGAGTATCGAAGAGAACATTCAGTATAAATAGCGGAGCATTTAAAGAGGACGAGATTGGAGTCGCATACAAAAGGAGGATCAGAAACGTAGAGAGGACAATAGGGAGAAGGTGAAAGAGGAAAACGGGAAAAAGGGCAAAGAGAATGATTTTTAGTCTTAATCTAGTTAAAGAAACAACAGCAGAACGACGAGAAAAGAGGCTCGAAATCGAGGCTGAGAATTTGGAATAGGCTGAAGAAGAAGGTAATAAGAAGAACGGTTAGAGAAGAGAGAAGGATAGATGTCCACCTAAAGTCTGGAATAGTTACTTGAGGATTGAAAGAGGATGTCTGAGGCAGGGAAATTGTTGAGAAGTCAATTCAGGGAAGTTAAACGAGCTGGAAGGTATACTACATCGTTGCCTTCGATGCCAGAGTGGCTAGAAACCTATAAACAGTCAATAAGGATGGAACGTGTTGAACGCAAGTTGCAAATAGGAGCACGGGTAGAAAGAATAATACCATTAGAAGAATAGAAATAGCTTGAATGACAGATTTGGAGTCGGAAACGATGAGAAATTTTCAAATCCCCCTTGTAGAGGAAATAAAAGAGGCAGCACGGAAAATAGAGATTACCTCAGCTGAAAAGACTGAGCAGAAAGTAGGGAGTCTGAAAGATTCCGAGTGATTAAGTGAGGAGGCTGTAAAAGCACCGCCCAATCCGCCATCATTCTTGGAACCATCAGTAAAGATTTTTACATGAAAGGGGAATAAAGAATTTAACATGTGGACATATTCGTTAATATCACTTAACTATAGCAAGTAGAATTAGCGGGAAGGTGAAGAGCGGAGAAACAGATGGGCTATAAAAGAAAAAAATAAGGAAGCTTATTGAAGAAAAAGACATAAGGAGAGAATTTGGAAACCTGAACAGCTGTGTGAGCTAGAACCGGGATTTTATGTTGAACGAAATGCCAGCGGTCTTTAATATACCGATAGGAAGAAATAAGTTTGAATGAGGAGATCGGGAGACGTTTTATTAGGAAACGGCAGCCAAGTAGAGAGAAGATTTTAAGGCTCCAATACAGAGGTGAAGGTAAGTTTTGGATTCTATCAGTTTTAGAGAGAAGAGAAATAGAGACACTGTCATATAAGAAGTTCGGAACGAATGGTGGTTTTGTAAAGAATTAAGAGAATAAATGAATCACCGGCCCACTTAAGTGGGGACGTAAGACTTTTAGAAGATTTAGTCTTTTAAGACAAGAGTTGTATAGATGATTAATATGTTCTTAGAAAGTTTAGAAGGAGACCAAAGTAACATATATAGAATTAACAATAGGAATAGGATTTTATTGAGGGAAATAACGTTTACCAGAGCGTGATTATAGGGACGAAGGGTGAAAACAATAGAAGAAGACTTGGAAGAGGAAAGGAAAAGAAACATACTAGAGAAGAAACTACTGAGAACAGAAAGAGAGCGTTACTAATCTCTTCGTTGACAAAAGATAGATCGTCTGAGATGGAATAAATAAGAATTTCATTTGCAAAAAGGAGAAAGGAAGAACGTATTGGGAAAGCAGCGATATCGAATAAATATTAAAAAGAGTAGGACTAAGGTAGGAACCCTGGGGGAGACCGCGATAACTGCGTCTGACTGTTGAAAGCGAAGGAATAAAAAGGAAAGACGATCTATTTTGGAAAAGGTTAAGAATAACGGCAATGAGAACAGAAGGAATATTATGAGAAATAAGCATAGTAGCCAATGAAGAGAGATGAACATTATCGAACGCGCAGAATAAAGACGGCAACAGTGAACTTCTTATCTAAGAAATATATGTAAACGTCATAAAGGAAAGTGCTGATACAGTCGATCGGACTAAAACCGGGGCGAAAACCGAACATATTAGGAGGAAGAGATTATTGTGTTTCAACCACCAAACGAAACGATTGTTAATCGAGTCTTCAAGAGGCAAGGGAGATAGGTCGGAAAGAGGAGATTAGTTTCTTTTAGGAATAAAAATGATTATAAAGTCGTTTCAGGATTTTGGAGTACAACCAGAAAGTAGGAAAAAGTTAAAAATATCCAGAAGTGTATAACGAGAAGGAAGAGAAATTTTTAAGAATTAAAAATAATAAGTCATCCAATACGGAAGCAGAATGGGTTGATGTATTAAGAACAATTCATTGTACGGAAAGGAGGGGACAAAAAATGGTCTTCAGAAATATAATCGAGAAAGGGGAAAATTAACTTCTTCAAGGGAAGGAACATAGGTAGAAATGACGGAGTCCAAGAAGGAATGCGGTAACGAAAAATTGGAATAAAAGGAGCGCTCCGACAGGGAAGATCTAAACGCCCTAGCTAATTTACAAATCTGAGAGAAAGGTGTATCTCTAAAAAATGAAGAACAGAATAATTTCCAAGAATTCTTCTTGGCAATCTTTAGGATACGTATATACACAAACTCTAGCGTTGGCTTCTTTGTGAATCGGAAAGTTGGACATAGACAAGCGGGAGCGAAAGGATTTGAAAGTAACGGCATTTTCTAAAGGCTATTTTACACCCCTCGTTCCACCAGAGTGAGGAGGCAACAGAAGCTTTACAACGATGTGTAGAAAGGAAAGGAGAAGATGAAGAAAAAGCACAATAAAGGGATGGTGAAAAGGCTGTACTGAGATAAAGGATCAAAGTCAGCCTGAATAGAAGAGAAAGAGGAATCCGCCAAAGAACGAAATTAACCCTAGTCAACTTTGGAGAGAAACCAGCGAAGAGAATGAAGAAGCTTGAAGTGCAATGGAGAAGAGACATCATTAATAGTTAGAAGAATGGGAGTACGATCACAGCCAAAAATTCCATCAAGAATTCTCCAGAAGCATTTAACGCTCAGATTAGGAGAAGAGAAGAAAAGATGAATCGAACTAGGAGAAAAAAGGTTTTTGAATTAGGTGGGAGAAAAATCGTTAAAGAGAAAAAAATTGTGGTCTAGAATGAAGTTCTCAGGGATAAAGCCATAAGGGTCTTGAACGGAGCAACCCTAACGAGAAGAATGGACATTCCAATCGCTACCAGCGATGAACAGATTTGAAAGAAATGAAAGGAATTTGTAAAGAGGACAATTAGCAAGGCTAGAGTTGAGAGGGCTGTACACACACAAGCAAAGTAAATGGGATTTGGAAGGTTGTGTATCATATTAGGAAGATTAGGGGAAGAAAGAGGAAAAAATGGAATATTGTTAGACCGGTACAATAAGTCGCTTCTGGTTAAGATAGCCACGCCACCATACTTGTTCACACGATCGGAGCGAACTATAAGGAAGATTTTAAGCTGGATATTCAAAGAGAATTTGGGCCAAGTTTCAGATAATAATGCTACTTGAAAATTGTAAAGGTCTAATAAACCCTCTAACGCCTATATTCTACGGCAATTCCATTGAAGTATGTTTGAAGAATATGGCTAAAACATAATATCTTAACTTGAAAAGCGAAAGAGAGATGAATGACACACAGCATAAGAAATGTAAGAGAAGGCAGGATCGTAGCAATAGAAATAATTTATAGTGACAGAGAAAGAGAGTAAGCAAGACGTGTTTGAAGAGGGACCCGCAATATCTCAGGGTTCAGTGCTAATTTTACACCCTCTAAGATTAGTTGCAGCAGAAATAGAATCTGAGCAACCGAAAGAAAAACCTGCACGAATTTTTTGTAAGCCAGTTTGTAGGCTTCCTTCTGTGTAAATTAATTAACGATTTGTCAATAATTCTCCAAACTAAAAAAGAAATTTCAGAGGAAGAAAGCAGTGGCAAATTCCATATGCCAAGGGCTCAAGTTAGCAGTTATACATCGCTAGCAGGCGGAACGAGAAGGCCAAAAAAAAAAGAGAAGGATAATATTGACTTTACTGAACTAGAGGAATTTATTTTGGCTGCTTCACGAAAGGAGATATTTTCAAAATCCAAAATCATTTTTATGTCTTTTTGTCTTTGCCATTCCGGGCAAACATGGGGTCTAACGAAATGTGACAACTTTTGCAGTTGCAATGGAAGCTCCTGGAGATTGAGACATTCGGAGGAGGAGTGTTTGAGTGTACAATGGGAACAGATGAAGTGGGAGCTGCAGCAATGGCGTGCAATATGCCCGAAAAGAATTGGGAACACTGGGTGAGACAACGAATACTAGGTGAAACTGGGAAGCGAAGTTTATATATGGATATGAACTGAGGAAGATATGAGATTTGGCAAATTTTAATTTGACACTTCTGGTTGGGATCTTGGAACCACCGGAAGAATGAAAAATACGACGCACTGAAATAACTGAGATATAGGATTCAAGACCTCCCTTACTGTGTCATCTTCCAAAAAGGAGGGATAGACACCAATGATCACACTCCAATCGTATACAACGCATTACGTGGGATAAATGAATTAAGATTGTGAGACTTGGAAAAAAAAGACTTCATTAGCAAAAGAGGCGAAAGGGAATAAAACAAAGATACACCCTTTATCCGGAAGGACAATATCAGGTAATTTTTTGTTGATAAGTCTAACTAAGGTTAACAGATGAAAATACCCTATATTCTTTTCAGGAAAGGCATTTTCAATGAAGACTGGATGATCTAAAGGAAAGAAATTAAGAGTAATACTCATATTATTATTATCATTATTACTCGTATTGATACTATAATTATAATTGGTGTTATTATTAATATTATTATTGATTTGAAAGTTTTCAATAGTTTCATTAACACTGCTGTTATAATTATTAATATTGGACTGATCAGTTAAATTAGTTTGTGATATTTTTGCATCTTTCTTTTTGGTAAACGTGCAGCTGACAAAAATGGACTGGAAGGTTTGCGTTTTACAGACGCGTCAACCTCCAGGTAGGCCGTTATTCTGACGCCTCCATCTATTCTTCTTTCCATCTACTGATACATAGGATCTTCTGTCCTTCAGCAATAAAGATACAATTTTTGTTACTTGATAACCTTTACATAGTTGATATAATTTGCACTTTAGCAACCTATGGTTGACTGTATCGTATGCAGCGATCAAGTCTATGAACACAGCTCCTATGATGAGGTCTTCTTCATAACTGAAATCATCGAATAAGATTCGATATTTAACCTGTACACAATTGAAGAAACGACGCGACTCATCTTAAAAACACACTGTACCTTTTTAATAAACTTATTCTCAACTCATTTTCCTACCTGTGATTATAATCTTGATCACAAATAAAGGGCATGCGACCATTCTAATTCACTCGTTTTTGTGTTTTCCGTGGAGTCAACACTTCCCGCTTCCAACATGCGTCGTGATGATAAAAGCAATCGATCTGCTCCTCCGAATTTCCACTTGAAGACAAAAATATCTTCCGAACGAGTAAGAGTTTGTCTCTCCTTATTACATATTTAACATTTAGCGGCAAATTTTTTTTTATCTAAATACGAAGCCTCAATATGAATACATTAAAATTATAACTCAATGAAAAAGTGACTATTATGTGATCAATTTTTCCAATAGCTGTAACTTTAATAAGATTATAAGCAAAGGTGTTTTTTTCTTTTGGATTAATATTTTAAATTAACAGCAAATAGTTGGCTTTTGCCAACGATTTTAGCTCGATGAAGAAATAAGCGTCCCAATATAATATACTGTGTCAACACATACACAATCCAGCTAAAAATGTTGAGCTAGACATTTACTGAATCTCATTATGAGTATACAATTCCAATTATCACTTTACTTTTTCTAACTGAACCTACAAGCATTTTCCAGTGCTGTAAATAGAATGTAACTCTCCAACAAACAACACACCGCCATAAGGTGTTAACATAGTAAATCGCATTTTTCAAAAATATCATTTTGTTGAAATTTATCTATTTAACATATTTTTAACAATCAAACACTTATTTTTATTTTTATTCTTTATTTTTCATTTACATTTAATTAATATACCTTTTATATTTACTTGAAGTATACTGTACCATTCTGCTTTTAGCATATTACCAGTGATGGATATATGGCAATGTGTTAACCTTAAAGTATGTAAACTTAAATATATTTCTTTTGAATTTTATTTTGTACGTTTCATTATTGATGAACGACGCATGACAATGAGCAGTCCCTGACGATTTTGTATCGATTTAGATTTTAGTTCTTTTAACTTCCAATTAAATTTCGGTTTTGGGCAAATTTGCTATTTTAAATGTTTCATTAATTTAAAATCTTTACTATTTATAATATTCTTAATATTGATCTTGTCTCTACATACCTTTTGATTCAAACCTCTTTATAAATTTTTTAAAATCCATATTTAGCAGTGTATGGTAAAATTTACTAGATGCAATATCTAATAACTCATAGAATCCCAGGTAGTTCTAATTTTGTCCCTTTAATAAAAAATATAATTAATAATATTCCTTTTATGTTCTGTGCTGTTAAAGAATTTAAGTAACACTAGTTACAAAACTAGGCTAGCAAATTTAAAAAAATAGTCAACAATTATAATTGGCATGCATAATTTTCACACTCTCCAAATATTAACCTCTTAAAACATCTCTGTACATACATCTTCAATATATATATATATTTTTTATGGTTATTTTAATAAGTAATTAAAGATAGTCTGCCTGTATCACCAAATTCAATATAGCATAAAATTAAAGTAGACCTTTTATAATAATAAAAAAAAAAAAACAGATCTGTAATTTTTCTCTGATTCATAAGCCAATAGACGGCATTTTGTGGTTCTAGGTATGATTAAAAAAAAAATTTTTATGTTAATTGAATTTTTACACGTTTAAAATATGTATGTTACAAATATATGAACTTATACTGGAGGATGTATACGAGTAATTAAAAATAAATTGATTTTTTGTAAAACAAGTTTGTTTATTCTTATTTATAATATTAAATGAATAAATATAAAATATTTAATTTTTTAATTTTCTTCGGGCGGTGAAAGAAACACCACTTCAATTGCTGAATTACAATCAGATGAATAAGCACTGTCATCACAATAGGTTGATGGTGATGAACACTGTATATTATAATGTAACGTAGAAGAAAATAGATCATTGTTTAAATGTTGCATTCCTCTAGACAGCAACAAAGTACTTAATTCAAGTTTAATTCTTGCTTGATCATGTTTTGGGAGCTGCTTTGTTACTTCAGACATGCTTAGGAAAAATGAGTCCATTTCATCCAAATTTTGTAAATGGTTAGTTTTATTTTCACATCTTTCCTTCCGAACTGCATAATTATCCTTTAAAATTTTAACCACATCGTTGACTTCTGTGTTATCCATTTGTAATTCTTTTCTATTTTGACTCTCTTCATTTACAAGTTCCCTGCTTTGAACGAACTCTCTGTTTTCTTCATCTAGTTCACATTCTGAATATAATGGTACCGTATCGTCTGCATCAGATTCCCCTGGCATAACTGTAAAATGCTGCGATTCACATAAATTATCAGTAATTCTGTAACGAAAAAAAAAAAAAAAATATGACATCAATGACAAACAAAAATAAAATTTATCAGTTTAAAAGTTGGTTAAAGTAAATTATTTTTTGAAGTACTCACTTTCTAGTTTCTAAAAATGGTAAGAGAAATGCCATTTGTTCCTCATATTTCCAAATTTTTTCTTTACCAACTATTCCATTTCTTATATTTTGACGGTGTCTACATCTTACTTTATTAAAATATTTTCTTAGTTCTTCCCATCGTTGCTTCGCTTCATTTGCTAAAAAATAATACATTAAACATAGGTAATATATATTTTTTTTTTTATTCTTATTAATATTGTAATTTAAAAGCAAACGCAATTAATATTAAATAATCGCTAAGAAACAAATTTATTTTGCTCAAAAACAGCTAGCAATAGAATCATTAATAATTATAACAGAAATGTGCAAAAATTTAAAATAGCCAATATTGCTATTTTTAGGCATGAGGATAGAGTATCAAGCAAATTAGTATATTTGACTATACATTTATTATCCACATCTGTAGTAATTAGTTAATTGATTAAAATTCAATTTACTGATATAAAATTTCAATTTTGTAACTTATACCATTTTTTTAAAAGAATTACTCAATAAAATACTTGTATAAGAGTAAAAATAAGCATAAATATCAAAAATCATTCATGTATTTATATATTTTCAAACAGACAAAATTTAACCATTACTGATAATTAATAAGTTTGTTGTGACAAATTCTACGATTACAGAATATATGACATTCTCTTTATTTTCAATTTCAATCCCACTACTTCTAAAAACTTTTTATAGGTATGCATACCATTCACTTTTTTCCCATATAATCTTATGTACATATACCTTTCAAAAAAAAATATATATATATATCATATCTTATACAGATTTAAAATGAAGCACCTTAAACCCATAGTCAAGGGACTACAATATTAAAAACTCCTTTATTTAAAACTAAACTTAATTAAATATGAAAAATTTCCAAGAAGTGTATGCTAATGTAGCAATTGTTGCACTTTAATATGTTAAACTTTGAAACGAAAACAGGTAATCGTAATAAAAGAAACTGTTAAAAAATAATTATACGAAAGCCAAAATGAAATACTGCAATTGTACTGAATTTTTTTATTTTCAATATGATCACTTTTGTTATACTTTTTATTATTTCATTTGCATAGATTTTTTCCTAATAAAATAAAAATGTTCTCATTGTCCGTAAAGTGCAAAATGTCTCTACTAGTAAAAGTTTCTAGCTACAAGCCTGCGTACTATGAAAACGTTCTACAGCAATTAATTATAAACACAAATTAACACTTCGTCAAAAACAAAAAAATTAACCGTTTGAATTTATGTTAAACACGATAAAATAGGTCAACAAATTTAATGTGATCACAAATAGCTGTTTATATATAGTTGAAAATTTAACTGAACTAACACTAATGTAATTTAAATACTTATTAAAATGAAACGATGAACATTAAAAAACAACTTCTGGATACCCAAAAATAAAGCTAGTCAATAGCTTTTAAACGTTTTAAATAATCCGGAAAGGTAAAATCGTCATAAATTTTATATTACTACATAATTTAATATTGTACTTCAAGTATACAAAAGAAGCTTTATTCAAATAATAAAAAAGCAAAAGCTGGATTTTAAATCAACACAAGTTAATAAATACCAGATAGATTATATGAAAAGAAAATCATTACTTTTAAAATACGTATTTTTAAAATTTATTCAATCAACTGTAAAGTGTGTCCTTTTATTTTATACATGTACACAGTCTAGCCATAAATACTGTCCACCAGTTAAATCGAAATATATCGAGAACACAAAGAGGTATAAAATTGAAAATAATATATTTGAAAAGAGTATTTCCATAGCAATCGATTAGTAAAAAAATTATTCGAAATGGCCTCCTTTCGCCTTCACACGTAACTTCAAACGGTTAACAAAGTCGCCAATGCTCGCAAGCAACGTTTCGAGCGGAATTCCAGCTGCAGCTTTCGTGATTGACGCTTTCAAAGATTTCAGGTTGCGGTGTGGCTTTTTACACGCTTTTTCCTCCAAAATCTGCCACATGCCGTAATCAAGGGGGTTTAAATCCGGGTTTCCAGACGGCCAGTCGGAATGACGAATACATTCCGGAACATTTTCTTCTAACCATTTTTGGGTCGTCTTCTCCCTATGGGCTGGCGCAGAATCCTGCTAGAAAACCCAGCGCTTATTTTTGAATAAGGTTTGGTTGAGAGGCTTCACAATAGCATCCATCATCTTTTGATAGACTTTAGCCGAAGTTTTAACACCAGTTTCACAGAAATGAATGGGAGTAGCGCATCGATATGAAACCCTCCACCAAACCATCACATAAGAAGGGTGGTGGCCCCGTTGCACCCTGAAAACTTTGTCTTTAGCTTCATATGAGCTTCTGGCGTACACTTTGTTTGTTAAAAGTTTCTTCTACCGTGAAAATTTTCTCGTCAGTAAAAAGAATTTTCCGGTAACGTCCAGAACCAAAAACACGAAGCAGATCTTTCGATCGTTCCAGTCGAATTGCTTTCAATTTGTCCGTCAACAGGTGATCGATGCACCTCTTATACGCTCTGAAACGTAAATCATTACGTAGTATGCGAGAGATGTTTCATGGCGCGATATTCATCCCACGAGATAGTATTTTTTGTTTTCGTTACGGGTTCTTTCGTATGCGAGCTTGTACAGCTTCAACAACATTTGGTGTGCGAGCAGTGCAGGGGCGGCCGGTAGTAGGACGGTCTGTCACATCGCCTGTCTCGCTGAAACACATTGAATAGTTCGATAGACGAACTTTTGACTAATGTTAAGCGGTTGAAGTTGGGAGAATATCTGCTAACCATTCCTGCCCGCCTTATGCAAGCCTAACACTGCAACGCGCGTATGACATTCGGACCATTCCATTCTTGGAGCCAACAAACAAACGTCATACTGTGTGTAAAAAAACAAGCAACACTGACGATCTGAACGTGAACAACTCACTCGAACAGTATTGCTATTGTAGGGCACTGAAAAATCTCTCGTTTGCACAACGGACAGTATTTATGGCTAAACTGTGTATATATGTCAGATGGACAGAGTAAATTGAGTAATCAGTTAACAAAATATTATATATAAAAGTAAATGTAATGTTTAATTAACGAATTTTTAAATTTTATGCTATATGTCAGTTAATACCTGATATATTTAATTCTTTCCCAATTTCCTCCCAAATTGATTGCCGTAAATTGTGATTGCGATGATCTATTAATTTCTGATTATATAAAATTTGATGATTTCTAATTTTTTCTATTAAATGCTCATCCATCTGAAACTGAACCTACGTATTAAAAATGTAAATATATATTATCAAAACAAAAGACGTGAAGTAAAATATAATTACATCTGCCACAAGCCGACAGTGGAAAAACATATCATGTGCGAAACTATCGACACATAACAACATGTAAAACGTTCCTACATTTTTGGTTAATAAGTGAGCTCGTGTAACGTAATAGTAATGTATTTCTATATTTATACTTACAAATTTATTTCGAACTTTGGTATTCATATGGAACTTTAAAATATGTCGCTCAACATTTTTTTTGGTCTTAAAATTTGCTGAACACACATAACATATCTGGAAAAATATATAACATTCAATAAAATTTTTAAATAATTTCACGTATATATTCAGAATATAATCACGCTTTTATTTACTATCTCACTATTCTAATAGAATTGTAACATTAATTGTGTAATGTGCTAATGTAAAAGCAGTGCCTGTGGAGGATTATCTTACTAGTACACGTAATATTAATTTAATACTTACAAAAACACTGTTTGAATTGGGTAAGTAACTCCTTTGGCGATGTTCATGTTTATGTATCAAATTATGTCGCGTAAGCCCTTTTTTGTACATAAAATTTTTATTACATATTGTACACTATAAAAAAGAACATACATATTTATATGTACATATTTATGTATATATATATATATATGAATTAAATAAAAACTATGGTAAACCCCTAACATTCATGGTTTCTACATTTGCAAACGAAAAAACACAGTTTTAACATCCCTAAAATCTTGAATACGTACATATGATCGGTTCAATAAAACCTATACTGAAATTTATCGGTTTTTCATTTTTAAGTTACAATAAAAAATAGTGCTAAACGCATAAGTATTTAAAATTCTCAATTTATGTTCTATTAATGCGATAATAAAATATTTTTGCAACAGCGTCATAAAAAAAAAAAAAAAAACGACATTGTTTTCCAAACCACGAGTATGATTATTTTAAGTTTATTTTTACACTATTTTTTGATGAATTGTTATTCGTATTATAAAAAAATTCGGATAATATTTTCTGCCTTTTAAAAAACAAATTTTCAATGTCTATAAATCATTGTAAAGAAGAAAATTATTTTTTTCGATGTCTCGGCAATTATCGCTATAAAGTTCTGAAACGTATCTCTCCCGAATGTTTAGGGCTTACTGTATTGACATTTTCTTTAACATTTAAAATTAACAAATTTTGTATTTATACTCACAATATATTTTTTCTCCACATCCATGTGACAAATGAAAATATGACTTTTAACATATCTCTTACGTTTAAATTGCTTTTGACATACATCGCATATCTAAAATTATAACAATAAATCCAATTTCATATTAAGTAATCAACTTGATACATATGATTATAGTTATGCTTTTAAAAACTTTTACTTACAAATAGATTTGTTTTCGCCATTTTATATTCATGCATTTTATTGTGCCTTGAAAAATTCCACTTATTAACAAAACTTCTGTTACATGTTGTACACTGTAATAATAAAATATTAGCACACGTTATTCACTTGAAGACGAACTTGTATTTACAATGTTTTACTACATATCACGTAACTTTTTATTATACCTTTAAAAATTTAACATTTATAATTAGTTATACGTACGACAAAGTTCGGTTGTAGCATTTCCATATGGACAGTGGTGATATGACGATTTAAATTCGATTTATTGCTTAATTTCTTTAAACACACACCACATTCCTATACAATTCATAAAATATATAGAAACAGAAACAATCGCAATTATATAACATCTACAATTACTTATATAAATTAAATTCAACATATACTCACGATACTATCCATTTTGCAAAATTTAAACATCAACCGGTAATTCATATAATATGTAGAAACAGAAACAATCGCAATTGTATAACATCCATAATTACTGATATAAATTAAATTTAATATCTACTCACGGTACTATCCATTTTGCAAATTTTAAACATCAACCGGTATGTATACAAACATTAGCAAATATGTACATCTTCGATACGACCGCAGTTCAACTTAATTACAAAACCTGTTATTATAACGACCTGCTCTTTTTAAATCCTCCGTAAATATGCTTGGCACCACACTTTTAGGAAATCTAGCGTCTTGTGCGCAATTCTGCGTTCAATTACCAACACTGTACAAAAGAATCCTTTCTTGACCATTAAAAATTCTTGTCGCTAGGATAACTTTAATTTGAACCAACGCGTCTTATCAGTTGTTTTGATTATTACATGTTTTTGAAATTTTTCGGAAGTATGTTTAATCTAACAATCAATAATGGGAGGTGAGTGAACTATTTAAAATAATTGATTTGTAAATTCATGTAAATCTGATGAAGTATACTGTCACTCATGAAAGAACGATTGTTTGAGTTAAAAAGTGAATAGTTGCAACTCTTAATCATAATGCTAAATAGGTAAGTTTTGTGATAAAACACGATCTTACCGTTTATGTTTTTTTTTCCCGTTATATGAGTTTTGACTGTTACATTTTGTATAAATTATTATATGTATTTTAATAACTTCAAAATTAAAATTTAGTTAACTTCCACTAATTACGTTAAAAGCATAAAGAGATCACAATAGAAAACAAAAATCTGTTTAGATACCGTGCGTAATATTGTAATGTTAAGAAATACAATTTTTTCACAATTTGTAACACATAAAATACCTAACATTCAATTAAAATGGTAAAATTAAAAATTTCACATTCGGTGAAATACAAATCAGCACTTACATAGCGGATAGTACTAAAATGAACCTGTAACCACTGAACTACATATTTATTTGCTAGAACTTGTTTTTTAACTTTTGCATTTATAATATTTTACGAAAAAGTCGTGAGATCGTGTCCTATTGCGAATTTACTTACGCTCACTATTAAGCTCACAAGGTGTAAACAGTATACTCAACTTCGGATCGTGATGTTAAATATATTCACCGTTCGCATACATATATACATTCACATTTAATAAATTATAGCAAGTAAATATGTATTTTAGTAGTTATAAAACTAGTACGTTTTATACTATACCAGATGTATAAATATTAGTTCAATTTTACGGAAAGTATAGTTTCTAATCTATTTTAAGTGGAGCAGTTTTTTTTTTACATATTACAGTATGATGATTAAAATTTGACTGCCTAAACTTAAAGTGAATTTTTCATACTGTTTTACATAACGGTTTTTTCTATTATGCATTGATTTTTGCGTTTTTTAATATCGCTATTAAATATATGACTGGATTTTAATTTAGAATCTATTAAAATAGATACAAACACAAGAAATTAAACAATAAAAGACGTAGCAATTAAAGCAACTAATTTTAGAAGCGCACTAAGCAAAAAATTCAACAGAACTTTTTTTTAGATCCTTGGCATTGAAAGTAAATTTATATATTCCATAAACCTCAGTAATTTTGTAATTAACAGTTATCGCTATTAATTTACTGCATTTAATTAATAAAAAGTAAACCAAAATAGTTTGTTCTATAAAAATTATATAACAAAAAAAATTACACGTGATTTGGTCGCATTTGTATTATATAACGTAGGTGCAGTAAATCATAAATTTCCTGATATACATGAAAATAGTAGTTTACGAAAAGTATAATAAAATAAATTTATTTTGCAATGTCACAAATGTAAAAGGGTTCCCAGTACATATCTTTTATTCAACAAACATTCCTATATAATTACAAATCCGGTACGATAGCGAGTAAGCAATGTGCCTCCGATTAATTTTGGTCGAAATTTTACTTTGTTTTACTATTATTCATAGTGTGTGTGAATTAACACAAACTATAAATACGAGAAGAAAAAAAAACGAATTTTACCAAAAAAATAAATTTGTTATACGTGACAAATCTAAAAATTGAATATACCGTTTATCACTGTAAAATAGTAAACTTGTGTACAACATGTTTATATTTGCAACCTAAACGAATACTATGTATGTTAAATAAAATAGATATGTTATTTTCATCAAGTTATTTCCATTTTGTTTATATTAAATTATTATTTTTAAATGGTTCAAAATTAGTATGCGGAAATTCGTTAAAATTGAATTTACTTAATAAATAACACGGATTTTGAATATTTATCTACTCCCGTTATAATACAGCAAATATTCCCATATGTTTAAGCGTTCCGTTTCTTACTTTTAATATAACCTTTGCAAATAAATTAAAAGTTTTACACATTTACAAAATGTAAACAATTAACTTTTTTTCTTCTTCTAATATCGGCGTAAAATACAATTAATGTAGATGTAAAAACAAAAATTTGCAATTTTTTAAAATAAAGTAAAACCATTCTTCTCTTCAGACAACAAAAAGTATTCAAATGACCCGTTGTTTCTAATCCGTTTGTACTAAAAGTTGTTAAGAATGAACTTTCAAATTATCTCAGATTTATTTAAAACGAAAAAAAAATCGAATCGAGTATATAATTTAATGACTATAATTTCTTCTATACATTTACGTACAAGGAAAGTTTTAATTTTTATAATTCAAACAATAAATTTTTATTTATATATATATATATATATATATATATTCCATATGAAACTGCGGTGTGGTAATTTTATCAGCCATTGAATAAAATATTACTCGGTTTGAAACGGGCAGTAAATATTTTATGATTTATTAATAACTCTTCTTCTTTTTGTTGGTTCTGTATCTGCATTAGATGTTAGCGACTATTCTTCTGGCGATTTCTCTGTCGGCCATGCTGTATGGCAATAACGATATCCGAATTCCCGTCCATTCTCTCGCATCCTCCATCCAGGTTCTTCTTCTTCTTCCTCAAGCTTTTTTTCCTTCTATTTTTCCTTCAATGGCCGAACATGTAACTTTATAAATCATTAATCCACCAATACACTTAATTACTCACCATAGTTGACCTAGTAAAGTACTCATAATACTAAAAATTAATTTTAATCTACGTTTTGCACATTTGGCATTTTTAATTATTGCAGTAGATAGTCGCTCTTAGTTTTTTGCCGAACAAACTGTAGCACAAATACTTTGAGAACCGGTTTTAAATTAATAATAAAATGGTCCATTTTCTATAAACAAATGCAAACACGGGTATGAAATGTACTAGAAACAGATTATATAATGATTCACAAAATATACATCATGAAAATAATAAGAAACCTTAAATTTATTAATTTCGCGATGTACATATATTTTGTTTTGTTTTTTTATGTATAATCGCGATAGTCTAGTTGTCAAAGCAGTTGCTTTCGATTACAAAGTCCTGGGCTCGATCCCAAAGGACGACAGCAATTATTACAAAAATAATAAATGGTCGTTAATAGTCACGTGAAAGGCAGTGGCAAACATGCATACCACCATACGCGTGCTAGTTATATACAGGCCCACTTATAACTAGGCACGGGTAACTCCGGATATAGTTATATCCTCGGAAACATATCCGCGGTCGGACATAGTCGGGTATATCTGTGACGACATATTTCAACTCCGAAAAATGTCACACAACAAACAAATATCATTCCGGACACAGTTGAATTCACCTCTGGAAGAGTGATTTGATATATCTCCGCTCCGAAAGGCGACAGCTGCTCTCGCAACTGTCAAAATTTGCTTTATCATTACTGTTTCACGGAATTACGTCATGTTCACAGACTGCCGTAGCGACAGTGTAATTTAAAATGTTCAACTCAGAATGAGTAATATGATACACGAATTTAATGTTTAGTGTTATTCGACGCGACTTCCGATGATGGCCAGTGTAAGCTGGTCGAAACGTTAAGCGAATAAATATCTTTTTAAAAACGCACACTTGTTTCCGAAAATTATTTATCATAAGAAATATCCTATTTAGCAGAAAACAGCATGTATGTGGGAGAGTTTTTCATCCGCTGTCAGTAAATCGGAACTGCGCGAAGAAAATGCGCACCATGTTCAAAGACATTTTGTTGCTTTGAGCGCTCGGAGTTGGAGTTGAATACGCAGACTAATATTACGATTATACGCTAGATATGAAATAGAGTACTCAATGGGAGTTGGAGTTATGAAACGAATGTACATATATCCGCAGTCGGAACGGACACATATATGTACCCAAAACTACTCTGGCGGAGTTGATTTGCGCATCTCTACTTAGAACTGCATTTGTGTATCAATAAATTAAACCATTTACAATCAGTTGTCTTCAGTCTACACTAACGTTCTATAGTAACAGTTGCCATGAACACACTAGATCCGTACAACTAGAATTAAGTAGGCGAGTGGTACAATTTAGATCGGTTTATACTTTAAAAAATTTTAAAAATTGTCGAAGAGAAGGAAAAAACTTTTCGCTTTTTCTACCATTGTATGATAATGTACGTGTACTAAGATTTTGCAAAACTTGTCTCACAATGTCATTTTTCTTCCATTTATATTCGTATTACTTACGATCTGTCTATTCCACCAATATTTAGCGTTATATAAAAAATGCATTGTGGCCGTCATTTATTTTTCTACTACAATTACATTAACATCAGTTTTGGTAGACTTTTTTTTTCCCTCTAACGATCCTAATGGTTAGTTTGTAAAATGCATAAAGGTCTTATTATATACTTACCCGTGCAATCATAAAACGGAAAAATAATAATCGGCAATTTTATTCACTCGTATTCGCCTTGTACATAAACGCCACTCGCTAACACATATTTCAAAGACGCACTCACACCATTCATTCCCATTCATTCATTACACTCTCACACACTTAATATAAAATCTTCTAAGTGTGTTGGTCGTCTGTGAGATCTTGAATGATTTTTATGGAGTTTCAACTGTCGCTGCCTCGTAGCTCTGCAGTTTAACTATCGGACCGTTGTGTGTTCTGTATTCGGTTTTTCGCCATTGTAAACTGCACCTTTTTTCGAATTTTTCTCTACTGATCATCACAGTTTCGCAACTGGTCAAACTGTCGCTTTAATGAATATGCATCGTCCAATCTTATTGACGTAGCAATCTCTTCTCTATTATTCCTACTTTCAACGGTGGTCCTATATAATTTCTCGATAGAATTCAAACACCCACTGAGACTACAACGCTCTCAGCACTGTGAAGCGATCTCAACTTGAGTTGCGCAAATCAACCCCACTAGAGCAGTTTTGGGTACATATATGTGTCCTTTCCGACTGCAGATATATGTATATCCGCTTCTCAACTCCAACTCCGCCTAATGCTCAGAAACGCACAAAGCGACAAAACGTCCTTGAACACACGGTGCGCATTTTCTTCGCGCAATTCTGATTTATCGACAACAGATGAAAACTTCTCTCACACATACATACTGTTTTCTGGTGAATAGGATATTTCTTATCTATAAGCATAAAATAACTAGTTCGCATCGCGTCAAATAACACCAAGCATTTATTAATTCGTGTATCATATTACTCATTCTGAGTTGAACATTTTAAATCACACTGTCGCTACGGCAGTCTGTGAACACGACGTAATTCCGTGAAACAGTAATGATAAAGCAAATTTTGACAATTACGCGCGCAGCTGTTGCCTTTCGGAGTGGAGATATATCAAATTACTCCGCCTAAAGGTGAATTCTCAACTGTGTCCGGAATGATAATATTTGTTCGTTGTGTGACGTTTTTCGGAGTTGAGATGTGACGTCAGAGATATATCAGACTGTATCCGATCGCGGATATGTTTCCGAGAATATAACTGTGTTCGGAGTTACCCATGCTTAGAGACTTTCAGCTAGCGTATTCTCTAGATTTTATAACATCCAGTTTTATCCGTAATTACCAGTTGAAATATATGTATATAGTAGTAGTTGTTCGTTCAGTGATTTCCCATTCGCTAATGATGTCGCTCTATTTTCATTTATATCAAACCAGGTTCACGCTCCATCGACTTAAACTTTTTCTTTATAATTTGGACATATCGTTCCATTATTGGTCGCTGGGTATTTAAAAGTAGAGTATCCTTTGTCGAGTACTATTTGAATTGTCGACTCTTAAAGATCGCTGCAATATCAGAAAATTTCTGGCAAACTCGTGATACGATAATATTTTTTTTCTAAGTGTTCTGTCGTATTTATGAATATTGGGTTTTTCATAATTTCGATTTTGCGTTTACTATAATTAAAAAAAAAAAAATGGTGACCGTAGACTGGTTCTGCATAGTCCAAATGTATCGGTCGGAAATTATATGCCGCTTCTTCCCAGTGGAGCAACTCTACTTTTTCCGGATTACTAGCGACTAACTGGCAGTATTATGCTCTCCAATGTTTTTATCGATACCAATACACGCGTATCATCCACGAGCTAAACTTTTCATTTTAATAATACCTAAACGAGTGCGGTGAAATTCTTTTAAAATCGACAAGAGTAAATTAAAATTATCTACGGGGTTATATTTTTATTTCGTGACTTTGTTAATTTTTTTTCTTCTTCCAAATTACATTTTTAAATAAATCCGAAGTAACACTAAAAATCATTTTATTAGAAACATAGTCGGAAAATAAATTAATTTTTATTTAAAAAAGACGCGTAGTTTACGTCATAAAAATTAAAACAACAGGCACACCATTCCGTCTATTTTGAGTGTAACATTCGTCTATGATTAAAAACATTTTACAGTATAATACGAGTATGTGCTTTAGTTACGGTGAACACTTGATTATAAAATTTAAGTTTAATTTTTATCGTTTAAAATTCCCCGCATACAGAACGGTGAAACAAAAGATATGTGTAAATGTTGTCGTGATTGGGGTAACTCGCGAATGCCAGATCCCAACTTGTTACACCAAAAACATGCGCCTTACAATCATGAACATATTTATGTCGGTGGCGCATTCCAATTATAATCACCCAGATCCGAGCACGATTGTAAAGTTCAGTTGGCCTGAAATAACAGTGACACTCTTTTATGTCATACACATTTGGACCGTGTCTAAAATGAACCGAAATATTCACACAGACACTTTAACTGACCGACCGGTATCTTAAGCAAAATAGTACCCCGCAAACAACGCACTTCCACAAAAGACAAATCGAGTTAATATTAAGTCCACTCATACAATCGAAGATAAACCGACATTTTATTTTCTATTTACGGCTGCTAATTCATTTATGAACTGTATTTAATTTAACTACGATTTCGCATATACATACATATATATGTATATCTATGATGTTTTATAGTTTATTGGCGAATAAAATTTTTGAAATTCTCCGATCGATTCGATTACCATGTCTTGATATGAACTAAGCGCACGTACCTGTGGCATTTCGTGCGTTGTCAGCATAATGACTCGGTGTTTCGCTGAAGCTGACTACTGCGGGTGCAAAACTTTGAGTTAGAACACTCAGAGCTAAAGCTTTGAGATAGCTAACGAAAGTCTCGCAATATCGAATAGATCACTGATAACTTTCGAGACACAGAACAAGCTATTTTTAACACCACCAATTTTTAGTATACATTAGCTAGAATAAATTATACAATAAATGAGAATATTAAAATACGGCGGTACTCTATGTAAGTTTTTTCTCGATGAAATGATAGAATAACGAAATAGATACTACGCAAGTTGTTTTCATTGATTAAAGCTACCGCAAACTAAAGTTAACCCGAGTTCATCCCTTGGATCACAACCGCGTTTGTGATACGGATCATATTCTTTTTGAATGTTCCGTTCTTGTGCAGGTAAGTTCTTACACCTTAAACTACCTACTTCATTTTGTGCTTCCTACATACTTTCCTTCACCAGATGTTGTTCCAGTTTTAGCAGAGTTCATTTCCTCTATTTCTCTATATATTAAAATTTAATCCTTTTATTCGTAATTCTTGGATGATGGGTCACATTGCCTTTGCCCCCCTCCCCTCCAAAAAAAAAAAAAAAAAAAAACCCGAGAAGAAACAATAACTGCTCGTAAAAACTGCTGAATGTGGGGCAATTTAAAATTTAAAATAAATCGTCGAATTTTGACAGCTAAGGTTAAAATACGTTTTCATAATGAGTACTTTTATCGAAGGGAATTACTAAGCATGATGCACATGTATCCGTATAATGTTTCATGGTTTACATCACTCAGATGGAAAATGAACTTTAACATTAAAATTTCAATTTTTTTTTGAAAGTGGTTCCTTAAAAGAAAAAAACAGATAGTAAATAATTCATCGGAAACAACTGTGTTTTTTTTTAAAAAAGATATTTATTCGCTTAACGTTTCGACCAGCTTACACTGGCCATCATCAGAAGCAAACTGAAGAACGGAACGAAAATTGCGCCGTTCTTCAGTTTACTTCTGATGATGGCCAGTGTAAGCTGGTCGAAACGTTAAGCGAATAAATATCTTTTTAAAAACACAGTTGAAACGAATTATTTATTATGAGTAATCCACTGTGAAAGCTTTTAAATATTTAAGAAAAAAGAAGAAAAAAAAACAGTTTACGCGTGATAATATTATTGTTATTGATAATTAATTTATCTTATTCTTCTAACTTTTAATATTTAATTTCTCTGTTTTTTTGAAATATTACGATGCTACAGAATCTAGTCTACCGTAGTATGGATAGACCATATTTACCGTATGCATTGCGACCAGGCACGTCTTCCGTCGCACAAACATTTTTCCCTACCGCATCCGCAACATCGTTGAATTCCAGGACCGATCCTTTAGACGGAGTTCCGTTCATTCTTAATCCACTATTAGAAAAGAACACGATAATTACGCGCAAACTAGAGGAATTGCAAAGGTTAATTGCAAGTTGCGAAAAAAAGATAGAACAATATAGGAGCAATGTGGTAATGAATATCTACGACATCGATGAAGAAAGTCTCAGGAAGGCAGTCGAGGAAGGAAAAAAAATTTAAATGCTCCAACAAGTTTGACACCGTATAAAATGACGATAATGATGATGTTCAAAACGAAAAAAATCTGGAAAATTTCCGGCTACACACTTCTTTTAATTTTTATTAACATAAGATTTCGTAACTGATTTTTTTAAAATTTTCGTGTTTTTAACACTATTATTAGAAATAAAGTCTGCATTTAGTTATTCCGAAGTTGTTATTCAAAAATTTGATCTCATTTTCTTTTATCCTTTTTACTAATTAAAAAGAAAACACGTGTAAATACAAGACACTGCACTAATATTGTATTTTCAAATTTTATCTTTACGAGTAATTATAATTTAATTAGTTAATTTTTAGTCGTTTTTTTTTTTTTTTGATCTTACGATTGCACACTGCTATTTAATTCTGTAAATATGTAAATTTTTAGTAGTTTTCAATTAAGCGGCTGTTACTTACGTCGCTATATGCATGCGTACAGAGAACCACTCTTTATTCGGTTGTAAATTGAATTAGCCCGTAGAGGTGTCGTGTTCGTGGATATTTTTCACCATTGTTCCCGATTTTTTTCTTCGACAAACTATATACATGCTCGACGGCTAAATCGTATTTCCCGTATTCGAACAGTCCATCGCGCTGACAGGCAATAGCCTATGGTATCCAACGCTCTATGCCATTTTCTTTTCACATGAAATACGCGCAATATTTAATATTTTCTCTGGCAGATGTACATGTGATAACTGTTGCGCGGAGCACTAATGTCTTGCGGGGCAGGTGCATTAGTTTTGTTCTTCGGAATTATAAAAACTCTTTTCCATCGTCATCGTATCTCGAAACTGTCTCTATTGATGATACGCATTGTACAACTAATGCACTTTAAAATAAAACCAATTTCGATTGATGTTAAAATAAACAGCAGGTTTAGCCAAAAAAGCTGAAATTCGAAAAAATTTACTATACGGTAATTTCACTATATATGGAAACCGGGGGCTCTTTCGGTTATATTGCAAGTAGCAGAAATTAGACACGCTAAAAGAAATTATTAAATAACAAGAATTAGAGGAATTATTTATAAAAATATTAACGCGAGCATTCTCTTCTATGCAAACTGCGATAAAGTAATAGTAGTGTGTACATAACCTAAAACATTTTCTGCGAATAGATTAACAAACGGTGGAATGCAACCATCATTTTAGTTTTTGCTACAAAGTGACCATTTTCTAGATAACTTCGGGAAAAGTCAGAAAATTTCATTATCTACTAAATCTGTTGAAAGTCGAGAAATGTGAATGAATAAGCTACAGAAATACCCGTGTAAAACTTGAAAATATTAAAAATGACTGAAAAACTCGGTATCATATATGCATTTACACTATATAAAGAGTTAATAAAAAAAAAGTAATATGATGAAACATTAAAGTAGTGACGAATTCTATTATGCTATATTATTAAAAAGTAAAAATTCCGTTGTGATTTTGTTCGCACTATTTACATGTCGAACAGTAATGTGAAAATTATACAAGTGTATATAATTATTACGCTCGTCTTTCTACAAATCGATAATAATTCTATTTTGATTTTTCGATGATCAGTGTACCAAAATAACGAAAAAAAAAAAAAAAAAAATATTGCGAAACATTTGAAAATTATATAGTTTTTTTTTCTTTCTGGTTATTGTTTTCTCTAAATCAAAGAAGAACGGGAAAGTCAGGGAAAAAAGAAAAAAATATCATCCTGTTTCTTATTTTCTTGATAGTGTAATAAGTTTTACCACTCTACTATTTTCATTTTAAAACGAACTAACGCAACTGGGTCTCAAATTCTAAATTATTCGTTTGTGTTGCGTCGAATGCTATATATTCGGCGCTATCTCTTGGTTAATTTGAAAAATGAATTAGTATACACGTGCCGAATATCGGGGCATCATCGGATTTGATCACGATCGCAAAGTTCATTGCACTGCGAAGTTTTACTTTGTCGTGTGTGTATGTGTTTGCGATCAAGTCGTTCGATAAAGTCCGATGAATTACCGATATTCGGAGATGATGGATACCACCGCTGTGACCGTGTATGTATACTAATTCCGAAAAGTAGTTACGTTTTGTTCGGCTAGCAGAACTATGTACTAGCTGAGGTAGTGCAGGTTCCGTGTGTTTAGAGCTAAAATGCAACATCGCATTTTAGTTTTGTAATAATAAGTTAAGTCCGATGCTGCGTACGGCGATATGTGAACAACGGCGCTCGGTCGTTCCTTATCTCTGTTATCTGTGCCGGCTTTAATTCAACATTCTAGTCTATTCGATTCGATTTGTATACGTCGTTATTCGGTAATATCGTGTTTTTCGTTTTAATACCCCCCCTTTTTTTTCGTTCTCTACATCCCGTTTTCGTATCATTTTCCTCATTTGCTATCGCTTCCTTCATTCGTATCCCCCCTCTTTGCGCTATTTTCCGTCATTTATTCCTTTCTTTGTCGTCTAAATATTTCTTTTTTTTTTTTTTTTTTACCCCCCTTTGGGCATATCAACAAAGGATCTTCGCCCAGAAACGAAAGGAAGGAGAAGGATCAGTTAAATGTAGATTCGGTCAGCTATTGATAAGATAAAGGAACTGAGGATAGGAACAACTGAGATCGACGGAAACGATAAGATATACGAGGCACAATAAGGAGTAGGGAGTTTGAGTGACAGCAGATTGGAATACAAAGAGGTACGTTCGTTCACGAGGGATGGACATTCAAAGAGGATATGGTCAGGATCACAGACGGCTACGTCGTCAGGATGAAGAGGGCAATAAGGGGAAAGAGCGAGATGAAAACGAAAGCGTGAGGAAGGAAGAAGAGTATGATTCAGACGTAAACGGATAATAGGAACAATAACGGAGCGGTGAAGCGAAGGAAAATCGTAAAACCAAGGCCGCGTGGGAAGATTAGGTTGGATGGAAAAATAAAAGGAAGAATGATTAGAAAAGGAGGAAACGTAAAAATCTGACCAAAATCTAACATGAAACTTTTTGCACAATGGGAGTAAATTCGAAACGGGAATTTTAGAGAAAAAAAAGCGGGAGGATACAGCAATCTGAGCCAAAGAATCAGCCATTTCGTTACCCTCTATCCCCATATGACTGGGGACCCAGAGCATTTCAATGCGGATAGCGTGAAGTGAGAAGAGAGTGTGAATGAGAGAGCGAATACGGAGGATGAAAAGGTCAGAGGAGTGAGAGGGGGAATGAGAGGAAATAGCTTTAAGAGCACACATGGAGTCGGAGATAATTAAAAATTTAGAAGAAGAACGATGTGAGGAAATATGGATTATGGCACGTAAAATGGCCGTTAACTCGGCCGTAAAGATAGTACAAAAGGAAGGGAGACGAAAAGATTCAGAGAAATTAATGCTCGGAATGATGAAAGAAGCTCCAACTCCATTAGGCCCCTTCGAACCATCCGTAAAAATAGCAATATGGGAAGGAAAACGGGATTCGATATAACTATGGAATTCCTGTATAACTGTTGGATAGGAAAGGGATTTGGAGGAAAAAGGAAAGTAGAATACATTGGGAGGATTGGAGAGATCTGCAAAATTGAAAGAAAAGTAAGGGAGATTGTTATAAGAAATTGTGCAGGATAAAAAGGAATTTAGCCGCAAAGCAATGTGGGCTAGAATAGGAATTTTCTTGGGAGTAAAACGCCAGTTTTGCAGAATAGAAAGATATGAAGGAATAAGTTTGGAGGATGATAACGGTAGGCGTTTACACAAGAAACGATAACCTAAATAGGATCTGCGAATGAAAAGGGGAGGCGAGTTAGACTCAGCGAGAACTGCTAGTACTCGAGAAGATCTAAGAACACCAAGGC
The DNA here is from genome assembly GCA_039619475.1 of Icerya purchasi. Classification (NCBI taxonomy): domain Eukaryota; kingdom Metazoa; phylum Arthropoda; class Insecta; order Hemiptera; family Monophlebidae; genus Icerya; species Icerya purchasi. Next base: position 551,914,729 of record CM077115.1, read on the forward strand.
AAAGACGAATACAAGATTGGAAAGAAGTGATTTTGAGGCAGAGCCATAGATAAAGGAACAGTAGTCGAATTTGGAACGGATAATCGAATTGTACAAGGAAATAAGGAGAAAGGGATCGCCTCCCCATTTTGTTGGAGAAAGAGCTTTCAGTAAGTTTAGTCTTTTAAGGGCAGAAGAGGAAAGGAAATTAATATGTTCATAAAAGGAGAGACGACTATTGAGAAATACACCGAGATAGCAGAAGCATTCCCTACGAGGGATAAGATTGGAGTTTAAGGATACAGAGACTAAAGCGGGATTAAAAGGACGAAGAGAAAAGACAATACAAGAGGATTTTAAAGGGGAAATAGAAAGGTTCAAAGAGGAAAGAGATTGTTCCAAAGTAGCTAGAGACGAATTAACACTTTCGTTAGCATCTACGATATCACGGGATGAAGAAAAGAGAAGAATGTCATCGGCAAAAAATAAGGAAGAGGAGTTCATAGAAAGAGAAGCAACAGAAATAGTATAAATATTAAAAAGAGTAGGACTAAGGCAGGATCCTTGTGGAAGACCACGTGAAACAACTCTTGTAACCTCGAACGAAGAAGAAGACAGGAGAATAGTACGATTTAACATCAAGTTAACAATGAGGGAACAAAAATGCGTCGGGATGTTAATTGCTATCATTCTATCTCGAAGAGTAGGGAGATGATCGATAAAAGTAGCTAGAGTGTACTGTTTATCGATGAAAGATTTATAGATATAGGAAACAAACAGACTGACGCAGTCAGCAGGACCTAAGCCTGGACGGAAACCAAACATATTAGAAGGAAAAACATTATTGTGTTCGAGCCACCAGACCAGGCGCTTGTTAAGCATGCCCTCAAACAGTTTTCTGAGACACGATGCTAGGGAGATCGGACGAAGAGAGGAGTTTTTCTTAGGGATAGGAATGATAATAAAGGTGTTCCAGTCAGGAGGTGTGACTCCTCTGGACAAAAAGGAGTTGAATATACAAAGAAGGGTTCGGAGAGCAAGATCGGATAACTTTTTTAGGACAAAGAAGGGAATACCATCACGACCTGGAGTGGTGCTGGAAGATTTTTTGAGAATGGATTTTAATTCATTAATATTAAACGCAGAGGAAAGAGAATGAGAATATTTGAAATAGCCCTTTTCAGGGCTTACGTCATATTCGTTCTCATCGAATACATCTTTTTTTAATTATTCCGGCTTTCGGCAATTTATTTGCAAAAAACACCGTGCCCACCACGAACACCGTGTTGCGTGGGGTAACACGCCGAGTGGCAGAGGAACTTTGTGATTGTCTGTTATCGAAGAATAATTCGGCGAAACAATTGTCGCTCTTATCGCCGATTAAGAGATACTTATTATTGTGCTTTTTTAAGCTAATTAGTCGATCGAAAACTGTTACCGCGGTATCGCCATTTTCTCGCTGCTATTGTGACTGCGAGAGCCGCTTTTGACATAAGGAAGTTTTTCTAGTCGTTACCGCATTACCCGTTTCCGTTTTGTTAGCCGAGCAATCGATCTGTTCTCCGCTGATTATTGTTTGTTAAATGTTCTTCTTATTTTATTTTTATACATATATATATATATAAACTCGGCCATTTTGGCCTCGCAAGGGGCTGTGCCCCTTGACCCCTCTTGCTTTCATTTCTATCTCTTTCTCTTCTATACTTTGTATAAAATTATCAAAATTTACAACAACGTAATTCTTACTGGCATCAACACAAAAAAAAAAAAAAGATAACATAACCAAAAAAGTCCTATTCTAACATTTAACTTTCATTATATAAAATTAAGACATTTTTTCGTTACATATTTCATTACATAAAATTGTGACATTTTTTAAATAACAATAACAAAAATCCTATAAAATATAACAAACGTTACATAAAATTGGAACATTTTGCGTTACATAAAATTGGGACATTTTTTCGAATGGGGGGTAGCCTAAAAATTACGTTGTAATTAATATATATATATATATATCTTCATATTTGTACACATGCTTGTTACACTTTATAATACTTGGTGCGTTGGTTGTACGAGAAAGCGCGTCGCTTGTATTTACTTCTGAAATTTAGTAACTTTTCAAACATGCTTTTTGTATTAGTGTTTCGTAAGTAAATAATTGATTTTTTTCAAATTTGAATACTTTCTAGACAGACGTTGTTCTAATTTTTTTTTTTTTTATATTACATTTTTTAACTCCGCTGCAATAAAAAAGAACGTTTACAAGATGGCATTTGGATAATTAAGAATCGGAAATTACAATATCTTTAGCAGGAAAACCATTGAAGCGATATAATTTTAATAAAAAATTAGTGCTAATAATGATAATGTTTAGTCATCATTAGAATCGATCTGGCATTATACTCTTACGAGCATTTTGAAACGGAGCACGATAGCATTGTTTTTGTATACAATACTATGAAAAAGTAATACAACTTTTTCACGCTCCTCCTAGCTTGTGTAGTTGTAGAGCTGTATGAATGCAAGTTCAAATTTCATTGTTGAAATACTTTTTTGTTTAAAAATTCGAAACAAATATTAGAAAAATTGTAATTTCGTAGTTTTTTAATAAGGATTTTACATGCAATACACGTATTGCTTTATTTTCAATTAGTATAAAATATTTTCAATATACGCTAAGTTAAACTTTAAATCGTTTAAAATAGATTCATGCTCAGTAAAGTGCGTAACAAGCATATCCATGATAAATGTATGTAAAAATACTGCAGATTACAAAAAAAATCATGAACCATCATCCTAATAATTCTGTCCATGGTGAAGAAGTAATTAAAATTCTATGTGTATGTTTTTATTTATATATATATATATATATATATATATATATATATATATATATATATAGTCTTTTATATAACTGGACGTCAGTATTGTAAAAATAATGTTTAAAAAGTTAACACACATCATCTTCAAATTATTCTGATGAATAATTGAGTAGTGTCTAAAATTCAATAAGTGTTAGAAATACCATAATTTAAACTGAAGTATAAGTAAAAATTTAATAAATAAATATTACCGGAAAATAGTGCTTTAAAAAAAATTATTTGTACGGACACTGCCAACAGTGATGAGCCAAACTCGCGAAGTCGTTTCGTTAAACTTATCTTTAATTTACAATTTTTTTTACTTAGATGCTTATCTCCCCTCCTCCAAAAAAAAAATTAATTCAACAATTAATTAAAGAGGTGTTAAACAGAAAATTTTTAAGTGAATTTAATCAGTTACGTATAAAGATCAATTGCCGAAAAATTAGTTCTTAAAGTACATCTTACTTGAAATGTCCCGTTCGTAATATTTTTTTTTTTTTTTGTCTGCCGCAAAAAATAATAAGTTTAGTATTTTTTTTCTGTATATTCGAAAGTTTATTGTAACTTTTGAAATCATTTTCCACTGAATGATTTTAAACAAATTCATTTTTTAATTAATTCGTTTAATAAATATGTGGTTTGAAGAAAACAAAAAAATTTGGCAGAAATTCGTATTTGTTCGCAATAACGAAGGAAAAAATCAAAAAAGCGGTACGATTGTGTCCCTGTTCATGATAGTACATATATCACATCGATTCCAGCGTTATCATCCGCAAGTGTCATTTTAATTCGCTGGCCAGCATTTTCTTGCCCTAAAAAGTAGGTAAACAAAGAAATAATAATTTACGTACTGTCAGTTGAGATGTAGTTTTAAGACAGTTTTTTTTTTTTTTTGTTTCTACATTCAAAAATATGATGGCAAAATCGTTAGCTGCAACAATAATCATATAATCCTGTATCATGGGGAAAATATTCGTTGCAACTATAAAAAAAAACTGAAACATTACGCTGTAACACACTATTCGTAACAAGAGTGTTTAGTACACTTTTTAATTTTTAAATCTATTATCAAAACTTCTTAAAATTCTTTAATTGTACACAAGTCTATTTTACTTTTTTTTTTTTCCTTTTCTTTAATCAAACAGTTTTCATCGGCAAATGTTAGTGAATTAAGTTATATATAGTTGTTTACATACGGCGAACTCTAAAGTATACAGAAAACCTATATACCTTTCAAAGTCACTTCACCAAAATAATAATGAAAACATTCAGTGTATAATATCAATAATAAATTATCAACTTGACTATTTTGCAGCGAAACCGACTTTAATGTATTTTCTAACAAAGTTGTTCTCAAAAAAGTTCTAATTATAAATTAATTTACTTATACATCACTTTGTATTAAAAACGTACATATACGTTATATAAAACGTGTTTCATGCAATTTTCCCCCCTTGCCACCAATCGCAAAAAAAAAAAAAAAGTTAATTTTTCCAGAGAAAGGAGAAAATTAAAATATAAATATTTAAATCCTTTTTTTTTTTTTTTTTTTTTTTTTGGAAAGAGGCGTAAAAATTAATTTATTAAAGTAAATTATAAAATTACACTGTAAATTTATTACAATAACAAAGAGATAATATCATTAAAGCAATTGATTGCACACTAGTATTCACTAAAGCACCGTCTTTCAAAGTAAATGCATTAACCGTACACAAATATAAATGCATACTACTAAAACAGACGATAATAAAATTCCAAAAGTGTGACAATAACCAAAGAGAAAATAATGTCTGCAGAATTCCATTGACGTTAAATTTATTTGAACGTTTGTTATACTCAAAGGAAGAAACAGACGTCAACCAAAAACCATCGGAACAGTGTGAAGCATTGCGTAACGGGAACAAAACCATATTTTATAAGAAAATCGCGCATAGTGTGCACATGGCTACAATTGTACAAAATGGTCCCCAAGTTTTCAGCCATGCTGTTGCGCTAGAAAGCAAAAACAGAAACAAATGTAGTTTAAATATGGTACTATCGTAAAAAAATAACAAAATACTACGAAAACATAATGTGTGAGTGTATGTATTAAAGTGGGTTTTGCTTATGGTTTGTGTGTTGTTATGTATTTATTATATATATATCTAATGTATACACTGTAATTGGCTTCATGCTGTTATGTACACCCCTATTAAATAAATAAATAAATAAATAAATAAATAATAATAAGAGATGTTTCGACGACTATATCTGCAGAAAAAAAAACAAACATCTTTACTTTGTAATTGATTGAATTCACCTACATTCGAATTTTACACCGTTACATGTGACTTCCCTCAAATTTTGCAATTTAAAAATATTTTGAAGTGTTTGATTGCCAAACACGAGTTTTCTAGTCTAATAATCTAGCAACAATCGACAAAAACGCATAATAATTTTTGGTTCTTTTATTAGGATTAATACATACGATTTTTCCAAAAGGATATGGGATTTACTTTCTTACTTATCGCAGTCAATAAAATGCAAACTCCATCTTTAATGCGAGAAAATGAACTTGTTATAGAAATTATACTTTGATAAACCAACTTTACACGACAGGAGCCGATTTAATTAAAGAATAAATGTTAAAATGTAAAAAATTGATATAAGAAATTTAAGAAAATAATTACCGAACTACATTAATTTCTTTTATTGTACCTCCTGACGCTTATCTTCTTTTATCCTTATATGCTAGAGTATCCATGGTCGGTGACTGTTTCAAGAGACGCCCGACTAAGGATTTTGCACTCTAGAGCAATAGGCTATTACCGGCAGCGATGGAAGAGAGAAAGGTCTTCAGGCCACCGACCCTAATCTGGAGCGACCTGCTCGGCACCGGATATTTTGGTCCATCTACCGTCAAACACGTATACGACACCGTGACACAAGAAAAGTTATACTAATATGAGGCAGTACTTTAGTGGTCTTCTCTAGTTTCACGAAGCCCTTTAGCAACTGAGACAACGTATTAACGATTATTAAGGAAGTTACTTTTAGACTACTAATAGTGGATCGTTGGATTTAGTCACCGGCAGTCTGCGATCTGCCAGTGTTCACCCCGAATCAGCTGAAAGTACCAATGATCCAAGCGCGTTACAGCCAACTCTCGGTATGTTCAGCGCTGCGGTGCTAACAACTTGCTCAGTCAAAAGTTAAACCACCAGCCCACTTGCTCAAGGTCTTCTACTATGTGGATAGTGAAATTAGTACATATTTCATATTTTAATTTTTATTTATTTGAAAAATAATCAATTATATTTTTTACTTAACTGGGGGTGGGTGGGGGGGATTAATTTTTTGTTGTCGTTAGTTGTAAAGTAACTAATTAATACATATTATGAATTTCCTAATTTTATTTATTTTAGATAAAAAGATTAAAAACCGCTAATCTATAAAGCACTTAATGAATTACAGAAATTCTGTAAAATACTTTACATAACTAGTTTTTACTAAAATTAATTACACTTTTTTAACAATGCGTATATATACCTTTTTAACAAAATGAGAATAACTAATTTTCCGTAAAATACATACGCATACGTTCAATACAGATTATTTTTGACCACAAAAATACTGTTTGTTGCATAATTTCTGTTAACTATTATTTTCAAAAAAATTAACTTCAAATTTGAAACACACAAAAAGAAAATAATTTCTAAAATTAAAAAAAAAACGTTTTTTTTTTTACAATGCGAAGTTTTCATGGGGATTGCTGAAACAAAGTGAGAAACTAAAAGTAACATCAACATCTATTTTAGAATTGCACACGCCTACGTTCTTTAGTTGAAATATATTTGCTAAATCAGATAGCCCGCATTCAGACGTACGTATGTTATACAAAAGACCACCAACTATAGAATATTTCACGGGAATGATTATTTATATATACATATATATATATATATATATATATATGTAGGCAGCGTGGTAGCCTAGTGGTTAAGGTGTTTGGCTACCAAATCGGAAGTCACGGGTTCGAGACTTGTCTCGTCCCGGATCCAAGTCGCTCCCAAGCTTACCCAACCTGAAATAATTGGCTACCAGAGAAATCTGGGAAAGTAAAGGCAACCGAGAGAAAAGAACTGGCCCCCCTACTCTCATTAGTGCCTTTGGACTTAGTACATTGTGAACCTTTTTTTTTTTTTTTTTTTTTTTTTTTATATTGGCCTGAACAAATACAATTCATTTGGCCAATTGTGAACCTTAACTTCACAATCCCAACGCCCATGTGTGTGTGTGTGTTTATATATACGAGTATATAAACTCGGCCATTTTGGCCCCTCTTCTTACATTTTCTCTTTCTTTTCTGTACTTTGTATGAAATGATCAAAATTTACATCATCATTCTTACCAGCATGCTACATTTTTTTGTTATAAAATCTAATGGGTGCATGATTAAGAATGACGTTTTCATTTAACATTTAACATTTAACTTTCGTTACATAAAATTAGGACACTTCTTCGTTACAAAAATCTAATGGAGGCCGACCTAAGAATTACGTTGTAATTAATAGTACAAGTAGAACGATTTAAAAAGCAACTATAAATACTTGCTTATACATACATCTTGTCTGGACGCAATGGTTTGTCTGTACAAGTGGCACATAAGGTATCATTTCCGCTTTCATAATTCGTGGCCTAGTTTGTTGGGCAGTGACGTTTCGTTTCGGTAGAACCTGGTTTGAATCCCGCTGTCGCACATTGAAAACATATAAAAATCCCATTTGCCCTAAGTTGATGTCCATAGTTAATAAGCCCCCACACCTCCCCCAAAAAAATAATGGGGTACACAAATTATTCTAAAATTTCTTTCAACTAAGCTTAACAATATAATTTGTTGAATATATTGGAATAATGCATAGCAATACCGAATAATAAGTACTTACCTCACATATTCTCCGTTCATGAACATGTAATAACCAACTTTAAAGGAATTCCAGTTCGTACGGCCCTTATACTCCATCAAATTTAAAGCCATAGCTACATGACAGTGACAATTGTCCCACAATAACGTATGCTGCAATTTACAACGGAAATATTAAAGTAGCGCAATGGCATATTATTACATATAATACAAAAAAAAAAAAAAAAAATGAATGAAATAATATAAAACGATGAAATTTTGGCCGTAGACTAAATGTATTTCTACGGTGTTTTATTCTGATAATAATACGAAAAGATGTGCTTATGAGTTGGATTGAACACGAAAATTAAATAATCTTCTGCGGAACAATAGAAAAATAAAAACAATAATAGACTTTACGAGAAGCGTTCAAAAAATAGGACTCGTTGTTCGAATACGCCGTGGTTTTTACTGCGTGTAGCAATTAATCACTTTTATCATAAACTCATCATTTAAACTTTCTGGTCCTTCCATACTTATTTTCAAACATGCTAATAGAGTTTCTGTACCCATCTTATTTCTAATTTCATTTAAAATATGGTTCATGGTACTGAACGAACGTTCTACACTAGCTGTTGATACTGGTATACATAGTAATTTTGCTCATAATATTTTTAAATGTTCATATCCCTATATTACTTTTTCTAATATAACTAATTAAATCTCCGGATTGTATATCTGGTGGTGTGATAAATTTAAAAGACTCAATATCAACCCACACTGAATCTGCGTGAAAATACAGTATATTACACATAACTCATTAATATGATTTCGTTCAATATTCAAAAATTTATGAAAGGCCAAAATATGTTCAAGCAACAAATTTCGAGTCTATTTTTTGACTGTATTAACATAAATGAAACAATAGGTAACATTTAAATCACCAGAAAACTTAACTTCGTACTAAAAATTAGAAATTTATTAAAAAAAGGCTTGATTAAAAATAATGATTCTATCAAACATAATATACAAGATAGTATGGAATATTATAATATTAAAAACCATAAATACAGTTTACTTACTACTTTTTAGAAGAATATATTTAATTGAGGTATATTAGAGAAATAAAACTAAATAAAAAAAAAACGGAAGTAATCAAAAGAATGGACAATAACTTCGTAAATATATGTAATTCAAAGTGAAATACCAGACACGAATGTTTAGATTTTTACAGATGAATACCAAGCCTCACATCCTACTACGACAGCTGTTTTTTAAATGGACTTTTCTTGTTAATAAAAAACAAGAAAAAAGCAACGGAGACAGAAATGAAGTTGTCTCTATAGATCATGTCGCTTACAACAAAAAAAAAAAATAAATAAATAAAAACTGATAAGAAACGTTTAAATAATTTTATTGATATTAATAATAATTCAATTGACGTGAAAAATGATAGTACCCGTACCCGTTTACGCTGACAAAAAATACAAACTGCGTCGAATATTTTTTTCAGCTCGTCAGTATTTTATTCGCACATTTGTAATAGAACCCATTGGATTCATCCCTGCCTAAGATAGGAAAAAAAAATGAAATTTAAAAAAATGACGGAGTTTTGAAACAAAGTTCTAAATTTTATTCATAAATTTGATGATTTTTGGCATGCCAAAATTACAATTTTTATGCAATCAAAAAGCTGGAGGATCATTGTATAGAGAAATAAGTACTAAATAAAACAAAATACGAATAAAATCCATCGGATGATTTTTTATCGAGTTAGAACTGCAGAAAATTTTAAAAATGTAGTTTTGAGAAAAACGTGTTTAAAGATAGCAGTGATTTTATCGTTACAAATCGATAAATATCATATCTAGAGCTAATCTGCTGTTGCACGACCATATAATACACACCTTCCTTTTCTTCGAGCTGTGCCTGCTGGCCTGTTGAAGCTCTCCTGCGAGCTGAACGACCGTCTAGTGACCATCATCAGCTATGCGTAGCCTCGTTTGGTCTCTTTCAGCGGCATAGTATCGTGCGGCAGTTACAATTATTGCTCCCATTACACTCAATATTTTCAAAACTGATAAAAAACCATCATTGAAAATAGCGACAGCAACGTGTAATTAGATAATTCGATGGTTTTAAGGCCATTGTGGAGATGTTTTGGAGCAAAATGCCACAACAAACCATTATAACTTTCGTTATTATTTTGTGTATTATTTCCCTTAAGTCTGTCGAGCAACTCACGTCTAGTCAAGTCTTCGTACATTGACTTCAGAGCTTCTTGAACTTTTAGATCAAGTAGCTGATAATCGTGCTTGAACTTAGTCAATCCTTCAGCCTCTACCCGGCAATAAGCGCACCAGCTCTCAGCGCCTTCTGGACAGTTTACATGGTTTGGACTATCATAAGTCGAACTCAAATGATAAAATGTAGCCCAGGTTATTTTATACATTTCATCCACGTTATCTTGATGTCTCATGATCGCCAGGCCATAATATTTTTGGAGTTTATTAATTAAATTATCAGTTAATTTCAGTGTATTTTTACTCCTTCCTGCTAAGCTCTTATTTTTCGTCTTCATATTACGGCATCGTGATCCCATTCATTTTTTCATGTGTAAATAGTACTCTAGTTTTTATACGGGAACATCATATGGATTCAAATCCAATAATCCTTTATATGTAACACTACCACCATCACCAATATACCATATGTATTTCACTCCATAATTAGCAATCATGCGAACGAACATTTCTTTTATACTATCGACTTCCATGTTTGAATCCGACCTAGCGTGATTTACATCACAATCATCATGCTGTAGAGCCATTCTTCGTAACTTTCAGGATCGCTAATTTTTTTTTCCTCCAAAATTCACACCTCTGACAGTATGTAGATTTCACACACGAATCGATGATCTTATAATACGATTAAAAGACAACAATCACAAATATCAGCACGAATAGCAAATTCGCTGCCGCTAACATATGTTACGTCTTATTACGCTAACGAACCTTATATATACACTGGATATCTGAGCTACCCTTTAGAAGGCTGTAACGCAAAAACTATTTGCGATATATACTTAAAATTTTAGTAAGTTATTTTTAAAAGTATAAGCTATCGAAAAATGTAAAAAAAAAAAAAAAAGATTTTTTGAAAATTTTACACTAGTGATACCCTTTAATAAGAACTGTAACAAACAAGAAGTATCAATTAATTTCTATATATCTATTAAAAACATGATCAAGCTAATCAGTGCCATCAGATAACATCCTCCGGCTGACTAGCATAACTACATTTAAGAACAAAACAAAGTGACGTTCTCTGAGGGAGCGATGCAACTTCAAAAAAGGCTGTTATTACTGAAATCGCTATCATGAGCGAGGAGGAAAAGTGGTTGAATAGAGAGATAAAAGGAGACATAATTTAAAAATGAAGAAGAATAGGAGTTGAGCCATAATAATGAGCGACTGAAGAAAAAAGAGCAATATTATGAGCTGAAAATGGAACAGCGGGCTAAGGAATCCAACACTGAAATGACCAGAAATCCACAAAAGATCGATCTTGATCGACTGGAGAAGGAAAAGAGATCATGGATGAGAGAGCAGGAAGAGAAGATGAGATAGCTTGCAGAGCACTTTTAGAATCTGAGATAATGAGCACTTTATAGAAAACCAGTGATGAGGAAACAAAAAGAACAGCACGTAGAACAGCAACCGATTCCGCATATAAAGAATAAAATAAAAAAAACAAAAAAAAACAAAAAACGAATCGTTCTCTCCATTGAGTGAAGGTAATTTACGATCGAAACTGGGAAGAAATACGAAGGATAAAAATACAAAGGAGAACATAGGAATTACAAATAACTAAAAGAAATAAAGAAAAATCAACGATTTGCACTCATTTGTGACTCATCTAGAGTTCAAAAATTCTATTACAAATAGGAAGAAGAGTTGTGTAGGTACAAATAAAATTTCCCTTTTGAGCATTTTGAAGCGGGAAATCGGATAATTGTATATCACTGTAACAAATTAGCGTATATAGCATTGTTGTTTATATTACGGCTTACTTATGCAACGATCGAAGCCATCAACAACACCGTGTGTTTTTACGTCATACAAATTAAATATTTTTATTCCCAGCCTAAAAACATGCCTAACGTTAATTAGACTATTTTTGCTCATTTAATTAAAAAAGTGTTCAACGCAACTACTACTAGTATGCTATATGCTCGTGAAAAAATGATAAATATTACGAAATAATATACAATATTACTAACGGCGCGTTTTTCATAGTCCTCTGAAGCCTGAGCAATCGCTCCATCCCAACCGGTTTCTCCGTTTTTAGCGTAAGTCGGAGATAAACGCCAATATTTTGTAGGCTCTCCAAATGCCATTGAATCCTCGGAAACATAGTAAGATCCGGCAAAATCCCTGACTACTCCGTTCGATGTGCATATTCCAATATGACCGATCATCGGAAATAACCAGCTACCATAATTTTGAGGAGAAACAGTAAACCAAAAATTGCAATAAATTAACTTTTGAAAAGGAAGAAAAAATAGTATAATATTATTGAAAAAATACGCTACGATATAAATTTAGTAGCTGCTTTTTGTTATTAATAATTAAAAATATTACATATTTCGATTTACCAAATGCCGAAATAGCGAATTTGTAAAAATGTTTTTTTACCCGAAAAAATATATATCAGTGATATATAACTTAAGGTGATATCGTAATTCTTATACAACATTAAAACCTTAATTAGAGTTGTGGCATCAAATTCATATTAAAATAATAATTAAAAACTGCATTAAATGTTCATTAAATTGTTCCTAGATAATAGTAACATGATTTTATTTCCAACTCCGAAAAGTTAATGTATAAGAATTACGATATCACCACTTAAGTTAAGTCGTTATATCACTCTGATATACATTTTTTACCGGGAGTAGTTATTTTTTACTTTTTGGTGCATTTTAAAATTTTTATAATAAATCTTCAAGTATCGGTATTTATTTTTTGTAAAAAAGCATTTTATTTTAGTACTTTTTAGTGCATTTTTATTCAATTAAATTAAAACATTTTAATAAGAACAGATATTTCCACGACGGTGTGAAAACATCAAAAGCTACATTTCCATGGTAATTTGGCAAATTTATAGTATTTTAAGTCAATAAATCTAACTCGACGGTGAAAAACTTTAATGAATGAAAAGCATCCAAAAAGCTTCAATCTCCCGCATTATTAAGGATAACTCAAAAATTACCGATCAGATCTTGATCAAATTTAAATGGGACCAACCACATGAGAAACACCCCACCTTTCAAATAAAAGAAGAATCATCAAAATCGGTTCATCTAGAAGAAAATTCTGAGGTAACACACATAAAAAAAAAAAAATACAGCCGAATTGAATACCTTCTCCTTTTTTGAAGTCGGTTAAATAGTCAACACAACCGAAAAATTATTATGTATTTATTGTTTTTAACAATCTTTGCCGAATACTCTTTTTCGAGGCAAATTTGTATAAACGATGTGGTACCACATCGAAAATAAAGAACAAGAACCTTTTTCAAAATCATAATAACTACACTATATTCAGTTCCCACTTTTCTACATTGCTCGTTTTATGCATACTGCAGCAACGAAATGACCATAGAAGCCGATTTTTTGCGACCTCCCTTTTAAAATACACGCTTAAGTCGCTGTTATAAAAATGATTCAAAATTAAACAGTTTCAGTATTATAAACCGCACTCGTTCAATCACAGACAACAAATCCACACACGTACGATAATTATTCTATCGTGCCGATAATTTACTAAAAGCTTTTTCATAATATTCATCTGCTCATAATATTTCAATACTTCTCTATAAAATATTTACTTGAATGAAAACCCGAATTTTCTAAGTTTTTTTTTTGCAATTTTTAGTAATCTCTTTATTAACTAGCATATGTTATTATTCTTATTCCTTAACTACATTTCTTTGCGTGACTTAAAATTTGACCATACAAATGATAAATATATATTATCGAGTAATAAAAAACGAATGCTACCCACCTTAGAAATGGAATAGGAGTCCACACAACTGAAAACGGATATTTCGGATACATGTCGCTATCACCGGCAACTGAATAAACATATCCACCACAGCGACCGGTCATAACATAATGTTCATCTGTAACGTTCTGTTATCTTTATATGTACTACATGAACAATAAAACAAAACGATCTCTGAGCGCAGTGACTAGTAGAAATTTTACTTTTAAACACTGTTTTATACCATTACTGAACAAAGATCAATTATCGGATTTTTTAAAAAACAATTTAGTTGTACACAATAATATATAGCATTGCAATCAGTAAACATTAACAGAAAAATGGTAGTATTAAGAAATCAACTTTTGAATTGAAAAAAATAAATCAAGATGAGAATATGTGAATTCATTCAATAATAATAATAATAATAATTGCGAAATTCCAGGTATCTCTACACCATTAATTACAGTATTTAATAAAACATTTATAATTTTCATTTTTACTTAAATCTGCTTCGATGAAAATTATATACAACCTTCTCGTTTTAGTTTCATCAAGCTTAATCTAGCTTTGTTAACATTAAATAATATTTGAATCTTAATTTAACTACATTTTCAAATTATCTTCGCAAAATACATATGTAACTTTTTATATTTTAGTTTACCTATTTTATTTTATCGTATTTACTTACTGTCATTTCACTTTTTTGATTCACAGCATTTTGAATATATACTTTTTATAAAACATTTATCAGTTTATAAACATTATATCTAAAGAATAATGTAAATACCTAAACATAGTGTGTATTAAATCATAGCTTCCTATATAACGCATTAAAACATAACAATTCCTTACATACAGTTATTCTGTATTAACATTTATCTACCTAATAAGCATGATACTTCCTTTAATAACGTAGGCATTCTAATACCAATAACTCTTCTCATCTTCTTTTCTTCGGTTATGACTAAGTACCTTCATTACTAACAGCTTACGTCTTCTTATAACAAATATTTAAAGGGTTTTATCATAGTTCTCAAGAATTTAAAAAAAGAAGAGTTAATAAATCATTCATTCACAAATATAACACACCACTTAGCTAATAATTTATACGCTTAAATAAATAAAAAGAACGATAACATAATAACTTACTGTTTAAAATTCGTTAATTTGTAAGAAAAAAAAAACTAATTCATTTAAGCAATTCAAAATTAAACGACAACTTACCGCTTCGCAGTGTACGCGCTCTAATTCGATTTCCTTTTTGCGTAAATTTTATACGTTTGTTTACATTAAACACATCAACAGCCGTCTACCGAACAATTGACGACATGTGAGCGCAAGGGCAAAAGTTCTTAGTTGTAAGATGAAAAAGTTTTGTTTATTCATTTCACATCAAAGTACCCAAAAGTTGTTTTAAATTTTTTACACTGAATTTATTACTAGACGGTCAGGAATGTCAGGATACGAGTGTATTGGAATCACTTTTCAGACTTTATTTATTTATTTATTTTTTTTGGCATTGTATCTAAAGTTACTAAACAGAACCGAACTGATTTCCGCATTTTGCTATTACATTAATGTGTGTGAAGAAGGGAATCACTGGTATTATCACTATTCCTTTTTATAAAATCACAATGTTCTGTTAATAGTAATCAAAAATTATGGTATTCGTAGTTTTCAATTAAATAATTGGTGTTGCTTACTTCTCATTTTTCGGCATGAAGAAATTCTTGAAGTAATTAATAAGATTAATGAGGACAAAAATGAATATTTTTTCACCATCAATAGATAAAAAAGTTTTCAAATGTTTTCTAAATTTTTGTTGATAAATAACACTTAGTTGCTGCTAATAATACGGTATTGTTTGCGTGAAGTGTATGTTTAAGTATTTATGTAAAAATCAAACAAATGAAGTTTTAAATACATATAAAAAGAAACAATAAAAATTGAAATACAAATTACGAAAATCAAAGTTACGTCTGAAAGTAATCCCGAGAGATACCTTGTCTATCGTGTCCCATCGAAAATGTAAAAATCGTACAAAGCGGTAAGGACTGAACGCATATTCCCTTTTAATTGATATGTTTATGCGATTTCCTGTATCTGATTTGATTTCATCAGATCTTATCACCAGTTCATTGTGAAGATGTAATCATATTTTCTACTTAAAATATTGATCAATGAAATCCGAAAATGAATAATTCTGCAGATACAGACAGCGAAGATGAATTACCGGTCGGTTGGGAAGAAAACATAACGAAATTTGGAACTATTCATTATTATAAGTAATTTACGTTTTTAATAATATCGCTTTACCTTCGAATGTTTTTCTAGGTAAATCGAAGTTCTGTCCCACTTAACTATTAAATTTTATAGTTCTTTTTAAATTTTGCATTAAAATAATCGTTTTAGTTAGATTTTCGTAAATTTGTTTAGTAATTATTGGAGTATTTACTAGACGGTCCTTAATTGTTTTTGTATTTTCTTGCTTTGTTTTTGTTTCTTTTGATCTTCCCTATTTCTCTGATACACCGCTGTTTATTAACGTTCAAATTTGGTAACGCCTTAGTAAATGCTTTTTTATTTAAATGTTCATTTTTACAGTGGCCCAGAATGTAGATTCAGTATTTCTTTCGCTTTGCGATTTCCGATTATTTTAATTCAAATATTATTTCATAAGTACTTTAAGTGAAATACCGTAAAATACAAGCAGACAACAATAATACTTGCTTTTGTATAAAATGTTTTTGATTGATCTTTTTAATTCCCGTACAGTTTCTTGCAGTTTATAGGTTTTGTAAATAATTTCATTTGATCACTGCAATATCATATTTTGGTAAACAGTAGCCGTGTATAAAAATTAACAAATAACAAAGCAATTAACTATGGTGATTAAATAATTTCATCAGGATTTTATTATATATTAATATATTAATAATCATGAAGGTTCCTAAAAATAGCCAACATATTTATTTGTGTGTTATTATTCTATTTTTTACTAATCTTAATTTTTAAAGTAATTTTGCATGAAAAAACGGAAGACATTAATCAAAATTGATTTCATTTAATAATACTTGGTCATATTTAGAAAGATATTAAAATAAAACTTGGCTCTTTTTTTTTTTCTAATAACGTTCACTTTTGATTTTTTTTTACATTGCTTAATTTCTTTTTATCTGAACAATCTTTAAACTTTTACTGGTTATTCTTATTTATTTATAAAACTGTATTTTACTTCCCCTAAGCAGTTATTCTATATTCAATCTCTGCTAATTTTCTTAGCGGGATGGCCGTTCAACCGAGAAACCGAAAATAAACTACGAATTTTGGATAATGGGAAAAAGTTGAGAATTTTATCGTAAAGCCGGAAAAAATAAAAAATTTACAAAAGATATTTCCGAAAAAACAAAATTATTTAAAGTGAAAAATGAATATACGTTTGCTGGTACTATGTTGTGTATCATTTATACTTCTTGAAAGTACCCTAACTTAATATTTAGTATGTACGAGTATTTGAAAATAAAAATAATTTTTATAACTGAACTTATTCGTAGTTTAAAAAAATAAAGATTTACCGGTATATGTAAATAATATTATTTTCGAAAGTCATCTATTGTAAATATTGGGGCCAACTTATGAGATATATTGAAGAAGGAGTTGAAGGTCTTTTCTTGAAATTTAAAATTATCTTTTACGCAGTAATTTCAACTACAGATTTTAAATCGGATTTGTACTTTTTTTTTTAAATAATCATATCTTATGTAAACAATCGACTATTCGTTTATAACGAATCATTTTTTATTCCTTACAAATACATACACAGCAGACTTGAAGTTTTATTCAGTATTTACATTTATTTCGACGTGTAACACATAAATAATTTTTGTCTTTTTCATATTTCAATTTATTGAGAGCGCTGAGATCTCGCACTTATACTTTTAGTTGAGCGAAGAAGGAGTTGAACTGCCAAGCAATTTTATAACTAAGAATGAATTAATGCCGTGAATTCTGATTCAATAAAGAAGTCAATTGGGAAGATGGGTTTAAATTAAAAGGAATTGAAGGGAGCAAGGAATATTGAGAGAGCGGAAGATGGCCCAGTCTGCTTCAGATCCATTTGGGAGAGTGCAAAAGTTCACAAGAAGCAAAAAAAGGAAAATCGCTAAAGGAAATGATAATAGAAATATGATTACTTCCGAAGGTGCCGTTTAGAATTAACCGTGAATACTTGAAACTAAGATTAGGAAAAGTGAGTGACAAGTTAACAGAACTGAAAAGCAACGGACTTTTAACGAGAGTAGGCGAACGAGTATAACAATGTCGGTATAAGCTCTTGTACAATTCTGTTGATCAGGAAGCAAAAAACTTTTATAGAGTAAGAAAATCGAGAATTTAAAAATTGTATTTAGGCGGCCATCCGATTTACACATTCTTAATATTATCGTTAGTTTTTGATAAGTAATATTTTTTTAAATTTCAGTTTAAAATGCTTT
The DNA here is from genome assembly GCA_039619475.1 of Icerya purchasi. Lineage (NCBI taxonomy): Eukaryota > Metazoa > Arthropoda > Insecta > Hemiptera > Monophlebidae > Icerya > Icerya purchasi. The sequence continues at coordinate 551,933,000 of CM077115.1, forward strand.
AATTATTAAAAAATATATACTACGTACTTGCGATATTAGAAATAATCATTTAAATTACGAGATTACCATTTTCTTCGTAAACGGATGCACTTTTTGATGATTATATGCTTCTTATATAACTCAAATTCTACTATATTTTGTTTACATTGGTGTGGATTTTTACTAATAAATATATCTATTTCAATTAAGTACTTTTAAATTTAATGCGGGTGTTTTTATTTTAACTGTTTCTTATATCAAATCTATAGACTTTTACTTTGAATATCAAACGATGATTTCTATCCGACAAAATAAATAAAGGTTATTCATTTTCTTTTAGTTGGACTTGTGTATTCAATATCTAAAAATATAACTATCGAAAATTTGTTTATGTTTTTTCAGTCGTCTTACGAATGTGACCCAAAAACAACATCCGCGTACTGGCAAAATAAGATGCATTCCCAGAGGTAAAATATATTATTCTGGTTTATTTTAAATTACAAATGCCTGATCATGTAAAAAATTTACAGTAATAGAAATTCAAAATAAAAATAATTAGAAATATTCATTAAGTTGAAAATAAAATTGATAATTTTCAATTTTGGTATTTTTCGTAAAATTATTCTTAAATATTAATTAACACGTAACAACATAACCTTTAAACGCAAATGTGTGAAAAATTATTTTTCGTTATTAATAAGTTTTCTTTATTCTTTTGTTTTTGTTCGATCGTGTTAAAACATTTAGTTAAATGTACGATTTCAAATTAAAATGGTTAAACCGTTTCTACTTTGAACTTGCAAAATAGGTTTTTTTTTTTTTTATATATAAATTTAACTATAAAAGCATATAAGAACGGTAAATTTACCCTGGAGAGCTATCGGGTTGATATTTGGATGGTAAGTGAATACCACCAAGGAACATTCGTGACAGAGGTTTCAGATCCCTCACTCCCCTAGTTTTTAAAAAACCTACTTTTTGCCTGAAATGCAGTTTTTTTTTTCTCAAGCGCAAGTTGACCGATTTTTAAAATTTTTCAATATGTTATAAACACATGGGAGGGGCATCTTAGAAAAAATTAACGACCTCTTCCCGTCATATTTTACCCTCCAAATGACACTTTCTAACATTGTGCATGTTTTTTACCAATGCAAACATATGGACAAAAAAATGAAACCATCATTTTTATATGTATTTTAGACCCCTAAATAACATATATTTTGATCAAAATTAACAAAAACGTAGGGTAAGTGAAAATTTTATTGAAAATGAAGCTGTTTATGATATAGTATTTATATTTTACCTATATACCGCTTATTTCAATACACAAGACCATAGACACTTGCAGCACACCAACTCCGTAAAATTGGGTCAAAACGAGGTAATACAAATTTACACTATACCTAAGTGCACTCTCAAGTAAGAATGCAAGAGTCTAATATACGGAAAGGAATTTATTTCTTTCAATACCTAGTAAAAATAAAATCAAAAACATCAGTCTTCGTCGCTGACTTCTTCAATCACCACCTCAGTCTCATCGACGTTGAATAGCCGGTCTCACCATTTTGGACCGGTAAAGGTCATATGCTAAATAATAAATTATCGCTACTGTGGTTCATCCGACGAGATGAATTTGAAAGTAACTTTTGTCTTTCTTACAAATGTATTACAGAAACAGTACTTTGCCTCATTTCATCTGGAGCTTATGACTGAAAATAAAAATTACACGAAGCAAGAAAAAAACCTTTAATCCCAGATTTTTGGCACGACCAAGAAATAAAATTTTCTTTTCTTTCAGAGGCTTCCTTATTTAAGGGGGGAAATAGGTGTAGGACGGCGTTTTTTCAGTGATTTTCATGAATTTTTTTTAACACATGAAGAATTTATATAATTTATTAATATTGTGAGGTCACTTTATACATATATTTAAGAATATATTCTGAAATTTTCAAAAATTTTCTTGGAAAATTAACGGAGATATCAGCTGCCGCACATTGTAGATCGCCATCCGACTGAGCAGTTTGTGTACATCTTGGAGGTCAAAATTTTCATCCGAAATCAATTGCATAAAGAATATATTTTTTTTTTATATGTGTCTCTTCTATGTGAACCTCACTTCCCTCAAAAAAATTTAAAATTAGTAGTTTTTAGAGGGGTGTAAACCTAAAGCGTGACCATTTTTTCGTACTTTTTTTACAATAAAAAAATACTTTAAATAAAGATATTGATTAAGATTCAAATAGAGCGTCGTATATTTATATAAAGAAACGATATGCCGAATAGTAAATTAATTGATTAAAAACTTTTTAAACTAGACTGTACACAAATTCGAAAAAAGTCGTTTCGAGAAAAACGCGTATTACATGCCACACGCTCCGACCTCCTTTGTTAACGAATGACACTCACTTATTAATTGGTTATAACTTTTGAGCGAATTCGAATTTTGTTTTGAAAATTTAAGAGTATATTTTTGAAGCTTCTACACCTATTTTTCTCCTTAATAGAATCTACCCGGTTGGTGAGAAAAAAATAATAAAAAAAAACACGCGATAAATTTTTTCGTACCTCAGAAAACTCCTCTCAGGGGAGTACCGTATAGACAAGATATTTTGTTATCCACTATGGAGCAACAATAAAAAAAAGACGAATGAAACCTTTGGTCACGCAATCTGCGAAATAATGGGGAAAAATACTATGTAAAAACGTATAGTCTTTTTTTTTTTTTTTTTTTTTTTGAGCATTCAGAAAGCAGAGGAAACTATTGAGCCTTCGCTGATGTTTTTGACCCCGGAGTACGAGTCCTATTGTAGGCTCATTATTTTGTGAATTTTTACTTACTCCTTAAAAGTCGGGCAAGAAGGGTCTAGTGCCAATGGTTACCGCTGCGGTGAACGCAAAGTATGACATTTAAAACACTTTGAAAAAAAATTCATAACTCATCACCAAATAATAACTCTTTAAAAGTGAAATTCAAAATATAAAACAAACTTTCATAAAAGAAAACAATTGCCGATAAAAAATTATTTAAGCCCGCTTTTTTGACCATAATACAGCAAAAAATATCACATTCGTGTAATTCGAAAAGCGTTTTATTAGCCATCTCATCTCCCTTCCCTAAACCCTCGTGAGATCCTATTATTTTTTATATTCGTTCCTTAATTTATAATTTGTTAACATCCCGTTCTATCCTAATTGACCTGTTCTGGATTCCGGGCCACTGCGGCATCGTTGGTAACGATCTTGCCGATTCTTTGGCATGAGACAGATTCCCCTCCCAATGTCTTTGTCTTCTCTCTTATCGTTTTCACCATGACTTTTGGACTGATCTTTATCCGTCTCTTTTCTCCAATCCTAACACTCCTCTTACCTTGCTATACAACCCTCTTCACCCACTTCTTGCTGATTTAATAATTCGCCCTGCATTAACCGTTCTGTTATTTCTTCCATAATTCGCCTCCGCTTTAATCACAGTCTGCTTCCTACCTCCTTCTTTCGTTTTAATATTGTTCAGTCTCCCTTGTGTCCCTTCCACCCTCCCATCTTAAATTTGACCTGTGATGTAAATCACCTTCTATTATTCGAATGCTCATCTATCTCCTCAAAACGCGCAGTCCTTTATTCTAATTTGCTTGGGCTTGGCCTCCCGACCCCTTACTGTGCCTACTACATTCTTGCTCTTCATTTTCCTTCTGTTGTGTCCGTATTAGCTACCTTCATTTCGTCTGTTTCTAATCCGCTTCCTGATATAACTTTCAAATCCCTACGTTTCATCATTTGTTAGTCCTTTTTGTTGGGTAAATGTCCTGTGTTGACGCGTACAAAGGGGAAAAAAAGAGTAATAGTTTGAATGAAGAAGTTGAAAATACCAAAATATATTTCAAACACATATATAAAAAAGCACTTTTAAGGAAAATTATAGCCGATGTTACGACTTCAAAATTAGAATTTCAAAGGGCCGAAAGCTCCAAATTTTTCATTTATTTATTTTTTTTTCGGGCATATGATATATCGATGGGAAGTTCGCTGTTTGAAGGAAATAAAACCATATTTTACTTCCTGAACGAAATTTCTGAAGTTTACGAAATGTTTAAAAAAACACGAAAAATTACGTCTCTCCGTGTAACATTTTTGGTATTTAATCAATAGACAACTTAAAACATCCGTATAACTTTTTTCTTTTTTAATTTTCTTCTTTTCTTTAAAAATATATTTTTAAAACCTTTTTCCGAGTTTTTGTACGTTTTTTACATTTAATTTTTTGCTTTATTTTCCTAAGACATATTGGCACAGTTCTATACATATTATTTTGGTTTACTGTTTCCATTACATTCTTTAACTGATTTTTAAAAATCTTATATTATTGGGAAAAGAAGTGACCGACCACACGTAAATTCTTCTGTTTATCAATTAAAACCACTAGTGTTATAAATAAAATGATTATTCTTAAAATGCTTGACTTTTAAATTGTCTGTTTAAATCTCTATAATTGTGCTAAATCGTTTTTTTTTTAGTTTGCAGTACAAAAAATCATTCTAGAGTGTTAATTATTTAATTTACTCAAACATAAATATACATCTGAGTACAACTTAAACATATGAAAATCATACAACTTCTTCGAATAGTGCTTTTGTTTTATGTTAAAGGGTATAGCCAGGTTTATATGGGAAATCTGCCCTTGCGGCTTTTTCGACTCGCACTTGGGGGATCATTTTGGTGTCGAATTAAACAAATTTAGCCAAATTTTCAGCTCTTTATCTCAAACGACCTTCGAGTTTTTCAAAAAAACCTCTTTTTTCAATTTTATTTTTTTTTTTCATAGTAAAATTCAAAATTAATGAATGGTGATGTTTTTCCTTATTCTTAAGAATAAAATACATGAAAAAATATTATGGTCATAATTTTTAAACGAAAAGCCGATTTTTGGCGACGGAAATAAAATTTAAATCTTCTTTTTTTAATGCTTTTCTGGAGAGTGTCACTCACCAAATTTTGTCAGAAAATGTCTTTTATACTCCTCTAGACTCAGAAATTTTTTCGAAATTTTTAAAGTAGCGGAACAATACGAAAAAAAATTAAAAAGCAATTTTTTTCGTAATTTTGTGTTTAAACAAATTTAAATATTTTTTTTTAATGAAAATTAGAAATTACATTGCTAAAAAAAAATTTGAACATTTTACTGCAAAGTGATTACATGAAGACCTTTAGAAATTATATAAAATATAGGCTAGCGCACTACATTGCCGTCTACGGAGATTTTTCCTTATTAATAGTAGATTTACAGACGGGAAAAAAAAGGTTTATTTTTCTTTATTTTTAATATTTGTTTAAATTCCGTGTTCGCCTATCAATTCCGCTTTTAGTGTTATTTCTTATAAAGGCACAATTTTTAGTTGTTTTCGGCTATGGCCAATAATTTTTATTTTCCGCCGCGTAACAAAAAAGGAAAGATGGCCGCTCGTCAACCATTTGCGATCGAGTCTTTTCGGCCGTGTTGTTGCTGTCTGCTCGTTGTTGAAGTAACTCCTTGAGTCGTCTGTTATTGATGAAAAAGTCAATGTCGTTGTGAATGAAGACAATGATGAAGACTAACCTTACTTAAAACATCATCATAAATTGTTGAAAATTATTATATCTAATGTCAGTTATTTAAAATAACTATGTTAAACGGTGTCTAAATTATAATAAAGTTACTTTAATAATCGAAATTTTTGTCTTTATTGGATTGAAACTGAAAAATTATTCCCAATAGCATGGAAATATTATATAATCGTCTTTATGTACAATTTAGCATGGAATAATATTTATTTAAAAACTCTTTAATCATTCTTTACACTCCTAACAACTTTATGTAGGATATGTCAAGTTCTTTATGGTTTACTTTATGTTTTTTCTCTGGTAAGATCGTATTTTCGTTAAAAAAAATTATTTTTTATGAATTTTTTATGCAATAAAAAATATTTAAATTTGTTTAAACACAAAATTATGAAAAAAAAAAATACTTTTTAATTTTTTTCGTATTGTTCCGCTACTTTAAAAATTTCGAAAAAATTCCTGAATGTAGATGCGTATAAAAGACATTTTCTGACAAAATTTGGTGAGTGACACTCTCCAGAAAAGCATTAAAAAAAAAAGATTTAAATTTTATTTCCGTCGCCAAAAATCGGCTATTCGTTTAAAAATTATGACCATAATATTTTTTCATATATTTTATTCCTAATAATAAGGAAAAAAATCACCATTCATTGAATTTTACTGTGAAAAAAAAAAAATCGAAAAAACTGTTGTTTTTTTTGAAAAACTCGAAGGTCGTTTAAGATAAAGAGCTGAAAATTTGGCTAAATTTTTTTTAGTCGACACCAAAATGATCCCCCAAGTGCGAGTCTAAAAAGCCGCAAGGGCAGATTTCCCATATAAACCCGGCTATTATACCCTTTATGGTAATAGTCAAATTTCTTAAACGATACGAATATCAAATCGAGATCTTAATTTAAAACCTAGTGACAACAGATAAAAGTTATTAAAAATAAATAACTGTTAATAGTCGCGTGGAAGAGAATAACAAATCACCACGCATATCACCACATGCGTGTGGATATCGATGTACAGACACGAAAGTATTTGGGCTGCGTTTATGTATGGTAGATTCGAGTGTAATCTTATTCACACGATTCTATTGCACGGTAATGCCCTCAGCGCGCTACCTATACCTGTACAACAATACTGTATAAGTAGACAGTTATGAAGTTCGACATCGAGAGATACCACTAATAATAAAAATACATTTACAAGTACGTAGTAAATTAACGTTAATATTAATATTGAAATTATTTGACTTTACTAGAATTACCATTTGGCTGGGAAGAAATTAATAGAAATGGAAACATCTGCTTCGTAGAAAAATCGAAAAATTTTGTAACAAACATTGATCCTAGGTTGGCTTTTGTGTTTGATAAAAAAAAGGACCCATTTGATATTGCATTTAAATTTGACGCGTACAGTACAGCGTTTGATGTGTTACATGGATCTAATTTATCGGGGAAAATTGCAGTTGTGACCGGAGCAAACTCTGGAATTGGTAAACATTCATGAAAAAAATTATCTAAAGTAAAAATTACATAATTTAAGTATTTTACAAGTGTCGTAATTGAATTCTTATCAGTTTTGCGAATTTTTCTGTATTGTATACAATTTAAATATTTTACTTAAAGTTCGGTATTCTTTAGGTATCCAACTACATATTTTGTTTCATTTAAATTTCATTGTTCTCACAAATTAACCGTTGAAAGTTACCACAATATAAAACTTCAGCCAGATTATAATTTAATGATTTTGTTTGAAATGTTTTCGTGTATTTATTATATTAACATTTACATTATTCTTTACACATGTGTTCATTGTTGCTTATTGTTTTGTTTTTTTTTTTTTTTTTTTTGCTTTATGCATTTACAAGGAGGGGGAACGATCTCGGGAATTCATTTCGGGGCAAGACTCTGTATAACAATAGTACTCCCTTAGGGTGTTCACCCTTTAATAATAATTGCGTCAAATGGCCAGTTAATTCGGACAAAAAAGCCTCTGAAATATACTAATAAGTTTATTTATGCTCGAGTTCGAATCTAGTACTCGACTAACTTTTTTTTTTTTTTTAAATTCATTTAATTAATTATTTTTACAATTAAATATATCTGTTATGTTATAGTCAATATTATTGAACAGTCCTTGAAGGCTAAAAAAAAAAAATAGGCGACGCGGTTTTCCTTGATGTTAAACAGGGGTTTGACAGAGTACGGCACGAAAGGCTGCTCTATAAAATCCGGTACCACCTCCCATACCAGTTTTTCGAATTATTTAAATCTTATCTTAGTGAACGAAATTTTGTGGTCAAGTACGGAGATGAAGAATCTCGATTGCATCCGATAAAAGCTGGCGTACCTCAAGGTAGCATATTGGGACCGGTTCTTTACTTAATTTATACAGCGGATATACCTGTGCCAAATTCGCGAGTGATGCAGCAGTGATTTGTTCAGATTCGTCGTTAGAAAATGTCGCAATAAACCTACAATCAGCTGTTAATACACTTTCAGTATGGTTTAAGCGGTGGCGAATTGTAATCAACGTGAAAAAATCTGCCCGTGTAATATTTACAAATAAAAAAATCTGCAACATCAAAAATATTCACATTAACGATCAGGTAATTCCGGGTAAGGAATCAGCAAAATACCTCGGAATCCATTTGCACAAATAACTAACCTGGAAAAGCCATATAGTTAAAAAAAAGGAACGAATTGAATATAAAATATAAGAATATGTTATGGCTTATAGGAAGAAAATCTGAACTATCGCTGGAGAATAAATTACGATTGTGGTATAATCAAATTCTAAAACCTATATGGGCGCACGGAAGTCCCTGTGTGCTAAACAGAATAATATAGCGATAATACAGCGTTTCCAACGTAAAGCATGCTAAGAACAATTGCAGACGCTCCGTGATATGTAAGCAATCTTACACTGCACGCGGATCGGGCGGTTAAAGCTGTCAAAGAACAAATACAAGAAATAGCTCGGGAATATGGCATTAAACTAAATCATCACAATAGTATCTTAGCCACCGGTCTACTAGACAATTCGGCAGAAATCAGACGATTAAAACGAACAAAGCCGACAGATTTATTAGAAATGAACAGTGATAATTAAAAAGTATTAAAATACAGATAGCAAAAATCCTTATCGCTGGATAAGGAGCTCGACAAATTATTCATACTGTGTTAATAAAATTGCTAGATAGCCCTGAGCTAGTTGCAAAATTTCTGAAGAAAAAAAAAATACAAACATTAATAATTTAAATGCAAATTATTTCATTTTATTTAGTTATTAAATGTTAAATAACATTTTATAGTAACTATTTCCTTTTTTAAAATACAAAATAACTAATGGTTATGCTAATAATACTTATAGACAGTTATTATGATAAGTAAAAAGTTTAAATTGTATTGTTATTTAATTTTATTTTACATACATTTTTGATTACTAACAAGAACTTGAACGATAGTTGTCGTGAAAACAGTTAAAACAATAAATTTTTTGACATTTAGCACAATTGATAAAAGAGGAATTATTGCAAGAACAATATTCTTTAAGAAATTCAGTTCGGACAAAAACATCTTTTGCACTCAAGAAAATTTCTCTAGATTTTTAAATATGATTGAAATAATTCTAGTTACTATAATTACAATATTATTTAATAAGCCTTTTTTCCAAAGAAAAGAAAATAATTTGTATTTAAATTATTGATGTTTGTAAATAACAGGTTTATTTAATTGTAAAAATAATTAAATGAATTTAAAAAATAAAAAAAAAAAAAGTTAGTCGAGCACAGGATTTCAACCCGAGCATAAATAAACTTGTTAGTTTATTTCAGTTTTTTTTTTCTCCGAATTGAATGACCATTCGACGCAATTATTATTAAAGGAAGGGAGCAATATTATTATACAGAGTCTTGCCCCGAAATGAAGTTCCGAGGTTGTACTCTCCCCTCATTAGCTAGCCCTACATTAGTATCATTGGTGTCTTATCTTTCATACATTAATGATTGCCATTCTTGCACTGAGGGTAACAAAAAATTCTGATACATTTTTGTATTAAGAATGTGCCTTATAGAAATTGTAACAGAAATTTTCTGTGGAAACTAAACTAAATTTATCGGTTCTGAAAATTTTTTGATTGCCATGAAGAAAAACGTTATTATTTTGTGAAAAATAATATAGTCGATTGAAATCGATTCCCCCGTAAAAATTATAGAAGTCTATTATGAGCATGAAGGGAGTTTTCTTATGGAATAGTCTAAAGGATCGAGTTTTTTACTTTTATGTTTTTTTATACATCAAATAGAAATAATTACGCTGTGATGTAATTAATTGTTAAATATTGTCCTTCAGTTTTTTACTGTTCCAAGGTAAAATATTAATCTCTGCTAGATGAAGAAGGTTTTTATGAAACGGTAAGCAGCAAGGAGCTAGCTATTGTGGTTCAAGTGCAGAACATTACAAAATTAGGATAAAATATGCTAAAATACTGCAGTTAATATGATGAAATGGGAACTCGAAAACAATGATGAATGTGAATGCAGAAAGCGAAAATTGTACCAACACATTTTCCAGTGTAACATGTTGATACTAAAAGATAATATATAGATTAGAATTGACGAAAAATCTATTAAGCTATGGCAATTTGGGAAAAGAAAATTTAATTTGCGTTCTAGACACGAAAGATGAATTATTGGGAAAATGATAAAAAATTTACTTGCCATTTCATATTACCTGTTGTTTTGTATGCAAATAACTAAAAAGTATTCACCCTTAATTGCCTCCTTTTTGATGAATCTCTGTAGCAGTGTGATTATTCAAATAATTAGTAACTGTGTTACTGAGTAAGGTCATCATGATGCAAACTCATTTATATATTTTAAAAATAATAATAATGATAAGAGAAACATAATTAAGGCGTGGATTTATGTGATTAAAAATTCTCGGGATATGTTATAGTAAAATACGTACCAAAATAAGCAACAAAATCCATAGGACATGTTTCAAATAATAACGGTTTAATTAGCGATCAACATTCTTTCGTTAAGTTCGGACGGTCAGTAATGTCTAATCAAATATCGGGTTTCAACAACAGCCAATTTCAGTTGAAGATTTAAGATTCATTCAAAATTTTTACTTCAGTCGGAATACGACAAAGCAATTTTTAATCATTAACAGTAATCAAATATGCGATAATAAATTTAGCCACATAAAGAATTGATGAACTAACAAAAATCATTGTTTTAAGTTAAAATTAAAATCATTTATGTTTGCATTAAATCAATGTGATATTTGTTTATCTTTCTCATTTTTGTATATGTTTTCTCTTCTTACTCTAATCATTACTTAATATTATCGTAATGAATTTTTATAAAATTATTATTTCTGTGTTGAGTATATTTTAATAAAATTTTTACAGTGGTTGAGATTTTTTCGAAAATTTTTTTTTTATTGAAAATATTTTAATTATTTCTGTAATCTAATAAAATGCTTTTTTACAAAAAATAAATACCGACTTCAAGGTTTATTATAAAAATTTAAAAATGCACTAAAAAGTAAAAAATAATTACTCCCGATAAAATATATATATCAGAGTGATATAACTTAAGTGGTGATATCTCGTAATTCTTATACAACATTAACTTTTTGGAGTTGGAATTAAATTCATGTTAGGAACAATTTAATCAACATTTAATGCAGTTTTTAATTATTCTTTTAATATGAATTTGATGCCAACTCCAAAAAATTAATGTTGTATAAGAATTACGAGATATCACCACTTAAGTTATATCACTCTGATATATATATTTTATCGGGAGTAATTATTTTTTACTTTTTAGTGCATTTTTAAATTTGTATAATAAACCTTGAAGTCGGTATTTATTTTTTGTAAAAAAGCATTTTATTTTTTACTTTTTAGTGCATTTTTATTCAATTAAATTAAAACATTTATTTCCACGGTAAAAACACCAAAAGCAAACAATCATGAATGAAAAGCATCCAAAAAGCTTCAATCTCCCGCATTATTAAGGATAACTCAAAAACTATCGGTCAGATCTTGATCAAATTTAAATGGGACCACATGACAAACACCACCTTTCAAATAAAAGAAGAGTCGTCAAAATCGGTTCATCTAGAAGAAAGTTCTGTGGTAACACACATAAAAAAAAAAAAAAAAAAAAAATGCAGTCGAATTGAATACCTCCTCCTTTTTTGAAGTCGGTTAAAAAATTAGCGAATAAGGTACCGTTTAAAAGCGGCTTTAAAAAAATCAAAAACTCTTAACATATTTACTCGTTTCTTGCGAGAGAAAAAAAATTTCAACATCTCAGTTAAGATGAAATTATAAATTTTCCTAAACAAAAACTGTGCCTGCGATCGAAAAATCGTATTTCAAACACTAAGCTGGTCGTTCTGTTTTATTTTTATAGCAGTCGTGATAATATTGATTAAAAAATTTTCCAACATACTAAAATTCATGTATCAGTAAAAACAAAGATTATTTTAACGAAACGGAATGTATTTTAAATTTATGCAGATCAAGCATTAACAAAAAAAATAATGTTAGAAATATTAATCATGTTTTTTAAATACCTTTAATAGGCTACAACAGAATGTAAAGTTAAAGAGACAATGTGTACTAATATTAATGGTCCTAAAAAAAATATGCTATAATTAAAGAATTCTGTTTATCCAAAAAGTTCCGTGCAAAACGATTAAAGCACATTTTAAGCGATATATGTAGTTACATTTATTATATGTTTTTACTGCGATAATTTGGTATTTGTTTTTTTTTTTGTTTTTTTTGTTATTATTTTTTCCTAATCCGTAAATAGATCTATTCTGTAAAAATAATAATAATAAATAGATATGAAACGAATTATAAAAATATCCGGAAGAACATAAACAAAAAATCAAAAACTACCTCAGTTTTAATCATCAGATGAAGCCTCTAATGGAGGCTATGTCACACGTATGTATAAAAAGCCTTTTGTAGCGTTCCCCCGGTACATAGCAATACATCATATTTGTACAAGGTATACCATGCATAGTTAAATATAGTGAAGTTGGGGGCACCGTAATTAATCATTTTCGCGCTTAATAGATTCTTTAATAAAAACTTGGTATATAATATGTTTCTGGTTTATTCCGATTAATTAAAATTTTTCATTGAATTATGAAAATCAATAAAATCAAATTAACCACATTCGAATTTTTTTTTCTATCATGTTTATTTATTTCCGTTTATTAATTTTTCACCAATAATCGGATGATCGTTGCAAAGCCGTAAAAGTACTTTATCCTAGTGATAAAACCAGCAGCCAATTATTTTTTACGTATGTATGCATATTATATATATATTAATTACAAGTAATTCTTAGGCTGGCCCCATCAGAAAAAATGTCCCAATTTTATGTAACGTTTGTTATATTTTAATTTTTACCGACTTCCAAAAAGAAGGAAGTTATTCGTTCGTCGCCTGTTTTTTTTTTTTTTTTTTTTTTGTTCGCGCATAACTAATATTTATATAGACCGATTTTACTGATTTTTTATCCATTAGAAAGAGTACCGTTTACCTTAGGTACCATGTGAGTAATAGTGAAAATCGGTGAACATAAATTGAGTATTCGTCATAAAACGTGAAAAAATGTGTGGTACCTTCGGATAAATTTTTTTTCTTACTATTTTTTACTAGTATAACCGAGACGATTGACTTAAAATGCTATCAAACGCTTCAAACTTTTCTACATCTGTCGTTTTCGAACCAAAATAAGTATCACGTATAAATGTGGCAAATTCTTTGCTATTGCACAGTTGGTTGTACCGTTTTCGTTTCTGCAATTCACGTTTGTGTTCGATGATGGTTTTCGTTTTTGGAAACTTAATGAATACACTTATTAATACTGTGCAGCTTGATGAATAAGAAGCCCCACCATAATACGGAGAAGCATGTAAAGACACCTATATTGCTAATTTAATAATACCATGAAAACGCAAAAAAAATATTATTTATATGTATAGAGTATGTTAAGTTGTTTCGGTAGTTTAATAAACTTTATGGTGTGAATTATTGGTTATATTTCTTTTTTTTATTATTATTATATAAAATAGGAACATTTTTTCGTTGTAACCTCTAATAGGGGCCGGCCTAAGAATTACGTTGTAAATTTTGATCATTTTATACAAAGTATAGAAGAGAAAGAGGCAGAAATGTATGCAAGAGGGTCAAGGGGCACAACAGCCACTTGCGAGACCAAAATACCGATATATATATATATGCGGGTTTTTGTTTATAGGTATTTCGTTATACGGACCTTTGAAGGAAGCGAGCCTACTTAGTCATATGTATTTCGTTTTAATGTATATATGCATGTATGTGTGTGCGCTCATGTGTGTATACATATATGTGTTTACTTGTGATTAAAAATCATAAAACTTAACAGGATTCGAAACGGTTCGTTCATTAGCATTTCACGGATGTTGCGTTATATTAGCATGTCGTACATTGCGAAAAGCAGAAAAGGCTGTTGAGAAGTTGAAAGTTGAAAAATCGTATGTTAATTGTATTCCGATGGAAGTTGATCTAGCTTCGCTCAAGAGCGTAAAACGTTTTGCCGATCTGTTTAAGTCACGCTTTAAGTAATTTGAAATGTTTTTTATATTTTACCGAATAAATTTTAAATTTTATTTTCACGCTTGAGATGTAATCAGCTGATAGCTATGCCAATATTTGCAACACCTCAGATATGAGGTCGCAAATAGTAAGCGATCGATTATTGTGTTTAAAAAGGAAAAAGCAAATTCCTTTCATTTTAACATAAAAGTGGTTGGAAATCTTGAGAAGAAATCAGTGCTCCGTTTTATGTTATAAATTGAACTTTGCGTAATGATATGAATAAACCATTCATTTTTAAAATGTGTACACTAAGCAGTACCAGACTCTTCAATAAACTGGATAACCATCATAATCCTAATGTAAGAAACTTGTGTTGTTGACATCTTTCAAGAAATCTTTTAAAAAATCTTAATATGGTTTAGAGGGATATAATTAAAACAACATAACAAATGGTGTAGTCTGTTTGAAACGTAAAATTGAATTAATGTTCATATGTATCTATGTTTATTTTATATGAAATCATGTAAGTCTTTGAAATGAACTTTGAGTTATATACTGCAAATAATTTTATAGAGAATAAGTATGCTCTGTTCCTTCATCGTTAAATAATTCAACAGTAATAGTTTTGTTTTAATCTAAATATAGCTGCAGGACCAATTATGGTCCTTTTGGATTGTTGTGACAAAAACACAAAAAAAAAGAACAAAATTATTACTGTGTAGCGTTAATTAGTTAATTAATTATATTTACATTGTCGACGGGTTGCAAAAAAAAAAAAAAAGAAAAAAAAACAAAATCATTAGTTTCAACTGCGATTATTAATTATTTTGACAGTTTATTTGTTTAATTTGTATTTAGTATAAACCGTTTTTCCAGTAATTATCGTTTACAAATGTTATATCCCTAACCCTTAAGTAGTATAAAATGATTGTATTTTCCAAAAAATAAAAAAGTAAATAAAAAGTTCTGTTGCAGATTATAGTGATATCAGTTTATAGTAACCAAGCATTTAAAGATAGGTTAAATAGAAGCAATTTATACATAAGCTAATTACACTCAATTTTTTAAAAAATTTTACTGAATTCTAAAAAGAAGGTTATACGTTCATCGCGCGTTTTTTTTAAAATGTTTATGGTATCATATAAGTACCGATGAAAATCGGTGAACGTGAACTTAGTAGTTACCAAAAAACGTGAAAAAATGCGGTTTCTGTAGATCATTTTTTATTAATGTAACAGACGCGATTTAATTAAAATACTATTAATTTATCATTGAAATAAAACTTTGAATAAAGAAAATGAATAGTGCCATTTGCAAGCTTCTTCCTTTTAGGGAAATCGCTTTTTAGTAAGAAAAAATAATTTAAATGTTACGCTAAAAATTGTGAAATAAAATGTTTTCGTGAGAAAGAAAAAAAGTACCGACTTAAAAATTTACTACAAAGATTTTATAAAAATGCGCTAAAAAGTAAAAAACAATTATTCGATATACGTTAAGGTGACTGTATGAAAATTTTTACATGATATTAACTTAAATATAAATGCATTTCCCCCCAAGTGTCATTAAGTAAAAATATCTTTCAGCAGATTTTAGCGTTGCTTACATAGTACCACCACCAAAATTAACCCTTTTGAAAGAATAAAAATCCAGTGAAAATTTTCAGTTGAACCAAATGTTTTTGCTCTTATAAATATATGTGGCATATTAGGAATCAATATAAATTGTCATTTTGATTAGGTAAAAATAATTTGAGCAATTTGAACATGGCGAACAGCAAATGTTAAAGCATTTCTTGTCTTTTGATTGTTTCGATTACTAACGAATCCGATTTTATTTTATTTTTTTCAAAAATTTAACATACGTAATATATATGTGTGTGTGTGTATTAATAACTACGTCATTCTTTTGCTATAAATAAAAATAACTTATCACGTTTTTGTGTTATGTTTATAGGACATTTATTTTTTCTCTCTGTTTCTAATCGCTTCCGAGCACTTTTTTGATTACTAAGTTCTAAGAAATTAATGTATAAAAAAAAAGTAAAAAAGTACATTTCGAAAATAGTGAATGTTTTTTTTTTCAAGAATTACAAATCGATTGAAATCGGCTTTTCTTAAAGTATTATTGAAGAATTCATTTCATCAGGGGGTTTTGCTTGGCCCGGTCCAAAGGATCAAGTTTTGTATGTGTGTATGAAACATTTAATTCTTTAGATATTATTTGTAAGCATCTCGTTACTAAAAATAAGGTCGATTTATTCCTAATAAGTAACATTTAGTATTTAACCTATATTTTCGGATCGACTCATCTGGATTTTTCCCTGCAACATATATTCTCCCTATTTCTATCATCTTCATGAGTCCGAATGCATATTTCTTCTACATTTGCAAAAAACAATATTTATATACAATTTCATAAAAATACAGGTACTTCAATAATACAAGTACCACACTGAATTGATTCTGAATACTTCAATATCACACTAAATTGATGTTGGACCAAACATTAAATAGGCATTAAAAGATTTTTGATCATCAATAAATTTGGAAGAATGCAAAAGTGAACATTAACCCCGAATAGTAATAGCCCGGTCGGTAACATGATATTCGACTTACATAGATTGTCAACTATTTGACTACTACATTCAGTGTATTGGGGAAATATAAGGCTGCATGACCCCCTGCTTCTTCACCGAAGAAAAAAAAATTGTTAATTACTTAAATTATATTATTCGAATTTATTAATATTTATATATTCCGTGTAGTTTCGCCATTTCGAGACGCTTTGTTAATATTTTGTTATTGATAGATTTTTGTGGGTTCCTAAAAATGAAATAAAAAAATAATGATGTATGCGGCGAGTGATGGTGTTCTGTACATTCGGCGCATGAATTATTGAAAAATATTTACGAAAACTGTGTCAGTTAATTTCCTAATTTCTAAATAACATTCACTGTGGGTAAATTTAATATAAATTAAAATTTTAAATATGTAGGTCTCTAAATATGCTGATTTTAAATGCCGCGGTGTTCATGGTGCCATATAGATTAACCGAAGATAATTATGAAAGCACTTTTCAAATATGCCATTTAGGACATTACTATATGACTATTTTATTGCAAGATATAATTTTGAAAAGTTATCCAGCGCGAATTGTTATCGTTTCTTGCGAATCACACAGGTAATTTTGTTACTCTTGATTTCCTATTTATAAAAAAAGTAAAATTTTTACTACGTTAATCATAATTTTCCATTAACAGTTTATTAAATGTGACATTTTTTTCTTTTAACTTTTTTTCATACTGCAAGTTTAGGGCGATTGTATATATATATATATATATATATATATACCTATATATACCTATATATATACACCTATATATATATACCTATATATATATATATATATATATATATATATATATCAAACGGAAATTACTATAAAGATATTTACAGCGAAACTTCTTCCATCATAAAGAGGAGACCTTGCTCGCGATGAAGGTTAATTTCAGCCACGGTCGTGGAATCACGCCCGAATGATAAATGCTATTAAATATTATCGTCATTTGCCATCTTTCTTTGCAATTACTTTGAGAACTTCTGCATGTAGAGATTATCAGGGACAGTCGCTTTATCGTTTTTGAACCGTAAAAGTGCATACTTCACTTCATCCTTCATTATATCTAGTCTAGAATCACCAGCCACGGATGGGACAGGTAGCCTGTTGTCACAGAAGAGTCTCCGAGTAATTCTTTCAGAATTCTAACTTGGTTCCAACGTTGACAATGACGTCGTTCCTTTTAGTAGTTCTTTTTCGAAGCCGGTCTATGAATTCTTTGACCTTTATATTAAAAGTATCATTTTTATTTTTTTGTTTTGGATGGGGGTACTTTAATTTTATCACATTTTGGTAGCCATTTTTCTCTAGCTTCAAATATTTTTCTTCGAATTTTCACGTTTATTATTTCATACCTGGACATACCTGCCGACTTGTGTTCATCTAGCTGCTATTAAATTCAAAATTTGTTACGTAATTTAGAGTTTGTATCTCGGGTTTCCTGCAGCGGATGACTTAATCCCCTACCAATATATGGTCTACGTGATTCATCAATCTATGTAAGCTGCTCTTCAGTATCGGCTAATATTTTTCTTAATTACATCGCTTTTTGTTTTGAAGAAAAATCATGTTTCAGCTTGACGGGTCAAAGTATTTTGATATCGACTACCACTGAATTATGATCCGAGTTGACGTTTGCCTCAGAAAACGTCTTCACAGATTCCAATATTCTTTTCTATCTCATGCTCACATCCGTATATTCAGTCTGGTTTCTCACAACATTATTGCTCGTATGTGCAGACCACTTCCTAAGTTAAAGCTTCCGAGGATCCAAATAGGAATTTACAGGACATAGCTCTGAGCGCAACATCGGATAAATCTATCGCCTCTCAAATTTCCGATTCTAAAACCGCAGTTGCCTATAACATCAGCGTTAGCACCGCAACCTGCTTTGGCGTCGAAATCACCGAAGACAAAATATAAACTTAGCCAATTTAAAAAGTTTATGGGCACCAAAAAAGCGCAATGCCAACCTATATTGTCAACAATTGGAAACTTTTATTTCTAACTTTAATCAAATATCTAAAGATATTCTTAATATGTCAAGTGCAATATAAAAGGATCTTTGAACGATAACAAAAATAACTGATGGAATTAACAACAAATGAGGCGTTAAAATTTCAATTTAAACGCGACTACCAAAATAGTTCTTATTTATAGTTTATCCTATTCTATGGGCCGCAGTATGAAAGTTCCGAAATTGCTTTGACTTCGACTTATATAATAATAAACGGGTTAATTTAACTGCTAAATAAAAAAAAAAAAAAACGATTTCAATTAATTCCTTTAATTGTAGTGTCGCAAAAATACTAACGACAAATCGGTGAATTAGGCGAGAAACCAGATAATTTATGGGATCAATAGGGTCCGGATATATAAAAAAAGGATTACAACGCTAAAGAGCCAAACTGGACTACATTGGTCCTGTTGTACGATATTAAAAATATAAAGCACACTCCAACTCGTAGGTGCCCGGACAGCAAACCGATAAAAAAAAGTGTACGGAGAAAAAAATTACAGTGAGAAGCGGATCCACAACAATAGCGATCGCTAATTAAATTATTAAATGTTGCAAAATTGAAACGGCCTTACCGATCATATGATAAAAAAAGAGAGAGATGGTGTCCAAGAACACCCGGTAGAAACGAAGTTCCTTTCGCTTTTCGATGGATATTAACAATAATGTCACTCATAAAGTATACAATAACAAGTTAAAAGAAAAACCACATTACTTGAACTTCGCGAAGTTAAAGAAGAAGCAAAATTAAAAGAACAGAATTTTACTGACAGAAAACATCAAAAATTTAAACTTACGTGTTTTTGATGTTAGAACGTATAAGATAATTTGTCGGCGACCGTTTAGCTTGATGAAAGAAATCGATGTAATTAAATAATTAAAAATAAAATTTCAGACGGGCCAGTTATTTTTCTTTTTTTCCCTTCCCCTACTCTCCTATTCGTATGTATTAGCGATGTTACGAATGTTCGCATTCGCATTGGCATATGCGAATAATTCGCATTATTTTTAACGTTCGCAATCGCATCAAACGATGTGGAAATTTTGCGAATGCGCAAGTCGCTACATATTCTTACGAATTCCTTATTTACAATTTCGACGTTTTTGAATCCACGGTACAGGCATAAATTTTTTTATGATATTATAAAAAATGCTGCCGTTGTTGCACTCGAATTAAAACTGTCTAATCGAAATCGGGATTTTTCAGTTTCAACGTCTGGTACTAAAAGGCCGAGGGAATCAATACATAATATCAATGAGCCTCTTCTACAAGTTCTGATTGTTCTGCTAAAAGTCTCATTAGCAATCTAGCTGGAATTTTGGAGTCCTCAAGCGAAGACAAAGACTCCGATTTAGAATCTGAGGGTAGTAGAGACACGCAAGAACATGAAATTAAAGCATAATTGAAGGCATATCTCAAGGAAAAATGAGCCTCCCTCGATGAAAACCCTCTAGACTGGTAGAAAACTAAATTTAAATACGACAAGTTGTCAGATCTTGTTCGCAAGTATCTCAGCGCTGCTCCAGCCAGCGTTCCGAGTGAGAAATTATTTAGTACAGCCGGCCTTATATACGAGCCACTCAGAAATCGCCTCATGTGAGAAAAGGCAGCTTAAGTACTATTTATAAAATATAATTTGCCACTTTTAAAATTTGATTATTAAAGCAAAACCATATATAATACAATATCGATTCTATAGAGTATATAGATCTTTTCTATGTTTCGAGTTATTAATGTAATTATTAATAAAAATTATTAAATAAAATCATCTGTTTTAATGACTTTCCCAAACGTTCGCATTCGCACATTCGCATTTCAAACATATAACATTCGTAACATCCCTAATCTACATCTCTGCTGTACAGCGTGTAATGACGAATACCTATTATTTTTCGTAACGGTCGGACATAACGCTCGATTTATTTATTTCTTTTTGCCTACCTCCGATCGGTGCAACCTGCGATAAGGAACTTCGTTCCGAAAAAGAAATTAAAAAAAAAAAACATTGCAAAATTGCTAATTTTTCATCATTCTGACTTATTTTTAAATTTTCTAGATTGAAATAGAGTTATTGTTAATTTTTGTTATAGATTTTCAAATCTTACCGCAGACAATCTAATGGACGCAATTTTAGTAACAACTGATAAATATTCACGGACACAGGCGTACGCTAATGCCAAATTGTGTAATTTACTATTTGCTAATGAATTGCATACCAGATTAAACAACAAAGGAGTAGAAGTATTTGCCGTACATCCTGGAAACTTAATTTGTACCAACATACATAAATATTGCTGGATAACCAGCTTTCTATCGATTATATTCAAACCTTTTACCAAAACGCTAGTACGTATTTACTTATTTCTGTTAAACATGTAAAGACTTTTTAAATTGATCATGTCGGAAATTTAGTTTCTATACCTATTTTTCATATTTATTATTTATATAGGTGTGTTTATGTTCCAGTTTATACCAATTGTTTTTAAATATTTCTGAAAATTCTTAAAAACCATCTCATATCTTAATAATAATTTCGACGTGTAAAGCATTTTTTTTTCTCTTCTCCTGGGCTAGTCAAACAAGGACCTTCACCCAGAAACAAATAGAAAAGAAAGAAGTCGGTTATATTTTAATCCGATCGGAAATCTTAGATAAAAAGGAACAAATAGTAGGAATAATTAATTGTAAAAAGAAAGGGCAGGATATAGGAAGCGCAATAAGGAGTAGGAAGCCCAAACCTCAACAAATAGGAATACAAAATGCTCCACAGAAAGAGATGAATACTGGAAAAACACATGATGATCGGCGTCGCAAATAACTGCATCATCAGGGTGGAGAGGACAGTGTGGGATAGAAATCAGGGAAAAGCAAAATCTGGAGGAAAGTAGCCGAGAATGGCCAAAACGCATACGAACAACGGAAACAACATCAGGACGTCGAAGAGGGGGATGCAAAAGAAAAAATATAAATAGGGAGGAAGAGTAGGCTGCACAGACAGATGAAATGAATAATTATTAGAAAAGGAAGAAGCGCAAATATCCGATATACCGTTATTTGATATGGAAGCTTTTACATATCGATAAGAGGTTAGTAGACCGAATTTTTTTTAAAAAAAAAAACACGAGAAGAAATAGCAGCCCGAGTACCAAAGAATATCAACCACTTCATTAGCAAATATACCTGAGTGGCTAGGTAACCGCAGCACATCAATGTTAATGGAATGAAGAGAGGAAAGATTATAAATAAGTGAACGTATACGAAGGATAAAATAGTGTGTCATACGAATGATCAGGAAAGGAAGAGGATATGGCCTGAAGGGCGCTCAAGGAGTCAGAGATAATTAAAAAATTGGAGAAAAGGTGATTCGAGGAAATGAAAATAATAGAATGTAGGATGGTCAATAATTCGTTTGTGAATATGGAACAGAAATAAGAAAGACGAAAAGATTATGATAGGTTAAAATCAGGAAGGATGAAGGAAGCACCAACATCACCAGCAGGCCCCCTCGAACCGCCCGTGTAAATGGTAACATGAGAAGGAAGTAGGGAGTTGATGGTGCTGTAGAATACCTGTTTAATTATGGCTTGTGAAAAGTTTTTAGAAAATCTTACCCACGATTTTTGAGTACCCAAGTATCCATAAAAAATCAGTCTGGTCAGAATGACGTAGGAAAAGATTATGAAGCAAAGAACGTATCGCAGAAAACTTATATAGTCAGCGGAGTTGAAGGGAAGAGGAGATTCGATAGCTATACAAGTTGGGATGATACATTAAAGACATTCCGAAAGATCGGAGAGTAAGAAATAAAAAGAATGGCGCTTAAAACAGTAGTAGGCTCGGCGTAGAAAATTGAACGGAAGGAAGAAAGTTTGACTGAGAATAGCTTAGCGAAGGAGAAAAAAAAAAACTGAAACGGCACCGTAGGATCCTTTCGAGCTGCTTATGAAGATTGTAAAATGGTTTTTGGGAAAATAAAACTTAAGGTATTTAAGAATTCCGATTTAATAACATGCTGAGCAGTGGATGTCGATGGAACTGTTGTAGAAACGAAATTAATAGGTTGAAGATACGAAGAAAAGCTGAAAGAAAAGTATGGCAGCTTATAATAAGTAAAAGTATATAGTGAAAACTGGATAAGGCGGACAAACATGATAGTATTGGAGTTTTATTAGCGGTAAAACGCCAATTATGCCAGATAGAGGAGTAAACGAGGATATAGGTAAATATTTAATAAGAAAACGGTAGCCCAGACAAGACTTTTGAATGAAAAGAGAAAAATTGTAGAATTCCTCTTGTAAAGCAGAGATCGCGGTACGTTTTCAAAGGGTGAAGACATTTGTTTTGAACACGGTCGAGCTTGGACAGAAGGAACCTAGAAGAATTTCCATAAATAAAACAACAGTAATCAAGGATAAGAAGCTTTCTGAAAATGTAATCAAACAGACGTCATGTTTTTGGTAACTAGAAATAATAATTTGTTACCTTATAATATATTAGGTTTTCTCCACGGACGCGGCCAAAAAATCCCTAAATGCTTCTTTTTTTGATATCTCCGCGGTTTTTGATAATATTCACCTTACCTCGTTCATTAATATAAATTCTCTCCTCTTTTCTTGTTTACAATCTTTTCCAGTGCAGAACAATCATTCTTTTCTCTCCCCTTTATACTACCACTGGACTAAGTTTCCCCTGTCTCAGCCTAACTTTGTTTATCATCTACTTTATCAAAAAGTTTTTGTTCCCTTTTTTGTTTTTCTTCTTTTTACCAAGACATCTTCATTTATTCCTCTCATCACAATATCTCGCGCGTTAACTCTCGACTTTAAGTCTCCTTAACATCATTAGAAAACTCTTTACTTAATACACATCTTTTTATTTTCCCCTGCTAAGTCTTTTATTGCCGTTTTTATACTGCGCCTTTGTAATGCTTCTTTAATTAACCTTATGCAAAATAATGACCCAATCCATCCTACTTTCTCCTTCCGTTATTTAGGTGTCTTTCTAGATAGTCGTCTTTACTTGTCATGCTTCTCAACCTCAACACTAATTAGGGAGGTGATCCCGTGGCCCTACTCATGTCTTACAAAATGAAATATGTAATATGTACATATACAAAAAAAAATTCTGTACTGTTAGACAACCCTTATTATAAATGCCGATCAAAATTAATTGCAAGGGATTTCATTTTTTCCTTTTCAAAACGACAAA
Source organism: Icerya purchasi (assembly GCA_039619475.1). Lineage (NCBI taxonomy): Eukaryota > Metazoa > Arthropoda > Insecta > Hemiptera > Monophlebidae > Icerya > Icerya purchasi. The sequence goes on from CM077115.1 coordinate 551,957,020, forward strand.
TATTTTCCGCTTTCCACGGGTTTTTTAATTTATAATTTTATCAAACGATTATTTTCTTCCTAAGCATGATTTTTATCGGCTGTCATTTCTGATTTTGTCATTATCAAATATACAGCGTACGCAAAATTTCGCATTACTCGGGGGGAACCCTTGCACTTGGCACTTAAAAGCTGAATTGTTCCTAACAAACTGGAAAAAGTCCTTCTAATAATGACGCGCTGTAGCGATTACTAAAGAGAAAATAGAATGTAAGTAAGAAAAAAAGGTTTTTAAAAATAAATTTTATTCTTTTTAAATGTACTAAAAAATAAATAAATGAAGTAACGCTATGATAGTAACTACTTTGAATATATAAAACTCACCTAGTTAGGTAATTTACATCGGTGAATTCAATAAAGGTAATATTGCAATTATCTAAAATACATATATAGATAACGTAATATATTTATAATTGTAGGCACTTACGCTTCTAATTCAAAAATGTAAAGAATACACCTTCCTTTTATATCTGGGATTTATAGATTTTGAGAGAGCGTTTGATTCAGTGTACGTACAGTCAGTAGTGCAAGCGCTTAAATCAAATGGTATATATCAATCTTTTACTTAATATACATACAACTCTGCCACAGCTGGTATGAGCATCTATGAAACGACACTAACATTCCCAGTACTAAAGGATGTAAAACAAGAAAATACTATCTTTCCCAAATTGTTTACAGCAGTATTAGAATATGCGTTGAAATCACTGAACTGGGATTCGAAAAGGTATAAACATCAATGGAAAGTACCTACACTATTTGCATTTTGCAGACGACATAATGATTTTATAGCTTAAGACAAAGACAAGTTACAAGATCTGATACAGGAACTGGAAATAGCTGTAAAAACTGTAGGGTTAAAGATAAATACGCAAAAAACTAAATATGTGAAATTTAATCAAAATCGACTAACTTAACAACAAATTCATGAAATAAAATTACAAAAAGGAGATATAGAAGAAGTAGACAAATTTGTGTATTTAAGTAAAGTCTTCACAACAATAAAAGAACAAACAATCCCAAATCTTTTGCCAGAAAAACAACGCATATCACAGAATAAAGAATATGCTCAAAAGTAAAATTAGTAAAGAAAACAGAACAAAACTATTTAATCAGTGTGTAATGCCAGTAATGACCTACGCTACAAAAACGTAGTCATTAAAAAAACGAGTAATCGGAAAAATGAGGAAGACTGAAAGACAAATGGAACGTGCGCTATTAGGCATTAGACTTCACGATTAAAAATAAAATCAGAAAAAGTCGGAATAGAAATGATGTTTGAAGATATCGGTGAAAGAATAACGATGAATAAATGGGCATGGGCTGGGCATATTGGAAGATGAACAGAAATGCTGGTGTTATAAAGACCATGCGACACAAAACTGAAGAAGTCCAAACAGGAGATGAACAGATGATATTGTTAACACAGCGGGAATCCAATGGCTTCGAAAGACAGAGGATAGAAAAGGGTGGGGAAGTTTCACTGCATATATATATAGCAACGGGTCCAATAGAAATATCGTGAATATATCTCCTTCACTTCGCAATTTTGTAAATTTTTTTAACATGAAATTACTGATAATATTTTTAGTCATTTAAAAGAGGAACAAAAAATATTAATGGTTAATTATTCAACATTAATTTGCCTCGTATTAAAAATGAGTAAAGAAAAGTTTAAAATGGAAATATTACATATTCCTTTAGTTTGTCCAAGAAAAGTATTGCTTTTCGAAGCTTTATATTTAAATTATTTAGGTGGTCATTCCAGTTAAAAAGGTTATTCGCTTTTATGGCTATACATTTGTAGTTGTTTACTACTGGCAAATACTACTAATCTCTGGATGTAAGCAGTTTGCTATATACGGAATTTTATACTAATATTGTAAATTGGTTGCGCTGGCTTGGTTTAATCCATAATAATTTAGTTTTTCTAGTGTTCATTAGTGGTGCTTTAGCACATTGGCTTCTTCTAACCGCTGTTTTATCTTGTAATAATGTTAATAATATGAGGTTGTAACTTCTCGAAGCATGTCTGCGATCGTTAATATTTGATAAAATTTTGTTCAAATTATTACTGGTTATTTTTATATTAATAATATTATTAAAGTAGTATTTTATTATGAAACCGATAGTTTAAATTATTTAAATCGTTCTGAAATTCGATTTCGGCGTTGATAATGTTTTTATGTGTTGCTATCGACACTATATCATCTGCATAGGCAAAATTTTTTTTGAGTTTATGTATTTTTGAATGTTTCTTATATGTAAATTAGAAATAGAATTGGGAAAGAATTATGCTTATGCAGGAACCACACGTATTTTATAATATATGATTGACTATATATTTTCGATTTTAACTAGATCTCTTCTGCGAAGGTAATTTGTGAACTAGTTTAGTGCTCTTCTTGTAATACCTGCACTTTGTAGTTCGTTCAAGTTAAGCAAATAAATAAAGCTAAACAGTATTCTCGTACAGACAAATTAGAACAAGTTAAGTCTGCGAAATCGCTTAATAGTGCGGAAGTATTTTTATCTTTCTGAAAGTTATACTGGTACAAAGGTATAATTTACTTAAATTTTTTTTTCTTTTTCTTTAAATTTTAAATTACAACCGGCCAGATGACCATCTAGCAATTGATCTTTAACGCGAAGAAATTTGTGAGGGAACAGCACCCATTGGTGTTCCCCCACTTACTTCCTAATTAGTTTAGAACAAATCGAAAGCTCTGTTTCGTTTTAACCGATGTGCCTGTCAACTATTATCTAGCAAGTTGATTACCAATGTATTTATATGGGGCTCTAAACGATTTGTAGCTTGAGGAGCAGCACGTTTGATTTCATCTTTTACATATGAAATATTAAAGTCTTAATGAAGTTTAATGGCTTTCTTTTGAAATCGCTGCATCTTATGCACAACCCCACAACAGTCCGTATGTCCAAATGGGCTTCACTGTTATCTTATAAATCATAAGCTTATTATCCAACGGTAGATCAAAGTATTTGCCAAGAATGTAGTTCTAGTCAATTGCAGATATTTTCTTTTCTTTTCTTTTCTGCATTTCTACATAACTTGTCATGTTAGTTTGCTGTCTAAGTATACTTCTAAATATTTGACAACTTTTTCTTGGGTAATTATTTCCCGATTTATTTGAACAGGTTCACGAGGGGGGGGTACATTTCTCAGTGCATAGCTGTTTACATTTGCTCTTATTTATTTTAATACGCCATCAATCTGAGCCAAGTTTCCGTTTCTGTTGACACCTGTTGCAATTTTCAGGAAACTGCTTTATTATCTTTAGCTATGGCTCTATGAAAGCTGTGTCGTTTGGAAACGCTACTGTAATAACGTTATCATCTATTAGAAAATTACCGGTATACTGTAAGTCAACTCAATGCGAGACGCCAGCAAATACAGGATATAAACATTAGAACATTCGTTTTGGGATTTATCCTGGCATACACGGTCTTCAGAGTACGATTTGAGGAGAGGATAATAGCAATGAGAAAACATTTTCTTCGGTTTATATAAAAAAGACACAAGGTGCCCGACCTTATCAAAGACTTGTTTTGCATCCAAGGACACACCTACGTGTATACTTGTTAAGCTTCGAAGCTTTCTTGAATAGTATGAAACATTCGATGTACCCGTTCAATGATCGAATGCTTTAGCGGAATCCTAACTGATGTTCTGGTATAAAATATTCAGAAGATTGTATTATTGGACTTGATCGTTTTAAAATTATTTTCTTAAGAACTTCCGGGAGGATAGGTACAAGGAAATAGGTCTGTAAGATGTGACCACGTCCGGAGCTTTACCTGGTTACCATTACTATTTATACCAGTTTCCAAGCTGATGGAAAGTACTGCAGGCATACGCAGCACTAAAAATATTTATTATCGATAACATCGCTTTATTCTGCGGTACAGATAACAATTTATTAGTGATTCGATCAAAACCAGGATTTTTTTCGTTATTTAATTTTTCAATTATATATTTAATTAGAGAAATCGTTGCAATAGGAACACTTAATTGTAATAGTGCCTTTAAGAATTATAATATCATCAGTTTCCGGATTTGGATTAAACACGTCTATGAAATGATCGGCAAATACCTTTTCATCTTCAGTTCTAGCCCATGTACCGTCAGTTTTTTTCTGATGGTGAGCGAGGGTTTGCGTGGATTTGTTTCGAATTTTTATTATTTTCCAAAGACTGTAGTTTTCTCGCTTCGGCGGAAGATAATTCAATTAAATAGCGCTTTAAAGAATCATTTTTGATACTTCAGCGTCACGTTTTAAGCTCTTTTGATATTTTATTTAACAACATTATTCTCTATTGATGTGCAAGCCTGCTGAAGTTTTAAATTGTCTTCATCCGACGTCCGCTCTGAACTGCCACAATTTATACATTTTTCGAAGTTCTTGTAACAACAGTTGTGGAGTTCCCTACTAAATGTTTTCCACCGATATTTAAGATTAAATTCGATACATGCATGTTGCTCAATGACAACTAAGCAACGTGTAGAAATGATAAGCTGAACAACGCATTCTATTCAAAAGAATAACTTTTCTCTATAAGGCCGGTTTACAAATTTATTTACTTTTTCGTACTAATTATATATTAACTTGCTGATATAGGGTTTAGGTTTTACATTTATCGTATGGTTAAATTATGTTCTAATCTTTAACAGTTAAATAAAAATCGTATTTCTTTCGTTGTTTCTTTTAAAGCAACAAGCGGCCAGTACATCGGTGTTTTGTGCCACGGCTTATTGCCTCGAAAACGCCTCCGGCATTTACTTTAATAATTGCTTTCCGTGTCCTCCAGATGATCGCTGCAAAGATCGACTTCTTGCTCAGAAATTATGGCTTCTGTCGAAGAGTATGATTAAATTATACAAGAAAAGTAATTAATACGTTTTTCTTTTTCTTTTAATTTTCGTCTTCGGTTATATACTTTAATTTTTTGATTGCGATTCAGTAAATTTCTAGATTAGTTTTTGGTGCAATTTAAACGCAATTTTTTATTTTAATGCTTTTTCTTGAGGGTATTTGCGCCGATAGGATTTTGCTTTAGTTAAGAAAAACCGATTGTACTAATTAAGCAAAAAGAGCTGTACCGTTGTATGTACATCGCATACAAAAACCACTAAACAGAATCGTTCTGTTCTGTTCGAAAGTGAAAATTATTTAACCTCATTTTTGTTATTCAACAAAGAATTTCAGTAATAATAAAATCTTTGGCAGATTCGTGTAATGTGTGTAACGTGCGTTAAGAGAACAAAAATAGATAAACATAAAACGAAATAAATAAAATAAAGTATATATAATTATAAAATTAAATACGAGAAGTTGGATATGAAAGTGAAAAAAAACCTTTCGCTAGTATGGTAAAGAGCTGGTAATCGTCAAACAGTGGAATGTCGCCGGATGGTGAAAAAAAAGCAAAATCAAAGAGAAAAATGAAGAACCGGAAATTGCCCGCGACTGCAAAAGGAAAAAGCAAATCAATTAAATCTGATGACTGAACGGTGGGCTCGACCTGCTCTCTGGAATAAAAGGAAAAAGATGAAATTCAATCGTGCACAGTCGGACCCTGTGTTTGAATGATAAAGCTGGAATCGCCTTTTTTTCTCGATTTTATAGCGTTACAAAAAGTACGTTACTTAGTGAAATGCATTACAAAATAAACAGGTCATCAGAACATTTATCCGAAACATGTTGAATCAAATCTACAAAAGGAATTTACGAAAATATCGCAAATATTTCAGCTATTGCACAAACTGTGGCCTCCTCCCAACAACTGAACCGTAGTGTAATACGTGTAATTTTGTTTACTATAAAAATTATCACTTATTAAAATACATATGCGTTGGTCGACTAATCCAAAAGGATCGATGTATCAGTTTGATTTTAACATGAATGTCGATTTTTTAGCTATAATTGTAATAAAATAATATAATAAACATAATCTCCGAACAAGAATAAGTGAATTCCCACGGATAATTTAAAATATTCGTGGGAGGCCATCTCTGGACGAACAGAACATCGATCATTACGCGATGTATAAGCATGACCGAAATTAATCATTCAGTTCCATTTATGCCTACAGAAGCAGAGTACATGCTTATTAATACTGTATATTAAAATTATGATTTTTTTGAAATTTTTTTTCGTCTTATTATTACAATTTATTATAAAAATCTATTTTTATTGGGAAAAAAATACCTTCCCTCTTTTTGAAAAAAAAAAAAAAAAAGAATGCAAACTACACACATAATACAAATTAAGAATTATATTCACATTTTTTAAGCAAAAACCTGTCGAACTGTAAAAAATAGCGTCGGCGGTACTTGAAAGATATTTTTCAAGTTTGTGCAATTTTACTGCGGTGTGGACGTCAATTTTTATAAGTACGTTTGTTAAAAGTTCCATTCAAACTTTTTTTTGTTTTTTTTTTAATTTTTTTGGACCTTTACCTAGAAACAATTAGAAAAGGAAGGAGTCAATTATATCTTGATACGGTCAGATATTGTTAGGAGAAGGGAACAAATAGTAGGAACAATATGTGGAGAAGGAAAAGATCGGATATAGGAGGCGCAATCTAGAGTAGGAAGACCAAGTCGCAGCAAACTGTAGTAGAAAGCAGAAAACTCAACAGAAAGAAATCAACACTTAATAAACACATAATCAGCATCGCAAACACGCTCTTCGTTTGAGCGGAGAGCACAATATGGAGAGGCAGCCAACGAAAAACCAAAACGGGAGGAAGATACTATGGCTCAAGAACGCAGTCGAATAACAAAGACAACAATAGAACGATGAAGTGAAGGAAACAAAGAGAATCATGGATTGGCAGAATGTAGGTTGAACAAACAGATAAACAGAATAATTGTTAGAGAAAGAGGAAGCGTAAATATTCGATACCATAAACTAAGATGAAAACTTCTATACAACGAAAGGGGATTAGAGGATGGGACTTTTTAAAAGAAGAAGTGAGAAGAGGCAGCAATCCGAGCCAAGGAGTCCGCCGCTTCATTATCGAAGCTGCCCGAATGACCAGGAACCCACAGTAAATATCAATATAAATGGAATGGAGGGAAGAAAGAACGTGGATAAGGGAGCGTATGCGGAGTATGATAAAATCACAGGAATGATCAGTTAAGGGAGAATGAATTAAAGGGAGGTCATGTAGTCAAATATAATGAAGAATTTAGAGGAAAGATGATTGGAGGAAATGAAAATAATGGAATGTAAGATAATCATTAATTCGTTTATGGATGTGGAACAGAAAGGGGGCAGACGAAAAGATTCTGAAAAGCCAAAATCTGGGAGGAAAAAAGAGGCACCGACACTACACCCGGCCTCTTAGGCCCATCTGTAAACACGGTTGCATGCGAAGAAAATTGAGAATTGATAATATCGTAGAATTCCTGTCTAATTAGGGCCTGCCGAAGAAACTTGGAGAGCGTAGGTGCAGTAAACATATTTGGAGAGTGGCAGAGATCGGCAAAATTAAAAGATAAATCAGGGAGATTGACAAAGGGCATTATGTAAGGACAAAACAAACTGAGGCAAAAAGAGATGAGGAATAAAATAGGGGTTTTCCTAGATGCGAAACGCCAGTTTCTAGAAACGGAAAGATAGGAATGGATAAGAGTAGAGAACGTGAGTGGAAGATGCTTAGCAAGAAAACGATAGCCCATTATAAGATCTGCGAATAGAAAGGGGTGATGTATTAAATTCAGCAAGGACTGCTGGGACTGGAGAGGATTTAAGAGCACCAAGGCACAGACGAAAGCAAGAATTTTGGATTACTACCGATTTAGAGATTTGGGACTTAGAGGCACAACCACATAGAGAAATGAACAGTAATCAAATTTTGAGCGGATGATGGATTTATGTAGAGAAATAAGAACATACGAATCGCAACTGCATTTGGTTATAGATAGGGCCTTCAGCAGGTTTAGCCTTTTTGTTGCTGAAGAGGAAAGATACTTGGTGTGTTCGGAGAAGGATAACCGACTGTCGAGGAAGATACCAAGAAAACAAAAACAATTAACACGAGAAAGGAGTGTATTTACGAAGGATAGATAGACAGAAGCAGGATTATAAGGTCGCAAAATAAATACGACATAACAAGATTTAGTAGTAGAAATTGAAAGGTTGATTGAGGAAAGGGAGTGATCCAGGCACAGAAAGAGACGAATTAAAGTGTTTCACTATCATAAGATGTGAGCTGCCTAAAAGGTAATTTATATTTTTGAATCGATATTCTCTCAGCTGAATTGTCTTGGTGCCTGTTCCTACCGATTTAATTCTAAATAGATAAATATTTATTTTTGTTATCTCGCACTGTGCGTATGCCATGTGTAAATTTAAAAAACGCTTCTCTTTTCCTCGTAACTGATAGTGTTAACTTTATCGCTGATGCTTTTCTATTAAATTGCTACTTTGTAATTATTTGTCGAATTAAAAATATTGATAATAAATGAATTTAACAGTTACGGGAAAATAATTCCCACATGGCTGGGCAGCTACAATAAGTCAACGCGGATGGAGTGACGCGAAGAAAGAAGATAGATGAGACATAGTCTGCGTAGAATAATAAAATCGCAAGAATGAATCGGAATGGGGAGCAGATCGCCTAGAGGGCCTCATGGAATCAGAAATAATTAAATAATTAGGATAGAATCGGTTAAACGAAATGAAAAGAATGAAGCGGAGAATAGCTATCAATTCTCGGCTACAAAGACGTAACAGGAAGGAAAGAATGCGTAATAATTCTGACGGGTTAAAATTTGGAAGGATAAAAGCACCAACACCATTAAGACCCTCCACAGCCATCCGTTAAAATAGTCACTTGTGAGTAAAACAGTGAATTTATTGTATTGTAGAATTCCTGTTTAATTATAATTTGGGGAACGAATTTGGAGAATGAGAATAGAAAAAGTATCTTGGGAGCGGATGGCAGAGATTATCAGAAGAAAAGGGGAAAAAAAGGGAGATTATTACCGGAAACTGCATGGGGCCAAAACAGACCAAGACGAACGGATATATATGAGCTAAAATATGAATCTTCCTAGGTGTGAAATGCCAGTTTTTATGAACGGAAAGGAACGAATGGATAAGAATAGAGGACGTGAGTGAAAGACGATTCTGATGAGGAACCGATAGCCTAGAAAAGATTTAAGGAGAGACAGGGGTGGCGTATTGGATTCAGCCAAGATTATAGGAATCGGAGAGAATAGAAGGGCACCAAAACAGAGCCGAAGGCAAGAATTTCGAATTGTATCTAATTTAGGCAGACGGGACTTGGGGGCGCAGTCATAGACAAAAGAGCAGTAATCAAATTTCGAACGGATGATGAATAGTAAATAGGGATTGCCACCGCATTTAGTAGAAGACAGGGCTTCTGGCAAGTTTAGCCTTTTAATAGCAGATGAAAAAAGATGATCAATATGTTCGGTAATGTCAGACGACTGTTAGGGAAAACTGCAAGATAATAAAAGCAACTAACACGAGATAGAAACGTGAAAAACATACAAATCTATCCTCGATCAAATAAACGAAATAGGAAAAAAAAAAGGGTATTTTAAAGAGGCGGAGGAATTCACAGGTCGGAATACTGTTAGGAGCAGTACTGAGAGATAAAACTAGCGGCTTTTGACATATACGCCAGGTGAAAATTCTTTTAAAAACAAGCAATACTGATTTTCAAGTGTCGGCTGATTATACTTTATCACTTACAGAAAACCAACATATTTTACAGTAAAATACTTAGACTGTGATGTAATCTTAATAATGACAATTTCAGATTTTGGTTTATATTTTATATTAGCCCGTTGAGAATTCACGCTCTTACACTCGTAAACGAACACTGTACGTTCGGTTTTGTTTGTTTGTTTTTTTTTTTTGCGTTACGATTATGGAATATGTGACTCCGAAACATATCTGTGTTTTTATGTATTTTTGAGTGAATAATTAAATTTTCTGTTTTCATGATTTGCTTTACAATAATTTATAATATATATTATATTCGACTGTTCTTACGTATTAACTTTAATTTTACTAATGAATTTTTTTTTCTAACATGCCCTCCGTATTTTCAGATAAATATGTGTTCCGCTTAATTTCTTTCTTCGTATATATTTTACATTCTATAACAATGTGACGTTTATCACATTGCGTATCTTCTATTCTACGTGCTATCCCACCGAGAGGTGTACACAATTTTATATTTGTTCCCTCTTACAATAATTACGAACATCCATAACATATTATATATAGTACAAACCGATTAAAAAGTCAATGTAGTAATTTAAAAAATTATTTTCATTTTTTAAGAAACTCACCGCCCGATTGAATGGCTGTCCGCCAAAAAAAAAGAAAATTTCTAACTACTGTTTTGTTGTTCCACGTTCGCCAACGTTATTTTTATGTCCTAGGCCCGTTGCTCATTGCAGCAAGGATTGTGAATTTTGCTGTTTAACAATCGACTACTGTACATATTTAAATGCTACACTGCTCGCCGCAGCGAGAGTTAGTATCGAAAGAGGTGAACGGAAAAAATAATTCCTTCCTTAGATCGCTGAAAAATAATTCGCTAACTTAATCCTGAACTAAAATTTTCCTGCTTAGCGAACTCGCTGTAATGGGCAACAGCCCTTGATAAGACACATTTATTCTCAAATTTCGTTTTCCAATCGGTTTAAACTTCGTACTCTTCGAGTTATTTTGCAGTGAATAAAAAAAGAAAACAAAAAAAAAACTCATCTATAATCGCGATTTAATAGTTTGCAGCATTGTAACGAATACATCGACCAGAGATAAACCGACATTTTTCACTTTGTAATTTTTAGGACCCCATGCGTAAATCATGCACCGAATGTTGAGATAGAATGATTGAGAAAATAAAAAATAAAAAAAAAAACTAAAAAAAAAAAAAAATCAATAACTCTAAAACCGTTTATAAATTTGAAATTGTGTACATAAATTGTAGATAAAATTCTGTTCCAAAAAATATGTAACCCTCGAACCTGTGATCACCGTGGGGCATGGACGGTAGAAATATCGTCAAAAATAAGCATTCACATTATTAATCTCGAATAGTTTTCGCTGTTGCAAAGTTATCCACACTTTAGTAGAAGCCACGTTGAAACAATCTATATCAGACGCTAACGTTAGATTACACGGTTCATCATCAAAGAGACAACTAACGAAATAAACACTAAACAGCTGACTGCAAAGCACTAGAAAAAAAATATGAATAAAAACAAAATCTATTAGTCGATATTATTACGCTTTCGGGTTGTGACGAGGACAGTAGCGCTTCTTAATCTGTATTCCATTTTAAAAATCAATAGATCATTTTATTTGGCAATGTAAAGTTTAAAAGCAGAGTAAAGACAATCTTAAAACAGAGCTCGTATCCTGGCTGCATACCTTTCCAGTTTCAGTAACACAGATAGTGGCAGATCCATCATCGAATTTAGCTGCATTAGTTTTATAAAATACCATAACATAGAAATATAGAAATATTAAATAAGAAAGTTTTATAAAATACCCCCCATTAAAAAGGGTTAAGTAAAGAAAAAACTGGCTAAATGGCGAAGGCTAAGCTTAAAAAAAAAAAAAATGTTTTTTTAACAGTATTAACCATATTACACTGATGATGTGGGGATTGAAAACCAACTCTATACCGGTACTATTGGTCACGCCAGGCTCCAGGAAGAAGCTCATAATTTATGCTAAAAGCGGTTTCTTCTTTCAACTAGCCGTTTTGCAAATTTGATTTGTAACCATCTTCTCTATTGAAATCCCTTGATCCTTTTCAGTTTCTAAAAGTTTTTTTAACGATCCGCGTACCATAACGTTCGATTTTTTCTAATCTTCTAAACGCATGCCACAAATAATCCTCACGGTAAATCATCTTCAGTCTCGTTCTTATTGTGTCCTTCTTATTCTAATATTGTTTTTTAAAATTATTCCTTTTTCCCTTTTTTCGTAGTGTTAAAAATTTTTCATTAACAAAGTGGAGATATTTTTTTAATTGTTTTTTTCTTTAGTTCAATTTTGGAGCGGCGCTATAATTACTTACTAATTTTATGGTTCCTTTCTGGTTTATTTCGTTAGCCGTCTCTCTGATGATGAACAGTGTGATCTATTTGAAACACATTAGGATGTGTCTATTATAAATTGTTTCAACGTGGTTTCCATCAAAAATAGACGTGTAAAAAGCGTACACATTAAAAGAAAATTTATTATTTAAACATAACCAATTTCTGATTTCGAAGATTAAAAAAAAACTTCGGCGGACCTCCATTTGACCAGCCGGCGAGTTAACTAGTTTAACCTGCGGCAAGCAGTCAACTGTTCAAAACAATATTTATTTGCAATTTTTAAAAAATTCCAGTTGTACATATTAAACGATGATAATTTGCCTATGTGTACATAATTTTTTTTTTATAAATGGGTTTGGTGCCAGCACTGACCCATCTACATGAGCTTAGATCACCTACTCAGATTCTGAGGCGTTCTAAGATAGAGAGTATAAAGGAAAGTAGGAGGAGAATAACGGCTAGAGATGGGAAGGAAAGGATAAAGGAAGCATTGAAAGGGGTAGGAAGATCCAACGCCAAGAGTTCGGCATATAGATGAGAGCACTCGGGAAAAAGAACAGGACATTCAAAAAGTATACGGCCGGGGTCACATATAAAGGGAGGATCAGTAGAGTGGAGAAGGCAAAAGGGAAAAGGTGAAAGAGAAAAAGAAAAACGAGAAAAGGAAAGGAGAGAATGGCCAAGTCTTAGTCTGATTAAGAAAACAATAGCCGAGCGCCAAGAAAAGGGAAGAAATTGGAACCAGGGCTGTTAGTTGGGAATAGGCTGCAGGATGAGGTTGAAGGAGGAACGATTGGCGAAAAAAGAAGGGTAGATGTCAATCCATAGTCTGGCATAGAGACTTGAGAAGAGAAAAAGAATGTCTGAAGCAGGAAAATGGGGGAGGAGTGGACCGTTGACAAACACCGAGCGAGCTAGGAAGTCAGCTGCTTCGTTGCCGTCAATGCCAGAGTGACCAGGAACCCATAAAAAGTATTATTATTAGACCAATCAAAACTAGAATGAAGGAAAATAACTGAGGAAAAACCTGTAATACTCCGATTATGTAATGATCACACACATTTTAAAAAAATAAACAAAAAGAAAAACCAAGCAGAGTTCAAGCGCAATTGCTTAATGCAACACTATATAATAATATCGAATAATCCACTTTTATCACTAGCTGGAATTTCGTGTCCATTTAGGAGCGGTTAATAGGTAATGTAGGTTCGCGCACAGTTCTCTGCCTGCTGCCTGTTATATTCAAATTAGATTTATTGATTTATTATCGTTGTTTTAGGGGAATCTGCAGAAAATACCTATTTTAGAAGAAATTCAGCACACGCCTGAAAATGGAACAGACAAAATTTCGTCCAACAACGAATCTCAAAACGACGATTTCAATTTTTGACCGAAATGGCACGCATCATCGGGGAGTCGTCTTGCGGCTGTCCAAAGAAGTTTTTGAGCGATGTATTGAAAAAGCATGTCTCCAGCTGAAATATTTGTTTTTACTCGATTTCATCATTTGTGGATATCTGCATAAATTAGCCTTATTCCACTTCTATCGACAAGGGACGGAACAATCAATAAACATTACTATAAAACAACAAAAGACTAGTAGTAGTTTTATTCGAAATGTGTACGAAATATGTTTACATTTACGCGAGGATCACATAACTGTGGAACTCGACTTTTATAACTAAAATACCTTTAAGGTATTGTAGTTTATCAGTAGAATTTTTTTTTACTTTTTCCCGAAGGTACCATAAATGTAATATAATTTTTCAATTAAAACTGCACAAAATATTATACGAACATTGGAAAAAGTTAATTTTCTTCGAAGAAAAATACGTAAATCATAAACGTGTCTATTTTGTCTTATATGTTAAAAACCCGTGCATTATTAGTGAATGAGAGTTGTTCAAACGTAGATGCAAATTAGTGATGTGATTGAAAGGATCAGTTTTATTTTCGAAGTAGAACATAAAACTATTAAGTGTAAAATCAGTTCATTTTTATTCAAAAAATAATACTATTCTGCGTAAACGGTTATATGTACATTTGTGACAGCCAACAAAGATTTGTGGTGATGAAAGTGGAAAATGTTGTAATTTTTTCAAATGGCCAATATGACAGATATAAACGTAGTGTCAACACACAAAAGTATTATTACAAGTAGCAGATGTGGAATGGCATTTAAATCTAAGCTGAGCTCTTACGTATAAATTCGATCGACTTCGTACCGTGAGGTATTTTCAGGTCAACGTTTAAATCACCTTCAAAATAGTGCTCGAAATCAAACGGTGTCCGTTTTCACGACTAACTCTATTGATCAGAAAACTCATCTCCGAGTCTCTTTTCCTTACAGCTTAAAACGTTCATGTTCTCGGTACACTTGTTAGAAGAGTCCAGTACTGATGGTTCAATTACACTATAGCTCTTGCTTCTTGTTTGTTTCCATCTTCTTTTCTTCTTTTCATTACCATTCATTCTCTTATACTAAAGCAAAACCGTTTCATGTTTTTGATTATCAGTGGTGTGGTGATGAAAAGTGAGCGTTGGTCAGGAATATCTCGAAATTTCTTTCTATTCCTCTTCAAAAAAGTTTATGTTCTCTGTGTTTTTGTTTTTGAGTCACGAATTCAAAGTTCGAGTACTACATTTTATTCATAAAATTGACACAAAAATTATTAATTTTATTTATCTCGCATTCAAATGAAGAATTGTGGTGAAATATTTCGGCCGACCGCTACGTCTCGCAACTTTAATGACACGTGCCGAATCATACATGGATCATCAGTGTTCTCGTAATTTATCGCTTCTACGAAAAAATATATTTATTTTAATTATTCGATTTACCCCGTCTATACCGCGCATGCGCTTTGTTTCGACATAGTCGATACTCGTCAATTCGCATACCAAGGGAAGTTCATACAAAAATGCGATGTACGATCTGGAGGAGATTTGTTCGTGTATAAGTGTAATGTTCGCTGCTCTTTTATTGCAATGTATTGTAACGTGTAAATCGTTTTCTTTAGCCCTTAAGGATGCCAACCACGAGATCCTTTTTTTTGAACTCGTAAATTTAAATGGATTTAATTATATTATTATTATTATTCTTATTTCGAGAAAAGATAATACATATGTAGTTGTTTTTTAAAAATTTATATTTTACGGATTCCCTACACCAATCTTTCCTTAACAGCCGATAGTTGAAAATCGCAATTAATATAAATTCTGAATATGACGCCGAATCGATATGTATTGTCGTCAGAGGCACAGGAACGCTGCGATGACGATTTTCCGGTATGTAGTCGGTCACAACTGCACTCAGTATTACTTTCAAAGGCACTGGGGATGATTTTGGTTAGTGCTTTAACGAAATTCGGTTTTACTTTTTTTTTAATGGTTATTTTCGCGTACTGAACTAAGATTTATTTAGTCGATCCGGTAGGTGACTCAATTATTTTGCGCTGCGGACAACACCTTTTTTATTTTGTTTAGCGACTTCCTCACCTGGCCGGATGAACAACAAATGCCACCTTCTAAAATTTCGGTCATTTTTTCATAATTTTTTCCCTCGTCTACGGAACGCACTTCTCCATGTGGAGAGCCTTGATCGGTCATTCATCTCCGACGACAATAGGATCTCACACATATGCACATTTACACTAGCACATTTCCAAATATTCTCTATATTTTTATTTTATTTATATTCTTAATTTTTTGAGAATATTCAGTCTAACGTACACCTTACAGAGTCGGGTAATGCACGTTATGGTAGTTCGGGATTTTGCAAATATCGCGACCGATCAGTGAGAAATTTGTAATTTTCCACAAAACCGGCCATCGAATGAGTCGAGTAATTTTGCAAGAATTAATGTTCGGTAAACAGATATATCTGGTCGCGTTCCATCGGTTGTATTTTTCATTAGTCTTTTTCCGGCTCTTTCCGGCTCTTTCTGACTTTGCATTCGTGCTTCCCTTGTAGTGCTTGTATAACTGCTTAATCGCTGCAAACTTTTCATTAATACACTACACGCCACGCCCGCGAAGGGGGGAGAGAATATTTATTTTTAAATATCTTGTAGCGCACTGTGAGTCCAATTTTGAAGTTGGAAACTCGATTATAACTAAAGGAATTTTTTTGAGTGTCACATTTATAAGATTGTTCGAAATTTTTAAATGCAACATTCAAACTTCAAAGAGAACAAGCACTGATAAAATTACACTTTTTCGAACTATTGTCACAAACTTTGCAAGGTTTAGTGAAAAACTGAAATATTTCCCCGTCACCTGCAAGTAGTAGGTTTTCATACATGGTGCGTTCAGAAAGTTTCAAGATCGATCTCAGAACAATAAATTTATTAACCATTTTTGTACAACTTACTAAAATTCTTCGAAATATGACTCATAAGCTCCCTGGAACTGTTCGCGAGGAAGGCTGTCAAGGGACTTTGTCGAAGCTGCCTGAATCGCTGAAATCGTGTCGAATCGTTTCCCTTTTAGGTCTCTCTTGATTCGGGGGAACAAAAAGAAGTCGCTGGGAGCTAGGTCAAGGCAGTAGGCTGGCTACGGCAGGGTTGCCACATTAAACTTAGCTAAAACTTCACCGGCGGCGAACAACGTGTGAAATAGCGCATTGCCGTGGTGAAGAACTCATTCATCTTTGACCTCTGGACGGAGCACTCCAGCGTAAAACTGACCTCTGATAGTCTGTCCGGCAGGAACAAATTCTTTGTGGATCACTCCTTTGACATCAAAGAAAACGATGAGCATGGTTCTCACGTGTGACTTGCACATGCGAGCTTTCTTTGGCTTTTGAGATAAGGCGGTATGCCACTCCCCACTTTGCCGCTTCGTTTCAGGATCGTATTGGCACATCTAGGTCTCATCATCAGTAACCACTTTATCTAAAAGCCTGGCGACGTGCCTTCAGTTCATCCGTCAGAACTTTGGGAACAAGTTTGGCACACACTTTTCGAATCATCAAATCTTCTGTCACTATATTGAACACCGTAGTTTAACCTAATCCCAGTTCATTGGCGAGTAATTTAACATTAAGATGACGATCAGTGTTTAAAAGTTCACGCACTTTCACCAAATATTCACGAGTTCGGTTCGTTAAAAGTCTCCCAGCGCGGTCATTGTCTTCAACATCCTCGCGGCCATCTTTGAACCTCTTGTGCCACATGAAAACCATTGCACGTGACATGGCTTCTTCTTTATAGGCCGCTTGAATCATATCACAAGTCTCTGTAGTGGTTTTGTTCAGTTTCGCACAGAACCTTATGGAATAACGCTGCTCCAAATGACGCTGCATTTTCGACTCTCGGAATTTCGACGGGGGTCACTGACACACACTCAAACTACTAGTGATCTACTCACTCCAACCTCCACTACTTCACCCTGTCTGTAGAATCGATCTGCGCATCCTCGCTTACTCAGGAAAAAATCAGTCTTGAAACTTTATGAACGCACCATGTATAGTGCACACTGAAAGTGAAATGTATTTTTATCTAAATTTTGTAATTTGACTCGCATAAAAGGTTCAATTTTGAAGTTGAAAATTTGATCTTCATTAACTAGAGAAATTTCCTTGACTACACATATTTAAAAGCTAGTTTGAAATTTTTAACTACAACACACATATCGCACAAATGATTGTATTCGTGATTTTTTGAATTTTTACCCACTTTGTAAATTCTATTAAAAAATAAAATTTGGGTTTTGTTATCTTTAAAAAGTCGGCACAGGCACGTAAAGTGGTGCAGAATTTTCAAAATTGCATCTAACAACATTGTGTAGATCATTCTAATTGTCAACTCAGACAATATAACTAAGGAGGACTTGAATATGGTTTGCAGATGGGTGGGTACACGATAAAAAATTATTAATAAATGCCAAAAAATCAAAAGTGATGTACGTAAGAACACCGAGTAGATTTAGAAAGTTCGTGCCTAAAATAGTTTTGCACAAGGCAGATTGCCTTCATGGATCGGAAGTATGCCGTTGTGAGCCGTTAGAAACGGCTGATAATTTCAAATACCTGGGAATAACATTCGATAAGGCGTTAACTTGGAGAGTTCAAATAGATAACATTGCTAGGAAAATTAGGCAGACTATGCCGGCATTATACAAATTAAAACAAGTTATGAATTACAAAACTACGAGACTGTATTTTGACTCATTAATAATGACTAGGATTAGATACGCGATCGAAATTTGGGGGGAGGCAAAAAAAACGGAATTAAGGAAAATTAGTAGGATACAGAAAAGATGTTTAAAAATTTTGTTACCGAATTGGAGAAGTGCGAATCTTGTAACGAATTCTACTTCGGGTGGGACAATAATAAAAAAATGTCGCCAAAAATGTTTTTTTATTACAGTAAACTTTTAAGGCATAAAACAGAAAAAATAAGATTACCGACAAGGGAAAAAGTATATGGGACTAGGAACTTTGACAATTTATGTTTTATAAGACCTAAAGGGATTAATAATAAAATTGATAATGTTGACGAGGAAGTTATGAGTCATTTACTAGGTAACTTACCAAAGGAATTAAGAGACGAAAGTAATTTGAATATATGGAAAGACAAAATAAAAATATGGTTCATTGCGTGGTGCAAAGAATGAGAAATGGATAGTTATAGGAAAGGAATTAAGACGGGTAATTGATTGAAAGAGTAAATAATTATAAATGATGTAATCAAAAAAAAAAAAAAAAAAAAATGGCTTATGTGAAAATATTGTGGTACGATGTGCGATGGGTATAAACGTTGTGAATTAAAATTAGGCGTAGAATAGTAAAAATAGAAGTTAAGTTGAATTAAGTATTTAGATATAAGACGAATATGATGTATTAGATTTAAGATGTAGATGATGAATAAACGATATAATTATGTTGGGAACCCACAGACGGGCAATTGCCTTGTGGGACCCGCAAATTATTTACAAAAAAAAAAAAAAAAAAAAAAAAAAAAAGTGATGTGAAGAATTCAGATATGGAACAAATGCTGTGAAAAAACTATGATGAAAGTTTATATATTACATTAATACTTATAATATAAATAAGAAATATGTTTATTAACGATAATTTAAAAATGTTTAATAAATAAATACTTTAATTTATAGAGTTACCTTTTTAAATCTGGTTAGTATTATACATTTCTGTATTAGTAAATTTTTACTTTCCAGTCGTTTTAAATACAAAAGCTAAAGCGAAATGATACAACTTACGAAGCAACTACATGTGAGAAAAGTGAAAAATGACTTCGATTGCACATGGATCTGCAGCAGAAAATGTCAAAATAACTTGACCATATTTCCAAATGATAAATTTGTGGATGAGAGCATTCTATTTAAACAGACTATGAAAAATAGAATGATGTTTTTACAGGGGCAGATGATGCAAGCGTAATTGTAGAAACACACCCTCTGACAAAAGACAAGCAGAATTGTTTCAATATGGAAACGAAATATTCATCAATAAAAAGAAGACGTACCTCAGAAAATGATGAAGATATTGGCACGTTGTAAGTAGAGTAGTTACAAAAAATTATTTCAGCTGATACAAATGATCCAGTTCTTTTCTTCCTTTGAAATTTACGTTCAGATATGAAAAAACTGGGGACAATTCCAAACATAGAATTCAAAGTAAAAGTTATGTAATTATAGAAAGAAATCTTAGGGGCCTCAATGTTAGAAAAATCATAATATATAAAAATTGTTTAATGATTAACAATAAGTTTTATTAATAATAATTTTTATAAAATAAAATTAAAAAAAAAAAAAAAAACAAGTATTTATTCTGCGAGTTATTATATACAAAGTTGTTAACTTAAAGGTAAACTAACCTAACTTTAAAATGGTTATTTTATACAAAAAGTAGTTTTTTTTATGGTATCTTAATTAGAAATAATTTGTTATTTTCAGGTAAACTTATTTTAATATTTCGAACAAACAAGAAACGTGATTTTTTTTTGATATTTCTACATTACTGTATATTAAATCACCTATGTACTTGAAATTACTAGAGCTGTTTATTTAGAGTCCGGCTAGATCTGCTTTATAATATTGAAGTAATCCTATAATTTTTAATTATTTCTTTAAACTTAACTTTAAAATATTACTACTCGTTCGTTTGTTTGAATACAGTTACAATAATTTGTATTTTGTTTCGTTATTTCATTCCGTAACATGTTTGTTAATGTCATATAACTATCTACACTCGTTCGAAAATAATTGAAAAATTTCGTTTCATTTTCTAATAAATCGGGAAATAAATGCAAAAACAAACCAAATTTATCGCTGCTCAAGTTGACAACCTGAATCCATAATTTCTTTTATTTTTTTTCCATTTTTTGCGAATAAGTCGATGAAGAGTTATAGCTCTACATTCATATCCACATTGTTGTAAACTCGATGTTGAGAGCAATAGTCCCGCCTCTGTTGATTAATACAGGATCGGCAGTGTAAGTTTGTTAGTTAGTGAAATTTTCTAATAGCTGTTATGTTTACGGTATATTTCTAAACAGATAGCAGAGCTCTTATTTTAAATAATAAAAACAACAATATTGCGAATATCATCGCGGCCACGGTGTACCACGCAAATAAATTTCCCTGACATACAGCTTGTAATAAGCAAACGAATATGTATGATTCAAAAAAATAAATAAATAAATAAATAAATAAACTTTTATTCACAATTGCAACTAAATATGTACAACTGTAAAATACTCTAACGCGGATGCTTTTGAGATACAACCCCTCTATGTACCGCGACTAATAACATTAAGGTTCCAGATGACGTTTTTAGATTAAAATCGCGCATTGATCTTACCGAATCCGTGTACATCTTTACAGCGATCAACTATGGATACTACACGAAGGAGTCGCACTCACTTTGCACCTGCATTACACATACACAGAAGCAGATTAAGGATTTACGAGGTTCAGGATTAACCTTGAATGAGTCCCCCCACCCCACGAAGGAAAAATGGTAGAAAAATTCATCATCATATATGCGCAAACAAACAAGCAAAAAAAAACCTACTGCGCATGCATGAGTGACTAAAGGTAGAATTCCTATAATGCGTTTAACACAAAGCGAATGACGCAAGTGCCAGACGCACGAATGCATTCCTATAACGTGTGAGACGCACGACTGTATTATCCTATAAATTATTAAAAATAAATTGGCTCGAGTCAGGCGACATTTCAATAGTAATATAATCGTTTACATCAGAAACTACTGATAAATTATCACTAATTAGAACGTTTAATGAAACTGCTGATGGTAAGTTGGACTGAAATGCAGCACGATTTTCTAAATCAAAATTGTAGCGATCTAAATTTTGTTTCATTAATTAATTCCGGTGTAAGTTTTTTAATGGACATCGCAATACTCTTAAAAAATAGATTAATCTCATCATCACGGTTTTGAATTAATTTTTTCATGATTTCTCTTTCAGTGGGCCTAGCTTCTAGCAATTGTAAAATTCTTTCATTGTGTTTTTGACACTTATTTGGTGGTGGAAATAAATCCATAGTTGGCAGAGTATTTTGGATTGAAATATCAATGATGTTTTGCATACTAGACGGAACATCATCAACTTTCTCTGATATCTGGTTTTCAGTTGTTAGTATGTCTTATTCTTCAATGCTTCCGGTATCACATTGAACATTGCATACACTTCTGTTAAATAAAAAACAAGAGCAGTTCAGTGGCTCAGTAAATACAACTTAGTGATCTCAAAATAAGCTTTCTGCGCCTTAAAAACGTTAAAACAATTCATGAATGAACATTATTGCAGCATAAAGAAAAAAACCCAAAACATTACAAAAAAATATAATACAGAAAACACGAATTTTGTATATATTAATTTTAGTTCCCGTTTATTGCAGTTTTATTATTTGTTATTATGTTTTTATTATTAAATACACACCGAATTTTGTATATTAATTTTAGTCACCGTTTATTGTTACTTGTTCTTATTATTAAACACAAATTTTATTGTATGTCTACTACTTATTGATTGTACTACCACTACTAATCCCGTACATATCTGTGGCATACATTGCCCGGTTGGTTATGTACCACAAATTACGATCGATTCGTCGTCGTCGTCGGGGTCGCATCTCTTGCCTCAAAAGGTTGCGTACATCTATATTCTTCGATTTCATCTAATCGTGCCTTGTCGACTTTTGCATGGGAAGTTATAGTCTTCTTCTTCCTTTAATGGGTTTTCCCTGAACTCGTCCTTGCAATGCCAACGTATGAATACACCGTTTTCCCGGATTTTATGTGCTATGTATTTCAGCTTTCGGTGCTTAATATTTTCAACTATCGTTTTGTTTTCTTCATTTACTTTTGTTAAGACTGATACGTTTGTTGCAAAATCAGTCTCTAAGGTGTATTTTTATGTGACTTAAACAAAGATAAAGCTTTATACTTTTAATATTTATTCGAATTACACATATATACATTGTGCGAGTATTCGCGGACGACCTAGTCTACTCTAAAAACAGGTTATATCGTTATTCACCCAAAGGAAAGACAAAAACTGGTTTCTTCACTGCTAGCCACAGCGAAGAAAAAAAAGTATACTAGCACAATCTCTCTACTCGTCGTGCATCAAGCGAGTACTGGTGCGAATCCTATTCTGTCCCTACATATTTTTTTTATAAGTAAATATTGATTTCGATATTTCGTACAATTTAAATTAGTATTTTTTCGAATATCAAAGTAATGCATACATTATAAAGCTAGTAAACGATAAAAATCGAGTGATATAATTTTCTTACTTGATCTCTTGGTAAACTCCGTTATTTCTTTCCTACGATTATCTTTAACGAGTTGATTTTTATATTCACAGCTTGCCACATCATAAATATACAGAAATTTTGCGACCATTTCCACGAGTTTATCATCTTTTTGATTCATAGTGTTTCAAAACAATGTAAACAAAACAAAAATATCTTGGTTCTGCGTTTATACTGCTCTCGAAGCAATACAGCTGTGCGGCTATTCTCACTCAGCAACTGACGGAAATTGTTGATGCAGGTAAAGAATCGGTTCCATTACTTTCCACTATAGCAGTGTCTTGCGTCAGATGAATGCATCTGACGCAGTATAGGAATTCTACCTTAATAAAATTAAAATTATACTCTTTTTAAAAAATCAACATTTTTACGCTAATAAACTAAATACTACATAAACTGAACGTCAAACAAGGAATTTTATAATATTTGTAATTTTTTATTAATAACATTATGTTTTCTTATTCTACAAAAAAATATTTATATATGTAGGGGAAGATCGCGGGACCCTTTCGTATACTTTTTGCATTTTATTTTTTTTTTCTTTCGATTAATTCATTGAAAATTTAACTGATTACATCTAGCAACAGTATATTTATCTGAGATCAATATGAAAAATTGTCAGATGATTATATCTTGTATTTATTGCATAATAGTAACTTAAGTTCAATTTGGAATTCGTACGAATCTTCCCCACATATAGGGTACTTTCATAAAGCATAAGGGTCACCTTCAGACGCAGTGGGGTAGTTTCATTTTAATTTGGTACGCGAATAGTGACTTATTACTTTTCCTACGTAATAAATTACAAATTTTTTCTTCAGAAACTTAACCAAAATAAAAGAACCGTCTTAATGTTGTCTGGTATCACATCAATACTTAAGTCCATGTTAAAATTGTCACAATTAGTTTCATCTTCATCCAGGATAGAAGTTGAACTCTCTTGCAAGCTTATATCCGATTCTTCATATTCTGAGTCATCATTTTCTCTTACAAACACATCGCTCGCCTATTGTGCCTGTTGGGGCACCTTTATACGCGTATACGAATGTTCCCCCTTGGTTCTGTCCGAATGTACCCCATATTAACCTAATAAAATTGAATATAACCTTTTTTTCATATTCGTATGCAAACTGAATAAATTGATTATTAAAAACATTTCTGAAGGGTATTTACTAGTTACTAAAAAAATATCACGTAGAAAAACTTAACGCAACTAGTGTAAATATAACCAAAAACATTGGTGAAAAAATTACTTACCAAGCGCGAAAATGCGATGTCGCCTGTCACTTCACTCTCATCGGTACAAATGGCGCGAAACTACATTGACATCATGACGATTACTTAACTTACGCGCACATGCAAAGGCACATTCACACCACTTTTCGTTAGTGTTTTATAACTATTGTACGAATGTGCCCTACGTACGAAGGGTCCCGATCTTCCCCTATATATTAAATATTGTGGGTAGCAAAAAAAAAATCGCTTTTTTTTTAATAAAAATAAAAACTTTATTTATAATGTATTATCTATGATGGCAGTGCCAACGACGTTATGCCGGCATTGTCACTACAGCAGCGGTTTTTAAGTTAATTTCGATACACTTATGCAATGTTTTTAATCATATTCTTTTCTTTCTATAAATTAAATATACACGTTTAAAATTCCATAATTGTTTGTAATCACAAAAAAGTGAATGAAACACAGTATAATTGATTAAATTTTTCGAAATTCAAATATATTTATAAAATCAGAAATCAATTAAAACTCGCTTTTATTTTAAATGATTTTTATACAGTTCTAAATAAAACGTATTAACTTTCAATAAAAATAAAAAATAAAATATTGTTAAAATTAAGAATACTTCGGATCGTAAAACCTTTTTCACGTAGAAAAATTTACAATAATTGCATGGTTATCAATATTTGAATAGAGAATTATTAATCGGTTTGCCGAATGTTTATTTATATTGTTCAATACGTACGTTAAAGGACTCATTCATTTTTTTTTTAACACAATAAATTAAATTTATCGTGGAAAACTTTTATAAATATTCATTTTATGTAGCATTTAATTTATTGGGAAAACAAGAGAAAGTTTTATAGAGAAAAAGTATTTAGTTCTATTAATGATATTCTTTTTTTATATAATTATTTTTAAGATAAAAAATGCAAATTTAAAATCTTGTATTTTTGCAGCATTGATTATTTTGGGAAAAGAAACTTAAATTTTGCATGTGGGAAATTAAAATGTTTTCCGTTCAAGAGCGCAGGACCCCCTGAAGGCTGGGACCCTGGGCTATAGCTCTCCCCTCTAAATTCGGCCAAGCACATACACCGGTAATTGTACTACATACGTCTGTTCCTATCTAGCAATTCCTTCGTACATATTCGCACACTTTGGCATTAATTTTACTTTACTAAATCCTCGCTGTTCGAGCATTTTAATTTAAAATTCGTTACATTACTCACTGCTCGAATTTTACACCAGATAAATATAACGAAGAACCATTCCCTTTTTTAAAAACAATTAATAAAATCCCATTACCAGTTTACATAAAATAATTTTAATTTCCCACGACATAGTAAAATCAGAAGTCATTAAATAAATATGAAAATTCTCTATTACATTATTCGTCAGTTAAAGTAGGACCGCTACAGTATTGTTTTTAGCCTTATTAACTATTGATAATTTGTATTGACGTACAATTTGAAACAACACTTTACTCATATTCGGATAGTTGAGTCGAACTTGTCCAGTGTGAATAGCGTGATGACATTTAACTAGACTCGACTTGATGGACTTGGTGTGAAAACGACGTAAGTCTCAGTCGGTCGGCCTTTTATCTAGATGGTGTTGACATAGCCTAAATACAAGAAATATTTATATCGATATAATATTGTTATAATTGCGGTATTGGAATCTATTGAAATGTAAACATTATTTAATTTTTGTTCAATTTGGTTTATGCAAAATAGTTGAATATACAATGTTGAATTGTTGGATGTTAAAGAAGCATTACTCTTACAGTACGATAGAAAATATCTTATCTTTTCACACCTGTAGTACATGTTTTAAAGAAATCGCAAAAAAGGGAAAGACAAAAAATACTAGTTCATACTTATGGCTTAATAGACAGATAAACGATCCGTATGTTGAAAAATCGAAATTAGCTAATTACAGGTAAGTTATTTCATAACATATAAACAAATCAGTTGGAGATTGTTCAAGTACTAACGATTTTAAACTCCTATTCATCTTGTATTTATTATTTGTACCTGTTTTAAAAGAACATCGTATTTAGATAATCTTGCATTAAAATTCATTATTTTTTCTAATTATATGAAAAATTTTTACTGTTACAAGTTAAAAATAAAATTGAAATTATGTATACTCATATGCGTGCATGTGTATTGTACATTAAAATCAGTCATACAAAAAATCCTACTATTTTTAATACAAAACCTTTTTTGTTTTTTTGTTTTTTTTTTAAACAAACACGTTTTATTTTACAGATGTAGAAGCGCCTTCAAATTAATAGAAATCGATGATAAATATAAAATACTAAAACCCGGTTATATAGTAATTGATTGCGGTGCTGCTCCGGGAAGTTGGAGTCAAGTGGCTGTCGAACGAGTACAAACTAATTTACCAAATGCTAAAGGTAAGGTCGAAAGCAACTTTTTGTTAAGACGATAATTTTAAGTGTTCATTTTTTTTAAACAACTCGTCGATTGCTTGACTGAAATTGTACAATAATGAACAACAAATTGAACTAAATTAAGAATAAAAGATAAGATTAAATAACTGAAATTATTCTTGGTTGGGATTATATTTTTGTAAGAAAATTATGCTTTTTAAGTAACAATTAAAACGCGAAACTGTTACGATGTACAAGAGAAAAGCGGAAATTAAGATTTGGCGCCCTTCAATTTTTACTTTTTTCCAAGCTTAAAAGAGACACGATTAAGATTATATTTATTTCATCGTGAATGACGAAATAAAGAATGCGGTAAAATAATGAATTGAATCAATCTTAGTGATCACCAAAACATGTGAACTATTTTCATATAACCTGTAAAAAGTTAAGCTCGAATGATGTAAAGGTGTATTTATGTGGAAATTAAATACTACTTTGTATAATTTTAACTTTTTAACAACTTAAAATTTTCGTGTTTTAGGCGACAATGGCAAATGTGGAATGATTATTAGCATAGATAGATCTCCCATTTTTCCTATTGAAGGAGCAACAATATTAAGTCGAAGTGATTTTACGGCTGAAAAAACTAAAAACAAATTAAAAGAATTATTAAATGATGAACTCGTAGACGTCGTACTTAGCGATATGGCACCAAATGCAACTGGATGCAAAGATTTAAATCATAACGCCATTATACAGTTGTGTTACAACGTTCTTAGGTAAATCTAGTTCACTTACACTTGATCTGAATCTGAATCGTGGGACGTAAGTAATGATTCCCTTCAATACACGATAATATGTAAATTTCCTTTAAAGTGAAGTTAAGAAAATTGAAATTATTCGTAATGGAAAACATTACTGAGCTAAACTGTTAACATTCGCGAGGGATACATTTCACAATTTATTTATAAACGTTAAATTCACTCACACCTACCACCAAAAAACGAAAAATAAACACCATCGCAATGTGAAATATGTGTTATGTTTAACAAACCCTTAAACGAGTATTCAAAATTTCTCTATAAATAAATATTACAGTCAAGTATATACTATGCACATCAGTAAACAGGTGTTTGTGATAAATAAATAAACAAGAAAAAGAAATAATTAAAAATTTTACTGTTTTTACATTATTACTACGATGTAATTTATATATGTAATATCAGTTATTTAAGAAAAATAAAAAACAAGTTAGAAAATATTTAACACAAAAGGAAATTCAAGGTAAAAATTAAACGAGTTATATCACAACGCAAAAAAAAAAAAAAAAAAAAATAAATCGAAGGGATCGAAAATATGTTTTATTATTCGATAGAAGTAAACTATTTTAAAACATCTTATTTTAAAGAATGTTTTACACAAAAATAATTTCTTATTTATTTAGGTTAGGAAAAGAAGAAGAAGAAAAAAGAACTTAAATTCAGATGTTTCGAAATTATTAAAACGTTAAAAAGAACGAAATTAATTTATCCGTAAAAAAAATTGAAAAATTATCTAGTCATCAAAACTGAAATAAACATACTTTTCTACATTGACAATTCTGTGAACCTGCCTATTATGTGTACAATTACGCAAGGTGTATTACGTAGCACGCCAGAAGTTAACTATTAACCAAATTTGTAGGAATTTACAATGTAACACAATTTCGAGTTTTATTTCGTTTTTTTTTGGGGGTTTTTAAGAATCATGTGATATCTGTAAAACATAAGTGTCTGTTCAAAAGATTCATCATACATTTTTTGTATTCGTTAAGTCGCAGTTCCGTTTGTTTTCTAATTACGAGTAGACGGAATTTATAGTATACATTAGAATATTTCTTTTTACAGCTAAGCTTTTTAAATTTAAGCGAACTGTATTTTATTTATTACATAATTTTTACGAAAATGGTTTGACCGCGCATTCTTTATTAAGTACACTACAGGTACAGTAAATTATTGAATATAACTCTGCTTTAAGGAGTATAATGCCGGTTAATTCGTAATTACAAAATGCACGGGACATGTAAAATAAATTAATTTGCGACGTCACGGATGCAAAAGTACTCGACACGAATATTTTTAAATAACAGACACTACTTGTAAAACTCGTTGCTTCGATTGCTATGTTTTTTGTGTAAGTCACCCTGCCAGATTACATTAAAAACATAAAAAGATCGCGATGTAAAATAAAAGCTCTTCTTTCAGTATCATGCATAAAATTTATTATATAGCTAAAAAGCACGGAACTTTCTTATAATTTTGTAATGCGGGGCATTTCACTTACGATGAAAATCGAACCAACCGAAACTTATTATACGCATCTGTTAATGATAAAATTTACTAAACCTATGCAACAACCAACCAATTACGCATTTGTTTGCTATAGAAGAACGTGTTTACACCCGTATCTGTTTGTATTGTATTACACGAAAAATGGTGAAATCGTTTCATGTTACAAATTCCGTTAATTTGGATGGCGGTTAATGCCTAAAATTGCATATTAATGTTCCCTGGAAAGGGTGTTTAAATTAAAATTAAATTATACACTCAATTACGACACACGTAATAATAACTATTCATTGTATAAAAAGTGAAAATGTTTATAGATAATTAATAGAAATAAATAAAAAATAACGGAAAAATAAACTCGTAAAAAAGATATGTTGACTAAAGAATGCTGGTTAAATGTTAGAGGTAATCGGATACTTCTGTAACAGTGACCGGTAATACATAAAACTCGTAATGAAATCAACAGGCGCCAGGTATTTTTATGTGCGAAGAATTAAAAGTAATATAAACACGATTAGGGAACGTGATTGTCAACTACTGTGCCAGTTAAATATGTGAGAGGGTAAACATGAAACACAAAATGCCGTTTAACATCCAACTGTCGAAATTAAAATATCGCACCATTTAGAATACTAGCTGAGGTAGTTCATTTTATTTAAGAAACGATAAACAAATTAATCGTTTATCTTTTTCCATACGTTTTTTGTTTTAGTTTTTCGATTTTCATTTTTTATTTTTGTTCTAATAATTTCCTACAGTATTTCGGACCAATTTTTTATAATTACACTTGCTGGGTCTATACTTATAGATTCTGAGTAACTGTTAATGAACATTATTGATAATAAGATTGCTTATGCAATATAACAAATGTAATCAATTTTATTATTATAACAACTCTAAAACCAGCGGCGGTTTAAACAAAGTCAGTTTTACATCTTTAAAAATTTAATCAATAAGTATTGCACAAATCTTCTATTTGTAATAAGTTGTGTACGTTCTACTTTTTTATCTTTCAACGATTCAAAATAGTTAATCGTCTTTACATTAAAATCTTTTATATTTCGTGCGAAGGATTTATCAGTAAACTGCATAAGTGAATTACGCAAGAATATCAACCCCAGGAGGGCCACCCAACCGGGAATAAAAGTAAAAATAGCCGAAAACGATATTTTTAATAAGAAAAAATCAATTCATGAAATTTCGAAAACACCTTTCTGCTTTTTTTAGCATTCCGTACACGTACAAGTATAACGTACGGAACCCTAATAAGATAGTTCAGAAATAACAAAAATACCGAATTAGAATATGCAATAAATCAGGAACGGCTTAACACATAAATTTCGAAATTGGAACATAAATTACAATTAGAATTCTCTTTAGAACCATATCTGTAACTTCAAGATAATTGATTACCCTAGTCGGGGGGAAAAAACGCAAAAAATCATCAAGAATACATAATGCGGAATTTAAAACAACCTCAAAAATCACCCTTAAAAAATTCATAACTCATCAAGTTTTCCCCTCTTCTTTCTAATCCACCGTTCCATCCCTAACAACTCCTCCTCTCTCTTTTAACTTCGTCTTCGCTAACATTCCTCCTAATTTTGATCTTCACAATTCCGCCTTTTCATGTTTCTTTAATTCGCATTCCCACTATTTTATTAGGTAGCGCAGTAGCCTAGTGGTTAAGGATGCTTAGCTACCATATCAGAGGTGTCATATTGAGACTTGCCTTGTTTCGAATCCAAGTCACTCTTAAGTTTATACCTAATCTGAATTGAATTGAGTACCCGAGAAATCCGAGAGAAGGAACTGCCCCCCCCCCCCAATCTTATTGGTGCCACTGGGTTTAGTACACTGTGAACCTCAACTTCAAAAACCATGATACCTTACCAAGGGTGTGCGATTAACTTTATTTACTTCCCTTTTTATTATAGAGGGAAATTGGAACGCCCACTCTCATTTTTTGGGCTATACTAATTGTAATAATTCTGGCGTTATTCTTGAAAGGATTTCCTTTCGTAGTAATCTTATTCTAGTCAACGATAATTCTACATTTTATACGAATCACTCTACTTCTAGTTCGGTTAATTTAACCTTTACTTCTCCGAGTCTTACTTTTAACTGTTCATAGAGAACGTTAAACGGCACGTTTCCTCTATAATCATATCTCTCAACAATTTTTCTCATCCTGTACAGTTTAAACTTCTTCATAATCCGCAGTGGTATCTTCTCAAAACCGACTGGTCTAAAAGAGCTAACGCTAAGACTCGATTCATCCTCAAACGCTCAAAAAGAGTTGCCTGGACAAATTTCTGTTCCTTATTCTCCCATTCTCCTTCCATGTTACATATCTAGAAAATGACTAAAAACTTTAGAACTCTTTTATTAGAAAGTCCCTCTAACTTTAATATGTCTCAAGATAGAAGCGCGATAGCAAGCGACTACAATCAGTTCCGAATGTAGTCTTGCGTGTGTACACCGGCGTTGCATATAACAATTGCCTATACCAACGTCAGGCCCGGGCGACAGGCCGGTTGGTTCATTTGCTTGTCGCATCTATTAAAAATAGCAGACCCCGCTCGCGTGAAAATGCTCAAGAAAAAGTAGAAGATAGATTAATTTTGTTCATAGATTCCATTGCTCCACCCTACGTCCCCTTCTCGAAGAGCTTCAATCTTCTCCTCCTTCCGTTGACCCTCTTCTACACTTCTTCTATTTGCTAACTCCATCCCCTTAATGAACTTTGTTCTTCTCTAAATAATTCCTTTTCCAAATCCTCTCCTAGAACGACATGATCCCAAAAAACCTTTTTCTGATCAGCCTATTTAGATTTTTATCGACATATTTACTTTTCTTCTTACGTGTTCCAATACTCGTTCTTGGAATTCTTTTATCGTTATACCTACACTAAAAACAAAAAAAAAACTGTATTGTGTACAATTTCTCTTGTTCTTTATTTAAGGAAGCTCTCTTGTTTAGTTTCTCGAGCATAATAATGTAATCCCTAATCGCTCTTGTTTCGGTCCTCCCGACTGCGTTAATTTTTCCCCCCCTAATATTTATGATTCTTATATAAACATTTTACTATCACAGCCTTTATTGATGTTTCCTGTGCATTTGATGATGCGCGTCTTCCTACTCCCAGAAATATAATACTTTTTTTGCGCCTTCCTATCCACGTTATTTCTATTACTATTAGTCTTTTTCAAAGCTGTACTGTCTACTTCTCTCTATTCCACGACAAGGAAGATTTTTCGTGGTCTTACTCAAGGTTCTTGTCTTTATCATACTTTTTCCAACACTCATACCCCATTTATTGCCTCTCTTTCCTTAAACTCGACTTCTTTATTCTACGCTGATAACATCCTTACTTTTCCTCATACGATATCACAGATGCCATAACAGAACTTAATAGTCCTCATTAATCACTACAGAGGAGAATGCTCTTTCCAGTATTCATGTTCTCCTCTTAAATCTTCTTCCATGGGTTTTACTTTTCGTTCCTTATTTCACAAATAATAGACTAAAAAAGTTAGGCGCTTGAACCAATTGAGCCAATGAATTTGCAAAATAAACGTATAACATTATCAAACAGATCAAATTTTCATTTATCTTTTCAAGCTCTGCTTACAACACAGTTTTAATTATTATCTGTGTTTAGATTGTAATTAGTCCACTTGTCTCTTTTTTTTTTTTTTTTTTTTTGATTATTTTTCACAATTTTTATTTAGAAATTTAAATAGTTGTTTGTAAATAACGATTTGATTCGCGTATAGGTTTCGCTTTTTTTCTTTCTGTAAGGCGATACCGAATTTTTTATGTAGTTTCTTCTTTTATCTTTGAACGGTTTTTATTAGAATCCGTTTTTATTGTAATGTATCCAGAACTTTTTAGTTCTTATTAATGGTTTTCTTTTGTTTTTTTCGATTTATTGTATTATAGACTGGCCATCTAGGCCATTTAGCAATATTCTTAATTAAGGAAATATTGAGCATGAAGGGAGAAGTACTCAATGGTATCTACCCGATTGTGAATTTACAAATCAATTACCGATAATATGTTTAGAATCGTGTTTTACCGTGATGTCACCCAAACCCGTTTAATTTCGTTATCTATCCGGTACTTTTAATTTTTAGTAACATCGATTTAAGCATGATCTACCGCTATTTGCAGTATACATACGCTTCACTTCGTCGTTATCCAATTTGCATTTTGTTGCTCAGTATAAAAGTCTTTTTCAGGGCTCTTGTAATTAGGTTTTATTCTCGTACTTTTTCTCTACTTCATCGTTTCAGAAATTTTATTTTAATAACGTTCCTCAAGCATTTTTTTTTTCTTACCTTCCGCCTTAAATTTCATTTTTTTTTTTAAATCTTACTTGGTTTTTGCTCTACACCGCTACTATCGGTATCGGTTAAAGTATCTTTTTTTTTTTTTTTTTTTTTATCCCCCCTTGGGTTTGCTAGCAAAGAGCATTAGCCCAGCAAAAAGGATCGGTTAAAGTATCATTTTATTTATTCAAAATTATAAACAAGATCAATTGTTCATTAACTTTTTTCTTTCCGAAAAATAGGTTTTCAGTTCTGTTCTCGAAAACAGGAGCTACGTGTTTAATGAAATTATGGGATGGCCATGAATCGAATAAATTGTTCGATGATATGTGTCGATTTTACAAAAATGTTCGCTGGGTCAAGCCGCAAGCTAGCAGATGCGATTCATCCGAAATATTCCTCCTAGGTAGAGAGTTCAGAGGTTTGAAGTCGACAGATTGAACATTCTCGGTAATAGGTATAATCTTTCTAAGCTTCTGGAATTTGCAACATAAACTGTTTCGTGTTTAAAATATGCGTGTTTAATTCCAGTTATTTTTATTAATAATAATACGCTGTAACTAAATAACGCAATATCTGTTAAAGTACTTTATTTTGAAGCGACTAGTTTTACAATATACGTTCAACAACGCAAAAAACTATAGTTAAGATCGACAAAGCGCAGAACACAAATATATTTAAACATTCATTAATATATACAAATAATATTATATATATATATTAAATTCTAAAAATTATACTTATGTAATATAAAAATTTAATAACAAAATGCCTAATTACAAATGTTAATTAGGAAACTTGGGTTCACTTTTTTTTTAAGAAGTAGAATAACAAGTTAAACAGATAAATAACGTATTTTTATTTTTCGAGAACGCTATTAAAAACGTAAATAAAAATTTGTAATCCCTACATTGGTTCCATTTTAATTCATCGCTATGAGTTACTTATAACTGAAATGTAAAATAATGTACACAATTTATTTTATTATTTCACTTCAGCTCACTTTAATAATTAAAAATGTATAACAAAACGATATTAAAAATTGATGAAGAGAAATAAAATTTTATAATAATGTGTAACATTTAGAGGTGGTCACTGTTTACAATATCTTTTTTCAGAATCGCTGTAAATAATTTCCGAATATTCAAATTTCTAGATAAATCAATTTATAAAATTCGAGACGCTAAATAATTTTATTTTTGTAATTTTGTAATAATAAAAATGACTTTACACGATCATCATATAAAAATACATTATTTAGATAAATAATAGGTCCATATAGCAGAGACCTATAAATAATAATGAATTTAATGAATTACAGTTTTCAAGGAAAGCTGTACCTTCATAAACTATTACGAAAAAACTAAAAACATAATGTAACTAGATCGAAGTTAAAATTATTTTTATTCTTGTCATCATCGTTATTGCGTAGTCAAGAATAAAAAAATTAGAAGGAGTCTTTTCAATAATAACTACAATTACGTGTAATATTACTATAAAATTTACGAAATTGTATCTTTCTATAAAATTATTACTGGCTAAAAATCAAATATTGTAATAGCGGAGGTTTAATTTTTCAAGTTAATACATTTAGAAAACATACATTCATAGTAATGATATTTTAATCTTTATTTAAACATTCACTCTTTAAAATACAGTAATAAATGATGAATGGGTAGGATTTGTGCCTCCTTTTTTTCTATACAAACAAAAACAAAACAAAAAAAGACAATTTTTGAAATTTACAGTATTTAAAATTTAATTACTATAATTGTACAATGTCAGTAAAATATACAAAAAAAAAAAAAAAAATTAACCGCTTAAAATAAAATGTTTTATTTTTGGGCGGAAAGTGTATTTTTCTCTAAATTTAACAAGGAACTATACAAAATAATACGATATACGCGTAGAAAATCAGATTTTCGTAGATAAACAAAAATTCGTTTCATATAAAATCAACCGAAAAAAAGCGCAGAAAAAAATACATCAAAAAACAACGAAAAACAAAACATTTTTTTATATTCGAAAAACTGATTACAAGGATTTAATTTATAATACAATAATTTTAAATAAATCACAAAAACGTAATTTATAAATATGTGAATCTGAAAAATAAAACCTTAAACAAAAAAGGTTTTTAAAACTTAATTTATTAACGAATTACTCCTTACAACGAAAAAATCTGAGATCTTAACCTGCATTTTTTACAAATGCGTTAACTTAATAAAGGATATAACCGGGTGCCGGCGATTTTTTGCTTATTTTCCGATTACTGACAAATCTGATCTACCGAATAGAATCGTGGAAATAGCGTTGATATTATTCATTTGTCCAAAACATTCTTGTAGTCAAATTTCGCAACTTCTTACATTAAAGAACATTTTAACATATGAATAATATATATATATATATATATATATATATATATATATATATATATATATATATATATATATATATATGTATATATATATATATTTAAGAGAATTCCAATAAACAAAAAACTTTGTAATTTAAATTTTAAATGCAATTTATTTTATTTATTTTTTAATGTTTAAATCAAATTTAAAAAGTAAGACGGCTAACATTTAAGATTATTGTTACACCATATAATATCGTGTCCTGAAAACATTACATTGTGAGATATATTAATATGTTACAAAAATATAGGAAGAAAAATAAAGAGGTTTAGACGAAAGAAGGCTATTTGAACGATATTTTAAACTTGTTATACATACTTATACGTAAATGTATATATAACAAAATAAAACAAATTATAGAACTGATTTTTACTTTACTTTTAATATTAAGTCTTTTTATCATTGGAATAACTGATTTTTATTACTATCGGTTTGTTGCATTAAAAGTTCCTTTAATATTCCTGATTATAAATATTAATATAATATCCCCTGATATGATTTACGAGTAGATTTCTTATTTTACAGTTATCTTGGCCAACTAGGATATAATAAACTTTGTAAACACCTCTGTCGTATATTTCTTTAAAATATACCGATAAAATTCGTCTCAATAATAAAAAATTACAAACAATACATATTTTTAATTATTAATGTACGTAGACCGTTGTCCTTATTTATTATTGATAAAAGGTTGAAGTTCGGTGTAGAAAAAGTAATAAAGAATTTTTATGTTGCTGATTTTACATTTTTATGAAAATTCAGAGAATGCGTTTAAATAAAAAAATCAGAAGCAACAATACTTATATATGTATATATATTAAAATAATATAAAATGTAAAGACAGTTTTGACTGAAGTTTTTTCATTCTTTGCTACCTGAAATATAGAATAAAAAAAAATATTAAGAAAATTTATATAAAATCAATATATTGTTAAAATCAGACTCTTTCTTTATAATGGAAAATTCCATCTTTTGCGGATAAATTAGTTGTCATAGCGTAGAAATTTTATTACATTGTTTTACCTAAAAACAAACATCTAGGAAGAGGGGGTATGCTACGTTTTTTTAAATCATCCTATGCGTGTGTGTGTGTAAAACGAATTCTTTTAAACAACTACTGAAACAGTCTTTCATTTTTTTTTTTTTCTTTTTTTTTATAATAATTTCGAAAGTCCGCAAACAAGTATATAACAATAATAGACAGTACGAATGTAGAAACATAATATTTTTATGGGTTCTTATAGAATCTGTGAAGCACAGGCTCTTTTATAGACATTTATTATTTTCATAATCCGATATTTTAGTGAATATAGAGAGAGTCATTTAACATATTGTTTGTTAAATATAAATATAGTAAATTTAGGATAAAATGCAAATATTATATAGCAAACAAATTTAAAATGTATAAACGATATATACACTAATTAGAAACGTTTCGGACATAACCTATCATCAGCTAAAAATGAATACTTGAGTGTGTTTTTAGAGTTTACCACGCACTTTGTGTGGTTTTGTTTGTATTATTAATATATAGCTAATAATAGGTCACGCCCAAAAACACGTTTCTAATTAGTATTTATCGTTTATACATTTTAAATTTGTTATATTTATATTTTATTCTAAATTTACTATATTTTAGTGGATGTTCAATGTTACCAACAATCATTATAGTATTTGGTAGAAGGACACATATTATCCGCGTACATTTCAAGATGATCCTCGTAGTACATTACCGTTCAACTGATTACGAAAGACTGAATTAAAATATAATAATATGAATTAATAATCGTATTGTTTTTTATTTTAAAGTAATAATGAAAGAGCGAATTTTCCATTTCCGCTTGCGAATATTACCATGTCAAGCAGAATTACTAAGAATTACTAATCTTATTGTCGTTGCAATCGCTACTGTTTTATCCCGTTATATTACGCTTTCAAAATAATTATTTAAAAACCTTTTTGTGGTATAATTTGTGTTCAAGTTCTGTTTATAATGATGATAATAATAATAATCGTCAAGAGCTTTTTTTTTATTTTTTAACGCGAAACGTTTCAAAAATAACTTTTGTAAAATATTAGAAATGAAGCAGAGACGTATAAAGGGAAAATTGGTAACACAACTTTATGAATATACAAAATTTAAAAAAAGATTCAAATAACCGAAACGAAAAACAAAAAAAAAATGTCACTTATAAATAAACAGAAATTTTAGAAATTATTTCAAACTTATCTCCAGAATTGAAAGAAGATAAAATTTTGGGGAAAATACGAAGAAAAAATATTATTAAATCTATTATAAAAAGAGGACTCCTCAACAATATTATTGCACCAACAGGATCAAATAATATATAAGTGGGGATCTGCTAATACGCGCCGTTTGCAAAAGGAAATGCGTAGAGTATAAGCACAGCATTATGAGAAATTCGATAATATAAAGAAGGAAGAAATTTAAAGGACTCGAAGTAAACTATCGATAAAAAAAAGTGAAGCAACTCTCTTCGACAACAACAACCTGATAATAACATAACTACTCTTTAAAACACCTATAAAAACAATTTATTGTTACAAAAATGAATGAGCATCTAACAGTGGAATAAGAATAAAATAAAGTAAAAAATAAAAAAAAAAAACATTGAGGTGTATAAAGCATCGAATTTCTCTGGGGTGGCCAACCCACGGACCGCATATGGCTCGCCTTGAACATTTTTGCGGCTCGCGAAATGGCCAAAGTAGTAAAAAATGATGTGCTGCGAACTCGTAATGCGCGCCCATGTTGGAACATTTAATATGTAACAAGTTTTATGTTTCCCTGTTAAGTGACCTCAGCGACGCAGTGACCATCCCATTATCATTATTATTATCTATATTATCTACATTTACATATAAGAATAATAACTAACAATAATGGATAATAATAACAGTCATTATGACGTTTCAATTTTTCACTATAAAGAATGTCTATATAGTGGGTCCAAATCTAATATGGAAATATATATGATATTATATGCGGCCCGCGGAGTTATAATGCATTTCCAAAGTGGCCCGCAAGATCATTTGGGTTGGCCACACCTGGAATTTATCATGGAAAATGGTACGGATAGGGAGAAAATTGAAATAAAAAGACGCGCACTAATGTGAAATAAAATACGGATCATTTTGAGAATTTCAGTTATTGAAATGATCGAACATCAGAGAGCATGATTGTCCTTACATTCGTTATTTGTATTATCACACATTTCTGCAATGTTTTACTCAAATTCGGTTATAATTAAAACTTACATTCTTGTCACCTTTTATCTATTTCACAATTTCGAGTAATTTGCTATTTGAAGGTGTTTTAATAAAAAAATTTTATTACAATTAGCTACACATTTTAACACATAAATCTAAACCTAATAAAAAATTTTCTCACCGTTATAATACGATATATCTTGAGCACTGCACACCTTTGTAATTACTACATTACCATTTGTTATAGGATATTCATCTTGTTTTGTTTCTGTTGGCTTTTTTTCACTAGCAACCTGCAAAAATATTTCAAATTTATCACATTACCTTGTTGTAAATTAATTAAGTCGTAATTTTAAACAACTTTTTCCCTTTATTTTCTATTTGATTTTATCATACAGTTACGATTGCCGTCTGTTAACACACATTCGGGTGCAAAATAATTTCTCCTGAAACTCAAACATATCTATTATTACGTCGGTTCTTTTTTTAAGTGAAAGAATCCTTTAATTTTAACCAGCTATTGTGGTGTGCGGTTCCTCCTCCACAAATTTAGAATATAAAAACTATTACGTGAGTTATTAATACGTAAAACTGACGAACCTAAAAACAAAAAGAAAAAAAAAAGGCAAGGATGGTAATTAAAATGTTTGGTAACCTGAGATATAACAAAGTAAATACGTTTTTATTAAATTATTTAAATGTTTCAGTCATTTTTCAAAAACCACTACGTGAAATTTATACGTAAATGACTAAAATAGTTAATTTATACGTGAATTACTAAAGTACTTAATTGGCTACCGAAAAATGTATAATTTTTGTGTAAAACATATTCAAAAACAACAAACACGAAATTATAGCTTCTAAATATTTTGAGGAACAATCTTCTTCGTCATTTTAGTGCGAACATGTGATGTTCTTCTTTCCACTCTTCTCTTTTATTAATTGGTCTTCTAACTCCTTATTGTGCATCTTTTGTTCTCTCCCTGATATTACTTCGGTTATTCCGGAACTTGAGTCTTTTCTATCCTCTATATCTGTTCGCGTAAACATCTGATTCCACCTCTCATCCTTTTCTCTCTTCTTGGGCCAATATGTATTTTGACGAATCCATTTAAAAAAAAAACGCAGGCTAGAATTTTTATATGATTTGCACTTAAATGAGAAATATGCAACATAAATGCGCATATTTTAGAATTAGTGATGTAATTTTGTTATTGGTTTTACACATTTAGTGTTCAGTTTTGGTTATGTCACGTTTTTATTTTTTGTCTAATTTTCTCTTATTTCTTTTATGTTTATGTCCTTAACTCTTCTTATACCACACTCTATATTTTCCGATCTTTCCTTTGTTTGTTATTAATAAAACAGCCATCTTTTTAGCATTCCGCATACATATAATGTACGGAATTATAATAAGATGGTTCAGAGAAACGACAAAAATATCAAATAAAAATAAATAACTCACGATCGGATTGACTTATAAACTTCAAATTTGGAACATAAATTATAATTAAAATTCTCTTTAAAATGATCTATAACTTCAAGATGATCGATTACCCTGGGCAGCAAAAAATCCCCCCCTCCCAAAAAAAAACCGTAAAGAATATATAATATGCTATTTAAACCTACCTAAAAAATCATTTAAAAAATCATAACTCATCACCAGATAAACCTTTAAAGGTGAAATTCAAAATATAAAATAAAATACAGGAGTACTTTCATAAAAGCAAAAAAAATTACGGTAAAAAAATATTTAAACCCCCCTTTTGGGCCAAAAGCGTCAAAAAAAAGAAAGTTCGCGTATTAGCCCGAGTAAAAACGTTGGAGAAATCAAAACGTATTTCAAACATATGCATAAAGGACCGCGCTTCATAGGGAAAATATAGCCAAGCTTACAACTTTATATTCTGACTTTTGGGGCGTCGAAAACTCGAAGATTTTGAAAAAAGTATTTTTTTCCCGGGCATGTGATATATTGTTGGAAAGATCGCTATTTGACGGAAGCAAAGCCACAAGTCATTTCTTTAACGAAATTTTCGAGATGGTGATGATTTTAAAAAATCCCAAAAAATTACGTTTCTCTTCCTCTTTGCAGCGGAAAAATCAAATTCCTTTTTTTTTTTTTTTTTTTTTTTGAATTGTGTATTATGTAAATGTAAATTATAGTTATCGTTAACTTGCATACGGAATCCTCAGCGCACGAAGCATTATGCTTAACTGAACTTGTTTTTAGAGTTAAGTCGTTACATTTACTAACATTCGTTGTTTGTTTTTGTTTTTTAGGCTCTAAATACATAAGAAGTTGATTATTGCGCTGTATCAATTGTGCAGTTAATTAATAAAAAATGGAAAGAATGAAAACGTTTTTCACACGTACAGTAAATCTTTGAAGTGGTGTAACACAAGAATAAAAGATCTTCATAAACTTACTTTTTTCGCAAATAATTTTCAAAATAGTTTACAGCATTAAAAAAACGGAAGGTAAAGAACAAAGTTTTATATTTTATATTTACAAACCGTTGAGTTTTAATTATATGAGAAGAAAGAATATTAAATTATATCAATTAGCTTACGGAAATAAATATAATTGTTTACATCCATCGTTAATGTAAAGGATCGCCTAATAAATCCGTCAGTTTGCCGTGTAAATGTTTATGAAACGATGTAGCAAACTCTTGGAGATGTTATTCACGAATTACAGCACAATTCTTATAACAGCTAATAGGGTAATAATTTCTAATTACAAATGTAACTTTTATATATATATATATATATATATATATATATATATATAGTAAAATATTAAAGTTTTTGACTTTCTTGAATTTTTTTTTTTGATTTTCATTAATTTACAGTTTTTCGGTACATAAAACAAAAATTACATAAAATATATAGCGCGTGTAACGAAATTTAACGATACGGTTTTAGTATACAGAACCAAAAACATCCTTTTAAAAATGTACTTTTTTTCACCAATTATTCGTTACAAATTGTTATGAAAAATGAACAATTTTTAAAACTATCATCTAATGGCGGCGCTGTGATGTTTTTTATTTAAATATTCTTTTATAATGTGTGGCTATTTTATAGTTTACTTATGTATAACTCTAATGAAAAAGCGTAGTTCACCTTTTTTTTTTTTAGAGATTAATATTTTAAAACGCAAAAATAATTTATTTTAGCGTGACAATAATCAAAATAGTGTAACTCTAATAATTATCGTGTTTTCATTTTAGGTACCTTTTGTAAATTACTAGATATTGAAAATGTAATATCGCATTTATCGGACTTTTCCGCTATTTTGGAAGAAGAAAAAAATACCCTTTAAAAAATATAAGAATGAATCATTAGGTTCGAATAAAAAATTATACAGCGTCTCTTCGGGTATTTGGGAGGAAAATGTTCAGTTCAAAATTGAGCCATTACTAAATTCTAGTCAAATGCTGCACTATAATTTCCAACCGTCAATATTTATAATAAAAAGATTATTACTATTGACGTGTTTACATGAGGGAATACCGATCACATCTCCATAAGCACCTTGCGATATTTGGAACTCTCGTATTATAAAAATTTCCTCCTTCGATTGTTATGTTTGTTTTCCAGTTATCATCACGGAAACCACTTCCAACTAGCGCACGACTGACAAAATTAATTATCCAACTGATATATACTTATAATTTTGCGGATATAAATAAACATAATTAAAACTTCAGTAAGATAAATTACAAAACGCAGAAAAACAAGTAAATGTTAAATTGTTTCCATACGGAATTACAAATTTTAAGTTTCTTTCGTTGGTTTTCCTATCTTTATTTTCCCAAATACTAACTAGACAAAGGTAAGCCCCTTGAATAGACCTTAAATTTAATAGTTAAAATTACCTTAACCGCTAGTTACAATGTTCATTTCAATCAACTGAATTTTTAGGTGATCTTCTGGTATAAGTAAAACTTTTAAACGTTGAAAAGGAATATAGAACGATGAACATTAAATCAGCGCTTCCTAAACTGCGTTATAATCATCCAAGGACTCCACAGAATTAAAAGTCCCGCGTAGAAAATCTCAAAAACCAAATCTTTGAAATCACTTTATAACACGTCTAACTTTCATGCGTTTAATCTATAAACAAAAAAGTTACCATGTCATCATCTAGCTTTCAACACTTTAATACTATACTGTAGAGATGCGCAAATCAACCCCGCTAGCGAAATTGGATATACATACGTTTTTCAACTGCAACTTTTTTTTATGTACACTCGATCCTATCTAACTCCCGAAACATTCCAGATATTTCGTAGAAACGCGCGAAAGTTTCTACAAGAAATTTTCACGCTTCCGTAAATAATTTTAATACCTTCTCCCCACCGCAAAAAAAAAAAAAGTTAAACGGTGGTGTGCGTGAGTTTCTTCACATTCACTTCAAAGCAACTTTCATAATCGTACGTTTTAATTAAAATTTGTATTTATGTAATTTGTTAATACTTTAACCACTCTTGTGGCCTTTTGACAACCTGCGTTGCATATTGTGATACTATTCAAAAGTACTCGCTCTATAACATTTTCTTGATAGCTATACCATACAACTGGTATTGCTGTTATGTATAGAGACATTAAATTGACGTATAATTTTCTCTAACCTTTTCTATTACCTGAATAAGAGAAATTTACACCACCTCAGCAGTAGTAGAATCAGAATTTCTTTTTGGATCCTTACCGTTCGGTGGAAACTTTTTTAATATAATATTCAAAATAAATCGTTTTTATTTATAAAATTTCATAGGTCATGTCGAAAATAAACGAGTGCAAAACCCTCGGTTTATTAAACATATTCAACTGAAAAAGATGAATATGCTTTACGAGGCCGTTCGATAAAAAGAATAATTATTCTAACGGGTTACAAAATTTAAGAAATAATGATAATACATAAATGGTAAAAATCTGGCATCTAAAAAAAATATCCGAAAGTACTCTATAAGTTATAAAACCAAAAAAGAAACATCAAACAGAACAAAAAAAAAGTTAAAATACAAAATCAAAAAATATCAACAAAAAATAAATATATACTAATGTTAGTTTTCAGATAAAATTCCAGCAGAAATATTCTAGATGAAGAAGAAAACAAACACTTAAAAGAAAAAAAATTAAAAACAGACGGTTTAAAATAAAAATCATTTAAACAATACAGAAAGCATAATAATCGAGAGTTATTAGATGTTATCACGTGAGCAAATATGACCGGGTATGCGGGAATTTACGCTAATTTATTAAAACATAAATTGAGCTAAAGGTCAGTTTGACAGAATACATAAATATTATTAAATGTCTAAAAACTTTTACAGTAATCGTTATTCATCGTAAATAATTTTCGGACACAACTATGTTAAAGAAGTTTATTTACAACATACTTCTTTAACATAGTTGTGTCTGACAACATACTTCTTTAACACAGTTGTGT
Organism: Icerya purchasi; assembly: GCA_039619475.1. Taxonomy (NCBI): domain Eukaryota; kingdom Metazoa; phylum Arthropoda; class Insecta; order Hemiptera; family Monophlebidae; genus Icerya; species Icerya purchasi. Next base: position 552,001,392 of record CM077115.1, read on the forward strand.
CCGACATTCTTTAACACAGTCGTGTCCGAAAATTGTGTATGATGAATAAAAATATTATATTCGATATATCCTCAATACTTCAGCCGAGTATTAAATATTACATAATTTGTAAGCAATAACTAAGTGGGGGCATATCTTCTTATACTAAAAATATTAACCGAAACTTCGAGTACGACCCCGACGCCCACAAAACAGACCAGACACCAACCACATTTTCAAACTCTGGTCTAAAAGTATTTATTTATGCGGCGAAATTTTGTTTTCAACCGACTCTGTAATGGCAAATTTATTACGATTAAAGCGCAATATTATTATGCGCTCTCTCTACGTTAATAATTCAAATAGGCTGTAGAATATTACACCCTTAACTTAATTTCTGTTTTCAATATTTCGTCATCGACTGTACGCAAATCTCTTTTCAACAAATGCGAATACAATGCTATTTGGTTTTCTTCTTTAGTAACGTTTCTTTTTTTAACCACACTGACAACAATTATATTCAATTGTCGTCCGAAAACTATCGTTAAATAATCATTATTCGCACGACCAAGGTGACTATCGGCAAAGGTGTAGAATATTTTACAGCGTTAGCCGTCTAAATAAGATAGGACACACCGCGCTCGTCTCACATTAAAACAATATATGCGTGTATATTTCGAATTAATTTTACTAAATGCGCTATTGGAACGATTCTTTTTAGCAAAACGTAAAGTATGTACCGCTCACTGCTTATCAGCTTTTACAGACAACATCTCACCTCCTCAATTCCTATTGAGTTAAAACAATCTTCCTGAAGATACAAAGCGGCCGGTTTATCATAATTTCCTCTTCTTCTCTGTTAACCTATCAAGAGGTGAACTGGTGAAAATTTTATTCTTTATCGCTTTATGATTTTTCGGGGGAAAAATCTTGACTGCAAAGTATTCCCGGTCACTTATTGTTCCAAGATCTACGAAAACTTCAGATAAAGTTGCAAAGAGCTAAAACAGCATCCCATTTATTGCAATGTACGCTCTCCTTTGTAGGGATACTTGTCAGTCATGCTTCATAACGTAAAAAAAAAAAAAAAAAAAGAAGAAAGAAAAACAGAAGTCGCAGGTCAGACTGGTACATACCGCAAAATCAAAAAAAAAATAAAAAAAATCCCGTTATTTTTTAAATACACTTAAAATCAAAAGGAGGACCCGCATTGTTAGTCCTTCTATAATACTTATTAAAAAGTAAATTTCAATTGATACGTCATTCTTGACAAAAAAATAAAAATAATTTACTGTTTAAGTAGCAATTTATTTCAAAACATAACAGAAAAACGTTACATTTTCATAGAAGTTTTTTATAACGATTTTTTCATATAACTTCCGACTCAAGAATGGCGTTGTCCTTTTTTTTTTAAACCTCTGGGGCTCGTCAACCAAGGATCTTTACCCAGAAACAAATAGAAAGAAAATAAGTCGATTATATTTTAATCCGATCCGAAATCTTTAATAAAAAGGAACAAAAAGCAGGAATAACTAGCGGGGAAGGAAAAGACAGAATATAAGAAAAGGCAATAATGAGGAGGAAGTCTAAGCTTCGATAAAAAGGAATAAAAAGAAGAACGCTCCATAGAAAGAGATGAGCACTGGAAGAACACATGATCAGCGTCGCAAATAACTGCACCATCAGGATGAAGAGAACAGTGTGTGGAGGAAATCAGGGAAGGTGTTGCCCTTAATAGATACATATCTGTGTATGTACATTTTAATTAAACGATTTTGTTTTCATTTTAACTATATTTTACACGGTACATCAACTGCTCATTTTTATAACTTTTTTTTTTTTTAAACTCGCGCCACAATTTATTTCATATTAATTGAAATTATAACTCTTATTAATCGCTTCATAATTTACACCTTTTAAAATACTACTTTTACCTCTTTCTTGTCTTCCACTGTTAGAAAATCATACGGCACAACTTAAACATCGTGTCACTCAAACTAAATCTATTCACTGTTCCCTTTAGCAATCGAAATGCACATAATGCAGAATATAATCTACTTTTATCTATCATTTCTACCTTTAGTTCGGCAGTAACATCCATTACATGTCTTTTGTACGGATTCCTATTCTTAAAAGTCTTTTAACAAAATCTTTACTTTATTTCTTCCTACTTTTCCTTTTGCAATAATTTTCTTCTTCTAAACGATTTCATGTGTTCATTTTCTTCTCTCTTATTTTCGCTCTTCAACTTATTTCCTCTCTCACTATGTGTCCTATCCATTGTTATCAAGTTCAGGATCCACGCTTCAAGTTTTTTTCTGATTCCGCATGTAACATTGCTTCAAGATTCAAACCGTACTGTCCGCTCAATTTTTTCTATAATCTGTTTCCCAACAACACACGTCTTTCTTAGAATTAAATCCACTTTGCCTATATATAAAATGGGGGACTATTCATTTCGCCGTAAATCGACCTCGGCATCGGTCGAAAATGAACATAACCAGCATTTTTTCCTCAAATAAACACGATTCTTATACATTAGTAGGACATGTTGATTACTAAACTTTCTTCGATATCGCTTTAAACTTCGTGCTCTACGAATAATTCGCGGTAAATAAACAAAACAAGACATCTATAACCGATTTAATAGTTCATAGCGTTATAACGAATTTAACCGAAGATAAACTGGCATTCGTCGCGCATTAACTTTTAGGATTCCATACGCAAATAATACAGATAATGCTAATAAAACGATTCGGAAAATACAAAATAATAATAACTCTGGAACCGTTCTCGAATATAATGAATGCGATTACTTTTAAGTAGAATTTTCCCGATACGCAAATTTCCTAACATATAAATAACTGAAAAAATAAATGTAATTTTTTACATGTACATTAGCACGTATTTATTTTTAAATATTTACATAATTCTGTAAGACTTGCAATCGTAAAATCCCAAATAGTTAAACTTTTTTTTTTATACACCCGTAAAATGAATAATATCAATAAAACGATGTAAGGAGAAATATGTGCTCCAACAAACTTAACACGAAAAAGAAAAAATGGGAACATTTAACCTGTCTTAACTAGGATACCCTTGATAATAAATTAACATTTTTTTTTGGCTCTCGGACTCATTGTGAAATGATCTTGCTGTCCGCATTTTTTCTCATCAAAATTAAATAGAAATATATGTTTTAATAATTTAATTATACGTAAATCGGTAAAAATAATTGTCATTTAAAATTTAAAAATAGCTACTTGTTTATATATTTTCCTTGTTAGTGCATGTATTTTTTATGTTCTTTCGCTTTAAACAAATAAGATTTAGCTGTTAATCAATAGTTTCTTCATATGTATAATAATTAAATGTTTCCGTAAAGTTTAAAAGTCAACTTCTCAAAAATTGAATGGGAGAAAAGCATTAACATCAGCATATGGTTTTCTGCTAAATTAAAAATTTTAAATTAAATCAATGTTTTAATAACTTCGACTTTTTTTTTAACATAATAATAATAACAATAATAGTAACAAATAAAGTACTTCCATAAAAACTTTTAAATAAAAAATTGATTTACTATATCTTCCGAAACTTGGTCAAAAACTTATAGACATCCTCATTACCGTATAATTTTTCTTTTAACCGGTCAAGAATGAGAGCCGAATCGAAAAAACAGTAAACCTGCATTTTTTTGTTAGGAAAAATTTAACCCATTTCCATTGCAAACAATTAAAGAAATTAGCAATTACGTTCCACACCTTGAAAAGGCGCTTATTTTCCAAAATTCCAAATCAAATCGAAATACTTTTCTCTGGGGAGTACGTATATCATTACAGAAAATTAATAAAAAACATTTAGTAAAAGAATATTTATAATAAAACTTCCTCAGACCATATATGGCAAAGGTTTTTTTTTAACTGTCTTCATTAATGTTCTTGCACATAATTTATAATTTATAAGTTCACTATAATATCTCGTTTTGTTTTCTGAACACTAAATATTCATTACTGTAGTGACTCCAAGTTTGTTAATAGTCTTCGTGTTTAATGTCTAAACATAAATTGGTAATAACACGCGAATTAAATCTGGTTTTTATGACAATTTCGAAAAGTACCTTTAAATACGTTTCTTAATGACCAGCACACTTTTCTTTCGCGTAATCCTTACGAGAATCGATCAAAAAGTATCCATGCTTGAAGACACAGGTGGTATTGCTGAGGTTAGTATGTCATTACCGTCGTGCACTGCCATCTATCAAATGACACCACACTGAATTTCGAGATGATTCATAGGTTAATTTATATTTTGCAGCCAGTCGTATCACACGTGTTTTGTGTGTGTGTGTGTGTGTTTTCCGATAAAATTGGAAAAGAACAATATCGATTCGTAATTCGCTTCTTATTTTTGGATGGAAATAAAAGCAAAGTTGGATGATGTCCATGGGGACCCTTCACCATCTATGACAATCATCAAATAATGTTTTTTTTTGAATTTAAACGCGGTCATACATCTGTTTTTGATGAGGAGCGGCCTGGGAACCCGGCAGATGTAATTACCGAGGAAATGATTGAAAAGGCCCACGATACGATTTTTTCGTTGATTGCACGAACTCGCAGAGGCGGTAGACATATGGTACGGAACAGCCCGCGATGGGTCAGCAATTTCTCACAGTGGGCAACAAGTGGATACGATTTTCTTTAAGCAAAATTCATATTGCGCCGAGTTGTTATCGTTGATGAAACCTGGATACATTATTATATATGCTCGAGTCCAAACGACAGTCAAAACAATGGATTTTTCCAGATGAATCTGCTTCGAAGAAGGCAAAGACGGACCCACTCGGCAGAAAGGTCATGGGACGTTTTTTTAAGATTCAAAGGAATAATCTTCATAAACTTTTTACAGAAAGGAAAAACGATCACGGAACAGTACTAAAGTGAATTATTGGACCGATTAGATAAGAAATTGAAGGAAATTCGGCCTCATTCCACTAAGAAAGAGGTGTTGTTTCACCATGATAACGCAGCAATACATTCATTCGGAATTGTCCGGCCAAATTGGTCAAACTGCGTTACGAATTACTGCAGTGCCACTGTGCACGTGCTTAATGCGACTTCTTTCTGTTCCTCGACATGAGAACACATGACTTGGAGAGGAAAAATTCAACACAAACAAGGAGGTTATCGCTGAGACAGAAGCGCTTTTTAAACAGTTCGACAAATTGTATTTTTTAAAGAGGTTAAAGAAATAGCCGAAACATTATGAAAATTGTACCGACTTAAAAAGAGATTACGTTCGAAAATAAACAAAAAATTGCGAAAAACTTACGACAACGTTCCTAACACAAGTACTTTCTGATCAACCATCGTATACTTTTTTTTTTCTATTTAACTTTCAAACGATAACTGCTAGCTCTCGTATGTCACTTCACAGATAAGCGCAATGAAAATTTACACGAAGGAAATGAAATAAAAACAAATACAATAACACAATTAACCGATAAACGATTTTGAAGAGGTATTGGGTCATTTCGCACTACCTTCATTTTGTATTAAAAAGTAGCGTATACTTTTTTTCTAAGAAAAGTAAGTTCTATTAATGAAATAAAAACCAACGGTTCTTCTAAATCAACCTATAGTTAAAGACTTTATACATTGATACCAATATAAAATAATCCTGATTTACATGTTTTTACTTCAAGTATAGTAGTTATTTAATATTAATTTTAAATATATATTAAAATGTACATTCTTACGACTTAAAACTTTGAATGACATGAGTCGATTACAATAATCCTATGAAATTATTGTTCGCAGATTTATTATTAAGTACTGTTTTATTTCCTAGAAGTACTCAACAACGATTAATCTATTTTATAAAGTAATGGATATATAATAGTTATTAAACAAATTTATACTTTTAGGAAGATCAAATAGTCCTTTAAAAATTGAAAATTTTTTTATTAATCTGTATTATTTACTTTAAAAATTGTACTACAGAGTGAGAGCTGCTTTGTTGAAATTTTCACAGAGTTTAAGAATAAATTTTAATTTACATCATATTTCACATTAATAAGAATTTCCAAGTGACTGAATTTCATATTTTTCGAAAGAAAACTTAAAAATGGTAAACAGTATTATTTATTATTTTACGATAATATTACGTGTCGTACTGGATTATTAAATACCTTGCTCTTCAATACTTATTTTCCAGATAACTATATTCCGGAAAAAATGAAATAACAAAATGTAACTGTCGTCGCATATACAGTAAGATGAAATGTATCAAGCGTCAAGCATTTCGTGTATGAATTACTGTAATTTAAACTTTGAAAACAAATAGTTCTTGTAAAGTATTTTAAAATTATTTTTTCAAATCTTACAAATTACTGGAGTTTTAAAGTCCAAATTTAAAACTGAAAATTCTGGTTACGCTAAATCAGAAAAATTAACTGGAACTTATTTATAATTAGCAAAATATTCGTCGCGAAAATAAGAATACACTCTATTTTTCATGTTTTTTAAACTTTTAGCAGTTCCGAAATGAAATCGAAATATGGTTCCGTTACTTTTTAACGATGTACTTCTGCCATTTCATATCACATCCGAAATAACAATAAATTTTTTCCTATCTCCGAAATTAAAACTTTAAGTAATACCCGTTATATTTTTTCTGTAATATACTCTCGAACATGCATATTTTTAAACTGTTTTAAAACTGCAAAGTATAATACTCACGCAGCTAAGGCAAAATAATTATGTTTGCCATTTTTTTAAACCTTTCACAAACTTAAAGTTTCAATAAAAATTCCAAGGTATATTTTTGTTAACACTGTGAGTTTTCATCAATATACAACACATCTGGAAAAATCAGTCTCTTTTTAATCTCCTAAACATCAAAACATGAAAGTTCGAAATTGATTTATGTTTAACTAACAAAATTTCTCCTTTAATGTGCGTGTTAATTTTTGATGCTTTTCTGCGATTTTTATCGTCTATGGTAATCGATGATTCGAGTGTTACATATTTTTTGAAAGGACATTTTATCGGTGATTTATATGCACAATTTTAAATTTATCTGGTTAAATGGTTGCAGAGTTATTGAATTTAATTTTTTTCACGTTTTTCAAATCGTTGTATTAACATTTTACGTATTATTCGCGTATAGAGTCGTAAGAGTGACAGCGCGCGAGAAATGTCAGTTTATTTTCAATTATGCCTTCATTACAATACTACGAACTATTAAATCCGTTATAAATGTTTTGTTTCTTTTATTTACTACAAAATTACTTGTAGACTACGGAATTTAAAGTGATGCAGAAGAGAATTCGATAACCAATATGCTTCGCTAATACATAAGAATTACATTTACATGTTGATTGAACAAAATAATAGGTAGTCTAAAAAGTTTTATCGACCGGCGAGTTTATCCTACAACGGGTCAATCTACGACAAAACAATAATAACCCATATAACATATACTTTTCTTAAATTCTCCTCACTACTGCAATTTTTCCTGGCTTATTACTACCATGTTAAACATCGGAACTCTAAATATCTCGATTTTCTCGAATTGTATACTCTGCAATATTTGTTCTCACTGCTTAATCTTATAATTTCTCGGTATTATACACGCACATTAATTTCCGTTTCATAAAATGTCAGACTTTTCTTCTTTCATAGACATTTTTTAACATGTTATCTATATTTTCTATTAAAACCATGCCATCCGCACGAATCGCAAATAAATGATCTGATTATTCCACCAGATCTATTTTACATCTTCCTTTTATACAAAACTCATTTACCGTTACCTCCTATTCGTAAAGGAACAAACCGTTTCGATAGGACAAATACAACCCTTATATTCTTTGTCCTGCCTTAATCCGTTTCTAATGCATCTAGTTGCATTATAAGTTTTCATTTACTTTCAGTCCGGTTTACCAATTACTCACTTAACGAAGTCTAACCTACTCACTTCATCCTTTAAATGTGTATTCATTACGGCTTATTCCTACCACATTTTTTTCCCCTCTTCCGTACAGTTTCTATTAAATCTCTTCCGAAAACTCCCGGAGAAATTATGTGAACTTATTATTAACGCATTTTATCGTCATTTTATAATTTTCTTTTCTTCTAAAACCCTATAATCTTTTTTCACTGCTACCGCCACACCGTATAATAAAATCATGTATAACAAGTATCTTAAAATTTCGGTGGAAGAATTTTTAAAATCGATTCACGGTTCTTGAGATTATGGAAATATTGTTTCTTAATATAAACTAAATAAAAAAAATTTGTATTAAGGATTAACTACTACTAATTTTTTGTTGTTGATACATATATAATTATTTATATATATGTATATTAAATGCAGTTTATTACCGAATTATTCGATTTTGCGAGACTAGCAGCGGAAGACTGTCTTATCTGCATTGAGCGTAACTGACGTCGTCTTATTTCTCGTAGCACCCGGTAAAGCATTTGCAGTAAAGTAATAAAATTCATCATTTGACTATAAACCGGTGAAATCTCGACATGTCTTTTCCGAACGTAACACATTCTTTTAAAAATCAAAACTAGAAATTCACTTAAATGTATACTTACGTTACGATTACGGTACGCAAACTTTTAATGGCGTATGTTTTCGTACAATTTGAAACATTAAAATTTCAACAAATATTGTTTATATCGCATATATATCGACTTTGTTCTCTCATACTATGCCGTCAACTTTAAATATTTAAATTAGTACACTGCAATTTATTGATATATTGATTTTTTCACAACAAACAGCATTTCTAAATATCATCAAAAATATTTTCAGAAGTAAAACTTAGAAATTGAATATTTCTTACTGCTTTAAATTTTCAAAAAAAAATTACAATTTTCTATTTTTACAATTTATATTATGTGCTTCAAAAATTATGTATAAAATAAAAAATAATTATAATATACATTAATACATTTTTGTAGGTTTTAATTTTAAACTAATGCTACGTTCATTCTTATGATTTTATACACAAGGTCACAAATGCTGGAAAGTAACTCTATAACAGGATATGCTATTTACAACAAACGCCTAGCTCCAGCGAACAAATTACAAGAATCGCGGGAAAACAGAAACAACCGTATAATGACGTCATAGCATAACAGTATCGAAAATGCGACAAGTCTCAAAGTCAGACCAACTCGAAATTAACCTACGTCATAGATTGGTAGTTTCACTGATCTTCTGCTGGGCGCTAATGTCGAATTGTTTAAAATCAAATATCGGTTTATCGATATTAGAAACTATTTAATATATGTTGAATCATTTTAATTTATACGTGCTGCATTGTTTTGAATGTAGTCCGTTTATTTACGATTTAAATTTATTTCCATATCAAAAATTAGTATTCCATTTATACTGAAAGCTGTCACGAGTTTTTACTAGGCAGAAATTTTATTACAAATACTGAAAATGCTTGATAACTGATAATTTTTACTTGGAATATTTTTAAAGTGAAAAATTTTATTACAAAACCAAGAACAAAATAAAATTAGAAACAGTGCCGGATTAAGCAAACGCGGGACCGATAGCAAATTCTATCGAGGGGTCTCTGATCTACTGAGTTCTTAAGTATAAAGTGGTAAAACAATAATTTCAACACTCAGTATGTTTATTTGCCATCTATAGGTTACAAATTATGTTGATGTTTAATAGTAAAGTAAATTACAATAGGCCCTGTTGGCCTTTGACAAGTACAAAAAGCCATAGTATAGTTCAGATTGCCCTGGAAATTTAGAATAATTTTGATAAGAAACTAACATTTTATAACTTACGATTAATAACGACGAACTTTTATTTGTTAAACTTTTACAAAGTAACTTTTCTAGATTTAATGTGGGCGAATTTAGAGATAATACCATTCGTATCAATTTCTCTGAGCAAACCATATTGTATATTCATCAAAGAGAGACAATTCAGACGTTCTTGACTCATTGTGTTCTGCCTTAATTTATTTTTTATACGTTTCAATGTCGAAAATGAGTGTTCGCCACTGCAGTTAGTCATGAGAGCCAAATAAATGCACAAAGCAATTTCTAAATTAAGCAAACACGATTCTAATGAATTTTCCATTAGGAATTTATAATATTGAATTTCTAGAGCTTCGTTTTTTGAACTGTCAATCGCACTAGCCACATCCGTTTTCAGTAGCTCAGCAAACTGCACTAATTTGTCGTCTAGACTGTCTTCCAAATCATTTGCTTAAGTACTGACCATAATTGGAGTTTTTTTCAAAATCTCTTCTGCTGTAATAGATTTTAATAATGGAAAAATTCCGAAAACACTACTAAGTTTTTGGTATACTTTCATGTGTTTATCTAAAGCAGATAGTGTGTTATCAATAATGACAACAAACACCTCAATTTCAAACTGTTTACCAGGTGTTTCATTTTAAACAAATTCGTTGAGTGTACTAGAACCGCTAAAATGGTCATACTTTGTGTTTCGCTTGTCTAGTCTTGAAGTCTGTTGCTGATATTCATGACAACCAGCCACATCTTTGGCTTTTGCTTCATCCATATAATGATTCATAAAGGGCGTACCCTGTATTAAGATCTATATTAGACGATTGCAGCGACGCACTAGTCGCTTGCACACGTTCTAGGATACGATTCCACGTAATTGCCATTATTCCCGTTTCCAACTTATTCATCTTTAAAACTAGTCTGTAAGCTTAATTACGACACTGTCCTTTTGATCTATATTATTGCAAATGTCACTCAACACTTGCTTAATAGTGGTAAAACCACATAAAAGTGCCTTCGTAGCATCAGCTCTGATGGACCACCTAATATCTGACAACCTTTTCAAAATCAGAATTTTCAAAGTAAGAACTTTCGTAAGAAAACTCCAATGACATTTAGAAGCAGAAAAAAAAAATTATTAAGATTTTCAATAAAATTGAAAAAAAATAATGCTTCTGAACAACAATCTTCAACGCACTTAGCAACTAAATTTAATGCATATGCAAAACAGAATATGTATTCTGCACTGCACACTTAATTATTCCTTTAATTCGTGCTTGCAAGCCTCTGTATTTTCCGCTCATGTTGCTGGCATTATCGTAGCTTTTTCCACGAAAATATTTGATATCAATGCCATTCTTACTTAAAAAATCTAGTAAACTTTGGGCAAGTTGTTCAGTAGTATGGCCTTCCATGTCTAAAAACTTAAAAAATCTCTTAACTGGCTCAGATGGGTTAGAACATAGTGCACTATCAGAGTCAGTCGATCTACATGCGATATATCTGGAGTAGAATCTAATGACATTGAATAGTACCTGGATCTCTTAATTTCGCAAATAATTTGATCCAGCATGCTTGATGCAATTACTTTGATAAATTCCTCGCATGTTGTTTTAGATAAATATGACGTGTGTCTTTTGCCTTTATGGGCATAAGTTTGAATATGTTGGGCCATAAAAACGTCAAATTCGGAAAGTAATTCTAATAAACCTAAGTAATTCCCATTATGTATTGAATCAATAATTTTATCACTACCCCGAAACACAAGATCTCGTTCTGCTAAAAACTTTATTACTGCAATAATTCGTTTTAAAAGCATCTGCCAATAATTTTGCTTAATCTGAATTTGGCTCACAAGTTGACGATCTTACTGTGTCAGGATTACAAAATGGTAATAAGAAATTTAATAGCAGGAAACCTCTCATTACTTTTATAACTTACATATACTTATTGCTAAAAAATAATTTTTCGGTATATGATTGCTAAATTGTAATAAAAATAATCTGAACTGTAAGTCTTACAAATAAATAGGCAATTTCAACATTTTGAATCGGGCTATTTCAATTCTACTACCCATCCACACTGAGTGTCGAATAAGAGTGCTTGCATACATCAAACTTTTTGTAGAGCCAATTATCAGGCCGATTAAAATTCTGTACATTTATACGAGCGACTTTTTATAGAATTTGTGCGTTTACCTTATGAAATTATGTGTTTTATTTTCACCAACGAAATAATCGGTTACCGATTGTCTGCAATGGATTGTCTTGATTGGAAAAAGTGTAACGTTTTAGTTACATCAAGTAAATTCAATATACCACGACTTAATAAGTTTCACTCAAAAAATTACGCTCAGGCGGAAGCAGGTCTGGATACACGGGGCCTGTAGCAATTCCTGTCTTGCTACATGGTTAATCTGGTACTGATTAGAAATGAATTGTGTTTTTATTCTTTTAAACAGTGTATCACTGTACTTTAAAATAACTGTTTTGACAAACCAATCTGGTGCTTAAAAATTATTTTCTTGAAACTAAATTTATGAGACATATCTTTTATCTTTTCACATTGAATGTTTTTGGAGTGGAGCTCAGGAGAAAATTTTCACCATATTTTTCTGCGCAATATTTTTATCAGAAAAGGGATATAGAAAATAACAAAATTTCAATGAATTTTATGTAAAAAAATTATTTTAAAACTAGGAAATACGATTTCATCACAATTTTCCTTTCAACTGCAAATTATATTTTAGATCGAAAACTAATAAATCAGTAACAAAATATACACAGCTTATATAAATTGACTTTGATTTCATTTTAACCCTGCAGGTTATACTAGTTATAATTTAGAAATATGAAATCATTTCAAATACAATAAACCTTAACATTCACAAGGGATATGTTTCGAAATTTGTTTTAGAATATTCAGTATACTTTTCTATGTTATGCAGTGATGGGGCAACAAAAAAAATGTTCTTTAACCCAACATTATAAGAACTTAAGGTTAGTTTTAAAAAAGAAAACAAGTATTTTAGTTTTACTTGTTATTACAATCTGAAAATAAAACGCACTGAAACTCAATCTACATTTCACTGAATGAAGCATGTGCACATATTCAGAATTTGCCTTTATAAATTTTAAAATTGATTGCTATTCCTTTTTGTTCACTAAAGTGAAGGATTTACTGTAATAAAGTCAAGAGATAATAAAAATCTAACCTAATTGGTAAGGGGAAAAATAAACTAGATGTACAAACTTCCTGTAAGATACACATTTTTGCATATGTTAAAGTAATTTTAATATTTTTATTTTGAAAAAATTACTAGTGTACTATGTACAACAGAAGTGACACATTTTTTGAACGTTTAGATTGCATTTTTTTCTAAAACACAATAATCCATAAACTGTTTGTGTCAAAAATTTCATTTTTTAATATGGCAATACATAATGCAATAAAAGTGATGAGAAAGGTTACTAAACATGTACAAATAAATTATGATGGAATATTTATATTTGCAAACCTGTACTTGCCTTGACATCAAATAAAATCATAAAATGAAATTCATTGTGCTAAGCAATAATACATTGATTCATTAATCAATTTAAAAAGCATATTCATACAATACTATATGCAATCAGTTGAATAAAATAAAAACAATTATTTTTCTTTTTACCCATTTTCCATTCCTTTAGTTCTAAATTTACAAAATATAAATCAATTTTATATCTATGAGAACTTAAAATCTTAAATTTTATAATTCGCAATTTCCTGTTTAATCTTTAGCTTGAAAGTTAATTTCAAAATTGCAAAATACTTACCATGGGTGTTTAGCTAATTATAAAAAAACATTTAGTTTATTATCGGTATATCTAAACTACCAATGTTCCTTTCATCAATTTTATAATTGTAAAATTTTATCAGATGTGAAATAAGGCTGCTTTTTTGGTAAAGACGATACATTTAGTTCAATTTATAATTTTCAGTTATTTATTTACCAACATCACCTTAAACTGTAATGTTTCCTCTTCAGCTTTCCAGTTCTGAACTTTAGTTAAATGTTGAACGAAATTACTTTTGTGATAAAAACATTCTTTGCAATCCGAGTATAATTATTTGGAACGGTTTGTACCATATACATCCTGAATTTATCTGATTAAAAAAAATTTAGTTCTGCAGCTTGATTTACACAAATTACAGTACATTTTATAAAAAGAAAAGAAACAAATGAGAAAAAATTTAAATATAAAAGTAGATTATAAATGATCAGAAATTGCAAAAAACACATTCAAATAATGTGTACAAATTATGGACAAAATGGAAAATGAAATATTCATTTAATTCATAAAAAATTTTGTTGTAAACAGTTTTGGTTGAAACATGTTAGCCTATATTTGTACATTTCACAAACAGTAATACTTTCAATACGAATATTATAATCCAACTACCTCATTAATAATAATCGCAGTTTTAATAATACTTACAAAAAAAATTGCGCTCGTTACAACAAACGTCTCTTTTTACAACATTCTGTTTCCAAATAATGTTAACTTTTTCTTCCTTAACGTAAAATAAAAATTACAGCACAATTTCTACTCTAAAATCATAATACTTCAAACTTGTGAAAAATTCTACGAAAATAATTCATCCTCAATAATTGTTATACCATTTTGTTTACTATACATTGACGATCGTAGATGACGTCACAATATACAGGCATGGAAACTTCTGCTAATGCCGTCAATCGGGAGAAGTTAAATTGTCATTAATTAGACAGAAGCAACTAAAATATACCGTTCGGAGGAGCTAATTGTAATCCGGATTGAAGAATGACGATCCGAGCAGCATTACAATCGGAAACAATTGTTTTTTTTAGGTTTCATATAGGGTTCAATAAGTCAGAAGTAAATTGTCCACCACCAACTTTTAATTGAACGAATTAGTTTGATTAAGAACCGAATTACATGAAATCAACAATCGATTTTATATTAATGCAAATTATTCTGGAAAATTGCAAGATGTCTTCCACGCCATATTGAATCTACGACATTGCCCGGATTGTTGTGTATAATTGCTACTCTTTTCTGAAATTGTTATTTTTTTTCTTCGTTATTTCTGTTTTTTTTTTTTTACTTATTTTATTCTTAATTCGTTTTAATTCTTATTGTTAATAGTCTTCATTGTAATGGAAGCCTTTTGTTGCTCGCTATTTACTACTTTGTTTTCCAACAAATCGAATTTAATGAAACACCAGCAAACAAAACACGGCAATAGAACAACTTTTGTTTCGATTTAAAAACCCAGTGAAATCTCTTATAAGGACGAAGATCGCTGGAAGCGGCAGAATTACATAAAATGATATGTTAATTTTTGTTTGTTATAACGACATCGGTTAAAAGGAGCAAATGTATTATGACCAATTTGTCTACAGCTTATAAATTACCGCCTACAACGACGTGAGGATACAAAATTCATTTTTGAAAAGTTTTGCATATCAGAAAAAAATCTGGATTGTTTTTTATAAAAGTTATATTTGTAAAAACGAATGAACAACTTCTTTGTTCAGGTTATACTGATAATGTTACATGTTAAATGCATGCTGTAAATTTAATGGAATTGCTGAAAATATGCAGCATATTATAAGAAATATTAATAAAAGACTGTTACTCATCTCGTCATAATAAACAAATACAAATTTCTTCAGAAATACGAAAAACCAATTTCCGTCGCTTTTATGTAGAAATTTCTTTATCTTTTTTAGTTTTTATTTTATATTAGATTCCATTTCCATGTATAAAGAAAAAATTAAGTGTTTGAGCTTTTAAAACATAATTAAAAATAAATGATTATTTGTTTAATTCCTGAAAAGTTATTCCATAAAATATTAACGAAGTACTGTTCCATAACAGTTAATCTTGCATATCCAAAAATTGCTGGAAATAAAGACGAATCGGTAATAACGACCAAATTATCCACCTCCTCCGTTATTGTTATAACCGATTTTCAATGTATTTACTTTATAATTATCATGGTCGGCTAATTACATATATTATGTTTGAGCAAAAACTTTATTCTTTGAAATTTTTATGTTTCGTTTAAAATTAAAAACAAGTCAAAGCCTCTAGAAGTTCTCACTCAATGAACTCATTGAAATTTTAGTTTACCTTTAGTTTCGCAAATAAGACTGAAATTACATTTTCTGAGAAAAAAGAAGTTAATAGTTTATAAAAAAATAGATATATTTGAAAATTACGAAAAGAAACCCAAATGAGAGAACAAAGTTAACAGTATCTTTTCACGAACTAAACGTCCTACGATAATCAAAATAAACGAATTCAGAAAATTCCTGCATCTTTTGCTCTCCCGAAGGAAAATTTGGTTGCCGTTAATGCGATATTCTGTAATTTTTTAGAATTTGAATACAACTTTGGAATACACGCAATTTACTAATACTTCCTTCTTTTTTTAAACTATTTTAGTAACAAAAAATTATTCATATCGGCTTATCAAAATTTCGTACCAGGTAAAAAATTTTTCTTTCTCAGTTTACTTCTCAATGTTACCATACTAAATATACGGGTATATGCAGTTTTTGAGAAAAACGAAGAATTATAATCAAAAAGGAAAGTATAAAAAAAATTTCATGGAAAGTCTCTAAAACAGGTCTGGATAAATTAGTTGCAGCAGGAAAATGTACTTATAGAACATACATAAAATAGTGACAAGTTATGTAAAAGGCGATTAGAATTCCTTTTTTTAAATTTAAAAGCTAAAAAACCATGTTATCCGAATTTCTTTCGTCCAAATATCTTTCAAAAAATACTAATCCCGTTTAGACACGAGAAGTTTTAACTTATTATTTAAAATCGCAAACAAAATAACGGGCTATTAAAGAAGATATAAAAAGAACCTCGGTTTATAACATTTGTGGAGATGATATTAAAAAAATAGTAGAATTGTTTTAAAACGATTTATGACTTTTTACGTATTGAATTTAACTATACATAAAATCTGCCCATATTTAGTACGTGTACGTTTAATTCTCTTTTATTAAACCAAAAATAGAGCTAAATACACAATTTCTCATAAAACAAGATAATTTAAAATTTCAGTAAGCCAAGCCAATCCTGCTCACATCATTAGAGAAACTGTACAAAAATTTACCATTGTAACATTACATAAAATCTAAAGTCTTACAAAAGAATCAATGGTTGAACAAGCGAACAAATAAAAGAAAAAAATAAATAATGTCATTTGTAGATATTTATACTTTACTAAAGGGGATTCAGTGAAGGAAAAAATTATTTTCAAAGAGGTAATTTTCATCGATGATGGCGAACTTAATACGTTTCTCATTTTAGTAGACCTGCAGTTTTTGAACTTTTTTCATGACTTCCAAGAGTATTAAATATAGAATAAAATATAAAAATAAATATCTTCAGTAAAATCATTTATTTGTTTACTAAAAATTATAGTTGATTTCAAATATAGAGAGATTATAATGAACAAAAAATCGTACTTTTGAATGAGAACCTTTTTTTGCTGCATAAAAAGTTAAACCATGGTAATTAAATGAGTAACGCACCTTCAGTGTTTTTCAGTTTTGAACAATATTTACATTTAATAAGTGTTAAAACTAAAGCAATTATTTCCCCGTAAGTATGTAATGTTGAATAGAAGTACATTTAATGCTATTTCGTACCAAATTCGGTAAAAATTTTTTTGAAAATTTAAGATCGAAGTTTTAGTTGCTTGATTAATGATAATGAAAAAAATTCTTTCCTTTTATGACCCTTTAAAGTCACCACTTACAGTTTCATAAACATTGAAATCGACTAAAATTTTCATGATATAAATAATCTATGTAACTGTATATAATTTGAAATCAGTTGCAAATTACAATAAGTGTGATCTCATAAAATGAAGTTGCATATTGTCCATTTTTTGGGAAATTCGCATATATTGATGAAATTTTAATGTTAAGATACGTTTACGTTTAAAGATTTCAAAATCTATTTACCACCTTGGAAAAAGTTGATATTTTAGGAACTTAAATAACCTTCGGCAATAATCTTATATTGCTGTTAAATAATTACCCAAAAATATTGAATACATGGGTCAGTTACATAATTTGAATCCTATTGAAAATTTATGGGACGAATTAGACCCTAAAATTAAAATCACATAACTATAACTCGAAATAGAATTTTACTTAAGAAAGCAAAATTGTATATCAATTTTGGTCATCGTCATGATCATCATTCATTGAACCTTATGGTTGATTTTTTTCATTCCGTGCTTTTCAATGCTCTAACTATACCACACATTTCAAATCTTTACATTCCCTTTCATTTTAACTTTTAACGTTATTAATTTACTACTTTCATTTTCTAGTCATCTTTTGTTGATTCGTTGGATTTTTTGTCAGCGCCAGTAATACTCGTAAAATGTCCTAAATGCCATTTTTTATTTTAACTGATATTTTTAAAGTAGCTCTTCCAAGTGACTTAGAATTTTCTACATAGAATATTTCTAACATTTCTTAATCAGCAAATTCCGCAGGGAAAAGTTAACAAATACTTCCATTACTGACAAATGATCAAATATGGTTATGAAAAGGGCAAAATATCACGGATAAGTAAAATTTTCATAATATAGAATATACTTTAATATTCAAAGAACTATATGATAAATTTTCTGTGAAACATTTTTTTAATATATACTTTTACAAAAGTATTATAAAACATAATGAATTATGTTATACAAAAATATCTAGAAAATATTATGCAGTATATATTTTGTTTTCATAAATAATTAAAGCTAAAACTTCTGGAGTTAATTTTTGACTATTACTACTTATTAAGTTAGATATGTAATTATATTTAACATAAGTAATGAATAAACATTCATTATCAGAAATTAATAATTCTTAAAAATTAGAACTTATATATTCATAGATAAAAACATTTAAAACTCAAAGTTTTAAATTAATTATCTGTTATTAATTCATATCAATTTATAATTAAAAATTTTTCATAAAATAAATAATCAAAAAACTATAGATGGAAAATGATTCAAAAGAGGAACAGAAATGATTATCAAATAATTATCTTTAAGAAATTAACAAACGCAAATTCATTTTAAATTATTAAATTGTTACAATTTCGTATTTTTTTTTAAATGTTAAACAATCAATTAATTTATGTTTTCAATTTTAAAATAATTCTGCATGTATTTATAATATTTCACATACTTTTAATAATTTTTATAAAATATTACAGAAATAAAAAATAAAATTAATAATTATAATTGAATTAATTGCTTTTTGTGTTATAAATGTAAAAAAGTGTCTTATAAATTTTTTTAGTAGTATTTCATTTTATTAAAATTTCAATCTAAACTTAATGCTGGCTGAATTGAGAATCCACAAACCCAATATGGATTAGTATTAGCTCCTCCGAACGGTACATTTTAGACGATTGTTTAATTAGACACTCGTCGCCAAGTTACGATTTCTGTTGTAACGTCATCAATAAACTGTTTATCATAAATTAGTGTGTAAACGGTTCATTATAAAAACAGTATTTTCGAGTCAGCTCTTCTCGAAGAACTGTTGTTAATATTGTTTAGTGACCACAATCACCTAATTCCGCAATAATTTTGGATATATTTTTACTTATTACCATTTTCAGATGTCAGGTATAGCCAGAATTTTAATACCCCTATGTGCTTCATTTTTTTTCATTACTACAATACCTGTCATTTTAAATATAAAAACTTTAACAGTTTCCACAGGCCCGTGCCCAGAATTTTTATGGGGGGGGAGGTTCTTTGCATATTTATTTTATAAATAACAATACCTTTCCGCTAATATTCGTACTATTAATAATTTCCATCATTTTGATTTATATATTAATAATTTACATAAATGAATTACCATACAAACATTAATAAAAACTATATATGTTATGAATTATACTCGTAATAAAAAAATTTTCCTTAAGATATTAATGAAGTACCTAAAAATATAGCGCATATTTTTTCTTTTAAAGGAGAACACTCTAAAAAATCATCAATATTTAATTTAAATTTTTGATTTTTTTCAGATTTCTGTGTATTTATAATAACTATTTCAGTTCTCATGGGGGATTAACGCCCCCCCCCCCCGACCCTGAACACGGCCCTGAGTTTACACGAGTTTTCTTATATTACAAGTCATTTTAACATGCAATGCAATGAATTATAAGATTGAAAATTAACAATACCCGCGGTAAATAAAAGAAATTGCAAATAAAATGCTCTCTTACACCTTATGATCGATTCTTTTTTCTCACGTTCTAATTACATTTTTCAAAACGTTTTTTAAACATATAATACAATTGAAAAGATAAATTTAATTTACAACAAAGTATTTACAAAAACTTACACTTTATGGTTGGATAGTAAGGGTTAGAAGCCTTCGAAATGTGGTGCTACCGAAGAATGCTTAAGATCTCGTGGACGGAGAAGATAAAAAATTCAGAAGGACTACTGCATATGGACAAAAATCGGGAACTGGTGAATACAATAAAAAAGAGGAAACTAGAATACATGGGACATATAATACGTGGCCCTAAATATCAGCTACTGAGGAGGACAGTTTTACTTGGGCAGATCGAAGAAAAAAGATGGATGATTGCCAGGAAGAATACGAGACATGGTTTGAAAACATAAAAAATTGGACAAACCATTCAACAGAAGAAATAATTCATACAGCCAAGAATCGGGAAAAATGGAAAAGAATTATCTTCATGTCAACAGCCTGAAGTCCGATGAGCATATGGCACATTAAAAAAGAAGAAGCAAAGGTCATAGGTGAAGCGACATAAAACAAATTGACAAATACATGAAATTCTGTATGTATTGTGGCATCATAATAAATGAGGAACAAAAGTGAAAAATGATTTGCCGCACATTTTCTAAATCAACAAGTTATTAGAATAACTTTTAATGAAAACAATACTGAAAGTAAAGCCCTACTATGAGAATAACTGTTTACATTGCTAAAATAAAAATGCACGTAGAACAGCCAACTCCACGGTGTTGTTAGTTATGCAGTAATGTTTCTTTCAGGTAGAACTAGGTTCGAATCCCGTTGCAGCACACTGAAACTTTTAAAAAAATTTCACTTGCGCTGGGTTAATTTACGTAATGGACACGCTCAAAAATAAAAAAGAAAAAAAAAAAACTTTAAATCAAAGCAACATGAATTTTCAAACTCCTATATGTCAATTTCCATCTTCAACGTTTTCGAGTAATTTTGCAGTAAATGATAAAAAAAACAAAAAAAAATCTATAACCGATTTAATAGTTCGAAGCATTGTAATAAATGCATCAATTGAAGAGAAGCTGACATTTTCCGCATTGTTACTCTTACGACTCCATGAGCAAATGAGATATAAAATGTTATACGATTTCGAAACCATAAAAAAATCAAATAAAATTCAACAACTCCGCAACTGTTAAACCAGATAAATTTAAAATTACGCACATAAATCACGGATAAAATGCCCTTTCAAAAGATGTGTAATCCTTAAATCACTTGATTACCAGAGACGGTAAAAATTGTAAAAATAGACATCTTCATTAAAATAAATTTTTTCAATTAAACATAACCAATTTCTAACTTCGAAGTTGGAGTTTTGGAGATTTAAAAAAAAAGCGTTTTCTTTCAGGTGTATTGTATATCGATGGAAGCTCGTTACTTAGTAATAATAAAAATATATATATTTTTTTTTTATTAAAACTTTACAAGTTCACGAAAAGTTCAAAAAAGTGTTAAACATAGTACGCCTCTTCGTCTTAGCGGCGCGAGTATTGTATTCCAAAAATTTAGAACAGTTTATAAATATGCATACTTAAGGGGGATATTACGGAAAAAGGTTAGCGGGTCAATTTATAACTGACACCTTCCAGACCCTAAAAATCTTTGCGATTGAAAAAAAAATATTTTAATTTCGGATATGTTACGCTCCGATGGAAATCTTGCTATTTAGGGGTAACAAAACCATACTCCTATTTTTTGATGGTATTTCAAAAATTCGCAATGACTACATTAATACCAATATAAAATAATCTGGATGTACATTGTTTTATTCCCAGTGTAGCTGTCATCTATTTAATATTAATAATTTTAAATATATTTTAAAATTTTAATTTTTATTTAGTTACCGTATTACTTATCCCATATAACAAATTTAGAATATTTTTTTTTTGAATAAGAAAAAAACAAAAAAAAAGTTTCTCGTGGACTTAAATTTTTAATAATATGATAGTCGACTGCATTGTTTCCATAAAATTCTTATTCGCAAATTTATTATTAAGACCGGTTTTATTTCTTAGAAATATTCACCAACGATCAAGGTTTACCTTTTTTTCTAAATAATTACATATAATAACTATTAAAAAAATGTATGCTCTTGCGAAGATGGTTATTTAAAAGTTGGAAAATTTTAATAAACCTATTTTGTTGATTTTATTAAACTTGATTGTTAAACAAGCTGCTTTATTGAAATTTCCACGAGGTTTAAAGGTGAATTACGGTTTACGTATCACATACTAATAAAAATTTTACGGTTTCCAACTGACCACATTTTGCATTTTTCAAAAGAAAGTTTAATAATGTTACACATATCGAGCAGCATTAAATATTTAGCTTTTGAATATTTCTATTTCAGCTAATTCGATTATGGTAAGAAAATTAGAAGATAATAAAAATTAATTGTTATCGCTTATACAACGTACTAGTATATGATGTATCAAGCGGCAAGGATTCTTTATGATAAGTTATGAATTACTGTAATTTAAATTTATATAATAATTCAGTATTTTAATATTTTTCATATTTTATGTTTTAAATTTATCATAATATACTGAGCGTCCCCATGTCTATGTAATTATGTAATAAGTTTATTACGCTATCTACATGACAATATAAAAAGTATGATTTCAGTTTCTCATAAAATGAGGTCGCTGCTGTAGCTACATATAATTGTTAATTTTGGAGCAATATTTTGAACAGTGATTTGCATGCTCGTCTCATTTGTGTAAAATAATTAATATTTTCTCGAGTCAGTGGCAATGGTAAGTATGCATATTGCGATTATGTATTAATTAAAAATCAAATGATCCCAGTTAGTGTCTCAAATGTATGTAGTGTTTTATACGGGCATCGAGAATATAGCCATAAACACAAAATTATTACATGATCAGATACCGATATTAATTCCGCAGCGTATTTGGTTCGGCAGTGGTACTAGGCGTTATCTACAGATAATAAGTTCAAAAGTAGAAAATTAAAATGAAATATTTTTATGTACCTTCTCAATTAATAATTCAAACAAGTTTTTTTGATAAAATTTCTATAGCATCTTATTCGATTGATTATCCGTAATTTTACATTTTTAACATTATTTGCAATACTGTTTTAGACGAAATTATTATATTTTATCATATCTTCATGTGTCTACCCTTTGCTTTCCCATCACTTTTTATCTTTCAGTTCAGTTTAAAACTTTTATTTTCCTCTTTGACTACCTCATCTACGTCCGCCACTATACACATTTTCCATCTTTTATTACTGTTTCTTCTTCTCTATCTCTTGACCATCTATTTCATCTAGAGCATTCACTCTTTGTTCTGGTTTATTAAAAAATGATCGCTCCCTGCACTCTGCACTACTCTTGTATATCGCATCGCTGTTTTTCTTTATTCCTGTTCGTTATTCAAATTCTTATTTTACGCTTATCAATCTGTTAAATTAAGTTATCTACAATTTCATTTCCCATCTGTTAATTATTAATATCGTTTTTAATAACAAACTGTTTCTGTAAAACTATGAATTATGTGCATATTGTTATTTAAAATATTTCAAACAAATCGTATTAGCACCGTTCTCTAATAACAAACAGAGAAACCAAAAAAAAAAAAAACCAAAAAAAAAAAAACAGGTTTAACGTTAAGGTTAAATATCAATAGAGTAATAATTATTTTCAAAATGTGTAAATAAACAAATTTTTTTTACTCCTACCGGAGTTGCTCTCAGTTAGTTGCGAATTTAGCGATGCATATGTGTATACCTGTATATTAAAAATTAATTATATTAACGTAAATATTAAAGATTTTAAAATATGTAGAGGAGAGGAATCCGAAAATTAATTGGATAGTTTTCACCACTGAACCACATTAAATTTTTATATGTACTTAAAAAAATAGATTCTCCTATGCCCATGAAATATGGGATTAGAGGAGGGAAAAAGTAGAGTAATGTTCCAGCTGGTGTGTACGTTCTGAATTTACGTTAATAAAATTAGCAAAGAAGAAATCAGTATTTTCGATATTTTAAGGAAGACATTTTAAACATTACGAAAATGTTTGTTGGAGACAACGAACTGCCAAATCGATTTCAAAAACTCCTTCGTTGTTTTATACATAATATTTTCGTTTAAAAATAGGTACTACGATTATTCCACAACTTTTTATTTATTATTTTTTTTTTTTTTTCTTGGGCTCGAGAGGGCAATATTATCAGATTTATATCAATATATTAATGACTATGTCATTCGTATACCGAGAGTGTAATATAAATATCTTGAAACGAAATGTGTAACGTTTTTGCATCGCTCTTAAAATGGTAATTTCTTACGCCGAGGATAATTCTGGCGTAAATAGGAATGATTGGCGATAAGTGGCATAATTAAAATGGTCGGCGATTAATTTAGTTGGAAACTAAATTAGTCCGGTCAAATTAGCCCGAAAAATGGCGGTACCCTTGCATAAATTCCCAGAAAGCTGAAAATTGGCATGAATGTTAAGGATATCATTGTAATGAAGTTGTGAAAAGTCCTATCCCATGTATGCAAAAAATTGTATTCAAGGTCAAAGTTGGCAAAAATGTTTTTTTTTTGGATTTTTCAGTTAGTTTTATGATAAAAATGGCTCAAACCAAAATTGTAGATCACGCAATTCTCTATAAAAATTACCTTTACATTTTTCCCCTAAGATTCACCATTTCTGAGAGAAAGCGATTCTAAAATTTACTAAAGTTGTATTCTCCATAATATGCACGACTACGCTGCCTACGTGTACATCATTGAACGCATAATATAAGTAAAACTATTGGTCTGTGTGACTAATGCATAAAAAAAAAAAATCAAATGACAAAGAAGAGCGATTTAAGATTCTAGAAGTTGCGGCAGCAATCATTCGGGAAGATATAGTCATCGATAATTCTCATTACTCCCCACCAAGTTGCAAAAAATAGTATTTAGGAACTTTTTTAGTGCAGGTGGAGGTAGAGTGTGGATTGGTTCCAATGTATTGTTAATTAGCTGCCAACCCCAGTCTTCTGGGTTCAATTGATTACCAAGCCACACTTGTTCCGAGTAATACAAGGGTCAGTTAAATATAAATGAGACCATTTTAAAAATTAAAATTTATCGGAACATTTAAAAAAATTAACACTAGCACTATTTTTCTACATAGTTCCACTTTTAGCGATGCATTTTCCCCAAAGTTTTGGTAATTTTTTAAAGAACGAATGCGGTAAGTCAGAGAGCCAATTGCGCATGAATTGCATATAACCTTCATCATCTTCAAATCGCTGTCCACCGAATACCTCTTTCAACGGCCCAAACAAATGATAATCGCATAGACTTAAATCTGGACTATATGGCAGATGTTCAACGGTTGTCCAATACGTTTGGTCGAGTTTGACTTGAGTAAGAGCGGCTATATGCAGCCGACGTTGTCATGCAAGAGCAATACGGATCGGATCGGAACGTCGCGTCTTTTGGAACGATATCTTGACTGAATCGAGAAGTTGACAATAGTATACGTAATTAATAGTCCTTTCATCGTAAGCCGTCTGTCACGTTTAATGAGACTTTCAAAGCGTTTAATGTTTTCGCGAGTAATACTCTGACGACGTGGATGAGTCGAATTTTCGACTGTATTTCGACCGCTGGTGAACGAACGATGCCACTTACATACCTGACACTCTTCGATAATGTGTTTCATTTCCGAACTGTGATCGCAATCTATCGAGAATTTCACTAGCTTTTACTACACCTTCGTTATTAAGAAACTCGATAATAATGCATTGAGCAACGCTACTTGGTACTCGTTGCTCACTCATCGTAAACAAACGCAGTAGAACGTATTTTGTTGCGCTACTACTTGCGTATATAAATATATCAAGAACAATATTCCCCCTCCAAGTCACATCGTGCGTTCGCTCAGCTTCAGTTAAAAAAACCTCGTTTATATTTGACTGTCCCTCGTATACCCGATAAAAATGTTGTCTGCAACATATTGAATAAATGTGCCAGTTTCTGGTGGTAAGATATGAGGTGGACGACGAAAAACTGTTGCTGCCTCGCCTATCGTAGTATCATTATAAGATGCGCATATACCAAAGGACGAAAAAAATTATATGAGACGTTTTGACGCAAACCACCGATGAAAAAAAACTACGAGACCAAGTTGAAGCTTGGACTTGAAAGATCGAGGCCGAACAGCAGTCATAATACTACGACTAATGGTTGTACATATTAATTCTATGTGTTCTAAATTGAACCGTTTATTTTTTACACAATAATTTGTTCCAAAAAATAAGTCACAGTGGCTCTGGAATACGACTGTTAATATCTTCAAACATACGACCTGGTGGGGGGTAATGAGAATTATCGATGACTATATCTTCCCTAATGATTGCTGCCGCAGCTTCTAGAATCTTAAATCGCTATTCTTTGTCATTTGATTTTTTTTTTTTTTTATGTATTAGTCACACAGATCAATAGTTTTACTTATATTATGCGTTTAATGATGTACACATAGGCAGCGTAGTCGTGCATATTATGGAGAATACAACTTTAGTAAATTTTAGAATCGCTTTCTCTCAGAAATGGTGAATCTTAGGGGAAAAAATGTAAAGGGAATTTTTGTAGAGAATTGCATGATCTACAATTTTAGTTTGAACTATTTTTATCATAAAACTAACCGTTTTGCTGAAAAATCAAAAAAAAAAACAAACATTTTTGCCAACTTTGATCTTGAATACAATTTTTTGCATTTATGGGATAGGACTTTTCACAACTTCATTACAATGATGTCCCTAACATTCATGCCAATTTTCAGCTTTCTGAGAATTTATGCAAGGGTGGATGTCTATTTTGACCGGACTAAAAAGTTACGTTTTCTTTAGTTTCCTCTCTGCCATGTCGTTTCGAAAATACTTAATAACCAAATTGAGTAAAATTGTTAAGAATAATAGTTATATTTTATTTATTTTATTAAATTGAAATCGACTTTTCTGTAAGAATTATGAATGTATATAAACTCTGTATCATTTGGACTATGAGGACATCCCCGAGGCCCTAAAATAATGATTTTCTAAAATTCTTGTAGAAGAACTGGTTTTAATTGACAATACTATTCTTCGCAAAACAATCATGTTTTTGTTTCCTCCCCCCCCCCCCCGCGCTATAAACGAAAGATAAATTTAATTTGCGATTTAAGCAGAAATTTCTATTACAACTTCCATACCGCACTTCCGCAACGCAACTTATAATTACATAACCTTTTAAATACCGCAAAAAAGGTAACAAAATCTCCTATTAACCACCAAAAGTGCGAAATAATTGTTTCAGAGAAATACACATTTACGTTTTGTTAAACGTTAGTTGGCTGACTGATAAAAGACGTAGAAAAAGGTAAAGTTCCCAACATTTTTCAAAAAATACTTTTAATTCCCACATTTGCATCCGTAATGCACATATCTATGTACGCAAACGATATGCTTTATATACTTACTCGCAACCTACAACGTTTCCGAATCTTCTGGTACGTGCCTAAAAAAATTAAGCACATAATACGTGCATACATATAAATTCGTGTCGTAGATCTATCGCCGTTAGCAACATAATTTAATCCAAATTGTGCTGAAAATTATTTAACTTCCGCGCTTACTTAGGAATGATAATATGACGATTCCAGTTTTGATAATAATATTATATATTATTATATTTGTCAGCCGTTTTGACTGCAACATTTTTTCAAATAAATTCGTAACATCTTGTTCTAAAAGTGGCTGTTTTTGGTGGTGTATAAGATATTTTTACAAGTTCAATAAATTACTTTTTTCCTTTTTTGGCTAATATTTTTTTTTTTTTTTTTTTGACAGCATTGGCCCAACGCCACACAGTTCGGGAAGTCATCAGTAGGGAAAGAAACTAGATATTTTAGCACGATTACAAATTAAGGGAAAGAAGGAGACAATCGTAGGGACTATGGAAGATATACAGTCAGCGAAAGAATCGAGAAAGATAGGGGATTGGAAAAGGGCTTAAAAGCTGAAAGTAAAAGCAGGATCGGTCGACGGAAAGAGTATTTAACAAATTAAACTGAAATGAAAGTACAAAATGGAGAGTAAACAAGGGAAAACGAAAAAGAAAGGAAGGGAATAAGTTACGATTAAAGCAAAGACAACAGAAATGAAAGAACGAGCAGATGTGAGGAAAGTCACCATGATCGGGATGACGGGCAGAGCTGAATCAACAGATAATTTGAAAAAAAAGGCAAGAGTAGATAGATCGCCATCGTTTAGAGTGACGGTTTTTGGAGAGGAAATTTATATTAGAAAAGCAGAGAATTTAAGGAAGAAAACGCGACTGTTATGTGCAGCAGATGAGACAAGCGCATCAGCTTGCTCATGGGGGTTCGATGATCCGCGCATGACCAGGGGAACCTGCAAGAAATCAATATAGGAAGCATGATACGGGTAACTGGGTGATTAAAATTCGAATAAAGAGAATAAGGGAATCTATCCTGATGGTGGAAGGAGAGCGGAAGTAATGGCTAGAAGAACCCTTTTAGCGTCAGAAACAATTGGGAAATAATTCGAATAATTAGAAGAAGAAATACGGATCGGAGAGTAGCTAGAAATTCGGCAGATAAGATGAAGCAAAAGAAAGATGATTTATAACAGATTCCGGATGATCAAGAGAAGGGATAGAGTAAGTACCCGTCGGACGCTTTTAGAACCATCGGTATAAATACGAGAGAGTGAAGGAGAAAAACGGAAAATTAATGGCAAAGTTAAACGCGCTAAAATAACAATCGAATCGGAAGAATATTTATGAGAAGACGGAAGAAAGATCACAAGCCAGGAGGGCGAAGGAAATTTGTATAATTACGGATGAAATATATGGAAACTTACTGAAGGAAATGATGTAGGGAAAAAATCGATACAAGCGAAATACGAGCGAGAATAGGGATCATCCTATTTATATAGCTGGCGAAAATGTAATTTTTTAAACTAATTCTTCAAAATTTTTCAATTGGAAATTTTTTTTTTTTGTTCATTTTTATCAATTCGGTGAATAATATTAATATGTGAATAAAAAGTTTCGCAATATTTCAAAAACTATATAGGAATAAAGGAAAAGAACAAAAAAAAAAAAAAACTTAAATTTTTGAGCCACTCTGCTCTAAAAACGGCCTTAAACGTTTCTTCAAATTTGTAAATAATTCATCATCTCTAGAATCAACTGAAAACGATCCATTTTTAAAAAATTTTCAAATTTCGTTCATTACCATTTTTTTCCGTATTAACCCGCGTTCATATCTTTCTTTTCTATCCTGTGTGGCAAACGGGCTTAAAGTAAACACTAATTCTATTCCACGATCTCGTTGCAATTAAAAATAAACATTCCTTATTCCTAAAAGCCTACATTTTAGACCTTTTAATAGTTGGCACTGAGAAAAATTAGACATAATTTTACACGCGATGGTGCATAGGCCCCTAAGGAGTAATAGCAGGCTCAGTTCCCTCTATATTTTCTCATTAAATGCTCGACGGTAGTTATTTCACACCCTTAATACGAGTTTCAGTAGCTTCCATTGCGAGGGCTATTTTTTTAATCGGGGGGTAGGGGGTAGATGCCCCCCTGGAGCCTTGAAACTTTTTAATCAACTGGCCATGATGAGTATTCATAGACGCGTAATCATGGACAATTTTTTGCTAGAAACCCACGAAAATTATGTTTTAATTAAGATTTTATTCTTGTTTAATAAAATATTAACCTTTTACAACTTATAAATTTAATTTTCCTATAACTCATATCCTTTTTCTATCATCTTGCCCCCCTGGCCCACCGGCTGGCGACGCCATTGCTTAAGTGATAAACCGCTTTCCTCTGTATTAAAAATTGGAAATATAGCCGAACATGTGTCTCTTGGGTAGATCGTTATCAATTAGAGTAGAGTGGTCTGACAGTAAGTTTATGAGACTTTCTTAGTGAACTTGCCAGCACGTCCTCTAGTGCCGCCGGGAAATCATGACTGGGGAATATTCTACGCACCAGTATATAAACCTCAGGGAGCCAGCCAGTGTGTTGTTCTGCTGTCAATGTAAAATTTTAGTTAATCTTTAGCCAGGCACGTGTCGGCTAACGGTGAACAAATTGCAACAGACTAATACAATGACCTAAACTTTGAGTCAATTTTTTTAAGTGATTCTTTCATGATCTGTATTTATAAAATCGTTTGCTACTGCATAAAGCTTTAAATAGGAAAGTTTAAATTGGCGTTAATTGAAAAGGTAAAAACTGAGTAGTCCAAAAAAAAAAAGAAAAAAAATTACGGTACATCTAGGTGATTTTTTTTTTCATATTTTCTATTAGTATAACAGAGGCGACCGATTTTTTTCTTCCGTTTTATCTTTGTCCATACCAGCATGGGGCATTGACCCAGCGACTAGTTAAGGAATTACTAGATAGGAATTCTATTGGAGATGGAAGTTATGAAGGTAGTAAGGATAAGCACTATATTCAATGGTGGAAAGGAAAAAATTATGAGAAGACGGACAAATATATCGATGTAGGTCTCGCGGTCCTTCGATGTACGAATGGCACTTGTAGCGAAACTATGTCCGTCTCTGGTGTACTGGTGCCACTTGATCTGAATCTCGGCTCTAGAGTTGGTTTGGTCCTGCTCCAGCGTTACTTTATTCCATAATTCCTATTTGTCCCTGGTTGCGGTTTTCACTTGATACAGATATATTTGGATCCCGGCTTATGTTTCAAGCATTTCGAGTCACGTATACTTAAGTTTTTGCAAATTTATTAATAATTTAAGATGATATATATATATATATATATATATATATATATATATATATATATATCGGTGACTAAAAACTATAATTCATTAAAAGCCAAAGAATAAAATCAATAAAATAAATTGGTTCTATTTTAAGAATAAAATAATTCTTTACCTAAACAAAACCGTAAACAAACTATGTTTTTGGTATGTATTATAGTGCACTAACATCAAATTAAAATTAAAGAACGCTTTGCGACGTAATTATTATAGTTGAAAATTTTAAACAAGGTTAAAAATATGCGCATCTCCGTATATTTCTTTAGTTCGGAGCACCTGAGTTTCATCGCTTCAAAAATTGGACCCTCGGGCAGCTCGAAATTATCGAAAAAAATATTTTTCTTTTCCGGACATGTGATATAATAATCGTTGGAAAGATAACGAAATCGTATTTCATCTCCATCAAGGATACTTCCGTAGTTGGCGAAAAGTAGTACGAAAAAGCACGAAAAATGGCGTCTCTCTGCTTCTTTGAAGGGCGCAAAAAATCACATTTATTTATTTTGAATTTAGCGCCATGTAAATGTAAATTATAGTTATCTCTTTTACTTAACTTATAGAATCTTGAGTGTATGAAACATCATGCTTGACCGAACTTGTTGAAATTGCAATAATTCCACTTCAACGTTAGAGTCTGAATCGTTTTTGGATAAATTTCAAGCATTTGTTGAGAACTTTCTAAAATTTAAGCATGACTTAATTCACTGAGTCCAGATAAAAATCCAAATCTGAATTTAGTTTATAGGCAATCCAAATCTGAATTTAGCTTATAGGCAATCCGAATCTGAATTTAGCTTATAGGCTGCTATTCTTTCATCTAATGCATTTATAAAGAGGTATATTTAGAAAAAAACCAGAAGTAGTTTAAAAACAAGAGAGAGTATACTCGAATATGTATTTTAGAAGAAAACAAGATTATTTAAAAAAAAAAATGATTATGTACATTATAAAATCCGTTAATTTATAATTTACACGATGGCGGCAATCTATAATTATTACTTTTTTTCGCGGTGCACGTTATTTAATAACTTGTATCCGGAACACTTTCTGAGATGTGTTTTAAATCGTGCCATCTTACAATGTGAACTTCCGTAGCCCATTTGAAAAAAAATAAGGACGGGAACAATTCCACTGGAAATATAACGTGATTGCTAGGTAAAATTTCGTATTAGAACGATGGGCGTCGCTCCCCTGGAGCCATGAAACTTTTTAATCAACTGGCCATGATGAGTATTCATAGGCGCGTAATCATGAACAATTTGCCAGAAACCCACGAAAATTATGTTTTAATTAAGATTTTATTCTTGTTTAATAAAATATTAAGCCTTTACAACTTATTAATTTTATTTTTCCTATAACTCATATCCTTTTTCTATCATCTTCCCCCCCCCCCCCCCCACGGTCCATCGGCTGGCGACGCCCTTGATTAGAACATTAAATTACACATAATGTAAGAAAATTTTTAACGATCACTTTTCATTCATTAAATTTTAACACAACAGATATTAAATACAAGGGGAAGGCGATGGGAGGACGAATAGAACCGTTATGAAAGAGAAAAACAAGTTACAATTGTTTAAGAGAAAGCAAAAGAATATGGACAAGAGAAACAATTGAACAAGACGAGGGCGAAATAAAATTAAAAAACGGCAAAATTTAAGTGATTCTTTTTTATTCTTCTATTTTTTTGCGTTTTGTTTTTTTTTTCTCATAAACAAAACTGTAAGTGGGCAGCGGTAACAGTTGTTTAGCAAAATTAATTTTCGCAACATTCTCAAAGGTGTAGTAAACAAAGCGTTGTTGAACTGTTGGTGAGATAGCAAAATGAAAATAGGAAAATAGTTTTGTTCAATTTTTTTATTTATTTATTTTTTCGGGCTCGTCAACTGCCGACATTAACCATGTGCAAGTGAAATTTTTCGCCATTTTCGAATTAACTGACTAACTATGCGCTAAAATAACCGGATATACATAGACGGTTAGTACAAAAAGTCCCCGGACTACCGCTATAAAATCCGTACTAGTGGCACGATTTGTTTGAAATTCACGATACTTATACTTCAATGTTGTGAGAAGAGACGACGAAAGTTTCAGGTAGCGCGCTACCTGCATTAGTTTACTCAGGAGACCGCTAATTATGAGTGAACATCTATGTACTATGTCACGTTTGCGATAAAAGAGCCGCGATTAAATTTTGTTTTTTGTGTGCATCAGAAACGTGTACAATTTAATGAAAAACGCATACAAGGCTGTAAGCCGCACAACGTGTTTTGTATAGACAGGACGACTACCGACGAAAATGTGGCTCGTGTGCAAGTTGTATACTTGCTGAAAATCGGCAAGCGACGTGTCAGTTCATCGCAAATGAACTAAACATGAGTACCGTGTCAGTTCATAATATTTTTACTAATGTTTTCGGTAAAAAGGAGCTGTGTGCATTTCCCCTTATGGCCGAACAAAAAGAACAGTACCTGGAAGCGAACGAGACTCATTAAAGCCGCCGATATGGACCCGAATTTTTTAAAGACAATCATTACCGGCGATGAGTCTTCGAGTACGATCCCAGCACAAAACGAATTACCACACAAAAAACAAAATTTAATCGCGGCTCTTTGTTCCATTATCGCAAACGTGACACAAATTTTAGAGGTTCACTCACGACTGATTTCCTGAGTAAACTAATGCAGGTAGCGACCTGAAACTTTCGTCGTCTCTTCCCGCAATATTGAAGTATAAGTATCGTGAATTTCAAAACAAATCGCGCCACTAGTACGGATTTTATAGCGGTAGTCCGGAGACTTTTTGTACCAACCGTGTAATATAATATTGTAAATAAGTATGATAGAAAAAGGATATGAGTTATAGGAAAAATAAAATTTATAAGTTGTAAAGGCTTAATATTTTATTAAACAAGAATAAAAATCTTAATTAAAACACATAATTTTCGTGGGTTTCTAACAAAAAATTGTTCATGATTACTACGCGCCTATGAATACTCATCATGGCCAGTTGATTAAAAAGTTTCAAGGCTCTAGTTGGGGCAGCTGCCCCCCCGTCCCCCGCTGCCGACGCCCATGTGTACCATGTTGAATAGTTAAATAAATTTAAAATTATACTTATATGACACGATTTCGAAATATTACGTTAAGCTAACATGCATTTTCAAAATTGAAAAATAAAACAATATTACGTATTATTATTATTATTATTATTATTATTATTATTATTATTATTATTATTATTATTATTATTATTATTATTATTATTATTATTATTATATTTATTTAAAAGCTTTTGGAGCTCACGAGTTTTTAATCGACTTAGCAGTAAATCTGAGAAAAACTCAGTCACTAAGTACTAAATAATTATCGGTGTAATTTTATATAAATTTACTCAGTTTTTTTCCATAATATAGTGTGAAAGAAAAGAAAAAAAACAATTGCGAGAGAATTAATATGATTATTATTACCATTATCGAGGAGGTGATAATTACCGTAATAAATGTTTTTTTTTTTATGATTATTATCTGTTCGAGGGGACTATCGAAAATTTGGTTCAACGATTTAATTAAATTTAATTGACCGTTTGATTTTCGTACATTATCTAACGTTATCTGTTATCGGCCGTTTTTTTTTTTTTTTTGATTTATTTCGATTTATTCTTTTTTTAATTTAATTTGAGCACCTTAAACCCACTGCTGTACATCTACACATCGCCGACAAAGATGCTTTATTTACGTATGCGTATATATATTTTTTTCTTTCCTAAAACATTTTTTTTTTTTATCATTATTGAAAAGGCTATATCGTTATCAGAACGTTTTATAATTCCCAATCTTTTTCTCTCTCTGCATACCTACTGCCGGTGTTACGTATAATATTACTTTTCGATTTATTAATTATCAATCGGCAACTTGAGAAGGGTCGATTTTTTATTCCGTTAAAACGCTTAGTCGACAATAACATCACCTATGACCGATAGATAGCAAGTACTATGGCGTTAATTGACATATTGACGCTATATTAAACCGCCTTCTTCTAACAACTACTGTATGTCGAGCGTATAGTGCGATAATAATTCCCGCACTTTTTTTTTTTAATCACCAGGTGTCAAAATGTTACACTTTCATATCATTTTCAACTTTGGAGTATATACAAAGCGCGCAGAGTAGGAATTGGGAATGTTCGATCCCGTTTGC
This sequence comes from Icerya purchasi, assembly GCA_039619475.1. Taxonomy (NCBI): domain Eukaryota; kingdom Metazoa; phylum Arthropoda; class Insecta; order Hemiptera; family Monophlebidae; genus Icerya; species Icerya purchasi. Next base: position 552,036,558 of record CM077115.1, read on the forward strand.
ATCGGTATTCCTTAATAAATGTAATCGACAAAACAACTTTCTCCGCTAGCGACGGGTCTTTTTTAAAAAACGTACTATTTTACTACGATATTCCTTGTTATCGACCAAGTCGCATAACTACTGAGAAAAATTGAAAATAAATCGTGAAAATTTACACTGACAAAAACGCGAGAAAAATAAAAATAGTCGAAAGATTATATTCTTATTAACAAGATCGAAAGGATCCAATTTGTCTATTGAACGTCGGATCATTAAGAAACTTTTTCTCCAGGCAATCAGAAAGCTTTTTCAAAAATCACGTCCAGATTTCTGAACAAGGGTTAATTTTATTAATACAAACAAAAACAAAAAAGTGAATAACTACAAGCGTAATTTGAAAATCCATCGAATATATTTCCCAGAATATTGTTACAAAAGTTTTGGTCATAATGCGTCTAGCGAAATGTGATATTTTTTGTGCTTAATTAAAAAATGCTTAACGGTATTATTCTAACATTATTAAATGAACAGATATCGGTTTCTTCTTAAATTATTTTTAAGAAATTCACGGGTTAGTAGGGGTTTTTAGGAATTAAAAATCGAAGGAGTTCTGAAAGATTATATTAACGAAGCAACTTTTAAAGAGGAACCAACAGTATTCGCTTATTTTTCTTTGTTTTTTTGGAAGGAGAGGACTATCTTGCCAAAATTTAGAGTAGCAATTATTATTAGACAGAAAATTAATTAGAAGCAGGAAATTTGATAACAAATCGACCAGTATGTGCAGCAGATGATTTAGTGATCAGTTTTAAACGTTTTATAAATGAAAATAGTACATTTATAAAGTAAATAGCAAAACAGGCAGAAGTATAGATGTTTGATCAAATATATATATATATATATATATATGAATATTTAGGCATCTGGATAACAAAAAAGTTATGATCCTGATATGGAAATACGAACTGGTATTGAAATGGCCAGAGATATGTTTATGAAATTTAAAAACATCCTTTGTGATCGGAAGTTAAGCCTGGGGATCAAAAAGAAGGTATTGCGATGTTACGTATGGGGTCAGTGCTTCTATATGGGGGTGCGAGACGTGGACGCTAAAGGAAAATATGAAGAAACGTATCCGATCGTTCGAAATGTGGGGTGTTACCGAAGAGTGTGGAAAATACCGTGGACGAAGAAGATGAAAAATGGAAAAATGCTAGAACTAATGGAAACCGACCTGGGGGGGGGGGGGTTATTAATGGCAATGGTAAAAAGATCCAGCCCTACCAACTATTCGTGGGGAGTCGCGTAGCAATTTGATTTTCGCTCGGCACATCGACAAAATTGATTCTAAAAATTACGTTTACACTTCAGCTATCATAAACCCATATTGTCCATTACTTCTAAGGATCACGTGACACAAGAATAGAAAAAATTTCAAATAAAATCGTTAACATTATTATTTTCTTTCGAATTCAACACGTTCATCATTATCGCATCTTCAATTTCAACTATTATCGTATAGAAACAGTTGAAAGTATCAGAGATGATATTAACAAACAGCAAATGGATAAAGCACGTTCCATGCCTTTTTTTGAGTTTTAGCCGTAGGCTCTAAACAGAGAGCACTGGGGGGGTCCAAGGTCTCCGACGGGGATGCGCCCAACGCTAATTTTTTTTTCTCTTGATGACTCGTGTTTCCGATGTGTAATTTCGGTTAATCCAATTCCTCTCGAACTTGTGTGTTTTTTTGATGGGGCTAGTTGAAGTGGAGCATTAAGGAATTCTTCGTCTGCATGCGCTTTGTATAGTTGAAGTGGGACGAGGACGAGATCAAAAAGAAACAAAACATTCGACGAAACTTTCAATTTCATATTTACCTGGGTTGTTTGATTGCTTTCTAACAGCTGTTTTTTTTTTTTTTTGTTTCTTTAGTTTGTATTGTTTTTTAATTGAAGTAATTATTTATAATAATATCATCATTTTTAGTCTTCGCATTTATTTTTATTTTTTTTATACTATATATATTAACTATTTGGACGCGCCAGCGGCTTTGACCCAACAACTACAGAAATTATGGAAAGGGTTAAATAGAGAGATGATTAGAAATAGAGCTTAGGAAAGATTGAAGTACAGGGATTATATCGGGAGATGGAAAGGAAAAGATAAAGTATAAGGAGCAGGACGGAGTACAAAACAGGGCGCTCAGAATCAAGGACAGGGCATTCAAAGAAGATGTGGCTTGCATCACATATAGGAGGAGAGATGGAACTATGAAGGGGACAGTCGGAAGAGGAGGAGAGGGAAAAACGAAGACGCGAAGAGGATAGAAGGGAGTGATTAAAACGCAGTCTGATTAAGGAAACGATCACGGAACGTTGATAAGAAGAGAAATGAAACCACGGCTGGGAACAAGGAACCGGCTAAACTTGAAGGTAATGAGAGGCGGGATTAGAAAATAAAGAAGGATAGATGTCCGACCATAGTCGGGAATGATTAGCTGAGGAAAGAAGGAGAGTGTCCGAGATAGGAAAATTACAAAGTAAAGAGCGATCGCGGGCGGCCGAACGGGCTAACAAATCCGCTAACTCGTTGCCCTCCATGCCAGAATGGCTAGGAACCCACAAAAGGTCAATAGTAATAGAGCGGGATGAGAGTAGATTGGATGCGAGAAAACGAATTGAGAGAATAATAGAGTTGGATGAATGAGAAAGAGAAGAAGAAATAGCTGAAGAACACTTTTGGAATCGGAGACAATGAGCCATTTACTGATCCCTCTTATGGAAGAAAGGGAGCTTTCGCATTTATAAAAGTGGAAGTGAAAGAGTCGCAGAGTTTACATCTTTTTCGTTAAAAAATCTAAACCAGCGCGGGATATTTTTAAAATGAACTCGGTACAAAATAATTTAAAATGAAATGCCAAAAAGCAAACTCCCTTCCAGCCATTTCACACTGTCTAAATTTTATTTATTTATTTAGTTGTTTTTCAAAAGATTTATCTCCTAAAATTTCAAAAAATAATAAATTATTACTTTCTATCTATGTTAAAAACGAATCATTCATTTTCTTGTTTTTAAGAATGAAACCTGTACATCTCGAGTGTATTTTTCCTGACTGCGGCGAAGTCAAAGGAAAAGTAAGAAAGATTATTAATCGAAATAATATTAGACGAAAAATGACTAAGACACAAAAAAATATGCGATAGGATAAGAATTTTCTTAGGAGTAAAGCACCAGTTATGTAAAATTGAAAGGTAGGAAGGAATAAGTCTAGAGGACGTCGACGAAAGACATAGGGAAAGGAATCGATATCCTGAAAAGGATCTACGAATGAAAAGGAGAATCACTTTGGACTCAGTAAAGACTGCAGGTATTGGGGAGCATTTAAGGGAACCAAGACAGAGACGAAGATAAGAATTCTAAATGATGTCTAACTTATAAAGAAGAGATTTAGAGGCACTGCTATAGATGAAAGAGTAATAATCGAATTCAGAGCGAATAATAGATTTGTAAAGGGAAATAAGAAGGAGAAAACCCCTCCTATTTAGTAGGATGTTTTTAATAGTCTCAGTCTCTGGAGAGCAGAGAAGGAAAGAAAATTAATGTGCTCGTAGAAGGATTTTTTTTTATTGCGTCTTTATCTTTTAAATGAATTTTATGTAAAACTATTTTTATTTTCATAATAGGTGATTGGTTTTGGCAGGCAAGTTCGTGACTAAAAGACCTTCTAATTATAATTTGCCTCAATTTTTAAATAACCCAATAAAAATGTGTAATAATCGAAAATTAGTCCCTTATAAAATTCTTATTCTTAATAAAAGGGCTTAATACATATATATATATATATATATATATATATATATATATATATATATATATATATATATACATATATATGAACTCGGCCATTTTGGCTTCGCACGGGGCTATGCCCCTTGACCCCTCTTGCTTTTTGTCAATTTCTCTTCTATACTTTGTATGAAATGATCAAAATTTACAACGTAATTCTAAGTCGGTCCATATGAATATAATAACATAATCACAAAAATCCTATAAAATATAACATATTTTACATACAATTTGGACATTTTATCTAATACTTTGTATAAAATGATCAAAATGTACAATGTAATTCTTACTCGCATCAACACAAAAAAAATAACATGATCACAAAAATCCTATCCTAACATCTAACTTCCGTTATACATAAAATTAAGACATTTTTTCGTTACATTTTTCATTACATTTTCGTTATACATATTTCGTTACATAAAATTGTGACATTTGTAAAATAACAATTACAAAATTTCTATAAAATATAACAAACGTTACATAAAATTGGGACATTTTTTCCAATTGGGGGGTAGCCTAAGAATTACGTTGTAATTAATATATATATATTTAAGTGTCATTTATTCCGATACATTCTTCAAACTAGCTATATAAGTTATTATAGTGAACTAAACCATCGTTCGTTATCGTTGTGCCTATGCCATCCACTCCCAAAGATGAACATTTTCCCCGATGAGATAAGTTGGCCTAATCTCCCGTGCTGACCGGGGAAATTGGAAATACGTTCTGTACCTGCTGTCAGGTAATTTTCATGGCAATTGTTATATGCAACGCTAGTGTAGAACTATACTTAGAACTGATTGTAAAAATCTTTAATTTATCGATATTCAAATGCAATCCCAGTGTCTATACACTAACTGACGCGCATATTATGCGTGATGGTTTGCTATTGCCTTCCGCGTAACTACTAGCAATTATTTAATTATTTTTATAATAATTTCTGTCGTCGTCTGAGGTCGGCTACCGCGACACATAAACTATAATAGACATAAATTATTTTAAAAACTTACGAGTTCGATTGAAAACTTAAACAAAGATGTGTATATTAAAAAAAAAAAAAAGAAAAGAGGTCTGACAACCCAAAAAAAAGTCGATTTAAAAGTTAAAAAAAAAGTTATTCTTTCAAAAAAAGTAGTAAAGAGTAAAAAATATTAATTGGCCGTGGATAACTGCAAACATAATGTACTAATGAACTTTAAAAAAGAAGCAAGAAAAAGAAAGGGAAAAAATTGCTGCAAAGGTAGTGATTGAAAAAGGGTTGAAAATTACAACAAAGTCGATCACCGCTCGTGCAGAACCCCAACATAATCTCCACTGCATCTTTTCGCCTGTAAATAGAATTAACTAAACGAAGGGTTCTATCCTACCACAACAGTACGCTGATAAAAAAGGGTGCAATGTTACCAGCATTTCTTCTACTTAATATGTAACGGAGCCAGTGCGTCTGCCTATCTGTATTAGCATCGCATTTCAGCTCCTACATGTATATTTCAACTCGTACTAAGTACTAACACACCGACTTAACTACTAACCAAAACGATTTATTATTATTATTAACTATTATTAACTATTATTAACCATTATTAACCATTATCATTATTAATTATTATTATTTCGCTGTCTTTTTCTCACAGTTTTCACGCATATTTCTTCCGGCGTTGGCCGAAATTGGCAATAAATTACGAAACTAAAGCGACGCAACCCGACTTAATAATAATTATTACCATTACTATCGTCTCTTGCTGCAAACTGCATCATTCTTGAAGCGTAACAGCAGACAGAATTGTTCGCTGTCGCACCTATACGGACGCACAAATAAACACTCACGGTATGCCACGTGATTATTGTTCGCCCGGTATGATCAAATAATTTATGTTGCACTGTTATCTGCAGGGGTGATAGCGGATGTCGAATAAAAATTATACATACTGTTTCTGGTAAGAAGGCACGTGTTAAGCCCTCAAGTCGGAAGCGAGAAACCCCGGTTCAGACTTATCTTCTTACAATACAGTTCTTCTAGCGCGCCCGCAATTAATCTGTTACTGGAAAAGTCTGAGTGTCTAACTGAATTTCGACTCCATTAATTAAGTTGTTAAAATTAACACGCACTGCGTCATCTTCGATCTAGCCGCTTCACGGCAATATAAGCTGATTACAAAGTAACCATTGCACTTGGGCCGTTTAAATCCATTTTACTTATTATTAATTTGCTATTAATTAATTAGTTGATTTATGTTCTTCTTCCGTGCCGGAAGTTATTTTGTTTCTCTCCAAAACACTTGTTCACTCTCTGTTCTTTACCCACGCGATGTACGTATATAAAGTAGAAAGAAAATTTATTCGTACAAATTAAGTTACCCCCGGTGATTTCGCACCCTTTTTTTCAGTTGTGTAATTAAATGATTTAGTTATATTTTACTTAATTAACAAAAATTCTTATAAATTGATAAAAATTCTCAGACCGTTAGAAAGAATATTTAAGCAAGTTCATAAACTCTACTTTAGGGGTGTAATGTCTTCACAATCTGTTGATTAAATTTTTCCTTTTTGAAAAAATAAAAATAAAATAACAATGACAATCGAAATCGAAAACAATTTATCTGTCAATAACTTTTGAATATTATTTTAAAATATAAATATAATATTAAATTTATCTACAAATCAGTAGCCTGATGCGGTTACCTACGCTGTAGGGAAGCGCATAGGAACAATATGTCTTCTGGGGCTGCTACGAAATCATTATAAAATTTTTTGACATTCCTTCATGGCGGACAAAATTTTAGACTGAGCATAGAGCTATGCAATGTATCCGTGTCAAAAAAAATAAAGTTAAACAATATACCAAACGTTTATCATCTTGACTTTGATGATTTGTCGATTGAATGTTAGCTCTCTGTCATGCGTTATCACTTAAATCTGAAAAAGGAAGATTTTCACGCATTTGTTCTCGATTAATTTTTTGGTTTCTCTTCTTTCTTTTTTTTTTCCAGGGGGAGGAGGCATACCATCGACCTTGACCAAAAACAATTTAAAGGATTATATTACAAATTTAGATTCTGAGGCAATAGGAGATTGAAGTAAGGGAATTACCGATTTCGATGGAAAAGATAAAGGAAGTATTGTAACAATCAGGAAGGTCTGGAGTCAAGATTTACGAATATAAAAGAGAACGTCCGCTAATAAGGAACGAGCATTTAAATAATACACGGGCCGCGTCACATGTAAGAGCAGCATCAATATTATAGACAATAGCGAGACAGAGATAGGAAAAATCGAAAACGAGACGCGGCCTGAAAAGAGTGCTCAAGTTTTAAGCTGATTAAGGAAATAATTCTAGAACAACGACCGGGAGGAATAAGTAGGAACCGAGGCTCTGAAAGCTAGCCGTCTGCGGAGATAGTGAGAAGCACGACTATAAAATAAAAAAGGATATATTTCCAAACAATGTCTGGAACGGTTGCCTCAGGATAGAAGTATCAAGTCCGAGGCTGAGATACTGTTAGAAGAAGAAGAACCATTAAGGTCAACTGACTGAGCCAGAAAATCCGCTGTGTCATGCTCTCACTGTTTGAGTTATTGGGAACCTATAATAAAAAGTCTAGGAGAGCAGAACAGCAAGCCGGAGGTAAGACACAGAATTGAAAGAATGATACCACCACAAAAGAAATGAGAAATAGGAGAAGAATTATAAGGGGGTAAAATTGAGTTACTCAAATATTTATTAAATGAACAATTAGCAAGGTTTTGTGAACAAAAGTTGGTGGCAAAGTTTACAGGAAGCAAAGTTACTATATATATATATGTCTGTATTTTTTTATTGTTTTTGTTTTTTAATTTATTTATTCAGAGTCATTAACATTAATCCAGCACAAACGATAATTTTCAATTGTTTCGTTGCAGTAGAACTCAGTTAAGATACCTCTACGATTTTAATTACACTGCGGTAGCTGACTATGTATGCATTTTTATTTTTAATTTTTTGTAAATTGATTATTAACCTTGAACAATAAAGAGAATACAACACATATTTGATAATTGTTGACGTTTCGAAGTATCGTTTAATATTCTAAATTATTTTATTTATCGGGGGGAGACTAGATTTATTCCGCACCAAGCCTCTAGTTCGAATCTACTACATGATACAAACGGCATACATGTTAGAAATTGACTATTTGGAAATGGCGCTTTAAAGGTATTTCTTTTTTTTTTCAATTTTGCTCGTGCTTCTTCGCGATCGGTTGGCTAGATGTGAAAGTAACATAATTCTAAGTTGGCTCCATTACAAAGCTGGAATATTAGTCGCATTTTATACCATCGCCCTTTTTGTATAAAAAAACATTTATTTACGCGCTAAAATTGCTTTACTTAATTCCCGCCGATTGGAAACTGTCCAGCGTGGAATACGCCACTAAAACTTTTCTTCATCCTGTATGTTAAATAAATGAATAATAATATAAATTCATAGAACTAAAATATGTATAATATGTTAAATATTTAGAAATAAAAAGACGCGTAAATTTTATACCTTTTACCTACATGTCCCCTTTGAGACTAATGATAATCCCACAAAAAACTGATAGTATTTAAATTAAGCATATTTTAATTGTTATTGTTTCATTAATAAAGAAGAGTAAAACAGGTCAAAAGGCAAAAGCCAGGTCAATAAAACAAAATACATGAGCCGTGTATAACTCTACCTATATTATTACGACAACTACTAAAGTTTAAATGACTGCAGCGATCTGATTTGTTTTAATATATGCCAAGGTTTGGGCGATCATTGCGGGAGCATTGGCGAGGATCTTTTGTAAAGAAACATTTAGGTTAAATGACGAGCGCGATGTTGCAAATTTAATACAACTGAAGGATTTAAAAATTTCGATCAACTATAACTTTTTTTTTTTTTTTTTTGCATTTTAAATGGTCCACTAACTGATATAATAATTTATATATAAAGAAATTCTGAAATATACATTTTTCGATGCTTTGTATTTGTTTGTTTCTTTTTTTCTCTCTTTAAAATATAATAAACAATATCTATCTTATCCAAGAGTTACCGATGTGTATAATAACAATCGGTGAAAATGTTATAATGATCTCTAGAAAATTAAAGAAAAAAAGAGAACTATAAACATAAATTAGGCCTAAACTGGGTGGGGGCAGACGGTATTCCAATTTCGTAATACTGCGAATGATAATATTCCTTTAATATATATATATATATATTAAAGGGTGGAGGGCGGTGCGTTCATTCGGCAGTAAATAATAAGTTGAAGATAATTAAACATCTCGCCCGAAACGAGATCCAGGTCTTGCCCTAGCAAAAAAGGGTTTTCGAAGGAAATCAACAGCGGTAAACGTTCAAAAATCAAACAGACACTCTCGTTCGCTGCCAATTATGATATTCCCCGGTTCGAGTTCTTGACGGAGTGACAGAAGGGGGGGGCTCGGCGGACTAGGAGAAAATCGCGGGATAAAATAAACAATTAACCGAATGAACTGAAGACTAACTTAATTCTCGGAACAGGCGAAAACACGCGATAAATGCTATCTTCAACGGCTCGGCTATACGAATAATTTAAAGTAAATACTTTAATTGTGTTCGATTGTGAGATGCGCGAGCAGTTTAAAATTCCATCGTCTTCCATTGTCTGAGCGACCACCGCCCTCCCTACTATCCTTCATTAAACCGATTATTGTTCTATCTGACTCGCTCTTGTCCCTAAATCGAATTAATCGCTATATACCGTTTCGATACCGTGTTAATCGATCCACAATTATATAACGATTATTCAACTATTGTTTATCGAAAAAGACGCGAGTATCGTTAGAAAAAAAAGTTTATGTTCGATTCGAATCGATGTGCGAGTAGTAACCGTTTTCGTACGCATGTGCACATGTTTATGTCCTTTCGATAAGGGATCGCGTAATTTAGCCAAATTTAAAACTCGAAAGACAAATGAAACCTTTTCCGACAACGAGATGAATTCTCGTCAGCGGTAATGCCGGAAAATTACAAAATCCATTTGACCGCTTAATAACAGTCCATAAGGGTACTGCCACCGTAAATCACAACCACTAGAATAAAAATATATTAGTACAAGTTTATTATTCACTTTATGTGCGACCCTGATCACGTCTCGTTTGAATGCTTTTCTTTCTGTTGAACGATTTTCCTCCAACTCCTCTTTCTTACTAATCGGTATTCCCGGTACACTGATTCGTTCATTCTCCCCTTTCTTTTTTTTTTCTCTTATCCGAGCCATTCATTTATGTCGGCTAATATACATACCTAAATATATATATATACATATATATATATATAAATATATATATATATATATGTATATAGTGAGGGACATTAATCTTAGAACAGTGGGGATCGAAATATAAAAATACACAAAAAAATTAAAGAAAAAAAGGTATATTCTGAATTTTTTTAGGTGAATAACAAAATAGAGAATCACTTACACATGTACAGAAACAAAAAATTCGGAAAAACACAGCGTTGGTTACGAAAAACACAAAAATGACGAAATCACGCGTTACAGTAATCGTTGAACACATTCCAAATCATGGAAAAATTCTTCCGTCTAGGACAGTAGGTGGGAATTTAAGATTTGGTATGAGCACCGTCGCGATAGCCTAGTTGCTAGAGCGCTTGACTTCCGTTACGGAGGTCACGGGTTCGAGTCCGAGCGACAACAGAACTTATTACAAGAATTAAATAAATAAATAAATAAATAAATAATCGCTAATAATCACGTGGTAGGCAATGAAAAACCACCCCACGTATTATACCGTCATTTGCGCGCTAGTTTAATACTCACAGCAGACACACGCGGGACTGCACTTTTGTAAAACGATGTAAATCAAACAATCAGTTCCGGGTGTGGTCTTGCGTGCGTACACATTCGTACTGCATATAAACAATTGCCATGAACGCTGTGCCTATTCTGTACTGCTAGAATGTACAAATAGGTAGTCACGACGCTCAGAATCGAGCGAATCGACTCAGATGATCAGATGATGACCACTTTTGGCCTCTACAACGACTTTAAGCCTTCACGACATGGAAAGAACCAACTATACTCTAGGTACTGTACCGGAATTTTTGCCCATTCTTCTTGTAGATGACCTTTCAATTCATGCTTGTTCGAGACCGACGTTTCTCGAACTTTGCGGTGGTCTAAATAATCCCACAGGTGCTCAATTGGATTATAATCTGGGGACTGTGGCGGCGTTTCGAGGACCTTCGGGCAATTGTATAAGAGCCACTCACGCGTACGATAAGCCGTTTGCTTCGGATCGTTGTACAAGCGAAAATAACTGAGGATTCCCCACTTCTCCGCATTAGGGTGTAGATTCTTTTTTAGGATCTCTCTGTACACAGCAGCAACCATATTCCCTGTGATAAACTCCAAAGCACGTACGCCACTTGCGGCGAAACAACCCCACACACTTTAATATTGTCGCCACCGTGTTTTATTGAGGCAGTTAATACTTTCCAGTGCTGTATTGGGTTTACGCCATACTCTGACTTTCCTACGACTGCCAAATAAATTAAACATCGATTCATCCGTAAAGAGGGCATCACGCTAAAACGTTTTTCGAACTGGTACTTCTATGCGAACTCGAGAAGACGCTTTTGTTTGTTCGCTGCACTAATGTAAGGTTTTCTTAGAGCCGTTTGCGAAAAGTAGCCCATCCTTTTCACTGCTCGGCGTACAGTTGCGGCCGAAATTGTTACACCTGCTTTTTAGGCTAGTTCATGACTTAATTGTGGTGAGCTTACCTGCGTAGTTTTTGCGATTTGCACCTGATCCAGCGTTCATCAGTCTCAGTTAATTTTTGCTCGGTTGTTCTTGCGAGCGATTTTCCTGTTCGAAGAGCCGTAAAATCGCGTATACGGTGGTTCGCTGAATATTTACTATCTTCGACATTTGACCTCCCGATAAACCTTCCTCGTAGTTCGAAATTACGAGTTCACGAACCGCAAAAGGGGTATTTTGGCATGTTGGGGCGTTTACGCGACATTTTTTCATATATGTCAGGCACACTTTTTTGAATCGTGACGAATCTACACTACTTCGCGGCGAAATCTTTTTATGCGCCGGTTCCTACGTAGGTACACTTGCACTGTACGAATCTGATGCACCCCGGAAAAACCCATTACTTCTTTCGCACTCGGCTTTCCTTACGTGTTCAACGAGATTAATGTAACGTGCCATTTTGTCGCATTAATCATTGAAAGTTACAAATATATTCTCATATTTTAAATTTACAAAAATTAATAAAAACCTTAATTATTCCTAAATATTTAAATTGATTTAGAAAAGGTTTAAAAACAGAAACGCAAAAAATGACACTTTCTTTGTGTTTAAGAGTACATATGGGGTACTCTTGCATGATCAATACTTGAATTTGTTCTTTCTCTCATGAAATTTTACATATATGTTATTAAGTAACGATTTTAGGGGTAGCAGCGCATATGTGATAGCAACGAATTCGAAGTGAATATTACTTTTCATAGACTCATTTGAGGTCGGAACGTTTTACACTCTATATCAGTGTTCACATAATGCGGATTTATGTAGTAATTTTTATCTTTACTTGCAAGACTTGCTGTTTTACTTTATTCTCGGTAAACTTGACTATGTTCTGATTACTTCATTTATTTTCTCATTTAATAAATTGAATATGAAAATGTTTTTTAAAGATAAAAGTTTAAAAATAAAGGTGTTTTAATAATTATTGAAGAATGTCTGACTTTTAAAAATGTTAGTTGTCCGAACTATACACAATGATAATTGTACAATATTCAATAAGTAAGAAAAAAAAAAGTTAAAAAACATTTTCGAAATCCTAAGCATGGTTTATAGAAATGAACGGATTATAATATGACTGTGAAAAGAAAGCGAACAATGCTTTTCAACTATCTAAAAAAAAAGAATCATTAAAGTTTTCATTAAAAAAATTGGATGCGATAAAATGTGCCTTGAAAAATCCTTCATATGAAATATAACGGATTTTTTAACCAACAGATGATTAACACCACCATTTTGCGTCGCAAACGAATAGAAGAATAGAACTTACAAATCAATACTATAAAAGAAGGTTTACGTAATACTTATTGGTTAAATTTTCTATTAATCAACTTTTAACAGCGTATGAACAACGACCGAATACCTAAAAGAATATTACACGACGTATGGATACATGAAAAAAGGTCATGAGGCGCATGAAACTGGGAAGAAATTCAATGAAATGAAATGTTTGACTCCTATTAGGTGCTACGGAAATAAAAAAAAAAAAAAAAGAGAAAAAGAAAAGAAAAAAAAAGTGTACCACAAAACAAGATAAACAATTACAGTAGTCAACATAAAACAAACAACTACGGCATGTGCCACTTCACAACTCCCATCACATAAAACTCATATCCCACATAAACACCAGTAAACAATGTAACAAAATCAAATTAGATATTGAACAGAAAAAAGAACATATGCAAATGCACACATCATGGCTCTACATGAAAAAAATAAAATAAATACATATATTCATATATACTTTATTTATTTATTTATTTATATTTATTTTATTTTTTTCACGTAGAGACATGTGCATTTTCATTTTATGCATGATACAGGGTGCAAATATTATGTGTGTGTACATCGTTTTTATGTGTAAAATAAAACTGATAAGGGATTCCGGTTTATTCAAATTTCCAACAATATTTAGAAAACCGATGATACTTTATCATAAAAGAGTGAAGGGGTAATGTTTGCTTCTGTTCGATTTCCGTTTACCTTTCTTCTTATTAACGTGTACAAACTACATAAGTTTAGCGAAACAAAATGAACGCTCACGTACTCTTATCTAATTAAACTAACCGGTCGCCACAATACGCAAATTCTTATCAATTTGACTTTACAAATAAATTAACTATTGCCATTCTATCTACGCGCGCTATTCTACATCTCTACACCTTCATTTATTTACACTTGGTAGTGACAAACTAACAGTTGCAATGAATATATATATATATATATAATATATAGTTGAAGTTTTTGACGATTTGTGTCTAGCATATGTTGAGATTTGTTTCGGTTTAGATTCTCATTAATTAGTGAGATGGACAGAGGATTTAAAGATTCAGCAGAAAGAGAATTAGGCTAGCCCTGTTGATTAGTTAGAAAAGCTGAAAAATTCAGATATAGTATGAGAAAAATCTGTGAATGAGGTGAATAAGAATATGAGATGAGCTGTGGTGTAAAATATCACCAACCGTGCAGCCCGTATTAGAAGGAATTTTGGCTGATGGGAATGAAAGTAGATAACTGTAATTAGTAGAAAAGGAATTTTAGTATTATTCGTCCGCGGTTTGAAATAGATTCGTGTTTAATGTTACATTGGCAGAGACTGTAAAAGTCATTTCTGAGTATCAAAAAGCTTGGCTGACTTATCGCTTTTTAGAATTTTGGTCGCTTATTATTATCGGCGGCTTTAATTTTTCAATTTTCAATCTCCCTGACCAATTTGAACAATTTTTATCGGTAGCTGATTGCCGGAACAATTCAAACAACGTGTACATGTGAAAGTTCGAGAAGGGCGACAGAGCAATTAAAGAAGGAATAATCGGAGAGGTAAGTCGGACAAAACATGACCTACATACGATCGTAACGACTAAAATTCAAGCGTATTCTAAAGGCACGAATAATTTATAATCAACTGGAAAAGGTTATTTTGTCCAAAAACTTAATCTTCACCGTCGTTGTTGGAAAAAGTTGCGTGTCTGCTTTTCCGCAAATTCTTCTGAGGCAGAAACTAAATACTTCTTCCTCGGCGACATTAATAGAAACCTGATGAAAATGCTCCTCTGTCTCTCTGCTAAACTCTCCTCTTTCTTCTTTTCCTTTTCTTTCTGTTAAACCGCGGGACTCTTGTATCCTTTCTGTCTGCGATCTTTGATAGATCCAGTTACACTTCCTTTTCCTTCTCCAGTTCTTGGGGGCCCATGTCTATCGACCCCCCCCCCCAAAATAAAAATAAAAAGCAGAGCTCAGTGAGGACGCGAAGTTATCTTCCGTTACGATTTTAAAGCATTCTCCATTCTTCTAGAGAGTTGAAATTATTACGAGCCTTTATTACTCTTTACATTAACTCAGTCACAATCTTCCGAATAGAAAGGAGGGTCACAGCCAGCTACCAAGATTGCTTATGCAGCTTACAACCTTCCCTTTGCTGATGATAATCGCTAAATCCCAAATTTATCGCTTATTAGGATTCCGTACGCATATATAAATGTACGGAATCGTAATAAGATGGTTCAGAAACGACAAAAATATTCAATTAAAATATGAAATAACTCACGAACTGTTTCACTTATAAACTTTAAATTTGTATCATAAATTACAATTAAAATTCTCTTTAAAACGATTTGTAACTTCAGTCTAACCGATTACCGTGGACGGAAAAAAACTCAAAAAACCGTTAAGAATATACAATATGGTATTTAAAACGACCTGAAAAATCACTCTTCTTAAAAAATTCGCAATTCATTACCAGATAAACCTTTGAAATTCGAAATATAAAATAAATAATACAAAAAATTACAGTTAAAAAATTATTTCAATCCCCCTTTTAGGCCAAAAAAAGCAAAAAAAATGAAGTTGAGGTAAGTAAATAGCTCAAGTAAAAACACGTTGGAGAAACCATAACGTATTTGTAAAGAACCGCTTTATAAAAAAAATATAGCCGAGCTTGCTTATTATTACTATCATTATTATTATTATTATTATCATTATTATTATTATTATTATTATTATTATTATTATTATTATTTTAATAGCCGAGCTTACAACTTTATATACGAGGACCCTCGGAGGATCGAAAACTCGACAAAATTTTGAAATATTTTTTTTCCAGGCATGATCGTTGGAAAGATCGCTACTTGACGGGAACGAAACCATAAATCATTTCCTTAACGCAACTTTCGAAGTTGACGAAAAGTTGAAAAAAGCGCGAAAGATGACATGGTCTGTCTCACTCTGGCGATACGAGTATTATAGTTAAAAATTTTGAACGAGGTTAAAAATATGTATCTCCCCGTATATTATATTTCTATTCCAACGTCAAAATTAGGTCCTAAGAGCGCGAGAAATTCGAAATTTTTGAAAAAAAATGTTTTCCCCCGGGCATGTGATACATCGATTGAAAGATTATTCGTCGGGAACGGAACCGTATTTCATTTCCTTAACGAAATTTTCAAGCTGGCGATTATTTTAAAAAATCACAAAAAGTTACGTTCCTCTTCCTCTTTTTTCAGCGGGAAAAATCATATTTCTTTTGTTTTAAATTTAGTATTACGTTAATTATAAATTATAGTTAAACTTAACACATACGGAGGAATCCTCATCATTTGACTGAACTTATTTTTTTAACTTTCACCCGAGACAATCATCGGAATAGACTTCTTATAGTCTGCAGATCTATTATTTTCGAATGGAACCTCTAACGGAGAGTTATATGTTATATGCGCCCAAAAGAGAGGACCAAGCCCTCCCGCTGAGATGTATTTTTTCGTTGTTTTTTACGACTGTTGAACCGGTATACAAATATTCACGTTCTCGGAGCCAATGATGAATTCAGGAATCTGATTTTAGGGTGGGGGGGATTCTTTTTTATATTTTTACTGAGAAAATTTTTTTTGGGATATTCCTGAATAAAACCGAATATGTAAAACGTGATTTATTACGTAATTTAAAATAATGAAAAAACAGGTATGAACGATAAATTTCAAGCAAAATAACCGATTATGAATGTTCTCTCAGTTGGTTTTAAAATGATTCAATTCTTATTGTAGCATTAAAGAGAACAAATTGTAAAAACATTCTGATTGGTCATTTAATTTTTATAATAAACGAATACGCCGTGGTGTTTCAGCTGTTTTAAATGGGGACTGAATTTTCTTGCAAATAAAAAACAAGAACAAAACAACACAAAGTTGTCTATAGATCATGTCGCTTAAAAAAAAAAAAAAAAAAAAAAAAGGAATAAATGAAAACTGAAAAGAGAAACGTCTTAATACAATTTATTGATATTAATGATACATGGATCGACGTGAAATACGCTATCAAAAAATACCGATTGCAGCGAATAGTTTTTCCAGCTCGCGAGTATTTTACATCTTTCGCATATTTGCAATGAAAGCGTATCAGTTTTTTTTCCATAGAATAGCACGCAAGCGTTCAAGTTAAATTTTAAAAGATCATTATTTTTTATTGTTATTTTATAAAGTTTCATTTTTTTTCGTCAAAAATAAATCTCATAATTTTGAAATTTAAAAATATACGACTAATTGAACCATTTCAAAATGTTTTTAACCGACTTCAAAAAAGGGAAGAGGTATTCAATTCGACTGTATTTTTAATTTTCTTCTTCTTCTCTTCGAATTGGGCCATCTATGGACCGCGTGAAAACAGCAAACTTTTCCTTTTTCGTTCTTCCCAGTATTTCTTCATTATTTCATTGTGCTTTTTCTTCCGATCATCTGTCCACTTCTGTCCTGTTTTCTTCCTTTTAATTTTATTGAAGCCATTGAGTTCTCTTTAATTTTTTTCCTAAATTCTGTTCTGTTTTTAATAGTTGATATCTCTATTCGCGCTTCATTAAGATCTTTTTTCGTGTTCGAGAACCACTTCGGCCTGGACTTCAATCTATCAAAATGTTGAAAGATTCTTTTAGTTAACCGGGTATCATCCATTCTCTGGATATGCGCATAAAATGCCAACCTTCTTTTCCTCATTACGTCGGATAGTTTTTCTACTTTCTTATATATATTTCCTCATTTGACCTGTTCCCCTGAATGTTTCTCCTACTTTTTGAGGGCCAAGAATTTTTCTTATGATCTTCCTTTCCTTTTTCTCCAATATTTCAATTTTTCCTATATTATTTAGCTCTAAGCACTCAGCTGCATATAGGCACTCTGGTTTAATGACTGTGTTGTAGTGTCTTATCTTGGTATTTATCGACATTGATTTTTTGTTGTATATATTTCTTGTTAATTGGAAAGCCGTTTCCATTTTTCTTGCCCTTATTTTCAGTGCTTCCCCATCCAATCCGCTTTGCTCAATAACCATACTTAGGGTATCTGAAATTTTTAACTTTTTTGATTTTTCCATATTTTGTACACGTATATCGGGGTGAGGTTCCAACGTTTGTCATATATATTCTGTTTTCTCGAAGGAAATCTGTAAACCAGTTTTTTCTGCTACTTGAATGCACTGATGCTTCCATCAGTGGTGGATTCTCTTTTTAGATTACCACCTGGAGTATTAGTTCCCTTTGACTGACTTTCCATCATGTTTTACAAACCAAAGTTTGCTGTTAATATATTTCTAGGGGGGAAGCGGTTAACACCGGTTCCAGGATTAAAACTAGAATTGTAAGTTCTAGAGTTGGGATTATGTATTTTATTTCATCATTTTATTTGTTTGTTTATTATCCTGCCTTTTATATATAAGTTATTTTATATTTATTTAATGTATTGTTGACTGCTGTAAGTTGTAGCTTGAATTTGGGCTATGGCAAAATGGGGGTTGTAATCTCATTTCCACCTTCCTCGTTTGTGGCAATTCCTAGGCGCTACTACTATCGGATTAACACCGATACGTTCACTCTAGTCAAAGCGTGCAGGGGTCACCACGAGCAGGTGAGGTAGGTGTTAACGTAAAGAGGCTAGTTGGAATGATGGCACTCCAATATGTTACGCATTCTACGTCATTTGACCCCCGTATTTTTATTTTATTTTATTTTTTTTTTTTTTTTTTTTTAACCGACTTCAAAAAAGAAGGAGGTATTCAATTCGATTGTATTTTTATTTTTTTATTTATCTATTTATTTTTTTTTATATGTGTTACCTCAGAACTTTCTTCTAGATGAACCGATTTTGATGATTCTTCTTTTATTTGAAAGGTGGGGTGTTTCTCATGTGGTCCCATTTAAATTTGATCAAGATCTGACCGGTGGTAGTTTTTCAGTTATCCTTAATAAAATAATGCGGGAGATTGAAGCTTTTTGGGTACTTTTCATTCATGATTAGTTTCAACATCAAGTTAGAGATTTATTGACTTAAAATATTATAAATTTGCCAAAAAATTACCATGGAAATTGATGCTTTTGACGTTTTCGCACCGTGGAAATATCTGTTCTTATTAAAAATGTTTTAATTTAATTGAATCAAAATGCACTAAAAAGTACCAAAATAAAATCCTTTTTTACAAAAAAATAAATACCGATACTTGAAGATTTATTATAAAAAATTTAAAAATGCACTAAAAAGTAAAAAATAATTACTCCCGATAGGAAAATATACATCATAGTGTGATATAACAACACCTAAAGGGTGTGATATTATCTCGTAATTCTTATACAACATTAATACCTTAATTAGAGTAGGGATTCATATTACATATTAAAAGAATAATTAAAAACTGCATTAAATGTGTTCACATTAAATTGTTCCTAGATATAGAGTAACATGAATTTGATGCCAATTCTCGATAATATCACCACTTAAGGTGTGTTATATGTCATATATTTTCTTATCGCGAGTAATTATTTTTCACCTTTTTTTAGTGCATTTTTAAATTTTTATAATAAATCTTCAAGTATCGGTATTTACTTTTTTGTAAAAAAAACATTTTCGGCGGCAACTTTTGACGTAACGGTAAACAAAGCTAATCAAAAGAATTTCATTTCCTATGAAATTTCCGCATTCTTAAACAGCTTGTATTAAAAGTTCTGCGTAGAGCATTGCCCAAACCGCCCACTGGATTCATCCCTGCTCGGAGCGGCTCAATGGGCCCCGCCAGCTCCCTTAAAAATGCGGAAAAAAATCCGCTTTGAGCGCGGAGGACTTTTAAAAAGTATCCGAAGGCTATTATTAATTAGTGATATTCGGGTGCGGTTTAATCGACGACAGCAGCAGAGCAAACGTGTTATTGTTGTTCGGCGTAGAATCTTTCTTCGCTGGCTGCAGTGAATTCGTAAGAGGCACGCAGGCTCGCTCTTCTATATTTATAATACAGTTAACTTATACCGGAAACCGGCTTAGTCATCGAATTTAGGTGAACGTCGTCGTGTAGTTTTCAGAACGGTCAGCAAAACAAACTGCTCGAGCAAACTTCGGACACATCCTGTGACATTGTTTCGCAAAAATAAAAGTCGCTTGGTCAGCAGTTGGTTCAGAGTGTCCGATTTCTTCTATTTGTTATTGTTTAACGGTTTATTAAAATTATTAATAAATAGGAAAATTATCGGACAACACGATTCGACGAAACATTAACCGGGACAGACGATTCACATTTTGTTTACCTCTTCCTTCTCGGCTTCTGTTACTCAATTTACATTTCATTTCCGACACGCTTGCCCGGCACGTAAAATTTTCCCCGTCTTTTCTCGGAATTCCCTTCGCTCGAAGCGCGAAACAAACACAATAAAGATGTGCTTAAAGCAGCAGCATCCGCTGGACGAGAACAGATCTAGTCTACCACTATAGGTGCGGAAACATTTTTAACGGCCAGTGTTTTAGGTTTTTCCCCGCCTTCGCTATATTTATTTTTTTAACTATTGTAAAAGTTCTTTTTTCAGTTCACGCCTACTAACTTACATATATATATATGTATATATTCAATATGCTATACTTCGATTACGATACTTTCCTATCCGGCTGAAGTTTTCACAAATTACAATAGCGAAGAAACCGCCAAAAACCTGCAGAGCAACTAACATCATATCGACCAATCTTTCTTCTTCTTCCGGTGCTTTCTGAAGTATACGAAAAAAGTAATATTAAAAAGAATGTGTTTCAATTCCTGGAAGGAGGTGGAAATTTAATACCGGAACATCACAGTTTGGATTTCGAGCTGGTCATGGAACTATAGAGCAGGTACACCGTGTATATACGTCAATATTATATTGAACAGTCCTTGGAGGCTAAAAAAAAAAAAAAAAAAAAAAAAAAAAATAGGCGACGCGGTTTTCCTTGATGTGTTAAACAGACGCGCTTGATAGAGTACGGCACGAAGGGCTGCTCTATAAAATCCGGCGCCACCTTCCATACCAGCTTTCCGAATTATTTAAATCGTACCTTAGTGAACGATATTTTGTGGTGTTAAGTATGGAGATGAAGAATCTCGATTGCATCCGATAAAAGCTGGTGTAGCTCACGGTAGCATACTATGGGACCGGTTCTTTACCTTAATTTATACAGCGGATATACCTGTGCCAAATAACAAGGAAATAGCCAGCGATTTGTTCAGATTCGTCGCTAGAAAATGTCGCAATAAACCTACAATCAATCAGCGCAGTCAATACACTCTCGATATGGTTCAAGCGATGGCGAAGCGGTAATCAACGAGAAAAAATCTGCCCGTCGTGTAATATTTACAAATGAAAAAATCTGCAACATTAAAAATATTCGCATTAACAATCGGGTAATAATTCCGGTTAAGGAATCAGCAAAATCTCTCGGAATAATCCATTTGGACAAACAAATTAAGATGGAAAAGCCATATATGTAGTTAAAAAAGCGGAACGAATTGAGAATATTAAGTATAGGAACATGTGTTGAATACGGCTTATAGGAAGAAAATCCGAATTATCGCTGGAGAATAAATTACTATTGTGGTATAATCAAATTCTAAAACCTATATATGGTGGCGTGCGGAAGTCCACTGTGGGGCTGTGCTAAACCGAGTAATATAGCGATAATACAGCGTTTCCAAAGTAAAGCACGCTAAGAACAATTGCAGACGCCCCATGGTATGTAAGCAATTTTACACTGCACACGGATTTTTGGCGGGGTTAAACTTGTCAAAGAGCAAATACATGCTCGGCAATATGGCATTAAACTAGATCATCATCGCAAAAATATCTTAGCCATTACTAGACAATTCGGCAGAAATCAGACGATTAAAAAGCCGACAGATTTATTATAAATGAACAATTATAATTAAAATACAGGCAGCGGAAATCCTTGTCGCTGGATAAGGAGCTCCACAAATCATCCATACTATGCTATTAAAATTGCTAGGTAGCCCAGAGCTAGTTTGCAAAATTGCATTAAAAATATATAAAAAAAAAAAAAAAAAAAAAACGTTTGAAAATTTTTCAAGTGTGATGATGTTACACGAGCTTCGAAATGTACCCCTGCTTTTCTCAGGAATAGTCTAGTTGAGGTGTTTCGCATTCTGACTACCTCTAATTCTAAATTATTATAACAACCACCGAGATACAGTGACGTAGCCGGAATTTCCTTTCGGAAGGGGTTCTGCATGTTGCGGATAAGATTAGTAAAGAGATATACGAACATAGAGAATAGGGGTTAATTTTCGAGATAAGTCTGTCGCGTGGGCATGTGCGCGGGTTCGTGCAACTTTTCTAAATTACGTTGATAATGAAACCAAGGTCGGTTTTTTTTTTTTTGTTTTTTTTTTTATGGCCCGGCTTTAGTTAACTATCAAGAGCCACCAAACATTTAATATAAGAATACTGCCAACTAAAATGAAGGATACATAATGTTTAATTGGGAAAAGGAGTTATAAACAGAGAACACCATGGCCGTAAATGTTCAACATTACCCACGGAGCCTGAATAAAATCTTTATAGGAAGGAGAAATTGGCCAGACTGAGTCCAAGGTACACATTAGCTGAACTTGCCTAACCAGAAAATTAATAAAATACGAACTATAATCATCATACACAATAATTATAACAAACAATCATGGCCACACAAATGCTATAGTCCACGAATGTCTGCACAAAATCATAACAAAGGGGAAAAACTGCCCAAGTCGAGTTCGAGAAGCGTTGGGTTTCCCGAACATGACAGGGCATCAAGAATTAGGATAATGGATCACGTATCATCAAGAGTTGCATAGAATAATTAGATAATAAAATAAATAAGTGTATAATGTTATAATGTTGGATGTCGTTTAATAAAATAAATTTAAACAAAATATACAGGACCAGCTGGTTGTTCTGGCACAGAAAACTATAAATGGTATACGGAGGAAAGAAGCCAAGAGACATTAATTGTTCACAAAACGATCTACGGTAATGTTCATATTTATTACAATTAAACAGCACAAATGATTAATGCCCTCCAAGAAATTTGATGCGTGATGATCACTGCATAGTACACCGTCACCTCGGTCAGAAAAATTCAGAACTATCCGCGAATGATCCATACGCAGTCGGCAAATAGTAACCGCAGGTCGGTTTTTGATTGTTACAAGATGATGCTTCGTCAATAAATGGTTCACATTTGTTTAAAATTCTAGTTGATTCTTACGCAGGTTTCCAACGAACCGAAATTTATTGAAACATACTTAACAGAGGTCACGAGACTTGTCCCGGTCCAGAGTCGCTCCCAACTATATAATGCACTACTAGAAGAATTCGGGGAAAGTAAAAACAGCCGAGGTAAGGGAAACAATATTCTCTTCGGATACCCGTGCTCGGCTTAGTACGTTTATAAAAAGCCTAATTCCACCGCGTTTGTGTTTTAATCATTCTTTAATGCCTCCCTCCCTCTTTCGCTTCTCATTTTTACCTATGTTATCCTCTACATTCAAATGATGCGGTTGTTTGAGACGCCTTTGCACCTGTTTATTAAGTGTTCATCTCTTTCTGTAGAGCTTTCGTACTCCCATTTGCCTAGACTCTTGGGCTTCCTGCTCCTTCCGGTGCCCGTTATATTCGGTCTTTTCCTTCTACGCTTATTTAACGATATCTGATCGTCTTATTAGCTTTCCTATTTCTAATTGTTTCTCTGAGTTATGGGGTCCTCTTGGTTGACGAGCCCATTAAAAAAAGAAGAAAAAAAGGGTCTTTTAATCGAACAGTTAAAGTCAAATTGTATTAAGAATGGAATGTTTTTTTGTTTTTTTTTGTTACTATTGATGATGTTTGACCGCCGCAGCGTATTTCATACAAAAGAAAAAAGAACTCCGTATTTTTTATTATTATCGAGTAAAGTAAACCTCCGACGCCCAGTTCAAGGGAATGAGATTCACTCGCTTTAATGTTAGCTTAAAAAATGTACAGTAAATTTCTTTCCAAATTAACTCTGAGATTTCCTCCGGTGTGCAATAATATATTAAATAAGTAAATTGGGAAATAATTAAATTATTTAAAACGAAAAAAAAGCGAATTTGTGACGCATAAATAACAATCATAAAATATCTTCCATCTACTATCGAGAACGATGTTGTAGTAGAACATTCGCTACATAAGTTCTAATATGTGACAAAAGCACTGTCGAATAGACGCCCCAGAAGTGCGTTACTGTCGTATTATTTTCTTTTCCCCTTACAGACATTTCACAGATCATTGTAGAATATAAATGACAATCCCCATAATATTCTGACACGTAAAAGTGAATTGTGCGATGAGACAAACATCAATCTGCCTCATCAAAAACAACGTCTATCATCCATGGAATCACTTTCCCTCTCGCTTCACCGCTCTGTATCGGCTTCGTATCGAGCACACAAGATAGACTCTCTGCTCTGCTATGCTCCTTATGCAACGTCTCTGTCGCTGTTCCTTATTTTCTCGTTCTATGTCCATTACTTCAAAGTCAGCGGCTCAAGCACAAACTACGTTCTAACCTTAAATATCAACTACAAGACGAGCCTACAACTTTCATATCCCTTCTATCGTTTCTTAAAGAGTCTGGACTAATTAAAAAAATATAATGCCAATTTTCCGCATTTCTGGTAAATAAAAAAAAAAAAAAAAAAAAAACAATTCTCAGAAGTTGAGACAACAACCGGTGTTAACATATGAAAAAAAAAAAAAATAGCCAAAGCAGAACTACTATTTGTCGATTGCGTGTGATTTTGATCATAAAAATAACTTGGTTTAATATTTCGATTATTCGAAGAAGTGGCTTTTATTTTATTTTCCGAGGGGACCCAGACGCCCAGGCTTGACTATGTCACTGTTAAGGTATAATGAAAAAAAGTCTCGAATATATCCTAGATAAAAGTTTACTAATATTTTAAAATATTCGTTTTGCGAGCGGCAATATTCTTGCCCTTCCTTTGATTCGTACGTTTCTTGATGCTCGAGATTTGTATTCTCATTTTCTCTACGTACAGTTCTCTAGCTTGCCGAGACGATTGAGACTATTCGTTATGGCGGCTCGAATCCTAGTCCGTAACAAGTTTCTCGCATCAACCTCTCATTGCTCTAGGTGCACTTTGTCAAATCTTAATTTTTCTTTTTTCAAACACCACTTGCCTTCCCTCGACTAGTTCTGCCAAATTTCCTTCTCTACACCATGATTCACATTCCAGTTATTCCGGTTCTTTTCCTATTCCCTATCCTCTCCTATTTTTCGTTCTACTTGCACACTATCTCACATTTTCTGCTCCCTAATCATTTAGATTTTTCCAAATATCTTGCGCGTATTATAATGTGCTTCTCCTACGCTATTGCATGTTCATGATTAAAAATGAAACTTGGTTCCTCCGTGCGATGAATAAAATCTATCAGTGGTTCCCCATTTTACCTGAACAATTGTCATCGGCTGTTACTGTTGCTACTATTACTGGTGGTTGTTGGTTAGCTTGATCGGGAAAATTTTTAGCATCTTTAAAATGATATGCGAGAAAATACGACAAAAAAAAAAAAAAAGGTACTGAAATCCGACCGAAGTTAATAATTATTAAATTTTTTAACAATATTTTCAGCGTTTTAGCATTCTGTATACTGTATAAACCAATTTTTTTCGAAACGTGAAAAAAAATTTTAGTTTAATGGCTAATAAGATGCTAGAGAGATTGTGACAAGGGAGATAGAGGAAACAAGAGGTAGTTTTGTGGTATGCCATTTGACTGAACACCGTCGACTATATTAAACTCGATCTTTTTGCCGGAATACTGGAAAAACAGATTTGATAAAAATTGATGATGGCCAAATGGTTTTACCCCGAACCAGAAAAAAAAAAAAAACGTTACAGCTCTCTGACGTATTTTTTAAAAATATCGCAGTGTTAATTATAATAACGGGCATAATATGTAACTTTCGATAACAATTAGTTGCTAATCATTTTTTCGCTGATAATGCATAGTGTTGATCGTTTCGAAAAGTTTCATAAAGTATGGTCATTAATAAGTTCACCGACTTCGATAAATGTTCAATTACAGAAATTAACCCCGTCGCAAAAATAATAAGTGTAACAAATTTCATTCTTTTTACATTAGCCTAATTCTGATTAATTTTAATATACATATTTCTATTTCTAATTAAGAATCAAACTGCAACACAATAATAAAATATATTTCTTCGAAATGTTAGCAATTTTTTAGTTAAATTCTCTGGGACGAACTCTGGATAGTATTTTAAATAAATTCGCGAAAAACATATCTTATTCTTAACCAAATATAATAAAATATATTTCTTCGAAATGTTAGCAATTTTTTAATTAAATGCTCTGGGACAAACTCTGGATAGTATTTTAAATAAATTCGCAAAAAATATATTTTATTCTTAACCAAATATAATAAAATATATTTCTGTCAAATGTTAGCAATTTTTTAATTAAATGCTCTGGGACAAACTCTGGATAGTATTTTAAATAAATTCGCGAAGAATATATTTTATTCTTAACCAAATGAAAAACGCGTAAACGTTTGAATTAGTCTCGTGATAATTAAATGCCGCGATATGTTTGTTTATTTCCTCTTTTTATTTTTCGTCTTATTTTGAGAAAGCCATTTGTTGCTACTAGCCAAATATCTCTCCACAAATCACTTAATGCTTAACGTATTAAATCTCGTCAGTGTTCCCATTCATTTTTCCGACTCTTATGACTTTCAGTGGTCTTATCATCTCGTTAATATCTCCGGATTATTCACGATTATTTGAAAAGTCGTTAAATACGTTGATTAATTATAAAAATCCCGTTCGCTGACGGTTTGACAAAAAAAAAACTACCAAGCCCCCGGTGTTCTAAGAGGTTTTTTGAAAATTTCCCAGATGGAATTCGACATGTGATCATTATTGCAGAAATGTGTGTAGAGTTTTCGCCTCTTCCAATTCTTGCCCCCAATACGACAACAGCACGCTCCCGTAAAAGTTGTAAAAGTCACGAAGCTGTCACTTCAGCGAATGCTTTACATTTCGCTTAGCGCCTTCTACTGACACTACCTTCATGCAGTTCGCGTTGTCTTCTAGTTCATGTTAACAATGTTGTATTACAAATCCGCCATCCTATAAATGAAAATAGATTTAGCGTTTTTCACGAGCAGGTGATTCTGTATCGCGCAACCAGCAGTGGATCTGTCAGAATTCAAGAAGCATATCTTCCGGTAGGCAGCTAAAATAGTTCGAACAAACGAACGAACTATTCACGGTAATTAATGAAATTTTATTCTCGAACAGCAACGTTTATAAAATAAATGTATTTCTGCGCACTAGAAAAGAAAGAAGAAAGTCCCGAAAAAGAAAAAAAAAAACACAAATCATACACGCTGGCAAATTACAAAGAATTTAACAAATCGAAAGAACTAGTTCCTTTTTTTACCATATCGCGACAGAGAAAGGTAGAAGTTGTTATCTGTTCACATTAGCTTTCAATTATACATGGGCGTCGCCAGCGGGGGACAGGGGGCACCTGTCCTCCCTCTGGAGCCATGAAACTTTTTAATCAACTGGCCGTGATGAGTATTCATAGGCGCGTAATCATGGACAATTTTTTGCTAGAAACACATGAAAATTATGTGTTTTAATTAAGATTTTATTCTTATTTAATAAAATATTAAGCCTTTACAACTTATAAATTCCTATAACTCATATTCTCTTTCTATCATCTTGCCGGGCCTGGCTCATCGGCTGGCGACGCCTTTGCAATTATATATAAATACAAAATAAACAAATTATTCACTTCGAACTCGTAATAACGTAGATTAGATAATTGAATCTCCTTTCGCTTTGTAAAAAATTTCACATTATAGACTCTCTGGCGCGTCTGCTTTGTTTTGTTTTGTTTTGTTTTGTTTTTTTGTTTTTTTTTGTGAATGAACTATCTTTCCAACAGTCTGTCCAGCTCGATCTTCTAAAGCTTCTATGATTTTCTTTTACTTCACGTTCTATTTTGAACGTATTTTCTTTTGCTCGCTTTCGTTTTGACACATTTTCTCCGTGTTGCCCTCTCCACCCGAACAATAACATTTTCTGCGACTTCAACTACATCCTCCTTGAACGCCTATATTAACGGAAAGTACTATTTTTTACACGCTCGCGTGCTAATGTGTGTAAAAGGCTTCCTGCCTCGTATTGGGCCTCTTGTCTATTTTTTCGTCTTCTTCTCCGGCCATCATTCTTCCGTTTGATTTCTCCATTTTGTCGAACTTTAATCGAATTGCTGTTTAATTCATTCTCCCTTCTCCGTATTATTTCTGAGCGGCGGTTCTTTGGTGCCCAAAAAATAAAATAAAAAAGTAAAAATAAGATAGGTTAGAAAAATAATCTCATACAATAACGAAATGTTATAGAAAACTTACAATTAGATATTTACGCGTTAATGTATGCTGCGTCGTACACATTATCGAGCGTACACGATTCAGCCAGCTGCCGTTGCGTAGTTGGTTGGACAGTGGCGTTTCGTTCAGATAGAAGATAATTCGAATCCCGATTCTACAAATTAAGAAGGTAAAAAATTTCTCTTGCGTTTCATAATTAAGGATGAGAGCCCCAACGGACGAAAGCGAAAAATGAATACGTTTATTTGTTCGCACTATATTCTGCGCTAATGCATCTGAAAATATAACTTTTTTTTACTTTACATTCAATCAAAAGTTAAAAATTCTTCGCGGAAATACATGCAAAATATATTTATGCCTATATATGTATATAACAAAACAACAACGATTGTGTACAATAATCATTTAGCTGACCCCACCAAATGTGTTATTCCAAGTTTACGGTTATCCTGAAAATCCGCATAAACAAGTACCCCATCGATTTTAATGAACGTTCAAATTTTTTTCATTAATTCCGTTGAATAGAAATGAGACATTGGAAGGTGATGCGAATTTCTAAAAATGTTTTGCAAAATATATCGCGATAAAAGTATTATCCAAATTTACTACAGAGTTCATACATAACTTTGCTGCAATTTAGTGTTTTCCCAGAAGTGTGACCATTAGAAAAGAATTCTTGTTAAAATCTGCACACCCATCCAGAGCTACAGTTTCATTAAGCGCATTAGCTCAAGTTTTTGAATACATTTTATTGCATCGTTTCTAATACTCCGCGATGATCGTCAATTTGGATTACCAAGTTTCGATTCACGGCAACTTTACACGGTGGATTATCAGCTCGGATTAAGAATGCGCTCCATAAAAGGACTTCACCGGTGGTCTATTGACTTCAGGATATTAAGAGTGCCGCCACCCTTGAATAATTATTGTTCATTGCCTATTAAGCATTTATCCCCTATCGCAGAATTATTTCGGGGTAACAAGGCAATAATTCAATTCTAGAATAATTCTAATTATTTACAATCATAATTCGTGATTGTCCGTAAGGATCGATGTCCGGAAACTTATCACACTACAATGCGGTAACTATATCAAACGAAAGAAGTTTGTTCGAGTTTGCCGAGTATGATGCTCAAAGTAGCGTACTAACAGCAAGGTACGTATCTATTAATAATAGCGCGTATTTCAATATTGCCGAAAAAGTCATATTGCCATATTCCTGTTATTCCTCCCTTTCACGGAAGTAGTGACCTCGTGTTTGTTTCATCTTTCCGATACATTTGTCCGTTATTTTTTTCCGGCCTGTTTACACCCAGCCACAGACCACGTGCTCTTAACACAGCGAGTGTCATATCGCAATCGTCTAACACTCGCTAGGTTAAGAGCACGTGGTCCGTGTCTGGATGTGTAAATAACGATCGTCTAAAATGTAGCAGATGAGGAACCGTTTTATTTCGAAAGTGTCATTAAATTTGTGAGGTTATTGTAGTGAAATACGGCAGTATTAAACTTTTGAAAGTTATAAAAATAATATTATAATTAAGAAGAAACGGTAGTTTTACAAATTGAGGTTTTTAAAAGTGTATTTTTAAAAATAATTATTACCGTGTAGCAACAATACATAATTATCACAGATTCACTGGGCTCCCTTCAAACTATTCAGTCACTTACTATAACCAGTCCACTAGTCTATAAAATAAGATCTACAGCACATCGCTTTACCCAAGAGGGGATACAAGTAGGCTTCTTGTGGATACCGGCACATGTTGGAATACCCCCGGAAACGAATGTGTAGACCGGGCCGCCAAGTCAATGTTGTCTGCCCCTATGCCACCCAATGTCCCATCACCAGAATTCACTCCCTTCTTCCACAGAAATATGAAAGAACATTGGATCTCATCCTGGTCCCGACATGTAACTTTCCTAAGGAATATTAAACCAAATGTTGATCCTTGGTGGCCACCGATCCAAATGTCCAAAAAAGAATTCTTTGCCCTTAATAGGTTGAGACTGGGACATACATCGATATCTCACAACCATGTCCTCCAGGGAGCCCCTCCACCGATTTCCTGCCCATTCTGCAATGCAGCAGTGCTACCTTCGGTGGAGCACATCCTGAAACAATGTAAAAACTTAACAAGAATCAAGGACGAACCACTAGTACCTTCTTTTACATAACCGCCCAGAACAGGTTCAGACAATGCTAATATCTTCCTTAACAGAAATAATCTAATAAACAAATTATAATAAATCCGATACTCGTTGTGCCGTAATGACCCTGGCAGAGTTATACATGGCTAATGAGTAGTTTACAAAAAAAAAAAAATTTTGATTAAAGAGAAATATTTCAAGAAAAACATATTTCTTACGTAAATTTAAGAAATGTATAATAGCCTATGTTAATGGGAATGGGCTGGCCATGTAATAAGATTAAGAGACGACCGTTGGACATATAAGTCCACTTTTTGGTATCTTTCACATTACAGACGAAAACGAGGTCATCAAAAAGGTAGATGGAAAGACGAAATAAATCAATTTTTAAATAATAATAACTTTGAAAAAATAGCAGTTAATAGATTAACATTTGGAACGGTTGATCTTCACGGGCCGAGGAAATTTTACTTATAAATAATTAATTTTATGTAATATCTTAATCATGCATAATTTTCCCAATAAGGGTATTTTGATTTGATTTTGATGTTAAATATATATATATATAAAATTTTAATTATAAAAAAATAATTTAAAATAAAACCATACAAATTTACGGATATTTCGGAACAAACAAAATATGCTGCTGCCTGATTGAATCTTAAAAACACCATAAATTTAATGATATTTTCCGAATAGAACAGCTCCCCCCCAATTTACTACATTTTAGATGCTTTTATGTTATATCTCATACGGACTGAAGGTTTATGTGAGATCCCCTAATTTCGTGACTTCGGCGCGTTTCGGTTGTTTTACAAACGGACTTCTTTCGCTTGACAGACTATAGATATTTTTAAGCAGACAAACTGGCGTATTCGCAGTCACCACTTCCAACCACTTTTCAAAATTACGATTGATGATATTTTTAAAACTACATACGTGGAAAAGCGTCTCTCGGAGCTAGACGAAAATCGAAACTGCCACTTATCCGTAGGAAATATAAGAATGCTGCAATTTGTTACATTTATCTCAATATCAAATTTCAAAATTAATATCGTCGATTCAGTGAAAAATAATTCGGCACTATCTTAGACTGCCGTCATCGTTCCAATTTACATTTCACATGTCAAGTAAAACAGCTGTTGTTTAAAGTAAATTACATCTGACCTTTCGAAACGAACACCAATCATCGTTTCATTATGTACAAAGTGTTGGTTGTTCTCCATTATTTACGTACTATTTATTCATTTTTGAAGAGGAACATAAAAGTATATATGGACGTCGTCAGCGGGGGCAGGGGGGCAGCTCCCCCCCCCGGAGCCTTGAAACTTTTTAATCAACTGGCCATAATGAGTATTCATAGGCGCGTAATCATGAATAATTTGCCAGAAACCCACGAAAATTATGTTTTAATTAAAATTGTATTCTTGTTTAATAAAATATTAAGCCGTTACAACTTATAAATTTTATGTTTTCTATAATTCATATCCTTTTTCTATCATCTCTGCCCCCCCCTTGGCCTATCGGCTGGCGACGCCCTTGAAAGTATACAAAAATATATCTATTTAATATACTTATTGTTTATGTTTATTATATATTAAGTAAATTAAACGCACCAATAAAACGATTATTTGATTTTTATCAAATACCCCGATGACGAAGACAAAGTTTCATAATCACGGGAGATTTTTTTTTTTTTTTTTGGGGGGGGGGTGCGTCTAAATGTGTAATATAATTAATTAACTAATTAACGCTACGCAGTAATATTGCATTGAACTATATAATCAAATAATAACACTTGTATTTGGAATGTCGCCCGACAAGCCACAATACATTTCACGTGTTTTTTCTCGAATCTGCTGAACTTTTGACACAACGTCGTGAGTTTTCCAAGTCAGCTTCACATCTAGATGCACACCCGAGTACTTTGCTGAATCGGAGATTGCCACTTGTCATCTATTTACGAACACTCCATGACGCGGATCTCGTTTATGAACAGCGAAAGTGGTACGAACAGATTTTTTCTCATTGAGCTTGATTTTCCAATTTTCCGTCCAGTTTGATACACGGTCTAAAACATACTCAAGGTTTTCAGTTGCCCGCAGTCTGTGAGCCGCTTTCTGACAGTATTGCTGTATCGTCAGCGAACATTGCAATCATTTTAATTTCATTACTCATTTTTCATAATTTGTATCTCTAATTGCGCAATAATTTTCGTCATCGACTTTTATCCGTTATTTTTTATATTCAGTCATTGTCTGTATTAAATTTATATATATTATAATAACAACCGTGATCATGAAGAACTTCGAAACGCGTCAGGTATTTGATAATAAAAATTGAAGAATTGTTTTATATCGGCGTGTTTAATTTACTTAATATACACATACATAGGTGTACACAGGTGTTTTTCGAGAAAATTCAGAGAAAGTTTTTGTTATTCTCCGAACATATAATAGAAAGACCGAAATTTTAGCACAACCGGAAGAAGATTAAGTTTCATTTTAGACATAACAATTGATCTAATTAATATTAATAATATTAACTTTTATTCAGCGCGATTTCTCAGTGGACGGGGGAGATTTCAGAATTATTTATATCGTTTTCGCTGATCAAACTCCGACTTGTGTTCCCGCGAAGGTGCACCAGAGACATTGCGTCACTCGTGTCATCACCGCATTAAGTGGACATTTCTGTAAAAACCGAAAATTCATCTGGCTTCTGCATGCGCCAGATACTGTCACGACATTCAACTATATTCAAATGTAGAAGTTTCTTCTTTCACCTAATATTAAAGTCATTTTGTTTCGATCTGTTTTTAACCGACTTCAAAAAAGGAGGAGGTATTTAATTTTACTTTTCATTTTTTTTTTCTTTTGCTTTTTACCGCGAAGTGTTTATTATATACCTACGTCCAGTACTACTACTCAATGAATTTACATATGTACATATATTTTTTAAACTTGTACCAGTTACGTCCGGATTAAGAAACTATGAAAAAGAAAAAAAATAAAAGCTAGAAAGAATCTTTTTGTTGGCTTTGTGTTCTCCGTGAGAAATGCGCGAACGAGTGCAAACGGCGATTTGTTGTTCCCCGGGGAAAAATATGAAAATCGGGTAAAAAAAACAAAAAAATTCCATACTTTGAATTACATTTGTCGGCCATGATGATTTTTCAGTGAAAGATGTAAAAATTAGTCTCGGTTGTTAGATGATTGCATTCTTTTTTGTTTTGCTGATTCGCAAAATGTCTGGCTTTATTTCACATTTCCATTCATTGTGTTCCGTACCGACTTAGTGATACAAAAGATATTCGATAGAATTATACACTGCTCTTTATGAAACACACCGGCAGCTTTGCAGTGTCAAGAATTAATGCATATACAGCTTTATTTAAAAAATGCTGTCTCGGTCGTTTTTCGTAAGTAAAATATTTTCACACGACAGGTTTGAGGTTATTTCAATTTTTTGACCAATACCTTTCGCGAATGTGATTCTTATAATTTTTTCGTAAATGAAATGAAAAAAGAATTCAATTCACGAGAAAATAAACCATTCATATCGAATTTTTTGGCGTAGATCAAACTAATTCAACTTTCGAAATGAGCTCCAGCAGATGGATAATTACTTTTACAACTACTCCGCTTTATCCTAAATCAGAACGATGAATCATTTTCATACGCATATATGTGTACATACATACATATATAGGGTTTTTAAAAAAAAACAACATGAAAAAACACGTTTTCTGCTGTTTAACCCGCCAGTGTACTCGCTAGGCATAGCAGGACGCCAGTACTCGCGCGTGAGATTTCCTCTCACATGGGATTTCTGTGTAAACTCTAGCCAGTTTTTGAACAGTCTGGTTGAAAATAATTGTGTCTGTTCATTCGTCATTCTCTTCTTTTACTTTTTCACTATTACACTTCAACTTTCAAAAATTGAGGCTCTGAAGACCATTTTTGTTTAATTTTTTCAATACTTAGCAACGCAATAGTCTCTCTATGTTTGGATCGGTCGTATGAGAATAATAAATACGGCCGACTCGTGAAATATTCCTCGATTCTTCAAAAATAAATTCGACTTAAAAAACGACAAACCTAAAATAATATTTATTTACATAAATTTGTGTCGTCGTAAACTAGAACAAAATGAAAATAATATCTTCGAAGAATCTTTATTGAAATGTGTCAATCCGCATACGATATTAATTTTTTAACTTTAAAATAATCAACTTATTACACCACTTCTGATTTTTATTTTATCGCGTTAATTTAACAAAATCGTAAAAATCCATAATAAATTACAATCGATTCAGCGTGCGAGATTACATAGAAAACGATACCCAACATGCCTATATATTCCGAAAAACCGAACTCTTACACCCACTTTTTCACCCATAGTCACCCGCATGTATTCGCACGGCTGTGTGACCCATATCAATCGATTCAGTGCTCAAAATTACAGGGAAAATGATACATGCCCATGAAAAAGTTTCACGGGCACTGACGAAAAAGTTGAAACTGGAGCACTCGCGTGTGAGACTTTTTCTCACAACTCAGCATTAACGAAAACAAATAGCTCCTTCCGAAGCCTAGAGGTGACTGACTT
This sequence comes from Icerya purchasi, assembly GCA_039619475.1. Taxonomy (NCBI): domain Eukaryota; kingdom Metazoa; phylum Arthropoda; class Insecta; order Hemiptera; family Monophlebidae; genus Icerya; species Icerya purchasi. The sequence continues at coordinate 552,071,704 of CM077115.1, forward strand.
TGACTGTAGGGTGTCCTTTGGCTAGCGGTGTCCCTCCCTTCCAGCTATACAAGGCCCCAACTTTCCCACCTTCGTGTACCCTAGGTGGTAACACCGTTTCATCCAAACATGTGAGAGAAAATCTCACGCGGTGAGTACTGGCGGGTTAAGTGAAAAATCCTTTAATTTGGTTTAAGGAGATTCGATTACATCATTTTCTGAAGATTAAATCGCGCGAGTGATCACCCTGAGCTCAAATGACATAATGTGCCCGTTTTTCGGCGTTTTCCATCGTATTTGCCGGTGCTTCGGCCCCGATATAGCGATTATTTCCTAGCGGATTGTAACCTTAAGTTTGTCTAGCGTCCTTGGCTTGTTGACATAAACCTTTGACTTCAAGTAGCCCCAGAGGAAAAAGTCTGGCGGTATCAAATTAGGCGAACGCGGAGGCCTGTCAAAATTACAATTTTTTGATATCAAGCGACCCCGGGAGGAACAACAATAGCGGATGGGTCCACCTAATATGGCCAACCCTGTATATATATATATGTATATTTATACATAGTTATCAGATGGGGGGCCAATTGATTGGACATATTTTGAGGCGCGATAGCCTCATAAAGTCAATAATGGAAGGAATTATAGATGGAAAAAACGCCAGGGGAAAACCTCCATATCAGTGTATGACATAGATCGCGGAAGACCTAGGATATAGTATTTACCTGAAATTGAACAGATTAGCAAAAATTACATGCTGCTACAAAACAATCTAAAGATTAAAGACAAATGATTATGATGATGATAATAATATATATATACATATATATATACACACCCAAATCTGCGTATGTATATATGATGTGTGGCGAGTTCCGATTGTTTCACTGGTACTTAGACAGAAAAATGTTGAACAATTGTATGCACTACTTGTACAATCGAAAACGAATTAAGAAGACACTCTTTTTTTTTTTTTAAATTTCAAAAAGTAAAAACCAAATTATCTAGGAGAAAACCGATGTCTAAATTTAAATAAAATTATCAAACCTGTTTAAGAGTAATATAAATCATTTTAAATTATCTTCTATAAAATTCATTACAAGAAAATACCTAACAGCAGAAATCTAATGCTCCGAAATTTAGACCTGACCGTTCCTGCAAATAACTTTAAATTGTTTTATGTAAAATTATACTAGAGAGATCGAAATATAATCACAAAAGAAATAGTGTACAATGAGACGCCAAAAATTAAGATAATTCTTTTTATGTTTAGACTAACTGTAGCTTTGTAAACTTCAAAGTCGTGTATAGTCCCAGGATCGCTTCGCTATTTGCTGCTGCGTTACGTCACCCGGTAGCTTAGACGTTAAAACTAGATGTGCTATCTTGCATTATCACCTGACAACGCTCTAATAGAGAAAGATCCAAGTCTAGTCGAAGTATCGGAGAATTTATCACTAATGTGTTATAAATGAAAAAGTCGAAAAAATGTGTCTGTGTGTGGGCACCTGCTAACCAGCAAGCCGATTTTATTGCATTTTTCGCCGATGGATAGACTGATTCCCGTGGAAGATTTTATAACATAATTTATCTAAAGATCCTGCTGAGCTATGATGCTTTTTTTTTTTTTCCGATGAAATGGGAAAGAATTGGAATAAAATGCAGGGTATGAAGAAATTTTGATAAAACATTTACCATGATAAAAATATTTAAAATAAAATTCTTATCACGGTAAATACGAATCAAACGTCAAAATTTAAAGAAAATTACTACTATGATAACGTGTTTAATTAATCGTCTCTTCCTTTTTCGCGTTACTGAAATAATTAAATCTTTATGGAAAGATCTAAACATGCAAGACGCACTCCTAGTCTAGCTGCTGTTCAGGGAGATTTTAAAAAAGCGGAGTGTGTCTTTTATTAGTTTTTATGGAGAGAAATAAAGGGAATTCTACAACAGAATTTTTAATAGTGTCACCGGGGGGAAATATTATTTACATTCGAATTTTAAGTTCTCGCTCAACTATTACGGTTTGCGGTTGTGGTAATAAATTAATTTTTACTAAATACTCGACGAAGAAGTTGGAAGGCAAAAAACAAAATGAGCATGTGGGTGGAGAATATTGTAATTACGGGAAGAAATTATCGTGTGACCAACTGGCAACCGATTTATAACGAAGTATTCTATGTATTGAGAGAACTGTGTGATAATTACTGATTTTATATACATATTTTTAAAATGGTGGCTCTGTATGATGTTTGGTTGTGTGGAACATTTTGTTAGATCGCGACAGACACAGGTTAATATCGAGAATCTTCAGCTAATTGTGAAGATGGCCTATTTTGTTAGAGGGTGATAAATATGTTTCTCAGAAAGAATAAAAATCCGCTCAAAAAATATTCACGTTTGAAGCCCGAAGAAGCAAGTGGGAAAGTAGATAAACAGTTTATAGAATAAGGGAACGGTATAGGGGAAAATGGAATAGTCGAGTAGGAGTAAAAACGTGATTCCAGAGATGAAAGCAGTGTGATTTTCAAAAATGAACCTTAATTCACTCTAATAAGTATTTCAGGAAAAAAAGAGTGAAGTCATCAGAAACAGCTTTATAACATAAAATCAAAGTACCGCATAATCGCAAGCATTAATTACGACGATACGTTACATTGTAAATAATTCTTCATAAGAAATAATATAATTTATTTATTTATTTTTTTTTTTATAATATTTCAATACACAATTTAGTAACAAAATGCGATGTATATTCTTTTCTCATCGATTCCGAAATTTGTATAATAATGAACTATATGTATATAAGTCGCCCGTGCGTCAGTTACATCCTCATTACGAGTAGAGTACTCCATAGTTCCATCATATCCACAGTGTACATGTTAAGGGCAGCTGCTGATGGTCTCGTCTTTCACCACATTTACATTTATCATCGTCACCTAATTTCCATTTGACACAGTTTACGTTTGTTCCGCCGCCAGACAGTAACGCAGTCTGTTCAGTGCTTTCTCCATCGATTCAATGGTCTTATTTTCTATTTTGGTGACGCGCATGACCAATTCCAGTTTTTTTCTTTTCATTTTTCTTTTCGTGCGGTACTCGTCTTGTCGGACAGTAACTATGCTTTTACACATAAGAGGGGACCACGCGACTTCAACGTTTGGTTTACTGTGACCTGTCCAAACATGGGATTGTTCAATTATTAGAAATAACACTTTTTCCCTATATGGTGGGGGAGCAATGCTACACGCTAAGTATAATGTGATTCAGGCCTTTGAGACAACTAGTTCCAATCCTACACATGTATCATTTAATTTCTCTATGTCTCCTTTGTCGGCGTGCACTGATCGACCTTAGGATGAACTTTCATATTCCGCAGCTGAAAAACATAGTGTCAAGGCTGATGCTTAAAGAATTTCTGGTCTGGCTTGCCACTTCGATGATTTCAGTTTGCCAATAACACATTGTTCTGAGCAGCTACTTTCATTGTTTAAGAATTCACACATTGAACCATATATGTGAGTGAACAGTCTAATTTCACATCCAAGGTATTTCAGACGTTCACAGTGGTTCAGGGCATATCACTAATCTTAATTTACAGCTTGATTTAACGTTTTAATTGGCTACGGATTTAATCCATTTGCCCTGTAAAACTCATCTAGTTCATGCAGCATTCTGTGTAATTTATCTTGAACGTCAGAGTAAGTTTCTCCTTGCGCTGTGATTGCTAAATTATCAGCGTTCGTTCATAAAGTGCTCGATGTTCTCGATTATATAGGTTGATCATTAAATATTGTACAGTGTAGCGGCTAAAGTACTGCCCATTCCGTTGACTTCACTGTAAATTGTTCTTTCCTTAATGGGATATATAAAACATATTCTTCCTTCCGATAAGTTACAGACTACTTTCGTAAACGTGAAGACTTCACTTAGGTCTACGTCGTATGCTGCACTTAGATCTACAAATACAACGCCGGTAATCTGCTTTTTTCTGAATAGTCATCTTTTATATGCTGAGTAAAGTTTAGCGGTTCGCTTTCACTCGATTTTCTTTTATGGAACCCCTGTTCCGGAATTAAACTTCAACATTAATCTTTCGAAGACTTTCATTGGCTGGCGCAATAACGATATCGGCCGAAACTTATTGCAACGTTACACTATTTACTCGGTTATAATATTGCGACTACATGATGAGGTTTTCTTCGTAATTCCGAATTAAACTCAATGATCGAGTTGAACATTTGTGTAATCCATGCAACAGGAACTTATCTACATGATGTCCCCGGTCAGCACCATTTAAGGCCCATTATGGAAAAACTTAAAAAAAACTTTTAAAAAACTTTCAAGCTTAGAATGCTGATAAATATTACCGCCCCGCCGAGACGCAACGTACCAAAAATGTCCGGAAAGAGAAGAAAAGTCCTTTTTCGAGGACGATTTGAACGGTGATCTCTATAGGAACATCGGAGGAGGTATGACAAAAGAAAAGTCGATGCTCCTGTCGGTATTACGTAAGCAGAATGGTATATTATTAAACGTGCAAAGGACTCACCTGGTTGCAGGGGAAAATCCAACTAGAATCAGCGGCCTCAATTTGAAATAAGAGCGTATTAGAGTAATGTGTTCTATGAAAATTGTATTAAAATTGGAAAGAAATTCACAAAAAATACCGCACCACGGGAATTTTAATAGCTGTTATCGGAAATATTATTTAAATTCAAATCTTGAACTTCTTTTGCCAATTACCGTGGTTGGCCGTGTTGTCAGCTGGCCGACTTTCCGCATATTCTTTTAATTTTTCCGGAGTATTATTAATATCGATATCGACAATAAATGAAAAAGATATAATAAAGAAGTTATCGATTCAAGACATGGAAAGATAGAAAGTTTGTCCAAAATACCTGAAACTGGAAATCATAATCTTCGATAAATCTATATTGCGTCCTCGCAAGCTAGGGATCCTTCACCATCCGCAATATATATATATATATATATATATATATATATATATATATATATATATATATATAGTGGTCCACAAATGTACTCGTTTATGAATTTTTTCCTCTGCATGCCACATTATTTGTTGAACTTGAACATAGCCAATGGATTCAAAGTTTCCTCCACTGCGCACATGCTAACCATTCTTAATTATTTTCAATTTTTCAATTAAATGCGCTGCGTAGCAGCGGAAAAAGTTAAATTTAAACGAATTTCATGAGCAGTTCTCGTTATAAAAACTTTTACACAATTTAATCCATGGCATATTTCGGTTTTTTGTAAAACCAGCATTCCTTTCCTGATTTATTCTGTATCGCAAAAACTAGCCTATGCGTCATTTATATTACTTTTTATCTGAGAAATCCTATTTATCATTCTAAAATTCAGTAATCAAGTCAATACGGTCACCAATTCGTTTTCCTCTATACCGTAAGGGGACGGGACTGACTTTAACAAAACGACAGTGTTTTACTTGTTTAGTTCTGCATATTGTTTCTTTAATAATACACTCCATGTTACTCACGTTTACTTCTTTAATATGCTTCATTTTCAAGTACTGTGAGACAGTGTATCATTATTAATATTTTCTTGTTTTTTTTTTGTAGTTTTTAATGTGTAATCTAGAGCTTTATCTAGTCCCGGCACTTCTATCAAAAATGCTGATCTGCCGTGAGGTATTTAGAAATCGTTTTACATTTATTATACTTTGTTTACAGTTCCATCTACATACATATATACTATTTTGTATGCACCGAATCGAGTCCTATTTTGTAGCTCCTAATTTATGAAAGGAAATTTTGCTGAATACTCGCTTCTTGTTATTTCGATGCTTATTGTATTTATCAGATCACCGAAATTCATATTATGCACTGGGGCAGTTTCATATTCGTATATATTAAGTTTAATATGGCAAGAATAGCATTTTATGAAGCTACTACAAGTATCTATTTTTAACGTATTCAGTTGCTCATTAATTTCGCAGTAGTTACCTTTATTCTGTAACCTTTAAAAGAGACTCATCTTTTACGTATTTTTGTCTCAAATTTAATCGTAATTTATTAATTTCTGCAAGCTTACAGTGTATCAGCGTCAAGCGTACCGCCCCCGCACACAACTATATTGTTCTATTTTGAATTTTTTAAAAATTGGCTTTTTTTTGTTTTCTTTTTTTTAATAGACGCGAAAAACAATTTCACGTGCTCTGTTTAAATACCAAGATCGTTGCAATATATGCAGCCTATTTAGGAGGGTTGACAGTTAACACGGGTCACTTTTTTCGCACGAAAGCTTAATATAGGTGCTACCGAGGAGGAGGCGCTTTATAGTATTTTACTAGCGGAACTTGGTGTAATTTACACAGATCAAATCGCTGCAAAGAAAGAATGCCAAATGTTTTTGCGCCGGACCAGAAGAAGAAAAAAATAGGAGGGACACTGAAGAATTAAATGCAAAGTAGTTGGTGCACTCGGCTAGGAGAGTGAGATATTCGGAGAGGTCTGGCCTGGAAAAGGTGTAACTAAGTGAAAGAAGGCTGTGTGCCATATGCGGAGTTGGTTCAAGACGGAAGAATTTTTGCGAGAAACTCCCTCAGCAGGCCATCAGGACTTACTAGTTGGTTTTATACTTTGCGGAAATTCCTGTTCCCATTAAATTCGACAGCTTGTAAAATAGTTTTAGTGGATCTTCTTTATCGCGGGATTGTTGGGGAATTATTTTCTTTCAGACAAGTTAGAAGGAGTTTAGAGAGTCGGTTCTGAGTGGGATCTTTTAAGACTTGCTGTTGTTGTAATGTTGAATGTGATATCTTTTAGCGTCCAGTGTTGTAGTACAGGAATCGTGCAATCTAACTGACTCTACTGCAGCTGGGAATTCGAAGGAGTATGCTGCCGGTGAATGGTGCTTTTATTCCATCAGTATTGAGTCATACATGATCTGTGTAGCTTGCTATGATATATTTTGCAATTTGCACTATACTTGGGGGAAGTGTGCTTCGTAGTGAAAGTGTGCTTTGTAGTATTTTGTTAGAGGTACGTTTATATTTACAGTTAAGAGACCACACAAAGAGACGCAATGACTGAAATGTCTGGTGGGGTTCTTGGGATTGAAGAAATTCAAAAATAAAAACAATCAAAACGTAAAGAATAGAGTACGACGTGGACTTTGAAAATGCGAATAAAATGAAGTTCGAATATTTAATATATTGGTCGATAACTTTTTGCAAAATAAAAAAATAAAAATGTGATTTTTCAAAGTGCGATTATTCAAGTTGTATCGTAAACAGTGTAGTTAGTGTGTTTAAATTGCGACTTTTACCGATGCTTTTTACAATATTCACGAAAACGTTAAAACAGGGGTCACAGGAAAATAACTTCTGCTTCTTTATAATAATAGTCTTATAGAGTATATTCTAAACGTTCATAAAAAGTTGTTCCGCAACCTCACAAAGGCGGGGATTTATGAAGTGGAGTAATTCTCCCCATAGTGGAGAAGATTTTTGGAACGAAGTTCTTTTACGCGGCTTGGCCGCAGGAATAAACTGGCAAAAATCGTCAAGTCACGAAAAAGCGTTATGCGTCCTCCAGGCGAACTTTACTCTCTTTCTTTTTCACAATGGTGTATGTGCGTGCGAGTATCGAGATTCGAACAGCAAGCATTGTACGCGATCAGCCGTATAAGCTCAATTCTAAACACGTGTAAATTTTATTGAATTTGAAAATTGGGGCGGTTTTTTTGTGCGACGTTACCACGCTTCAACAAGTCTGATTATTTATTTTTTCTTTTTGTTATTTTTGTTTTAATTCATACGGGATTTATATATATATTATGTGTCATTTTTTTTATCGTATACTTTATGAATGACTTTATACTTGTATATCTACCAAAAAGTGAAAGGAACTTCGCTCCTGCTGGGTGTCTCCCTCTGAACCATCACTTCTCTTCTTTTTTTTTTTTTCATTGAGCACTTTTTTAAAAGTCGGAACATGTATCGAACTTTTTATATCTTTTTCTTTTTAGTATTTATTTAAATTCCAACATTTCTGGTTATTTTTTATTTATTTTTTTTCTATGTTTCTTTTGCTAGTAAAATGAATTGGAAAAAAAATTTACTTCTAAACTATTCTTAACCTTGTCTCATTATTCGAAAATTAGCTATTGATCAATTCTTACCGCATCAATTCGAATGGCCTTCACCTGAAAAGAATACAAACTGTTACGGATGTAACTTTATTATTAATAGTGAAAAATACTTACGAGGAAAGACTCGGTGAAAGGACTCTCTCCAAGAGTCAAGCGTTGACATGTTCCACATTCGGATTACGGGGTCAGAAAAAATCGTTATTTCTTAGCAACTACCGGACGAGAAATTTTATTTATTTATTTCTTCTTTTTTTTAATATAATTCTCGCCAAGTTAGAAGCGGTCGTTTAAGAGACAAAAATTAATTTAAACATTTTATATTGTTAAAATTTTAATTAAGTAAAATAGCGGAGTGCGCCTTACAGGTAATTTTTCGTTCGATTTAAGTTTGTACTTTCGTCGCCTAATTGTGCAACATAAACAAATTTTAAGGCAAAATCATTTTTCAGTGGCGGCGTCGTTAAGATGTTGATATACAGTGTATGCACTTTTAATTAATACGAGGTCATAGAGCAACTGTACAAAAGTGGAATATTATTAAAGAAGTGGGAAAAAAGCCTATTTCTCAGACAGTTGCTTTTACGCTTTCGTGAATATTGCAAAAAATTATTAATATTTCTATGTACAAAATTGCAACAATGTATAGACATCGGCTGAAAGCCTCAATTTAAGTCCAACAACTATTGTTTAGTAATGGAATTGTGAAATATCTCATTTTTTCGCGGTGTTTATTGTTTTTTGTTTTGAAAAAAAATTATTAACTTATTTTATCGTTCGAATTTCATTTTCTTCTTCTTTCCAAGATCTGTGTGGTACTTACTACTCGTATTTTTTATCCGTAAAAGCTGCTAGTCAGATTTTTCCAAATTTAGTTTCTTTCATTTTTTTTTTTTAATTTTTAAAATAGACGGTCTTTTTTTTTTTTTTATAAAATAAACACGTTTTTTAAGCATGGCTGAACTAATATTATATAAAAGTAAAGAGACCAATCATGATGATTTTTTTTTTTTTTTTTTTTTTTGGAATGACCTGGCTTTTGACTTTTGGGTAGCTTTCACGAGAACTTATTTCTTCTTCCATTTTTTTACTTTTTTTTCCATTGAATTACCATTTTGAACTACTAAGGTTATCACGGTGAGAGCTGCCTGGGCTACTTAAAGACCACTCAACAGTTCGCCATCCTGAATGTACTTCTCCAAAGTGTTGTTATACGATTATTTGTTGTTTAATATTTTTGCTAACGATATGAAAGTGCTTGGACGGACTGCATTAAAACTACGGCATTCAATTATGATATTTTGTACTGACGTACAGGACCGTATCTAAGGAGGCCGGGTTCACCCTCCCCCCCCCCCCCGAAATGTCTGCAAAATCATAACTGCTTGAATTGAATGGACCGAAATTCGGCATAAATTTATTTCTTTTCATTTTTTTACAAAAGAAAAGAAAATTAAAATTTTTATGAATTCTATGGAAACGACTATTTTTTATTTATTTTTATTGTAGTGTCAAATATTATGTGTGTGTATATATATATATATATATATATATATAGTTCCAAATGTAGTCGTGCGTGTATGCTAGCGTCGCATAGAAATATATATATATGAAAAATCACATTAACGTGAGTAGAGGACAGTCGTCTTGGCTTCGTCTCGCCACTGATAACCTGTCTCACGTTGGTCGGCAACACGGAAGCCAACGCTCCGGTTTCTGTGCTACTCAAAAGCACTGTTACTTTATCCTTACGGATAAAACTCATACTCGTAAACGAGGGAGAATGATAATAATAATATATGTATATATATACATATAATTATAAAAATATTTTTGTAACCGCCCTGGAAATTTCAGTCTAGATACGGCTCTACGTCTGGTGATATGCCCGAAGTATCGTAAAATTCGTAACCTTATTGTTGATACTAAACTGGGTATGTTTTTCGCCTACCTTCTGCGATACTTGCAGATTTGTTTTCTTTTCTGTCCAGGATATTCTTAATAATTCAAAAGCCTGTATTCTTTTTTCTTCTTCCTTTCCAATAGTTCAAATTTCGCAGCCATAAGTAAAAACGGGAAAAAATCAGTGTTTTTATAATTCTAACCGTGAGTCTTTCTCTATATTTTATTCAGTTTATATATGTATTACCGCGCGACTCATATTTATCCTTCGCTTAATTGCATTTCCGTCATTTGATATTATTGTTTTATTCATGGAAATTCTTCTAGATTCCTTCTGTCTAAGCTCGACACTGTTCAAAACAAATGTCTCTTCCACTTCTGCCTTGGTACCTGAAAATATATTGCGATCTCTGATCTGCAAGCGTAATTCCACATTCCTCCTCTTTTCATTCGAAGATCGTGTCTGGGCTATCGTTTTCTTAGTAAACGTTTACCCATATATCCCCGTCTACTTTTGTTCTTTTTTACTTCTCTGTCTATTATAGTTGGCGTTTTTCCGCCTATAAAACTCCCAAATACTATCTCTCATCTCTGCTCTCCTTTTTCAGTTTTCACCGTATACTTTTATTCATAATAAGCCACCACCATATTTCTCTTTCAGTTTTTCTTTATATTTTAACTCTACTAATTGTTTTTTTTTTTTTGCAATTATTACATACTCCTTAGCATATTATTAAATTAGAATTTTCCAATACTTTAAGCTCTGTTTTCCCAAATCGCTTTGCAATATTTACTAACCGCTCTAAGAGGATCTTATGAAATTGATTAAGCATTTTTTTTTGTCCTTCCAGCTGTTCTAAATACTTTAAACTCTCTTCGTTCTGTTTAGTTTTCTTTGCCGAATACATTGCTATATTAAGGGCAATTCTTTTTATTGCTTCCTCCTCTCATGATGTATCGTTTGCCTTGAACGAAAAGCTTTTCTCGCTGCTCTTTCTACAATTCAAAATTATCAAGTTTTTTCCTCAAAAGACACATACTTATGCGGCATTATCTTTTATTGGCAATATTAAAAATTCACTTATTCAACACTATCGCAACCGTTCACGTGATAGCGCTGATTATGATCGCTATAACATTGTCACTAAGCGTGTTACCGAAGTCATACTTTGTGGGAAAACCCAAGCAACGTTGTATTTTACTTACACACACGTTCGTCGTGTCCAAAATTCGGTATCCCTTTTTTTCGTTCTATTAGCGATTTTTAACCTTTTTAAACTTCTTTCCTCATAAAATGTGTTTAAGAAGATCTATTTTATCTTGTTTCAATAAGAAAATTATTGAAATACGCGTGTTAAAGCCCTTTTGATATTCGGAAATAATGTCCGAATATTACTCTATACCGCATGTATACACACATATTAATGACTTTTTTATTTTTTCGCCGAGGATAATATCAAAAACAGAGGCTTACGAAATCGCTGTCGTCTTTTGTAAGATTCTTTTGTAACACGTTCTCTTCTCTATCACTGTTATTGGACATAATGGAGTATTTTTTAGTCTTCAGTTTAGGAACTTTTGCGTAATTACCGATTCTCGTTAGTTCAAAAAAAAAAAATAAGAATGAACACAAAACAACAATTAACATTACAGATGAACTAGTAGGAAGAGCCCCTAGTTGGCGAGGTGCGAAAGACTGAGTTTATATGTATAAATATATTTCTATTATTTTAATAAAGTGCGTAAGTTAAATTGTTAAAAACCATAAATCAAAATTTGACACTGCGGATAACATAAACGGCAATTCTCCAGCATTAACCAGTTCTAAAAAAGTGCTACCGTAATAACATACATTATTATTTCTTTGCATTATTCGCGGCTTGTTACATTTGTCCGATTTTCTAGCAGATTTAGTTTCTATTGCGCTATATCAAAACAGACAACAAATTATTTTTTCATTTGAAACCGGAAAAGAAAGATCTACACAAGTCGAGTTAATTGTTCCAAATTCATTATGCGTATCCGTGTATGTAAGACTTTATTACTTTTAATAAAAATTACATCCAATTGTAAGACATATTTTCAAATAGCAAATAACGCGTGTTTTATATTCAACGCTATAAATTGATTATAAATACCAGTGTGGCCTAGTGAAAATTGTTTAAAATATCCCCTGGATGTTAGTGTGCCTTAGAAATCTGATTTACAATTTAGGACCGAAAGACGATGTTAGTAGTTAGTATACTTTTTTTATCTTGCGAAATAAAGATATAAAAATGGGTATTCTGAAATTTTAATTATTTCTATATAGTTTAATAGTTTACGTACACTATGTTGTAGGTACATATAAAAAAAAATAAAAATTAAAAATTATTTCAAATTTATTATGGGGCTCCGCGCTCCAATCCCCCTGGGCTGTAATAAGAAATTTAAATTGTCGATGGGTTGAATTTTCGACGCCCAAAAAAAAAAAAGAGAAATTTAAATAACAATTAAAACTAATTAAATCGTTAAAATGAAAACGTAACCGATATTTTCTTCTTCTGAAAAAGTTGCAATTTCGATTTTCCCGTTGCACTTAAAAATTAAATTAAACTAACATAAAACTAAAAACAATTAAAACTGATTAAATCATTAAAGTGAAAACAAAATGGCAGTGCAAATGTATTGCAGCCAGATAATTAAAAAATATAGCTCATCTAGGTGAAATTATACGCAATTATGAAAGATGTATTTTTTTCTAAAAAAATAAATAAATAAATAAAAAAAAAAAAAAAAAACAGTTTTATATAATAGGGAGATACAATGTATGGCAACTAATGTTTCGCAAAAATACAATATCATAAAGTGGGGCACATGTTACCCCTCATGTTATTTATGTATAGCAGAGCCACGCGCAGAAACATATGGAAATTTAACACCTTTTATAATGAAAATTATAATTGAAATATGCGTAGATCGAAAATAGGAAAAGGAGAAAAAAACATTTTTCACAAAAAGTTACGAGGAAATTTAAAATATATACGGAATAAATTCTAAGTAAGTGAAAATTTATCATCTAGCGAAATAATAAAGCAATGTATACAGCTTTGAAAAAAGTGAATTACTTACGTCTATATAAAGTTTATCGATTGAAAAAATTTCCAAAATGGAAACGTTATGAAAAAAAGGTTAGCTTAGCAGTATTTTCCGTTTTGAATTTGAAAATTCAATTACTATTTTTTCAGTAGAAATATCAATATTTTTATGAATATTTAACAAAACAATTTAGAGTCGTTTGTCCGATATTAAATTTCTTTCACACAAGTTTTAAGTTGTTGTATACGTAGCGTTGAAAATGATTTCTCGACTGTAGCAGCTGTCGTAGCAGATATCAAATTTGCAATAGTGTATTCACACTGAAAAATGCATCATCACTGTTACCACAGACATCTGTTGCACAACAGATATCCCATTTACCTTCAAATATTTTTCCTATTTCTCTTCGCTACATCTTTATTTCTATAACAAAGTTATCTATCTTCACTGATTATTTTAATCGCCAATTCACGAGTTTTAAAAAGATCACACTAACCTGCTTTAGATTAGTAAACAATTAAAATTACCTAGTAAGTTTTTACGTTAGCTAAATTTAGTTTCATACTATAGAGTACACTTGCCTTCCGAAACTACGGAAGTCTTTTGAGTTCAATCCCAGGCGATAACAGAAATTATTACAAAAATTGAAATAGTCGCTAATAGTGTAATGATAAACATGCCTACAACGCCCAGCAGTAAATTGAAAATAGGCATATCGCGATAACTTGACACGTGAAATTTAGTTTCAATACGAATTATCAGCCTGTAATAATTTTTTAGTGAATTCACTTGGATGTTGTTACTTCCATATTGTTTTATTTTTTACTAAAACGTGATACGCTGATGACTATTTTTGCAGCCCCCGTTTGTAATCTTGTTTTTTATAAATTTCTTAAAATTTGCCACCCGCAGAGTCTCTTACACTTTTTGGTTCCATTAAAACATCATCAGCAAGATGTCACTTAGTTTTAGTTCTCCATGCTGCAATACAGCACTTAAACGTAATATGAAACTGAATCGAAATGTACACTTTTTAATTATCCATACCAGTTGAAAGGCTTCGATTGCTTTCTTTGAATTTCATATTCGAAAAATGCTCACCATCCGATAAAATTCGTAGTAAGTTGTTATGCTCTCTAGTTAAGCGATGTTTTTTGAGAATTTTGAGTACTTTATTTCAAGTGAAATATATCATATAAAAACTTTTTATATTGTTGAATTACTTTTGGCGACTATTAAAAAACTGAAACTTGCCTAGATAGTTTCGAATAGCCGATATATTTCTTGCGGAACTTAAAGCTAGATTTAAACAATGTGAGAAGCGCAATGCACATATAATACCAATGGAAAGTCTGCTCGAATATAAGCTTGAGTTCCATGCGATATTCCGCTCATTGCAGCTGCACCATCAGTGACGATATAAATATGTTGCACTAACGCCATTTTCTTGAAGGTATTTTATAATAGTAAACACCACAATTATTTACCAGTACAATCAGCTACAGGTGTGTACCCTATAAAACTTTCTCTAACGGATATTCTTCTTTTTTTCTTATGTAACACATGGCTTAAACTGTTCTTTTAAAAGATCATTAGAAAGCGCATGAAATCGCAAGAGATGTAGAAATTTCCCATCATTAGTGGCGCAAGTTCACTGCTTAACCAATTTCCTTTGAGTCGCTCAAAGTTAAATCCTGTTGTCTGCAAAGTTTAATATGGTTTCTACAATAACTTTTAGTTTCTTTTTGTTAGCTTCCGTTATCTTTTTATGTAGTCGCTTCGTGATTTGCAGAGTAGCCACAGACCTTTATAAACCAATTTCTATATGGCTCATTCGCAAAAAGATTTAAGAAACAGACAGCCCATACCGGCAGTTTTTTAGCCTTTTTAGTATATGTACTCGAAAAAAAAAAAAAAAAAAAAAAAAAACTATATTTTTTCCCCTTGAGTAAACTTTAATGAAAAATATTTAGCCCCTAAATTTCTTTTTCCAGGATTTGGAATTTTTTTTTTCTAGAGAAGTGTCCGTGTATGGATTTGTATGTTTCACATGAAATTTTTTTTTTTAATTTTTTATTTGAAAATGAGGCCATATCATATGGATAAATAACATTTCAACCCATCACATATTACCTGTTGAATCATTTCTATGTTAGCTGCGCGGGTAGATCAGCTGAATAGACTGAAGTTAACATATTACTGGACTTTGAGAAGTGCTACATTCCGAGTTGGGCTGAAGAAAAATAAATAACTAGTTAGTAGGCAACAGAAATTATATTAAGTTTTAATGTCGATTTATAGTAAACTAGAGATTTGAAAAATTTTAAATTAATGTACTATAAAGATGAATTTAAAAATCAAAAATTCATTTTTTATGTGATAAAGCTATTATAAATATATTAATTCTGTGTAGCAATACAATTAAAAATAAATAAATAAATAATATTACAGTTACATTAGTAATGTTTTCGGGCACGGGCTCATCTTCAGCTAGAAACAAAAAGAAAATAAAATAAGAACAGACCGAGGACCATGTGTGTAACAGATGAAATCTTTTTTTTTTTTTTGTTTAAATATGTTCCCGATAAAAGAGATAAGCAAAGTTAAAAATCTAGTTTCTTATCCATGTTTCCTTTTTTTTTTTTTTTTTTGAAAAACAAAAGGGTAATGGTTCATATTTTTGTGGTACAACCTCAGGGAAAAAAACTACAAATAAAACGATAAAAGTTTTTGTTTTTAAATATACCTCTTTACAAAAATTTTTACATATATGGAGAACAGTCGTTTTGATTTTAACAATTTTTGACATGTTTATAGTGTAGTTGTCGGGTAGATGTGTTTAGTTTATTAAGCTACTTTATTCATCTTTTATTGTAGTATCTGCTTTCTGAAACTTAAAAACATGCGCACGGCTAATGCATAATAATTTTTTTAAACATTATTTATAAATTTTTCAACGGTTTTCCCCTTATATTGCTCGAGGACACATGCTGCTGTTGCACTTTTTTTTTTTATAAAAGATGATGGCCAGGTAGGACAATATCTCGATATTATTAAATTACAGCAAATACTGATGATGATAATAACCACCGATAATAAATTATTAATTATCGCAAACGATGTTAAACTGTTTTCATTATTTATTGTCATCGAATAACTTTACATTATTAAAACTTTTTTTTTATCTTTTCTAAAAAGTTGTTGCACTTATAAAAAATGTTCTCTAAAAAAAAAAGCGTGAACCCTCTTGCTATCTACACCGTTTTAAACATGCTGTCGAGATGTACAAATTTTTTAATATCATTATTTTTTAGAATTTCCGCCTTAATTAAAAGGAAACAATTTCAGATGCTCGGTTTCAGTAAATCGAAAATTCGATGTTTTTAATTGATACATCCGGAAACCTGTCGGTAGAACACTGCTACAAATACCGGAAAAATTAGAGGAGCGTACATTTTACACACAACTGTAGTACATTTACATATGTATTCCTCTATAAAGTACTCTAGTGAGGTCAACTATCACGATGAAATGTCCCAAATAGGACAAATACGTCTCCTTGGCCAAATACCACGTGACAGCTACTTATGCGTTGACTTATTATAAAAATGTGTATTAATTTTTTTCCCGGAAAAATGCTTAAACTCTTTATTCATGCAATTGTTTCTTCAATCGGTACAATTAAATAATTACTAAAGATAAATAAAAAAGTAAATTTTAGTCATATTTTAAATCTAATACGGAAGTGTCGGTATTATTAAGTTTTAGGCGGTGTCCAAATTGATTCAAGCTAACGTAATCATCTGTGCAGTCTGTGTTCAATCTGAGGTAGAGTGGCGCGTGCGTCCGATTAAAATCCACGCACGGATTGGTTTTTGGATTTTCTTTAACCGCACGCAGATTTCAAATGGTGCATTGTCGGTTGAGTTTAGTTGTGGTTTTATGTAATTACATAACAGTGGAACAATTAATAATTTTGGGAAAACGGCCGATTTTATGAAATAAAATGAACGAATATTATAAAAGAAGGGATGCGGTGGAAAATCGGGCTCTTAAAGTTTTCGTTTTGTAAAAATCAGCATATTATTTAGAAATATCACATCCGCTGAATAATTAAATGTGTTTCTATGCTCCTTTTGGTGTATTCGAAAAATGTGTTTTTATTAAATTTGAGGAAACAAAATGGTGAAATTCATTAAATGTTTCTCTCATTCTGTAAATTTCATTTACTTTCCTCTTTTTCTGACAACATACGCTAATAATAACAAATAAGTAATCTTCTAACATTCTTAATATTCATTGAAAAAAAAAGTATAAAAATTAAACGATTATAAAATAAAAGTACAACAACAATATAAACAGACGACTACTGATAAACAAACGCACGCATCATTCATATTGCGGTGACTTGCGCATTTTCCGCGCTATGGTGAAGTGCGATATTCAAACCACATTGGATATAGTTTCGATTGAAAATTTTAAATTGGTATACCGTTCTAGTTACTTGTTTACATTTCATAAGAATTGGTCTTACGAAGGTTGTCGAATAATGTTTTGAAGGCGTTGTTTACAGACATCTCGGAGACGCCGATAAAAAAGTGTCTCAGAAACGATTTTTTGTAGTCATCAGACGTTCAGACCAATTAGAGACCAATAAATAGAGACACGCCTTTAAAGTATTTTGCGCTGCATAGTTGGAAAGCGAAAAATAAAAAAACAATTAGTAGTGCGGCAGTTATTATTTGGTAATATTTCTTAAAAATGAAATTCCGCTACAAAATATAATTTATCATACGTATACTCGCTTGATATGATATCGGGCGGCAGTAGGTAATAATATCGGTGTCACGTGCATTTTTCAGAATCGGTAAATGATAGTGCATCATTTTATCGCCCTACTACATATATCCTGCGTTTACAATGTTGCCGGAATGCGTTCTATTCATTTGTGCTGCAATTCGATTAGTGTAGAAGATGGAGTAGTAATGCTTTTCATTTTTGTTCGGCGCCTTCTTGAATAACCCATCTGGAAAACAGACGTAAATTAATAATTTTTCAAGTTCATAACATATTTCACCACCTCTAGAGCACATGCCTGATTAGTGTAATAAAATTACTTTTATTGGGAGTTGCAAAAATATTTTTACACAATACTCGGACACGGAGTGCAATGTTCCTGCTCCACACGATTTTGATAAATATATCCGAAATTTGTTTTTAGATGAAATTAACAAGCGCGTTTCAGCTCCTCGTCTTCCATTTTTCGATCTTTCTATTTTTTGAGGAGAATTATAGAAGTCCTACGTAATTATAAAAAGAAGACAAATAAAGGGCAGAGGATCGTTAAATCGTTACAAACTGGCGCGTCTACTATTAAAAACGGGAAAACAAGTATAAGCTGCACCGGTTTATATGGTACAGTTCTTTGTAGGGAAAAATTAGAAACGGCATCATAAAAAAAAAAATAACTATAGCATAAAGTGCCCGTATTCATTCAAATCGATGTTCATTTCTCCCCAAAAAAGGACGAATCCCTTTTTTAATAACAGAAACAACAATCAGAGCAATTCGATGTTTATTTAACTACAGCTGAATAAATGTACTGTTATTTTTTGGTTTTTTGTTTGACTCGTCAGTTATGGCTCTCGTGCCATCACCATATTGCCCAATAGTTACTTTGGGCGTAACCTTAATCATATAATAATAACGTTTGAATGCTCATCGTTTTCAATGGAAAGATCTTTCTACTCCTTTCTGTTGTCATGCAGGATTCCCATACTCCCTATATTTACTCTTTCCCTTTCTTTTCCTTCTGTCATCCAAGCGCCTGATATATTTTTGTTCGCAATTTCACGTCTCATAAAAATCTGATTTTCTTTCTTCTCTTTTCCCCAGTTCTTGAGCCAATAATGTCCCTGTGTTGACGAACCAAATAAAAAAAAAAAAAAAACCTTAGAGAACGATGTTTCTGTTCTCTCTGATAATCTACTGCAAATTCAAACTTTTCTATTTCAGCTGTAGCCTCAAAAACCCCGAGATTTCTGTTACAGGAATTAGATCGTAAACAGACACCGGTTTGGTTTGTTTAAAATTAATCGTAAGAAAAACCCAAATGATTTTAACGAGTAGAGAGTTATCCGATTAAACTTAACAATCTGAGAAACAAAACAGGGAAATTAAAATTATACCAAATCGATCGTCAAAACCTGAAATTGTCGCAAATGTGTTAAACGAGCACGAAGGTTATAAGAATTAATTACTATACATATTTACTTTATTAGACGACGGTACACTTGTTTAGTATTTTTCATTAAAAATATAACTCAAATTTTTATATATTAATTATTGCGCGCGCAAATTAATTAGTATGTGATGTTTCCACTAGTAGGTATTACTCGATGTTAACGATTTTTTCCGATTTTAATTAAAAATTATGTGTTAACGCAAAACTATGATCGCTTTTAAGCAACATCTTTTCATAGTTTCATCAGTTTATTCACTGATCGATCCTAAAAGTTATAAATAACTCGATTTAAAATTTTAAGTAATTAAATAAATACACAAGCAATATGGGAAACAACTATATACATATGTATGTATATTAAATTTAAATTAACGCCGGCATGTTTCGGAGATTTACTATCTCCATAATCATGATGACATATGATTATGGAGATAGTAAATCTACGAAACATGTAGGTGTTAATTTAAATGTAATATATATATATATAAAAATAAACGGTACGTGGTATACAGAGACCAAAAAAGACCTGGACGAACAGAAGATCACGCCTGAAGATATAGAACAACGATCAACGTTAAAGAAGAAATTATTTGATTGCAAAAGATCCGCGGGGAAACGTAAAGGAAAAACTGGCGTTTCGTGGACCGAAGAAAGAAAACAAAGACACAGTGAAAGGATGAAAGCAGTATGGAAAGAGAGGAAGAAGAATGGCAGAACCAGTTGACGACGTAGTCCACCAGTGGCTAATTCGAAATAATAATAATAATAATAATAATAATAATATATATATATATAGTTGCTTTCCAAGTTGTTTATGTATTCATTTAATTACATATAAGTTATTTTTCTTTAGACGCAAAGCCGAGGTCGCTGAATAAAAATTTTTGTATTTTTTTTTTTTTATTATTAAAATGATGATTTATAGTTTGTGTCTTAAAATTTTTCAGCTTATTTACGTACGTAAAATGAACAGACAACAACAAAATCCCTTTTCGACTTCCGTATTTATTACATTTTTTGAATCAAACTAATTAAAATCGGTAAGTCCCCAAATAATGCGTATATTCGAGTTCGTAGTACCCATAGCGCACACTGGTGCTGGCAGAATGCCGTCTGCGGCGAATGTAAGTAACCCCGTATTATTTATAGGGTTCGAATTTGCCATTTTTCGGTAGGGATTCCTCGAAATTCGCTTTAAATCGAAATATGACGTCTCTTAAAAATCCGGTATTGTGTTTTAGACACCTACGCCGGTGTTAGGCCATTTTTCTAGGCACTGCTAAATACGCGGCGAACAAAAGTTATGCACACTTCCGTTCTCATACAATGATGCGATAAAGAAAGGGAAAAAGGGTGACCGCGACAAATAAAAACAGCTTCTAAAGAAATTAAAATTGCTAATTTATTTAGCATTAAATAAAACGCAGCTGGCGGCAAAGGGAAAAGGCTTTTTCCGTATAAAATAAATAAGATGCCGAAAAAAACGTATTTAAATAATAATGATAAGAAACACGATCGATGATGATAATTACAGAGTAAAATAATTATAATAAATATTATTAATATCGCTTTTAAAGGCGTATCGGCGCGCCTTGTCTACCAGTTACCAGGTAGTGGTAGAGTACACATAGGTGTTTATCATCGACGCGGCCGCGCTAGCAACACGGCCGGCGTACTTGTCGTGCAAGCGCGCAAAGGGTGGTGAACAGAAATCCGCCAATGGGAGTGCAGCTTCTACGTTGAGCCCGCCCCTTAGCAGTTGGGTGCACGCAACTTTCGAACGGGTTCCTATCACGCATACAGCAGTGACATCGACTACCTCGGTTTGCTGGATGTTTGGTCGTCTGGCGGTTTTTGTCGATTTCGTTGTTTATAACTTTCAGCAACCACAACAGAGTATTGCGTTTGGTGCATCGCGATGTGGCTGATAAAATAGTTCTTCGAGTTTCTCGTCTCGTTTTTTATATTGTTTTTTTTTCGAAGTGTATTATTATTACTATTGTTTTTTTTTTATACTATCGGGGGGCAGTTTATCGTGCCGACAATTCGATGTTGTACTAAGTTTTTATTAATTGCATTTAATTAGTTAGTTTGTTGTTTTTTTTTACTTATGGAATCGAGCGAAGATACGGCTCCGCTAGCCGACGAGTATGTAGAAGAATTCGTGCTGGACCACTTCGGTGATATGAACATCAAAAAAGAAGCGGCCGCTGTTGCTAATGCGAACGGCGGCACAGATGAAGATATGTTACCGGCAGTAACTTCGACAGCAGCAACCTCATCGACACCGTCTTCGTCATCGCCGTCGACAGCGATGTCGATTTCATCATCCGGACCGGCCGCGCCGACGCCAACATCGAACTCGGACGAAGACTGCAATGACAAGAAATCGACGGCTTTTTTGGTCGATTGCCGAAGTGAGACGACCGAATTAACTCATATCGGTTGCAATTCGTCTTCGACGGTATCCTCTTCGGTTGAAGACCAGTTGCACCATCCGAACCATCATCCGAACCATCAGTATCAGCCGTCCGGCGACGATGCGGTAAGTCCGGAAGCAGCTAGCCATAGTTTACTAACGCCGCCGACCAGTCTGCATCTAATGCATACGCCGCATCACTATTCGCACCTGTCTCCAACGTCGTCCTCGTCGTCGTCGCACCTGCAACACACTCACCATCCGTCCGGAATCGTATTGGCGAATCCGAAGTCCGCCGGCAATCCGGCCGGTAGCGCCAATAGTAGCCTGATCGTCTATCAAAATATTCACGGGACTCCGCCGGATACGCCGCCGGTGGTGCATAACTCGCCGTCGCCGCAAGGTTGCGGTTACCCGGTAGCGCACGCTCAATCTCACTATACGCAACCGATGTACCCGAAGGGGCCTAGCTCCTTTATGGACGAGATGGTGTTGTTGACGACGCACCCCTATCGCCAAGAACCGCTCGACTTGCGGCCAAATTGCAACAGCGGTTCGTCGAACAACGAGAACCACCTCGATAGCGGCGGCGGAGGTGGAACGGAAGGTGGAGGCTTGCCTCTAGGACAGCAAAATTGGAACGTAATGCAGCATACGACGTCCGTGATAGCCGCTGGAAATAGCAAACGCATGTTCTATCCCGACGACTATATCCATCCGCAGCACCATCATCACCATCACCATAACCATAACCATAACCATCATCAGCTGCAGCAGCACCACCCACACCAATACCAGCAACAGCAGCAGCAGCCAGATCTCTTACTAAGTACTCCGCAATTTTTGAGTTCCGGCGACGGCAACGGCCAGATCGGTTCGTCGATCGCTTTGGCCGTAAATAATTGCCCCGCATCACCAAGCATCGGCGGGGGCGGCGCTACCTCCGGCCGTATTCCGACGACCAAAGTGATATCGGAAGCCGGTCGCAGTTCCAGTCGTTCCGGAAGAGGCCATACCGTAGTGATACCGTCCGATTTCAACGAAAACACCAGCAGCAGCAACAGTAGCAGCTGTAACGGCAGTATTATCAGTAGCGCTACCAATAGCTCCGTCGGCGGCGTCATTAGTAAAATCCGTTTAATCGGTTCGCACGGAAATGACGGCTGCGGCGAAATGAACATCAGCGACGATATGTTGCTCTGCCTGACGGTGAAAGATCTGAACAAGAGGTTGCAAGGCATTCCGAAAGATCTGATCGCCATGTTGAAGCAGAAACGGCGAACGCTGAAGAATCGCGGCTACGCCCAAAATTGCCGTAGCAAGCGACTAGTTCAGCGCCAAGAATTGGAACTGTCCAAGCAAAGTCTGCAACAGGATTTGAGTCGGATAAAAGTGCAGCTACAACGAGCCGTCGAGGAACGAGACTTTTACCGAAGTCGTTATCACGAAATGCTTAAGCTGCAAGGAATTCACCATCACCATTCGTCCATTCAGGATATTAATACCAGGCAGAACATGTATTCGATAAATGTTAATCATTCGGTAGCCGCGACCGCCGGTGCTCCTGAAAATTTGTATCTATAGTACGCGTTCAGTTCGTCGTAGTTGTTCACAAACACCATTCCTTTCTCTTTCGTGTAATTATCTGATTAATTATTACATTTAAGTTCTTCCTCGTTCTCTCTCTCTCTCTCTCGAAATACCAGTCTTCCTATCGTTCGCGAAGTTGTTTTTTTTTTTTGTTTTATTTTTTGATAGTTTCGTTTTTTAACCGCTTTAACTTCGCTTCTGTATGCTCCAGAGGAGGTTAGTATTATGTTTTTCGTTATTTTTTGACCTAATTTTATTATATATATATATGTTATTTAATAAATTACCGTTATTAAATTTTTACAAACATTTTACACCTATTATTTTTGCTGTTATTTTATTTACGTATAAATTTAGCTTTATTAATTAAAAATTATCGCCGACGACTTTAGCGGAGAGTTAAACATATCGCTTTTAGTACGCGTATAAATTAAATAACACGGGGCTATTATATTCTCGATAATCGTAAATAACTGCAAGGAGAAAAGAAAATACTAAAGCTTAATTTTGACCAAATGTAAAGTTTTACAATGAACAAAATAATCGAGTAAGTCGATATAATTTTTAATTTTAAAATTTCAAAGTTAAAAGAATTGTATATGTAAATCAGCGGAGAAAACGGGTTACGTATAAGAATCCATTTTTTGCCTGCTCTTACACATTTTGGTTTAATTCGATCTTCGTTCTTATTAAAAATTACGTCAAATCGCATGTTTTAGCGGCTGTACGCACATTTTGAATTATGAAGTGTAATTTATCTTCGACGAAAAAAATAACTCAGCACCTTTTGATTTTAACGTATACAGAACGCCAGCGACCCTAATTATTACGAAATCAGTTAAATTTAGTCTTTTGAATAATTTTTCTATTTTACTACACTGTGTTTTAATTCATTTTTCTCAAAATTACAATATGAATTTTTGTCACTTATATATTTAACTTTACAAAGAATTTCAGTTTTTTTAACGTTCCGTTATGTACAAGCATAATGTGGGGAATTTGCTATATCGCGCTCCTTTGACACGATTCAAGGGTTTCTTTGTTATTTTAAACTTTTTTTTTTTTTTTTTGTGCTTTATTTCCTTATGAACCATTTGTTTGCTTTTAAAATACTCCACTTAATACGCTACCCCTAGTTTCCTTTATTAGAAATGATTTTCTCCGCATGTTTCTGTCGACATCAGTTATGCTAATTAAGCCGTAGAGATTTAAATAAAGAAACAAAAGTACCGATTTTTTATATTACTTTCGCATTCGAAGAATAATTTTACAAATCATTACTTGGCCAGTTCTAAATTAAATTCTGTAATTTAGGAATATTTTTAAAAGTAATATAGTCCAAAGGATTAATCTTGAAATCGTATAACATGCGCGTAACGCTTGCGGTTTTTGCTATTTTATTAGACTTCTGAAAAAAAATTTTTCATTGCAACAAACGCGATTACTGATGCGAATAATAAAAGCAAGAATAGATAAAAATAAATGCTAAAGTAAAATCACCATTAAAGTTGACCGTTAAAACTATAATGAACTTCAGGCAATTTTACATTATGGAAATATTTTTTTTGGGAAATCAGGAAAATTTGTTGAAAGTCGGAATTTAAAGAAGGTATAGAAATAGCTGTATAATACACAAAAAAAAAAACAAAACGTAGAAGCTACAGTCAGGTTTATTGAGTTCCACCTTAGAAAATACTAAAATTACTCAAAAATATAGCACGATTAGCTCTCTTGTTAGTCATAAAAATTCGAGATAAGTAAAAAAAAATACTACGTTCTTTCAAATTACGTGACCTTCTCGAGTTCATTATTCCTTTCTAGGCTTATTTAGATGTAAAAAAACTCGTCGACAAGCGTATAGCTTGACGAGGAAATGTGTAAATATTAATAAATATATATATTTTCAAAAAAAAAAAAAAACAAAAAAAAAACGATATATAGTACTTCTTAGATCCATATTGTTTCTTACACACTCATGAAATCAATATATATGTATATACGTATGTATGTATCATTAAACAATATATGTATTAACAAAAAAAAAAAAGTTATCTGCATATACAACCATTAATAATATTTGCGATGTTATTTCAATCATTATTTTTATAAAGTGGGCTAGTATCGCGATATTAATAGAGTTAAAGGATATGTAGATAATTGTTTTTGGTATTAATATATTATTTAATTGTGATAATACATATATATATATATATATTTAGTTGATTTCGTGAATGTGTAAGAAACAATATGGGGATTTAAGAGTTATATCGATTAGATGGTGCGGATGATAAAATATAATAATTTCTTTAATAATAAAAATATTTCGCATTGGAGATGTCTGGAGCAAACGAGCTCCAACAAGATATAGTAACAATGAACTCAAGACGGCCATGTAGTTTGCAAAAAATTTGAAATTTTCTTGATCTTTAAGGCTAACAAGAAGCTAATCGTAGAATATTTTTGCGTTATTTTAATACTTTTTAAGGGAGTTAATCTAGACTTTAATTATTTGTAATTCCAGAGCTACTGGCGGTCCCCGTAATTATTTCCTATTTTGATATGGTTGTGAAAAAATTAAACGATTTTCAACTGATAAAGACGTATTAAATACTACTCTAAAAGAATAATTAAAAATAAAAACTTAATAAAGCGCGTTATCACAAACTGACTAGTGAGCACTTTGAATAAAAATAACCGAAAGAAAAATAAATAACATTTAATAAATATATACATTTCACGTTTTCTTTTTTTTCTCTCTCCTATGCAGAACGAAGGAAATTTTTATTTTGACGGAAAACGGATTGGATCACAGTCGTAGTGTCTAATTCTTTTGTACATTTTTAATATATGTAATTTAAAGTTTCGAAGGACCAGTAAGTTCGTGATCCAAGTAGAATTTTTTTTTTTTTACTGATGAAAGAGATAAAAACCAAAAATCGGAATACCGCATCTCAAAATTACAAACTCTAATTAAGCGAACTTCGCAATAGAATAAATTTAACGCTTTTAATTTCTTCAGGCGATTTAATTTTACATTTTTAATACAGCTTGCTACAATTTTAAAAATGAACAGCTCGCTCGTGAAATTTAAATAATTTTACCAACCGGCTCACCTGAACCGGATCGATCAACACTCCACTAGATATATATATGATCATCAAAAAGGCTCTGGAACTCGCACGTACGATTTATAGCCCTAATCCGATTCCAATAGTTGGAAGAGTAATGCAACCGTTAAGTTTTGTAATTTCCAAAGAGTTGGAAATTTATTATTAACGTCGATGTAATGAAAACAGTTTTACTTTCAAATTCGTTAACAGTGATATATTTTGTCCTTGCTCAACATACACCTTGAATTATATGTTTAATTACAATAAACACCAAACAGACCAACACATTGAAAACCAGATTTTAAATTATTGAAGAAACGACAGAAAATTAAGTCTTAACATAAATAATCGTAATCTGACGAACGTACCATTTTCTAACTGTTTTAAGATACGATAAGACGGCTTGATAGAGATATCGTTGTCTCTTTTGCTAGCAGTTTTGATTTAAACTAATTTAATTCTCGTAATATTTTATGGAACAGAGATTAGAAGGTCGTCTCGAGCAAGCATAAATTTTAGTTGGTGTGAAATTTCATGATGATTGTTCTAATAGTTTTTGAATTAAATTGAAACACAAACGTTTAAAATAATATTTTTTTCGTTTTGGTACGATAAAAATAACATAACTTTATTGACCGTGTCTTCATTTTGATTTTAATGAAGGCGCCCTTGTCATTATGAATGTTTTTTCGTGTTTCTGTATATTTAAAAATGGAAAAAAAAACAAAAAAAACAGGTACTACGTTTTAATTTCCTACTTTTTGTAGTTAAATTTGGAAATTTTGGCTCATATGAAATTTCTTAATAAAAATTCCTTAGGTTCCATCATTTTCCTGTTATTCATAAATTAGTAGCGTCATAAGCATGAAATTTCAGCTTTCCGTTTCCCTTAGTTATTGCTGTTATTTTAATTTTCATAAGAAACCTCCAAAAATATGAAATTCGAAGCCCATCTATAGATATTTGCTTTTATAAGTTTTTCAACTTTGACAATTTTCCGTTATTTTTAGGTTAGCAGTGTTGTACGTGCCAACTTTTAACTTTCAACCTTTTGCAGTTTTTATCATCGGGTATATTTTAATGTTTACAGAAATATTTTAAAAAATTGGAATTTTTTGGGCTTACTTATAATTTCGTATATAAATATAAATTTAAACTTTTTCATTACACTCTATACGTTTTAATTTTTGAGTGGCGATTTTAAAATTTAACAATGAAAGCCCATTATTTGGGGCTTCGCGTTTCATAATTTTCTTGTTATTAAAAAGTCAGAGATGTTATATCTACCAAATTTCAGATTTCTATCTCATGGTTTTTGCTGGGTATTTCTACATGTTCGTGAAAATAGTTAAAAATTTGTAAGTTTGAGCCTATTTGAGGTTTGTTAAGTATAATTTCCGCGGTTTTCGAACCTGCCCATTTACAAATCTAGTGTGACGCCGCCGTTTCTTCTAAGGTTCAGTTATTTGTCTCTCCAAGTTATTGTGTTGTATGATTTTAGCGGAAATATTTAAAACTTTTGGGTTTGGACCCATTTGAGGCTTGATATTAGGAATTTTTTAGGTTTCATAATTTTTTGTATTTTTCAAGTCAAAATTATTCTAGATCTCTTACGTTTTTTGCTTCAAATAGACGTTTCACTATGGATTTTTATTTTTAAAGTGTTATCTCAAAATTTGACAATTTCAGGCTCGTCTGAATTTAAAAAATTTCGATTTTGTAATTTTTCTGTTCATTTACGGTTGGTGTGTTGCGCATGAATTTTAGCCTTCTTCGATCGATAAATATTTGCTGAGTAATTTAATTGTCTTAACTAAATATATACACATACACATTATAAATAGCGTGTTCGATTTCTCGGGTGTGGTTAATTGTAGAAACCTGAAATTCCGATAATTTGTAGATCTAAATTCGACGAGAAATTTGAAAAATTATAGTTCTATTATCTACATTAGGAGTTACAGCGCCTTCTGAAGTCTGTTTTTGAGTGTTTCGATGGAATCTGCCATATGCACACGGCAGTGCCATTCAGTTCTAACTTAGCTGCATCTACCAACTCGGTTGTTGATAGAGCTTGGAAGTTTTAAAAATTACTCTGATCAATTAATAAAACATCTTTTCACATTTTTCTAGCAATCGAAGTGATGAATTTTATGTTGAGTAGATAAAAAGTAAAAATTACATTTTCCAGTTTATTATTTGCTTGCGAAGACCATAAAAAACTTACTGTGAAATATTTCGAAATTACATATATGGTTTTTTCTGAAGTCAGGGGAAAAGTTAAAAAATCTGGAAAACCGGGAAAAGACAGAGAAATTTATTCGGAAATAAAAAAAGCGGCTACACCGTGTGTGATAGTAGGGTTTTTTAGGAAATTTTTTAAAACTGTATTTTACCCTACTTTTTGGCCCATCTGTTGATATAGGCGATAATCTTTAAAATCCTAATCCTACACATCTGAAACCGATTACGTGTTTCAATTTAATTTCTATTTCGATCGATACGTTTACTTTTCCCTGATTTTAATATAACCTTCCTCATTATTTAAAGAGCCTCCCTTATGAAAAGGTGACTTCAACCTTTCTTAGTGAGAGGAATATTTTACCCTTCAATTTGGACGTATTTGACAAATTTTGTTTTATAACTGTTTTTTTGTTTTTTTGTTTTTTTTTTTTTGGTTTTAATATCAAAATTATTGCTCTGCAATCATAAAAGCGAGACATAGATGTACATGTTTTTGAAAACTTCAATTTTGCTAATATGTCACTTTTTTTGTGAACATTTTTTAACGTTATTCCGCATATGCAATAATAAACAATTCTTAATTTTTTAAGAAATTACCAAAAATCTCGGAATGGTTTTAGGCGATTTTTAAACTTACCGATTGCCTAATCGCTTTCTCCGTAGCATTTTGCGCTCCAAGCATGCACCGGTTTCGATTAACAATTTTCATTTTGAAGTGTAGACAAGAAACTGAGAGATTATTGGAATTTTAATAACATTTCTTGCTCAATAGACGTTCAAACGGAACTTTCATTTTAGAAATATTTCCATTTTTCTTTGTGCATCTTTTTATTTTAAAATTAATTAATTTCTAGTAAAATAAAACGTTACAACAAATTGTTTTCCGAAACCAATAAAATATTACGAAGATTTTCTAAAATATTGTCTAATTATTTTCTGATCAATAATGCTTATTCTGGAATTTCTTTTTTTCTCTTTTTTTTTAATTTTTGAACCATCAGTAATAATTAGAGTTTAATTTGCACGAAAATAAGGGGCGTGATTTAGCGTATAACTTGAAAGAATCAAAAATAATCGCAAAACTAGTATTGTATATAATATCAGGGGTGGATCCAGAAGAATATTTTGGGTGGGGGGATTATATAATTGCGTAAAATTTTTTATGGTAGACGGTAGATTTAAAAAATAGCCCTTCTTCCATAAAGAAAAACAAATAGCGACCTTTTTAGAAATTTAAAAATGTTTTAAAAATACGTAATTATTACAATATTTAATTTAAATTTTATCTTATATTTAAGGGTGAAAAATAAACCGAAATTATAAAATTCTAACTAAAGTGATAGTTTCGAAATAGTAAGAAAGATAGTATTTTTATTAGACTGTTTTTTTTCATTTTTATTAATAATCCGATCCGAATTCTTTGTTCATGAGCAAGTAACAAAAATATATATATTATTCATTGAACTATTTTTAATTAAAATTACAAAATAAATAAAAGCGGCAAAAGATCGTCGACAGTTGTGTTCAAAACAGAATAAAAAAGGAACATTAATGGTTTTATTAGAAAATAGTATTAAATATTAGTTATAATTAAATCGGCAGGTAAAATTCATACAAATCTTTTATAGTATAAATTAAGTTTCTCCGTTATAACAAATTTTTTCATAGAGGTTTTGGTTCTTTGGGGGGGGGGAGCTTATTAGCCCCCCGTGGATCCGCCACTGAATATACATTTACTCTCCATATAGACAACTAAATATCGTATCGGATTTTTTTAATAATCGGAAAAGTAAGAATGGCGACGAATTAATTTTATTCTTTCTTCAACGAGAAGAAAAATTTTTAAATAATTTACGATTTTATTATCGGAATTGAACTGTTTCGGAAATTATGAATAGTTTTTTTCTGTATAGCTCTATTTTTTGTCCAGTAAAGGACTGAACTAGTTCTAAAAACCTGGGAAAATTGGAAAATATTAAAAAAAAAAAAAAAAAAAATAGCTCATATTAGTTTTCCTAGAACTTTTTAACTTTTCTGGAAGTACACGTGTAAAATTAAAATAAACGCCAGCCGCAGTCTTCTTTTAAAGCGATTGGAAGTTTAAGCAAAAACAAAAAAAGAACTTCTATAGCTCCAACATCTAATTATGCTCAGAATTTTTGTTTTCATTTTAAGCTCGGATGGAGAGGTTATCTATTAATCGGCTAATTCGCGCAGCTGGAATAATAATCCGGCGATATTAAAATATTCTTATTGATAAAGTATTTTATACGTATAACGGATAATTACGCATCACTCGTGTAACACTAGAAATTTTTGTTTATAATTACTTTGATATTATCAACAGCAGTTGATCACCACAATTATTTCAGTTTGACCTTGAGATAAGAATAAAGCACGTGTGTCTAAAATCTTTCTACCTCCCCCCACCCCTTTTCGTGCTAATCAATCGGATGATACACACTTCGAATATTGTTCGATTGTCAAATCGATTCGCAAATAATTAGAAACATTTTCAAACCCCCCTCCGTCGTATTTTCGAAAATAGCGTTCCATCATTATGCGGTCAAAAACTTTATTCAGAATTATTAGATATAATACGCCGCTGTTCATTTTGTGCGCCACTTCAATTTATTTTTACGACAAAAATCAATTTAAAAAAAAAAAAGAGTTTCATAAAATTTTATTTGCAACTAACAATATTGACCGGTATCAAAGTTGGAAATGTAAAAGTTTCATATACGATATCGTTTAAACCGTTATATGCTTAAGGTTTAATTAATTACACGATCGGCCATATACTGGAGAAAGATACGTAGAAAACAAATTGCCTCCAGTAAGTTTTTTTTAGTAAGGTTTTGTATATCATCCGAACGATCGATGAAAGTTCAAAAAGTAACATTAAAAATAGGAATCGACTATCGATTCCGTCGAAAATATTTTTAACTGGTTTTCTGAAATACATGTTAAAATATGTCACTTTTAATATGAACAAGTTTTATAGTTCAGGGTCAATCCAATGTTTTTAAGGTCACAAAAATGTTCTTTTTTTTGGACATTTTTCCCAGTTGGTTGTGTATGTAAATATGTAAATAAAATAATTTTTTTTTTTTTATATATTCACTGACTTTAATTTTAAAGTCGCATAGTATTGCAGCATATATACACCCTGTCAAGAAAGTATCGGGAATTGTCAATTTAAATCTCCCGGGTAATAGCTAGGCAGATAATTTTTTTTTTCCAGGTTGGTACAACTGTTTTGTATTATGATGCCTATTTTTAGCGCGATCTGTCAACCAGTGTGTTTACAGCAGCTGTTAAAATCAGTCGACCTTGAAGTGTTTTGTCGAAGTTTTACAATGAGTGAAAATATTGAACAACGTACTTGTGTTAAATTCTGTGTTTCGAACGAAATTTCTTGTGCCGATACACTGAAAATGTTACAGAAGGCTTTTGGTGAATCTGCTTTATCAAAAACGCGGGTTTACGAGTGGTACAGAGCGTTCAAGGATGGTCGGGAGACGGTCGAAGACATGCCTCGCTCTGGACGGCCTTCAACGAGTGTGACCGATGATAACGTCGATAAAATCAAGGAAATCGTTGCTGAAAATTGTCATGTGAGCTTGAGAGAGATGGCTCATGGATTGGGCATGTCACACGAGAGCGTACGTACGATTGTGCACGAAAAATTGGGTATGCAACGCGTTGCGGCTCGGCTTGTTCCGAAAGACCTGAATTTCTTTCAAAAAAAGTACCGAGAACAGGTAGCTGCAGACATGCTGGATCGAGCCAATTTGGATCCTACCTTCTTGGAAAAGATAATTACTGGTGACGAGACATGGGTGTACGAGTACGACACGCTTACGAACCAGCAATCGTCCGAATGGCGGCCAATTGGCGCGCCAAAGCCGAAAAAACCTCGCCAAAGCCGATCGAAAGTGAAGATCATGTTGATTGTTTTCTTCGATATTCGAGGCGTGGTACACTATGAATATGTGCCAGCCGGACAGACAGTCACCAAAGAGTTTTACTTAAGTGTTTTGAGACGTTTGAGAGAGGCTATCCGTCGTAAACGTAACGATTTGTGGGTCGACAATTCTTGGATTCTCCATCACGATAATGCGCCGTCTCACAAAGCCATAATTGTGAATGAGTTTTTGGCCAAACACTCGGTAAATATCATCGAACAACCGCCGTATTCACCAGATTTAGCACCCTGCGACTTCTTCCTATTCTCAAAACTCAAATTTCCGCTACGGGGAATGCGCTTCGAATCGATTGATGACATCAAGACGAATGCGACGCGAGAGCTAAAGGCCATCCCGGAAACCGCCTATCAGAAGTGCTTTGCCGAGTGGAAAAAGCGTTGGCATATGTGCATCGCTTCGAATGGATGTTATTTTGAAGGTGACAAAATAAATTTGGATGAAAATTAAAAATTGTTCGTTTTATTTAACAATTCCCGATACTTTCTTGACAGGGTGTATATGTATATAGTTTATTGTAGAGTAATATTACAAATATGATAAACCCGATATTTGAAGAAAGAAAAAAAATTAAAGCGCTCATGTTAAAAAATTCAGCGTCCAAATGCTGGGAAAAAATTGTGAGGCCATGTTATTAAAGATAGGTAATCATTCCAGCTGTAAGAGGCGACTGGCTTGTCCCGAGGTAGAACGTTTGATCGATACCTTTTGCGACTACTACAGTTCGAAAACTATTGTCTTCATTGTTATTCTAAAAGGCCTGGAACACCTCGTGTTTGTCGCGAATTTATGTTGAATTTACGTGTGTGAAAACGGCATTTTATTTTCATAATATACTACACACCTATATTTCCAAGTCACCTGTTGAACATATTTACCGGTACAAAGAGGAGTTACACGTACTGTTAACGGATATCCTCGTCGGTCATTATACGGAATACGTTTCTCAAGAGTAATTTAATTTTTCGATAAAAATCGATGAGTTTAATTTAATTTTTCATATAAATAAAAAATGTCAATATAACCGCAGTATAAAAGTTGCTTTGCGTGTCTACTTTCTCCATTTCATTCTGAAACTATGTAACGTTAATTTTTCTAGGTTTTTAACATATCATCCGAAGTGTGTCATAGAACATGCTCGTGACTTTTACGTTTCTTCCTGAAGATTTTTTTTTATTTTTCTTTTTAGTTGAAATACAAGATTAGAATATAGCGGCAAAATTTATTAACGCTGGTGATTGGAGGTTTAGCGGGAAAATATAGTTTTAACGTGTTGGCTCAAGATGATGACATTTACATAGAAAATTATGCAGAGTGTAAGATGAAAGTGATATTGCGAATTTACTGAGAATAGAAAAATCGTAATGATCGTGTTGATAAAAAAAAAAAAAAAAAGATAAAAGCACCAGTGTTGTGTTGGGGGGCTACTAGGGACCTTCTCGACAAATAAACGGTACTTTTTTCTTTTTTTTTGGAATTACGAAAGTATTAAAATCGCACGCAGTCGACAAATCGTAGCTCTGCCCTTGGCTATTTTTTTATTCTTTTATATTAACGTCAGTAACAGTTTCTTCGGTTATTTTGATGTTGAACTTCTTAACATAGCCAAGACTGTGATGTCGAAGAATTCACTTCTCTACGTCAGAGTATGTAACAGTTACGAATAGAGTTTATATCCTAATAATTGTGAAATGCGCATAAGGCAAAAAAAAAAAAAAAGAAAAAATACGACATCTGTGGCGCTACTCAGCAATTCATGGTGTAATCATTTTCGTTACATTATTCGAAAGAATTTATGTAGCGGTGTCAAGTTAGCCATGACGGAATTTTAAAATCAAATTTAACTAAACAAGTTGTGCTGATAATAAAACATTTTGTAACGCGCAGTATTAGTAAAAATTGATCTGGGAGGCTAACTTGTCAATAGCCCCCCCCCCCCTCAAAAAAATGAGGATTTTTAAAAAGTAATTATGTTTATAAATGACAATAGTTTTGTGCCGAATTGTGTCTATAATGAAAAAAAATGTATGTTGTGCTACACTACAAAAAAAACATTGGTTTTAAGGA
Organism: Icerya purchasi; assembly: GCA_039619475.1. NCBI lineage: Eukaryota > Metazoa > Arthropoda > Insecta > Hemiptera > Monophlebidae > Icerya > Icerya purchasi. The sequence continues at coordinate 552,106,462 of CM077115.1, forward strand.
TATTGGCAAAAGCTTCGACAAATTTTCGAATTTTTCGGGAATAATCTATTTTATTCGAAGATTTTTATTGATTCATGTCGCATTATATCAATAATGTACTTCTAATTTTCCTAGATCTTTCAATTTGCCCCAAAATGTCGCTGGTCCCTCAAAATTTTTTTTTGTAATAAGTTTCTATGAAATAGTAACAACATGTATAGGTAGATTGCCAATACCTTACCATGAAATTAAAATATGGTTATTAAGATTTAACTTTATTATGCGCCTCATAAAACGGCATCGTATTTTTTCTAATAGTTTTATTTACATGTATTTTGTCGATATTATTTGTTTTTGTAATTTTGTGTAATTGTTTTATTTATTTGAGAGATTTTTTATGTAAATTTAAATAATCTGTTAATGTTATCATTATTTCCTTTTTTTGTTAGTTAGCCCCCCCCCCCCAGATCAGTTTTTAATAATACTGCGTGTTACAGTGCGTTTTTTTTTGTTTTTTTTTCTATCAGCACAATTCGGCCCAAAACTATTAATATCTACAGGGGCATAATCACTTTTAAAAAATCCTTCATTTTTTTATTTTTTTTTTTACCGTCCGGTTAACCCCCAAAATCAATTTTGACTAATACTGCTCGTCGCAGTGCGGCACAAATTTTTCTATTATCAGCATAACTTGACGCAAAACGAGCACAATTTGTTTAGTTAAATATTTGGTATTTTGAAATTTCACCACGGGGGGCTAACTTGACACCACTAGCGAATGTTTTTGGTGTACCACATAGTTCAGTAGTAAATAGCAAGTATTTTATGATTGTTACATACGAAGGTTGTCGCAGTAGTTGTTGCACCCTGAATTCGATTACAGAGACGACGGAAATTATTACAATTATTCGAATAATCGCTAATAGTCAGGTGGAAGGCAATGGCAAACCAGCACATGTACGAGCACACTAGTGACACACTTAGGTCTACATTTTTGCGTATCGATAACTCAAACATTTACTAATCGATACAAAACGGAGTATCGCGTGTACGCTCACGTTTTGAATATAACAATTGTCATGAACGGTACATTTATACAACTAGAACGTACAGATAGGTAGTCGCCTACGCTCGGAAACTGAGTGATAAAAAAGGGGATTACACATTTATACGTTTCAAATTCGCGTTTTTTAATCGTTTCCGCTTTTAATAATTTACCTAATATAATAGCGCATATCGGAAGTCTTAGAATTAATAATTTGGAAAAGAATTTACTAATTTCTAAATTTTTCAAATTAACGTTAAATGATTTATTTTGGTGTACTTTTTTTTTTTTTTTTACGCGTTAGTAAGCCGTGAGATGCAACTGCGATTAAACGAATGAACACCGTTTCTGGAACTGTTTACTAGCGCATAAGAAACACTCTCCTGTAATAAGCAAAGAACAAGCTGATTTTTTTTTTTTTTTTTTTATTTAACCCCCTCTTTGAGCATGTCAGCAACGGATCTTCGTCCAGAAACGACACGAGGGAAAAGAATCAGTTAGATGTAGAGTCGGTGTCAAATATTGATAGAATGAAAGAATTAAGGATCGGAACAACGGGGAGATCGACGGAAACGATAAGATATACGAAGCGCAATAAGGATTAGGGAGTTTGAGTGATAACAGATCGCGGCATACAAAGAAGTAGATTACATTAACGAAGGATGGACATTCAAAGAAGATAAGGTCAGGATCACAGACGACTTCGTCATCAGGATGAAGAAGGCAACTAGGGGATAGAGCGAGACGAAAACGAAAACATAAGGATGGAAGAAGGATATGATTGAGACGTACACGGATAATGGAGGCAATAACAGAGTGGCGAAACGAAGGAAAATTGTAAAACCCAATTAGGTTGGATGGAAAAATAAAAGGAAGAAAAAGCTGATCTTGGTTTTAATATTAACGTGATTTAGAAAAGTTGCACGACCACGTCACACTTGTCCACGCGTGAAACGCAATAATAAAACACATACCTGTCTTTAAAATTACCTTATTTCAATACTTTTACTACGAATCCCTGTCTATAATAATACATGAATAGGAACCACTCGAGAAAAAAAAAAAAAAAAACTGTAGCCACTGATAAAAAGTAGAACATATTATCCTAGAATGGAAAGCTGGTTCGATTTTTTCTAGACTAGAAAGAACGAAAGAAAGAAAGATTTATTTGCATAAACAATAACATTGCACTCGTGACTTAGTTGTTAATATGTGTACCGACACGAGTCTTACCACATAACTAAATTAATGGATATACATATAAATAAGACATGATATGCGACATTTAAGTTAGTAGGAAAAGAACCAAAAACCTACTACAGGAAACTTCAAAGAGAATATATCAAATTCGTACGGTACCAAAGCAACCCGATTTGGAGTTGATTCTTTTTTTTTTTTTTTTTTTTTTTTTTTTTGGCGCGTCAGAGGACTAGCAGAATGATGAAATGTAAGAATTAGCAGGTTACATCAGGAAGCGATTAGGGATAGAAGAAATGACGATAGCGAATGCAGGAACAACAAAAGGAGATGGAAGAGCAAGAATGTATTGAGCACAGTAAGGAGTGGAGAGGCCAAGGCCAAGCAAATTGAAATAAATACAAGAGTATTCGAATAAAATGTGGTTTGCATCACAGGCCAAATTTATGATAAGAAGATGAAAGGGACACAAAGGGGAGAACTGAACAATTTCAAAACAAAAGAGATAAACAGAAAGCAGACTATGATTAAAGCGAAGGCAAACTATGGAAGAAATAACAGAATAGCCGAAGCAGGGAAAATTATTAAACCAGGAAGAAGGGAGTGGAGAGGATTGCAGAGCAAGGTAAAAAAAGTCATAGTGCGAACGATAAAGAAGAGGACAAAGACTTCGGGAGGGGAATCTGTTTATATGAAACACGACCATTTATGCAGCTAAACATGCCAAAGAGTCGGCAAGATGGTTTTTCCGGCAATGCCGCAGTGACCCGGAATCCAAAGCTTAGGATGGAATTCTAATAAACTATAAATCAGGGAATGAATATAAAGAATAATAGGATCCGACAAGGGTTTAGGGAATGGCGACGAGATTGCTAATAAAACGCTTTTCGAGTCGGAGCATAGGAGGAATTTCGATAAATTGAATGTTGAGGATATAAAAAGGATAACACGTAAAATAGCCATGGATTCGGCTAAAAAGATAGAAATCATTAATGAAGGGAGTTAAAAAGACTCAAAATAGTTGATATCAGGAAGAATAAAAGCAGTTCCGACACCTGAAGCATATTTTGAGCCATCCGTAAAAACCATGTTGTGAGCTGAAAAAAGTGAGTGCAGAGTTTGGTTAAATTCGTTATGTACTACAGGAAGTAGAAGAGATTTAATGTGAGAAGGGAGAGACAATAGCGTAGGAGGGGAGCACGACGCAGTTCTAAGAAGAGCTGTAAGTGAAGTGAAATATGGGAATTTGTTATAGGGGGAGATAAAGTAAGAAAAAAGAACAAGTCGAGAAGAGATGCAAGAAAGAATTGGAATTTTACGTGGAGAGAAACGCCAAAGTTGCGTGTATTTAAAGTTCGTTAGCTTTTATTTCGCGAAAGAAAAAAAAAATGGAATTTTGAAAAGTTCAGTTAACATTTTTGGATATTAAAAAATAGCGTACGTAATTAACGATTTGGAGATCAAAAAAAAAAAAAAAAAAAAAAAAGTTTATATGTTAAATTAAGGCATTCTGTTGTGAAATAAAGCGGCTTTAGAAACAAAAGATGATTTGTTTATCGTGATGCGCGAAGAATAATGGGCCAGGATTTCATCGGATATTATTGTGGACGGTCACAAAAATCATTCCAATAAGAAGCGATATTTGAGGTTAATCGTATAAACGAGCACGCCATTTCTAGTGGCCGTACGAGAAGTGAACAGGCTGAATTCCGCTGGGTCCAGAATAGCGCGAAAACTTCGGAGCTGCCCAATAATTGCAGATTTGGCACGGTAATTTACGCCGGACAGCGAAAAATTACTCGCGATAATTTTGTTACGCTCGGAGGCACAAATTAATTATTAGGCAATTAAGGAAGTTAATACATTAATTAAAGTTGCACGGGAAAACATTAGCACCAACTGCCTTGTTACATTTTTTTGACAATTTCAGGATGAACCCGCGAAAATGTGAATTCCGGTCGCGGTAATAGCTTTTTATGTGTTTGCGTGCCGGGGAGGAGAGGAATCTTGAGTTGTCTGTGTTACAAACACTAAATGCAAAGTTATATGTTCTTTATCGCTTATGCCAGAATTATCGACAGATATTAGAATTATTCATGAGTTTTCGTAAAAAGTCTGTGTAATTATCAAAAAAATTATCGGCAGTAGTTCCAAAGAAAAACATCAAGTACGCGTGGTAAGACTTGATCTAATGGCCCGCAAAAAAAAATGTCAAAAAATTTGTTTTAAAAATTACGGAGAAGTTCAAAATATTAATGCAATTAGTGCAATAATATTATGTAATGGCCAGATATGGTAACGAATGAAAGAGTGAAACATGCAATATGAAGTAGTCAAAATTGTGAGATGGTTCATCATGAGTATAGGCGAAGGAAGAAGTGAATTAATGGACACTTAACAACCGGCTCCTATAGTACGTGATAGTTAATTTTGTGTTTTTTTTTTTCTTCAGCTGATCATAATAGATTTTAGGAAACCCTACCCCGTACAAAATTATTATTTTTTCTTCGTCTAGTTTTTTTTTTTTTTTTTTTTTTTTTTTTTGAAAAATATGTATTTATTATTTTTTATATACGAAACTTTCGTCAAGCTAAAACGTTTGTCAACGAATTATCCTATTGAACACTTTACCATCTTAAATTAAAACTTATACATATACATAATCGTGTAATATTTACTAGTCTTAATCTATGTTTTTACTTATCAATAATTAATGAATCTATTTCTATCTTCTATATTCAAAGTTTTTTTTTTCTAGTTTTTTTGTTGCGCTTTGTAATTTTATTTTGTGTTTATTATTTTTTTTATATTTTCTTCTTCCTGAAGCCATTCCTTTATTTTCCTTTTTCTTTCCCCTATTTTTTCTTTCTCTATTATTTTTTTGGGTATTTTATTCAACATCTGAGTTATAATATATTTATCCGTTTGCTAATCTATGTTCTTGCTAACGGTAGTTGGTACGAAAGTTTTTCCCTCAACTCGTATTCCGTGTTTATTCTTTCCTCCAATTCAATTTTCTTTTTTGCTGATATGTACCCCCATACGTTCAGTAATAAGTACATTCCTCTTATGCTCATTACGTCTTCTTTTTTAATTATTTCACTATCGGTTTCTCCCCTTAAGGATTTCCTATTAATTTCAAGCATTTAATTTGCAGTTTATTTATTTTCCCCAAGTATAGTTTTCTCGCCATATGCCTGAATTCCATATCTGATCCTCGACTCTACTAGCGGCGCATAATAAACTAATTTTAATGTTTCATTTGTTGCACATTTCTTTAATGTATATAAAGCTGGTAAAACTGCTCTTATTTTCTTTGCAATGTATTCCCCATATATGTATGTCCCATCTTAAGTGTTGGTCCATCATTACTGTCCAAAAATGTTTATGCTGCGTTACTAAGTCTAACTTTCGACAGTTTTTCATTTCGCATTCATTTCTTCCTCCCTAATCGAGTGTACACATTCGTTTGAGTGCATTATTATATTTGGACAATACAAATCGGAGCTGTCTCTATTTTTCCGCGGTACCATTAGTCTTTTTTACATTTATTCTTAGACTTTTATCGTATGCCCATTTACTTATTGTTATTAGATCTTTTTGCATCCTTATTTCTGCCTCTTCAACATCTTTATGTGACATAACTATTGGTATATCATCCGCGTACGAGACCACCTCACTGTAATTTAATTCCTTACATAGACCGAAACTTACATCGGTGAATCAATTTTCAGACGAGATTATGAATCAGCTTCAAAATAATTCTATTTGCATTTGGATATATTTCAGAGTTGAAATATGATTACACCTATTTCTCTTATTACTTACATGGCTGTGAAATAAATCAACTTTTAAAGTAATACATATGCGTGCGCCGAAAACTTTAAAGGAAATTTGAAAAACCAAAAACTTTGTACCCTTCTTCTACAGCGTTCAATTTATACTTTTTTCTTTGTTTTTTTCTGATCGTTCATTGTGGTTATTTTAAATATACCTATATTTTAAATTTAAACTAAATCACCATACGTTTCTACGCCAAAATTTAATTACTGAATACGTACTCGGGTTCGCACTTAATTAATCAGTTAGGTAAACACTTTGGTTTTTTGAATAGATCGACGGTAACAATTAAAATATAGGAAAATATTTTAAAAAAAAGGGGGGGGGGGAGTTCAATTAATATCGTTGTTGCTTAAATAAAATTAGAATTTATCTGGCCGTCATCAATGTGCAGTTGTTACTTTTTAGTTGGTTTTTATCGGTAGAGTAAAATAAGTCTATGGTCTTCTGAAAATAAATAAATAAATAAATAAAAAATGTAACTTACTAATTTTATGTGCTACCTTGATACAGATCGAATAACGGCCATATAAAAGTTCTCGTATCTTTTCAAGGATATTGTAAGTTAAGTTTTTAATTTTTATTTCATTCTCCTCTTTCAATAGTTCTCATTACTTTCTTTATAATCATTTTTAATCTTCACTTTCTCTTCGTATATCTAAGTATGATCACTTCTTGCCTTCTTTTCATAACACCGCTTGTTCTCTTTTATCTAGAAGCTACACACCTTTCCTTTCTTTCTGTTTCCATATTTTTACTTCAAAGCCTAATTTCTGAATTTTACCAGCATCTCTTTGACATATTTCCTATCAGTAATGCCAAGCCCATGAAATAACGACAGACAAGAAATAAACTCGAAGAAGCTTAATCGATTAATGCGCTAACTTTTTGAACGTTGAGCTATCCTTGAAAATTTCATAGTATTTACATTTTGTGATTTGATATAGTACTTTTAAAGTGAAAAATAAAAAAAGGCTTATTTATGAAACAGAATTAAGTATTAAATTTTAATTGGAAATAAAAAGATGTAATACGATGAAAAAATGAACATCTTGAATTTTTAAAAAATAAAGAAATTACCTCAATAACGAAACATAAATTACACATCTGATTAAAAACATTAAGTTGTTTCCTACAATGTATTTTTTACATGATCCTCTATATCTAATTTATCGAAATTCGTCATATGCTCTGATTCGAAAAGCGTATTATTAGGCATCTCATCTCCCTTCCCTAAACCCTCGTCAGATCCTATTATTGTTTATATTCGTTCCATAATTTATAATTTATTAACATCCCGTTCTATCCTAATTGACCTACTCTGCATATCGGGCCACTTCGGCATCGTTGGTAACGATCTTGCTGATTCTTTGGCATGTCCAGCTGCAGTAAATGGCCATTTCATAGACAGATTCTTCTCCCAATGTCTTTGTCCTCTCTCTTATCGTTTTCACCATGACTTTTGGACTGATCTTTATCCGTCTCTTTTCTCCAATTCTAACACTCCTCTTACCTTGCTATACAACCCTCTCCATCCACTTCTTCCTGGTTTAATAGTTTTGCCTGCATCAGCCGTTCTGTTGTTTCTTCCATAATTCGTCACCGCTTTAATGTGCTTCCTGTCTCCCTCTTTCGTTTTAATATTGTTCAGTCTCCCTCTTCCATCCTCCTATCTTAAATTTGACCTGTGATGTAAATCACCTTCTATTCGAATGTTTTTCTATCTCCTCGGAGCGCGCAGTCCTTTATTCTAATTTGCTTGGCCTTGACCTCCTGACCCCTTACTGTGCTCACTACATTCTTGCTTTTCCTTCTCCCTCTGTTGTTCCTGTATTGGCTACCTTCATTTCTTCTGTTTCTGATCGCTTCCTGATGTAACTTTCAAATCCCTACGTTTCATCATTTGTTAGTCCTTTGTGTTGGGTAAATGTCCTGTGTTGACGCGCCCAAAAAAAAAAGAAAAAAACCAATAGTTATATTTTAAAAAAGAGTAATTCCCTATTTTTTTTGTAACTACTAACTGATCGGATTTTTTTTATAGCGAAATCGTTTTTGTTACATTCCGCATCTCTAAAAACACATTTTAGTAGGACTTTAATTGTTCGGTCCACCCTGTGTGATTGCAGTAGATCAGCTTTTAATATATAATACTGATAAATTTGAAATGACTCGTTAGGTAAATGATTCAAATATAAATATATATATATATATATGTGTGTGTGTGTGTGTGTGTATATATATGTATATTATAATCAAAATTTACAACGTAACTCTTAGGCCGGCCCCCATTAGATGTTTGTAACGAAAAAATGACCCAATTTGATATAATAAAAAAAAAAATACAACCAATAATTTTACCATAAATTTTATTAAACTACCAGAACAGAGCAGAACGTATATTTAGCTAAGTACAGTAGTACAGTATTTACAAACAAAAATGCGTATCAGCTCGAAAGAGACTTAACCGCATTACATTAGTGTGATAAAATAGAACATTTACGTATTGTTAACAAAAATATAAATACTATACAAAAAAAAATACAAAGGACAAAAAGAAAAAGTATAACAAAAAACCCAAAATGATCAAAAATTTACCATTGAAAACATTACTTAACAGCCTTCACTAACTAAATTGTGTTTAATCCGACGATGCTTATATTTAACATACATCCAGGTTAGTTACTCGGAATTATAATCGCCTATATTCCTGATAAGCATATTGCTATGGTAGGAACAGCGATGAAAAAAATTTTTTGCCGTATTAATTATAAAATCTTTTATATAAGGCAATTGTAACCAGTCATGCATATTATCTATTTTAGTCCAGCGGGGAACGTTTAAAATACACCGACAACACCTATTTTGTAGTAATTTAAATTAATTAAAATCGGAGTTTGAAATCGAGCACCAAACTTGAACTGAATAAGCCAATATTGGTCTAATAATGCTTTTATAGATAATAAGCTTGTTTGTAATGTTTAAGTAAGATCTCCGATTGATAATTGGCTACAAAGCTGCAATGGTTCTATTTGTTTCCGCTTCAGCGTATTTTAAGTGTTTCTTAAAAGATAATCTTTTATCTAGAATTACACTAAGATATCGAACATGATTAGCTAGTCCTGGTGACATTAATAATCAATTGTCTTGGAGGGATGGGATATCTACGAGTAAAAAGTATTGCTTCTGTTTTAGTTGGATTAATTTCAATTTTCCATTTTTCCAAAAATTTTAAAACCCGAAATCTGTGCAGCTGTAGACGATTATAAATGGTAGACATTCTATACGAGCTACAGTATAATATAGTAGTATCATCAGCATATAAAGCTAAACTCGTGAGTTGCAACTTAGGGAGATCGGACAAGTAGACTGAAAAGAGAAAAGGCCCCAGCACACTACCTTGAGGAACTCCTGTGACGGCAGTTTTAGTCATTGATTTACCATCTTGTAAAGAAACGTAAAAAGTTCTATTGCGTTAGTAACTTCTAATTAATTTGATTAAATATCTTAGAGAATTATATTTTAACATTTTGTAGATCAGCCCGTCGTACCATGTCGAATGCTTTTGCAATGTCAAATAGAATTAATCCAGTGTGTTTGTTTATATTAAAGTTATGCGTCACATGATCAGTAATCCTAGCAACTTGATGCGTAGTAGAATAACCTGGTCTGAAACCAAATTGCTCTATTAGAAGTATGTTACTACACTATCGGCGAAATTACGAAGCCTGTGTAGCATAACTTTTTCCGCTATTTTGCTTAAATTGTTAAGTAAACTTATTCACTTGAAAAGAGTCTTTGCCTGGTTTAGGTAATATCATTGGATTTTGGCTACTTTCCAGAACTTTGGAAAATAGCTGAACCTAATTGTAGCATTAGTTATGTGCGTTAACTCTAGTGTACCCCCTTCCGAGGAATCTTATTTAAGATTTTTGCCGGGATATTATCATCACCGCAAGAGTTTTTTTGCTTTAGATTTCTCGAGGTACCTAAATATTTCAGCAGGTGAGGCAGGACAAAACTCAGAATGAAAAATAGGAGAACCTGTAATGTTATTGAAAGCAGAACTAGTTAGTAAACGTTTTTACTAGTAACTAAATTATTTTGATATGTAGACGCAAGACGCGTGCTCGTTTTATGAATATCTGAGTAATACTCGGCTAACGAGTCCGTTTTTGCTTGATCCTTATACACATACGTATTAAGATCAGAATCAAATAGCAGTGGAATCACACTCCGTATAGCTGTTACTCTATGCCTCAAACAAACTTTCCATAAACTTTTATCTTGTGTATTAACATTTGTCAGAAATTTTTGAAATTTATCATTTTTGGTTTTTCTAAGTACAAATCTGACTATTTTTGTTAAGAATTTGATTACAGGTTTCGGATAACCAATATTAAAGTGAAATCGGTATTTTGTGTAAATCCTCCGAACATTGTTTTTAAGTTTAATTATATTACGGACAAAACTCGGAACATAAACTTGTGGGAACATCTGACACGTCTTTTTTTGTATAAATAGATTAATATTGTCAGTAATTAATTTAGTAAAGTTATTCAACCTGCTATCAATATCAGAATTATCTTCAATTGATTGATTTAAATGTTATCTGAGATATATTTTTTGAAACTATCCCAATCCGCATTATTAAAGTCTAGATACGACCTACTATTTAAGAGCGGTTTTACATTATTAATATTGGTAAAAATTGGTTTATGATCATCAGAGATAAGATGATCAAACGTAACTGGGAGTTTTGCACTAACATTTTTTGCTACAATTAGATCTAAAACACACTGCATCGAAGCTGATTTGAAGAAGGAAAGTAAGTAGGTTCCCGAGGAGCCATTATTTAAAAAATTATCCCGAATGGACATATTGAATAATATATTACCTGCTAAATTGTTGTTGAAGCAACCTCTCATATTCTACTTTTAGCATTTAGATCGCCAACTAAAATAACCTTTGAATGTAAGTTAAGAAGTGATCTAATGTCATCAGCAAATTTTTGTGTAAATCTAGGTGGCTTATATATATGTACGGCGCAAACAACAAACGAGTTTAAATTTTGATTAACACGACATAAAAAATCAAAATATATTTTAACAGCAATGCACCATTGTACGTGCATTAAACGAGGTAAACGCAGTAAGACATGTTTAATATTATTGTTTATAATTAATGCTACTCCACCACTTCTACGATTAACATCTTCCGTATACAATTTGAAACCAGGTAATTTAAGGTTATATGAAGAATGCAATTTGGTTTCGGAAAGGGCAGTTATGTGAATCTGGGTTATTGCAAATAAATTCATACAATTCCTCATACTTATTAACGATTGAGTTACACAATTCCAAGCAACTAGTCGTATCCCGTTATTATTGACAATCATTAGTCACAATTAAAAATAATTCTTACTTATAATTTCCGTAACCTTACCGATTCGAAACAATTGCAACATAATGCAGCCGCATATACTCGTAAATAATACTTTTTTTGGGGTTTCCGTGGTATTATTAAATTAGTGTCTTTACATGCTTAAACTTATCGGGTGGGACTTCTTATTCATCAACCTGCACAGTAATAAGAAGAGGTGTATTCATTATGTTTCCAAAAACGAAAACGGAACGACGAACTGTGTGCAATAGCGAAGAATTTGCCACATTTATACATGATGATACGTCTTTCAGTTCGAAAACAACAGACGTATATAAGTTTGAGGCATTTAATGGCATTTTAAGTCAATCGTCTCTATTATACTAATACAAAAATAATAAGAAAAACGAAATTATCCAAAGGGAAAACGTTTTTTCACGTTTTTTGACGAATACTCAGATTAAATGTTCACTGATTTTCATCGTTATTCATCATATGGTACCTAAGTAGAATGGTACTCTTTCTAATGGATAAAGAATCAGTAAAATCGGTGTCTATATAGATATGAGTTATGCGCGAACATGCAAAAAAATGAAAAAAAGAAAGAAAGATGAACGTATAAGCTCCTTCTTTTTGGAAGTTGGTAAAAATTAAAATATAACAAACGTTACATAAAACTGGGAGACTTTTTCTAATGGAGGCCGGCCTAAAAATTACGTTGTAATTAATATACACATACACGCAGGCCCTCCATATGTATGTGTGTATTTGTACGCGTTGTGTATGTGTGTATTTGTACGCGTTGTGTATGTATGTATGTTGCATGCATGATATTATAGTCTGTCAAGCGGAACAAGTCCGTTCTTAAAACAACCGAAATAGCGTATGTAACGAATTCAGGGAACCTCAGATTAATTTTCAGTCCATCGTGTATCACTATGTGAATACCACGTGATCCGTCTGGATCAGAACAGGTCAGAACAAAACGGATAGACGTATAATACAGATGAAAAAACTGCTTCCAGGAAGAGGAGGAATAACAGGAAAGGGTGACAATGTAATTTTTTTCGGAAATACTGAAATACGCGACATGCCCTGTTATAGTACATTCCTTCGAGCAACACGCTCGGCAACGAAACTCGAACGGACTTCTAGTGCCAAAATTGAGATCAGGTTCGTTGCAATTAAGATTAAGGTATTTTCCATTTGGCATATTTCTAAGAAATTTATATTGGAATTTTTACCATTTGTCAAAGTTATCTCCAAATCTCTTTATACACAGTATATTATTCACCTTTTGTTTATTCGCTGTTGTTTTTATCGAGTTTATGTATGTATGTATTAATGGCGTCGTCTTTACGCCGGAAGTAATCGTTATGAAATATGTTACGTTTTTTTTTTTTTTTTACGTTATCAAATAAGTGTCCAACCAAAATCGAAATAAAATCAGAACTGATTGTTGCGCGTTCCGTAATTATTTTTTTTTTTTTTTTAATAATGACGTAGTCATCGTAATGTACTTTGCTATAGGCGTTGTAGAATTTTCATTTGGAGGCCCAGAGGATTTCGCAATAATGCGGTCCGAAAGTTCGAGTTTTATATTTATGTGTGTGTGTTTATATATATATATATATTATATCAAAATCTAGTGTTTTTTGTTCAAGGGCACATCGTGGCTAAACCTCTCGATTGATTGACTTCATACACTTTCAACATATGGTAACTGGGTTGCGAGAGTGATATAAGTTCGGGTGGATGCGCCGCAGAGTTTTTGATAGGGGAGGGACAGAATTTAAAATTTTCAAATTATCTACTTCCGTTATTCGTGCTCTTTTAATAATTTGTATCCTGTATCTTAAAGCGTTTAAGAATCTAACGTTATATTCTTCTTACCATTTCTTTAGGCTAATGTTCTTGTTGACAAACCCATAAAAAAAAAAAAAAAAAAAAAAATATTAAATGCATGTACAACTGTAGAGTTTCTGCAGTATTTAATTTTAGAATTGTATAAAAACGTTGAAATGCTTTGCAAAAATTTTTATTTAATACAGTCAAAATATTTATGTAGTTACGCAGTTTAGTAATTACATACGCCGTGTATTGAATATTTCATTAGAATATTTTGCTAATAAATGTACATACACCTTTTATGTGTAACAGAAAAATGCTGGCAAGCGAATGGGTAAATAGTTTATTGAAATAATACGAGAATAACGAAATGCTAAAGAGTCAATTAAAGCGCGATAGCAGTGATCAAAAAATGTGTATTATCAAAAAAAAACCAGACATGCGCGGATGAAGCCGCGAATAGCAAACCAGGTGTATATGTAAAAATTAAAAATAATGAAAATTTCGATAACACAGATTTTCAAGGTTTTTGTTATATTCGGAGTGTAGCTCTGGATCTGGATATCATAGAAATTTATATATTACATTTACGTTTATGATGCAGGGATATATTTAAAAATATGAATATCATTTTACTATTAATAACCATATATATTTTGCTGTTGAATCGGAATTATTTAATTATTTTTAAAGTTCGATGTTGAATAACCTACGTGGAAGATTAATCATCTCAAAGCCAAGGTTAAACGGAATTAATTTTTGTAAAATATGGCGTTAAAAATTGTCATAGATGTTATGCGAATAAGTAATCGTTCCGTTCAGGTTAAAGCTTGTGGAATATTTAGTAAGAAGAGATACGACATTCAAAAAAGACATGAAACATGTCGCTGTACAGCTTCATCATTAAGATGAATTCAGGGAGGATGTTAAGAAGAAAAAGAAAACAGGAAAAAGGTAGGGCTAAACAAAATCATAAAACTAGGATATACATATATATATATATGTACATGGCGTACCCAGAAATTTTGAGAGATTTTTTTTACAAGTTTCATTATACAGTTACACATGCCTCATGTAAATTTCGTGTGCTTAAATGTGATATATATATATATAATAACAGTTACATAAAGTATGTACATGAATTTTTGAACTTACTGACTGTAGTAGCATAAATTTATAATACACGAGTGTTCACAATAGATTCTACACAGCGTATGATTTAAAAATCTGTGAAAAGTAAACAGAGTAAGAATAACAGGTGTCTCTAGAAATGCTAAAGTTTGTTTAAAAAGAAATTGCAGACCTCTTTTTCGTTTTATCATGAGCTCGCCCATATAGGCAGTGGCCCAAGAACAGAAGACAAGAGGGGAAGGAGGCTCAGATCTTTACACGATCAAAATTACCGGGACAGAAAGGAATCAAGAACTTGAATAACACAGGGAGAGAATAAACGAAGCACCGTATGGAGTGCGAATACCGTTTAACAAAAGGAAGGAGTAAAAAGAACTTTGTTCAGTTAAAAGTGACGAAGAAACAATCGAGGTCACAAATAAAGTAGTTGTTGTGCAATGAACAATAAGGAGACGGTACGAGAGAAAATCGGAAAAGCAAGGAAGAAAGCAAACTGTGCCCAAATCGCAGGGAAGAGTAGAGCGACGCTTAGAAAGAAAGTCAAGAAACCCAGGGAAGCCGTGAAGGGTGAATAGACAAGAAAAAGGAAGCCGGGTTAGAGAATAAGGAGGCGTAAGAGTTAAACCAAAGTTCGGAATGAGCAGCTGAAGACAGAAGGGTAATAGTGGAAGGTGAGAAAACAGGAAAAACCTATCACAAGAGGAAGATGACGTCTCGATTTTCGAGCAAACATATCTGTAACGAAGAAACGGTTATTTATTGTCTATATATTCGCATTAAATAAAAACTGATCAATCGGTCTTCGATTGCAGCAGAGCCACGATTTAATCCTCCATAATATAAAAAATAAACATTGAGTAATAACAGAAACGTTATTGTGAACTCTATGACTCTATTGATCGAGGAATAATGTGTACTCCGGTAAATTATCAATTGCTCAGCTTTTGTAGTGTTGGAGGAATGATCATCCAAAAGTCCATACCAGCTTCCTGCTTTATGATGGACATTTTGAATTCATTGTTTTTCATTCACTTACTTTCATAATCGTTATAGACTGATAATTTTTAGAGTAAATCTTAAAGCATAGAAGTAATATTAACGCATTATTTTTCGAAAATTTCAGTTTATATAATTTGTTAAGAAATATGCAAATATGGAATGAAAATATTACGTTAGAAGTATTCTTCCGTTGTTAAAGCTGGAAAAAGAATACGATTTTATGACGCAAAACAATATGTGGCATTCTTATTCGGATGATGCAGTTACTTGCGACGCCGATCATGTGTTCTTCCACAGTGTTTATCTTTTTCTGTGGTGCGTTCTGCCTTGTATTCTTATTTGTTGAAGCTTGAACTTCCTACTCCTTATTGTGCTTCCTATATCCTGTGCTTTCCTTCTCCACTAATTATTCCTGCTATTTGTTCCTTTTTAAATAAAATTTCTGATCGGATTAAAATATAACCGACTTCTTTCCTTACCTTTTGTTTCTGGGTAAAGGTCCCTCCTTGCTTGGTTGATGAGCCCCCCTCACAAAGAAAAAAATAAAATAAAAACAAAAAAAATTACGATCATCCACTATTAGACATTTCTGTTGCTTGTTCACAAATTTTTTTGTACGATGAATTTAAGTATTTTTATCGCGTCACTGATTCACTTCAGTATTTCTCAATATCCAGTTTAAAAGATCAAAGTAAATTGGTTCTAATGTAACGGAAACCATAGTTATTGGTAAAGAAATAAAAGTTACGACATGTCGATGAAAATTTGTTTAGTATTCCCACTGATGGATAATAATGCCTGTATTTACTTTCGGTCTACTTTTTTTAAAAAACAACGAGAGAATAATTTGTACTAAACTAGTTTAAGCTAGATTTTCTTTAAGGAATTTATTAATTGATTTAATTGTTCCTGCTGAATTTTAAAATGCAACTAATTACGAAAAGATTTAATTGATAGGAAGCACATTGCACGAATAAAGAATAACCTTTTAAACTATACTCCTTTGCCAGTCATAACAGAGCATTACATCTTGTCGGAATAAGTAAATTTATATCCAAACGAAATTCCTCACGGTTTGTTACAATCGAATAAACGACTTTTTCTGCACTTAGATTATTTAGTTGAACAAAGGCTAAAAATTCTTTTTTTAATGTTACGATTTGCAGCAAAAAAGAAAAAAAGAAAAACAAAGCACTTTTAGAAAATCGTGTATTTTATTAGCCAAGATTAACCAATAAACTGACTCCTTGATTTCGACAACAATTCTTTTCGTGAAATATTCTCACAAATTTCTTTTAAAATACTTAAAATTTTTGATGATAAATATTTAGCATTTGAGTAATATTGATCTCTGAAATTACGGCTTCTGTTGATTTTCATGATATGTATCGCAGAAAACAATTGAGGCAAGAATGGACAGTAATTGCTTTAGATTCCCTTTTGCTGCATGATTCCCATGTATACTTGAATACTAACGAATATTTTTTTCCCATTAATGATTTCAAGATATTTTCAGCCCTTGAAGCATTTTCACATTAAATTCCATTACACAAAATAATTTCACGTTTCTATTGTTTTATTTTAGCTAGAAGAGCCTTTTTTATAGTTTGGACGCGTTAATATGCATATACATACATATACATATATACTTGTATATTTTATTATAATAATAATAATAATAATAATAATAATAATAATAATAATAATAGCTGTACTAAATGAACTTTTGACATGGTTTAAAAAGTATCGGATGGAAATAAACAAATATTTGTTCACATTATCGAACTAATAAACTATGAGTAATCAATTCTGGTCATGTCGTGTATTTGAACGGGAAATTTTTTCAATTTAGAATAAGTGCTTCAAAATAACCGCAAAGAATTAGGATATCAAGAGATTTTTTTTGTTTTTAAAATAATTTTCGAGAGCAGTCAAAAGGTAAACTCCATCTACGAGTGCACATATAACGTATATTTATAAGCAGGGACGAATGCAGAAAAACATTTTGGAAAGGGAAATTATATTATTACGTAATGTCTTATACGGTAGGAAGTAGATTTGAGAAATACCCCCCTTGTGTTTCATAAAGAAAATTAAATAGCGACCCCCCTCTTTAGAAATATAAAAATGTTTTTAACATACATGATAATGACAATTTAATTTAAATTTCGTTTTATTTTTAGGTAAAAAATAATAAAATTATAACATGGTAGCTTAGAATTTGAATAGTAAATTACTAGAAAGAATAGAACGACAGTATTTTTATTGGACTTTACTTCTCTTTTTTATTTTTGTTAGTAATCCGATCCGAATTCTTTGTTCGTGAGCAAGTAAAAAAAATATATCTGCAGTTGTGCTCGTCAACTCTTATAAGCTGTGCCAGAAACAGCAGCTCTGCTATATAAACAGAAATAAATATATCAGAATAAATTCTTTAAAATTATTGTCAAAGGTCTGTTTTTTTTTTGTTTTTTTTATTTCGTAAAAAGAACGATTAGATTCGGGAACATTTTAAAATATCCCGTTTGTAGGGAAACAGAATCTTAATTGTTTGCGAAAATTTAAAATACTAGTAATTTAAGCTAATCTGGAGAAGTTGGGAACTTAAATGTGCGAATGTAATACATTTAGAAGTGATGCTTCTTGTTCCTTCTTAATATTTTTTTTTTTCTTTTTTGTGGAGGGGCTGAGGCTGCCCCAACAGAGAAAATTATAGCAGAATATGTTTACTCAAGCTTGGAGTGGCCCAACTGCTGCACCTACCACGGGAAAAGATTCGTTCCATCACCATGGACTGTGCACTACGGAAATGGAATGAAAGATGGATTAGCACTGATACAGCAAATAAATTGCGCATGGTTAAAAGCACCGTTTATCCTCTGAGGATGACGGCACAGGAAAGTCGCATGTATGAAAAAGTACTTGCTCGGCTCAGAATCAGCCATACCCCGCTAACGCATGATTTTCGGAGATGGTGAACCTCCAGTCTGCGAATTCTATATGGAACCCAGGACTGTTCATCACCTATTAATAAAATGTAAGAAGTAGGAAAATTGTAGACTGCAGAGCGATATACCTACGGAAGATTTGAAGGATGTTCTCCGAGACGATATACCTACAACTCGTAAACTACACACATACCTTAT
This sequence comes from Icerya purchasi, assembly GCA_039619475.1. NCBI lineage: Eukaryota > Metazoa > Arthropoda > Insecta > Hemiptera > Monophlebidae > Icerya > Icerya purchasi. The sequence continues at coordinate 552,125,026 of CM077115.1, forward strand.
ATATACGGATTTAATGCGTTATCTTTAATTAATTTAAATTAAGTGGTCATAGCCGAAAGGCAATAAGCACTGCTGTTAAATAGATAAAAAAAAAGCACAAAAAAACTTCAACTTTATTCCTCATATGTAAATCTCAAGCTAAAGTTGTAAATTAAATAGCCCACCTACTGAAATCGTTAATTGTGCACAATGTCTAAAAAAAAATTTATTTTCAAGCTTTTCGAGGCGTTACTTATTTTTTAAGAAAGAACATTTGTGATTTACAGGCGCGATTTTACTTAAAATATGGAACTGTCGTAATTGAAATTGAAATTTATATAGCGATGGTTAACCGTAAAAAATCCCGCTGCAATTTTTAAATTTACAAAAAACATTCGTCTTTCTTTTTTGATAATTTCGGTTGATGTTAACGATGAATTAGAATTAAAAATGGAAGTACAGGTAAAAATAGAAAAAAAATTACGCTGATACATACGTCAGAATATGTTTCTTATGGCTGCCCCAACTTTACTTCGTACACTCGACCTAGGAATGTCTCTCTATGTTGATTGATTTCGCTGCTCTTTGTCGGTTGGATGTTTTTTTTTTTTCGCTGACCATGATCAAGCAATGTCGACATTCCTTTGAACATTTTTTTTTTCGCGTTTAAAAAATTGAAAATTTTCGGATCGTTTTATTTTATTATAGATATACATATAAAGTGGTGGTTCCTCAGAGATTGGTGTATTGACATTTACATACTTGAAGTGTATTTACAACATTATTTACATCGTTTACATCACTTAAATATAATTTATAACATACAGTGAGCAAAAAAAGTATGTAGACATTCGTGATAGAAGAAAAAATGAGGAATAAAAGAATGAAAACGAAAGTCATTTAATGCTACTTTGTATATAAATAGAAAAAGGAAACATTCGCAAATACTTAGTATACGAAAACAAAAAAAAAAAAAAAAAGATTACAGCTGTGGTTAAGGTAAACAATTAAAAATCAGAAGTTGCACGCAAATAAAGTATATAGACTTTTGAAAAAAAGTGTTTAAAATGACGAAAAAAACTGAAAAATTAGCTCTGCCTAGTACTTGGTGTGAGCACCTTTGGCTCTAATAACAGCTTCTAACCGCCGGGGCATCGATTGGACTAAAGTCTGGAGGTAACTGGATGGAATATTCTGCCATTCCTCAAGTAGCCGTTTTTTCATCTCGTCTCGGTTGGAAACTGGGCGCTGACGAATTCGACGGTCTATATAATCCCAAACATGTTCTATCAGGTTAAGGTCGGGGGATTGTGGAGGCGTTTCCAACACTCTGCCGCAGTTATAGAGTAGCCACTTACGGGTTGCATAAGCCCTATGCTTGGGGTCGTTGTCTTGATAAAAACGGTAAGATTCTAAAATTCCGAGTTTGTCGGCACTTGCGCACAGATGTTTTTTCAAAATCGTAATATAGTGGTCTGCGTTCATCGTTGTATCGATAAATTCCAACGCCCCCACTCCTGCGGCCGCCACACACCCGCAGACCATAACATTTCCACCTCCATGTTTGATTGTACAATTCAGGTTTTTCTCCTACAATTCTGTCCTAGGCCTCCGCCATACTCTCTGTTTACCGTCGTGACCAAACAAATTGAATTTCGATTCATCACTGAACAAAACTGTTTTCCAGAACGTTTCATCGGCTGAAATATATTTTTCCGCGAAGGCTATACGTTTTTTTCTATTGACGGGACTTGTGAAGGGTTTGCTACGAGCGATTCGAGATTTTAAACCAGCCTTCCTCAGTGTATTTCGAACCGTTTGCGCTGCGACTTCCGTACCAGATCGATCGACAATCTCACGACATATTTGTGGTGCACTTACTTTCGGATTCCGTGTAGCTGTGCGAATGAGATAAAGCGCTTATATTGCGCAGACAATTTTTCGGGTCGACCAACACGGGCCTTTCTTGCGACTCTACCTTCATATTTAAAGCACCAAATAATTCGATAAACCGTACTTCGCTTCATTTCCAACATGTCCGCAATCCGATCGTCTGACATACCCTCGGCGTACTTCGAAATCACTAAACGGCGTAGCTCGAACGGGGTCTCTCGCGAATTTTCACTCATCTTGGCGCACTCATTCGAATACGATACTTAATGCGGCTAGTTTGGTCGTGATATACTGTACATGGTAGCCATGCACTGTGACGCATTACTCATGCATTACTCATCTCTTATCTTCTTACACGTATGACCCATACGTGGGGAAAACCTCTTACACTCAAATGTCTACATACTTTATTTGCGTGCAACTTCTGATTTTTAATCGTTTACCTTCACCACAGCTGTGATTTTTTTATTTTGTCTTTTGTTTTCGTATACCAAGTATTTGCGAATGTTTCCTTTTTCTATTTATATACAAAGTAGCATTAAATGACTTTCGTTTTCACTCTTTTATTCCTCGTTTTTTCTTCTATCACGGATGTCGTCTACATACTTTTTTTGCTCACTGTATGCAGTGAGCCACGATAATATCCGGGCACCGATGTACTCATTGAATATACGCCAAAAACAAAGGAAAAAAATGCTTTACTGTTGAAACAGGTAACGAAAATAGAAAAATAAGTATCTCTTTAATATATTTTCAAAAAAGAAAAAAGGCAAAAACATTAAAAGAACACGGCTTACGATACAAAAAAGCACAAAAATTACGAATTTTAAGGGCCACATTAGTATCATCCGGGCACATAGAACTAAGTGCAGTAAAACACTCATGGGGTTTTCCCAAGTGCATCAACTAATACGCGGTACTGATATGAGTCATCACAGTAACGCGAGTCGTTACGCAAAAACGCAAATTATAATTAAACAATACGTCTGTTACGGTAATTGTTAAAAAAAGTGCATGTTGGTGCAGTGAAATGTCGCGAATGAGTAAAAAATACGTGTCTTCGGAAATGCGTCAATTAGTAATTCGGAAGAATGAAGAAGATTTAATCGGAACGGAAGACTGCACAGCTACTGAATATTCCGAAAAGTGAGGTGCATGACGTTCTTCATCGCTTCAAAAGGGAAAATCGCATCGACTCGAAATCTCAAAAAGGGAACCCAAAAAAGCTAACAAAATACGATATGCGTTTTATCCGGCGAGAAATAGAAAGAAACCCCTTAAGGGGGGAAGTGCGCGAAACTAACTACGGCACTGAGAGAGAGCAAAATGATAGAAATTTCAGCCGAAACAGTACGTCGGCCATAAAAGAAATGGGGGTACTTTTCCAGCAGAAATCCCTATATATTAGTTCTGCAAATATAAGAAAACGGCTCGTGTTCGCAGAACAATATTTAATTCGGACGAGTTCCGGAAGAACTACATTTTTATTGATGAGTCTAAACGTCTTTGGGAGTGATGGAAAACAGAAAGTATGGCGAAACCGAATACTGCATATGAATTAAAAACTATGACTGCATCAATTAAACACGGCGGAGGAAATGTACAGGTGGGGGAGGGGGGTGGGTGTTTCGCGGCGAGTGGTATGGGATCTTTAGTCACCATTGAGATGGTACTGTGAATAGCGATCTATATGTCGACATTTTATGACACAGTTTATGTCAAAGCGCTGAAAAATTAGGCATCTTGGAGTCATTTTACTTGTATCAAGATAATGATCCAAAACATACAGCGTACAAAACTCGAGAGTGGATTCTCTATAATTGCCCCCACGTCCTTGCCACACCCCTACAGTCTCCGGATTGCAATTGCATAGGGAACCTATGATCTCAATAAAAGGATTCGTGAAAAGCCGATTTCCAACTGTAATGAATTAAAAAGTCGTCTAAAAGAGGAATGGCAGAAAAGTCCCCTTGATTATCTACAAAAATTAGTTTGTTCAATGTCGCGCAGGTTGAAAGCGATCGTGGATGCCAGAGGTCGTCATACGAAGTATTAATTTTTCAAGGAAGTAGATATTCCGTTATTTAGAGAGCTCTTTTATTTTATTTTTTCGTTTGCCCGGATATTAATGTGGCGTTTAAAATTCGTAATTTTGATGTTTTTTGTATCGTAAGCCGTGTTTTTTTAATGTTTTTGCTTTTTTTTTTTTTTTGAGAATATATTAAGCAGATACCTATTTCTCTATTTTCGTTACTTGTTTCAACAGTAAAGCATTTTTTTCCTTTGTTTTTAGCGTATTTTCATTGGGTACATCGGTGCCCGGATATTATTGTGGCTCACTCTGTATACTATTTTTTAAACGTTGACATCGGAGGTATGCGTCGTTATCGAAAGGTGATGACGATGCCTACTAAAGTCGGAGGGGTAATTGTGTGTTTCGAGTGCGTCGACGTGTCTTGAAAAAACGACATCGATGCATGTCGAATTGTCGATGTGGAAATGTTTAGACCGTTAATCAATTCGAAAGTTCTGCGCGAATACATTCGACAAATATGGGGCACCGTGCGACACTCGTAAATCAAAGTTAAGATCACCATTGAGAACTATGGGAATATCCTGGTAACCCCAGCCATGCCTGGAATTTTGAAAAGGGGGGAGGGTTTGAAAATTTTCTTCACATATTTATTTTATAAATAAGAATACATTTTTCCCTAATATCCGTATACTATTAATAATTTCCATCATTTTGATTTATACATTAATAATTTACATAAATGAATTACCCCTCGTATATGAATATTAATAAAAATGACATTATTGATTATACGCGTAATAAAAATTTTTTCCTTAAGATATTAATGATCTACCTCTAAAAATATGAAGCATATTTTTTTTTTTTTTTGTAATGTAAGAACACTCCAAAAAATCATTTATTTTAAATTTTTGATTTTTTTTCAGATTTTTGTGCATTTATTATAACTGTTTTAGTTCTAATGGGAGGTTACCCTCCTGCGTGGACACGGCCTTAGCCAAATTCTTTTAATTTTGGACTGTAAGCTATATAAGTTGAGGAGGATTCTCGAATGCGTTCAAATTGTTCGGCGAGAACTCCACCGATACGAGCAGGGTTTTCCCTTTATGGTAATCGCCTGCATGGAGCAAATGTCGCCGATGCTGTCGTGTGCTGTCGTTATCCTCTTGACCCTTATTTTCGAATGATCTAGTTTTAACATAATTCGATAGATCGCAGAACGTTTGAAATTTTCGCAAATGGCCATTCCACCTCTGATCGAACTGTGTTTCGTTTGAATCACGGGACAACAAACGAATACTATTATATATGTATATATGTATATATATATATATATATATATATATATATATATAACTGAACTTTATACACGTTGATGGACAAAAACCCATACCATAGAGAACATATAAATTGTATCGGGGGGTACGTTGTAATGTGTACACTTCAGCTTTAGGGAAGTTATTTAATATAAATTCCAGGGATACATAAAATAGCGAAATAAGCTGACTGATGAATTATACAGTTAAAAAGTCGCACGCGCACATCTTGCTGTGGTTTGTTGACGATTCGGAAAAGTATAGTAGATGCGTAGTATATATATATATTAATTACAACGTAATTCTTAGGCTATCCCCCATTCGAAAAAATGTCTCAATTTTATGTAACGTTTGTTATATTTTGTAGGATTTTTGTTATTGTTATTTAAAAAATGTCTTAATTTTATATAACGGAAGGTAAATGTTAGAATAGGATTTTTGTGGTTATGTTATTTTTTGTGTGTGTTGATGCCAGTAAGAATTACGTTGTAAATTTTGATCATTTTATACCAAGTATAGAAGAGAAGAGACAGAAATGAAAGCAAGAGGGGTCAAGGGGCGCAGCCCCTTGCGAGGCCAAAGTGGCCGAGTTTATATATATATATATATATATATATATATATATATATATATATATATGTGTGTGTGTGTGTGTGTGTGTGTGAATATATATATATATATAGGTAGATAGATATATATATTTATTTGTGTGACGTCATGGAACATTTTAAGACATGATTTTGGCGAACAAATTTTCTGAATGATCTGCAGCCATAAAACATGTACATGTTACAAAAAAAAAAAAAAAACGTATTGCCTTAATTATAATGTTCAATCAGTTTTTATGGTGATCAGAAATAGGAATGAGTAATAACCGGCCACCGTAGGAATCCGATAATCGGTAGAGCACATGAGAAATGACAGCAGAATCTTCTGTCAAATTAATCGCTATATGCACAAAGGAGACATAAATATTGTCAACATCTGAATTATGCGAAAGTTTCTTATATACATACATACATGTCATACATATGTACATATATCGCGTATGCTATTTTCTTGGAATTCAAGTTTTTCTTTTAATCGTATTAAGTCCGATAAATTATTTTGAGAAATGTATGTCTTGCTTTTTCTTTGATATTACATGTAAAATTTTCATCGACCTTATTTATTGATAACTTTACATAATAAAGCGCTGTTTTTTAGGAAATTATTAATGAATTAATTACGCTAAAACTGCGTGTTTCTTCGGCGCCGTCATATTCATGAGTGCAATTATTGATTTTTAATTCGCACGCGCGGGCTTGTTAATACGGCTGCATTAAAAACCAAATTAACATTTTGTAAAAAAAAAAAAAGAAAAAAAAAAGCGGCGTGGAGTTTGCAGTTTTAGAAATTTTTCAGTGATGTCCGCATTTGCGTAAAAATGTGCATGATAAAATTTAATTAGTGATTAAGAGCCTAAAATTATGTGTACTATTGATAACGGTTTATTAAGAAAAAAAATTTAGTGCAATTTTGTATTTCTTATAAGAAATATAATGTTTTAATGCATGTAACTCTTTTTTCTGCCCTTGTAGGCAATTTAACGATTTTTTTTTTTTTTTTTTTTTTGGTGAGTAATTTTTTAATTCGTAAAAGAAAAAGTATTTATTAGGTACTGACGCACGTAGAATTGTTAGAAGAGAATTTTGAGACGTGTACTGTTGTTCTGCCTAACCGTGGGAATTTGTCATTCTCGGGTCGCAACGTGACAGTTCGCTGTTTATATCGTGCCGTAATTTAAGTTGATGAGAGAAAAAAATAGTCAGGCAGTACCAATGATGATTTTTCCAGTAATACAATACGAGAACACGGCCGAGATAGAGTTTAGTTCTCGGAATCGCTTTCTGTAAGTTACAAACCACATGATCGCTAGTGCGTGTCCTCTATTTTTAACTAGCGGGTAAAGAAAAACGATGGTGTATATATATGTAGTAATATATATAAATAATAGTAGCTGTTATTTGCAACTTTTACGAAGTATAAATAATTTTCGAACCAATCACCAGAGCCGTTTATTCGAATTATGGTTAAATGGTAAATCTGGAGTAGAAGATATTGATAAAAAAAAAAAAAAAAAAAAAATCGCTGTTCTTTTTATGCACGGAAAAAAAACGCTAGAATCGCGGTGAACGGTTGTTTTTCTTTTTTGCCATACATTTTCGGAATGATTTTATTATTTATAATAAATGAATTGTTTTAGATTAAGTCACCCGTAAACAGTCCAGAAAAGCTCCATAATTGTTGATATTATAAGTGAGCGTGCTGCTGGATGTGCGTAGACTAAACGGGATATTGAACTTACTGACCGCTTCGAGGCCTAAACCTTCGGATTTATAATTAATTTACTTTGTGAATTTTTAAAAAAGACTGCGCGCAGCGTTCACATAAGGTTTATTTTTTAAAAGAAAAAGGATATAAACAAGTAAAATTAAAAAGGTGAAATTTAGATTAAAATATCTCAAAAACAGACCGCTGGAACGGTAATAAATGCGAGAGGAATTTGTGACGCCTAATTCTTTCATTGGCAATACTTATTTCATAATTTTTTTTCGGTTACAAAAATCATTTCCTTAGAATCTAACCGATAATATTTTAAGTCACTGGGAGGACCATCCGCTCCACGATCATTTCAAAATTTGTACTCTTTAAGTTTTACAATTTGAGGGTTCTGTATTTTTCCTTCGTATTCTAATAATGAAAATATGTAATTTAAAAAAAAAGGTCAAATTTTAAGCTTCTTTAAAACGGGGTCTGGACCTTTTTTTTCTTTTCCGGTACCATATATTTGTAGAGATATAGAAGTAATGTGTTTTTATCATGATCACGTTTACATTTTTATTTTATTTTATATTATGTTAGGTATTGATTTGTAGCGGTGCATGGCTCACAGTATCCTTTCTTTCCCTCCCCCCTCGGTTATTAGCTGTATTCATATGCTCCAATTTTGAATTGCCTTAGCCGACATGATGAAAAACAAAAAAAACTGCTGATGATCTAGATAGGACTGTGGACTTTTTTCAGCTTTCGGGGTCTTACCGCCTTAGCGTGAATACTTTCCGGAATTCGGGCCGTTAAATTCCAAAATTTTCCGACCTGTATTTTCGCAATGCACCAAAAAAAAAAAAAAAAAAAAAATACTCTGGTAAATAAATAAATTCCATAAAAAGGGGCTGGGAAATTCTTAAAATTTCTTTTATACCGTGATTTTCAAATCTTTCGATACTTGCGCCTCCAAAATACAGTTTTTAAAAAAAAAATAGCTCTCCAGCCATAATGGAATGGGCTGCGGAATTTTTTTCAAATTTTCCCTCTTACCGCTTTAAGTGTATATTTTCTCAAATTTGAGCCTTTAAATTTCAAAATTTTCGAACTCTACATTTTATGGATAAAAATGTGCCGAATTTAAAAAAAAAAAATCAATTCTATAGCTATAATAATAGAACGGGCTAATTTTTTAAGATTTTTTCTTTAAAATCTGATTTTTTCCTTTTTTCAAAATTTTGGTTCTTCAATAATTTCATAGTTTTTCTATAACCTGATGAAGAAAGTATACCGATTAGAAAGAGAAGAAAAAAACTTTCCTGGTGTGTTGCAAAGCATGCTGTATGTTTGTTGGCCTTAAATAAGATCTCTATATACTTATATGCATGCATGTGTGTGTGTGTGTATGTCAAGCTGAAGAATAAACTCTAATTTATAGTATTATGGAAAAAACGGGATTGGAGAAGAAAATAATGAAATCTTAAAATTAAGCATATCATGGAATAAGAAGAACAAGCGAAAGATCAAACACAAACTTAAATTGGCAATAAATCAATATATAATAGAGTAATTCTATTAGGAAGGATCAAAAACCTTGTTTCAATACTGTTTACGGAACTAAACAGAGTTGTACAACAATGCTGTTGTCTGCTGCACAGGTGAAACATGGGCTAGTTTTACGTTGTGTGACAGCAGATAGGCTTCCGTCGAAAACCAGTAACAGGTTTATTTCAGTTCAGGTAGGCGGACGCCATTTTATGTTCCGACGAACCCTCTCACCCGCAACTTGTATCCTCCGGTTTGAATGCGGAGACCAGCTGGCCCGCTTTGCTATCGAAACTCCTACCACCAGTCAACTCTTATTCGGTCATTCTTCTTCCGAAATACGAATCAAGAGTGTGATCATTACTTTTCTTCTACCAATAGGAAAATTCTCAGCATGCACAGGCTACCCCACACCCTGGCTAAGGAAAAACCGTTGAAACTTTTTGAATATTCAAAAACTGCGGTTCCAGTGTAGAATTTTAACTACCGGTTACAAGGGAGATTTTTATGTAGAATGCCTACGATGACGCAAAAAGAGTGCCATTAATGCACTGGCGATCGATCACACGTGCAATGACCGTTCTAGATGAGATCTTCCACGATAGCAAAATTAATCATATTGTCTTCGATGGACGCCTGTAGATTCAGCTTAGTATTATTCATTCTCTAAACCCGTATGAATACTGTTTTAATAAGGTAATAAGTCGCTCCGATATTTTGCTTGAATTACCATATCACGCAAAATAGGCACTGAACATTCAAAGAAGAAGCCACGTTGATGTTTTCTAAGTTTGCACTTGAAATCCGTCGAATATGAATTCCAAAAATGACGATACGTCTAACTCGGTTTAAATGGTAAAATCGCAGTGGGGGAGGAATTTTATTTCGTTCGAAATAATCGGATCAGTCAGCAAACAGAGGGTGGTGGCTATCCGACCGGCAAACTAAGCCGAGAATTTTGTTGTGAAATCGTGAAGAAAGTAAAAAAAAACAACAAAAACGACGATATTTTTGATAAGAAAAAGACATTTAAAGCGAAAAATGAACGCATTTTTTTATCTACACTCAAGAATAAATTACCGAGTTCCGTTTTATTCACGTGAAATATGCTGCGGCGGTCAAATATGTTATTATCGATAGTAACACAAACTTGGTAATCAAGAAATACCGGGAATAAACCAGGAATTTAAAAATTACATTCCAGTGACCATTGTGATAAATCAGCCGAACCACATAGTTTAGAACAGTCCTTGTCTTCCGACAAAGTTTATTCACCAACATCTCAGACGTCAATGTAAAATTTTATTTTATTAATATAAAGCGGGAGCCGTTGACCAGTTGACCAGTTGACCACTGTCTTTCCCCTCTTAATATCTTCGGTTCTCCTCTTACGTGTCACCGTATCAAGCATTGATATTTGTTAGGTAAAAAAACCGTTAATTTTCCAAGCATGGTAGCGAATATTTTCCTAGTCATTTCGAATTTTCTTTTCGCTCGAATTTGCGAAACTTTTCATATAAAAATCCCTCCGAATTTTTCAGAGCGAAAATATGCGTATCAGCTTTTCACCGCTGACTTTCTATCGAAATCAGCCCCTTTTGCCGCTTGTAAAACTGGGCTAGTTTTTTCGGATAACTTGCTAACCTGTTTCGTCGACAAACCTAGAAGAAGCTGTAATCAGCCCACTAAGATATGTACAGTACGGTGTGTAGGATGATAAAGTCGTTCTTTATTTTATAGACCAAAAGATGCAAAATTTTTAATAAAATATTTTGTTGTTTAATTTTTCGCATGGAACTAATCGGTTTGTTCATATATATAAATAAAAAATATTTTTGAATGTTGAACCTAAAAAAAAAAAAAAAACAGCGATAAAATAAAATGCATGTTTATTGAAAAATCTTAACTCTACAATGAAATGTTACAGTAATTAGCATAACGCAGTTTGGCCTCTAGAAGGAAGTACCTTGAGTAATGTTTGTATAATAGACGAGAAAATTTTACTGTTTAAAATGAAATTACCGGTTTCTATCGGTCAAAACAAACAGATTCCCTTGATACACCTTAAAAATATGCTAACTAACTTTTAGACTGATTTATAAGAGCGCATGAATTTCCACGTAGAGAAAATATATATTTCCCCACATATTTAAGAAATACAAATATTATTCATTATTTTGGCCTAAAAAATAGATTTGTTTCACTTTTTTTTTTTTTTTTTTAAATAAACAGTTTAATTGTGAAAATATTTTATTGAAAATTAATATTTATTGTAAACACGACCTTAATATTTATATATATATATATATATGTATGTATGTATATTTATTCTAATTGTACGTGCGGTTACTGATAGATATTTGTCGAAAAACGTCGCTCACTTTACAATATCAATTCGAGCTCGAAATTCGTAGGTAATCCTGCCAAAAGAATAATAATCTCGAATGATATTCCGGTCGCAGTGATAAAAGATAAATTCTAAAAAATTGAACATTAAACCGGAATCTCCAATCAAAACTCACAACTGATTTCAAAAATATTCAACTCGCTCACATCCTAACTGACAAAAAGCAATTCCATGTAGCTTCGGATGCAATTTCACAAATACCAGAAAGCATTGCGATCAAATACGAAAGCGCGCCATATAGAGAATATTTCTGGCCGAAGAAGAAATATGGTGCTAACAATGTAAAGAAGAGAGGTAATTTAGTTGCCCAATGCTGCGATAAAAATACGAGCTGAAGTGAAGTCTCTTCCAATGAAACGAATGACGATGATCAGAAAACTACCGCTGTCGACGTCACGACGACGACGGCAATTTGACCTCTGCAGGCTTGATAATGACGATGGAGTAAAAATAAACGAATCCAACGATACCGAGATGAACGAATCATCTGAGGAACTAAACCACCGCTGGTAGAAAGATCAGTTTCCATTTCGTTATTTTCGTCATCTTTAGAGCTTCCTTGTTGAATGAAAAAGACTCCAACAAACCAGTCAAGAAAGCCCAAGTGTCATAAATTGATCAAATTACAAAAGAAGAGCTCCGCTGGACACAAATCCGAATCTTAGTGAAATTTCATTCGATCAATTTTATGAAATCGTGTCAGTTGTGAAACACGGAAACAACGACGCTATATAGCAGACGAGGAGTTAAATTATGACTTCGAAGCTGTAGCCTCATTGAGTATACTATAGCCGTTTAAGTGCCAAAAAAGACTAACTCAATTATCGAAAGAACTACAAAAAAAAAAGAAATTGACCCCCCACTCAATCCAATGAAAAATAACAAAATTTTACTGCTCAATACAAAATAGCTGTTTCAGTTTGTATACAAGAATCTTATCTCAAACCCAATCAACAGTTCTCATTTCGGAACTACATTCTTCACCGACACAATGACATTAACCATCTGATAGCTACAGGTGGAGTTCCACGACTCAGTAGCCAAAGTAGATGTAATACCAGTCAACTCAGAAATCCAGACAGTTGCAATAGTCAACCAAAACTCATCGGTCGCCTCTATATGCAAAAAAAATTGCATCTCCTCAACGGGGAAAATAAAGCTTGCCTAATTTCTTCTCTCACCAAAGATGGATCCAGACGACCATTTTGAAGAAATAGGCGGCATATTAGCCGACTATTATTCATCCGTCTCCTCAAATATGAATTACACTGAAGAGTTTCGTTATCATTAAAGGAATTGCCGAAGCGATTCCAATAAAATTGGAAAAAAAGTAACCATCGAGGCTATATAAAATTAAATTTAAAACTACCAAAAAATCACTAACAAATTCCATAACGAAATTTAAAAAAAAAACAACTTCTTAACAGAAAAAAATTTGCGACAATCAATTAATTTAAATTCCCTCCTTTAAAATAATTAAAAAAAGTATGTTTTTGTGATGGTTTAGTTATCACACTTAAAAAAACCAAAACGAATCTTAAAAATGGACATAAAGGGGAGTTTAAAAAAATTAATAATTAAATAAATAAATAAATAATATATATATAACCAATATTTAGAACGTAAAATTTCGGTCCTCAGAACACTGTGAATTCTAAAATCTGGAAAAATTTACTTTTTTCTGAACTCGTAATTTCGATGGTATGTTTGATAACAAAAATAATTTTTTTAACACTTAATTAACAATTATATATATATATATATATATATATATATATATATATATATATATATATATAATTTTTATATCCCCGACGCATTTCGAAGCAAACACTTCATGTTCATGGGAGTAATAGTTAATATAAATATTGAAAACGATAACTACATTGTAAAATTAACTGAAAAAGGTCGATATTAAAAGTCGATTACTGAATAAATATAAAATGTATAAAATTTAAAAGATCAAATATATAAATATATAAAAAATATAAAATCTTTTAAATTTTATACATTTCATATTTATTTAACAATCGACTTTTAATATTGACCTTTTTCAGTTAATTTTAAATGTAGTTATCGTCTGCAATATTTATATTAACAATTGCTCCCGTAAATATGAAGTGTTCGCTTCGAAACGCGTCGAAAGTATAAAAATTATGTATATAATTGTTAATTAAGTGTTAAAAAAATTATTTTTGTCATAAATATATTTAACAATCAGTTTGAATAATAAATACAGGTACGTTTGATATTTGAAGTAACCAAACCATATTTCCTTATCCAGCTTACAATGGTAAATCATATTAATCCGATTATTTAAATTACTGCTCCATTTCTAAGCACAAAAAAAAAATAAAAAGACTTTATAAACTCGTAATTTTACAACGGCTTGATAGAATTTTTCCAAAATATTTAAGTGTTTTTGAAATACTCATCCCTGTCTTGATAGTGAAATAAAACCGTGATAATTCCTTAATGATAACATCGAATTAACATTAAAATACGTACAAATGAAATATTTAACTAAAATAATAACTTATAAGTAAAGAAAAATTTTAGCGGCCGCTGCGTCAAGTGGTAGAATACACGTTTAATCACAAATACAATTCTTTTGAAATTAGAAAATTGTTAAAAGATGATAAATAGAAATAGAAAGTTGGTAGAATAAATTTTTTATTATTAAAATAAATGAACATAGATATACTACAATTATTGATCGAAAGTGTATTTTAGTTTTGTAACCAGAAATAAAATTCAATGTTTAATCCATTTTATATTTGTAAAATTTATTTAAAACATTGTCAAATATTTTTAAATAAACCGTTATACAAATAGTATTTTTAATATAAATACGAGATACCTTCTTTAAAAATATGATGTGTAAAAATATTAAAAATTATTAAATACTGAACTATCACTTTCGCAAGTACACTGTACGCCAAACGAACGACTGTTTGAATGCTATTTTCGTCCTTTTTTTGTATATTTTATACTTGTAAAAGTCTGGTTACGGTATAGCGATTAGTGGATCTTTTTTAACTCTCAGGCCAGATAAAAGTGTCCAATTCGGGTGTGCTCATTTGAAGATGAGGCGAGGAGTATATATGTCAGTTTGACCATTGTTTAAGTGTTTTTTTAAATACGTATATATATATATATATATATATATATATATATATATATATATATATATATATATGTATATATATGTATATATATAATGTGCAATGTGCATGTGTTCGTATAATTGTGTGGTTTCACCCACGTAGAAACATTTATGTATATTATTTATATAAATTTTAAATTTAATATTTCAATTAGCCGGATAATTGTTACATTCACGATTAATAAGTAAATAAACAGATTTCTACGAATGTTGTAATTTTTAATAATTTGGACCGAAATCGTCAGAAATCGAAGTAATGTGCTCGGAAAAGTCTTAAAATACGATTTTTGAAAAGTAATTTATAAACGCGTAAACAGCAGTAGTTAGGCAAACAATTGAAGTTGTAGGGCGGTACGTGCTTGAGCCATTTTGAAGAGCAGTACAAAAGAAATGAACGATTCTTCTAGATTTCGGGGGAGATTCCGACCGAAGTTGATGGATATTGTTATAAAAAACAACGGCACAAGAACTTTCTAAAGTATGTGTATGTGTGTATGTAAGTGTTCACGATATGTACTGTATTGATTTAGCGAAAACGTGACATTGAACCTGATCGACAAACGTGATACGGTTTCAAAGACTTTCGAACGGTACTGGCAAAAGTATGCTCACCCTGTAATTAGCGCCAATGTTTAAAGCCAGTCTTATCAAATAATCTCAAAACCGTCCGGTTCCTCTTTGAACCATAATAAATAAACCTCGTGAAAAGTCTGGAAAATTTTATAAAATAATTTAATCCTCTCTGCGAATGGAATCACGGAAATTAATCAAATTAATTTATTCGTTCATTTCAATTAGTTGAATGTTGTGCAGTTTTTTGTAGGTCTACAAGACGTAAAATGCAAGTCCGACCCAGAAATTACAGTACGATGCTTCTGGACGGTGATAAAAAAAGAATTTCAAAACAAACAACTGATTTACTCTACTTTTTGTACCCGCAAAACGTCTGCCAGCGCAGTGCAAAACTGTAAACATATTACATGTACAAGGTGTAATGATAATTATAGATTGTTTTGCAAAACATAAATTAGTATGGTGTCATACGTTGCGGGTCACAATAATGAACTATTTACCCGCAACCTGGAGCTAATATAATCTAACTCCTGTTACTTGCCACATATTCAACTGTTTTATTATTTTTCTTTTCTGGGAAGAGCCCATTAAGATATTGCTTTCACTTGGAAATGGTAGCAGGAGAAAAAAGTTAAACCGATTTTATTTCAGCAGCCGGATATAGAAACAGTATGAAAGAATTATAACAGCACAGGAATCATGAACGTACAGTGAAAGAGTAGAGGAGAAGGGAAATAAGAGGTGGTCAGAGGATCCTTTTCAGTGGAAATGAGGAATAGGACGCTCAGCAGGAAAAAGAAAGCTCAAAAACTATGTGATCATTTGTAGGAACCGAAGTAAACAAACGAGACCAAAGAGAACGAAAATTAGAAGGTTATGACGTTAAAAAATACAGGCAAATAATAATACGATGACCTTATAAAGCGGAAAAAAGTCTTGCGACATTTGAAAGGGTCAGTTTTGAGTGGAAATCCAAAAAGAAGATAAAAGTATTCGAATACAATTTGGTGTGCAAATTTTTGAATAAGGGCAAGAGATTTTCGAGTAACGATTTTTCTGTAGAAAAAAAAATAAATAAAAGCAACTCGATCTATGGTTTGAAGCCTGTTTTATTAGGAACAAAATCTATGAAAGGAATTAAGATAAACTATTCCCTCTTTCCGCAGCGACATTAATTATACAATTGGTAAAGAAATCAAACAGAAATAAGATTATAATGTTAAATGTAATACTGTTGGCACTGTATATAAACATACGTGCTTAAAATTCTGTAATTGTCTTTATGTGATCGGAAAGAACGGTGAATGAAACGCACACTATGATTTATTGAAATTTTCGAAATACAATTATATTTATAAAATCAGCAATCGATTAAAACTCGTTCTTATTTTAAAAAAAT
Source organism: Icerya purchasi (assembly GCA_039619475.1). Taxonomy (NCBI): domain Eukaryota; kingdom Metazoa; phylum Arthropoda; class Insecta; order Hemiptera; family Monophlebidae; genus Icerya; species Icerya purchasi. The sequence goes on from CM077115.1 coordinate 552,141,643, forward strand.
TTTATACACTTCGAAATAAAACATCTTTCAATAAAAATTAAAAATTAAAAATAATGTTAAAATTAAGAATATTTCAGATCGTAAAACGTTTTTACATAGTAAAATTTACAACGATTGCATGGGTATCATCAATATTTGAATAGAGAATTGTTATTAATCGATTTGTCGAGTGTTCATTTATTATATTCGATACGTACTTTAAAAGACTCATTCGTTTTTCTTTAACACAATAAATTAGATTTATATCCTAGAAAATTTCTATAAATATTCATTTTTATGTAGGCATTTAGTTCATTATTAGGAGAAAATGAGAAAGTTTTATAAAAAAAAAGTATGTAATTTTATTAATGAACTACCTACATATATCGGTACAGCTAAAAGTGTACGAATAGGTTACGCCAACTCGCCATGTAGCGTACGACACCTAAAAAAGAAGAATGAACTCATATATTCTTTTTTTATATATAAAAATTAACTGAATATTTTTAGGATAAAAATGGAAATTTAAAATCTTGCATTTTTGCAGTATTGAATATTTTTGGAAAAGAAATCTAAATTTTTTTCTGTTCAAGAGTGCGGAGCCCCTCGGGAGGCTGGGGCCATTAGCCTCCTCCCCTAGATTGAAGTGTAAAAGTTTAATAGTTTGAGAGTACAGATACAAAAACAGTAGTCGCAAAATATAACTGTAACATCCAAAATGTGACATATTAAAACCTGATTCTCAGAAAGCTTAGGAAGATATTTTATTAAAAGTATGATGCGGTTACGAACAGGATATATGTTAAAGACTAAACAATTTAAAAAAAAAACAAATATAAATAGTTTAGATATAAATATGTGAATGCGAAGAATAAGAAGGACCTATTGAACGTATGGTTTAGCATTCCACATTGAAAAACAACGGAAGAGAAAAGTTGTTTAAAGAAATCGTTCGAACATATAATACGCTGCCAATTCATATTAATCAAATAATCGGTAAACCAACATCAAAGGCAGCTGTGGAATTATACCAATTTTTAAAAAATAATCGCGTCGATGAATAAATTTAAGTTTAAGTTATAAACATATACTTCAATTGAGAAAATAAATGGATAATACTGGGGGCAAAAGAAATAAAAAATAAAAAATGAACGTGTGTAACATTCCAATTTGAGCAAATGTACCGGTACAATTTTTTTTTTTTTTCCGTAAAATATTAAATCATTATTTCACTAAAAATATTTGATCTGCCAGCAAAATTCAACCATTTTAATAATTTTACCTTTATAATACAGAGATATTTCCACTACCCGATGAATAATGATGAATATTCTCTCAAGGATAACACGTGCAGTTGGTAGAGTCTGTAATTTATCAAATGTTTAATATTGTGTTTGCGAAATAGAAAAGAAAAAATATGCACACATTTATCGCCTGATCGTACGAGACTGCGTACTAGGATGCTGCTAATTTCTCTGAATTTTAAAATTTTATTCGAGCAGTACTTGCACGAAGTGTTTACACGGGTCGGCGTCATCGCATCGTGTGTGTGATCGTGTTTTATCAGCTGATCTAATGACGACAGCGTCGGCTAGTTCATAGTGCGCGGCTGACATTTCGCCATTGTTTTTTAACGCGTAAAAACCAAGGCTCAAAGGCCGCTTCTCCTTTAAAAAAGGAAGAGAAAGTTAAAAAGCAAAAAGCAAAAAAAAAATTGAAAATGTTGCCCCTTGTTTTAGAGTTTTTATTTAATGCTCTCATTTCATTTTTAAAAAATACGTTTTATTTATCGGTTAAATTATATTTGTAATGTATGTTTTTATTTTTTTTTAAATATATTCCATACAAATAATATTCTATCTTATTAAATGAAGCATTCAAAAAAAAAAAAAAAAAAGAAACTATTAAACCGAATTTTTTTCCAAAGAAACATTAATTGTTTTACGAAAGTCAGTAATTTGGAAATTATGGTCGCAGGATTGTTTTTTTTTTATTTATTTATTTTTTTTTCGGTGGGAGAGCTCGGCCAGCAAGGAATGACACATGGCTAATAAAAATTTTACATTAATTTAAATTTTAATTTCATAAGATAATGTCACACCATGTGCTTAGATTGTTAGAAGTTGTATTTACGGTGAACAAATTGCGAGGGCAGTTTATTCCCACCGATCTTTGCTGCGTAATCTCTACGCAATGTTTAAAATATTAATATTGCAGGATTAGGTCTATCTGGTATGGAAAAGATGTGAGAAACGTTCACCAATAACAATAAATGATTAAAGAGTAGAACAGCTATAGTGTAAACTGATGCAAGTGTTGACAAATACCTGTATAATATTTATGTCACACAAACTATTACAATTCGACCGACGCACGAACAGATTTTAAAAACTGTTCGATATTAGAACAGTACCACACTTTAGAGGGATATAATTCGGCGTTAAAAATTATGCAAAATCGTTACTATGGAACGTGTTTTTGTTACATCGATTGTTATAGAAATTGCTACGCGAACCGTATTGTTGTTTTTTAAATATTGTTTCTATTATAAGGTATTAAGCAAATAATTAATCTCAAGCGTAGAATCTTTCTATGAAAATTTAAATCAAAGGAACGAGGCTGGAATAAATTTGAAACACAAATTATCAGCTTTTTCAAGAACTTACCAATTTCAAAATTTATTAGTAAGCTTCAAATTGAAAAATAATTACATTACTTAATATTTCCATTATCTCCTCCTGCAAATGTCAATGTAGTGAAAAAATGAGACTTGTTAAAAAACTTCGTTTCTTTTCACATCAATTAGTTCACCATAATTTTTCTTTAAAAATATGTCAGTAAAAAAACCACCATAGAACTATCGTGTTTTATGCCGATATTGAAAGGATCGAACATATGTGTGTATGTGTGTATATCTATATATTTGTATGTATGTATGTATGTATGTATATACACTGCCTGTTACCTATAGTTTCCCCTCATATTAATACCCGTTTAAATCTATACCTAATTTTTTCATTTAGAATTTATGTGTATATATATATATATATATATATATATATATATATATATATATATATATAAAAACTCGGCCGCTTTGGCCTCGCAAGGGGCTGTGCCCCTTGACCCCTCTTGCTTTCATTTCTGTCTCTTTCTCTTCTATACTTTGTATAAAATGATCAAAATTTACAACGTAATTCTTACTGGCATCAACACACACAAAAAATATCATAACCACAAAAATCCTATTCTAACATTTAACTTCCGTTATATAAAATTAAGACATTTTTTCGTTACATTTTTCGTTACATATTTCATTACATGAAATTGTGACATTTTTTAAATAACAGTAACAAAAATCCTACAAAATATAACAATCGTTACATAAAATTGGGACATTTTTTTGGGACATTTAGCGTTACATAAAATTGGGACATTTTTTCGAATGCGGGGTACCCTAAGAATTACGTTGTAATTAATATATATATATATATATATATTATAAGAAACGTTTTTTAACTCTTTACTTTATTTTATCTTACTTTTTTAAATGTCCTTTGCAAAAATATTCATTAGAGTCAACTGACAGCCATTTCTATATGTATCATATTTTTTACCATTGTAATCTATTTTTTATTTATTTTTCACTATTATTTTCATATTTTTCAGCAATTCTATAAATGGCTCATTTATTCCCGCGGCTTTACCTTGTTTTTTTCTCTCTTTTTATGTAATGAAAACTCTATATTTCTACTAAAGATTTATTTCCTCTATTCAGTTTTTTTTGGGAATATTATTAATATAATGATTAAAACGAACTTTAAATACATTCCATAACAGTAAACCACAATGATTGGCAAAAGTCTGAGATTTGAATGTAAATAAATTTCCGATAGCAACTATTAAAACTTATGTTGGCGGATTCTTCATTAATTTCTCCGTAATTTTAATATACTTTTTTATAGAAAATTACCAATTCCTTGCATAGATACTAAATTATATATTTAAAAAAAAATTAAAAGTTATTATTATAATGAATTATTTATGATTTAATGTTTTTGCGTAATTAATACTTGTAATTATGTAGTAATTTAATAATATGTTTACGTTATAAAGCTGCTTTCCGTGACTTCACCTTTTTTGCCGAAATAATTACATAGTAGAGTGTACTGAGATTCATTTTTAAAAATTACGATGCTTTTATCACTGCACTCCCCTGTTTTTTACCCTTTGACAATTTCCTTTTCCTCATACAATTTACCTATTTTATAAACTATACACACGATAATCTCCGTTAATTACATATTTAAGAGAACATGTTCTCCACCCACATGCCCATTTTGTTTTGCGTCTTTCAACTTCTCTGTTGAGTATCTCATAAAAATTAATCTATTACCAGAACAGCAAACCATAATAGTTTGGCAAGGATTTAAAATTTGAATATAAATAATATTTACGGTAGCAATTATTGGAAATTCTGTTGTGGAATTCTTTGTTTTTCTGTAAAAGCTAATAAAAAACATTTTTTCTTTTTTAAATCTCGGCACTGTGTCAACAGCTATAGGCTAGAAGTGTGGTTTGTACGTTGAAATCCGGTCATAAAGATTTAATAATTTCAGTAACGCAAAAAGAGAAGAGGCGGAACACGGTGTTGGTATTTGCGCCAGAAATTAATAAAACGTTAGCTTATATTCACCATAGTAATCATTTTGTTAAAATTTTCACGTTTAATTTATATTTACCCTGGTAATGATTTTATTTTAAATGTATACCATAGTAAATATTTTATGGAACATTTTTGCTATTTTATCGATTGTATTTTACCCTTTTATTTTCCCCACTTCATTGACAAAAACCCCCATAGCTCAACTTAACCACACCAGAAACTTATAAATTGTGTACCAAAACCTTCCACGGAAATCAATCTATCCCCACTGGTGAAAACTGGAATAAAATCGGTTTAGTAGTTCGTGGGTGTTAGCGCGTACAGGCAGACAAACAGCTAGACAAATTTCCGGACTTTCATTTATATTTATGCGTATATATCTTAATATATATATATATATATATATATATATATGTGTATGTAGTGTATGTATTAAGGTGCTTCGTTTGAAACTACAATTTTTTTTCACCCTCACCACAAAATTTTGTTATGCAGGTCGAGAAAAAAGGATTCCCCCACAAATTTCAATCCTTTATTTTGATATTAAGATATTTTCTTTTGCGTTTAAAATTTTCCTGTTTAAACAACGTGTGTAATTTTTTTCAATTTCTACGGACATTTTATAATATTGTAATGTTTCTTAGTGCCTTTTTAATAGAGAATTGAATTCTTTACAAAAGTGCTTTTTGTAGTTTTACTGTATTTTTTTGTGGGGGGCGGGGGGGCAACCAAAGGCAGCTACCCAGGACAATGTGACTATATTAGAGATTAAATTTTAATCCGGTCAGAAATCGATGAAAGAAAAGAGGCAAGAATAGAAACCATCTTTAAAGTCGGCACAGCTAAGATATAGGAAGCATTATATGGGGTAGGAAAATTCAGCTTTAATAGCTGAACGTACAGGATATAGACCGGAACATTCAAACAGTACGTGGTCAGAATCGCAAACGAAAGAACAGTCGCCAGGGTGCAAAGGACAATAATGGGACGGGGAAAGAGCAAAACGATACCGTGAAGATGGGAGCAAAGTATGATTGAATCGCAAACGGCAGATAGCAATAATGAAAAAACGTTTAAAGGTAGTAGGAAAATAATAAAACTAAGAACAGGAAAGCGGTCCAGGCTGAATAGTAAAATGAGTTAGGATTCGAAAAGGAGCGAGGATACACATCCGACCAAAGTCTGACATGCATTCTTTTGGAGAGGGGAAGTATGTTGTGACCAGGAATCTTTTTGACAAAATGTGTAGAGTGTAACGCTCAGCGTGCTAAGGAACCCACCGTCTCATTACTATCAATACCCGCATGACTTGGAACCCAAAGAAGGTCGATGGAAATGGAATGGGAAAGGGAAAGATTATAGATAAAAGAACGTATACGGAAAACAATAAAGTCGAGGCAATATGAAGGAAAGGGAGAGGATATAGCTTGAAGAGCACTTTCGGAGTCTGAAATGATCAGGTATCTATCAGAGGATCGAGTTGAGGAAATAAATATAACGACTCGAAAAATGGCATAAAGTTCAGCAAAGTAGATTGAGCAAAAAGCCGGCAGCCTGAAAGATTGAGCGGAATTACTGGCTGAGGAGAAAAAGGAAGGACCTATTCCCCCTGAACTCTTGGAACCATCAGTAAATATTAAGGAGTGAAGAGGAAACGAGGAATTAATAAGAAAATTAAATTCTTGATTGGCAGCTGTGTAGCCAGAAGTTTTAGATGATGAAGGGAGAGAAGAGAGTTTTGGAAGGTGAAAAAACCCGAAGAAGTTAAACATAAAGTAAGAAAGTTTACTATGGTAAATAGTATAGGAGAAGAATTTGTCTTAAAGCGATGAGAAACAAGGGATAAGATAGGAGATTTATTAGGAGAGAAGCGCCATTTATGACAGGTAGAGAGGTATGACAGACGAATCTTAGAAAACGAGATGGAAAGTCATATCCTAAATGCGATCAGCGGATTTAAAGTTTCCTTGTAAAAAGACTTTCTATCTCGTTTTCTAAGATTCGTTTCTCATACCTCTCTGTAACTTAAACAATAGAGCCTTAACGCGTCATAAAACTCAATGTTTAATGTAATTTTCGTTTTTTTTTTTATTATTTCTTTTTGTTATTTTATAAACGACCGGACTTCTAATAATATATATAACAATTTTATAGGGAATTCAATTCCATACGAAAAAATTTCTTTAATCTGAATCTTTAAAATCCGTTTACGAAGTTCTGAATATTTCGTGATGTAATAGGTTAACCAAATCAGACTTCTTTAAAATTTAATTATCAATAATTTTTAAAATCGTCTTTTTTTGTTTTGTTTTGTTTTTTTCCTATTCCCGAAACTTCGTGTAGGGGGTACATTTATTTACTGAAAATATTGATTTATTATAATAACGGAATTAATATAACGTATTTGGTATTATATTAATTACCATTTTACCGGTTTTTTTTTTTTACGATATCTACATATATTTTTACTACTTACTTAACATAAATGTACATTTTTTTTCCGGAATTTTATTTCTTCAGTTGCAAATTTGTTAAATTTATTAAAATAATTTTGTACGAGTTGTTTTATATCATGATTACAGAGTATATTATTATTATTATAATTGCAACCTTGCACTATATAAAAAACATCGTCTCTAAAATTACATATTACACAATTGTCAGAATCAGATATCTTAAATTTATATAAATCTACCCTTAAGATAGACTGTTCCCTGTTATAAATTGAACATTAAAAAAATTTGGCGTGTATTGATTATTTTTAAATCTATCTATTCTTTGGGGCCCTTGAGTTAAACGTTCCTTAAAATTTCTAGTAAGTACTAATCTTCGTTTTTCAGTATTTCTTAACGGTTGGTAGTTTCTTAAACCTTCTGAAAAATTGATGGTAATCAAGATTAAAAATTTCTTATAATTCGAGGTTAGTATTTAAGAATTTCACACGAAACTAAAGTTTTCCCGTTCAGGCTCAACAGTTTAAGCAATGTGAAACCTCACTGGGGAATTTTGTGGGGGTATTTTTAAAAACGTGCCAATAAACATCACAATAGCGTAAATCTCCCGTTAAGTTATGGAAACTAAAAAAAATTTCGCAATTTTACATATTTAAAACTTTGAAAGGAAAGTTCTTAACATTAAAATTAAGGTTATATCAGAATGATACGGCTGCTTTACCACCGTGGAAACCAATTTTCTTGGAAATCAATTGTTCTGCACGTCCTGGTGAAAATCGCTAGAATATAGCGAAACGGTTTAACGACAGGCGTATCTTCACTGATGCCTCTAAATCATTCCTTGGAGTAGTCATCTTTACAGATTCACATTCAGTGTGTCTAAGTAGCGGCACAAGCACTAAGCAGCATCCATATTGCCAAAGAGATCATATTATTTCTCCCGAAGTTTAATTACAACGTTAAATCAACTTTAATTTGGATTCCAAAATTATTCTGGTGTGAAAAAGATAATGAACTAGCCGATTTATCAGCTAAGCAACCGTTTACAATGCATCCAGCTCTGCGCATATCTGCCACAAGTAAAGATTTTTGTAAACATATTCAATTGTGTTTGCTATCTAAGTGGAATTTGCAGTGACAATAGATACCAACATGCAACAAATTACGTAGAATTAGAACGAATACAACATCTTACACCGTTCTCGCTGACTTGTAAAGAAGAAATCATCTTGCGCAAACTGCATCTCGGACATTCATTTGCAACTCACGATCACTTGCTGCGGAGAAAGAATGCTACACGATGTTTCTGCAACAGTGAACAGATAATTATCGAACACCTGCTGCTTTATTGTGCCAACAATACAAACGAACGCGGCAAATTTTAGCTTCCATCGAACCTCAAAGAAACATTGGAGTCCAGACAAAGTTGGTTGCGTACTGGAATACTAATATTTCTGACACGTGCCTCCGGCCTTGCAGTAGTACACAGCACGTAAAAGGAGACATCATCATTATCATCAAGACTAAAATTTTGACAACAATTTTTCCCAGTCTATTTAAAATTTTGAGGTAGGAATGAAAAAAAATGGTAATTTCAAAAAAGAGTACCATAATATACAAATATATTCAGGTTTGATAAAACTGACAAAATAGGATGTTGTTTGTGAATTTCTTTCTGACTTTTCAAACTAGCTTTATTAAATATAAATAAATAAACATGAAAGACAAAAATTTATTAATTTATAAAATAAATAAAACTTAACAGCGGTTTACTCAAGATGGGAATGTGGGAACTTCCCCATTACAGTTTTAAAAAAAACGTTTTTGTAACATCATTTAAGGAAACAGCAATATTACTTTTAATATACTTTAAATACAAATTCTGAAATGAAATATTAAAATGGCAAAAAACTCCTTATTGATCGATCCTTAGTACTTTACCGTACACTTACTGGCGACCCAAAAAAAAAAAAAAAAAAATACTGCACTTTTTTTTGAAGTTTGATATTGTTTTTTTTTTTTTTTTCTTTTGAGTCCACCACATTTTCCTTCCTCATTTTTCGCCTTTTTGTACTGTCAAATATTTTGATTAAACAGTCCGAACGTAACAAGACGCTCAGAGCCTTCATTACGAGTCCGAGCCCTTTTTTTTTTGTAATTTAGCGAAAAACAAGGTATACTCTTTTTTTTTTATCTACTAAACGTTTACTTTAAAAACTAAACGCGCAGTACCAACTTTGTACAATGTTTTTTAAGCAATTTTTACATTTCTAATCACAAGATTGTATCGGTAGACGGAAGAAACTTTCTTTCAACACAGGAACAAATACAAGAGTGTCTGTGTTTATAATCGGGGTGTGTTTACAAAATTTCCAGACTGATTTTTTCCTTGGCAGGGAAGAGTGCGCAGACCGGTTCTACCGACAGGGTGAAGTAATGGAGGGTGTCAGCTAACCGACCGCAACAGCGGCAGTTGCCTCCGAGACGCTGGAGTGAGCAGATTGCTAGTGATGTGAGTGTGTGTCAACGACCCCCGTCGAAAACTCTGAAAGTCGAAAATGCATTGTCATTTGGAGCAGCGTTATTCGATAAAGTTCTGTGCGAAACCGAACGAATCCGCTACAGAGACTTTTGATATGATTCAAGAGGTTTATAAAGAAGAAGCTATGTCACGTGCAATAGTTTTCATGTGGCGCAGGAGATTCAAAGATATCCCCGCAAGGACGTTGAAGACGATGACCGCGCTGGGAAACCTTCAAATGAAAATTTGGTGAATAAACACTAACCGTCGTCTTAGTGTTCGATTACTTGCCGTTGAACTAGAATCGGGTCAGACACAATGTTCAAGTTAGTGAGAAAAAATTTCGCAAACTTATTCCTAAAGTTCTGACGGATGAACTGAAGGTACGGCGCCATGTTGTTTGCCGAGAAATGCTTGAACATTTGCAAGTCGATCCGAAATTTTTAGATAACTTGAGTCTACGAGTACGATTTTGAAACGAAGCTGCAATACCGCCTCATCTCCAAAACCCAAGAAAACTCGCACGAGAAGCTCACACGTGAAAAGCAAGCCCATTGCTTTCTTTAATGCCAAAGAGTTTGTTCCTGCTGGACAGACTGTCACAGATCAGTTTTACGTTTAAGTGTTTCGCCGTTTGAAGGATCAAGTCCGCCGCATCCGCCCGCAGATCAAAGACGATTGCGTTCTTCACCACGACAATGCGCCCTCACACGTCGCGCGCCGCCAACAAAATTTTGGATGAGTTCAACGCGGCAACACTGTCGCAGCGACCATACAGCACCTTGCTCCCAGTTCCTCCGAATCAAGAGAGACATGAAAGGGAAGTGATTTGCCACGATTCCAGCAGTCCAGGCGGCATCGACGAGGTACCTTGACAGCCTTCCGCGCGAAGAATTCCAGGGAGCCCATGAACAATGGAAAATGGCAGCGGTATGATGATGTCCAAAGGTCATATTTCGAAGACTTTTAGTAAGTTGTACACAGAAGAATGTTTAACAAATATTTTGTTCTGAACGCGCCCTGTATGAGCACGATTTTGTGATCACGGTTACCCCTGCGGCCGGGTCTTTCGTTAATACGTCTAGGGAGAAATTTACCATTATGTAAAAAATTCTTTCGAAGGTCTGGTGTACTACAAACATTGCGATTTGGTGTGAGAAAACCCGATGGCTTTTGCCAATAAAGTTCGTTACACACACACATCCACATATATAAATTCACGATTGCAATGCTTTGTTGGGAGTGTCGTTTACAAATGGTTCAAGGAGATAGTTTTTATTCGGGCTAAGCCCTAATTTAACTTGTAAAATTGACAAAAACGAGGTAACGATAAGTGTATGAAAAAACTACATTACTTACATAAATTACGTTCTAAACCGGAGGCAAATTTAGCCCTCAAATGAGTGGTGGTGGGTGGGAGGTTAAATTGTTGTAAGTAAGTATTATTTTATTTGATGAGAAACAATGATAACTATTATGCAGCAATCAAGCTATGACGAGACTGAAAAATATTTTCAATATAAAACTTGATTCTAATTCCATTCTTTGAATTGGATAAACTTCCTTTGTTGACATGCCCGCCCATAGGAAAAAGAACTAAATAAAAAAAAGCTTCGTGATTGGAAATGGCGCGATTGTGTTTGGGTGATATGAAAGAAAATTCAAAATCCTCATAATAAAACAATCGTACACGAATGAAATATTCTTTTTACCATTGCCGCACCTAACTAATAATCTGCAAAAGATTTTTTAAGGCATTCTAATTAGTCTTGATACCGGCAGTGTGTGCCATTTGAGGTTCGACATAATAGCACGCGATTTTTTCATACAATGTTGCTTAACTCATTAATAACGATGAATATCGTGATCAATTCGATAAGGAGAAAATTGCTGACTAACTCGAATTAAATTCCGCGTTAATTTACATGGTTAACATTATCTGATTTTAAATCTTGTCATTTGAATGCTACAAAGTATAAGCGCAATTCTTTCCATTTATCTATGTTAATTACAACGTAATTCTAAGGCCGGCCCCAATTAGAAAAATTGTCCCAATTTTATGTAACGTTTGTTATATTTTAATTTTTACCGGCTTTCGAAAAGAAGGAGGTTATACGTTCGTCGCGTAGGTTTTTTTTTTTTTTTGTATGTTCGCGCGTAACTCATATTTATATAGACACCGATTTTACTGATTTTCTATCCATTAGAAGGAATACCATTCAACTTAGGTACCCCCCCACGTGAGTAATGATGAAAATCGGCGAACATAAATTGAGTATTCGTTAAAAAACGTGAAAAAATGTGGTCCCTTTGGGTAATTTATTTTTCTTATTACTTATTAGTATAACAGAGGCGGTTGACTCAATATGCTGTCAAATGCCTCAAACTTATATACGTCTGTCGTTTTTGATCCAAAAGTCGTATCATCACGTATAAATGTGTTTTGGAAATTCTTCACTATTGCACACAGTTCGTCGTATCATTTTCGTTTTCGCATTTGGAAACGAAATAAATACACTTCTTATTATTGTGCAGGTAGATGAATAAGAAGTATTATCATTATATGTTGTAATATGTTATTTCGGTAGTTTAATCAAATTTATTTTCGTTATAACATCTAACGAGAGCCGGCCTCTGAATTTTAGATCATTTTGTACAAAGTATAGAGGAGAAAGAAACAAAAATGTAAGGGAGAGGGGTCAAGGGGCACAGCCCCTTGCGGGGTCAAAATGAATATTATGCATTTATTTTTTTATTGCTGTATACATTTTGTATGCGTAGTATTTTCTTGAAATATCAAAATGTTTTGTAGTAATAATTCCACGGATAAGTAATAAAAGTAACAATCTTAGAAGACCCGAAAATCGCAAAAGTCATAATAAATTTGAATTTTGAAATATTCCTTCAAGTGTCGCTTTGAACGTAGCACAATATATGTATAATAAGTAGAATGGAAATGTATTTTTTGATATATGTATATATACATAGTTTTTTTATTGTAAAATGAGTAAAAATTGTATACGTGTAATTAAGTTCTGGAAAAGGACTCGTAACGATTTTGATAAAATTCACAAATTGAGGTGTTTTAAGGTCGAGAAATCAGTTGGCCGAGATCTTATCGTCCAGAAAATTTTACAAAACCGGTAATTTTAAAAATCGTTTTAGTGATCATCGTATTTTTAGGAATTAAGCAAAACTCTATTTACCTTGTTAAAAAATAATAAATTTATTTAGCATGATAACTTAATAATTTTTAGTAATATACTTTGTGTTGTAAATATTTGTTTTTACTTTTTTGCAACGTGTGTGAAAGGACCTACTTTATTTTATTTAACGCGAGAATCTTCAACATAACAAATAATGCAATGTATACAGAAATGTAGAACCCGGGGCGGTTACGTGCATATTACTGCTAAGATCAGTGGTGTAGCTGAAGGTCCGCAGACCTCGCAGTGTGGGGGCCCCGAACTTTTGGGGTCGCGGCTCAGTTTAAAAAAATTGACGGTTTTATTTTGAGCTGGTGCTTCGAATATATATATATATGAGTATGGATGGGTCGAACTGTATGTGTACGTGTAAACATATAAATAAATTTCAATTTATTATTTTTCTAGTCATGGAATGCGAGTTATTTGAGATGATAAATTTAGTGTCAAAACAATTACAGTCAAAGAATATTGATTTACCGTACGCTACCGAGTTATTGAAAATGTTAAAGGATTAAGGAATAATTTTGAAGACGTCATTCAAGAAGCTTCAGTTTTAGCTGAAAGTTAGGGAATATACACAGAATTTCAAGAGAAAAAAAACCAAAACAAACGAAAATCTTCTTTGATGTGAACTATCAGCTCATGAAATAATTACGAATGCAAAACACTTATTTTAAAAAATACAAATCTTCAATGCTCGCATTGACATAATTATTGCACAATTAAGCAATCGATTTGAAGGCATGAAATCAGTAGGCCAGCGTTTTCACTATCTTTTCCCAGTCAATCTCCAAAAGATCAAAGATGATGAGTTGATTGAGGCATGACAATAGCTAATGAACTTTTATAATCTCATGAATTATCAACCAATTTTATACAGATCAGCTTTTGTCACTTCGAAATAAAATTCACAAAAATATATTAGAAAATACGTGTCCATTAGTTTTAATAAATACGTAATGAAAAATCACTCATCATTTTTGAGTAATATTCCTGATGTGCTAATAGAGCTATAATACTATTTTTAACATTGCCAGTTACAGTAGCGAAGGCTGAAAGATCATTCTCTAAACTGAAAAGTAATAAAAAATTATTTTTGTAGTACAATAGTGCGATTGGCTAGTTTAGCTATAGTTTGAATTTGAAAGAGCTGAATTCGCAACAAAAAATGCAAAACGTTCACAACACTACCGTAACAATATTTTAACTTAAATAATTTCTGATGTAAGAGTTGTGGATACGAATAAAATTATTTTTTATTTTTATTTACATCGATTTTAATAACGTTTAAAACTTTTGTAACTTTCATAATTATTTACCTCCATAAAGTTTTACGAACTATATTTATTAATAAATTGAATCACGAATGTAACTCGAGTGTGCTGTGTCTATTGTTTGTTCGCGTTCGCGTCTTCGTTATCAGCGCATTGTAATCGATAAACCGGTGAGACCGTTCTTTTATTATCTATTTATAAGATTACGATTTCGCAGCGTTCTAACTATTCGTTAATTTCCACCAGCTGTACTTTCGTTTACTGTTAGAACTCTTACTTTTATTTATTTGTTTAATTTTCTCTATTCTGTCTTTTTTTTTTTTTTTTTTTTTTTCCCCGTTATTTTAGTAGTTTTTTTTCACTTAAGTCGCTTAGTCGGATAGATGAGCTCGTCTAAGGGGGGCCGCTCGGCGGCCTCCTCCATTTCCAACAAACCGTCTCGTGATGGTTTGTCTCTCAGTTTGACGGAGGTGGATTCCTCTAACAAACGGAAACTTCCAAGTCCTTCGCCTAAAGCATCCTTGCCCCCTAAGGAATTTCGATTTTCGCATACCGATTTAAGCGCTTCCGAAAACAATAATAATAATAGTAATAATAATAATAATAATAGTTATAATAACAATAGTAATAATAATAATAATAATAATAATAATGATGATATTTGCAATAATAATGATAATTACAGCGAGAGGAGTAATAATGATACTACTTCCACTGATTCTACTGTTACTCCTTCTCCTACTAATACTTCTACTATTACTACCACCAATAATAATATTAACAATAGTAACAATAATAATTGCAACAACAACAACAATAATAATAATAGTATGAATAATAATAATAATAGTAATAACAATAATAATAATAATAATAGCATCACTAAAGAAAATCTGTTGTTTGCCTCTGATCATCCAGGGCCTTACACCGTTTACGTCGAAGGTTGTTCTTCAGAGGAGAACCTCGGCAATCTTCATCCTTTGGCCCTTGCCAGGCTAATTTACTCTGTATCCTCCTCCCTTACGAGCATTGTCCCTCAAGGTAGGGGCCGTGTCTCAGTTAAATTTCCTTCGGTCTCTCCCGCAAATTCTTTTCTGGCGCAGTCCAATTTCTTCGCATCGCACAATATTAAAGCGTACATCCCCAACGGTGTTCTTTTTAGAATGGGCATCATTTCAGGCGTTCATCCGTCCTTCTCCGAGGAAGAAATTGCTGAACGAATTGAGTCCTCAATCCCTATTGCTTCAATTCGCCGAATTTACCGTTTTTCCGAAGATTCTAAAATTCCCACCCGCTCAGTCGAGATCAAATTCCATAAAACTACCCTTCCCGAATTTGTCTCAATTTACAGATTACGTTTTCCCGTTTCCCCCAGTGTCCGTTCACCTACGCAGTGTTCAAAATGTTTTCTTTTTGGTCACATTTCAAAACACTGCCGTAGTTCTTCGTATATCTGTTCGCACTGTGCTTCCAAGCACCCAGCCTCAGAATGTAGTTGCCTGCAAGTTCCTCCCACCTGCCGAAATTGCAAAGGCTCTCACCGTGCCTATGATCGGTCTTGCCCTGAATGGATTAGGCAGAAAGAAATAAAACGTATTATGGCTTTCGAGAATATCTCTTTTCAAGAAGCCACACTTATCAAAAAAAAACAGCTTAGCTACTCATGCCTTTTCGTTTGCTGACCGAGCCTCCTTGCCTTCCTCTTCCCACAATAATATTACTAAATCTCCACCATCACTCCCCTCTCTTCTTTCTAACTCTGTTCCTCGTCCCAAATCACCTACATTCCACAAAAAACGGTTCTCTAAACCTATCTACGATTCCTCTCCCCAATTCCCCCCTCTTCCATCTAATCGTATTCCTTCTCCCTCCAATGGATGGGCTCTCAATAAATCCGTTCCTTCTTTTCCTAACTCTACTTCAGAAAGTTGTCTTCCTGCAAATCTTACTAATATCAATCCTGTATCCTCAGCTCCTCTAAACTCTTCCTCTTCGGATCTTTCTCCCTTAATTAATAATATTTCAACAGCGGTTCTAGAGCTTCTTTCTTTAAAAAACATTGCTTCCTCCTCATCCTTTGCTGATTCTCTTTCTCGTTTCCTCTCTAATAATATACGTTCTTAATAATTATTCTCCTAATAACAAGGAAAAATCAAATAGGACTAAAAAGGAGTAGAAGTGATAAGATTCAGGGCAGAATTTTCTCTATTTTCTTCGTTTGTCCTTCCCCCTTCCCCCTCTCCTTTCCCCTATCCTCTTGCTTAATCTCTTTCCAATTGCGCAGTATGATTCATCCAAGTCAGTTGGCCATTGACTCAGGTTTAAGCACGGCTTTCTCCTGTTTTACATTTCCTTTTATTATTAAAAGGGCCGTTGCTGTAGTGGCCATACCCACTATTGAGCACTGGTACCTTTTATCTTCTTATTATTTTCTCGAATGAGCTCACGCCGAGTTGACGTACTCAATCTTTGGGCTGAGTTCCATTCGAAGTTGCTTTTTTTCTCACTTTTACTGTTACATTTATACAGTTGTGAGACTAGCTGGCGTGTATAGCTATGGCTTCGTAACACCCAGCTCCAGTTTTAAGTGCAATGGTCTAACTACAACTGACTTTACTTTATTTATTTGAATGTTTTCATACCTATTTCCTGTTTCTCTAGAATCTTCATATATCCCCTTCACTTCTGCTCCCAATTGTGTTTTATCATCTCCCTTTCTACTACGCTCCGTTTCCCTCTATAATCTAGCTGCCCTGACTCACTTCCTCCTTGTTCCTTTCTTCTCTATCCACCTATCCTTGCTATTTTAGTATAAATGCTTTGCATTTATACCCTCCTCTGTGCTCTCCTATTGCTTCCTACTCCATTCTCTTACCCCTTTTTTCCTAATCCCTCTTTAGCTCTACAATGCCGGCTGCGTTTAATCTGCTACAATGGAATTGTCGTAGTCTCAGAGCCAACAAAAATTCATTGGAGGGTTTGTTGGATCTTCATAATATCCAAGTTGCTCTCATCTCGGAAACGTGGCTTCGGTCAGGCGTGGATTTTAACATTAGAGGCTTCAAGGTAATCAGAAGCGATCGCGATGATGGCTATGCTGGTTCTGCGATCCTCGTTAGAAATGACATTCCATTCCGTTCTCACGAGATTTCTCTCAACCTTCCTTCTACTCCTAATATTCCTAATATCGTTCATATCTCCATCAATCCTCCTTCTATGCGTCCTATTAACGTTGTTTCGATTTATGTCCCTCCTACTTACGATCTTCGTCACTTCCCCCTTTCTACATTTTTCTCATCTATCCCGCAACCGTTTATTATCGGCGGCGATTGGAATGCTCATTCCCCTATGTGGGGCTGCACATCCTACAATAGCAATGGTTCCATCCTTGAGAATACTATCCTTTCTGATAGCTTGGTGCTCCTTAATGATCTTTCCCCAACCTATTTTAGGAATGCTTTTGTCTCCAGTTCTCTTGATCTAACTCTTTCTTCCCCTTCAATTGGTCTTAACTTTACCTGGAGAACCCTTTCGGGTTCTTTCGGCAGTGACCATGTTCCCATAATAATTACTACTGATATTTTTCCTTCTCCAACTTATCCCAGGCATCTCCATTCTCCTCGATGGAATCTCAGCAAAACTAATTGGACTCTTTTCCGCTCTTCTATTGATTCATCACTTCCTGATCCACAGATTAATTGTGATCCCATTTCTCTCTATAATTTCTTTTCCCATTCTATCAGGTCTGCTCTTTCTCTATCTTCTCCCCCTCGTCGTTCTCCTGCATCCACTCATCGTTGTGCGGCCTCATCTCTTTGGTGGAATGAGGAGTGTAACGCTGCATTCAACCATTGTCGTTCGACTTTCAGATCCTATCGCTCTAATCCTACAACCCAAAACTTTCTGGCTCATAAACAAGCCAACGCCAGGGCTAGGTTTATTCTTAAAGCCGTGAAAAAGGCCTCTTGGAAAAAATTCTGTTCTTCCTTTTCTAGAAATACCTCTCTCTCTCACATATTTGGAGGTTAGCTAGAGCTTTTAAATCTCCATCCTCTGAACGTCCTTCTCTTTCTAATGTATCTGAGGATAGCCTAATATCCTTCATTGATTCTGTCGCTCCTGCCTACGTTCCTTCCTTTGACGAACTGTATTCCAACACCTCTCCGCAAATCTCGTCCCCTCCTTCTCACTTCCTCACTTCGGCTTTCAATCTTAATGAATTATTAGCTGTTTTATCTAAATCTTCCAGCCCTACTCCAGGCCTTGATGGTATACCTTATCTTACTCTTAAAAATCTGTCTGAACTATCCCTTAACTTTCTTCTCAGTTTTTTGAATTCTTTCTTTTCCAGGGGTTCGATCCCCCCCTCTTGGAATTCTTTCATTATTGTCCCTATTCGTAAGAAAAGTTCTTCCTTACGCCCCATCTCCTTGGCATCCTGCATCAGAAAATTGTTTGAGGGTATGCTAAACAAGCGTCTTGTCTGGTGGTTGGAACACCATAATGTGCTTCCTAACAATATGTTCGGCTTTCGGCCTGGTATCG
Organism: Icerya purchasi; assembly: GCA_039619475.1. Taxonomy (NCBI): domain Eukaryota; kingdom Metazoa; phylum Arthropoda; class Insecta; order Hemiptera; family Monophlebidae; genus Icerya; species Icerya purchasi. The sequence goes on from CM077115.1 coordinate 552,160,290, forward strand.
GCCCTCCTGATTGTGTCAGTCTTTTTGTGTCTCATTTATATAAGTCCTTTATCCAAAAACATTATACTCTGGCTTCCTTCATCGATGTTTCCTGTGCTTTCGACAATGTTCATCTCCCAACTTTAAGAGATAAAATGACAGCAATTAACATTCCAGTGAATTTCACTTCCCTTGTTATTAAGCTCATGTCCAATCGTTCTATCCACCTCTCTCCTCCATTACTTGACACTTCTAGAAAGGTTTTCTGCGGTCTTCCTCAAGGTTCCTCCCTCAGTCCTACTCTTTTTAACATTTATACTGCTAGTATCGCTTCCCTTCCTTTAAATTCCCACTCTTTATTCTTTGCCAATGATATTTTGCTTTTTTCCTCTTCCCACGATATTGACGCAGCTAATGACGCTCTCAAATCGTCCCTCAATTTCCTTGAAAGTGCTCTTGCCTCAATTATCCTTTCGATTTCTCCTTCTAAGTCCTCCTGCGTTGTATTTACCCTTCGCCCTTATAACCCTGCTTCTGTTAATTTATCCTTAAATAGCACAGCTATTGCTCGTGTTAATTGCTTTCGTTATCTCGGTATCTTTCTCGATAGTCGTCTGACTTTTTCCGAACATATTAAATATCTTTCCTCCTCCTCTACTAAACGGTTGAACCTGCTGAAGGCCCTGTCTCCGACTAAATGGGGTGGTGACCCTTTCATTCTTATTCTTCTATATAAATCCATCGTCCGCTCCAAGCTTGATTACTGTTCGTTCATTTATGCCTGCGCTTCCAAATCCCGTCTCTCTAAACTTGATGTGATCCAAAATTCTTGTCTTAGACTCTGTCTCGGTGCTCTTAAATCCTCTCCTATTCCAGCACTGCTTGCTGAATCGAATGTTCCTCCCCTGTCTATTCGCAGATCTTATTTGGGCTATCGCTTCCTTGCTAAACGGCTTTCTATCTCATCTTCTTCTCTCATTTTTTCCTACCTTTCAATTTCTCGGAATTGGCGCTTTGTGCCTAGGAAAATTCCTATCCTGTCCCTTATTTCTCTCCGTCTTAGTTCATTTTGACAGTATACAATTTCCTTTAATAGTCTGCCTTATTTCTCCTTTAACTTCAGCGATCTCTGCCATCCTCCCAGAGTATTTATTTCGCCTACACTTACAAAATCTCTCCCTCCAGCTGTAATTAAACAGGAATTCCACAGTATTGTCAATTCTCTCTTCCCTTCTCATGTTACCATTTTCACTGATGGTTCTAAGGGGCCTGATGGGGTTGGTGCTTCTTTTATTCTTCCAAACTATAACTTCTCTGAATCCTTCTGTCTTCCTTCTTTCTGTTCCATATTTACAGCCGAGTTAATGGCTATTTTACGTTCCATTATTTTTATCTCCTCCAATCGTCTTTCTTCCCAGTTTCTGATCATATCCGACTCCATGAGTGCTCTTCAAGCCATCTCTTCTCCTCTTCCTAATCATTCCTGTGATTTTTCTATTCTCCGCATACGTTCTCTCATTTGGACTCTCTCTTCTCTCCATGGAATCCATGTTGACTTGCTGTGGGTTCCTGGTCATTCTGGCATCGCAGGTAATGAGATGGCTGATTCTTTGGCTCGAGTTGCTGCTTCTTCTTCTACATTCTTCTTCAAAAAAATCTCATCCTCTAATCTCTTGCCTTTGTGTAAACATTTTCATCTCAGACTTTGGTCGAATATGTACCCTTCCTCCTTTTCTAATTGTCGCTCCTTTTATCTGTCAGTTCAGCCTAATCTTCCTTCAAATCCTTGGTTCCTTCTGTTTCCTTCACTTCCTCGCTCTGTTGTTGTCTCCATTGTGCGTTTGCGCTTAAACCATTCCTTGCTACCTTCCTCACGCTTTCGCCTTTCGTTGACCTCTTCCCCATGTTGTCCTCTCCATTCAAACGATGCGGTTGTTTGTGACACCGATCACGTGTTCTTTGAGTGCTCTGCTCTTTCGGTGGAGCGCTCGGCTCTATATTCCCACTTGCTTGGGCTGGGGTTTCCTGCTCCTTTTTGTGCTCGTTATATCCTGTCTTTTCCTTCTACACTTATTATCCCCTCCATTGTTTCCTTCTTATTAGCGATAGCTGATCGCCTCACTGTATAACTTCCGTTTTCCCTTAATTGTTTCTGGGTGAAGGTCCTCGGTTGACGAGCCCAATTAAAAAAAAAAAAATAAAAAAAAAAAATAAATTGAATAAAAAATTATATTTCAAATAAATTATCTCTATCCGATACAATTTACGTGTTGATTTATGTATCTATTTATTTAATTTGCTTTTGTTTTTAACTAAAAAAAAGTAATAATAGATAAAAATAGAGGAAAAACTGATTTTTTAATGTCCTTAAGAGGGCCCCATTGAGATTTTCGCGGGGGGTCTCCAAGGTTTCAGCTACGCCACTGGCTAAGATGTGACTGTGGAGCTTATTAATCCATTGATTACTTTGCAAGTTCAGAGTAGATTCGAGCAAGGTTTGGTTATTACGTATAGTGTTAAATGAGTAATTCTTGTATTTACATATGGAATTGGTTCTGAAAATGACTGACGATTTCGATAAAATTCACGAATTAGTAATTAAGGTCTAGAAATCAATTATTCTAGAAAATGAGATTAAACCATGAGACTTCTATTTTAGTTTAATAAAAAGTAAATACAAAATAATTCGCTTTTTCCCGCGAAAAATCGAAAATTGAAGTTTCGTGATGAAATAAATTTGTTCACTGTAAGTGGCCGAGTTTTATATACATATATGTACATATATATAAACTCGGCCATTTTGGCTTTGCAAGGGTTTGTGCCCCTTGATTCCTCTTGCATACATTTCTGTCTGTTTCTCTTCTATATTCTGTATAAAATGATCAAAATGTACAATGTCATTCTTATCGGCATCGACACACACAAAAAAAAATGTAACATTATCACGAAAATCCCATCCTTGTTTCCTTTAAATCAAACAGATGTAGAAAAGTTTGAAGCGTTAAAATAAAATAAACGTTACATAAAAAATTGGAACATTTTTCTAGGACATTTTTCCTAATGTTGGCCGGGCTAAGAATTACGTTGTAATTAATATATTAAAACGTTTTAATAACCTGCGCTCGATGATACTATTAAAGGACGGTCAAGAAACGCGAGAAGAGCTTTTTCTACCTGCAATCTAGTAATATAAAAAAATTACGAAATCTGATAGTTATTTAATCTCAATAGGCTTCGATTACTACATATTTCATATAAGTATTTATTTGAAGAAATTATAATTTATATCAGCATTTAACCGAAGATTTAAAAAAAGCTAAATTTTGCGTAAGGAGATAACACCCATCAGTAATTGACGGAAAGTTATAAGGTATAAAATATTGTAAAGACAAATTTCTAAAATAATAATATTCAAATTTTAAGGGAAAGATACAAACTTGATCAAAATGTAAATGAAATTTTACAGCAACACATAATTAAAGATTAGCGTTAATCGTTCTTTCAAACGATGTAAAAAGCTTTTTTTGTTCTTTTTATATAGAATAAATTTCTGAAACGTGCGATAAAGAAATTTAAAAAAAGGTTATTCGCTAATAAATAAGTTGTCCGAAACACATTCCCTAAAATTCAGGCTATATTTAAAAATAGACATTCATTTATTGAAATTTAAATTTAATATGTACGCATCTGATCCACTGAGCCATCATACACGTTCATGGAAATAGATCTTCACTTTGCAGATTGATGACGCTGCAAACGGCATTGGTGTGCGCGGAGCTGATTTGGACGCCATGTCAACTCGCTCGTTGCCTTGATATGACTCGGCACCCACATTACCTGATTTCTTGCTTGATGTAGCAGCTTTAACGTATAATTGACTTTCAGGGCTAAGATATCCATGTTTTTCTGTGAGGAAATCGATTTTTAATTTTAAAGCAACAGTTTTTCTAATTTTAATAAAAACAAAAAAAAAATAAATAAATAAATAAAAATTAAAAATTTAAGACAAGTTTATTAAATTATAAAAAATTGAAAGTATACTATTAGATTAATAAAAGTTATTTATACTTAATAAATCTATATTAACTTTACTTTCGGTTATTAACTTTTTAAATACACACTTTCTAATTCTTTTCGTAAGCTCCAAAAAATTAAGAAAAAGGAAAAAAATCTATTCTCCGTTTATTTTTATTTTTATTTTTATTTTTTTTCAGTTTGTTATAAAGCGTTTGTCCGCTTACAACTCTCTCTATCTAAAGTGTTTTTCTTTCTTTTTTTCTGGAACTCCGAACTTTAATGTACATGTTGAACTTTTATAATATATTGACTAATGAAGCAAATGGGATTTATACAGCACTGGACTTGGAATGGAATAACTTGCAAATGTTCGTTATCGAAGTCTTCGTTTCGTGTATATTTACATTAAACATTTATAGTGGTATATTTTCACTTCTGATTTTCCTATAAACGTTTTTGTTGTTTTTCGAAAAGAAAAAAAAAAAACTTCAATAGCGAAATCAAATAGCAAAAAAAAAAAAATGCTGGGTTTATTCTTTTGTATCCGCCTATAACCGTGGAACCCGACTCAGAATTAAGACTTCAGTTTAAAATTCGACAATGATGACGCGTTGTTGGCAACACGAAATCCTTCCTACGTTTGTCTGATTTTTTTTTTTTTTTTTTATTCGCTGAATAATCGAAATCTTCAATTTAGGCGAAATGCGAAGTTACCAATATCTAGTCGGATATGTAGAATTTGGTACCCTTCGGCTTCGGACGAAGATTCTAAAAAGAAAATTAATTTCGGCTTCCGCTAAAATCTCACTTCTGACCGGGGATACTAGTTACCAGCTCAAAAAGTGCCAGATGAAGAATCGGCTCTTTTTATTTATCCCGCATTTCTTGTGGAATATTTCGTAATTCCCGTATCCTTGATAATCTCATACAGTAATTTGTAAAAACGTTTTAAACTTTTTTCTTACTTTCTGAAACAGACCAACACTTAATTTGATTTTTTTTTTTTTTTCGAAGATGTAAACATGAACTCAATTTTTTTTTTTTTGAAATTATGAAACACTTTAAAAAGCGAAAAAATAAATGACCGACTAGTTAACGATTGACAACTTTTTTTTTTTAATGATAAGTCTCCGTATATTAAGTAACAATATACTCTATTATAAGTTACATTAATTTGGTTCAATTATTTGAAACATTACTTAAAACAAAAAAAATTGGAGGGGGGGGATCGAATTTTTCTTAATTTTTTCTTCAATCTTTAATGTTTGATTGCTTTTTTCTATTTGAAAAATTTTAAAGCACTTATAAATGCTTCAACATTTTTTCCAAGTGGTTTCTTCATTTTCTTTTTTCTTCATATACTTTTTCATCGATCAACGAGGATTTAATCCAGCCGGTGTTGGTAATAGATTGTAGGAATCAGTCGTCGCAATGCAATGACCAAAATTACTACAATAGCAAATTATAGAAATTTCGTGTAAAGTATTTTTTTCTTTTTAACTTTATAAGTAATAATGAAAAAGATATAAAATCACAGTTGCCCGGAAATACGAAAATAAATTGTACAATTCATTTCGTATTCATATTTTTGCGCAGTACTGATTTTACATGATTCATTATTATTAATTAAAAAGTCAAAATTCCGAGAAATAAAAATTTTTACTGACACGTGGAGCTTATCTCCGAGACATGGTGGTGAAATATTTACACGGTTTGCAAATTATAATTTATTTTATATTCGCATTTGAGAGTTTTCTATTTGGGTAATTATTTTTATTTAATCTTGAACATATGCGGCCGGTCGTTAATTAATGAAAATATACATAATAATATACGTTAAAAAACTGTACAGTGGATATTCAATTTTTTTAAATTTTCCTCAATGTCTTCTATCCTATAGACGAATTCTTATAAACATATAATATAAATGCTTAATCTGAAGTAAACACTAATACACGCGAAATGTACAAACATAAAATTCGAAAGCGCTGGTAATCAAAAAAAAAAAAAAAAAAAAATCACAGCATATTTATTATATGCAAAATCCGTTTAACTTTTTTACTGTCCGTTCGTTGATTTCTATTTTTTTTAACTCTATTTATTATTAAATTGTCCGAGGGTAACAACACAAATACTGTTAATAGTAAAAATAAAATAAAAGAAAAAAGAATCACATTCTTAATTGACTTTGGCCATTGCCCAGGTCATTAGTTATGAGAGTTTTAATAGATTACTTAGGCACACAAGTTCGCGTGGCTTCATTCTCTTAAGCCTTCTCGTATCGTTCCCGATTGACAGATTTTTGTTCATTTATTTTGATCTTCCTCCGTTTCGCCCAGTTTGCAGACCTCATCAGCTGCAGATTGTAGGTCTGAAACTGCTTGATCGTATGAGCTATTTCCCGGAAAGATAGCTGTATCATTAGCGAACACGGCCACTTCCGCAGTGTGGTCGCTTTGTGGGGAAGGGGGTACGGTCATATAAATGAGATAAAGCAGTGGTCCTAGGATACTTCCCTGGGGAACTCCTGCTCCAATCGTCGACTGACTTGACAGAGCATTGTTGTACTTATTTCGCAGTGGTTTCCAGGGAGGAAACGGTTCAGCTTATAGAGCAGGAGGCCTTCATTCCATACTCTGTCGAATGTCTTCACAACGTCCAAGAAGATCGCCGGGTAAAATTTTTTGTCCTCTATTGCATTTTCTATCAATCTTGTGATTCGACGGATTTGATCAATGGTAGAGTGTTTACATAGCGAAAAGTATACTGTGCATCTCCTGGTCGATGATAGGCTTGTTGAGTCTTTTTAAAAAGATCTTCCCAAATAGTTTACCGGGAATCGGCAGTAGCGGAATAATAGGTCTGTAAGATTGTAATTCCACCTGAGGCTTGTTTGGCTTGGGAACTACAATAATTTTCGGTTGCTTCCATTGTCCAGCAATATACTTCATTCTCAGGATGACATTGTAAACATAAACAAGATACACAATCACTTTTTTGTAGTAGTTCTTGGAGCATCTTAGCTGAAATTCCGTCGATTTCAGGTGTTTTTTTGATATTTAGCTTGTCCAATCTCTTGGGCGACTTCTTCGAGCGTAAATGGCGAGATAGGAACGTCGTCTACTGACTCGATCGTGATTTCATCGTTAGAAGATGTGTCGTTTGGCCGGAAAGTATTCTCTAAGAATGGGCTTCGGCTTTTTCCTCATCACTCCTGATCCAATTTCCATGCTGATCAGGTACTTCCCTAATGATTTCTAATTGAGTAACTTTATTAAAAACTTCATTTTAAAATTTGTGAAATTACTATTTGAACCGTATTTTTTTATTGTAATTTTAAATACCGTTAAATTTTCAATTTTCTTTTTTTTTCTTTTTTTTGAAATACTTGGCTAGTACTACTATTGGTATATATAAAATGTTTAAAAACAACGAATAGTACAGTATACTGTCTTAAAATGAATGCAGCGCAAGATTTTTCTATATTTTCAGGATGGGATTCAACCAAGTCCTACCTGAATGAATCACCACGACCTCTAAATACGCTATGATAACTGGTTAATCTTGATAGTAATAAAATAACAACAATTCGCAATTGCTAACCATCGATAAAATTATAGGTATTCTTCAAAAAATAGCTTTACATTGTTGAGACTGATTATTTTCCAACCCTTACCAAATCATTTGTTCTACAAAAATAATTAAATTGAACGATAAATAACGTTTTTTAAAGTTGTTCGGTTTCAATAGTTACGATTTTCATCAGTGTCCGTCACGCATCGACTTTCTTCTTGGTTTCTCTCCCGTTAACTTACCGACACTGCAATACCCCTTCTAGGATATCGATAATCCCAGAAGTTTGTTTTACCGTTGGAATATGACCGGCGATCATGTTCAAATGCGACCGATAGGAGCGATAGGGTTCAAATCTATTTCGAAACGTGTTTCAGCTTTTTCGGCTATGGACTAGTCGGCATTTTTTGTACATTTCAAAAATTTACTTTTTACAGCGGTTTATTTAGGTTTCCTTATTTAATTACATTTCCTATCACGAGCTTAGTTGCTGTGCAGTAAAAGGAATGTGCTTCTTATGGTTACAGTAGATGGAAACGTATGTCGTTTATTAGACATGAACTCTCTAATTTATAAAACACAGTGCGACGAACGATTTTATGTCAACACATTCAGTGAATTATACGGCATTAGCAGTTAAGTAGAAAGACTCAATACCAACAGTTTTCCATTGCACATTCCGTAATTAATATATCAATATTTGTCAGTAAGCTATGTTATTAAAAATCACTCGAAGCCGACCATTAAATAGAAGAAATGTATATGCGTGTCTTATGCGCATCCATTAACCAAAATGTTAATATCCAAAATATCGATTTACAGTGACAAATCTGCAAATTATGCTTCTTTCATTCATTTCATCTTGCGACATTCGTATATATGGGTATACAAATTGTATATCTTTTAGAATTTTTTTTTTTTTTTTTGAAAAATATGTATTTATTATTTTTTACATACACAACTTTCGTCAAGCTAATACGCTTGTCGACGAATTATCCTATTGAACACTTTACCATCTTAAATTAACTTATACATATACATAGTCGTGTAATATTTACTAGTCTTAATCTATCTATTCTACTTATCAATAATTAATGAATCTATTTCTATCTTCTATATTCAAAGTTTTTTTTTTCTAGTTTTTTTGTTGCGCTTTGTAATTTTATTTTGTGTTTATTATTTTTTTTATATTTTCTTCTTCCTGAAGCCATTCCTTTATTTTCCTTTTTCTTTCCCCTATTTTTTCTTTCTCTATTATTTTTTTGGGTATTTTATTCAACATCTGAGTTATAATATATTTATCCGTTTGCTAATCTATGTTCTTGCTAACGGTAGTTGGTACGAAAGTTTTTCCCTCAACTCGTATTCCGTGTTTATTCTTTCCTCCAATTCAATTTTCTTTTTTGCTGATATGTACCCCCATACGTTCAGTAATAAGTACATTCCTCTTATGCTCATTACGTCTTCTTTTTTAATTATTTCACTTTCATTCTCTCCCCTTAAGGATTTCCTATTAATTTCAAGCATTTAATTTCCAGTTTATTTATTTTTCCCAAGTATAGTTTTCTCGCCATAAGCCTGAATTCCATATCTGATCCTCGACTCTACTAGCGGCGCATAATAAACTACTTTTAATGTTTCATTTGTTGCACATTTCTTTAATGTATATAAAGCTGGTAAAACTGCTCTTATTTTCTTTGCAATGTATTCCCCATATGTGTATGTCCCATCTTAAGTATTGGTCCATCATTACTGTCCAAAAATGTTTATGCTGCGTTACTAACTTTCGACAGTTTTTCATTTCGCATTCATTTCTTCCTCCCTAATCGAGTGTACACATTCGTTTGTGTGCATTATTATATTTGGACAATACAAATTAGGGCTGTTCCTTTTCATACGTGGTACTATTAGTCTTTTTTACATTTATTCTTAGACTTTTATTATGTGCCCATTTACTTATTGTTATTAGATCTTTTTGCATCTTTATTTCTGCCTCTTTAACATCTTTATGTGACGTAACTATTGCTATATCATCCGCGTACGAGACTACCTCACTGTAACTTAATTCCCCTTATACAGAGACCATTTCTTTATATAATAAACAGTATTGGCACTAAATTGCTATCCTGCGGTACTCCTTCATCCATTTCCTCTTTTTCACTTTGCACATTTAAGATATTTACACTTGTTTTCATCCTCTGGGTTAAATAACTTTGAAACCATTTTTTCAAACTATTCGTTATTCCTATATCCTCTAATGTGTTTATGATTATTTTATGATTAACCTTTCAAATGCTCTACTAAGATCTATAAACGTTATCAACACCTTTTTTCCCTCTTCAAAGCTATCTCTTATTTTTTCGGTGAGCTCGCCGATTGCTTTCGATGCGGATTTTCCTTTTTGAAATCCGTATTGTGTTTTGTCAATTATCCTATTTTCTTGTAGGTACTTCGTTAGATTATTTGCTACGTACTTTTCTAATATTGTTGCAATCACATTGTTTACAGCAATTGGCATAATAGAGTTTTCATATTCACTGTGTTTTCCTTTTTTATGTATATTGGTCTCGTTTTCGATATTTTTAACCCATTTGGTATTTTCCCTTCTTTAAACGTCTGATTAATTAGCTTAGTAATTTCCTTCACTGTATGCATATTTTTACTGTTTTTATATCTTTTATTCTTATTCCATCGATTCCGGTGGCCTTTGTTTCCTTTAATCCATCAGTTATTTTCCCCACCTGTTCTACGTTTGCTTTAGGTAAGTACATGTTTACTTTTACTTCATCTTCTTCTCTTTTTTCTAATAGCACTTTATTACATTTGTGTTCTAGTTTTTTTATGCCATTTTTGAATTCTTTACTGAATTTGTCTGAAATTTCTCTTGCTTCTTGTTCCTTGCCAAAGTATTTATTTATGATTTCATCTACTCCTAGGCTCTTTTGTTTTCCTATAATCTTGTTTATATTTAACCCCAAGTTTTCCTGATATCCCCCTGTGCTACTTTAAAACTTTTCCCAACAAACATGTCTTTTTGCCGTCTTATTTCTGCATTCACTTGGTTTCTGAATTTATTGTATTTTCTTCTTAACTCAATATTTTGATTATTCTTTTTTTACTTTTTTGTACAATTTGTCTCTTTTTTTATCATTTCAATTATTTTTTGAGTCATTCATTCTTTCTTCCTTTGTATTTTTCCTTCTCCTGACGTATTTTTTATTTGCCTACATTCTTTATATACTTTTTCAAATTTTTCTTTATGCTTTCGTATAAATTTTCAGCGTCCAATTTATCTGATTTCCCTTCCCACTTTATGAGTCTTAGTTTGTTTTTCACTTTATTTTCCATTAAAAAACTTCCGTTTAATTCCATTTGTTTTCCTCCGGTTTTTCCTATCTTCATATATTAATAAAATGCAGAATGTTTAAAAAGATTAAAATTCTCCACCACCCAAAAACATATAGTTGAACAACGAAGGTTTTTTATTAGGTTTCTTATTTTTCAATGATGGTTGTATGGGAAGTAAATTAAATTTGCAAATACGTGCAAGTTCAGAATTTAAACAAGATGTTTTCAGTTTTGAACGAATTCGAGCTGTGATCAACAATTGAACGAGCTGAAGTGACGGCAAAAATGAACTACTGTGATAATCCCGATCGCTTAATTACGAATCGGTGCAATCAAAACTGAAAACTGAAAATGATTTTTTGTTGGTTTATAATTCAACTAGGAGTTGATTTAATTTCAGAGGCAATCTAAAATTTGAAATAATCAAAACTATATATATATTTTTTTTTGACGCATTTTCATTGTTAAATCATATCAAGTTTAAACCGCTCTTTTTGGGGGGGGGGCGCCAACCAAGGGCAATGACCCATCATCAAAGAATTACGAAAACAGGATTAAATTTTGATATATAAAGAAATAGAGGAAATGAACTCCGCTAAGATTGGAATAACATCTGGTGAAGGAAAGGAAAGTATGTAGGAAGCACAAACAGGAGTAGGTAGTTTTAGGTGGAGAACCGCTCTGTGTCTAATCATTTTAAAATTTGGTACTCATTACTTTTTCCCGTAAAACAGTTTTTGCCAATCTTATTCATTTAATCATTCTTATTTATTTATTTATTTTTATTTTTGTCTCTTTTAAAAATATTATTTTTACGTTCATCATTGTTCTTCGCTGTGGGATCTATCTATACGACTTTGGCGGAGCGATTAAAATACTACATTATTTTATACATTTAAATTTAAAAGTTGTATTGATTTCGCCTTGATTTTTTACTATTTACTATTTATTTTTATGTTTAGATTATCTGTGTCGTAATTATTATAACTTTCCCATTTTTTTCTTCTTTTATTTTTTAGTATGCACTCGGTTCGTTCGTTTCAAAAATAAAAAAAATTAAAATTATAACAGTGATTTAGTTAATTTTTGTTATGGTAGTGTTGTAATTACGACTCTTAATAAGGTGAAATTTGATAATTGTTGCTAAATGCCCATTGAGGCACTGAAAACAGTTTTTTTACGTTTCATGTTTGATAATTTAGAAATATTATATTTTTATATGAGTTATTACGATGCATCGCAATTAAAAGGTCATTTAATTTTTTGAGATATTGGTGAAAACGCTGCCGTTTAATAATTTTCTTTGATAAAATTATTTTGTAGGCCCTGGCGACCGTTAATCGACCTTTTTACAAGCGTATAAATCAAAAAATTAAATTGATGTCGGAGGAATTAATTAAAATTTTTATTATTTCAAAAAAGTGAAGAGTGAAAATTGCTATTTACATTAATTAATATAATTAAAATATTAGTTCTAATTAAAAGGACTAAACAAATAATTATATATTGAAACAACGCAAAGTTACCAATTACAAGACGTGATTTTAATTAATATCGGAAATGTAAAACTTATTTAAGCGTTTAATAGCGATCTGTGATAATGTAATTTACTTTTTTTTCGCTGGATGTCAGTACTTCTCCATTGCAGTACTTCTCAAGCTTATAATAATTTAATTCCCATTCTGTTTTCAATCAACTGTTGCCATTTATATTTAACAACGAGCGTAATCAGTGTCCCAGACCGACGTTTAGTAGGTTATGATTTGTAAGATCGACATCACTGCACTTTAATAAAAATTTTAATTATCACCAAATTTAGTTATCTAATTCGTTATTTTTTATTCATTTTTTTTTTTTTTCGATTCTATTGATTATACAACTTTTGATTTTTCTCCATAATTTGATACATTCTTCTCCATAAAAGGGACACGAATTTTGTATTAGACAATGTCGAATTTATATTATTCCAGTTTTTAAATCTTGTTTAACATAAACGATAACAATTACCGAGAGAATCATGTTTAGAACATTAAAAAATTGTCTGACGTACATATATGCAACTTTATATTTCAAATTAAATGTAAGAAACTGAAGGCTAAAAATATAAATAATTCAAATATAAAGATTAATTTTATTAAATGTGTGGTTTTAGATTTTTCCGCTTCGAATGGGAAAAAAAAGAAATGTAATTCTTTTGTACATAGTATTTATTAAAAATACTTCTCTAAATTATACGCACTACTTCACCGGAATGCTGTGATGGATTTATAAACAATATCGCACCACCATATGTACCGAATTTGCCGGAAATGATTCAAACTCCAAGTTCGATGATACTATCTAATAGCACTTCCTCTCTAGAACTATTGATATACAAGAACTGGAAATGACATTATCCTTCAATAAAATAAAGTGTCCTGGCATGGACGGCGTAACCTACCATGTATTGAACAACCTCCCGGAGCCTGCTGTTAAGATACTATTAAATATTTTTAATTAAATTTTAACCACTAATCACATTCCGCGGAAATGGAAGAAATTTAAGATCTTCGCTCTTTTGAAACCCAGTAAACCACCGCACCCGTTTTCTTCATATAGACCCATTACCCTTGCGTCTTGTATTCGCAAAACGTTTGAAAGGATCCTGAATAACGGCCTCTCCTGGTGGACTGAGCACAACAGCATCTTCCCAAACAACTTATTTGGCTTCCGTCACGGAATAAGCAGTTTGGACTGTGTCGCTAACCTGCTGGCTAACATTTATCAGTCTTACATCAAGAAGAAATATCTAATCGCGTGCTTCATTAACATCAAGGAGGCACTTGATAATGTTCGATTGGACATTCTATCTAAGCTGCAGTTGCGGTCATAATGTAGAATGAAATTTCTCTTCCTGAATTTTCTATTATTAGTAATTTTTAATATCCAGTCGTGGCGTAGTTTGCTGGCCAAATGAACTGTTCTGTTCGGGCCAAAAAAAAAAAAAACTTCTAAAACGGTTACCCCTACTCAAGGCCCTCTGTAATGTCAATTGGGATAGCGATCCTTGCACAATGAGTAAGTTATACAAAGCATACTATCGCAGTATTTTTGACTATGGTTGTTACTTCTTTCATAATTCCTCAGCAACCAACCGTAACAAAGTAGGGAGGATATAGAACTCATGCTTACGGCTTATAATTGATGCTTGCTTACCTACTTCTATTGCTCCTTTGGAAGCTGAAACCAATATCTCTCCTCACTCTGTTAAATCATCGTACCCAGCAGACAGGTTTCTTATGAAATACTGTCCTCCAGCCAGCTTCAATAATTATTGATAAGTGAAAAGATAGATTAAGACTAGTAAATATTACACGATTATGTATATGTATAAGTTAATTTAAGAGGGAAAAGTGCTTAATAGGATAATTCGTCTACAAGCGTTTTGACTTGACAAAAGTTTTGTATGTAAAAAATAATAAATACATATTTTTCAAAAAAAAAAAAAAAACCCTATTTGGATGTTAAAGACAATTGAGGATTTAAGACTCCAATTGCCTCTATTATATTTAAGTGCTGCTAGGCTTCAGCGATATTCTTTTATTACTATACCGTTGTATCCTTCATTGATCTTTAAATGCCCATACTCACATAACTGCTTTAAGTTACAGGTAGATTTAGATTCTTTTCAGTTCGTTAATAGGCACAACACTAGCAGAATATTCAACGCAATAATTTCAGACCATTGGCCGAATTTCCGACCGGTTTTTACTGATAGTTCTAAATCTTCGAATTCCGCGGGTGCTGCTTTTTTTATATCTTGTCTTAACTTAACTAAAAAATTCTCTCTTCCTCGTTTTACCCCTATGTTTAGTGCCGAATGTGTTGTGATTTTCTTTTTTTTTTTTTCCTACCCTGAGCGCGCCAGCGGCCTTGACCCAACAACATGAAAAATTAAGAGTTATAACTAAATAGCCAAGCGGTCGTGATTTTCAAGGCTTTGTTCTTTTTAAATTCACATATCGTCTCTGAAAATATCATTATCATGTCTGATTCTATGAGTTTTTGTCTTATAACTTGATGCGTATATCGTTCAAAATAGGGTGCCTGAAATTTAAATTTTCTGTATTTTTTGACAAAGAAAATACGTTGATTAAAAAAAAAAAAAAAAAAAAAAAATCCTTCAGCTACTACAGAACTAGATGTAGAATCTACGACCGATTTTTATACACGCGATAATGTACAGGTATATAAATATATATATAGGTATGTTTGTATGAAAGTGTGTGTGTGTGTGTGTGTGTGTATGCACATATATATATAATTCGACCATTTTGACCTCGCAAGGGGCTGTGCCCCTTGACCCCTCTTTCTTACATTTCTGTCTCTTTCTCTTCTATACTTTGTATAAAATAATCAAAATTTACAACGTAATTCTTACTAGCATCAACACAAAAAAAAAAATAACATAATCACAAAAATCCTATCCTAATATTTAACTTTCATTATATAAAATTAAGACATTTTTTCGTTACATTTCTCATTACACAAAATTGGGATATTTTTTCTAATGGGGGGTAGCCTAAGAATTACGTTGTACTTATATATGCGCGCGCGCGCGTGCGTGTGTGTACGTATGTGTAAAATAATTACATAGAGTTAAAAACAATAGTAGGGGGTCTTGTCAAAACCTGTTGCAACATCATAAGCCTTTCTTAATTACCTTTTTGTGCGAAACTAGACTGTGAAGGAATAAGAGGCATTTAAGTTTAAATAAAATAGGTATTTTTAAAATGGAATACATTAAATTTGAAATTCTTGTATTTTAATAAAATGTTTTTTTTTAATAATAAAAATTATTATTTAAATTCTGGTGTTCATAACACTGCCTTTTTTTTTTGCCCTTCCGTTGGATTAAGCATTGAAGAGCGTTGATGGGATCAATGCGGTGGAGATAAACAGAGAGTATCACTGCATGGTATATGTGAAACGGCTAATTTAATAGCGTAAAGTTTTGCTGGGAGAACTAAAAAATAAGGTGGAAGCGAGAAACGGATAATGACTGTGTGGAAGTAAGAAATACCGTGTCCTGTTCCAAAACTGCTCTTTGATCCGCCTGTAAATGTTTCTGTGTGTAAGGGATAACGAGATAACATTTCTGAATACTCATGAAGTAGTTGGTGCGGGATATTTCTTTTGAATACATTGGAAAGGTAAAAATCAGCGGAGATGTTGAAGTTAGACTGCAGGGAGGAAAAACTGCAAGAGAGAATGGACAAGGCGAAGGTGAAATTATTTTCGTGTCAGGATATTTAGTGTTTAATGATGAGAGGATAGATGTGAAGGAGAAGATACAAAAGGACTTGTTATAGCGTAAGAAGGTAAATGTAGATTAGCTGTTATATGTAGAGGATGATATCATAATTCTAACGACGATTCGCCAGTCTCACATACGATGCTGCTAATTGGAGAACCTGAAAAACTTTTATTATAAGTCTGATTTCTGCATAGTGAATGGAGTTTAATGATGGCCAAAGAGTGGAGATTAGCAGAACTGTACGCAGCGATGCAATAATAAATTTTCGATTTTATCAGTGAGTGGTATATTTTTAACCCGGCGTTGGTAGCATGTGAGAATTTATCTCATGTGAGGAGAAATCTCACATGAGGTAAACTCTCATAATGCTGCCAATGATATTTCGTTTTTCATTAAAAAATGTTTACTAGTTACATTATGAAAGTTTTATTTTCTCAACAAACAAAAAATAAAAAATAAAAAATTCTAAAAATTAATTTCAACAAGTTAATTCTTTACACTAAATTTATTTTACATTTCGGCGCATCATGAGAGAAAATCTCACCGAACAGAGTTACACGGACGGTAGCATCGTTAGAATTATTCTCTCACTATGCTAAAATTGAATTACACGGTTGGTAGCACAGTGGGACAAAATCTCATGATGCTACCAACGCCGGGTTAATAACGATAATTGGAACCATCAGTAATGTGTGAGAGCTTTTTAATAATCAATTTGTGCAATTTAACTTAATCAGGTTAACATGTTGTTTCCATGGCAGTTTTACGTCGAAAATCAAACCTAAAATACTTCACTGTATTTGACGAATAGCTAAATTGTTCATGGAAAGTTGTATGTTATGCCTTAGATACGGCAAAGGTGAATCGCGGTTGATTTAGTAGCTGAAAGTAGAAAACTGTTTTTACGTCTTGAAAATCGCTCGTGAAACGAAATTGTGAAACAAAATAATGAAACGAAATTGCTCAACGCAACGACTATTATTTTTCACCGCATATAATTACATATATTTTTATATATATATATATATATTTATATTTATATTTATATATATCTGTATATATTTTTATATATTTATATATATATATATATAAAATTAGGGCATTTTGGCCTCACAAGGGGCTGTGCCCCTTGACCCCTCTTGCTCACATTTCGATCTCTTTCTCTTTTATACTTTGTATAAAATGATCAAAATTTACAACGTAATTCTAAATCGGTCCATATGAATAGAAATCCTATAAAATATAACAAATTTTACATAAAATGGGACATTTTTTCTAATGGGGGGTAGCCTAAAAATTACGTTGTAATTAATATATATAAATACTTAAACCGACATAGTCGTTTCACGTTAAATCAACGGCCCTGTGCCTCAGCACAGCCACACCCAAATTTTTTTGAACTGGTAATAATAAACCTTGTTGATAATGTTCTATAAAATAATTTTTCCTATGGATACTTGTGGGAAAGAAATGAAAATTGTAGGGTAATCAGCAAAAATAATGTCCTTTTTACTGATCCCGATATTTAATTTATAATTCCAAAAGTCCTGTAAGACACTATTTATGAGCTTTCTTAATGAGGAAGTAGTATTGCCGATTCGAACATAAAATTTCTTTGAAATCAAAAAGTTTTGGATGAAATGTGAGGGATGTCCTCGAAGGCCCTAACGTTGAATTGTAGATAGTATTTTATGTTTCCAAGTCCGGTCGAACTATTTTGAAAAATCGAAAAAGACGGCCAGAAAGTTGTATTTTTTTGAAAAGAGAATTCTCCAATGCTATATATTTCTTAAAAATATTACATGATCGATGGTAGAAGATCTTCGGATTCGGAAATCGCATTGAATCTGATCGAAGTTGATTGGTTCCTTTATAGCGAACAGTTGTCTATTACGAGTTCTCTTATTTATTTAAAAAATTATAAATAACTGAGAAGTATTTCTACTGTAGCATTGATTCCTTTTCTTCTGCATACCTTTTTCTTACCACTTACAGACATTAATGTCATTACTAGTTCTTCCAACCTTCCAAAAAAAGAACAAAATGAAATTTTGTCAGGGTAGCCATTCGACTGAGAAAACCGGGAAAAGTTGAGAATTTTGTTGTAAAACCGTGGAAAAAAGTAAAAATAGCCGAATGATAGTTTTAATAAAATGAAAAAAAAATCATTTGTCCGGCAAATAAATGCACTTTATTCAATAATAAATTACGGTTGTTATTTATTCGCATAAAATATGTATGTTGCGACTGTCAAACAGTATCAATAGTAACAAGAAAAATTATATTCTTGTTTTACAATTTTCCTTTAACTTTTCGATTAAAAGACTTTTTTTTTATAACGATAGGTCTTTTTTCGTGATGGTAATATATTTATTGCCGGTATGTTTTAGTTAAAATTTTAACGAAACGCGCCAAAAAAATTTTTATTATGCACTTCAGGTTTTATTACGTTGACCCCCTCAGTAAAAAACTTTTGGAGGGGCTTGAGCTCCGTAAACCTGACCCTTGATGGCAAGCCCGGAGAAAAGAAGAAAAAAAAAGTCAGCCTATTATATATTAGACGTCAAATCAATTTTTAGTAAGTCGAAATAAATAAAATGGAAAAGGGGTAAATTAGACTGTTATAAATTTCATTATTAACTTCTGTAATAATAAAGTAAGCATATTATACAAAATATTTAAAATGAAATAAAACAAATTCAAAAAAAATTTAAAAATTTAATTTGTAATTTTTTTGTTTCTACCGATATTTTATGCATGTCTTCGTTTCGATTTGTTTAGTTTGTTGTTACGCGGTCGGAAGAAGGTTCCGCGAAAGCTCTTGTACAATTCTAGTAACTAAGAAATCCCCCCCGGTGATTTGAACCGGGAAAATCGGGAATAGACCAGGAATTTCAAAATTATAATTCAGCGGCCTCCATGTTTTTGAAAATTTATCCGTAAATAATAAGCAAAATAAACAAACGTTTCGCTTGACATTCAACCTGAAAATGAAAATAAAATTATTACAATATCACGAGATTTCGCTTCCTAAACGTTTCTCTTAGAAAAAAAAGAGAAATTTTTCCATTAATTAAAAATTACACGAATTTTGGTTAAAAGCGATGAATTTGTTCATTTTAATGCTTCCATAAACACTATGTTATACTGGACTTTTTCACTGTATTTTGCTGTAACTTAAGTTCTGAAATATTTTAGTGAAATTTACTTTTTTTTTTTATCGAGGATTTATGCATAATTATTAAATAAAGTAGCATATGAACCTTTTTAACACGATTGAGCATGGTGCAAATTGGGAATTATACGGAAATAAAAAACGTACTACATTGCGAAAATTTTAGATGTTTTTTATATGGTACGTGGGAATCATCATAAAATATTTCAGACAATAACAGTATAAAAAAGTATTTTTAAAGTCTACAATATTCACCTTGTTATATGAGTCGCCATTTTCATTACTTCACGCACGCCCTCCACATTTGGAAATAAACTTTGTTTTTTTTTTTTTTTAAAGAAAGGAAATCTCTTTTTCCATTCCTAGAAATTAGCGATTAAAATTTTATTTTGATTTTTAATTCTTCGTACTAAATATAGTAAACGTATTCGACCTCCGATGTAATTTTTTAAAGCGTTGTTATTTGCAAACTTAAACTAAAAAAAAAAATACATACATACATATGTATACATATATATTTTCGGTGATATTTGCAACATTTTTTTTTTCTGATATAAAAATAAGTTAAACGTTGTCGATTGTGTCAATCATATAAACAATAAGTATAGTATCTAGTAGTGTTTGTAATTGCCGTCAGTTGATTAATGGCACAAGCATTTAAATGTCGCAATTCGCAGAGAAAATTAGGGAAAACTTTGAAGCAGGAAATAAAGTCTTAGTGACATATATAGACCTGACAAAAGCATTCGACACAGTAAACCACCAGAAGCTTCTAGGAAAACTAGAGGATATTGGGATAACTGGTAAGGTAAAGGAATGGTTTAAAAACTATTTACAAAACAGGAAAACAATAGTTGGGATATTAGGGGAACAAAGTGAAGAAATAGTAGGAAATAAAGGGGTGCCTCAAGGCGGTATTTTGTCGCCGCTGCTGTTTATAATATACATAAACGGGTTGCATAAATTATTAAAGCAGAGCGAGTTATTTGCTTTTGCGGACGACTTAGCCATAATGGCAGCGCATAAAGATGCCAAGATATTAGAAACGTAAATGCAGCAGGATTTGGTGACAATAAGTAGATGGGCGCATGACAATGATTTAAAAGAATTAATATAACAAAGACCAAAATGATGCTGTTGACGCCAAAGAAAACAAAAGAAAGTTTTGAGCCGAAAGTTACAAAATGCACTCAAACGAATGTGTTCATGATATAGAAAGCAAAGAGGAATGCAAACTGATAAATTGTGAGAAAATTGAAAGAGTGCAAAGTTACAAGTATTTTTAGGAGTCATAATAGATGATCATTTAAGATGGGATAAACATACAGATTATGTAGCAAAAAAGGTAAGGGGAGTAATACCATCATTGTATACATTGAAGAAATATATGTAAGTAATAAAACATTAAAGATGATATATTATGCCCTGGTTGAATCACACTTAAGATATAGAGTGTACAAGCATGGGAAATAACCGGGAAAACGTATATAGGCAAAGTAAACAAGTTACAAACGAAATGTATAAGATTAATATCAAAAAGAAATTATGTGAATTCAGAAGAGACTTTAAAAAAAAAGAAAATTTATTAAGCGTAAGAAGGTTGTGCTTAAGTATAAAATTCTGGGAACACTTGAAAATAGACAGTAGAGCAAAGCTAGAAAAAAGGAATAGAGATAACTACAGAATTAAGAAATAGACCCAGATATAAACTCCCGAGAGTCAGAACAAAATATGGAGAGCAAACGGATAAATATGTGTTGGCGCAAATGCTAAATAAAATGCCGGAAGAAATAATAAAGGAAAAAATGGAGAGGAAGCTGAAAGAAGGTGTTAGAAAGTGGTTACAAATTGAAAAAAATATAAACAAAATAATAAAATAAACGAAAGGGAAAATTAAATAAAGAAAACTATGTGGAAATGAAGTGGATGGATGGATAAAAGTGATGGATGATTGAGCGCTTATATACTTTAAAAACCTATAATAAGATAAATTATAAGAACTCCGTCGACAAGCGCAAGCTTGACGGACGTAAATATAAGATTGTTCGCCAGTTACAGATTTCTTCGTATTTTTTAGACCAGAATAATCAAAAAATTTTCGATAAGGATTCAAAGATAAAGGCCCTTCTTGATCATTTTTATCAAGTAAACTCAAACACAAATGGGGACGAAACCTTCTCATACAAGTTGCAAGAATTCCAGAGATTTAACCTTAGCGGCTTTAGTTTTAACAGCGAACTATTTATTTCCAAAGCGGAAATTAAGGACATTCTTCGCCGGACTAAAAATAAAGCTCCTGGCTTAGACCAGCTGACGAATAAATGTTTGAAGATCTTGAATTTCCACTATCCTAATTTACTTCAGAACTTATTCATCGCTCTGTTGAGGTTCGGAGTCTTCCCGGAAGCCTGGCGAGCAGGAAGGACAGTTTTTGTGCTAAAACCCGGACGTAGTCCTAGTCTTCCATCTTCGTACAGACCGATTGTCGTGTTAAGCGCTTTAGCCAAGGTGTTTGAATATGTTTTGTTGAATCGTATACTGCCGGTTTTACCTCACGATGACCGGCAATTTGGATTTACTAAGTCCCGTTCCACGGCAACGCTTTTTGGCGAATTATCTAAGCAGATTGAGCGTGCGTTAAGTAAAAAGACTGCGATCGGCCTGCTGACGTTGGATGTTAAAGGCGCCTTTGATAACTGTTCGTGGCCAGTCTTATTCCACAAAATTAGAGCACTCAGGCTCGATTATAGAATAATCTCAATTTTAAGACAATACTTAGATTCCAGAACTATTCAATTTATTTACGAACATCAAACATATTTTCGAAATGTTACTCGCGGATGCCCGCAAGGATCGATTTTGGGCCCGATTTTTTGGAATTTGTATATTTCAGACTTATCGTTGATGGAGTTCCCGTCGGCAGTAACCAGATATTTCTATGCAGATGATCTAGCATTCGCGGTCACTTCTAACCATCGTCCCTCCATTTGTAAATACTTCAAGATTACAATCAACAATATTTTAACCTATATGGAAAAACATCTTCTACAGTTGGACGAAAACAAGACTAATTTATTAATCATGCACAGGAAACGAAAAAGGGACTACTACAATTCGCTACATCTCTCTATACCGAACTTTAAAATGAATATCGTCGAATCACTGAAATATCTTGGTATTACATTAGACTGTCGCTACAGTTTTAATCAACATTTCAAAAATTTGTCCAGTAAAGCTACAACGGTTCTAAATAAATTGCACTCCGTGTCTGGACGCACGTATGGGATGAGCACTAAACACCGTTTAATAATTTATAATATGCTAGTTGTTCCATTATTCACGTACTGCGTATTTATGTTTGAAGAGGCTTTAAAACGTAAAAGCATTCAGGAAGTACTAGTTAAATCCCAAAGGAAATTTCTTTTTTTTATTCTCCGCGCGTATAGAACTACTTCCGGTGATGCGTTGCGAACAATAGCAGGACAATTGCCACTGCATTCCGTATTGCAGCATAAAATCTTGTATTTCAAAGGGTTAAATAATCTCAATTTGGAGTTGGATCTAAACAATAGATTTATTGAAATGCAAAATAGCTGGAACAATAGCTCAACTGGAAGATTAACATTTAGTTTTGTCCCCGAGGTTAAAACCAATCCAATCAAAATTAATAATATTAATACGTATGTGACGCAATTTCTCACTGGACATGGTAGATTTCAAAGTTATCTGCACCGTTTCCATCTAGCAGACACCGATTTGTGTTCCTGTGGAGATGCTCCTGAAACTGTCACCCATATCGTTAATGAGTGCGCCAAATGGAAATTCTTGTTTAAAGACGTAAATTGTTTCCCATTAAACAACGATAATTTATCAAAATTCCTGCACGCGGCGAATTTTATCATGGCTTCCAAATATTCGGATCTTGAAGATTTTTCATTTAATATATAATTTTATTTTAATTTTTATATCGGTTAATTTTTGTCTTTTTCATTTTCTTTTTATTGTTTCCAATCCATGAGGTGTTCATTCAACTGAGATACTCATGGCTATGTTTCAATTACTATGTATTTATGTTATTATTCACCAATAAATAAATAAAAAAAAAAAAAAATATAAGATTGTTAAATGTTACAATTGAAATATACGTTTTTAAAAAAAAAAAAAGAGCAGCTTGTGTATTCTATCATTAAGATGGTCTTGAATTTCTAACGAAAGCGAAGATGGAGAGATCTTAATTACATTACAAAAAAAAAGCAAAAAAAAAAAAATTTAATAATTAATCGGTATTTATTTTAAATGGTTAGTCAGTCAAAAAAGTCTGCATATTTAGTTCACAATATAATATACATTGTGTATGTATGATAGAAATGTTCAAAATTTGGTGATTTAGCTTTTTAAGTACTATTGCGAATTTTTACTTAATTTCCGATTGGTTCCGATGAGGATAATTTTCAAAAACACTAAAAAATTGTTTTACAATTCTCTGCAATTACATAAGCCGAGACGACGACCGGTTTATGTATATAATATAGGGAAAGGTTTCAAGGGTGAACTGTGCGGATTAGCCAGATGATAAGTGAAAAAATAGTTGAACTGATATGCGAGAAGTTGCTTCTTCCCACAGTTCTAGAAGAATTTTGCTGCCAGTAAAATGCTACTGCGATTCCAGTTACAGTGTTCTAATAAGACGATACCATCAGCGTATTGTAGTCGTAAAATCTGAAAATAATTTCCTACGAATAGCGAAACTGATGATGTGACACTTTCAGAGCAAAACAACGACTCTGAGAAACACTTTTTATTCCCATAAATATTCTTATCACATTACAAACTGTCTGTCCGCTGGGCTCGATTTAATTTTTCGTAACTTTATCCGTTTCCTTGGACCACCGTATCTTCTTCGCGCCATTTTTTTTCTTCCTTTTCGGAATGTCAAGTTATTTTCCGTAACCAAATTTCGCCTAACCGGTCAACAACCGACTTCAAAATAAAACCCGATTTAAAACTAACTTTTTTGCCTTATCGGTTGATGATTCGTAACCGGTAAATTGAAAAATACGAAGACTGATCTAGCCGCTGTAATTTACTGAAAACGCGGGGGGGGGGAGCTTGCTGGATTTTCGTTTAACTTTTTGCGCAATGAAACTGGTTTCATCATTAGAGTGTTCGGTTTCTCAGTATATATATAAATTCGGGCAATGGCGTAATCAGGGGACGATTTTGGGGGTTAAAGCTGTCTCATTTGCAAAAAAAAAAAAAGATTTAACTCGTCCGAAGGTCCCAGTTGCAGATAACACTAGTAGACTTGGCATTTTTCTCACGCTATTTCAATTGTTAGAAGAAAAAAAAAACAACTATACGCGTATAAAGGAAGATTCATGTTTTAGAGGCACCATTTGAACTTTGGAAATCGGCGCAAACTGTTCCATTACATTTTTTTTTTTTTTTTGGGTTGTATAATTTTATATTTTGGGCGCACGCCAACTGGTAACTATTTTATTGGGTCTCCGAGTAATTAGCTAACTGGTAACTAATAGTCGGGTAGATATCCAACAAATCTTATAAAAGTGAATAATTTTGACCCCCTTGGTAACTCTTCCTATATCCTATGCCGAACCGGCTAGGCAACGTAAAAACTCTTAATTAATAACGAATTAAAGATGACAGTTCGAATTTCACATATATTTGGCTGTGTCAAAAATTACGAACATTATTCACTTTCACAGAAAACTGTTAAAACTTATTAACCGCATCATCGCAGCTATTTCAGTTACATAATTGAGAGTTAATTGTTTTTATTATAAGAGGATATTTATAAATTGAATTTTTATCGGTGAGAAATAAAACAGTAAGAAGTAAAAGTTAGGCAATTAAATATAATAGAACGAAATAAATTAAAAATTTACATTTGCGTAATAATAAATTCAAAACATTCCTATTTTGAACTTTTTTTTTTTTTTTTTTTTTTACTCCCCTTGGGTTTGCTCTACCAGAGAGCATTAGCCCGGCAAAATATTCTGATCGAGATGATATATTTTTCTCGCAGCAGTCCTGTAAATGTATGTATACGAGTGTTTAAAAAAATGTTTTAAGCTCCTTCCTGAAATTTTTTTAAAACTCTAAAAGTTTCTAACTCTTTATTAAAATTAAATTTTTATTTGTTATATTAATATCTATCATGGCGCTCTCAAAAATGAAAGCCAATGTAATGTTAATTTTTATTTTTTCAACATTTAGTGCGATTGTAAGAAATATTTAAGTGTACCGATAAAACGTTGCTGGCTGGTGTACCGCATATAGCGAAAATTTATGCGTGGCATTACACTATAAAATTACTCTTGTCGTGTAGGTTTTTATCATTTGTTTTAATACTGGCCCTCATAGCTGGAGAGCAAGATAAAGGAAACGTTGAGGAGCGTTAGTCCGGAGAAATGAACAGGCTGACCTCAGTGATGAGTTGACCTACATATGTATATGTTATTACCTGATTTTTCTCAGTTAAGAATTATTGGTGTGTTTTCCTTAATTATTACCCCTTTGAAATTTAGTTGCCAGTGACCAATTCCCCCCATATTTTGTAACTTATAATACGAGCAAAAATTGTACGCAATACATATACGCATGCATGTATAAGTCTGGGGGTTCTTGATGAAATTCGCGAATGGCAGGCGTTTTTAGAAATCGATTACAACAATCAGTTCGGAGAAAATTCTGTTCATGTTAGTAATCGGTTTTGTATTTTGGGTTTCACAAAAAGTTAATAAAGAATAATAAATAGTTAAAATTTTGAAATAAATTTGTTCACGATGTTTATATGACGCAATCTAGAAATATTGCGTAATCTAAAATACACTTTCAAAATTGAAAAATAGTATAATGCAATACGGTATGTTTCGTATTATTATGTATTACCATCGGTGTCGTTCTCATAGCGACCGTGTTCATAGCGACCCACCAATAATGGTGTTCAAAGCGACCATCGGATCTTTTTTATTATTATTATTATATTTGACTTGGATGTTCAAAACGACCCGCAGACATTTTTATTAACTAGAACGGCCAAGTTATTTTGTTAAAACTGCTAGAAATTATAATACATGATTAGAAGCGTATACTTTTATAGTCAGTTTAATCATTAATATTTTAACTAAAACTAATGAGCATTTACACAACAGTGCGTTTTGTTAGAAAAATTAAACCGGATGTGAGTTTCCATTCATCTATTATAATAATTTCACATTAACAAAAATTATATACATTTTGCATAAAATTACGTTTTTATAATATTGTGTATACCGTTACATGTTAATGTTAATATAGAAATATCAAAGTAAATAATAACGAATTTAGATATTAGACATAATTTTTATAAGAGAACCGTAACAGAATATGGTCGCAGTTCACTGTAGTAGTACATCAGAGATTTCCAGGTAATGACACCTTCGCGGTCTCTTTTGGTCGCTATGACAATACGTAACCATTACTGTCGTATTTTTAAACGTTTTTTGGAACTCGCACTGATTTGCAGGTATGCGAGCAAGGTTTAGTCACCGGTATCATTAATAATAATTCGTGAAATACGCTGTCCTACTAACTCTAGTGTTTAATTTTTGTTAACACTTAGAAGTCAAAAACGCGATTTTCGCCTAACAAAATCGACAAATTTTTTATTGTAAAATAAATAATAATTAAAGAAAAAAAAAAGCCCTCCCAGCGTTACCTCATAATTGATGTGCAGAAACACTGTACAAAATTTCAAAAGAAGAATCGGTACATTAGTTTTTGAGTTACAGTGTCCACGGGCTTTAAAAATGTCAAGTGCGAGAAAAAGGCTTTAAAGTTTTGTGTACAAAAAAGATATTTGACTTAAACATCGGTACGCGAGTGTTTCTTCTAATATACTTATTCAGAGTCACCCATAAAGCTCATAAAGCTCACAGCTTTCAGCTGTAAAATCTAAGGCAGCTTTTTGCTCATGTCAACGTAGAATTCTGCCTTCTTTACTTTCAAGTGCAGCTTGTTGCTCCACTCTGTTTATGCTCGATCAATCTACTTGAGAACTTGACCCTGTACTGATGTTTATCTCTTGCATAAATGAGAGCAAAGCAAAACAGCCTTCATTGAATATACATGAAGCCACATGAGCTGCGATTTCAACAACAGTTGAGGTACCATTCAGTGATTTTGGGGTAATTTTCCAAATGAGTTGATTCAAACTCTCACTATTGTTTTGAGTGAATTCTCCAAAATATCGCTGCAGAAGTGCGGTTTTCTAGATTCGATCAGGCAGCAGCCCATTCTGTTCGTTTTGAAATCGTAAATTTATAGTTTTATTTAAATTATTTTTTTGTAATCAATATTATATACATCTTTCATACGCTATACATATATATTTCTTAAAATAGTTTGCATAAAAAATAATTTTTTCTTCAAATATTTTTCTTTAATCATAATTGCTGCACACACTAATAATTATTTTAAAATACATTTAATCTTTTTCTTAATTATAATATTATTTTTGTAACTTTCAAAAATTCAATACTGCTTTATATCACTACAAGAACCCCACAAATTTAATGATACTTTCCGAATACAACGGCTCCTCACTGCTACATTTTAGACGATTGTAGAACGATATTCGCGTCGGAGTAATGTTTAATTCAACGGGTGTAATATCACCCTTGCACTCGCAAAATTTCGGGTGATTTTCTGAGACTTACCACGAACGATAGGAAAGAAATAGAGGTATAAGGTTTTGTGTATACGAAAGTAGTGTTGTCTTTAACTACAGAAAACATGTTTTACTTTAATTTGTACAATACAAAATGGCGGCATAGCAGCGCACGCAAAAAAAAAAAAAAAAAAACGGTCGGTCTATACGGTCGTACCGCTACCCAGGTCACAATTTTTAATCTGGAACAAAAAACTAAAAAGTTTCTTAAAATATATGTAGCTCAAAATGAAGTGAACATCGTAGAATTTTTTCGAAAAAT
Organism: Icerya purchasi; assembly: GCA_039619475.1. Classification (NCBI taxonomy): domain Eukaryota; kingdom Metazoa; phylum Arthropoda; class Insecta; order Hemiptera; family Monophlebidae; genus Icerya; species Icerya purchasi. Next base: position 552,188,671 of record CM077115.1, read on the forward strand.
TAATTTAAAAAATGATGGCGGTGATTTGAATTTTTTTTTTTTCAAAAAAATTGTTGAAAATCATTTATGAAATCTGTAAAAATCAATTTATCAAAACAATCCTACGATGTTCACTAGAAAATCTTACTTTAAAGTTGCAGTCAAAATTTTAAGTCAGTCGGATAAAAATTAAGAGCGAGCTCTACTGGTACTCCCAGTTTGAAAAACACAGTTTCGAGATATTGCTGTTTAAAGTTTTGAGTAGTAGAATTTTGTTGAAATTTTCGTTTGACCTCTAATCTGCTATTCCTGCTCCATATAATTGGCCTTCTAATTTGAGGTTTTCTTCTCCTCATCCTTCCTTGTCGAATCCCTGCGGACAGTTCTCTTCGGTGAGCGATCGTTCGGAAAGGGAAATGCGCGTCGTATCGGCTTCGGTACAGAAATTACAGCAATTTAATTCCGATTTTCAAGTCCAATAGATGTCAAAAACTTGCATTAATCCGTTACAACCATCGTTGAAGTATAAAAAGTAGCACAATGTAAACAGCTTTATCGAGAACAGATTTGCCGCTGGAGGATCTGCAGAACCGCTTTCAGCTCGACGCTACCCGACACACAGTATTCTGCACTTTTGCCGCAGGCACATGTCACTGTCTTAGCCCTCGACCGCTACCACTCAAACACTAACGTGGTCGCTACCTCGACCCGGACTTGCAAACGAACACGGGGATTTTTGGTTTTAGCCGAGCAAGCATCCCTGACAAGACAAAAGACAAAGCAGCGATGCAACTTGGAGCGACGTTCGAAAGATCGTGAATTTAATGATGCGACCGGAGAGTAATTTGTACCTCGAACATTGTCAAAAGATAGCACTGCAAGTACCGAATCCGTGCTAACAATTTTTTTACCGGAACACTGATGATATACATGTGGAGAAGCGAAACACTAACCGTCGTACGTTATAATGGGCACTTTCTACAAACAGCTGATTTCTCAGCCTCAAAATGAGGGTAGAAGAGGCATCTATTAATCGAAATTGAAAGCTGGAAGTTGAAAAGTGTCGGTATGGTTCATATAAAGAAGAAAATAGATCTCAAACGCATGTTTCCGCGCACATTTGAAAAACCGCTAATTTTGTTTCACGACTATGTTCGGAAAAATTACTTTTTCACCCACTTACAAATCCCCCCTCATAATAAACTTTTTAAATCATTTTTGGATACTTCAGGGAGTGCTTAAGTCAATAAAAAAAATAAAAAAAACGTAAAAAACAAAAATCACAAAGTGATACTTAACAGCGGTTACAAATAGTGTTTAAAAATATTTATTTTCTCCGGTAACTATTTTCCTAGGTTATTATAAGAGCTTCTTAGGAAATGTTTTCCCTATTTTTTCCTTACAAAATTAAAATGCGTGCTAATGATAAATGTTATTTTCATGATTTTCACGATTAATAATTTCTAAAAATATTCATCTTAACTACTTCACATTTTGATTTCCTTATATTTACGCTAAATTAGATTAATTTCAATTTTATTTATTTACACACACTATATATATATTATATATATATATATATACTAGTTGGTACCCACGACTTCGTTTATACACATATTTAAACCCGTTTAAATCTATCTAGAAATTAATGAAAATTTTTTTCCGTTTTAACTAGAATTTTTATTTTTATATTTATATATATTTATATATATATATATATATATATAAAATAATGAACTCTTTCAAATCTTTATTTTATTATATCGAACTTTTTTAAATTTATACGTCCTTTACCAAAATATTCATTGCGATCATCTAAAGGCGCTGTAGTTATTACCATTGTAATTATCTGCTTTTTGCTCCTTATTTAATATTTTCATCATATTCATTTATTCTATAAGCGGCCTATTGACTTACCCGCTGGCTGTTATTTCCGTATTAATACTTGTTTAAATCGTTATTTTTTTTTGTATATTGTGAACTCTGTATTATCACCGGAGTTATGTTTTCTCTATTCAGGTTTCCTTTATTTTCTAATACTAATATAATAATTAAAACAAATTTTAAGTATACTACACAATACTATAGTAGTTAGCAAGGGTTTAAAATTTGAATGTAAGTATTATTTTCGGTAGCAACTACTAAAACTCCTATTGTAAGATTATTTATTCCTCTGTAGTTTTAACATATTTTGTTGTAGAACATTACTGTTACACATTGCAGAACTAAATTGTGTTATAAATATTTTAAAAAGTTAAAAGATCTATTAATTTGTAATGTAACTTTTTTGCGAAATTAGACAGTAATTCAGTACTATGTCTACGTTATAAAGCTGCTTCCCGCGACTTTACCTTTTTTATTGAAAATGCATGTTAGATTCAGTGTGATCATTTATTTTTTACTCTTTTTTGATCATTCAGTTTTGCTTATACCATTCAATTCTTCTACAAACTATCCATTTACTTTCTTTCTTGCGGCTTTAGAATAACTTTTTTTCTTTTCATTTTTTGTAGTTTTTAATTAATGTTTGTATAAAAATTCTTTCGCACTCTCTAGTAAACATATTTATAATTCTCCAAAATTTAAAAAAAAAAAAAAAACGTTTCGCTCAACTAAAGGGCACACGTAGCCATTATTTTAAAAGTATATAAAATCAGTAACTGACATACAGTTTTCTACTCTTTACCTTACGTTAATAATAGAATACTCCGTTATAAATCGGTTGTAAGTTAGAAGTTTGAATCTAAATAATGTTTCCCAGTAGTAGGACCTCGAATTTTTGGTTTCCATGTAAAAACTGGCAAAGGACAACTTTTATTTTCTTTCATCTCCACGTCAGCTTGTGTATTTAGATCCTGCCATAGAGATTTAATGACTTGATAACGTAAATAGAGAAGGGGTGGAACACGGTGTTCTTACTTGCGCCAAAAATTAATAAAACACCAGCTCATATTGTCTGTTTACCGTAATAATCACTTTATTTTTTAATATTTACCATGCTTATGAATTACCTTAGTAAATGTTTTATTTAAATTTTTACACGTAATTTATATTCACTATGGGAATAATTTTACTTAACATATTTATTGTAGTAAATGTTTTGTCCAAATGATGTTTTTTATTCACTTTATCGAGTGTATTTTACTTTCCTATTTTCCACACTTTAGCTTCATAAGTAACACCAGAAATTTATAAATTATGCACTAAAACCTTTCACGACAATCAGTCTATGCAAAACTGATGAAAACCGGAACTAATTCGGTTCGGTAGATTTTAGAGCGATTACACTGTCCCTTTGCCCCCGGACTAACTCACCGACCGGATTTCGGATACCTTCTTCACGGAGTGATGGCCTACCTGAGTAGTCCTGCACCAACTACGTTCCTCGCAACAGATTAAATCGAAAGACTGGTAATTATCTTAATTCCTATCTTTTTTATTGATTATTGATTTCTGTTTAAATCATCTTTTTTTTTTAAATTTCGAAATAATTTTTTTACACTATCTTGATTTTATTTGCCTTTTTATTAATTTTCTACTTTTACAAAGAAACAAATACAATGCTGGAAGAAAGACTTCCGCGAAATTAGTACAAAGATGATTACAATTCATATTTACCGTCTACCGCTTGGACTGATATGTCGATCGATCGTCGTGCACACTACCAAACTAAAATCTACTTATTAGAACAAAAACCTTATCGTTCCTATCTTCCCACGGTAGTGATATGTTATTCCGTGCCAATGCACTTATGTGCCAGCATTATTGGTCGCTGCTTACTACCCCATTTGCACGGAATAGAGCCACTACCTTCATAGCGATTTTCGAAAAATTACCTTTTGAGGGGTTTGCTCGGTGCTATTTCTCGTGATAAATACGCTACACTAAACCTCGTTAAAACTGGTCAAACGACCCCATTTATATATTCGTTAACTTTTATTAATTATCATCATTACTGTCGAATATTAAAGCCCTAAAATAAAAACGGGACGTTTTAAATTATGCACAAAGCACGAAAAAAATCACAATGTGACCGGTGCGCTATCGAGCAGCATTCTCACGCTGTCGTACATACACCTTGTTGACATTTTACGCGTTAAAAAAAAAAAAAAAAATACAAACAAAAACAAAATGCAAACTGATGAACAAAGAAAAAAACAAAAAATTACGAAAAGTTGAGATATTTTTTTGCAAAAAAATTTTCCAAAAAATTATTTATTTTCAATTTTGATTTTTACATCAGACTTCCTGGTCTATTAAACATAAAACACGTATCGCTAAATATTTACTTTCTACTTTAGTGGTTAATCTATACCGGCACCTAAAAAAAAATAAATATGAACTACATGCCGCCTTCTTAAACAACGTGAGCTACGGTTCCTCGCATCGCATCCATTAATAATTAGCGAGTGGTAACAGCCAAATGGACATCAACTTGTACAATTCTTATTTCTATCGCCCGGAAATTGAAATTGCCTGTTCAGAGTATTTATTTTTTACACGTTGACGAAATATAAATTTACGAATAACAAGAAAAAAAATCTAAATGTAGGTGAATACATACTTGTTTGTTAGACCTGTATAATAAAACAAACTTTAATTATTTACCCTTATTGTTTGTTATTAAAGTTTTTGTTTTATTATAATCTGTCACCAGGTTTTTACGGGCACGGTTTGAGCATGGTGTAACTAGAGTTACACAGGTGTGCTACCGATTTACGACCAATTGTGCGCTTATTTCACACATTTCTATATGTGTGTTGTTTTTATTAAGTTAACATACGGATTCCTCGGCGAATTGAACACCATGCTTGACTGAGCTGGTTTTTTGTATCCTCTTTATTTTCGTCAAATCCTTTTACTAATTTTTCATTATTTTTTTCAACATCTTCTTTATTCCAATTAAACTTTTTTATGGTCATCTGTAGAAAATTTTCTCTATTTTTCATTACTGGATTACCATTTCTAATCTCCGGATAACCGTCACTTAACTCATTGTTAGAATTCCGTACACATATAATAGGCGGAATCCTAATAGGGCAGTTCGGAAATAACAAAAATATCAGATTAAAAGATGCGATGGCTTCAAAATCGGAAGATAAACCGCAATTAAGCTTCTCTTTATGATTACACATAACGTTCAGATAATCAATTATCCTGGACTGCAAAAGACGCGAAAAACCGTCGAGAATATGTAATATGGAATTTAAATCGACCTCAGAAATCACACTTAAAAATTCCATAACTCACCGCCAGATAGATTAGCATTTAAAAGTAAAGTTGAAAATAGGAATCGAAACACAGAAGCTCTTTCGCAAAACACTTAAATTACCGGCAACAAATTATTTAACCCTCCCCCCCACCCCCCGCTCTGGACAAAAAACAGCAAAAAACCAAAATGTTTATGTAATAGCCCGAGTGAAAAAATTGAGAAAACCAAAATGTATCTCTAAGTACGAGTATAATAAAAGAGCATTTTATAAGAAAAATATTGCCGAGCGCTTAGCTAGGCTCCATTCGCAGTGCTAAAATTGATACTTTGCAACGCGACACGATCATACCAATGTTTTTGCTTCTTTCCATATGCGCGCCAGTAGATTGCGCCAGCAGATGTTAGCTGTACGCTTGATGTCCTAAAACTGTTAACAATTAACATTTAGCCGGTTTTGCTGTAACTGTATAAGTTTGAATTTCAGTGTTCTAATATGTTATAAAGTGTATGATGTACCCCATACTTGTACTGCATAGTTATATTAATTGCATCCGAAAGCACAACTATCAATACTCTATGATATATTCTACTACATTACTCCCTTTCTATTGTAATCGATATAAAAATAAAGTTTTATGGTTCAACTTTAAGTTGAAAAAGTTCGGATATTACACGATATTAATCCATCGAGCGAAAGATTATATTTACAAAATAGTTATAAAAGCGACTAACAATGAACATTTGAGAAATTATCTTCTATATGCAGTATGTAATGGCTTTCAAATCATGGTTCCAACATCATAGGGGTTTGAATATTAAAAAAAAAGTTGTCGATACATAAATGCGTAGTTAAAACATTACAGTTATTATTTAAACATACCCGTAATATGGTTACGATTTTTTTTAAGAAGCATTTTGTAATAATAATGATGAGCAGAAATAATGGTAATAAATGAAATAAAGAATTAGAGGGAAATAAAGTTCAGAAAAAATCTTACGGCAATATAACAAATTATTCAACTAACAACAATCTCAGAAACCATAATTATGTATACTCTCGAACGTAGAAAAAATGTTGTCTATTATTTATGAATTTATTTTAAGTATAGTACATCGAAAAATGTAATACAAACTGAGACATACGGGATTTCGGAAGTAATTAAGACGTGCTTTAAAAAAATTTAATGGTAAACGATCTTTACATAATGTTTACAATTACATTCAGTTAAAAGTTGTGTCTATTTAAACATTATCATTACATATTCAGATATGCAAATATGTAAGAACATAATTATGCAAATTTTAATTAAATGTACAATTATGATAAGGAAGACACGCGTCTTTTTATAAATAAGTAAATAAAAACTCGCAAAGCATTGACGATTTTAATAAAATGTTACGTGAGTTCCGACGGCTAATCTCTGTGGAAATTCTTCACGTAAATAATTTTTTTTAAATCATTTTCTCCCGAAAATAATTATTAAATTTATGTTTACTTCGGTTGAAATTATAGTTTTGCTTTTCCCTCCAATTCACATCTTTTTTGTAGTAACCTTCGCTTTTTTTCCACATAATTATAATAAACTAGTTTTATTTTTACAATTTTTATTTTGCACGTATTTATTTTAAATGATTTTGAGTTAAAGTTAGTAGTAAGTGTATAAAAAATATTTCACATCGTGTTTAAAAATAAAACAACTATTAATACTCTCTACATAATTTATATTATAACATTAAGAAAACTTTTCTAATATAAAATACGTAACATTTGTTTAAATATTTTAAAATAAAAAGACAATTTCGCTGTTGGTTTTGACGTCTAGTACACGCAAGTAATAATGAATGCCTTAAGCATTAGATTCGCATACATTACCACTAGACCACTATATTTCACTTGGATAATTATTTCTAAAATATTGTAATATAGTATTATATATGAAATTAGTGCGATCGCGACGCGTTGCAAAGTATCAATTTTAGCATTGCGAATAAAGTCTATCGAGCGCTTACATAACTTTATATTGAGATTCTCAGGAAGCCGAAAAGTTTTTGAACAATTTTTCATTTTTCGGTCGTGTGATTATCATCGACGGAGAGATGCCGGGAACGAAATCGTCTTTTATTTTCTTAATGAAACTTTAGAAATCGGTAAAAAGTTCAAAAATGCACGAAAATCGGTGTATCTTCTCCCTCTGCGGCGTGAGTATTACGGTCAACAATTTTGAACTGCACGCATTCCCGTAAATTTCTCTAGTTCGGATCATACGGGGTTTCCAACTTTAAAATGTGTGACCTTCGCGGCGCCAAAAACACGAAATTTAGGAAAAAATACTTTTTTTTTTTCTTTCCTCGGAGTATGTGATATAGCGATGGAAGGTCACCACCACACTCTATTTGATATTATTGTTTGTTTGTTTGTTTAAATATGTTCTTCTTAACTACGCACCAATGTACTTAGGGAGCATATCCATTAATTATGTGAGCTGTTTCTCTTCCAATTTGGATTCTCCCCCTTGTGGTAGGATTTAGTTAGGATTGGTCGGAGCCCCACCACCTCACGTTAAATTTACGCTACATTTGTTAAAGGACTAAATTTATTCGCTTTTTTTTTTTCTACTTTTTTTTTTTTTAATTCTCGAAATAAAAGTTTCCAATAGCTATGAGATTTCTTCAGCGGGCAAAAAAAATGAAAGAAAAATGTAATAATTTTTTCTTATTATCTGTACAATAATGAATATACATGTTCTTTAAAAGTAGACGTGAAATTTTCGATTCCTCCTTCTCCTCCCAGTTTAAATGAGATTTGACAAGATTTTGCTGGATGCCCTCCATTTTGAACTCGCGTAATTAATCGATATTGTGATACATAAATACAAAGTATAGGTTAATAAAAATAGTCTGTCAGTAATTCGATTTTTTCTGTTTCTTTTTTTGTTAATGGTATTACTAAGTGCGTTTTGGTAAGAAGACAGTGTGATTCGAAGTGTATGTAATAACATGTAAGGTGATAAATAAATGTTCAAAGGTAAGCACCAGTGCAAATGTAAATGAATAGAGACGGAAAAGGGTTGCGATAACCCGATGCTATAAATGTTTTATACCATCGCTTGATATTCCGTTGAAGTAACAATTTCGATGGGAAATGTAAATAAACAGACTTTTGCGATGTACATTTAAGAGTTCTGCTAGTAAGAAACAGATGAAGATGATTAACATTATTAATCGACCGAGTTCTTTATCGAATGTTTTTTTTTTTTTCACGATTTGATGAGTTACTTCAGTCATATTTAAGAAGTTATAAATTAATAGTTCTCCATCATTTAAAACGTAACGTATACGAACTGAATTTGCTTGTAATAATAAACATTCCATATTTTATCTTACCTTTTCATTCGTATTTAGCGAGTTATTTGGTGATATGTTCTATTAAGGTTTCTTTCATTATCTGCAGTTTTGACTATATGTAGTGATCGTATTCGTTTGTTTATGTATATGTTTTTTTTAATTTTCTCGTTAAAAGAAGTCAAATTTGTAATATTACTACGGTATCAGGTACTATGAAACTTTTTTTATTATAACGTAATAAAATAATCGAACTTGAAGGTTGCGAAATTATGAACGAAAAGTTTCATAGATTTTAGAAAATTCGAAAAAAAAAAAAAAAAAAAAAAAGAATAAAGTCGTAAAAATTTTTAAATACATAAAATACACATTTACAGGAATGCTGGGTGAAAAATATATACACGACATTACAAATTGAATATCTTTGTTTTTGGAATTTAGGAGTATGTAAATATAGATATTATGGTTGTCTTTAACTTAACACACGGAATAACAACTTTGAGCGCATGAAACATCATGCTTGACTGACCCTGTTTCTCATACTTGGTGTGCAGCGCAAAAATTAGAATTTATAAATAATTTTATTTTAAAAATTAGAAAAAGGTTTTTTTTTTAATTCTGCCATCTCTATAACCGATTTTTAGTGTATTTTTAACGAATCGACAAATAAAATGACTGCGGATTTGATTAAAAGGGTCATGAATAGATAATAGATTTTTCAGAGGAAATTTATGTTAATAGCAGGGAATTTAGTAAGGAATCGACCGTTACAGATCGGGAAAACATATCAGTAGCTCTCGATGATTCGCGCATGGACCCATAAGAAATCAATGTGGAAAGCACGACAGGCAGCGTTGAAATTCGAGTAAAGAGAATAACGTGGGATCTACTCCGATGGTGGACGGAAAGCAGAAGTAACGGCTAGAAGAACACTTTTAGCGTCAGAAACAATCGGGAAATAATTCGAATAATAATTAGAAGAAGAAACATGAATGATTGCACGGAGAATAGCTAGAGATTCGGCAGAAAATATGGAGCAAAAGGAAGAGGTAATTTACCGGATTCAAAATGATCAAGAGAAGGGACAGTAAATACCTATTGAACACTCTTAGAATCATCGGTATAAATACGAGAGAGTGAAGGGGAAAGACTGAAAATTAATGATAGAGTTAAATATTGATTAATGATACACAATCGAATCAGGAGAAGATTTATGAGAAAACGGAAGAAAGGCCACAAGCTAGGAGGGTGAAGGAAGTTTGTATAAAGTTAAGGAAGAAATACGGAGACTTATTGAAGAAAATGGTGTAGGGAAAAAAAAAAGCTGATGCGAACGAGAATGGGGATTGATTTTTCGAGCACAGAATCGTCAGTTTTGGAGAAGGAAAATGTAAGAATAGATGAGGAGTTTGGGAATGGAAGATGTTCTTAATTAGGAATCGATATGCTAGGACAGACCCGCGGAATTATAAATAATAAGAAAATGAAATATACCAATAGCAAACGAGCTAAATAAATAAATATATAAAAAATATATTAATTTTTTAGGGCAAGATCCATCTTCATCTGAAGAGAAAAATAAAACAAGAACACGAGGAATCCAACTAGGCGACAAGATTGAAATTTTATAATTTCCTACATACTCGTGTATGTAAATATGTAGTTGCAGCCAGTCTCTTTTCATTTGCAGCGCGATTGTGTAGATTTCGATCTTATCACGCAGTATGATTTATGTTTTTATTCTCAATTGAAGGCGGATTTTAAAGCGTTACTAAATTCGTATATTTTTCATATATTTATTTATCGTTTGTTATTTAGAATTTGCTAGATCGTCGAAATAAAGAATAACAATCGCTTTTCTTTTCTCTTTCAAATTCTGTAAGAACGATTTTGCTTTTGTTAAATGTAATGCTAAAATTTTTGCCGCAAAATTTAAATAAATTATCGTTATTATTCTACAAAATAATTGCTTTACTACAGCGGTTTCATAAAATAGGAAACACGCGACTTTTTGCTAAATGTTGTTGATAATTTTTATGTCTCTATTCAGTGGCGAAACATTATTAGCCGAATTAAAAACGAGAAACAAGGTTAGGTTTCTCTTATCCCTCTAAGACAGTACGAAAATAAATAATCAAAATAAAATGTTTTTTACAAAAAAAAATACCGACTTCAAGGTTTAATTTAATAATTTATTTATTCGAGGTTTATTATTACTCGTATATTGTCAAAAAACGTGAAAAAATGTAGCCCCTTTAGAATAATTTTTTGTTCTTCATATTTTTTATTAGTGTAACAACAGAGGCGATTTACTTAAAATACTATTAATCTGCCAAATTACCGTGGAAATTTAGTTCAAAATAAAGAAATCGATTTTTTTTTAAACATAAAATATGAAGAATAATGTGATAAAAAAGTTGACTTTTAGTAAGAAAAAAATTCAAGTATAATGTGCTAAAATTTGTAAAATAAAATGTTTTTTTACAAAAAAAAAAATACCGATACTTGAAGATTTATTATAAAAATGTAATAAAATGCACTAAAAAGTAAAAAATAATTACTCCCGATTAGAAAATATATATATCAGAGTGATATAACACTTTAAGGGTGATATCGTAATTCTTATACAACATTAGAATCTTAATTAGAGTTGGCATCAAATTCATATTAAAATAATAATTAAAAATTGCATTAAATATTCATTAAATTATTCCTAGATATTGTACATACGATATGAGTTTGATGCCGACTCCAAAAAGTAAATGTATAAGAATTACGATAAGATCACTCTGAAATATATTTTTTACCGAATAATTATTTTTTACTTTTTAGTGCATTTTTATATTGAATTCTTATATTAAATCTTGAAGTCGGTTTTTTTTTTTTTTTTTTTTTTTTTTTTGTTGTAAAAAAACATTTTATTTAACAATTTACGGACAAAGAATCAGTAAAAAAAAATCGGTCCATATGAATATGAGTTATGAGCGAACAACAAAAAAACAGACAAAAACATACGCGAAGAACGTATACCCTCCTTCTTTTTGTAAGTTTGTAATGACGGATGATGATCACGTTCGGAGATATTACTAATGTTTTTCAATCTGAGTACACACCGTCATGTTTGACTGTAGTTCTGATGGCTCGCAGTCTGAACAAATAAGCCTAGTAATTCGTTATGTAACAAAAAACAAAAAATACGAATATGAAATTAAAAAATTAAAAATTGCTGAAGTCAGTTTCGTAACGATGGCAAACATGGCTAAGCGTGAATAACCGCGTATAACTCAGATTACTAAAAATAAATCTACTTGCTATACATGTTCCATGCATCATTCTCTGAATTCAGTTGCATTCATGCATCAACAGTTTAACATATTTGGAGTGCTTTGTATCTTCATAACAACGATGGAAAATTACGGATTAAAAGGAATAAGCCGGGCTAAGCCAGCTAAATTTGACGGTTTTCCACACACGATTTCTGGAAATTTAAAGAAATAACGGACTCTTAACGAACTTTAAAAAACACTGTGCATAAACACGAAGTCAGAAGCGAGCAGTTTATACGGTTTTCCATTTCCATTTCCTTTGGTGTATTTAACTGCATCGGATGAATTGTTGAAATAAAGAAATTTAAAAGAATAACAACGTTAATCTTTCGAAAGCGCTCGACAAGTTAGAACGCTCGGTGGAGACCATAGGAAGATTAAAGGGTAAGCTGAGCAAGTAGCTTAAAAGAGTTAAATAAATAGTAGCACTTATTATTACGGAAGTAAGTTTAAAGTCACAAAGAGAGCATCGAAAAAGAAAGAAAGTCCGGAAGAATGGTTGGAGATATATAGCCAGGTTGTTCTGAGACTTTCTCGTTTCATAAAAAATATCACGGACTGAATATAAATTAAAGAAAGCGGGAGAACCATCGTTAAAGAGGAAGAGATTATGATTTTGGATCAGGTCTTCTAGAATCGAGCCATTCGTCAGCCCCAAAAAGAGGTGAATGAGCGTTATCTGATAAGGAAGAAAGGAATGAGGGAAAAGGGAGATAAGAAAGGCTGGAATTAGGGGGATTAAGTAGGAGATTAGAAAGAGAGATGTACACCATATTAGAGTAATTTAGATAAGGAGCAGGAAGAAAGGGAATATTGCGGAACTGGTATGATAGGTTGCCCCTGATTAGGATGACTACTCCACCATAGATAGAAAAACCTTTGAAATGGATAAAGAAGGAGGACTTTAGCCAAGTTTCGGACGACAAAGTGACCTGAATGTTACGGAGGTCTAGTAAGCTCTCTAGAGCCTTTTTATTTGTGTATAGGCTACGACAATTCCACTGAAAGATATTTATAGGCTCGCTCCTGTTGCATGATGATAAAAAGACGAAGAAAATAGGCGAGAACAAAAGGATGCGGAGTATAAATTTCGGCTTGTCGGGCGTCTCCTCAAAGCAGGACGGCCTGAACGACGTATGTTGTAAACCGAGATAGCGAATTCTTTCTATTGAAGGAAGAGTCATCCATTGGCAGTTAAAAGTTCACCTGCGTGGACTTGGTTGTCATCAAGTTTGTGTAGGCTTCCGTCTGCCAAGGAAAGACCTGAAAAAATAAATAAGCCATGGATTTTTGAATAGATGGCTTACTATCATAGGAGAAGAAACTTTGGAAGCGGGAGCAGTGGAATGTTCTTTGTTTATAGATTTCGACTTTATAGTTATCCTTGTGAAGCCTAAAAGTAAGAGGAAGAAGGAATTGAAAGATAATGTAAAGAAAGTGCAATAAAAGACGTAGTTAAGAGAGACACGGAAGAGGAAGTTATTTTAATTAAACTGAACAATGTTGGACAAGAAGAACGTGAGATTGTCAACGAAAGAAGCCGAGGAAGCTATGTTGAAAGATAAAGATTGGAGATGTTGGAAAAGGTACCAGAGGAAAAATTGTGGGTATTACTGTATGGGAACGTCAAATGATCAGACGGAAGGGAAAGATTGGGGGAGAGGAAGAGGATCTATTCAGAGTTTATCCAACTAGAAGAGAAAAAGAATAGTAGGAGGAGCTAATTGGACACGAAGAAGATGTTTGGGGTGAGATTTGGATTTAGAGGATTTAGGGGAGGTGGAAGATTTCGAGCAAGGAGAAGAAAGTGCTTTGGAAGCTGAGCTGGAGGTATTTAAAGAGAAAATAGGTGCTGTAGCACGACTGGCATAGGTAAAGGCTTAAGTGGTAGTGCAGGAAGATTTTAGCGGCTTCGTGAAAAGATATATTTTCGAAAGCCATAATCCTTGATATCTTTTTGTCTTTGCAATTCTGCTCATAAACCCGATCGGACGAACAGTGGTTACTTATATAGTTGCGGCACAGAGGCGGTTCTTGAAGATTGTTACATTCAGAAGAAGGATGTTTTGGCTGCATAGTGGGAATAGATAGGGTTTAAACTTCGACAGCGTTACGCTATATGTCCGAAAAGAAAACATTTGACACACTGAGTGAGGTAAAAAATACTGGGTGAGATAAGAAATCAAAGTTTGTATATAACGATGAATTCCAGAAGGAAAGGTTTAGCAAATTTTAGTTCGACACTTTTGGTAGTAATTTTGACCCCTTCGGAGGAACGAAAAATTCAGCGAATAAATAAGACAGATATAAGAGATTCAAATCCTTTTATATGTTCTTTAGAAAAGAAGTGCTGGAAATCACATCGATTCTGTATAAAGTGTTCTGAGGCAATTAAGTCGTTGGATCTGAAGAAAGAAGGATTATTTAGAAAAGTATTTGGCGGCAGAAGCGGAAGGGTAAAGAACCAAGATGCGCCCTTTGCCTTGAAGCTTGATGTCGGTGAAGGCAGGAGGGTTTTTTCTGATGAGTTTAGCCAGTGTAAGCGGAGGAAGTTACTCAAATTTCGATCAGCGGCATTGTTCTCAACAAAGATTTTAAAACGACCTGGGTGATCGGAAGGAAAGTTCTTTTTTTGAAAATCATGTTTGTGGCTGGCGCTATTTTGCTGGAATCATTATCCTTGCTATTACTATCAGTGCTATTGTAGGAACTATTGCTTATATTATAATTATTATTATGACTATCGCTATTTCTCTCGCAATTATTATTATTATTATTATTATTATTATTATTATTATTATTATTATTGTCATTAATAAATTCATTTTTGCTAACATAAATATTGCTACTGTTATTAGTGTCATTAATGTTATACTACTATTGTTATTATTAATATTCTAGCGGAGAGAGCATTTGAAGTTCAGTATTTGGGAGTTCAAATAGACTGTAAATTACTTTGGGGATCCCACTTACTACACTTATCAGCTAAATTGCGAAAATTAAACTACTTATTTTACTATTTAAGGCAATTTTTTTGATCATAATCAACTAACGACCTTATATTTAGCGTTATACCAGCCTACTCTAGCATATGGAATAATTCATTGGGGAAATGCAGCGGCGTATTATATTACGCCGATTATGTACCTACAAAAATCATTATTCAAAAAGTTACGAGCAGATAGACAAAACAATGAAACAAGAAAGCTAATAAGTGTTAACAATTTGTATTACCTTCAATTATTACTTTATGTGTTAAAAAATAAAGAAAAATTCGGTATAAAAGTTTGCTCAGGTAATACCAGATCAGCGGGAAAGGAAAAAGCGTACATACCTTTTGTTAATAAATACCATGTAAGAAAACAGGCGAGATATACGGGTTCCGTACTATACAATTTGTTACCAGAAGAATTAAAAGCGAATCTAGTAAACTACAAATGCAACCGTAGAGTACTAATGAACTTCATTACGAGCGAAAATACAGAAGTGTTAAAAACAATTTAAAAAGTTAAAATAAATTACGCACTACTCCCATTTCAAATGAGTTCATTAAACAATAGATGTACTGTTAAACACAAAATATAAACGCAAAAATATAAACGCAAAAATATAAATGCAAAATACAATTGCAAACATATAAAAATATAAATAAAAACACCAAAATTTTATCTCGATAACATAAGAAATAATAAAACGATGCTGCGGCATTTCGCAAATAATAAAGTACAGTGAATTCCAAAACTCGTTAAGCTCGTTAAATTGCACAGAAATTTAACATTTCCAAAACAAAAAAGCAATAAAAATCGTGTGAAGAAAGTTGTTAACAGTAACACGGCTGAAGTTAATACAGCACTGTTTAAATTTTCGGAATAGGCTACTTTAACTTCTGATACAGTAACATCAATTGTTCCTATTAAGTAACCATATCATTACGTCAATATTAAAATAATAAAATTAAAATTACATGATAAAATCATCTCAACATTGATTCAATTAATTGTAACATCTCAATGTCAATAAACATAACTTATTATTGTCAGAGTGTTACCAATTAGTGCAATGTAAAGATACCTTACACAAACCTTTAACTTGCAATTATTATTATTTTAATTTTAACATAAATTTTATACTACTACTATCATTAATTCACTTGTAATAAATGTTTAGTTGAAGTTATTAAAATAAATATTAGTTTGACTGCCCTTACCGTCATTACTGTCATTGGCGTCAAATGTAATCATTTGTATATATGTATTTTATTTTGTCTTATTTTAATCTTATACTGCATTTCTTACTTAATATCAGTATACTTATCTTTACTGCCATTTCTGTAGTTTCTCATATTATTAATGTAGCAACTTACACCATGATATTATTTATGATTTACAGTTGAAGTGTATTACTAAGGGACTGAGGGAGAATAAGTGACTAGTTCTTATGATTAGTTTTATGACTAGTTTTATAAATAATTGATATATTATTCTGTGAACATAGGGCAATATAGCTATCTAACTTATAATTTTATAATGAAACAGTGCTTAAATCTGATTCGTGCAACATTGCTTTATGTATACAACAAACCTGTACCTTATATATTTAATAGAGAAATATTATTATACAGGCTGTTAACATTACTGTTCATTGGTATTTGTAGTATTAAAGGGATAGGAGTTCAAGTGCAAATGTAGCGCAGGTTAAATTAGACTTTAAATATCACATGTGAAGATTGAGAGTTGCATAGGTGTGTTGTCTGTACGACTGTTTATGGAATGTATGGATTGTAAGCGTGTATAACTGGATGTATAATTGGGTGTATATTTGGGTGTGTAGATGTGGTATGTAATTGAAAAATACTTTACTATAACGTATTGGTAATTGAGCAGCGCCAAGTTAGCCCCCCCCCATGACGGAATTTTAAAATCAAATTCAACTAAACGAATTGTGCCCGTTTTGTGCCGAATTGTGCTGATAATAAAAAGTTTCGTGCCGCACTCTAACACGTGGTATTAGTAAATAATTGATCCTGAAAGGCTAACTTGACGATAGCCCCCCCCCCAAAAAAAAAAAAAATTTGAGAATTTAAAAAAAGTAATTATGCCATTAGATAGCAATAGTTTTGTGCCGATTTGTGTCGCTAATAAAACATTTTTTGCCGCACTCTAACACCCAGTAATAGTAAATAATTGATCCTGAAAGGCTAACTTGACGATATTCTACCTGAAATTTGGGAATTTTTAAAAAATGATCATGTCCGTAGATAGCGATAATTTTGTACGGAATTTTGCCTATAATAAAACCAGTTAGTTAATTATTATTATTTGTCATTTAATACATAAGTGCACACGATATTTTTCAGTCATCAATCTCTTTTCAGTTTAATGACCTTCTAATAAGAAATTGTGTTTAGTTAGAATGTTAAACACCATCTCTATAGGTTGATGTGCCTAATTAAGTATGGTTCATGTGTTCACATAAATTATTGCAGTGTAATCAAATTCACACATTCGTTCGTCTGTTAGTAAGGTGAATATGGGTTTGGAACAATTTGTTTTATTTGCAGCTGCCGTATAAACAATTTGTATATATGTTGATATAGACTCATTTTTTTCTGTATCCCTGTTCGGGGAGCCAGTTGACAGGGACTCATTTTCTTCCCTTTTCGTTTTCGATGATAAAAAGGATTCGAATGAAGATAAAAAAATAAAAAGATATCAAATAATTTTGGAAAATTTTGTGCTCCAGAGTCACTCTACGGCAGTGTTTTTCAAACTTTTTCATGCCACGACCCCCTTATATGATCGGAATAAATCTTGCGACCCCAATATCACAAACATTTAACAACAATTATTTTATGTAAGAGGTATATATGTTTTACCTTTGTCAAGTGTCTTATTGGCCACCAATAGATGGCCGTTATATGTCTTTTCGATAACACAAGAAACTGAGCCAACTTTAAAGTACAAGAAACTCAAAGAATTATTAAATAAAACAGATTCGGATGTTCAAACAAATAAATCGTTAATAATAACCGGGTAACCGAAAGATAAATATAATAATTAATGTTATGTATTTAACGTTGTTAATTGAGTAAGTTTTTCATTTTGAACCTTGTATTATTAATTATTTTATTTTGTCTTTCGGTTACCCGGTTATTATTTTTGTTATTATGAACCAAAACGGATTTAACAAAGAAATCGTTGCTACAAAGTGATCCAAAAATACGGAACTTTGATGGCCTGTCAACAAATACAGGAGCTATTATTCTCTCCCTTGTCAGTACTGACTCGCCTATTTACGAACCGTCCAAATGGTTAGCCAAAAAACTCGCGCCATTTGTAGGTGGTACTGCATCTTTTGTCAAGAACTGATATCACTGCAATTGAACAACTGACAATGGGTGAGTTTTCATATGATATCACTGTTCACCAGCATACCCACAACAAACTGGATCTTAACTGTAGAAAATTGCAAGAAATTAATCGATTAGGAAAATGCAAATATTCTAAGTGCAGAAAGTAAGAGCTCCAAACGACTTATCAGAGGACCAATGGCGATTTACAACCACAGAAACAATTGCATCAGAGAAAATAGTTTTCAGTTTCAAAAATGTGACGGTATTAATAAAAATTCCAAAAACAGATTCAGAAATGATCAGAAATGTTGTTTACAATAACAACAAAGTCAATAACATCACAACAAGGGAGAAAAACATCGCGTCACATCCGCCCTTGTGTCTCTGTGTGTGTTTAGGCGAGTTCATAAACACGATTATAGCACACATAATTCTATCAGCAAAGGATAAAAGCAGTGTGTGTTCGTTTAAAAAATTCGTTTATGGATAACTTGCATGAAGAAATACGGTTTGAGTCATTTCCTTGTGTTGAGCAAATTATTGAAGAGATCTCAAGTGATTAATCAGTGAAAATTGACGTTGAAATTTTTAATATGATTGTAGAATTGCAAAATTTGAAAGACCAACTATTAAATTACTTTCTAAAAACCAAATCTGAAGATGATGATGGACAAAGAGGGATCCTTGATCCGTTTATGGAAAAGCTGTTAGAACTAGCTGAACTTGCTACAACGATGAAGGAAAAACACATAGATCTTGCGTCTGACGGGATGCTTAAAATGGAATTTAATTCGCAGAAGATTGACGAATTCCGTATGAGACGAAAAGAAAAATACCCAGAACTTGCTAGGGAACCTCTGAAGTTAATAGTACCATTTGCGACATCCTACCTGTGTGAATTAGCGTTCTCATCAATGACACATTTAAAAAATAAATATAGAAACAGAATGGAATTAGAAAAGGACTTAATCGTTTGCATATCAAAAATACAACCACGTTTTAACAAATTAGTAAAAGAAAAACAGGCACACCCATCTCACGAATAATTAATCAATGATAAGTAACTAAAAACATTTCATACTTGATTTTGTGTTGTTTTTAATTTTTAATAAATCATTCAATTTTATTCGTGTTCTTTTTTCAATTTATTTGTAATCGGCGACCCCCTTATGCTTCGTTTGCGACCCCCAGGGGGTCGCGACCAATAATTTGAAAGACACTGCTCTACGGTGTGTCGCTACCGGTAAGCTCTGCTTAGCAGAACATTAGGCTTCTTGATTTCTGCAATGAACAAAGGTGTACAGAGTTACGCACGTGGTTACATTGCTTGCATTTTTTTTGTACGAACTCTTACGAAATCGTACGAGTTCGTACGACCAGCTTCATGCGACTAATCTATTTTGTTTTTTCATCAGAATTCGTTCGAAGTTTATGTCACAGTGTCCGTTTTCAGTGTTTGTTTATTCTGAAAAAATAATCAGTCGAATTGAAGAAAGAATATCAGATTTTACACACTTATTAATTGGTTCCATTTTACTAAATTGTTGAACAAATCATAAAAAAAGAACGGGCAATGTAACTTCTTGACTGACGATCCCAAGAAGAAAAAAAAAACTGCTCTCTGTAAATTCACTGTTCGTACAAACAACACCGCAAGTATTATAATCATCTTATTCGTACGAATTCGCGTGATTTCGTACGATCAGTTTTTTGTACGAATTCTGATCCAATGTAACCGCTGCCTTAGAGTAAAGTGACGATAATCGCACGATGTCTTCTCGCCTTTCGTTAAGGAATATATCTTACAAAAAAAAAAAATATATATCAAAAACACCGCCGAATAGATCTTTTTAGAACGTTGTTAATATTATTTAGCGACGATTAGCCTGCTGGTATGCCTTTTCGGGTTTTTTATCAAATAACTTCTCCTTGCTCCATAGCTCGGTACGCATTTCAAAGGAATTGCTCTATCTCCGCTTCTCGGCTACACCCATTGAAACCAATTCGCTACCCCGGCGTAGCGGTCAGAACAGCTGTGCCAGTATCCCTCGATTTTTTAACCGAGAAAGCGTCTTTGACAAACAATGCCGCATTTGGCCGTTGCTGAGACTACTCGAGAAATTAAATGACTGTCGCCAAAATTTTATTATTTTTCTCTCTGTAGTTACTATTAATTTCGCCCATAATGATATCAATATTTGTCAAAAACTACCGTTAAAATTAAAATAAACAATAATTCGAAATAAATTTAACCTTGGATGAAATTTAAAAAAAATCAAATCACGTAATAAAATATAATTATCATATTTAATATTTTCTCATATGTAAACACCGAATGATTAGTAGTTAACAACAAGGTAACTTTCCATTTCGCCTAAACTTAAGATTTCGTTTACTCGGTGAATAAAAAAAAAATCAGACAAACGTAAAAATTATCATTGTCGAATTTTAAACTGAAGCCTTCATTCTGAATCAGGTTCCACGGTAATTTTTTTTACTTTTTCTACTTTTGAAATAATACCCACCTCGTACAATTATTACTCTTGCTTTTCTCGTTTGCAGTCCTTATTTTCCTTAGTGTCCAATCGAATTAGATTCTAATATTTTCTCTTCTTTCTTTTATAATCTCTTAAGTCTGCTGAATGGACACCATTTTTTGGTAAATCCAAAAAAAAAAAAGAAAAAGAACATTTCATTTTACTATTTAAAATGTCTTAATTCAATAAATTGTCAATAGATTACAGTTTAATGCTAAAAAATGGGGGGGGGGAGAGTATAAAAAGGACACTATTGCATGTAATTAACCAAATATTTTACAATATACTTTTGACGTAAAAAAACAAAAATTTATAGCAAATGAAAAGAAAAATAATTTTTTAATAGGATTAACAGTTTTTTTATTCCTGTTGCCGAATTCTAATTGATGAGTACTACCATTTCATTTAAAACAATTTGCAATAAACATTTTAACTAATAAATATTAGATATATTTACTTGCTCAATTTATTTTTATAAATGATACATCCATTATTATACTAGACCAAGTCAGAATTTCTGTTTTTTATACACAAGTGACGGGTTATAATATTCCAGATAAAATTAGTTTTCTTCAGTACGGTAATATGTACACATTACCCGAATCACACTAAATTGCGACATGTTAAAAAAGAAATAATGAGATTGCAAAGTAGAAATGGAGTTATTTTTGCGATAAATGCAACATTTACATTAATTTACTTTTTACTCGCGTCCCAACACGCAATACCACCAAGCAAAAGCAATTCAATAGCGCGCGTCGTAAAATCGCACCTGTACATTTTTCAACTATTTTATTTCTCAATCGCTTTTGTTTCTCTAGCCACTTTCTTTTTTTTTTTTCCTGACCACCAAAGGTGTCCGTGTTGCTGATTTTTTCGATTTTTTTTTTTTTTTTTCTGTGTCGTTTCATTTTTAGGCGAAATAGGAATTAGGCAAAATGGGACCAAACCAATAACAACAGTAATCGAAATATCCCGAGATATATTCATAATCGAGTGATTCCATTAGTATATCTCATAATTGCCCAACGATAATAATTGCACTCTTCGCTATGTATTCAACTCTGAATCCGTGTAGTACTCAGAACGCAAAAAGCAACAGAAAGTCCCTGAACACGATGTGGATTTTTTTCGCGCAATTCAGATTACCAGCACCTTGTTCGATAAAATAGCTAGTTCACATCACGTCAAATAACACTTAGCATTAAATTCCTGGATCACATTACTCACCCAGATTTGAAAATGTTAAATCACACTGTCGCTATTGCCTCTCTATAGTGCCTTCTATGAACACGACTTAATTCCGTGAAACAATAATGATAAGGCAAATTTTGATAGTTGCGCGCTCAGCTGACGCCTTTCGGACCAGAGATATACTGTGTCTGGAATGGCAACATTTGTTCATTGTGTGACGTCTTTCGAAGTTGAGATATATTAAATCATGTCACCACATATATGTATATCCGACCGCGGATATATTTCCCAGAATATAATTGCGTCCGAAGATACTCATGCCTATACACGCGAACTAAGATGTATATTATTATACAGATATAGTAGCAAGTGGCGGCCGGCTAATTTTTACGGATTTTTCAAGTACACGGTCATACCTGTCGAAAAACAATCGCGAAGTGAAAGATCAAGCGAGGACTTCTACCAAGAAACAATTAGAACAAAAAAAAACTGGCAAAATGATTATATAAACAGCTCCACCGGTAAATAATTTTACCTCCAGTTGCTAGCGTAACCTAAATTGATGTTTTCCTTTAAAAATATACAACACAAAAAAGGAGCACAAAATTTTTTATTAGCGGCACAAATCGGCACAAAACTATTGCTATCTAATGGCATAATTACTTTTTTTAAATTCTCAAATTTTTTTTTTTTGAGGGGGGGCTATCGTCAAGTTAGCCTTTCAGGATCAATTATTTACTAATACCACGTGTTAGAGTGCGGCACGAAACTTTTTATTATCAGCACAATTCGGCACAAAACGGGCACAATTCGTTTAGTTGAATTTGATTTTAAAATTCCGTCATGGGGGGGGGGGGGCTAACTCGACGCTGCTTGGTAATTGTGCTTTACATATTTTATACTGTTACTTAAATCTGTACACAATACTTAATATTTAATGAGATGAACTTTTGTAAACAACAGCCAATAATCAATAACCAGGTTGGTTTTTGTAATAAATAGTTATATAATAATATTCACCACTGCTCGCGCAACAATGCGCATTTGTGGTAAACATATTTTAGTTACTCTAATATTTAAGATTGTACATAATTGAATTGAATTGAATTGAAATGCTATTTGAATTATTGCAAAGGATGCCAGAGTTTGGAAGGTTGCTATCATTAAAACTAATATTGACGTTGATATTAGTGCAATTATTTAAATTGTCATTATCATTATTAGGGGCGGATCCAGAGAGACGGAATTATATAATTACGTAACATCTTATACGGTAGACAGTAGATTTGAAAAATACCTGGTTTCATAAAGAAAATCAAATAGCGACCTCGTTTAGAAATTTACAAATGTTTCAAAAATACATAACTACTACAATTTTTAATTTAACGTTTGTCTTATATTTAGGGGTGAAAAATAAAACGAAATTATGAAATTGTAGCTAAAATGGTAGTTTATAATTTGAACAGTAAATTACTAGAAAGAATAGAACGATTGTATTTTTATTAGACTTTACTTGTTTTTCATTTTTTTGTTAATAATCCAATGCGAATTCTTTGCGCGCGAACATGTAAAAAAATATATAATACATACGTATTTCTCATTGAACTATTTTTATTGACATTGTAAAATAAATAAAAAAGACAAAAGATAGACGACAGTTGCGTTTAAAATAGAATAAAAACGTAACATCAATAGTTTTACGAAAAAAAAGTATTAAATATTAGTTATAATTAAATCTATAGGTAACATTTGTACAAAACTTTATAGTATAATCTAAGTTTCTCTGTTATAACAAATTTGTTCATCGAGGTTTTGGTTCTTCGACGGGGGGAGGGTGTCCCCTATTTCCACCCCGTGGATCCGCCACTATCTTATTAGTGTGTTAGTGTTATTTGACGGGGGATATTTGTATTAAAAACTTTTTAGGTAATGATAAAATAGCCGGAGAGAGGGGGCTAGATGGCTTACGCTTCACTGAAACGTCTACTTCCATAACGTTCAGAGAAAGATTACTACGGGATGGTTTAATGTTAGTGGGGGAGGCCGCTCCCTACCCAACACCGAACAAATAGCAAGATGCAATACTACGGAATTGGAAAGGAAGAAAGGATGAGAGGAAAAGGACAAAAAAAGAAGAAAAAAAAAACAACTAAATAGACAATTAAATTTGAAAAATGAAACAAAGTTAAAGCGATAAATCGAATTAGAAATGAAATACAGATAAAATTAAAAGAGATAAAACAAAACGATTCCACCGGTTTATCAGCTTCGATGTAATCTGAACAACAATTGAATTGAGATAAGCAATGCGATAGAACAACCACATACGAGTCTTATTATAATTCTCTTATCAGTGCTCTAGCTTATTCTCTGCATTTTTTTTATCCGGTTAATTTAAATGATCGAATCGTATCGTTCGCAGCAAAAATGTAAACTGGTTTGTTGTTATGCAAATTCTAAAGAACTCTCTATTCCTGTTCCATCTGTTATCCGTAAGTCTTTTAAAAGATTTATGGACTCCTGCTGAATGCTGTAGTCCGCAAAGAGCTTGCAACTCTGCTGGCAATATCCCAGTTGTTGTATCTTTTTCACTAAAGAATTTATCCTTATTTTCCCGAATCCATATATGTACATATTAGTGTTGTGATATTTTTTCACAATTTCATCAGTAAAGAACTTCCAGATATACATACGTATATGGAAGTGTCAGCATTTTGAGCGTTATAAATTCTACTCGGAACATACGAGTTCGTAAAATATTCTTTTTAAAAGTTTCAATATTTTTCGGGGATGAGTGTATTTCCAAAAAAAAAAAAAATTCTAGTGCATACACCAGCTGCAATACATTATTTAGGCACTCAAATCATTTTCATTATCGTCATATTTTTTATCGTTAGAAATATTTCTGAATTCGAATTATAATCACTACATTCCGATATGTCAAATCAGATTCATCAAAACCGTCACTAGTAGCAAATTTCGGTTACCCATCAACACACACTGGTGGTTGACAATCTTAAAATTCTTACTTCCTCTCCTTTCATTTAAGAAAAATCGGAATAAACGAAACAACGAAGTGATTTAGTAGTTTTTTTTTTTACTATTTACCAAATACAGCGCGGTATATTAAACAGAAAACAAACAAAATATAGGTATGTTGGCGATTTCGACGAGGAAAAAACAAATTAAACACAATTCGAGATTAAAAAATATAAAATATGATTACAACAGATTATGTTGACGAACAAAGCCAAACGGATATCAAGCGCGATGGTTAGAAATTAAATATTGAATTTAATCGACATTCACCCCGAGAAGAGAATTATTGATAACTAACGAAAACTACTTCGAAAACAAGACTCTATGCAGTGGAAATTGCCGAGACGACAAAATTGTGCTCAGTTCGAAGTTGAAATCTGCTGTCGTACCGTACGTGCATGTACATGTATATGCGATGCATAAAAAAAACCCGGGAAAAACAAAAGAGAAATCGACGTAATGCAAAGTTGAACGAAATATATCCAGAGATGGATCGTCACACGAGAAATCTCCG
Organism: Icerya purchasi; assembly: GCA_039619475.1. Lineage (NCBI taxonomy): Eukaryota > Metazoa > Arthropoda > Insecta > Hemiptera > Monophlebidae > Icerya > Icerya purchasi. Next base: position 552,214,166 of record CM077115.1, read on the forward strand.
GGTCTGTACAAAATACATATTTTCATCAAATGCTTTTACATTCAAAGAAGAAAGAAAGAAAGAGAGAAAGAAAGAATTTATTAACCACGTTCGTTACAATTGTTAATACTTATTATAGAACGATTGTGTATCGGCCCGTTAGCCTCGCCACAATACAGTAGTATAGACGCATACAAAAAAAAATCATCAACGTTACGGATAAATGTTAATCAATTGCAGGAAAAATTTACAAAAAAAAAGCCGGCGCCATAAGATAACATATGTTAATATTCGCATCTTACCAGCTTATTATTAGCCCACTTATATAATATTCTTTTACACACACACACACACACACACACATACACGCACTAAGCTCCGCCTACAGAATATACACTTTATATTTGCAACTCACCGCCTTACTTCAAAAGATTATGGTTAAGCCTACGGTGTTTATATTTGCTATACATATATTTTAGTCGCCTGGAGTCGTAATTTCCGATTGGCCTGATTAGTTCATTACTGTGGACTTGACAATCTTTGCAGAATTTATATATGTTATACCAAGGATGAAATCTTTTAAAAAATGGGAGACTCCTGAGTAATCATGCATTTTACATTCATGTAATATGCTGAAATATACATTGAAGAAAATATGGGAAAAATTTCAAATTATTCAGTTTTGTCGTTCAAAAAAAATATTGTATTAAGTTCAGGGAAATTTCGTGTGCGACCTCTCACTGGTTAGTAATAGGGATTTGACCACGTATTCCGCAATATTTTTGTAATACATTAAGAAATTTATTGTACGTTTCTAAGAAGAAATGCGCAAATTAACTACGCCAGAGGAGTTACGTATCCTTTCCAGTTTCAGATATAGAGGTACATTGCCGCTTATCAACTCCAACTCCGACCGAGTTACGTAACTCCGACGGTGCTTAATGTATAATTGTAACCTTAGACCGTCTATTCAACTCCAACTGCACGTGGAATACACAGAGCAACAGAACGTCCTTCGTTAATTAGCTAACGTCCCGCGGAGGAGATCTCGCTGTCACAGATAAATATTGTTTAGAGTAGATTTGCACTATTTTAATCACTATTTATTTTAATTTATTTTTAATATTTTTTAAACGCCGCGTCCGCTTAACGATTTCGATTTTAATATTATTTTCTCGCCAGAGACACGTTTTTTGGTTATTTAGATCTAGCCACCATTTTTGTTTACCGCGGCACTACGCAAAAAAGGACTAAATATGGCCGCTCGTCAACCGTTCGCGATCGAGTCCTTTTTTTACCTGGGTTGTTGTTGACCAGCGTTACTGGTAGTAAGTCCGTTTTTTTGTTGTTGTTTCTTTTCCACGTGTTTCGTTTGTTTTTTCCCGTTGTCACCCTCGTTATGCATCCCGTATTTTAATGTTTTTAAATTCGAATTTCATAACCATTTTGTTGAAATAGTCCTTTTCAGGACTCCGTATTTGTTTTCGTAAAAGTCCGCTTAGACTTACGTAGTTTTCGAGTGTTTTTTTTGAAAAATATAATTTTTACATCCGGAACTTTAGTATTTCGAAATTAACCGTAAACATTTTTTGTGGTCCTCCGGGCCGGATGTAAAAAGTAAATCCAGTGGATTTGTTGTTAATTACGTAAGTCGATTTTGTTTATTTTTGTTTATATTTTTTTTATCGGTGTCATTCGCGAAATGTCTTCGGAGAAAGACTTAAAACGTGAGCTACGTACTGTACAGCGTCGAATTACTCGCCACGTTGATGAAATTGAAAAAGTCAGTTCCGGTGAAATCGACAGCGAAGTTTGTAATCAACTAGAACTTCATTTGACCACGTTAGTTGAATTAAAAAGTCAGTTTGTCGACGTAATTGAACAATTGTACAAAAAACTAGATAGTTCCGATGCTAATAAGCTCGACCAGGAAGAAGAAAAATTGTTAGAAGACGAAATCGCCGTTAAGAATATGGTATGTAATGCAGCAGCGAAGATAAAAACAATTCGAGGTAAGTTCGATTCTAATTCGATAACTCAGACGTCGCTTACAAATAATTCTAATGGAAATTCGAATTCTGCAAAATTACCGAAAATTGTTGTCCCCAAATTCGACGGAGATTACCGAAAATTTTTAGATTTTAAATCGCTATTTGAAAATCTGGTTCACCTTGAGCCTAATATTCCGCCGATACAGAAAATGTATTACCTCAAACAAGCTCTAGTAGGTGACGCAGCCGCGTTAATTCAGGACATAGGACTATCGGATGAAGCGTATGTTGAAGCCTGGGATCGGGTTTTAAATCGTTACGCCAACAACAGATTGATTATCCGTATGCATTTTCGCGATCTGTTTTCCATTAAAAAAATTGCCTCCGGAAACGAACTTCGGGACATGCTCGATAAGGTCGATTTATCGTTGAAGGGATTAAAAATTTGTGGCGAAAACCCCGATAATTGGAGTTCTTTTCTTTCGTATTTCGTTTCTATGCGTCTTGACGACAAAACCCGCGACGATTTCGAAAATACGTTATTCGACCAGACTAAGTTTCCGTCTTTCGCCTCGTTGAAAAGTTTCCTGGAGGTTCGAGCCTCCAATCTAGAATCCCGAAAAGTCGATCGCCAGGTAAAACCGAAATCGACATTGAAAAATTCCTTTTACGTTTCCGCAAAACCGCTTTGTATCGTTTGTAAACAACAACATTTATTGATCGATTGCGATTCGTTTAAAAGAAAGACGCCCGTTGAGCGTTACGAAATAATTAAAACAAACCGCCGATGTTTTATATGTTTCCGAATAGGCCATTCCATGGCTAATTGCACGTCCAAGTTATGTTTCAGATGTGGTGGAAAGCACCACACTTTATTGCATTTTAAAAAAGAAACTCGGTTGAAGTCTGCTAACGTTACTCCAGAATCGAATAGTGCGTATATGAATTCTTCCGAAAATAATACATCGTCAGCCTCAAGTTTATCCTGCGTCAACGCGTCGTCAACCAGAAAAATAATATTACTTCCGTCCGCGATGGTGAATTTTGAATGCAATGGAATTAGAGGCGTCGCTCGTATTTTACTGGATAGCTGCTCACAGCCTACGTTGGTGTCCGATGCATTCGTCAAAAAGTTCCGGCTACCTACTTCAAATTCCTCAGATAATGTAACAATAAAAGGAGTCGGTAACAATTCAATTTTTTCGCGTCATTCGTGTTTTTTAAAATTAAAATCCCGAACAGTAAATTTCCAATTGAACGTTAATGCGGACGTAGTCGCCGCAACGACTTTAGCATATAAAGTAACGAATTTGTCTTTCAAAAATGTTCGTAAACGATCCGTAAAATTAAAATTAGCAGACCCGGTATTTTATAATGACATTGTTAATATCCCAAATATCGATATTTTGTTGGGCGCTGAATATTTCGAATCTTGCTTGTGTAACACGAAACGAAAAAATTGGACGATTTAACTTTCCGGAAGACCCGATTTGGTTGGATATTAAGCGGGTGTTTACCTTCTAATATACAACCGGATAGTGCGTCGGCTTCACATGCTTCGTATAGTAATTTAACTTCACTTGAGATTGATACGCAATTAAAGAAATTTTGGGACATAGAAAATATAAACTGTGCGTCACAAAAATTAACTGCGGAGGAATCAGAATGTGTTCGGAATTTTGAAAACACTTACACGAGGGAATCAAACGGGAAATTCACCGTAAGATTACCATTCAAAATCGATCCAAAATCGCTTAAAGATAATCGTAAATGCGCTTATTTTCAGCTACTTCGTTCCGAAAAGCGGCAAGCCGAACCTATGCGAAAATTGTATTCCGAATTTATGGCTGAGTACGAAGATTTGGGTCATATGTCCACTTTGACCGACAGTGCTTCCCTGAATGCTTATTACATACCGCACCGAGCTGTCTTTCGTCCGAATAGCACCACAACCAAGCTTCGAGTAGTTTTCAATGCGAGCTCTAGAACGGAAAGCGGACTGTCGCTGAACGATACACTTATGAAAGGTCCGACTATTCAATCCGAATTATTTGATGTATTATTACGCTTTCGGAGTCATTGAGTTGCGTTTTCCGCTGATATCGAAAAAATGTACCGCTGTATATGGGTTCATGCAGATGATCGACGTTGGCAACGAATTTTTTGGCGCGATAAAACGGCTCACCAGGTAAAGGAATATTCTTTAAATACAGTTACATATGGCACTACGCCTGCTTCGTTTTTAGCTACGAAGTGTCTCGAAATTCTTGGTAAATCGGTCGTACGTTCCTCGCCTTGTGTAGCTAATTCAATACTTAACGATTTCTATATGGACGATTTACTTACTGGAGCAGACTCCGTAGAAAACACTAGTAATTTACAGTAACGCATACACGATATTCTGTCATCTGCCGGTTTCGTTTTAAGAAAATATCAATCTAATTCTTCCGATTTGTTAAATAAAATGAATCCTAAATTAGTCAAAAGTAGCGATATTGTAAAAATCCATGAACAAACTATTTCTTTATTAGGTCTTTCTTGGTTTCCAAAAAGCGACAATTTCTGTATAAAATTACAAGATAATTCATTCGAGGCTCCGCCGGTGATAACCAAGAGAATTCTGTTATCTCAGATCGCAAGGATATTCGATCCTCTCGGATTTGTCGCGCCCGTTACCATAAGAGCGAAAATATTTCTTCAACGGTTGCGGAAAGAAGGAATTAGTTGGGATGATCCCGTGTCTGAAGAATTATCAAATGAATTTCGAAAGTACGTCGCAGAATTACCGTTACTCGAAAACTTGAAAGTACAACAGACATACACTCCGTTACTGGATGTCGCGACCAAACAGTTAATCGGATTTTCTGACGCCTCGGAAAAGGCTTATAGCGCAGTCGTTTACATGCGTTGCGTCAACCGTCAGGGCGAAATTTCATCGTTTTTCCTGTGTGTGCGAAAACTAAAGTCGCGCCAATCAAGGATTGGACGATTCCTAGGTTAGAGTTACAGGCCGCTCTATTACTATCAAATTTATTGGATCGTGTTAGTAAAATTTTGAATATACATGCGACGTACGCGTTTAGTGACTCATTGGTAGTTTTGTCGTGGTTGTCTAAACCTCCGGACAGTTTAAAGGTGTTCGTATCGAACCGTGTAAAAAAAATTCTTGAAATCGTTCCTCTCGATTCGTGGGGTTATATCGATACCAAAGAAAATTTGGAGTTGGCGCGTACCGCGATTTTCCGCATCGTCCAGAATTGCTCGTTTCCGGATGAACGTCATCGCTTAAACTTTGGTATCCCTACCCTCTGATGAACCTCACGGTTCATCCGTGGGGGGGAGTGCTGTTTAGAGTAGATTTGCACTATTTTAATCACTATTTATTTTAATTTATTTTTAATATTTTTTAAACGCTGCGTCCGCTTAACGATTTCGATTTTAATATTATTTTCTCGCCAGAGACACGTTTTTTGGTTATTTAGATCTAGCCACCATTTTTGTTTACCGCGGCACTACGCAAAAAAGGACTAAATATGGCCGCTCGTCAACCGTTCGCGATCGAGTCCTTTTTTTACCTGGGTTGTTGTTGACCAGCGTTACTGGTAGTAAGTCCGTTTTTTTGTTGTTGTTTCTTTTCCACGTGTTTCGTTTGTTTTTTCCCGTTGTCACCCTCGTTATGCATCCCGTATTTTAATGTTTTTAAATTCGAATTTCATAACCATTTTGTTGAAATAGTCCTTTTCAGGACTCCGTATTTGTTTTCGTAAAAGTCCGCTTAGACTTACGTAGTTTTCGAGTGTTTTTTTTGAAAAATATAATTTTTACATCCGGAACTTTAGTATTTCGAAATTAACCGTAAACAAATATCATTGTGGGAATATTTATTCACCGTCTGACTTCTTTCGGAGTTTAAATATATGTATATTAAATTACATCGTCCGATATATGTATATATCTGATTGCGTCCAAACATGGATATATTTCCAAGGATATACTGCTGGATGTGAAAAGAGAGCTTCAGTAAGTTACAGTTGATCAAATACCCCCCATCCTAAGCATCTTGTGATACTTTCAATAGGAAGCGAAATATCCGGTGCAATAAATTCGTATTTAAAGATTTTCTTGAAAAAAATGAAACATGTGGTTTTGAATGCATAATTCTTTGTAAGGGTGTGGGAGGGTAAGGTCTAACTTTGCTACCTTCCGCAAAAATTTGTAGATTCGACATTGTTTAGCCTGAGTTTTACTTCGTTATATCGATGGCCTCCAGCAATGTGTTAAAAATCTGATAAAAATCAGGTGTCCCGTGTTAGATTAGTTTTTGTTTAGCGCAAATATACATGTTTTCTTCTAGTTTGTTGTGTAAAATCGTTCGCGCGTGAATGTAATACACACAGTCAGCATAGCGCTCTAAAATAATAATTTCGAAATGTTTTTTTTTTTTTTTTTTTTTTTTCATTTTAATCGGAAAAATTTACGATGATTAAAAGCTTTTGTTTTGTTCCTGGTCCGGCGTACGTGTTCTTACTTTAAATCGGGCACACTGTGTGCCAGAAGTCGTAAAAGAAAATAAATTTCGACGATTGCAGGAAACAACTCTATCAGTTGTTTTTTTTGTCTTTATCATTGACCGAACAACACGGGAAAATTGAAAATTCTTTATCCATAAAATATACTAAAAGAAGCATTTTTAGTAGTCGAACAAGTTTAAGCATAATTTTTGAAATTCAAATATATCTTAACGTTCTAATAATAATAATAATAATAATAGTAGTGAAGAATCGGTAAGAATGGAAATCGGCATGATTTAGAAGTGAAGAGACGGCTGCTGTGTGTAGTTTTTTGTTTTATGGCGGGCTCTTATGTTGTTCTGTGTTTTATCATGTACCGCGGATTCAAGACGCAATGGGGTGGTGATTTGTGACGTGCGCTGCCATTAGTTTTGAATTTTGTTTCAAAATGACTTTTCCCATAACTATATAAGAAGAACTACGTAGAAAAACGATTTTATTGTTAACGTCTTTTGAAAACTATAATGCGTTCGGAAATAATGCAAAGCTTTGCAAGAGTGGTCAATTTTAAACTCGGTAAAATAAATTATTTTTCAAATAATATTTATATTTCTTGTGGCAAGTATTACATGCTAATATTGAAAATGATATACAGCGTAACTTTCAACGACCATATAATTTTTTCGAATAAAAAAACTAGAAAAAAAAACAACTTTGTAATTATCTGTTTTTTGCTTATTTTAGTACTAGTTGGAAAAATTTATGTACATTCTTAATGTTGTTACTTGGAGCATTATTTTTTTTAGTAAATATCATATAGAACGAATTAGAAATTTTGCTAAAAAGGAAAAATAAAACTTTTGTTCGTACAATTAATAAATGTCACAATAATAAACGACCAAAATAAGATTAAGAAAATTTTTCGGAATACACTCTCTTTTCCGTACAAGGATATATAAATGGAACGTTAATATCTGATACAAATTCTATTTCGAATCTCCGTTGCATTATTCGCAAATTTTCTTTCGTTAAAATCAAGGGCGATTATAAGTTGTCCCTTTAGTGTTTTTTGTTAATTTTTACAATGTTTATTAATTTATTAAAAAGAAAAGCTTTTATGTCGTCGTAAAGTAAAAACTCTATTAATCGATTGGTTAAATTTAAATCAAATAGTCGAATTAAATTATTATTATTATTATTATTATTATCATTATTATTCTTTTTCACATTTATTTGTTACAGATGTTCACGTACTTTTTTTTCTCGTTTTTTTTTTTTTTTTTTTTGAGTTCGTTTTCAAGGACATTTGTCCAAGTACAAAGGAAAAAGGACGCAAGAGACTCAGATCTTTACACAATCAGGGATAGCCGACAAGAAAGAATATAAGGGATAGATTTACTACATTTCAGTATGTTATCGTTGGCGCAAATTTGCACATAGATGAAAATATGTAATAATAATAATAAATTGTGATTTGATTTGGTTTGATTTGATTATTAGAAGAAGGATGATAGAAAAAATTAAGAATAAGAAAAAAAAATTACGTACATATATCTACGTGGGCACATGTATCTGATCATTTGTAAAATATAATTCACCCGTAAATTATGTTATTACTAATAGATAGTGTTTTATTTTCAGCTCACAGACTTATTTTATCTTATTTTACTATTGTTTTGTATTAACTTTATATTTTATACCAGATTTTGCTTTTGTTTTAATTAGTTTTGCATATTTTTTGTTATAATTTTTAAATTTTGTTTCCACTACTCGCGCTTGCAGCGCATCTGTGAATATCTATGTATTGATAATAATAATAAAATGATTTGATTGGATTTAATTTGATTATTATTATTATTATTAATGTTGTTATTATTATATTTATCATTCTTATTATCATTATTGTTAAAAAAAATAAAACAGAAGTAATATTTATATATATATATATATATATATATATATATATATATATATGTATATTCGGCCATTGTGGCCTCACAAAAGGCTGTGCCCCTTGATCCCTCTTGCTTACATTTCTGTCTCTTTCTCTTTTATACTTTGTATAAAATGATCAAAATTTACAACGTAATTCTAAATCGGTCCTTATGAATATAATAACATAATCACAAAAATCCTATCCCCTAACATTTAACTTTCATTGCATAAAATTAGGACATTTTTTCGTTACATAAAATTGGGACATTTTTTCTAATGCGGGGTGGCCTAAGAATTACATTGTAATTAATTTATATTCTAATGGGGTGTGGCCTATGATTTACGTTGTAATTAATATATATTCTAATGGAGGGTGACCTAAGAATTATATTGTAATGAATATGTATAAAGTCGATAAAAATTAAAATATAACAAACGTTACATAAAATTGGGACATTTTTTTTTAATAAAGGGTGACCTAAGAATTACGTTGTAATTAATATATATATATATATATCGAACTCTATTAGGTTAGGAAACGTAAATAACTTTTATAAATTAATATTATTGTATTTTCTTTTATATCTATTTTTATCTTACTTAAACTTATTTTGTTCGCATGTTTAATTTATTATTATTTTTGTTGTTTTGTTTATTATTTGATCTTTCTTGTTTGTATTTTTGAAGATGATTTTATTTATATTTCATTTATTTATTTTTGTGATTATTTTTCCTTTTTTCCTTTTTATTTTGGCTCCACTACTCGCGCTAAGAAGCGCATTTGTGGATTTCTATGTCGATAATAATAATGATAAATTTGATTTGATTTTATTATTATTATTGCTATTATTATTATTGCTAATATTATTATTATTATTATTATTATTATTATTATTATTTTCTCGCGTTTACTATATCCCGGTTACTATAATTTGTGACGGATTACATCAAGTCACAATTATTTTATTATATTTTAATGGTTTAAAAACTTTTTCCCTATATTACAGGTACTTAATATAACTGCTTTTGGGGGGTTACTATGCATATATCCTGAAATCTGTGATGTTTTAAGACCTTACATTAGAGTATTCGGTGTAGCTTGATTTGTTTGATCTTTATTTTCTTGTTTCATTGTGGGACCGTGCTACACTTTTTTTTTTTTTTTTTTTATTAAATGGGTTCGGTGTCAGCACTGACCCAACTACATGAGCTTAGATCACCTACTCAAATTCTGAGGCGATCGGCGATAGAGAGTATAAAGGTGAGTAGGAGGGGAATAACGGCTAGAGATGGGTAGGAAAGGATAACACTTTGTTTTATTTCTTCTCTTTCGGGGGTTGTTAATCGGTTATTAGTTATTATAAATCTTTTCTGGTCTGCTAATCGTTGTACCGATATATATATATTTTTATAGTCTGGGTATTTTTCCATGAATATCTTTAGAAACTGTGATCTGTTTAATGGTATTGATTAGAAGTTTGGCGATGGTGTAGTAGCACCGCATGCCGTGATTATTCATCTCTTTCGTCCATGTCATTCGTTGCCGTGGTTTTCCTGTTTTAGTGGCTGCTAACTGATTTATGAGCAAAGCACTCGCAACAGGTTGATTTATATTTTGTGTATTTGGGTTATCCTGAATAATTTGAAGTCGAACTTGATTAAGCCGACATCTGGTATTTCTTATAAAGTTATTATTATAATTGGTATTCATCATAATTTCCACGCGAATTGGAAGAAAGTATGTCCGCCACGGTAGAGCTCCGTGCCATAGTAATCCTATATACTCTGGGCTCATTTTTAAAAATCTTTGGGTACGAGGGGTACCCCAGAAGCTATTATTATTATTATTATTATTATTATTGTTACTTTTCACGATAATAGTAGTACTCGATCATGTGTATGACGTCTATATATGCACTTTTTCACACAAGCATTTAGTTTTAAACTAAAAATGATAATGAGCTGACAAATAAAATACGATAAGAAGAATAACAAATTTCTATAAATGTAAATAATAAGTAAAAAAAAAAATAATATGAATACAGTAAAAATTCTTTAAAGTACCATAAAGATTTTTGAAAATGAGCAAAAATTTTTATAGATAAAAATATATGAAAGGGGTTAGAGCCGTAGTTTTTTTTAGGGAGGGGGTTATAGTATAAATTGTAACGGAATATGGAAAAAAAAATATTTAATTTGCGTGAAGTAAAATTTTGTTAATATTGCAATTTTAATATTTTGTAGTTATGTTTTCTAATCACAAAGTGTGATTTCTGCAAATTTAGTTAGTAATTCTTAAAAAAATTTAATAAAAATGACGGTTTACAGAAAAAAGAATGGTAGATCATTAATTTTTTCTAAGTAATAACATTTCTTTTCTTCCTTTTCTTCCGTGAGTGTGCGACTAGCCCGTGGGGATATCTAGCACTTGGCGCGTGAGTGATAATAATTTGTGAAAACTCCTATACAGCGGCATGAGTTTCATCTGGTATCTGGCGTAATATATCTGAACCTTACAGCAAGTCCGTTGGCTTTATTCGCTTCAAGCGTCTTATTGGAATTATTTAGTAATGCAACGGCCAGGCTATTTGTGTGACACCCTAACTTTACTGTTTTGCAACTTTTTTGAATTCTTTACCGGTTGTACTTATATGCAGATCTGTGTGTAATGTATGATTGGTGATGTACCACGGAACATCTGTAATTTCTTTCAGGATTTTATTTTGAAAACGTTATATCTGCGCAATGTTACCCGGTTAGCACATCCTCAGAGTTGACATCCGTATGTCCAGATTGGTTTCAGTATTTATTTGTAAAGTAGTACTTTGTTTTCTAGGAACAGTTCTGATTTCCTTCGCAAAAGCCACTGTAGGTTTCTATATTTTAAGTTCATTTTATTCCTTTTCTTTCCTATGTGTGCCTTCCAAGTTAATTTTTTATCTAAATGAATTGCGAGCTATTTTACCGTTTCTTTGATATAAATATCCGATATATTACAGTTTTTCTTATTTGTAAACGTTATATGCGCAGATTTATCCTCATTGATCACTCTATACACCATCGTTCAAACCATGTTGACAAACTATTGACAGCTGATTGAAGATTATTATTGATAGTTTCTACTGAGATGCCTTTACATAAAAGTGCAGTGTCATCTGCAAAGGTGGCTAGTTCTGTTTCTTCTGGAACAGGAATATAACCAGTGTATGTTAAGTATAGCACCAGTCCCAGTATATTGTCCTACGGCACACCTACTTGGATTTGGTGAAGCTCCGATTCTGCTTCCCCGTACTTAACAGAAAAATACCTTTCACTTAAGTAGGATTTTAATAATTCAAAGAGTTGATACGGGAGATTGCAGTGTATTTTATGCATTATCGAACGTTTGTTTAATATCAAGGAATACAGCGTCATGTATCTTTTTGGTTTCTAAGGATTCTTCTATTATGTTGACTATGCGATATACTTGTTCTATAGTACCCCATGTCCCGTTCGAAATCCAAACTGATGCTTTGGTATCAAATTTCTTTCAAATTGCCGAAAAAGTGTGTGCTCTTTTAGCTTCTCAGCCGTATGCGTTAATATTAATCTTTTTATCTACTTGTTTAATTCAGTTACTTTCCAAGATATAATTTAAAACTCGATAAAACATTCACGATGTAATATGAATAAAAATGTAAAGTTGAAAAGCGATTACAAGTAACGACTACATCTTTAATTGCTCATTAGCAAAATACTGTGGGCGATTTCATCTTTTCGTACTTCCCCTTTAGTATAAACTCGATAGTAATTATTGTTTTAAAGAGTAAGTTTTAAATGTAGCATAATTATAAATTCTCTGATTTTATATTATTGTTTATAGTTAGATAGTTATCAGCAGTTTTTGTTTATTTTACGATAAATATATTTTTTGGGTAATCCAAGAGTTGCATCCCTAACAACACAGTGGTAAAGATGGAATAAAAACTAATAAAAATAACTTTAATTTATATTCCAAAATTACAATAAAAATAAATATCAAATCATACGCAAGGAAACAGTTTAATAATGATACAATTGAAATTATAATACGCGATAAATGCGTATTACGTGTGAACATATAAACACGCATCTTCAAATAAAAATATAATGTATTTTTCACATTATTCTAGATTTATTCTGAATTGAGATATGTTTAATTAAGTTTTTGTTTATATTTATAATTCCTTAGTTTAATCTTTAGTCAATTTTAAAGCGAGTTAAATAAGGCAGAGTCTGTATATCTAGTTTGTATTCTAATATAATATTATAATGTAACACATAGGCTCTTTCTCTTACAGACGCTTTTAGGAACTTCTTCTTATTTCTTTAAAACAACATAGATAAATTTATTTTATGCGGATAGGTAATGTTATTTATGTTTTTTTTTTTTATAGTACGCGCATGATTCTTGTATATCGATTTTTGGTACCTTTGTGTTGTAGGAGCGAATATGACTCTTTCATTACTTTTAATAAGCCTGACAAATTGTTAGTAAATTCTTTAGCGTTTTCTACTACTGATTTGCTTCCACTGTACGTGTTAATAAAAAGCATGAAATTTGATAAGGATAACGCATAGTCGATGGCGTTGGTTAAGAACAAATGTTCCAACGATTTAAAAAATTTTTTCATACAAGGAGCTGTCGATGGTTCCGAGTCTTGGTTACCTTCTGTGTCACCAACTGGAGGGAATATATGTATCTTCCATTTGTTCTGATTCTGAAATGTTTGGTGGTGATCTCTTGGATTTTTTCTTCCTTGGTTTGCTATTCTCAATCGATAATTATTTGTTATTTGTATCGGACAACAGGGAACTTGTTGTTGACGTGTTCGTAAGCGGGCGTTCTACTGTTTCTATTGCAGTGTGTTATAGGATGTCTGGAAAGTCAGCATTATTGCATGGAATTTGTTTCTTACGGTTTTTATTTTCCAGATCAGAGTGTTGGAAAGTTGTAACTGTATTTGTTTTTATCTCGATCGATTTCTGGACGAGTGTTTTCAAGTGCATCTATTTCGCAGTCATTAGCTTTATATCCTTGTAGGCCACATTTGAAGCAGGTGAATTCATCTCGTGCGATAAATATGCGATGCGTTTTGCCATTTTGGATCAAGACAAAACAACCTGGTATCGGTAGAGTCGGGTAATATCTTATCTGTCTTTGTATGTAGTTGACGTCTCCAGCTTATTACGTGTGAAAAACGGTCGTTTGCATTCGAAGCAGAGATTTTATATACTGGCTGTATTCCCAACTTATTTTGTGATATACATATACTTTAATACCTCATTGGGTATGGTTGGTGAGACATTTGACAAGATAAGTTTATGTGAAGTTGGTTTAAATTTTTTTGCTTCGATGAAGTCTCAGTTAATTGTGATGCCTCCGTGATGTTGTATAAATTCGTCGACGAGTTGGTTGTTGACTTTAAAAAAAAAAAAAATGACAATTCTCTGCCTACTTATTTTTGAAGCGGCTGTAATAGTTTTTCCCCTTCTACAAGATTGTTTAAAGTGTATATCCTATTGGATGGATCTGTATTCTTTAACATGATTAAAAATAATACCTTGTTCTTCCATAGGCTGAATGAAGTCTGCGAGTGGTTCTATTTTGTCCTCTCTGCATAAGTTCAACGAAGGATCGATGTTTTAGTAATTGTACTTTCGTTACCTGAATAATTGACATTCTCTGTTGTTGTCGCTACTGGCGGTTTATAATTTCCTTGATGTAATGCGATATTGATAGCGGAATCGAGCTGCATTTTAACGACGCTAAGGGAAACACTGTCGTAGCCGAATATAACTTTCGTAGACGTGTAGTCAAGACAAACGGCGTACACTAGAAGTAATTGTAACACGAACAGAAGGCCGGAAGCGATAAATACAAAAAAGTTTCGTAACTTTTAGTATACCATCAAGCAAGGTGTCGTCGACATATCTGTAATAGATGTAGCCGGCAGTCTCAGCGATCGTTTTTCGAATATTATAAACACCGTTGTTCGACGCATATTTAAATGGGCCTCGCGCATAAAACTCAAACCCGAAATATGAACGCGATTGAGCACTTGTTGCACTGACCAAACGAGAGAGATTATAAGTTAGTTCATCGGCATTGAGCAAGGTGATTGCAAAGAATGTATGTATTTCGATTTTTTACGCATTTAGATTTATTCGGTTCTTTAGCAGCTCTATTCATGAAATTTTCCTCATGTCGCGTTGTGTATATTAACCGTTGCAAAGTATTTAGGAAGTGAAAACTTGGAAGAAGAACCGAGTCATGAGCAAAAAAAAAAAAAAATTATTGTCTAGCATTTCTAAAAGACAGAGATCGTTGATGTAGAACAGAAAGGGAATAGGTTCTCTAGTATATTCTTTTTGACAACAGCATTGTTCTGAACGACATAGCTGTGTTTAGCTTTGCAATCAATTTTCTATTTACTAAGTAACTTTTAAATTACGCCATCTAATCCGTATTACATCGTCGGGTGATTTACAAAATTCAAAATAAACAGCAACATTAATCATTCCGCCTTTACGTTTTCCGATATGTGTACGATTACATAATAAATCGTACCTGCTCTCTTACCTGGCAAAAATCTATATTGATTTTTACTAAAAATTTAATTCTTGCTTCATGATACAAATGACTTCACCATTCTTTTGTATACTGTTGCGATAATACTGAACTTTAGAGCCTATTTGGAAATATTCCTGATCTGATATATTCATTAGATAAGTTAGATTTATGAAATATTCAATATTTTTTTTTTTTTTTTTAAAGTAATAATAGAGAAACCATCAAATCGAAATGAGTGTGCATGTTAAATCGAGATTGTACGGCGGATTTTATATTATTTTTGGAAAATTCCTCAAATCCAAAGGAGTTATGGTAACTGTTGCACCGATGTGAATATGGCAACGACGTTGTATTCAGATTATCTTTCGTTGTTTTTATTACGTTAGCCAAATAACTGTTAAAATGGTTTTTGATATTAAATATTAGAATTATTTATATTAATTTCTTTTAGCCTAGATTTTTTCTCGCCTATGACTTGTTTTATTAGCGTCCGGTATCTCTTTGACCATTACGGTAGTTATGCAAGTTTGAATAATAACTTTTTTTTTGTTCATTGAATAACTTTCTCTAGTATTTTTTTTTTTAGAAATATTGTTGGGTCTGGATAAAATGTTAATGCCAATTTTACTTATAATATGTAACACTCTTTTTTTTTCCAATTATAGTTTTATCATTTCGTACGTCATTCGTTTATTTTTTTAAATTCTTAAGTTGTTAAATGTTTAATTTTATCAAAATGTTCATCAATCGATAAAGCATTATTGAAAAATTCACTGAAATTATAAGAACGTAAATTATCCTGAAGTATGTAGTTCCTTATTAATAAAACGATTATCGTTAGGTTTAATAGTCTGTAACTAAATTTGTCTTTAATGTTTTATGATTTGAAAATGTGTGGCAAGTATAATAGCGCATATTATTTATGAAAATTGTAAATTCCAACTAAAAATACCGAGTATGATGAGTGATTTCCTTGGTGTCGATTGGAAGTAGGCTTATTTAAGAAGGTTTGGAAGCAATACTTTTCATTTTATTTTATTTTTTTATTTTTATCTAACTTAGTTGACCATTAAACAAATGGTTCCTTGCATGTTCACGTATGCGGGGCGTACACACATTAATGTATTCACTTCCCTACTTTTGTCAAACTAAATTTTGAACTTTAGTTTTTTTCAAACATCTTGACAGAAGAGTAGCCGCCAGTACGTTGTATGAATATAGGAAATTGCTCTAATAGAATAATTTCATTTAGCTGCAGTGCACAGTCACTTATGTATACAATTGTCTCAGGTGATTATATTTGCTACACATTTATATTATATGCTGAACATTTTCTACGTCATTACTTTTAAGTGACAGCAATAATGTTTAATTTATTTAAATAGTATCGAATGGAACCATGACTAGTGAGTATTTGAGTCATGTAATAATTTACTTTAATGTTTTCGGTTTTAAAGCGTTCTATTACGTTAGGAAAGAACTTATTTATTAATTTACAATTTGATAGAGTATCGTATCTTGTTTTAAATTCATTCAAAATTTTTAAATTAACTTGCCTGAGGAGTTCTTTACTTATAGAGTACTGTTATTTTCCTTTTTAGTATTAAAAATTAGAGATCTTTTCATTATGTAAAGGTCGATAGGTAAGACCCGCGAAATGGTGTCTGAATTGCGATATTTGAAGCAGTTACATATGAAGAAGTTAAAATCAATTAGAAATTTCCGACAGTTGGAGTTACGTTTATATTTGACTAAATTATAAATCTAAGATAATACTCTATAAAGGTTTAGTGCAGTCATTATATATAAGCCGTAAGAGCGTCTATTTTATGCAACATTTCTTTAAATATGTGTACGTTCCCTAGAGGTTGTTAAAAATATTTCGAATAACAATCGTACTGCTCTAACGGGATAGTGGCCTTTTTTTTCGCAAACGTTAAAGGCTTTTTTAATCGACTGAAATGTAGTTCGGTTATTATTCCAAATAGTAAACACGTTTCATTACGATAACACATTTTGAAAGTCACTGAAAGAGCGACTTTTACTTATTTTTTAAGTCCTTCATCGATTTTATAAAATCCGGAGTATTTTTTTTAAAAGCGGTGTGCAATTCAAGTTGTCAGCGGGTGGGCTATTTCGGGTCTGGTGCGCAATTCGTGTGTGACTTGCCACTGTGTTAAGGTTTGGTGCGCAATTCGTGTGTCCCCCTTTTCTGCTGTATTACTTAAAGAAGAATAAGTATGCGTATTGAACACATAAACAACCTTTATGTTTGGTATGTATGGCTATCTAGAGTGAAAGCGTATATTATTATAAATATTTATAAGACATATGTATATTAATTAAGGCAAATTTATTTCGATTTCGTTCAATAAGTATGAATAATTTTGTAATGTGTATAAACTGAATAAACGATAATAAGAGTGTCGGGAACTCACACAACGGTCATACTTGCCCTGTGAGACCCACAACTTATTTAAATAAAAAAAAATAAAAAAAAATATATATATATATATATTGTGGGTAGCAAAATGTAATTGTTTTTTTAATAAAAATAAAAACTTTATTTATAATGCATTATCTACGGCGGTGGCATCGATATTGTCGCTACAGCGGTTTTCAAACTAACTTTGATACATCATGCAATGTTTTCTATCATGTTCTTTTCTTTATACAAATTAAACATGCATGTTTAAAATTCCATAATTGGTTATGTGATCAGGAAAAAGTTTTCGAAATACAAATAAATAGACGATTAGAGGAAATAAAAGTAACGAAATGCAGTATAGCCATCTGGAATTTTCCTAGGTACAAAACGCCAATTTCTGGAAATTGAAAGGTAAGAGTAAATGAGAGTAGAATATATAAGTGAAAAATGTTTAGCAAGGAAGCGATAGCCTAAATAAGATCTGCGTATAGACAGGGGTGGTCTATTAGATTCAGCAAACAGTGCTGGAATAGGAGAAAATTTAAAAATTTAAGACCACCAAGACAGAGTGGAAGACTGAAGTTTTGGATCGCATCTAGTTTAGTGAGTTGGGATTTTAAGGCGTAGGTATAAATGAAAGAACAGTAGTCAAACTTGGAACGGATGATGGACCTATACAGAGGAATAAGAATGTAAAGGTACCCACGCCATTTAGTTGGCGACTGGGGCTTCAGCAAGTTTAACCTTTTAATAGAAGAGGAGGAAAGATATTTGATATGTTCGGAGAAGGACCGACGACTATCAAGGAAGATACCAAGATAACAGAAGCAATTAACACGAGCAAGAGCTGTACTGTTTAGGGATAAATTATCAGAAGCAGGGTTATAAGGCCGAAGGGTAAATACAACGTAGGAAGACTTGGAAGGAGAAATCGAAAGGTTAATTGTGAAGCAAGAGCACTTTCGAGCAAATTGAGAGACGAATTAAGTGCTCCATTGGCTACAATAATATTGTGGGAAGAGGAAAAAAGCAGAATGCCATCGGTAAAGAATAAAGAGAGGGAATTTAAAGGGAGGGAAGCAATACCGAAAACACGGGAGACATCAGTGGAGGAAGTTAGGGTGCAATGTTTTCGGATAAAAGACTTTGAGAAACAAAAAAACCAATACAGTCAGGAGGCACAATACCAGGCCGAAGGTCGAATATATTGTTAGGAAGCACATTATAATGTTCCAGCCACTAGACACGGCTCTTGTTCAACATACCTTTAAACAATTTTCTGATACAGGATGCTAAGGAAATGGGATGTAAGGAAGAACTTTTTTTAAGAATGGTGACAATGAT
Organism: Icerya purchasi; assembly: GCA_039619475.1. NCBI lineage: Eukaryota > Metazoa > Arthropoda > Insecta > Hemiptera > Monophlebidae > Icerya > Icerya purchasi. Next base: position 552,232,946 of record CM077115.1, read on the forward strand.
GAAAGAATTCCAAGAGGCCCCTGAAAAGGGAAGAATTAATAAAAGAGATGAACTGCCGAATAACGGTTGATAAATATTAGATCTAACGGAAATGTAAACCGAATAGAGATTGTAAAGCGCATTTAATAAAAATAAATAATAATAATTGCCTATAGTAAACACAATAGTAATAAAGAAAATTATTTTGCTTTTATCTAGTCAAACAGATGATACGGTTAGAAACTAAATTTAAATATATTTTTATGACCGCTGTATTCTAAACTTTTCTTACATATTCAAGAAAATTAAATTTAATAATAATAATTTATTACAAAATAACATCGGCAAAGGTTGTTTTTTTGTTTGTTTTTTTTTTTAGTCCGGCTTCTGATTCTGTATCCACCTTCGAAAACAAGGAAATTCTAAACTAAAAACTAAAAAAAAGCTAATTGTTTATAAATAAATGAAAAAAAAAATATACTAGATTCGATAATATTAAGTAATTACTTATGCAACTAATATCTAAATCGTAATGCCACCATCCGATAGAAATTTAAATAAGATGTCCATAACTTGATTCTTAAGACAAAGCGGTTTTAAATATTGTACGGAAGATCGACTATTGCGGAAATTAAGACCTTAAAAAATATGTTCTTACCATCTTTAAATCATTTACAACGAAACAACAAATGACTGATCCCTACCGATCGTATATTGATGTAGTTCTGATAAGACGTTTGGTTACGAAAATTTTACCCGCATATACACGAGAAGTGCCCCATATTTGCGAATAAGCTGCGCGCTAATAGACAGCGGCAATAATATCATGGTTCTGAGAGAACGGTCGATTGAATCGAATTATAATATTTATCGAAGTTTGGATTATTTTTAATATATGTGTACATAGGCGTCGCCAGCGGCGGGCAGGGGGCAACTTCCCCCCTTGAGCTTTGAAACTTTTTAATCAACTGGCCATGATGAGTATTCATAGGCGCGTAATCATAAACAATTTGCCAGAAACCCACGAAAATTATGTTTCAATTAAGATTTTATTTTTGTGTTTATTAAAATATTAAGCCTTTACAAATTATAAATTTTATATTTCCTACAACTCATATTCTATTTCTATCATCTCTACCCCACATGGCGGCTGGCAACTCATCTTGCCCTCCACTGGCTCATCGGCTGGCGACGCTCTTGTATGTATAACCAATTTTTATAGTTGTCTTTTTTTATTTTCGAGCACAGAACAGTAGAAGAGATAAAATAAAACCCATTTAGAAAGATTTTCCTTGATTAATTAATAGCATCATAACGGAATTTTTCGTTGATTAATTTAAGACATTTATCCATAATTAGAAGCGTTATCTTGTATTGTCATCATAAATTTAGACAGTTATTTGCAAATTAGATGCTTTTTACTGATATTAGATGAAGTTTTTTCAACAGTAAAGACGGTGGTGATTCAGATGCTAATCAAGCATCATGGGGGTCATGACCGCCCCAACTGAGTATGACCTTTTTTTTAAATTATAACTTTGCTTCTTACTCAAATTTTACATTGAGATGAAAGAATGGTGTGATGAAGACCAGAGTTTTATGCAATTTGCTACTTCTGAAAAAATATTATTGTTTAATTAATCTTTATCAATTAATGAGTAACGCAAATATTCTTCAACTGGTTATTGATAATCACGGTTAAGTTCAATAAATTATTCAACATAATTTTGAATGATATTATTTTTCGATTAAGAATAAAAATAAATATTTGAAGAAAATGAATTTAATCATCAACTGAAATAAAATTATGTTTAGCAATTATCGAAATAATTAACAATTGATTTCTTAAAGTTCTTTATTAACTTTTGTTTTCATTAGATTTATTTATTTTTTAAGCGCAAATAATATTTTATTCCCAGTTGTAAAAATTGATCATTCTAATATTTAATTAATTATTAAATCTGGTTTTCTTTATTAAAAATTCTTAATTTGAAACTTTTTTAAAGAATAATTATAATTTTTTTTTCACAAGATGAATACTTTTTTATAATTACATAATTAAAATAATAATCCTAATTTCGTAACCCAAAATATTTTTTATTTATAATTAATTGCAAGTTTTAAGAAAATAAAACTTTTAATTAATACAGGGAAGTTAAAACATTTTTGTCATTCGCAAAAACGGAGAATAGAAGATTAGAATTTATCGTTTAACATTATATAAAGTTTTTGGTGTATATTGGGGGGAGGGGGAATTATGTAATTATGTAAAATTTTCTACAGTAAGCAGTAGATTTGAGAAATACCTTGTTTCATAAAGAAAATCAAATAGCGACCACCTCTTTAGAAATTTAAAAATGCTTTAAAAATACATAATTATTATAATTTTTAATTTTGTTTTACTTTTAGGGGTGAAGAAAAACACGAAATTATAAAATTCTAGCTAAAATGGTAGTTTAGAATTTGAATAGTCAATACGTACAAATAACTTTTACATTGCTCAAAAAGTTATACAAGACACCTTAGATCTCCTTCAAAAATGGGAGGATATAAATGGAGATTAGTCTTCTCAGAATCTAAAACCCACTGTGTTTTATTTACTAGAAAGTATAAATCCCAAAAACCAACTCTTAAATTCAATGGACCTACTCTCGAAGTCAAACCATGTACTAAATTTCTTGGGCTAACCTTTGACAGTAAATTATCTTGGACTCCCCACTATCTAGGACTTAAAAAAGACTTAATGAAAACCCTCAATACAATTAAAACTATTAATAAGCCCAAATACGATCCATCCAAAAAATTACTAATGCAATTAGATAGATCTCTCATTCGGAGTAAAATCGAATATGGATATCCAGCTCTCAATAACGTATCCGACAAAACCTTAGCCATCATAAAACCAATACAAAACGCAGCCATACGAATGTGTATCGGAGCTCTACCATCTTCACCAATAGATAGTATATTCTGCGAAGCAGCTGAACTTTCTCCACAATTTAGAAAAAATTTGATCACAAACAGGTTCCTCCTATCTGCTGTAACTAACCCAACAAATCCAATACAAAACTTGATAAATTCGTATATTAAAAACCCTTCGCGGCAGGCTGAGAAACTAATCACCAATTTTCTGTCTTTTCTAAAAAATAATGAGCTCAATTTTTCAAACCTGAACCAAGAATATCCAAAATTTCCATATTCGGGTTATTACAAATCTCAGACATAGATTTTTCTTTAATAAACTACAGTAAATCCGAAGTCCCTCACCATATAATTAAAAATCGTTATCACGAAAAAGTTACTAATTTTCCAAATTATGTGCCACGCTTTACAGATGGGTTAAAAATCGGAAATCAATATACACCTGGATATGTTTTTTCTTTAAAAACTTCAAACTTCATAAATGCTCTTCCAACTATACAGCTGAATTAATAGCAATTTTTCACTGTTTGAAAAGCATAAAAACGAATGAAAAAAGGCAAAAATGATCTAATCCAAAGCGACTCAGTAAGCTCACTAACATCCATCCGGAACATTTTTTGTAACTGACAAATTTGTCCAAGATATTCATCAACAACTAAACAAGCTAAAATCTCGAAACATTAATATCAAATTAATGTATATACCCAGTCATATCGGAATCCAGGGAAATGAAATAGTAGATAAGCTGGCCAAAACCGCCTCTACACCCTTTCCTGTAACCTCCACCCCAGTCACGGACATCAAATATTTACTAAATCAAACCGAAATATCTAATTGGCAAGCATCGTGGAACACAAAATCCTATAACAAATTATTTCAACACAAAAAATCCGTACAACCTTGGAAAACCCTCTCCCAACTAAATCGTCAAGAAGAATTAATAATCACCAGACTTAGAATTGGACATACGAAACTCACCCATAATTACCTCTTCCTAAAAATCGATAAACCCCCTTGTCAGTTCTGCAACTCCACTCCCATCACAGTCAAACACCTTCTTTACGAATGCCATAACATTAATCAAATTCGTCTAGAACTAAAAATCCCCTTAAATAATACAACCATCCCTGACAACCAAGACGAAACTAAAAAAATTCTTACCCCGATTAGAAAACTAAACTTAACAACCAGCATTTAAAATACCTATCTGACACACTGGGTATAATAACCATAGCAATTAAAAAACACCCAGTATAAAAATAATAATAATAAAAAAAAAAAAAGAATTTAAATAGTGAATTACTAAAAAAAATAAAACGGTAGTATTTTTTATTAGACTTTAATTCTTTTTTATTTCTGTTAGTAATCCGATCCGAATTGTTTGTCTGTGAACAAGTAAAACAGATGTATGTATACATTTCTCATTGAACTATTTTTATTTACATTACAAAGTAAAAATTAAAAATAAATAAAAAACGATTTAAAACAAAATAAAAACGTAACATTAATAGTTTTACTATAAAACAGTATTAAATATTAGTTATATAATTAAATCCATAGGTAACATTTAAACAAATTTTTTATAGTACACAGGGTGCGGTAGTATAACTTCCTTTTTTAAAATGCGCCACTTTTTTTCTATTAGAATTTTTTAAAGAAATAATAAAGCAGAAAATCGAAATTACATACTCTAGATCCCCTATTGGGGGGCAATATGTATGCTTCTTGCCTTGCAGTTTTATTTCGATTTTTTGTTATTATTTCTCTTTAACGAAATTTAGTAGAAAAAAAGTGTCGCATTTTAAAAAAGGAAGTTATGCTGCCGCACCCTGTATAAATTAAGTTTCTCTGTTGTAAACATTTTTTTCATCGAGCATATTATTTGGTTCTTTTTTGGGTGGAAAGTGTACCTTATTCCCCGTGGATCCGCTACTGGACTGTTCAAAATATTCTGCTACCTTCCTGTTTCAAACACTTATAAGGAAAAACGATTTAGTATTTTAAAACTACGAGTATTAACGAGTTATTTGAGAAGAAGGATGCCAGAACAATGATTGAATGATCTTACTCAGTTATATGTTCAAAAATATATGTATATCTGTAGAACCCGATGAAGTTTTACAGGAATTTTGTAAAAAATCGCGGCGTATTTTATACGCATTTAACTTCTTCGTCTTTATGTTGTATGTGCATTTAACTTATTCGCCTTTATGTTGTATATGCATTTAACTTTTTCGCCTTTATGTTGTATATTAATAATTTTAAATTTATATTATTTGATAATAAATTATTTTTAATATAAACTAGAGGGAAATGCGTATTTTTTTTATATATTGCAGTTTTTGCTAAAATAATAATATGTATAGTAATATAGATTACTTCTATTGGACTTAATTTCTTTAATAAAAAATCGATTAAATTCGTGAAACTAGTTATATACTAATTGTTGCATTATTACAATTACAAATATTACCGTTAATCACATTCACATGTATATATGTTTTTTTGTAAATTGTTACTTGTAGCATAACTAGAATAAAATGGTAGCTTTAAAGTGAAAATATTTATTTGTTGACCGGCATACATATTAAAAAATTAATTTATACTTAAAAATATTACATACGTGAAAAAATTTGACATAAATTTTTTGGATCCTCCTCGAGAAAAATTTTTGGCTCCGCCACTGCACTGTGATCATGAACTTAGTATTCAAAACTGTTGTTAATTGGTAATACTATGCCTATCCTTTACCGATTAATAATTTTAGATCGTTCTGCTTCTTCTCGAAGTGTTTGCATATGCACCGCTGACAATTCTGTCGTCATGTTTATATTTTTCATAGCATTGTGTGTTCTTGCTTTCGTAATGTCACAATGAACATTTATAATTTCGACAAATCATTAGTGTTTTTGAATTTTACGTTTTATCAAATTATATATCGCGCGTGAATTAACATTTATTATTATTTATTCTGATAAATCGTATAAATTTCAGTTCCCGTATGTAACTTTTTACTCGAGTAGCAATTTTTTTTCGTCTGTTGCAGGGTGCACAAATGTTTTTATTGGCTTTTTTAATAACTTCGTATTACGACGTAGTGAAATCATAAAATTATATTTTTGGATTTTTCGATATTACATATTAAGGAAGATTAGCGAAGTAATCGACCTGTAAACATTAAAAACAAGCTTGGAAGAAGTCGTAGATGAAAATAAGACGCCACAAAAATTCCAGTTTACGTTATAAACTTCTTTTTTTTTTTTTTTTAAATTCTAACAGTTATCTAGTTTTATAGGCATATTTCTTAAAATAACTATAATAAAATATTTGTCATTTTTCTAAATATTATATTTATTAAACTAAAATTTTAGATCCTTTCCTTCGGAACAAAATTGCACAAATAATCTGCTGTTCCTAAACCCTATATCATAATGTGATACCCTGTTGACCTTTAAAATAGAAAAAATAGACGGATAAAAATTAGCTTAAAGAATTTCATTATATCATAGGAATAATATGAACCGGTAAAATGTTAACGTTAAAGGGGCGATGAATACGAGGAACATTCATCATTGGTTATAAACGGTTTAAAAGTTTCTTAGTGATTAACCATAATGTAAATAATTTACGGATAACTGCGTTTAGAAAATAAAATGTGTATTTAATTCAAGAATACAACGCGCTTAACGTTTCGGTTAGCTTATACACTGACCCTCATCAGATCCGCTTCTGATAATGTTCAGCAAGGCCGCGTGTACACAGGGTGATGGGGTAACCCCCCCATCCCCCCTATTAGAACCGAACGAGTTTTATTATAAATACACAAAAAAATATGAAAAAAAAATCAAGAATTTAAAATAAATATTATAAAATATGCTTCGTATTTTTAGGTACTTGATTTTATACAAAATTTTTTATTACGAGTATAATCATCAATAGCGTATGTAAATTTTATTAATGTTTATATTACATTTATGTAAATTATTAATAAATAAATCAAAATGATGAACATTATTAATAGTTTGAATATTGGTGAGAAAAATATATTATTATTTATAAAATAAATATGCCAAGAAAATTTTCAAAATTCTGGGCACGGCTCTGATGGTCAGTGTAAGCTGACCGAAATGTTAAGCGTTGTATTCTTAAATTATATACATTTTATTTTCTAAACGCAGTTGTTTGTAAATTATTTACATCATCATTGGTTTTATTCTTAACGTAGTTTAAGTTCTCATTCAAAAAACCAGAGAAATGTTTCGTTGTTGCATTTTTTCGTACAATATTTTCGGGGGTCATCGATACCGTAGAATAAAATGATTTTATATTAATTTTGCAACTAAGTCGATAACCTGAGATTAGTTTATTATTCAATGTTCGCTGCTGTTTTTTTTTTTCTTTTTTTTTTTTTAGATATTTTATTATCGGAGACTTTTATTATGTGATTTACTAAAAAGATGTGACGTAGAAATACCGAGAGAAATATATTAAAAATCTTTTAGTTTTGAAAATAAAAAATACACGAAAATCGTAAAAATAATGCTAATTTTTAAATTTTTAAATTTTTAAATTGACGCGTTATTATTAAAAATTAATTTACAAGAACGGATTAAAAAAAAAGAAAAAAAAAAAAGGCTACTAACCGTCTATATATAATTTTCAATAATCACTTTATGAAAATTTTATTCGAAATAAAAAATATGAACGAAATAACGCGTTCGTCAAAAGCGAAATTAAACATACAGGTACGAAAACAAAGGATCAACTTCACACAGCTACAAACACGACATAAATCAAGTAACGCCGATAAAAATAATGAAATGTACTTACGAGTAAGAAGTTCACTCTTCAATGAGCAGTGGCTTTTTGTCAACCACAGCAAAATTTTAGAACTGACTTTTAACCAGCTAAATCAGCTAAATACCGTAGCGTGCGTCGATAAAGATTATAATAAAATTGTAATAATGACCGTTAATTAGACGATTAAGTCGAGATTTAATGATACACGGCCGAAGGTATTTTCGCTCGCTACTAACTGTAATTGCATCGATTTTTACATGTAACAGTTTACACGGTGTAGCAATAGTGTAGTAATAAAACCGTTCTTCTTAATAACAGTGTTTCTTAGAATCGTCGGATCTCCAGTCTCTCGCTGGGTTAACTTTAAAAGTGACCGCTATAATAGGGAAACAAATAATTATGTAATTTGACTAAAAATCAGTAACAAAAAAAGAGACTGGTTTCTGCATGAAGAAGATCGGAGCAGAAGATTGGACACGTTACCGTTGTGATAAGCCGCATACTCATGTTTTGAGGGTTTTCGGAAAAATCTGTGCGAATTCGTCAAACCATAAAAGACGGATTACTGATGTAACTTTAAGTGAATTGATGGAACTCAAAATCATTTTGAAATTTAAAAAAAATCCTATTACATGATGTTTGAGTATGTTTTATGACCAAAATATGCTCCTAAATATTTAATATATACGGGTTTTTACAATAATATGGGGTCGGTATAGACAAAATTTCCTCAAATGTAAATGGCATCCAGTAGAAAAGATGGAATTTATTGATTTAATGGAAAAAGCGTCAGTGACGCCGATTTTTTTGTATATGCATTCAGTTACAAATGTATATGTTATAGATCACAAAATTATCAGTGTATATGGTGGAATATACGAGCTGGGAAGTAATTGAATATGAAGGAAAAGGAAAATATAGACATTAAACGAAATGGCTTCTTGGAAGATGGAGTATCCTTTTTCGCTGAGCAATAAGTTATTAGCATGTAATCAGATACTGAAACCAACGTGTGGAGTTATGGTTTCCAGCTTTTTGGGTTGTTCTAAAGTAGCCAACATAAAATTTCAGAACAAAGTGCTTAGCGGATTATCACTAATGCCAAACAATATGAAAGAAACGATGACATTCATCGGGATCTTCATGTGCCAGAAGTTTCGCAGATGGTAAAGGAACTGACAATAATGCACGGTTTAAAGCTGAAAAAGCATGTAAACACAAGGCGAGGCAGCTTCTGACTCATCAGGATGAAGTCAGGCGGCTGAAAAGAACTGAACCCCATGAATTAACCGAAGAATAAATATTTAATGCAGGAAAAAATGCAGGATTGTCCATTGGGGGAATTCTAGTATATATACATGTATATATATGAATGCGCGTGGAACTTCATTGCAATGAGTGCTTACTGAGAAGATAATTTATGTTCATAAGGAATAAATTTATTTTGTATTGATCGTTTGTTAAAATCATATTAATTCATTATATGACATATGTGTATTTTTTTATGTGTTACTTGGTGAGTGTATGCATATGTGCGTTACATGTGATTGGCGTATGTGTGTGCCTGTATGTGTGGATGTGTGTATTAAAGTGCGTTTTGCTTATGGTTTGTGTGTTGTTATATATTTATTATATATACATGTATATAGATCTAATGTATACACTGTAATTGGCTTCATGCTGTTGTGTATACCCCTATTAAATAAATAAATAAATAAATAAATAAATAAATAAATAATAAACTCGACCATTTTGTCCTCGCAAGGGACTGTGCCCCTTGGCCCCTCTTGCTCTCATTTCTGTTTCTTCCTCTTCTATACCTTGTATAAAATGATCAAAATTTACAACGTAATTCTTACTGGCATCAACCCAAAAATATAACATAATCACAAAAATCCTATCCTGACATTTAACTTTCATTTTAAGACATTTTTTTGTTACATTTTTCGTTACATATTTCATTACATAAAATTGTGACATTTTTTAAATAACAATCACAAAAATTCTATAAATTATAACAAATGTTACTTAAAATTGGGACATTTTTTCTAATAGGGGGTAGCCCTTAAGAATCACGTTGTAATTAATACAACTAACTTAAAGTATTACTGAATAATGTTCGTGAGCTGAACAGATTGTAATAAGAACCACTTTCGTTCGAAGTCTATTTCATTTTAGCTGTACTCGTTCAGATTTGTGACTTTAATGTCCGAGAAAAGAAAAAAAAAAAAGAATTGTCTTATACCGTAATCTGTATATGCTCAATATGCATAATTAAACCGGATTAAAGATTGCTCAAGTCTAAAACATCAGTTAACTTGAAAAGGACAAAATGGTCCTCACGATTTTAGGAAATGCTTAAGGGTGGATTTAAACAAGTTTGGTATTTATTATCTGTACGAAAACGAGGAAAGTCGTTTATGCAGTATCATCACCTACTCACTACGTTTCGAGCTCTCATCCCTTTTCAATTCGTTCTTAAGACGACAGCGTTTTATATTTTGTATCGCTTTTGTTACAAAATTTCTATCAACGCTCCTAAAATACCCTTCCTGGAATGATACATTGGAACATTTTAGCCTTCGTTTTTAGTTTTTCTTTTTTTTCTGTTTTTTTTTTTTTTTTTTTTTTTCATGTATTTCCGTAAAGAAAAGTGTAAATATATTACATAATCACGTTTTTTTTCGAAATTCATTCTAAGAAAGTATTAGTTCTAAGCATAAAAAAAGAGGGGGGAGGGAGGTTAATTAATAATAACTGTTTATTCATAATCGTTACATTAACATATGATTAAAAAAAAAAAAAAGTTTCCGGAATACCGAGATAATTCGCGAACAGTCAAACAGTGATTTGCTACAATTGCAAGTCGCATACGCTCGATATTTGTCGATGTTATTTTGCTCAAAGGTTGGCGAATGCAAATCATTTCAACAGACGTGCAGCCATTTCTGAACCGCTTTTCTTTTATCTGTGTTTTACTCATCTCAGTTGTTAATAAGAATTGGGCTCATATCCTTACTGCGTGTGATCATGCTATTCAGAATTTCACCTTTCGTAGTCCTTTCACAGCCATTTCTACTAAATCCCTGAATCTAAATATCCTCTTACATAGTGACCTCCCTAATGTGGTGAACTTAATCTTAGCTTACGTATATAAATAAGTAGCCTCGTCCCATAATTTAATTCACGACAGTTAAATCTTTTACGAAAGTTCACGAAGTCGCACACGGCTCATGGATATGTCATATATATATAAAAAAAACAAAATAAATAAATAAAAAATAGTCCGATTAAAATTTTATAAATTAATTCGCAAATGTATGTACATTGGAATCGTGATTAACGTGTTGATAAGTTGTTATTATTATCATCCTGCGTATACCGGTCAGTTTTTTATTTAGAAACGGTTGATTTACTACTGTACGAACTTTGGGCACGATTCGCAAGAAGAAATGCAATGTGGTGTGACTTCTTCTGGTGATAATTTGTTCCCCTTGCTATAACTACCCGTAGTTTTGGAACTGCACGTGGTAAAGAGCGATCGGTGAATATGAAAAGAAACAGAGCCGGGCGTTTGGCGAACTATGAACGAACTGATTAAAAAAAAAGTATGAAAAAAATTCCTCGAGGTTTTAGATAGCACGTGCGATGATAAAACTAGCAACCATCCAGACATTGTGTGGTACACGTAAGTCTCTATTCGAAAGGGGCAGTGAATTATTCTGTCGCTCAGAATTTTTAACTTAACCGTAAATAGAATCAGTGTTTAAGAGCATGTCTTCAGGTGAGAATAATGCCCAGTCGAATGTTACTGGACTGGAAAAATAAATAAACGTTGGATACGAAGAGTCCGCCGGTAGAGTAGAGCCTTCGTTCGAAATGTTGAATTTTACGGGGTGCCGTATCTTGCATACGATGAAATTCAATGTTTTGTGCTTTCAAAACCCTTACAAGACTAGACCGAAGAACCCAAATGTAACGACTCCTATATTCTATTGACGTTCAAGGATGACACACTAGATACTCGGTGTGTGAAATGTGCAACAGTATCATTTCCCACTCTAAATTAGAACTTCTGCTTTGAATTACCATCTAGGTTGCTATTAGTGATGGCTAGTGTATCACTGCTTTCTACAATGCGTGTCAACATAGTTCATTACCCGACTGTGTCAGTGAGTCATTAATCGAAACAAATGAAACAGTGAGACGTTTAAATCATTTATCTCATCCGTTTCAATTGTTTTGTCTGCAAGCAAGAAGTTGAAGTGTTTCATTTTTATTTTTATCGCGATATATTTGAAGTATTATTTTAATAATTTTTAACAGTATTAATTTTTAATATTTTTTAAATTTTGATAAACGAAAATTTGTAATTGAGGGTAATGTATTTTTTTTTTTTCACCTTTTTTGAAGCCGAAACCAAATATTCAGATTAAAAAGTGAGTAAAACGACACATTATACTATTTGCAACATTTCTAACAGAAATAGTTAAGCGTTACAAAACGGTGTATTGATACATTTGGAAAATTTAACAATATCTGGTTCACGATCGATCATTTCTGATAATTGTTCGCGTTATAGTCAATATCAACGCCCTTAATTATCCCCGCCCTTCCGCTCGTTTTCGTTATTCTTTTGTTCCCTCTCTAAATTGTCGTCTCCACCTTAATGAAGCGCTGGTTTGCGACGCCGATCACATCTTTTTTGGCTATCCATTCTTTTCTGTCGAACGTTGTATTCCATATTCTTGTCTGCTGAAACTCAATCTCCCTGCTCCTTATTGTGCATCTTATATTTTGCCATTTCCCTATCCATTATATTTCATCCATTAGTTCCTTTATGTTACCTGTATCTGACCGAATAAAAATTTAACTGACGGCTGTTTCCTTTCTTATTGTTTCTGGGTGTAGTTCCTTGGCTGGCGTGCGTGGCCAAGAGAAAATAAAAAAAAACAACTTTATATGGATTTTGCTATTTTTATATATGAAGTCGAATTTGTATCGGTATCACCAACCGAGTTACACTTAAAACATTTTCACCAAAGAAAGGGAAATAATCTAAAATGTAATCTATCCATGCATCTCATTTTATAATTAGTTAATAAAAATAATTAAAATTATATAAATATAAAGAGTGGGCCCAAAAAACTGCAACTACTCTTCGTACAGAGTATGCTATGCAGCAGGCAAAAAGCGAGTGAAACATGGAGTTCATTTTTTTTCCGACAACAGAACAAGTGCAGAACGAGCGCCATTATAGCACAATACGAACATACAGCTGTGTGAACAAAGTGTAGTTAGAGTTTCTCTTGCAGGCTACAATGTGTGTGTATTGCGTGCTCATCAGTCGATAATATGGATATCAAAACCGAACAAAGATGTTCGAAGGAAATTATCGCCGACGGACACAGTTCAAAAAATCTCAGCTACATACGATATGGAAAGTTTAAACGGGGTCACAATATTGCGATGGCATAAAGCGTTTACCAATGGTCGCGAAACAACTCTATTGATCCCTTTTTCGAAAAATGGCCCGAAAGCGTGCGTAATTGCGAAGAACAGCCGATACTTTGAGAAGGAGCCTGCGGATGTTACGGAGAGTGGTTGTAGTTTTTTTGGGTCGCTCTTTGTATAATAACAACCATTTTATAGTAAATATTAAATAAAGTATTCTAGAAACGTTTTTAGGCAAAGTATTTCATCATCAGCCAGAAGAGAGAGGGAAAAAAGGGTATTCGTAAAGATAAATGTAGAATATACATATATTGTTGAAATGTTATGAGACCTGAATTGAATTATCGACTATCTTTGACTAGGAAAGAGAAAACTAAAGAAATATTGATACAAGTGAACATGTAACCTAAATTTGAAAGAGACCTTTTGGTCTTTCTAACATTTTTTCCATATAAATAAATTTATAAGAGTTATCGTAAACATTTTCATCCATCAAAACTTTAGAGTACCTCTTTTACCTATAATTTCTATGTATTTGCACTTAATATTGTAGATCACAGCGGGTATCGGCGATAATTTAAATTACTAAAGCGCCAGAAGGCTGCTAAGACTGAGCAGATTAAAGTTTTTCTCTTAACATCTGAGATGTGTGCAGTATAAAGTCACAGGATTTATCAATTGAGCAAGCAGCTTGGCAGTGAAAAGCCCTCGAGAGAGGGTTTAAATTTAAATATTAGATTATTACCCACAAAGAATGCGGCACCCACTCTTCTGCTGGAAACTCAAAACTTAGCGCCGTCTGTGAATATTTTTAAAAAGGAAGTATAAAAGGATTCCGTTGTTTGTAAAAAATGACAGTTGACTGCTTAGTTCGAAAGATGATCTCTATTTAAACTGCCGAAAAGATTTATATGTTGCCATAAATTAATATGATACTAAAATAACTAGATGGTAGCGTGGGAATATCTTGGTTCACAGTATGGAATGTAGATATTGTCTTTTTTGACTGTGTGATTTTGGTCGAATATACGTGTTTTTCTGGATGAAAGTTTTTTCTAATTGGACATGTGGTGCGGTGTAACCGTATTAACCACACGTGCGAAGAGGTCCCGCAATCTTTTTTCTGTTTAACTGTATCGGAAGAATATGTATTTTTTTTTCTTTTTTTTTTTTTTGATCTATCGAAAATGAAACCGGAAGCTTATTGTCACTGGCGCCTGCTGGTTTGTATGGTTATTTTTTTTATCGATCGATGGTTTTTTTTTATGTATTGGTGATCGGGAAAATATTCGGGAAGTTTTTACGCAAAAAATTGGAAGTATACTTCGAGTACGAAAATCGAAATTCATATCAATATGTATGCTACTACCATTATTCATTTTAATTAAACGTGCTTTATGCGGTGATAAGGAAATTAATCAGCGATAATAGACTCAAAAATGTAAAAAATTGATTGTTGATTATTTTACCAACATAAACGGGGAAAAAAAAGAATAAACTGATTCCAAGGTCATGGTATTGTTTTTGAATGCCTATTTTACTAGTACTTAAATTTTTTAAACTCTATGAATTCCGTTTATTTCAATTTTTTAAGATGTTTTATAGACGATGGGTGGAATTTGAGTTTAAATCCCCCCCCCCCCCAAAAAAAAAAATAAAAAAATTTGTTTTATAATTCAGGAATCCCATAAACACGGTAGCGTTATTTGGTTAGACAGCGGTATTCGTTCAATCGGTTATTGAAAATATCATAAATTATCATTAACGCTGGCTACATATCCATATGAGGTGAACTCGAATAAATTAAGAGAAATCATAAAAAATAAATAAAAGAGCTTTCAAGTGAGTTTTGTGGACTAAAATATAGAGTAAAACTGGAATATAAACAAGTTTAATATAAAATTTCAGGTAGCAAATCAGAAGAAAGGGTATTTTCTTTTTTTTTTCTTTTTTCTACCCTGGGCGCGCCAGCGGCCTTTACCCAACAACATGAAGAATTAAGAGATAGAAAGCCAGGCGGTCAGAAATGGAAAAGACAAAGGGCAGCAGAGGTAGAACTGAAGTAGCGTGAAAGAAGTTGGTTGATAGACGAAGAGCAATGAAAAAATAAAAGAGGGTAGGAAATCGTGATTTTTTTTTCTTTTTGGGTTCGTTAAGTAAAGAGCTTTACCCCAAAACAATTAGAAATGAAGAGAAAAAGTAATACATAATGAGCCGATCGTATATACCGTTAATAAGAAGGAACAAATAGCAGGTGGAAAGGAAAGGACAGGACATATAATGGGCAAAATAAAGAGTAGGAAGGCCAAGCCCTAAGCAAATGGAAATACCGCTCTACTGAAAGAGATGAACAGTTAATAATGCAGTTTTGGATTTACATCACGCACTGAAATGGGCTACAGCCCACAACGGCAAAATTCGAAGGACGGCACATTTGCATGAAATTGTAAAGATTTTTCTTTTGAAAATTACTTAAAATTTCCAAAATATTATTACATATAATGGCGTTTCAGTCATGAGAGGAATGTGATAAAATCATTTTTTAACTTGCATTAATGTACAGTTAAAATGGGAATATATTGATCTAGGTAAAATTTCCAAATGATTATAGCCAAATAACATGTAAACAGGGGAATCGAGAAATGAATATTTAATAATTAACGAAGTGTAAACCGGAACGTGCATTATTCTAATTAGGTAAAATGGTTATAATATTAGCAGTTAAAGGAAATTCTCGAACTATGCACAATGGCTGGTCGGCATGATAAGAGGTCAAACAAGACTGGAAGAAAAACTGCAAATTCACAAGACTAGTAGCGGTATCTCATTGATACGACACAAAAGTTAAGAAGATTTTTCGAAGAATTATTTATATTATTTCTTGCCATACCAAACGATGTGAAAGTTGCTCAAAGCAGAGTGGCACTGCTGGAAGCGTGCAGGGTCCATAACCTGTTGAAACTCTATTTTGAATACTGTGAATCTGATAAATATACACGCTAACGGCGAAAATAATATATTACGAATAAAAATGTACATGCTTTATTTCAATTTTTGTGATCATTTAACAAACTAAAGGGTAAAAACTCAAAATATAACTGGGGCTAAACGAACTCTAACAACACTACAAAAAACACAATAACAATAACGTGATAATATGATGGGAAAAAACACAAAGAAAGATTAGCGCCGAATAACATTTGCTCAGCAGAACACTCCTTTCCTGCAATGAAAAGAATTAAACAATTTTTTTAGATCAACAATGTCTCACCGAAAGAGTTAAATGATTTATCCATTTTATTTATTGAAGAACAGTTAGTAAATAATTTAAACTTTGACGATATTAAATAAATGGGATTTGCATTTTTAAAATTACGCCGTAAAAAATGTAAACTTTAATTGACACACGTAAGAATAATGTATGTGTAGAATTAAAATGAAATTTAGGCATGTTTTAAAAATGTGTGAAATTTTTAATTGAAAACTTTTTTTAAAAATTTTAATTGAAAATTAATTTTTATCTTTCATGTCCCTTCTTACTTCAGTTACTCGGTTATAATTTTAATTATTTAATTTATAAATTATTCCAAGGGCGGAAGAAATTACTGAGCTCACAGCGGCATTTGGCTATAATCCGGCCCTGAGCACATGATCAGCATCGCAGACAACAGCATTATTTGAATGAAAAGAACAGTGTAAAGAGAAGAAGCCAACAAGAAGCGAAAGCAAGAGGCAGGCAAATAATGGAGACAATAGCAGAGGGTCAACAATGATAGATTGGTATTATAGGTTGAACTGAGAGATGAAATGAGTAATTATTAGAAAAGAAGGAAGCCGTATATGTATATCTGACCAAAGTCTGAAATAGAAATTCTTACATAGCGGTAGGAGATTGAGATGATTTTTTGAAGAAGAAGGAAGGAGAAGCAGCAACCCGAGCCAAAGAATCAGCCGCCTCATTTTACCGAAGATGCCAGAATGACCAGGAGCCCATGTGAAATGTCAGTATGAATTGAATATGAATGAGAGAACATATACGGATAATAACAAAGTCACAGGAACGATCAGTAAGGGAAATACAAATGGCTTGAACGGTGGTACTCATGTGGTCAGAAATAATCAAAAAATCGGAAGGATTACCGGAATTTGAAGATATCGGAATGTTATTAAAAAGTTAACCGTGATTTTGATAGTTAACAATGTTGAATATTTTTACGGCGGTTTTTACGATTTAGATGAATTGTTGAAGAATTTATTTCGCACTTGTTGATCATCCCCCCACCCCCCGCCCCACTCTTTATGACCACCAGAAATGTGTTTTTTTTTTAAAGTGTGTTTCAAATAGGGGAAAAGATGTATAGATTCCTCGGGCATTAAAAACGCACTGATCGCATTATCAAATTGATATGTTTCTTGACAGTTATTTCATTCGATTTGGGAGTTCCAAGAATTTAGCCAGATGGCCGGCAAGATCAGATTTTTAAATTACGCATTTTTGATTTTGAAGGCCAAAGAGTTATGAAAATAATGGAATCTGTAATTAGTAGAATGTCTTTCAAACGTAACTCAGAAGATGAACAGAAATTAATATTAAGTAATATTTACCATTCATTCTTGGATCAGTAAACTCGTTGGATATTGAATATTTTGAATATTTGTTTTAATTGTAAACATCAGCGTTGCCGGAGATGGATTATTTTAAAATTTGAAATTGAAGTTAATATTTTCAAAGGTGGTCTATCGTAGAAGTTTTTTCTTAAAGAATGGTTAAAAGTGTTTCCAGGCAGGCGGGGATACGTTAATTCTAAGTGAAGCACGTTCCCAGCAAGGCAAAAAGAAAACTTTGCGCTGTATTAGGCAAGGAACGGATTGAAAGTTTACGATATATACGCAGGTTTGGGCAGCAACTGTAAAATTCAATTTGACCGGAATCACCGCTGCTCGTAATTTTCTTTGAAATTTATCCTCATCTTTAACGAATAACTATGAAAATCAGAATATACTGCGGACAAAATTAAATTATGAACTCCCTTATTTTCTTTTACATGAAGTGTATTTTCCCACTCGCAATAATTAAATTTTCCTAGGTTGCTGGCCGTCTACATTTTTCTAGGTTTGCCGTAATGTAGGGGGAATGTGTGAGATGTGTACACGCCGGGTTTTCAGTACGTTCAGTTAGTTTTTGAAACTTCGAAAATACATACACAATCTCGTCTTTGATGTGTCTTTTTTTACTGGCGATAAAAATAAAATATAATCTCAGTGATTTCAAATGTGGCGATTTTTCAAACATACGAGTAGAGTTACTCTTATTAGTGCTTTTGGGCTTAGTACACTGTGATCTTCAATTTTACAATACTTGGCGAAAGAATATCACAATTCTAAAAAAGTTGATTTTATCAAATTTTATTATTCCATTGCTGATTGTGTTACAGTTATATACATATGTATGTATGTGGGTTCCGATATAAAACTTTTCTAATTCCGGTGCATATTTTTATTTCTTCATAAAACGAAGGGCAATAACTGTTAAAGTTAATAAAGAATAATAATTCTCTAATTAATCTTTTATTATTTTGGCATAAAATATATGTTCTTTTTTTAATATTTATGGGAAGAAATTTTTAATTAATTTGAAAATCGTTGGTGTTTTAATATTCCAGGGTTTTCGAGTTTTTTGTCCTGGTTCAACGATTCTCTACATGCAGTAGTTTTAATTTTTCCTGGAATTTTTATTTAGCCTGTTAGCCTTACGTTTGTAGTTTTTTCTTTTTCTTTTGCAGTTGTATAATTTATAAGTTTTTTTTTTATTTCTGATCGATGGATTAGTTTTTAATTAACTTTCGTCTAACACATTAAAAAGGAAAAAAGTTAATTTTAAAATATTTCTAATAACAATTTAATACGGAACACGACAAAATAAAATATTCGTAAATGTAAGCACGGAACTGGGATAATGTAGTAGAATTGTGTAGATTAACATTCTATTCCTTTGATATTTGGACTATGTCTCAGACAAATTAGGATAGCTTATTATTTCAGTGAGAGATTTAAACAACTTAAAACGCTTCTAAAAGATTAAATTTTGTACTAGGTAAAACATGATTTAAAAAACTTGCAAGAATAATTACCTAATAACGTAAATAATTTTCATTGTTAAAATGCCTCCCGTGTATAATGAATGTGTGTACTGTTAAGTGGTAGAATTTATTTGATATATGTTAAACATAATTCGATTTAATTTACCTTTATTCTTCATTCTTAATTAAAGAAAAGTCGTAAAATAAATCAACGTTTTGTTCAAAATCTCGAATAACTTCTATCGAAAAATATCAGGTTAACAGAATATAGTGCTGCAAAAATAGAATAAAACAAAGAAGTAGCAAACATTTAAAAAGAAACAAAAAAAAACGTCAAATTCAAATAAAGGATTACGGCTTTTTTATTTAAATTTAGATTAAAGAATACATTTAACTGTTACT
The DNA here is from genome assembly GCA_039619475.1 of Icerya purchasi. Classification (NCBI taxonomy): domain Eukaryota; kingdom Metazoa; phylum Arthropoda; class Insecta; order Hemiptera; family Monophlebidae; genus Icerya; species Icerya purchasi. Next base: position 552,252,583 of record CM077115.1, read on the forward strand.
GAAAATAAATTTGTTCGGAGTACGCAACTATTCATTTCCAATTTTTCGACAAGGAGCCTTCTAAATAACTTGACACTCTACGTTCACGTAGGTGCTTCTTTTATAGTTTTCTAGATCGATTAATTACTGATTATGTTCTGCATCTTTAGAAATTAGTTGAATTTTTGTTTTTCAAATATTTCAACTGACCTTTTAGGATTGTTTATGACGTATTTGCTGATTAAATAATGTATTGATTCGCCCTCCTTCAGATTCGTTTTTGTGGAAATTGTAACATATATTATCATTCTATCAATAACATCTCATCAAATCCCTTGCATTCTTTTTTTTTTTTTTTTGGAATTTTCAGTTGTATAAAATTAACAGCAAATGTTTGTTGTGTGCTTCTTTCTATGTAAACTATGTCAGTAGGTATCAAAATATAGCGAATTTTAACTAAATTCTAAAGAAATACACAGGAGCGCTATCTAGTGGTACGTTTTTCAAATATAAAACCTTTTTTTTTCGCTCCGAGAATTTGTGTTAAATTTATTTTGGAAGAACATGTACTTTTTTTAATTTCTTAATATCAACGTTTTGTTTTTCTAATATATGGAGTGAAATTGAAAAAGTAGGTAATTAGATACATTTATGAAAACCATTCATTTTTTTTAAAAACATTACAGTTTTTTTTCTTCAAAAGTTATATGTATATATGTTCATTTATATTTAAATTTTGGTTTGATAATAAAGTATTTTTAAACGCACACCCTTGACTGTATACTTTTCAAATGTATTAGCAAATATCCGAGTTTCTAGCTCTTATTTTATTTAGTAATTTAAACTCAAAGCTTTTTATCACCTAGATTATTATAAAATTGGGTCCAAAAAACACCGAATTACCATTGTCTCTCTGGTGCACATGACTTGAAGTGTATCCCAAATACAAATTTAGGTAGGTTTGTACTGCGATTAGGAGCGGCTTTTGGTTAACATCTGTATTTCATAAAAGGAACAGCTGATTTGTCACGTTCGTCATTTACTTTTTTTAACCGTTTTTCTGTTTTTATGGAACGTCCTCTTCTTTGTTCCTACTTATTGAAATCTAACACTGTGGCCACGGGACATTCCAGCAGTTATGCACAACTCAAAAATCAATACGTAATATATAAAATGGAATAAAAACAAAAACGTTATTATGAAAAAATAAAAAATCATTATTTCTCTATATCTACGAGTACATTATTGAAAAAAAATAAAAAACCTTACAATTGTAAAATGTAAGCATGCAAAATCTGAAATGATTGGAATGATGGTCAACAGTGACTTAATATATTATTGCTTAGATTCTAATAAAAAAAAAAAAACAAATTTCATTACATTTAAAAAAAAAAAAAAATATTGTTAATATCTTACTTTAAAAATAATTAAATGTAATATATATTCCTCTCACATATATTACTCTGCCAGCGATTATTTTAACCTAAATTTCACTTTCTTAATTGACATATATTTGTGTACTTCTTTTTTTTTCTTTTTTTTTTTAAATAAATATATGTGAACGCTGCAGTCTTTATGAAAATTTACAAAGCAAAATAATTTAAAGTTTGAAGGAATTAGATAACGTTCATGTCTCATTAATTTAGAACATCTTTGTTTAAAAACTGTTACTAAACTCAAATGTTAACCTTAAAAATTAGTTATTTTTTACTACTAATGAGAAAAATGCGAAAGTTATAGCTTTTAGAAATTTTCATAACGAAAATGAGGCAAACGATAATATCAGGGTTAAAGAATAAAGTCAAACGATTAGAGAAACTGAGGATTAAAAAGAAGGAACGAACGAAACTTTTCTGCTAGGCACGGGTAACTCCGGACATAATTATATCATTAGAAATACATTCATGTTTAGACGGATGTGTGGTTTAATATATCTCAGTTTTGTAGACGTCACATAATGAATAAATGTTGTTATTCCGGATGATTTATTTCTGCAAGTCTGATCTAATATGGCTTAATAGGCATGAGTTTCTCCGAGGAGTTTCAGTTAATAAGCAGATATATATATCCACAGCCGGAAAAGATACGTACATCAACTCAAAAACTGATGAAGGACAAATAGAGAAAATAGTAGGGCTACGTGGTTTAGTAGTGAGAAATGAAAATGAGAACGGATTACAGGAATTCTATGTACATAACGACTTGGTACTGGCAAACAGTGATGCGAAATGCCACAAAACAACAACTGTATGTATACATGGCAAGCATCGCTAGATAGCCCAAAAAACAAACCAGCCGTGTTTCCGTAATTGTATAAAGTCTTTATAAATCCAACACCCACAGGGGCAGATATTGGTTCTGACTATAAACCGGCAGTAGTAAAATTGTTATTATGCTTAAAGAAAATAAACGTAGAACGATCCGAAAACGGATGAAGTGTCTGAAAAATAATAACATAAGGAACGAGTTGCAGGAAATCTTAACAAAAAGCTTGAAGAAAACGCAAATACATATAATAACGTTTAAGAGAGCTGGTCGTATATCAGATCGGTATTCAAGAGATAACAAGTACTGAGTTGACAAAACAACCAATAAAGAAGGATATGATCGAGGAGATCATTGAATGGAATATGGCTGAATAAACCAAAATTGTCAAAAAAATAATAAGAAGAATTAAAGCGGCTAAAGAAAGATGTTCAAAAGTAGAACAGTTGGAGAAAAAAAGTGATAACTTAAAAAATCAGGCAATTAATTCATACCGCACAGGCGTGGACAGTGACAAAATGACGGACAAACATAAACTCATCATAGATCAGAGTCAGATAATAAAATAGTATGCAAGATTATGTGACTAAAATCTATTTGACGCAGCCCAGAGTGTGTAGGGGTTTCATTTACTTAGCGGCAGAAGAACGCGAAGGGCTAAAAATATTACTAGAAGAACACAAAGAACTGTAAGATATGAAAAAAAATAGAAAAACTATGGGTCACGGTGAAATTCCCGTAGAAATGTTGGAATTAATGAATACACATTCCAACAACAAGTTGTTAAACTTATTCAATAAAATTACAACACAGCTGAAATCGATAGTACATAATAGGTTTAACAAAAAAGGAAAATTCAAAACGATGCGAGATTATAGACTAACAGTCTAATTAGTTAAGTATTAAAAGTATTTTCGAAGATATTACACTCGGGAAAATAGAGGAAAATTGAAGATCAGAGAGACATCGTTTTGGATTTCAAAGTGGATGGAAAACAACGCTCAGTACGTTGACGGAGAATCCCGGGTGTATAGCGGCTATAACGATTAAGTATCGTCAACCTAAACGGACTTTTCACGAAACAAAAGGCATTGACGGTGTGAGCCGAAAGAAACCAACAAGAGCCACTTTCGTGCGACTAATAGTGTAAGGAGAATACACAAATTTAAAAAAAAAAATCAAAAAAGAAATTGAACCGCATTTGATGAACATAAAAAGGTTAATCCCTGATACCCCGTATGTTTAGAAACTTTCCGAAAAGGCACAGTGACTGTTGTCAGAACGAAAGGAGATGTGCTTTGGTACACGAATATAACATTAATTGTATAGGAAGATGTCCGAGCCGATAAACAGTGTTCTAATGTAGAAATAAGAATAGATAATTTGTAGTGAGAACGGAGAAACTGATAATGACCGGAGGTTATCGACGGTTGGAAAACAAAAAATAATTTTTTTTTTTTTTTTTTTTTTTTTATATATAATCGTAATAATAAAAATTGTAAATAAAAAAAAGAAAAAATCCACCAGATGTAAATAATTGTTAATGTATATATATAACTCGGCCATTTTGGCCTCGCAAGGGGCTGTGCCCCTTGACCCCTCTTGCTTTTATTTATGTCTTTTTCTCTTCTATACTTTGTATAAAATAATCAAAATTTACAACGTAATTCTTACTGGCATCGATACAAAAAGAAAAACAAAACATAATCACAAAAATCCTATCCTAACATTTAACTTTCATTACATAAAATTAAGATATTGTTTCATTATATTTTTCGTTACATATTTTATTACATAAAATTGTGACATTTTTTAAATAACAATAACAAAAATCCTATAAAATATAACAAACGTTACATAAAATTTGGACATTTTTTTGGGGACATTTTGCGTTACATAAAATTGGGACATTTTTTTGGGGACATTTTGCGTTACATAAAATTGGGACATTTTTTTGGGGACATTTTGCGTTACATAAAATTGGGACATTTTTTCGAATGGGGGGCAGCCTAAGAATTACGCTGTAAATAAAATGGGTTAGGTAAGGTAATTAAATAAAAATTTCTACTGAAATTTTTATTTTTTCGGGTGTGGGGTATGTAATGTGCCCATTACATAGAAAAAACAAAAAATATAAATAAATAAATAAAAATATATCATTAATTAATTATAATGTAATGAGAGGGTAAATGCGTAGTGCGTGGGAACCGATCGCTGGCTGGGGAGAGATGGATTGATATAGATCATGCCAAAGAAAGGAGGCGCGCGATGATTGATAAGATGAAGAGATGATTAGTGGGTCTGCGACAGGGAGGAGACAGTTGCGGAAGAAAAAAGATTGTTAAATGCCAAAAAATTAGAGAGGAGATTCCGTTCCATTTCTGCCGAGTTTGAAGTTAGTTCTCAAGTATTCTTTTGTTCGAAAGAAAGGCCAGCGAGACTGCGAATCGAGTCATTTGAAAAGAATAGCGGTCCGAACGCAAAATACGTAAGAACACGATCCAGCACAAAATCGGTCGTCAAAATTCGATTCAACGATTATAAAAATCCGTTTGGTCTCAACTTAATCAACGTGTAGCGCGCTCTTTCCAACAATATATTATATGGCCGGGAAATTTTTTTCTTTCTCAAAAGTTCGAGCTTTTGGAGCCCCGAGGGGCTAATTTTAAGGTTGGAAACCTAGATTTCTTAAACCAGAAAAATAAAAACGTGGATGTGCATATTTCCAACCTTGTTCACAATTTTTAGCTACAATAATACTCGCGTCGCAAACAGGGGGCCTACATATTAGTTGTCGCGCTTTTTTGAACTTTTCGGCAATTTTGAAAGTTTTGTTCAGAAAATGAAATACGGTTTTGTTCTCGAAAGATAGCGATCTTTCGAACGATATATCACAAGTCCGGGAAAAAAAATATTTTTTATCAAAATTTTGAGCTTTCGGCGCTCCGAGGGTCTAATTTTAAAGCTGGAAATCCAGATGTTCCAAACTAGACTAATATACGGGGATGCGCATATTTTTACTCGCGTTCAAAATTTTCTGCTGTAATACTCGCTGTACTAGGGGGAACAAGCCATTTTTTGCGTTTTTTTGAACTTTTCGACAACTTCACTAACTTTTTTACCGTCATTTTTTAATTTTATGAAAGGACTCCTGCATTTTATTTTTATATTTTGAATTTCAGCTTTATAGGTTTATCGGGCGATGAGTTATGATTTTTTAAGGGTGATTTTTGAGGTCGTTTTAAATAACACATAATATATATTCTTGACGGTTTTTTGCCATCCAGGGTAATCGGTCATCTTGAAGTTGTAGTTATGGTTTTAAAAAGAATTTTAATTGTAATTTATATTCCAAATTTGAAGTTTATAAGTCAAGCCGTTCGTGAGTTATTGCATATTTTAATTGAATAGTTTTGTCGTTTCTGAACCATTTTATTAGGATTCCGTACGTTAGGTTACGGTACGAATTGGTATCAAATGTCTATTATTATCACAACCAAATTCATGATCTTATTAGCTGTTGAGTGTTATACTCTTGTGTGCGCCTTAGACCATTAATTTCTGGTCAAGCACCGAAATCAATTATGGCCGGGGAACAATCTTTCTTCTTTGAATTTAAGCTATTGAAGGTCACATATATTCGCGAAATGACATACTGTCTGACATCTTTGCTGAATAAAATAATGCCTTTTACCGACAGCCTTGGTGCTCCGTTTCTCCCAATATAATATAAAGCACCAAAAATGTTTGGCATAATAAATTGACAGCGAACAGAACACAAAGCCGTCTCTCATGATCACACTTGCTCCGGGGTGCTCCCCGTATACGCTTCCTCGTAGTGCACCCCGGGCAACGGTATTAATGCCGGCTAAAGTATACGGACACAAGCGGCGAACTTGTATATATGTACCTCTCGTCATTATGAGCTAACGTCAGCAATTCCGAAACAGCCTTTTTCTAGGCTACAAGCAGACGACGGGAAAATCACCTCGAACCATACGAATAATGCAGATCAACGTTGAATTTTAACTCAAGAAACACACGCCGCTTCCCCGCAGCATCTTAGGAAAGCTGGAAAAATAGAGGGATATGATATTGCTGGATCTGTCTGTCATCGTCAGTATGGTATAACGACATATGCGAATAATGGACCGGCATGGAGTCTCGACACAGCGACAGATCAAGACAGTGCTCACATAATCACAATTGCAGTTCAAACGCTAAAGATATGCAACGTGTATAAACCTCCAAATGAAACATGGCCACCACAAATGCTGCGGCAGTTGTGGCGGGGGACTTTAATAGCTGACACACCGCATGGGGCTACAGTAGTAACAAATCGAATGGTGAAGCAGTAACTGAGTGGGCAGACAGGGCAAACATGTTCCTGTTGTATAGCTCAAAACAAAAAGGCACCTTTCACTCAGCAAGGTGGGATACTGATTCTACACCTGATCTGTGCTTTGTAACAAATGACGCGCAGTTAAAACCTGTGCCGGCAAAACGCAGAGTTCTCTTACAGACATTCCCACACAGTCAACATCGCCCAGTAGTAATTAATCGGTACCTAGACTCAGATGGAACTTTCAAAAAGCTATTTTACAAAAACACTAGATGGACACATAAGATGGATCCAACCTACAACAAAAAGCTACGACCGTTTTTGTGGAATGGTGATCGGAGCAGCAAAGAAATGCATCCCAAGAGGATTTCGAAAACAATATAAGCCCGGATGGAACAAAATATGTGATAATTTATATAATAAATACCAGGAAAATGGCTATACACAAACTGTGCCAACAAGCTCATCGCAGAATTGGATAAGGAAAGAAAGGACAATTGGATCAAGTTAGTGGAACAAACGAATTTTACACAGTCTACCAGGAAAGCATGGCAACTACTCAGGAAACTGTCTGGAGAAGACAGAGAACTAAAACAATCATCAATAATTGCACCAAACGCCGTTGCGAATAAAATAGTTGAAACATCTCGCGTCTCAGGATGTAAACAACATAATACTTTGATTAAGAATCAACTCCGTATCCAAAAACATAATGCGGAGAGTAGATCCGATCTAGCAAAGCCCTTCGATATGAACGAGCTCGAAAAGGCCATAAAGTCAATTAAACTTTAAAAAGTTGCTGGCAAAGATGGTATATACCCAGAATTTATAAAGCATTTTGGGGAGAAAACGAAAAAATGGCTGTTGTCTTTCTATAACTCCATTCTCGAGAAAGGTAAACTCCCAACCATCCTAAAAACTTCCGTACTGGTAGCTATCCTAAAACGCAGGAAAGATTCTATCAAAGTTGAGAGTTATCGGCCATTATTGAGCGTTTGTTATAAGCTCCTGGAAAGGTTACTTTACAACAGAATCATGCCGATAATCAATACAAAAGTACCTATTGAACAGTCGGGTTTCTGCGCAAAACGAAATATCGAGAATGGATATCAGAAGAAATTGAAAACCTCTGCCGTATTCATAGACCTTTCTTCAGCATATGACACAGTGTGGCGGCACGGATTGCTCCATAATTTTTTAAAGTTAATTTCATGTAACACCATTGGAACTCTGATAAACGAAATGTTATCAAAAAATTGGATCTTCACCGTGCGCATGGCGGATAAAATAGGCAGTAGTCGGCGACTTAACAGTGGTCTCCCACAGGGCTCTGTATTGGGGCCGTTATTGTTTAATTTATATATTCATGACTTAGCAACAACTACGAGCAGAAAATCTATCTATGCCGACGACATCACATTGGCAACGCAGACAGCAGACGTCAGAAAAGCTGAGAAAATATTAGAAACTGACCTTGAGATACTGGCCGATTACTTTTCTCTCCGGAGATTGAAATTAAATGCTTCTAAAACTGCAACAACGTGCTTCCATCTGAATACACAACTAACAAAAATGAAACTCCAAATAAACTTTGAGGGAAGCACATTAAAATATAACGAGTACCTTACATATCTGGGAGTCACTCTGGACAGAACGCTTACTTATAAAAAGCATGTGGAAAGGATAGCAGCTAAGGCTAAAGCTAGAACAAACATCATACAGAAACTATCTGGCACAACATGGGGGGATCATCAGCAAGTACTTTAAGAATATCAGCGCTAGCACTTGTTTATTCTACTGCAGAATACGTCGCGCCGGTATGGTTGAATAGCGATCACACAAAAAAGATAGACAACGTGCTTAATGAAACAATGCGATTAATCTCAGGTACAATAAAGTCAACACCTACAACGTGGCTGCCCATACTGAGCAATATTGCACCGCCCAAGATAAGACGAAAGCTGGCAACAAAGAAGGAATAGTCAAAATATAAATTGATGCCGGACTTACCTTTACATCAGGATACGGATCAGACTAAACGTCTCAGGTCCATAAAAACTCATATGCCTATTGGCCGAGAAATTAATAACTGATGATTACGATGGGCAACAGGAATGGAAAGAGGAATGGACGTCGGCAAACCTGGACAAACACAGATTAACAGATGTATCGAATGAAGTGGTTAAAGGCCATCACCTCCCACGACGGGAGTGGGTATTACTAAATCGCATTCGCACGGGGCATAGCAGATGCGGAGATATGAAATCAAAATGGGGATTAATTATTAATCTGTCCTGTGATTGTGGTCATCCGCGACAAACCGTTGAACACATAGCATTCGAGTGCCCAAATAGTCGCTTTAACGGAGATTCGCAAGATTTACTTTTAATGACGCCATCCGCTCTGTCATGGTTACAGGGTCTGGATGTAGAATTATAATTAAGTAAATTACTGACATGGGCTGTTCGCCATACGAAAGAAGAAGACACTTGCTCCAGTCCTATTCGTGATTGCTGCCTTGAGACTTTTCCCATTTAAATTGTCAATCCAGTTGTTCCCATTCTTATTTTTACGTCCTGTTCAGCAGTCAATACCAAATATTATCCTTATCTTCCTAATCGGCAACGATCCTGTCCAACCACTGCGACAATAGGATAAACAGGAATCCGTCTTTCCCTAAACCGTCAAACATTGTGAGTGCTTTTAACCCCGGTTGTGGTGCTATAGCGTTATTACATGTGTCGATTCATTCCTTTATTTTCCGTCGGCCATTAGAACGCCGTTTACTTAATCGTGGCTTTAGCGTTAGGTATGGTGATTCCTCCTTCAGCGTTGCAGGTATTTGTTTAACCTCAACAGAACCGCAATACCGATGCTGATTACGGTCTTTATGTTTCGATCTTGCGCTGCTCCGTTAATTTATAACCATTTGATACGGGACGAAAAAATTATTACCCAACAACCCATCTCACATTTCTGTTCCTAACTGGATAAATTTCCTTCGAGGATTCACAGACAATAACTTCAGCAGTTACGCACGGCTCAGCGTTTCTGTCACATAGTTATGAAGAGAAAGAATTAGTTAAAATTACAATTTTAGCGTTTGATGATGGCCTTCATCTCACTTGCATCTGTGTACGGGAGTAAATTCTAAATAAACTCCAACTCCACGCGTTACTTTGAACGACGCACAGAATAACAGAATACCTTTTTAGCGAATTTTACTGGTTGAACGCTTAGTTTTATTGGGGGACATGTTGAATTACACAGCCAATGATAAATCCCAGTGTATCCGGGATGACAACATTTATGCGTTACGTTTTTTGCAGTTCGCATGTATGAAATGACGTGGTCGAAGACACATACTACACGTATATCTCACTGTTTCCAAACACGGATTTATTTTTGAGATTATAGCTATGTCCGGAGTTGTCTAACAGATACACACATATTTATGTATATATATATATATATATTTTTTTTTTTTTTTTTCCGTTATTGATTGAGAATTACGGGCCGACAGAGGAAAGAATTAGGATATATGAAACGCAATAAGGAGAAGTTGTAAGATTTCAACAGAGATTCAAATGAAGGAAAGAATGCTTATAGAAAAGGTGAAACTTTTGAGGAGGATAAATGATCAGCGTCACAAATGACTGCTTCATTGAAGCGCAGAGAACAAAACAGATGAGACAGACGAATACTCATGGATAGCGGTGGTGGTAATGAGAGACGGACAAACTGCGAAAGAAACTGTAGGAATCAGAGTTTGAAAAGAAGATTTGAAGTGATAAGCAGTCAATGTTTAAATTAAACCCGTAAAAATTAAGTATTGGTTAAGTAAAAAAACGAAACGGTTTTGTAATATATTATTGCGCGAATATCGCTCCCGATGTGTGTTCGAAGATTCTGACGAAAAGAGAGAAAAAAAGAATTACAAACCGCTGTTGAAGAGATAAAAATCACCGAAATGATTATTGATTAATTATTAATACAAAAACAAAAATCGTACAGTTTGTTGGCGCCCTAACAACTAACGGCATATGAAGAAACGGTAAACGTAAATAGAGGTGGTGATTGGCGACGAGTTATATTGCCAGGTAATATATACTTAATAATTGTGCACGACGTAAAGCTAAATTTACAGCCTCGAAAAAATTATCGTTCAAGGTTACGTCAACAGGACTTTCTTAGCCGCATACAATTTACAACATTTAATCTACTTTCTTCTCTGTTGTTGTTGTTATTATTTATGTATTAATGCTCGATATACTCTATTATATATGTATACACACATGCTTATTAACCTTGAAGTTCAGGTTACCGGCAACGGAGCTAATAGGTTGATACAATTTAATCGCTCATTAGTGGCCAAATTTCACTAGATTATACAATTTTCGCGCGCTTTATAATGTGTCTAATTATTTAATTCCTATTAATTTTCGAATAAACTGTATCATTATAGGCTACATAAAAATGTAGCAGATAACCCTTCTCATTAGTGGCTGCTTTTGTTATTCGGACGCTGGTACAGCACATGTCGTATGTGTGTTTGCAGATATTCGTTATGCACGTGGCCGATCGGAATATTATGATAAATGTGCCGGATACACACGGACGCGTACCTGTGTCTACGTGAACGTTAACTATTAATTAATCAGCTATCGAGAATACATTGAAGATGGAACTGAACGCTTTACGCTCCTTTCATCAGATGACGCTAAGATGTAGAGTGAGTGAGCGCAGACAGCGGCTAAAAGAAACAGATGGAAACTGGAGATGACGAAGAATAAGGCGTTCAAGCGAAAGTTAACAATTTTTATTCGCCCCTAGTGTACGTCTTATCGTTGTTGCGATAAAGTTAATTAAAAGTGATTACAAGCATCAGTAGTGTAGCCGTCGTTCGGAGTAATAACTTTTATTCTGTGCATTTGTTTCGGTGTCCGGAACTTGGAGCGTTATTTCGATCATTGTTATCAGTCGAAACAACATTCGCGAGCTTTGCAAAGTAATTGTTCGACTACTTATGTGTAGAGACAACGTTGGGTCAGTGGATTACTGAGATGAAGAGAATGCGTCAGTCTTTTATAAATGATTATCAATAATTGCAACAAAGTTTCTCCCGATTCTTTGTATATTGATTAATCGAAGCGAGGGTGAACTGTGCTAGCTGAATCGGACTGGCGGCCACCGCGAAACTAACCTGCTTCGATGGTGATCTAATTATAATTGATTACGTCTTCTTTGGCTAATTAAATAAAAAAATTGTTTACCGCGATAAAACCGCATCTAACGAGGAGTTCGCAGGAGAAAATGAGCGAACCTTTTTAAATTTCTCCGGTTGCTGCACGATTTACATCGTTTAATTATTTAATACACTAATAGGAATGAAAACCATATATATATATATAATATATATATAAATAAAAATTAATGTCCATTAAATGTGATATAGTAGAAGTCGCCACCACTCACTCGTTTGCCACGTGTCTCGAAATGCACACCACATAAAACTATGCAATCGATAAAACATTGACCGCCTAGAGAATTACCGAATACCGCAGTGGAAAATGATAATCAAACGAAATGAAAATGCGTAAAACGATTTCCTAATTTGAACAACAATGCTGTTCCCTCATTAGGTTAGATCAACGGTAAAAGATCTAGAAATAAATCTAGATTGAAAGAAGCTGCTGCGATGATAAACCCGTTATTATGTCCTGAGTACAATCAATAAAACGAATCGGTGGCCGGCCTTTTAATCTTTTCTCTTCTATTAATCCTTGCATGATTATTTATCCTATCCCAGCAGCTCGTCGTATAACATGGACAAAGGATCTAAGACATCGTCTTTTTATTGATGGTACTAGCCTATTTTCCTGTTCTATTCTCAGTTCCTTTAGTATTGATTAATATTAGTTCGACGTTTCATCCACGATATCCTAAGTATTCGTCTATAGCAAGTCATTTCGAAGGCTTCTTATCTTCGGCACAGTGTTTTGTTTAGTCTCCGCGATTCCGTATCACATGCTATCGAGAATACTATAGTGTCTTTATTAATTTTTTTTTCATTATTCTTTTCATACTTTCGTCAATTTTGCTAAAACACATAAATTCCAGTGCGCGTCGTATAATCTAATTTTCATCGCTTCCATTATTTGTGATGTATGCTCCAAGAGATATGTCGTTGACGTGTCTTTTTTCCAGTATCAGGTGCGGCCGATTTTGTTTAATGATATTTCTTCTAATATGTTTTGTTCATTGGCTGTGCGTGTTGCTCTGAGCAGACGCTTCCCCAGCACATTTCTTGTCAAATTATAGAGAATTGTTCTATTTATTTATTTATTTATTTATTATATTTACAAGTCGCTTTTGGACTACAAGGTCATTAGCGACTACGGTTTTACAGATAATTATAAAACTTTATATTGAATATTTGAAAATGCGCGAAACAAAAAATAATCAAAAAATTAGCTGAAAGCTTGGGAAGTTAGATCAGTTTGAATACAGAGATGTCTTTGAGGAAGGCTACGATTTTTCTACACTTCTCGGCGTCCGAAAACATCTCTGGAAGGCCGTTGGTAATACCCGCTTGTTGTCTGGCCTGCTGGTAGTGATTACACTCGATTAAAAGATGCCTCACCGATATAGGTATGTTGCAGCGTTGACACAGGTTGGGGGCGGTTTTTTAGATATGAGGAACGAATGAGTCAAGTGTTTGTGTGTCCAATGCGGATACGAGTTAGGACACACTGCTCGTGCCTACTGAGAGTTGGCATGATTTCGTAGGTATCTTTTCTAAACTCGTGGAGTTTGCTCGGCGTTTGGAGCCAAAGGGTGTTCCAGCAGTTTTTGACTGTGTTGCTTATCACCATTTTAGCTTCATGAGGTGTCATAAGTACTTCAGGCGGGCAATCTTGTGTCGTCGCGGTTCTTGCAGCTTGGTCCGCCAATTCATTTCCTTGGATTCCTGTTTGCGCCGGTGTCCACACAAGGATGACCTGTATATGCTTTGATTGGAGCTGGTCCAATTTTAGGTGGATGCGTTGTATGATAGGGTTTTCGGTTAATTGATTTTGTGGATGGCTCTTAAGCAGGACAACGAGTCAGTAAATATGGTACAGTTTGTTACGTCTTGGGGCGCAGTAGGATTAGTTCTAGAGTATGGAGAATCGTCTTAGCCTCACAGGTGAAGATTGAATTATTGTCGTACGTTCGTTGTGCTGCTAACGTGATACGAGTCAGAGACTCTATAGCGTAACCTGTTTTACCGTTGAGATTTGAACCGTCCGTATAGTATTGCGTGCATGGCTGAAATTTTTCGCGTATTTCAAGGAAAAGTAATCTAAACGTCTCTGAGCTTGTGATTACTTTCTCGTGCTCACTTAGATCAACATTTATTGTCAGATTGGGTTGGCACCACGGGGGTAGGAACCCTAGCGATCGTTCATAAACCGTTGGTAGTATTATTTCGAGTTCTGCTGTGTATCTGGCTATCCGCGATCTGAGTGGTTCTGTTGCGGAATAGTCGGGGTCGATATTGTGCACAGGGACCTTGAAGATACTGTCATAAGCTGGATTGTCCGGTATCGAGGAGATAATTGTTCGTTTCCTATTTCTTTACTTTTTTTTTTTTTTTTTTTACTGACAGTTAGGATTCACTGAACTCAGAAATCCGAAAAATATATTACAAACTTCGTTCAGTTAAAATTCTGGACCTGTAACTGGAAGAGAATATTCCAAGACTGTATGCAAATAATATAACAACCTCGGAAATAAATATGTCAAAAAAAAAAAAAAAAAAGGATATTACGAAATTTTAATACGTTGATAAGTGTCGAGGTATTTTCGGAAAATTTTATAACGACAGTATGACTAAATTGTCCTTGGTTCCGATAAGGTTTTCTTGGTAAATTTATACTTAGCGTACACGGCGATTTAAATATGTCACTTTCCTTGGAGGGTGGGAGGGGGCTAATTACCCCGGGTTTTTATTCTTCAGGCTACGATAGCCGGAAAAATCTTTTCTTTTACTTTTCAACCTATAAATTGAACGTTTCCTGGGCTAGGCGCGAGGGAAATAAAAACTTGTCAGTTAAACGTGTTTCTATATTTACATTTTATCGTTAAAATTTTTTATTGTAGCTAGGTCATGTTTAGTTGTTATCCTATCTTTGTTTCGTTTTCGAATAACATTTTTACCGACTTTTTATATAAGGAATTATAAATTATGAAAATTTAATCTTCGCATATGATTACAGAATTTTGAAATTCGTTCCCCGTATCATTCTACTATACGTAAACGAATACGAATTTGGCATTATTGGGTAATAAATTAATTAACTACGTAACATGTAGGACCGTGCCCAGTTGTTAATGGGTTGAATTTTCAAAACCCAAAAAAAAAAAAAAAAAAAAAAAAAAAAATTGAAAAAGGTTTTGAAAATTTCCTCCGCGTATTTATTATATAAATAACAGTACGTTTTTCACTAATATCCGCATACTATTAATAATTTTCATCATTTTGATTTGTATATTAATAGTTTACATAAATGAATTACAAACATTAATAAAAATTACGCATGTTATTGATTATGCTTGTACTAAAAAATTTTGCAAATAAAATAATTATATGAAGTAGCTAAAAATATGGATTATATTTTTTAATTTTTTCATTTATTATAAACGATGAATTTCGTTTGTTTTAATTTATTCAAATGTGAACTGATTCAGTGCCTTTTTTCACATCATGGTTAAGCAAAGTGTTTCGTTGTATAGTTTTAATGTATCATTCCGGAAAGACTGAAAAATAGAGTAAAAATGTTTAAACTAAATTTGGAGCATTTGGGGATCTGTGAAAATTGAAGACAGGTTCGAGCTTTTCAAGGATTCCATGAGACTGCAGTAAGGAAAACGGGGCGAACATGGACAGAAGAAAGAAAGGAGCCACATTCGAAAAGGATGAAAGAATACTGGGCAAAGAAACAGAAGGAAATGGAAGGAACGAAAAGTGTAGCTGACATTATGCGTATAATATTTCCGTTTCGCCAAAGTCGAAAATAATAATAATTATTTTAGAATGAACTTCTTACTATCTCCATAGACCTCATAGTAAATCTTTTTTGTTTTTTTTTTTTTTTATAAGCTACTCATTTCTCATTTTGTTAAAATCGACTTTCCATAGGTGAATAGAAAAAAAAAAAAAAAAAAAAAAATTATTTTAATTTTGTAAGCAGTTTCATTTATAATTATTTCGCGGAATGTAACGAATGTTCTTGTGTATCATGTGAATTCTAATGTGTCGCATTCTCAGTTGTAGTCCAGTTTTTACTATCAAACAGTAGTGTATTATAGTTTGAAGGATTTTTAGTGTGGCCGTATTAAGTGTGACATCTCTGCTACTAACGTTGAAGGCGTTAATGACGAAACATCATAGCGGCAAAAAACGTTTAATTCGAATTTAACACCAGAAAAACGATTTGAAAGATGAAAGAGAAAAAAGGAAGGAGTACTGGAAGCTTGCAGGAAATCAACGGTACCCACAGCCGGAAAGTTTATTATTACATTAGAACTTGAAAGGGGAAATTATTGATCAAAGCAAAATATGATAACCTTTTCTAAAGGAAGTAGTGGCAGGCTGGAGACTTTAAAAAGCCGGTGAAGTTATCGAAAACGGAAAAAAAAAATTAATCTAACCGCTACTACTCTTTTGACGTTTATCTTTGCAGTACTCATTTTTCTCTGTCACAAAATTATTATTATTACTATTATTATTATTATTACTCTTATTATTATTATTATTATTACTATTACTATTACTATTACTATTATTATTATTATTATTATTATTATTATATAATTTTGTTATTTATGTATAAAATAAATTTGATTTGATTTGATTTGATTTAATTATTACTATTACTATTACTATTATTATCGGCAATTATTCTTTATTTTTAAAACACACATTGTTTACCGTTAATAAATTATCATAAATGTTACACGCGTAGTGTATTATCAGCGGTTGATAATGAACGTGGCAACGTATTTTCAGATGATTACAATGTAAGACACTAATGCATACATTACGAAGTCTATAATAACTTGTATATTACGATATAATATTCATTTTTATTTTCTTACGTGAACTAATTATATTCTTTCTGAATAATCCCGATAATTTTAGATCACCTATACTTAATTACATCTTCTCGCGGTTGCCAAACCAATATAAATTAAAAAAGAAAACAAAAAACAAAAAACAAAATAGCGATTGAATTACGCGACAAAAACTGCCTTTTCCAATTTCACTACCATTTCTAATAAACATCGCAATCGTTCGGCATATTCACCTGCGGTCCTCTAATTGTAAGTCGCCCCTTAAAATTCTCCATTTCGTCTAAAACTTGATGAACCTTCTTCTCCTCGACTTATTTCTTTCTTTCATTCGACCTCGAGTTCTCTTGATTCTTAGAGTTGATCTCGTCGTTCTACCGTTATCTTGTATCTTTCGCCTACGTTCTAATCGTGTTTTATTATCTTCTCTCTATCGTCTCTTTCTTTAGTGTGTTGCTTTTCCCTATTCTTCCGCCTAATGATGCAATTGTTTGTGTTTCTGACATGACGTTCGAACGCTTTTACTACGATTATTTTTTGATTACGGAACATTTTCTGTTCTTTATTCCTCATTTATTTCCAAGTTTTAATTTTTTACTTCTTTCATTGGGTTTTCCATATACTACTTTGTCCACTTCACTGGACATTTAGATCTTCTACCATTTCTCATGAGCGGAATTTTAATTATATTTATCACTGATTTGGTAAGAGGTAACGGAAAACAGGAAAACTGAGATACTTCCGCCAAGAATTTTCATCACACAGCCGTACACTGTCCAAGTGTATCGCGATGTCCAAAAGTTCAAGCATGACCTTAGTGTGGTTCCTTAACTATTTTTCTCTGGCTTCAGTCAGATGCATTCAGCGAACTTGGGTTTAGCAAAAAAAAAAAACCAGTCGAATTATTTAATTCGCTGACAGGGTGTTTCTCACGACAAATCTGCTCGAAATGGAATATTACCCCAACTCGCGTTCGTAATAAACAGATATAAATTAGGCACACAATTGTTTCCAGACAGGATGTTTGTGAACAGCTGTGTGCGACTTATTGCGCTGTTACAGTATTATTATTATTATTATTATTATTATTATTATTATGTAGCGAATGCTTTTCAAGTGTATATTAATGAGAGATTGATACGCGATGTGTACGTATTGCCGACGAATGTGTAAATTCAGTCTAATTGAACTGTCTTTTTCTTCTTTTGAAAAAAGGTGACCTATCCGAAATGCTATCTACTAATAAGTATATGCACAATTGAAACTATATAGCTATGAACGTTTTGAATTTTTTTTTCAAAATTTATTTGTCAACTTTTTGAAGAGGAATTCATCATTATTTGCACCGAGTTTTCGTATATATAGCACTTTTATTAAATTATTTATTAGAAAAACACATTCCTCCTCCTAAAATGGAATTGCATCTGCACATTTAAATACCGTGCGACAACGACTTAGCATTTTGTAGATTTTCTTCGAGTGCATTACGGTTCAATAGTTCGATTTTGGAAACGAAACAAGTCGCATAGAATATTACGTTGCATACCGCTATCGTTCACATACAGATGGTGCGCGGAAGTGAACGATGATTTACAACCAAAGGGTGCCCCAACTGTAAAAGAACAACGTATAGAGAACACTGCTGCGCCGATTTTTATTGTATTCTATAGAAATGTTTTATTTTGCGCGCGTGATTTAAATAAATAAAGAAAAAAAAACAAAAAACGTTTGATTATTAAGTAAATAAATCGGACAAGAAATTTTATATGTTAAAGTAAGTGTAAACATCGGCTACTCTCGAAATAGTGTTATTTTAATCAGATTACATGCAAGGATGAGTAATTAAAAAAGTGCTTGTTTATACACTATGCATTGTAGTAAAGCTCGTTTTAATTTAATATTAATTTAAAACTATACCATCATATACATTATAGATTATAAAAGAATAATATATGTTACTTGGAAAGGGATGTTCCTGTCAAGAAACGACGAGAAGCACTCATCTAACATAAATAAATGCCAAAATAGAGTTCGAAAATCACACAAAACTGGTACATGTTTAATTCAGTTTATTCCATAATACTGGCAGACGAAAATAATAAAACAGAAAAATTTCAAACGTGGCAGGGGGAATGTTCTCGGTAAGGAAGTAATATGAACGATATGATATTTTTATATAGTCAACATAGCGCGTAAATAATGACTTTCTTTTCTTCAAAAATCGGAATGTAGAGTGTGTTATAGCATTTTTCCAGCCTTACCAATCACATTGTCGGATAGGAAGCAGTATAAACGGCGGTTTTTGTGGCACAAACCAATACAAATAACTGATGGAAAAGGAAAAGCGGAAATTGACCTAAAAATAATGTGTCCCGCCGAATCGTCATCGAAAATAATCAGTTTATTGTATATATATATATATGTAATGGAAACTCGGCGAATGGCTAAAAGAATGAACTGTGTACCACTTACGAAATATTTGCGATAACTATAGAATTATATTTTTAGCACTGCGCATTAGTAAAATTACACTGCGCATAAACTGATTTTATGATTTTGGTAACTAAAAAATATCCCCAGAGTCAGCTGTTTTATTAGAAATAGGGCATGAAATTCTGAATATACGGAATTTAATATTAAAATACCGCGAAGGCTGCATTTAAACAATTTGATAATATCAAATAGTATAAGTTATGGAGTGCCAAAAAAATAATCAGAGGGCATGGAGGTCCACTATCGAGTCATCTGAATGCAGTAAACTCGATAATTGAAGAGTTTTTTTTTTTTTTTAACTAAAATTCTATTTTATAGTTGTTTTTTTTTCCAGCTTGACGTTAAACAATATTTCACTAGTTCTTTTATTTTTTTAATCTGTGTCTTGAACAAATTTTTACTTGACTGTATTTGTTACTTATTTAAACTTACCGGTTAATAGCAGAGGAGATTTGATACGAAAAAAAAAAAGAAAAACGTAAATTTTTTAAAAGCAAAACAAAAGAATCGTTCAAATTTATTACGAGATACGAAAGAAAATTTTGAAAGAATCCAAAAATTCCGTGTAGAAATACACGGGATAGGATTGTCAGAGAAAGGAAAATTAGCTCTTTCGGAAGGTTCAATTTGAAACAATTAAACGTTTCATTCAAGTGGAACGCTGGAGAATAAAAATCTCTCAATACGAACTGAATGAAACTATGCCAATCTTAGAGTACGGCGAAATTCGTTCATTCTTTCAAGTATCGAACTCAATTTAAAAAAAAAAGAAGAGTATAAACTACTTCAGTTTTAATGTGTTTAAATACGGAAAAAAAATCCAAAAAATCGGCGTCTACCGATGTTTCAAAATAATTATATACATATCTTCTTATATATAAAAATGAGTTGCCTTATGTGGGTCTCGCTTCTCCTCCAAAACGGCTGAACCGATTTGAATAATTTTTTTTTTGTTGTATTCGTAATTCTTAGGAGAAGGTTTGTAAAAAAAAAATATTAAAAAAAAATTGCACCGAAATTGCACAATTCGCAAAAAAGTGTAATTCAAGAACGGCTCGACCGATTTTGCTGATTTTTTTTTTCTAAAATATTGGTTAAGATTTAAATTAGGTCCTACAAAAAAAAAAAAATTTGAAAAAGTTGCATGGAAATTACAAAATTCGCCTAGAATACGCTAAGCAATAAAACGTGCGGTAGGCCAAACAGGCGAGCGGGTAATTTCAGATACCTGGAAACGGTGAGGAACGAAGAGGCAAAAAAAGGCGTCGGTCTTGACTCTCAGCCGATCAGCGTACGGTCGCTTAATGACGGTACGGAAATAATGCGCTACGCATGCAGTAAACATAAACGAATCGAAAATATCGTAACAAACAGTTCTTTTTTTATTTTTTTTGGTATAAATTTTATATTAAAATAAGAAAAAAGGAACTGCTTTTTAATAGCTACCAAACAAAAAATGAAAAAGAAAGTCGGTTAATAAACGAAAAAAGAATTTGCCTATTTATATGCAGATATTAAATGTTTTGCGTATTTATATATTTATTTTTGTGAAAGTGAATTATTGAGAATATGTTGTGCACATTTTAAAACTCCCCTTATGTGCAGTATATTCTTATTATTATATTTTGCAGTGATTTAGTCGGAAATTTTTTCAAATTGGTTGGATCGCAGACGTGCTTCTAACATTTGTGAGTTGCAGCGGACTAAATTTTCCGTCATTAAATGGTCGCAACGATAAACAGAGAAATATAATTAAAAGATGTGGCAGAACAATGTAGGCGAATGGTCGTTTAGCGAGTACAGTGCAAACCGGTCTGCATTTCTCTTAAACATGGTACACCCTAAATCGGGAAAAAGAAAAGAAAATAATAAACGACCCGACTTCACAAGTACCGCGAGAACTATCAAGAAAAATGAAACACATGTCCGGCAATCAGGTAACGAAAGAAATTTGAGAAGCACAAAGAGATTGTCCCAATAATGAGACATTTATACAACTGAAAGGTCTTTTTATCTGAAAAATTAATTACCGACAGGAAATCAAAAGATTGACCGGAAACATTACAATAAGTAGTGCATCAACCGTTTTTTGCATGTATTTCGTGTTCCGAGTTATTCAGACCTATTCGTGTTTTCCAATTTTATATTTCAGTCGTATAAATATTGTGATCTATTATTTATCTTAGCAAGAAAAAATTTTTTAAGATGTTGTAAAAAGGCTATATATAAAAAGACGTCTTTCATTTTAACTGCTCCGTAAAAAACACATAGAAATATATTTATAAAAATCAACATGTGCAGTCATTGAAAACATTTTCCAACCATCCGGAAAGTGAATTCGAAGGCTCAATCGTGTGTGTTTTCAGATTGGCTAAAACGTTTTTATCTTTATCAGTAAACATTAGTTTTATAATATTAATTCAACGTATTACAACTGAGCCATAGCAACGCGTGGCCGGGTCTACTAAGTAGGCAACCAGTCACAGCGCGTTTTTAAAAGCCCATTTAATTAGCTATCGAATGCAACAAACCGGAAGTTCATACCTCACCCCTACACCCACAGCATCGATTTGAAAAAAAAGTGTTTTGTCAACCCCTACAATTTTTTTCAAGCGGAGCGGATCGTAACGGGTCTCGCAATCAGATAATTCTAAAGGTCATTCCATCAGCTGCCAAATGCAACAAACCGGACGTTTCTACGAGCATTATTACGTGTTTTATAGTCGAAAGAATAAGACGCAAATTGTGAAAACCGCGTGCAGTTTTGTGTTGTCAACATGGATAAGACATGGAGCAAGAACAGCGCGGTATGTGATTTGTTATTATTGTCGGTTGCAAAAAACGGCTAAAGAAACGTTAGATTTATTAAAAGAAGAAGCGTATCCTGATGATATTCGACTACTCGGTAATTCAACAATATTTCGATGGCATAGCGCGATTTCGAAAAATATTCGACACCGATCAAGAAGTCGTCAGTGCAGTACAGACCATTTTAAACAGAACACCTGTCGGCGAGTTTAAAGCGACCTTTACAAGCCAGAGGTGCCTATTTCGAGAAGATTAATATGAATAATGAAGATGGGTAATAATTTATGTAAAAATTTTGAAATACAGTTTCTTCTAAAATGTTGTAATTTTTTTGTCTAAAAAAACGGTGGCGGTCGACGAAACACTTTTTTTCAAATCGATGCTGCAGGGCGAACCCCCGGTAGGTAGAAACTCCCGATTTGTTGCATTCGATAGATAATTAAATGGGCTTTAAGATGTACCCGGAGCGCCTACTCACACCAAAGTTACTCTCACTTCCTGTGGGACAGGCATTGTATGTAAAACAAAGTCGGGTTAGTTAAATCAACGGCTGGACCGATTTTTATGATCTTTGATTTGTTGGATTTGTGTCCGTCCTGAATAGCAGAATACAAAATTTAAAAAAAAAATTATGAAGAAAATTCATTTTTTTTACTATTTTTGGCCCAAAAGGGGAGTTCGAATAATTTTTTAACCGTAATTTTTAAATTTTATGAAAGGGCTGTTGTGTTTTGTTTTATATTTTGAATTTCGATTTTAAACGGTTATCTGATGATGAGTTATGAATTTTTTAAGGGCGATTTTTGAGGTCGTTCTAAATTTTATATTATATATTCTAGACGGTTTCTTGCCGACCAGAGTAATCGGTTAGCTTAAAGTTGTAAATTGTCATAGATAGAGAAGTTTAATTGTAATTTATGATCCGATTCCGATAAGTCAAACCGTTTCCAAGCTCTATTGTATAACTGAATATTTTTGTCGTTTCTGAACCATCTTATTCGGATTATTCCGTACATTATAATATGTGTACGGGAATCTTAAAAATCGGTATAAATTTATTTTAAAAGAAATTAAATTACTTTAGAAACAGGTTTTTTATTTCGTGTATAGCTCATTATCAGCTAACTGCACAGAGTACACACTCTAATTGATAAAGTATATAAATTGAGTGTGTACTATGTGTTGTTAGCTGATGATGTAGCCCGAAAAGGCATGTTTCCAAAAAGTAGTTTACTTTAATTTTTCAAAGTAAATTTATACTGATTTTTGTTATTAAGGGGGATAATGCCTTGCTGCCACGTGAATTATATTTATTTCAATGTAATTAAAATACTTTTTATTTTGATTTTTGTACATTTATTGAACTTAATTTTTTTTTTGAGTATTGATTGCTGATAAGTTAACACAATATTTATTGGTTCTGGGGCGGTACGAAGTTCGCCGGGTCAGCTAGTATGTATATATAAACTCGGCCATTTTTGCCTCGCCAGGGGCTTTGACCCTTGACCCTTAACCCTTCTTGCTTTCATTTCTGTCTCTTTCTCATACATACTTTGTATAAAATGATCAAAATTTACAACGTAATTCTTACTGGCATCAACACAAAAAGAAAAAAATAACATAATCCCAAAAAGCCTATCCTAACATTTAACTTTCATTATATAAAATTAAGACATTTTTTCGTTACATTTTTCGTTACATAAAATTGTGACATTTTTTAAATAACAATAACAAAAATCCTATAAAATAAAACAAACGTTACATAAAATTGGGACATTTTGCGTTACATAAAATTGGGACATTTTGCGTTACATAAAATTGGGACATTTTCGTGGGACATTTTTTCTAATGGGGGCTAGCCTAAGAATTACGTTGTAATTAATAATTTATGTAGTGGAAATCGGTTATAACAACTTTGGTAGGGATGAATAATTCAGTCGTTATAGCCGGTTTGTCATTATATTCGATGTCAAGTAAAGTACTTTGATTTTTTAGGGCCTAAGATTTATTGTTACGAAAGAATTACTACTTCGTTGCGAAACTTTTGTAAAATATTTTACGCAATAATCGTTTTCATGGATTAGACAAACAATTATTTATAATCTTAGCTACACATATTTTTTAATAAATCTTAATGTACAAACGTCAAACTTTTTTTTTTTTTTATACATGAAAGTACGAGATTATGAAAGGATAAAACCTAAACATCAATTTCAAAAAAAGTATGAAATATAGAAGAAATCGGTCAAACCATCCTCGTAATCGCTTTCAAAGTCGTAAGATCATCTAATTACAATGATCTAATTTTCCAATTTCCAGTATTTTTACCTATTTTACCTGCATAAACTGAACACAGCATAAGTAAAGCATTCACTATCGATCACAATTACGATATTTATTCAACGTGAGATAAGTTTAGATCAGCGCGCTTAGCCAGTCATACTTTAGCTATACGAGGTGCGACGATTAAATATCGAAACTGTGTAAAAAAAAATTCGTTTATTATAAATATTATTGAACAAATGTTTTTTCAACTTTAATATACTCCCCAAACCAATCTGCACGTCGAGTCGTACGTTTATTTTTATCCATTATTCAAAGCAGTGCCGGAGTTCTTTTTTGTGCACGCTTTTAGTACATCTGCCGTTTTCAGTTTGTTCTCATCCATCAATTCAACACGAATACCTTTCAGCACCGACCTTACCTCAGGGAAGAGAAAAAAGTCCCATGCTGCTAAATCTGGCGAATACGGTGTATGCGAAAGTCCTGGAATCTTGTGTTCCACGCTCAAAATTCTTTCACCGATAAGGCATTATGCGACGGCACATTGTCTTGGTGAAGGATCCAAAAATTGTTTCGCTAAAGAGACGGCCGTTTCCTACGAACACGTTCCCTCAAAATCGTTAGCACGGTAAAATAATAATGTTGATTAACCGTTTATCCATCAAAAACCCATTCCATATGCACAATTCCGTTAATGTCAAAGAACATTAAATTTTGACTTGGACATTCTAGCTTTTTTTGATTCTCGGCGGTGCCGGTGTTTTCCAGTGCATGGATTAGCACCTAGTTGCGGTGTCGTATTAGAAAATCGTTGTCTCATTACACGTAATAATCCTTTCCATCATTTCGGGCTTGGTTTGCAACTGTTCGAGGATGTCAACACAGATTTCCTTACGCGTCAGCTTTTGGTCTGCAGTCAAGTTTATTGGCACAGACTTTTGTCGTGTTCAGATCGCAGTGTAAAATTTTTCGAATAATTCCATGTACTATATTTGTTTTCATCTGAAGGCCCAAACAATTAATTTTGACAACCATATCCGACTTGTTGAAACTGTGACAGGGCGATATGGACGTTGGTCATCTTCGACGCTTTTTCGACCTTCACAAAACCACCATTAAACTTCAACTAAAAGAACGATGGCAACAACGGTGAACTAACTTCGGTCACTACTATCTTCGTTCTTTAAAACCCTCTATTGGAAAATGGAAATCAAACCTCTCATTCGATAGAAGACATCAAGTTTTTCTCGCATGCGTGCGCCTCGGCCATACTCTTCTCATACATGGCCATGTCTTTATTCGTACCTCTCGTCCAGTGTTCCAAAACTGCTCAGCCGCTCTGATATCTATACGTCATTTCAGGCACACTTTCACAGAGTCAAAAATCATACAAAACCTTCTCTACCACATCACTCCTAGAAGATTCAGATAACTCTGTTGCCACAACTTCTACAATCAAATTTAACTGCCCCTCTCAACGTCCTGCTATTAGCCTATGATGCTGTAAGCACCTACGGATAATTATAAACAAAATAATAATAAAAACACGTGCATGTGACATACTAGGCGTAACATAGAGATTTTATCACGCATTATAGCAGCATTAATTGAAGCAATATCACTCACGATTTAACTTTTCAGTCTCTCTCGTCTTCTCTATCAATTTATTCCCGATTACCTTGTTGGGAAAAAAAAAAACTGTAATTTTCACCAACACCTTTCCCGCTTTTTTTACAGGTGAAATCAAGTACATTTTACCATCGATGAATCGAAAATGCGCACATGTGTGTTACACGTGATTTACTGGTTTGGTCCTATACGGCTTAATTTCCATTTCGCTTAAATTTGAGATTTTATTCATTTAGCAGATAAAGAAAAGAAATAGGCAAATGAACGGATGATTTCGTATTAGCAACAATGCATCATACTTGCGACTGTCGAAATTTAGATTGAAGTTGAACATCGTAATTTTGAATCGGTTTTCGCGTTCATTTAGGCTAGTATTTTCCTGCTTTTTGATTCTAATAATAACATTTTTTTTCTTTCTGGAAAAACAACAAAAGCATTTAATAGCGGAATCATATGAAAAACAGAAGTGAAAAAATACCGCTAAAAACATTTAATGTAAACATACAAAACGACAACTTCATATATATAATTTATTTATTTAAAGTCAAGGCCATTTGCGAAGGCCGAGAAGTTACATCTTATAAGTATAGATTAATACATGAAAAGAACAAAAAAAGAAATTAAAATAAACAATAGAAAGAGAAAAAAGAAAGGAAAAGAAAGGAGGCAAACGCTGCTGAATATTAACACTATTTAAAAGGGAAAAGTCGGGTAAGCTTTAAAAATTTGAAAATGTGTTTCTATACGCCGTTTCATTGTCCGCCAGAATTTCGGCCAGACCAGCATCCTCCTTGAAGCAGGCAGTTCTTTCTTGCTGCAATTTGCAGCACGAGATGAGTAGATGTTCCATCGTAACCGGCACTCCACAAATTTCACATGTCGGTTTTGATTGCTTTTGAAACAAGTGACTATCTGTGTAAAGGCAGTAGCCTATGCGTAAGCGAGCCAGTATTGTTTCCTCATGTCGGTCCTGTCTGTATGCCATCGCCGAACTTGACTTTGAGCAGTTTCTGAGAGCGACAGTTTTGTTCCCATTCGTGTTGCCAGACTGAGTATACATGTTTTTTTAATTGGGACTTCAGATTTTGGCTGTTTTTCTTATTCTGGGCTCTAAATTTTGTCAGTTGCTGTATACTGGCGTTCCACGGGGAGGGGGCTTCAACCATTATGTTGATGGGCCGTCGTCGTCCATTGAAGACTGCTAACAGCATTCCGGCACTCGATCCCCAGGGGCTTTGGACTTTTTGGATTGTATATAATTCAGGGCAAACGCTTTTTTTGATGCGAGGGGTTAGATGGATTTGAGGCCAAATTAAAGAAATATTTTAGAGAAAGAAATAGCCTTCTGTGTTTGAGCGGCAGGACATTAGTTTCTGCATGAAGGCTGTCAATTGGACTGCAGCGTACTACGCCTGAGATTAGTCTTAATGCGGAATTCTGAACAGTGTTTAACCTGTTCAGCACATTAGGTTTAGCAGATCTGTATATGATCGAACCGTAATCCATTTTAGACAGCGTAAGAGCGGAGTAGAGGTTCTGCAGGCATTTCCTATCTCCGCTCCATTGACATTTTGAGGACTTTGAGAGATTTTTGACATTTCGCTTTCAGTTCATAAGATAGCTTCCTGTCGAATACTAATCCAATGATTTTGACCTTTGAGACTGATCTAATGGGGCTGTTATTTAGAGTTATTTTGCAGTCCGAAGGGGATTTCCGTTTATTGTTGAAAATAATGTTAGCTGTTTTTTTCAGCTGAGAAGGCTAAGCCCTGGTTTGTAGATCACTTCTGTCATGTATCAATCGTGTTTTGAAGCCGAACTCTTAGACTGTCCAGATTTGCAGATGCCATGTATATTGCGAGATCGTCAGCGAAAAGATAATATTTTATGGGCGGTTCAATGATTTTGGACAGGTCGGAAATGTCTACTATGAATAAAGCCGGACTAATTATCGAGCCTTGAGGCGTGCCATTTCCTTGACTTCTAGCGGACGACAAGATATCTCCTATCTGAACGTGAAACGTGCGGTCTGTCAAGAATGCCTTCACGAAATTAAGCAAGTTCCCAGTGACATTTCAGTTTACTCAATAACGAATATTTGGAAGTTTTATTTTTTTTTTATTGGGTTCGTCAACCGGTGACTCTTACCCAGAAACAATTAGAAAAAGCAAGAAGTGAATTATATCTTGATGCGATCAGATATTATTAGGAGGAAGGAACAAATAATAGAAAGAATATCTGGAGAGATTTGGGTCGGATGTATATACTTCCTCCTTTTCTAATAGTCACTTCTTCCTTCCAATCCATAGTTCCTTCTGTTTCTTTCACTTCCTCGCTTTGTTGTTGTCTCCATTATTCGTTTGTGTTTTAATCATTCCCCTTGGTGCCTTCCTTCCGCTTTCGCTTCTCGTTAGCCTCTTTCTCATGTTGTCCACCCCATTCAAATGATGCGAGCTCTGTACTCCCGGTTGCTTGGACTTCGTGCTCCTGTTTGTGTCTTTTATCTTTTCCTTCTACCATAATTACCCCCCCCCCCCATTGTTACTTTCCTATTGACGATATCTGGTCGTCTTATTATATAACTTTCCTTTTCCATATTTAATTGTTTTTGGTGAAGGTGCTTGGTTGACGAGCCCAATTTTCTTCTTTTTTTTCAGGGAAAAAAAAAAAGAGGAAAATATAAGATATAAGAGGCGCAATATGGAGTAGGAAGACCGAGTATCAATAAAATGGAATAGAAATCAGTCCACTCAGCAGAAAGAGATGAACACTTAATAAACACATGATCCGTATTGCAAACACGTACTTCGTCTAAGTGGAGAGGACAATATGGAGAGGCAAAACAGTTGTTAGGGAAAGAGGAAGCGTACATATCCGATACCATAATCTAATATGAAAACCTTTGCACAACGGAAGGAGATTAGACGATGAGACATTTTTAAAAAAAATTAGTGAAAAAAGGCAGAAACTCGAGCCAAGGAGTCTGCCGCTTCATTACCGCAGATGCCCAAATGACTAGGAACCCACAGCAAATCAATTTGAATGGAATGAAGGGAAGAAAGAACGTGGGAATAAATGAGCGTATACGGAGTATAATAAAATCACAGGAATGATTAGGAAGGGGAGAATGAATTAAAGGGTGGTCATGGAGTCAGATATAATCAAAAATTTAGAGGAAAGGTGATTGGAGGAAATGAAAATAATGGAACGTAGGGTAGTCATTAATATGTTTATGAATGTAAAACAGAAAGGAGGTAGACTAAAAGATTCCGAAAGGTTAAAATCTGGGAGGGTAAAAGAGGCACCGACACCATCCGAAGGAAACTGAGAATTGATAAAACTGTAGAATTCCTGTCTGATTAGGGCATGCGGAAAAAACTTAGAGAGCGTAGGTACAGTAAACATATTTAGGGGATGGCAGAGACCGGCGAAATTAAAAGAGAAATAAGGGAGATTGACAAAGGACATTATGTAAGGACAAAATGAACTGAGCCGATGAGAGATGAGGGATAAAATAGGAGGTTTCCTAGGTGTGAAACGCCGGTTTCTGGAAATGGAAAGATAGAAATGGATAAGAATAGAGGACGTATGTGGAAGACGCGTAGCAAGAAAACGATGGCTCAAATAGATCTGCGAATAGAAAGGGGTGATGTATTAGATTCGCCGGGGACTGCTGGAACTGGAGAGGATTTAAGAGCGTTTGGAAGTTATTCCGTTCGAAGTTTAATGTGTTTTTCAAATTTCATACCGCATTGTCAGTCAGTATGTAGGAGTCCCATTGATATTTAGCGTAATATGTACATTGAAATACGGAGTTCCAGAAAAAGAAAAAAGGAAAATTCTTTAGATGAAGAGCGTAAGAAACAAATGCTTTCATTGCAAATTGAAAACAATGTACTTGTATACAAAGTTTTATCTAAATTTTTGTTAAAAAACAGACAGAGAATATTTTTTTTCTTTTTTTAAATTTTTTTCGGGTCTATGAATTTATTTTTAATATGTCCTTTTTGAATCTTAATAATAAGCAAACGTGTATTTAAAAAATTAATAAACGATACGTGAAAATGCGGATTTATTAAGTATAATTTAATAATTTAATCGTATATTTTAGATTTTTTACAAGCCAATGAACTTATATCTATATCATTTTTAATTTTTGTTTAGGTTAAAATTAGAAAAACTTGAAATATACTTAAAACAAAATTTTCATAAAGGAATTAAAAATTACATAGTCTGTTATTGTAGAGAATTTTTAGTTAGTGTAATTTACAAAATAAATGTAAATTATAGTGCTCCTTGATATTAAATGAACTCTTATGATAATGTAAACTTAAATTTTTATTAAATTATGTTGAACGTATAAATGAACCAAAAAAAGCACCGGAAGGAAACAAAGATTTGAGTAACATATAATAATAATAAACTGGAAGGTACAGAAGAACCAGTCACACTTATAGGAGAATAGTAAGAGATGAAAAAATGGAAAATAAAGAACTAGAAAATAAAAAATAAAACAAGTTAACACTTTAAAGTTGAAAAACTATTAGAAGTAAATCAGCAAAAATATCAAGAAACTAAACAACTCAGTAACCAAATGATTTAAAGCAATATACTAGCGAACGTATTCGTGGTGTAATGAAAGAACAAGGCGAAAATGTTTAAAATTGCTTAGACTGGAATAAGTAGATCACATGGACTATCTAGTAAAAATTGAAATAAACCAAGACCAATTATTGCCAGAATCGGACATTTAAAAGCCGAGATCAAGTATTAAGAAACAGGAAAAGAAAAATAACGGATGTCGGAAAGTAGTGAATAATTGTATTCATCTGATTGAATAACATAAAGGAAAATGCGAAGTGTGTAACGGAAAATTATTCTGCAACGTAAGAAAAAGAACAAAGGAACTAAATGATAATTATGTTTAGTTTCAAAGTGGCTATGTCCACGTAAAAAAAGCCAGAAATCAAATAGAATTAATAATAATGACATTACATTGAATAATTGTCGCAACAATAATCTTTATTATTGCTATTATTATTGTTATCTAAAGAATCACAGCTATTCTGGTTAGATTTGTGTAATATGGCTAATGTATTTAGCAAGTACTACACATTTTCTCCATCTTTTTTTTTTTTTTTTTTTTTTTTTTTTTTTATTAAAATTTTCAAACCGTGGTTAGACCCCGGGCCGTGTATAATATCTAGACTATTACGGCCCAAGAGTCTCCGGTTACAGGAATGCCCCTAATCCATTGTCCCTGACGAACTGGAAGACTGCACTTTGGTTCGCTTCTGAGTTTGAGAGAACATGGCTGAGGTTATCAAATCCGTGTCTCGTTCTGGAGGATTGGAATGCAGGGCAGTTTATGAGAATGTGCTCAACCGCCGGTGGCTCTTGTGCGCGACAGAAAGGACACGTGGTTGGAGGGTGAGCGCCTTCCAACAGGTAGTCGTGGGATAGTCGCGTGTGGCCCAGGCGTAAACGGTTGAGCGCGCGATGATAAACTCGTAAGGTCCCCTGGGGGGGCCACCATGGCTCTACGGATTTCTTTATATTCTGGAGGTGGGATGGGGTGGAGATGTGTTCTTGTTTCCACTGTTCCATTATTTGTATTTTTACAGCTTCTGATATTTGAGGGGGCCCAAGTATGCTTTGCGGACTGGGAGCTGTAATGGTTGATTGAGCTGCTGTGTTAACCCTTTCATTTCCTGGGATTCCCGCGTGACTTGGGACCCACAACACTACTAGCTTATATCCCTTCGATTGTAGCCCCATGATGAGTGCCAAGACGTGGTTTATTAACCCCCTCCCCGGGGCTCCCCCTCCTAACATCTTAGCCGCCACTAATGAATCTGTTATCAATAGGATGTCATGGATTGGTTCTGTGGACGCCAGGATCATTTCCAGACATAAGCGTATTGCATATAATTCGGCATCTAGGATTGAGCAGTAATCGTTCAGACGGATGGTTGTCATTGCTCCCTTCACTTCGAAAGCGCACGCAGTTGGTGACATCCCCTCGACGGGTGCTGCTTTGGCCCCATCTGTATAACATTGGATAGCGTTGCTGTACTGTCTTATTGTTTCGCACGCGTCTTGAATAAGTTGCTCTTTTGCAGAACCGATAGGTTAACTGCTACAGGCTCAAGTTGCCACAGATGTAACGAGCCGGTAGCTGCTGTCTGGCACTCTGTGGAGTCGTTGACATTGACATTCTGAAGTAGCTTGGTGAGAATTGGTAGTGGATCGTTAGTGAACGCTGCGAGTAAGGGGGTTTCGGGATGGATATAAGGCAGCTTTAGGAATGGAATATTGCACCGCAGGGTATGCAGGGAGCGATAGAATTTCAGTGGGGGAGAGCCCGTTAGTGCACAGATACTCCTACACGGTGTTGTATAATGGGCTCCGGTGATAATTCGTAGTGCAGAGTGGTGAATTGCGTCCAGTTTTTTCAGGTTACTTAGAGACGCTGAGGAGTACACCTGGCACCCATAATTTATTTTACTTAGGATCAAGGCTTTGTAAACATTAGAGATTAATTTGGGATGAATATTGAGTTGGGGATTGGAGAGGTATCGGATTATTGACAGTAACTTTATACATTCGGATTTTAGCTTATTAATGTGTAGGCGCCAAGTTAATCTGCTATCAAACTCCAGGCCTAGGAACCTGGCTGAAATACAGTTCGGAATTATGGTGTTGTTTATTTGGAAAGGAATCCTGTTGGTCACAGGCCGTCCCCTATAGAAATCGACACATACCGTCTTTGCGGAGGAAAAGTTTAGACCATTGACTTCTGACCATTTTTGGAGTTTGGAGATAGTTTTCTGAAGGATTGTGTGACATATGTGTGGATCACGAGACGCTAGGGAAATGCTAAGGTCGTCAATGAAGAGCCGGGCTGTTACTGGTGGCTGAACACAATCAGCAATGTCATTGATGTACATTATGAACAAGGTTACGCTAAGCGCAGAGCCTTGAGGTATGCCGTTCTCGATGCTCATTGCATCAGAGACTTGAGAGTCGATTCTGACCCGTATAGTTCGGTCTGACAAGTAGTTTTGAATGAATCTTATCATTCTACCTGTCACCTGCCATCTTCGTAGTTTGTTTATTAGGCCTTGCCGCCATAGGCGGTCATAGGCTTTTTCAATATCGAAGAATATGGTTATCAGGTGCTGTCGACTTTTGAACGCAGATAAAATCTGCCTTTGAAGGCTCACCAGATGATTCGACGTTGATTTAGCCTTACGACCTCCGGCTTGTATTGTGGAGAGGATATTTTTGGATTCACAAAAGGAGAGGAGACGTCTGTTGACCATTTTATCCAGGGTTTTGGATAAGGTACTCATCAGTGAGATAGGACGGTAGCTACTGGGTAGTGAAGGATCCTTATTCTGTTTTAAAATCGGAATAACGATTGCCTCTTTCCATGAGATCGGAATGTTACCTTGTTCCCAGATCTGGTTATAGATGTTTAGCAGATATAGTCTTGCCGCCGTGGGAAGGAGCTTTAGCATGAAAGGATGGATGGAATCTGCGCCAGGTGCACTTGCCTTCAGCTTATTGTCTAAGACAAAATTTAACTCGGACAAGGAGAACGCTCGATCGTACCGATCCATGCTGTTGGGTGGTAGGAGAGGAATGACATCTTTCTTATTTGCGTGGGACAAAAAGGATGATGATTAGGAATTGGTTGAGGAAGCATCGGAGAAATGCTTTGCTAGTATGGACGCAACTGATGCCGTATCTGATATGATGTTGTTATTGGACTTGATATAGATTGGGGTTGATGGCCACTGTCTTCCGTTAAGGGATTTTATTTTCCGCCAGGTAGACGCACTGGTCGACGCGTCATTAATTGACGACATGAAGGAAAGCCAGGCTTCATGTTTTTTCGCCCTGATAATGTGACGGGCTAAAGATCTATGCTTCTTAAATTCTATTAGATCCTGGTCAGCTTTTGTCGATTTATACTTTCTTAAGGCTCGCTTCCTGTTCGTTATTGCCTCTCTCACTTCGTCACACCACCAGGGGACCCTGCGTGGGTGCACAGCCGCGGATGACTTCGGGATTGTTGCTACTGCTGCTCTGAATAGAGCCTGTGTAAATGTCTTTAAGTTCTCTTCAATAGATGGGCCGGGCTCAGAATTTATGACTAGGCTCTCCTTGTAGCCTTTCCAGTCCGCTTTGTGAAACATGTACCTTTGCACGGTCGATTGATTTCGAGGAGCCGACCGACAACTACCTATGTCAGGTGAGATTATAATGGGGAAGTGGTCACTTGCAGAGAGCTAGGTCAATTGTTGAAAACGTCTTCGCCGTGGAGTCGAAATGAGTAGGACCTTTTAACGAAAGGAGAGCATAGTCGTTACTGACGAGAATATCCGTTATGACCGAGCCATGGTGATTTGTTGAAGCTGATCCCCAAATCGGGGAGTGGGCATTAAAATCTCCTAGAATTATTGACGGGGAGGTCAGCTGATTTGTGGTAGCGCATAGCTGTGGGTAGCTGACGTTGCTGCAAGGGGGTAAATAGATATTGCATATGGATATTGCACTACCAGAAAATCTGGGTATTAAGACAGATATCGCTAGTGCTTGAAGATGCGTCGTTATCGTTATCAAATGAGCTGGGATTGAGACATGCACGACCGTTGCCACGCACCCGCACGCTCGGTCACCCAAAGTGTAGTCTCTCTGGAAGGTGATATAGTTGGGAAAAATAGGGTTTAGGGGGGAAGTGAGATGTGTTTCTTGCAAACAGATAACCGCAGGGTTGTGGGTTGCGATTAGATATTCTAGTTCTGTTTTATTGTTGTGGAGGCCTCTGCAGTTCCACTGGAGTATGGTGCACTTACTTCGCATTCCTGAAGACATCATTTGAATTCTTATCACCCCGTGTTCGTGCCTTGTATGCGGATTGCTGAACCTCCCATTAGTTAGTCTGGGAACTGCGATCGTCGTCTGTTGTGTTCTCCGATTCAGAGGGTGTAAGTTTCAAATTCTTTATAATACGCGAGCATCTATTTTTGACGCTCCTACTCCCCAGGAATGGCTTTACCTGGGATAACATGTGCAATAATCCGTCTGTGTCCTGTGTGAATTGTTGGGCGTACTTAAGATAACTGGACGATGTGCTGATACGCTTTATGAACTTTTGGAAGTCGTTGTAATTGAGAATGAAGGGCACTTGGTTTTCTTCGAAAAGATGTTTTGCTCCTGCTACGATTTCCTCAATATCTGCTCTCTTCTTTTGCGCCGTTGGTCCTTCAGCTGTTTCTGTGTGCGCATCAGCGGGTAGGTGTTCCATTGGTACTTCTGCGTTGGCTGTGTCAGCAGTCTGTACTGGGCGTTCCTCAGGGTTGTAATTGTGGTTGTCTAGAATGATCCGTTTTGGAATAGAATGTGTAGGATATGTAGGCTCTTCTGCTCCTGCTTGACATTCAGGAGTTTTGGGATGCGGCCGTTTGAAGAGTGGGTTTGCTCTCTCGCTGTCCTCCTGTTGGCAGTTGGTTTGGTTCGCTGGGGTAATGATTTGGCGATCCGGCCGCTGTCCCGGTGCTTGGTGAGGACCAGTCATGCCTATCTGGCTTGTTATGGGGTCACTTGTTTGTTGTTTTTGGAAATCGTGAGGAGGGGGATTCTCTTTTTGTGTATCTTGATGGGGCCTATTTTCGGAGGGATCGATAGGCACCTCCGGAAGAGGGCTTTCTGTTTGAACTACACTAGGGGGGTCTGTGTCCTTATTGCATGCAGGGCACATATGGTTCTCCAAGAGGACGAAAATTCGGTGATCTCTTCCGTTATAGCTTATCAGAAATGACTCCGGTATGTTTGTACAGCTGGTGTGTTCGATGTGAAGCTGTCGTCGCCAGCTTAAGACGTGACCAAATTCAGCATCCATCGGATTTACCCGGAGGATTGCTATCTGTGACAGGGGTTTTATTGCCAGGTTACTGCTCAAGTACTGCAAAAGTTTGTCATTCGGAATGGTGGGGGATACATTTGACAACACCAACTTATTTGTTGGGTTCCGTAATCTACGCGCGGCGACTGGTTTCCCTCCGAGATAAATCGTTGCCCCTTTGGCAAACAGAAAGTTAGTTACTTCGGTGGAACTTAAGAACATCATTACCCTGTCTTGGCTGATTCTTGATCCGGCCAGAA
Organism: Icerya purchasi; assembly: GCA_039619475.1. Taxonomy (NCBI): domain Eukaryota; kingdom Metazoa; phylum Arthropoda; class Insecta; order Hemiptera; family Monophlebidae; genus Icerya; species Icerya purchasi. The sequence goes on from CM077115.1 coordinate 552,288,671, forward strand.
TATTTGATGCGCTACCTATCTGCTCCTTCAGCGCTACTAAATACTCTCTTATGGTGTGTGGAGCGATGTATGGGAATATGATTCCCTGCTCGTCAGTTATTGGTTGAACATTCGTTATTGGGACTATTCTTTTAGCAGCGAGAAATGGTGTCCTGTTTGTCGATTTTAACTTTTCCGAGAAGGATGATAAGAGCGGCTCTGTTTTGCCGGGCTGAGAAATATCACGCGATATGCCGGGTAGTGCTGGGAATTGGTCGTTATCAATTATCGGCGCGTCGCTTTCGGAAAGATCGAGAGATAACGGGCTGTTCGTATTGTTATCAGTAGTAGATGCAGCTGTACCTGAATTCGGGGCTGACTGCGGCAGTGTGTTAGTGGTGGCGGTCGGTTGTACGTGTTGAGTTAAATTAACAACGTTCGTCTTACCTGCATTGCTGCTGTTAATGATGTTACGGGTAGTTTTTGTCGCACCGGTCGCATTGTCGAAGCGTCGTAGCGGTGGTGATGACGAGGGGCTGGTTGCGTTGAGGCTGCGCGCTGTGCTGCCTTGTGCGCGTGCGGGGGGAAGTTTCTTAGTCGCCGACATGAATCGGCACAAGAACGATAATTACGATAATATACACACTATAAATTATTTAAACGCGATAAACACAGAACTACTTTACATTCAGTTATTCTTTTCTCCATCTTGATATATTTGTAGCGGTGTTTAATAAAATTTATTTTTGTACAAGGTCTACTATATAGGGCGCCGCCAATCCTTCTTCTTCTTCTTCATCCGCCGTCTATCCACGATTGAAAATTTTCTTTTAAAATGGCCGATCGGATGAGTTGTATTGAAGGGCAGTCGAACCAGTTGATAAGATTGTCCATCCATGGATTTTGACGTCTTCCTCTCGATCTCTTCCCATTTATCCAATATGATTTTCAGAATTTCGTATTTGGGGCCTCATGTGATGTGTTCGAGGTACTGCAGCTTCCCTTTCTTGATGTTTTGCATTACTTCAAGGGTCTTTCCGCCGATTATATTACTTATGTTCTTAACTGAACTATTCGGTATTACACCATTGTTTCCAACAACTAGCGGTATTATTTTAACTACACCAATCTTCAATATATGCTTCATCTGTTCTCTAAGTTTTTCACATTAATTTTGTCTTCGAATATTTTATTTATATTTCTGCTATCTAGGACGGGCGATATCTATTAGCGTACTTAATTTCTTCTTTTTATCAATTACTATAATAACCGGCCTATTATAATTCTACTGTTTTATCCGTCAGCACAGTTCTCTCCCAGTATAATTTATGCTTTTTTATCCAAAATTTTTTCCGGTACATATTTGTAATTAGGTTGTTCAGATTTAATTAAGCCGTATTTAACTCCGATTTCTTGGTGGACTATAGATATCGTTATGTCTTTTCATATAAAATCGCGCTGCTAACTGTTCGCATCCGCCTGAAATATGCTTAATTGTTTCACTTTCTTCCCAACATTTTCTACATTTATACGAGATATTAGAATCTTTAATAATAAATTTTCTGTAATTTCTTGTTGTTATGGCTTGATCTAGGATTGCTACTAAAAACCCTTCTGTTTCTGGAAATAATTCGTCACTGATAAATATTTATCTATATTTTAATTCTTGTGGGAATATTCCATGAAGTGCTTTTGTACTCCATGTTTCTTTCAAGTGTCTATTCGGTTGTTAATAAAAGTACGACTATTTAAATTAAGCGGAGTATAGTTCTTATCTGATTGTTTTATTGCAGCATGTAAATCTGATTATCTATAATTGAAATATTCCCTCATTTTCTTTATTTGACTATTTAGTAAATTCTCCAAGTCTATTAATTCTCTTCCTCCTTCATTCCTTCTGATGTACACAGTCTTTCGATAGCCGCTTTCGGATGATGCATCCTTGCTTTTGTTAGGCATTTGCGCGTTATAATATTAATTCTGTCAATATCAGTGTTATTCCATCGTATCACCCCAAAAAAGAGTATGTTAGAACCGGAACTGCATATGTATATCAATAGCTTGAAATAAGGATTTACTTTTTAATTTAATTGTGTGATTTCTTTTTATTAATCTTATCTGATCGGCTAATCGTTGTTCATTAATTTTAAGTTTAAGTTCTTCTTCCTTCTGTAACCTATTTTATCTGTCCCGCCTTTGGTAACACTCATATAGCAACGTAATAATAATTAATTTATGTTCATTGTCCATTTTTTTGCCTTGCTAGACCGGCTTTAGTGGTCTCATGCTCAAGAAACTCCCTGGTTTCTTGACTTCTCTTTTATGCGTCGCTCCAGCATTTCGGCAATATGCCGCCTCCGCTTTGGTCACAGCTTTCTTCCCTCGTCGCTTTTCCGATTCTCTCTTGCGCCATCTCCGTATTGTTCTTTACACTCTCCTCACAGCCAACTTGTATGTGATCCTGATCACATAATGTTCGAATGTTCATCACTTTCATCTGAACAATCTTCCTTGTACTCGTCTATCAAGCAATGTTCCTACTCCCTATTGTGCTGCATTTATTCTTTCCCTTCCTCTCCTTCTGTCATCCAGGCGCTTGACACATTCTTGTTGAATGTTTCACGCCGTATAAAAATCTGATTTTTTCTTTACTCCTATTTCTTGGGCTGATGTCCTCGCTGACGAACCCATAAATGGGAAAAAAATCAAAAAAACTGAGAAACACATTCAACCCTTTCTCGCGTGTTATTTTTTCCGTGTAGTATATTTGTTTGGCTGTCACTTTTTCAGAATGCGCAGAAACCTACCCCGGGCATTTTCTCCTGTTTTTGTTTCTGGCTCCTAGTGGGGTCCCGCCTATTCAGATTCCTACTGTTGGTGGTTCTTATGCTATCACACCTAGAACTAACTCCAGATGGCGACCCCAGACAGCGGCCTATTACATTTATTTCTGGTTTTCTGCGTGTACTGGGAGTAGCATTTTATCCCTGCTGCCAGGTTGGTTTTTGGATTTTTACTTTGTATGCTCTTTTTTTAAGTTGTCCAGCCTGTTAAATTAACGTTTCCAAGTATTTAGTTTGGTGACTTCCCATTTCGCCTAATTCCCAATTCGCCTAATTTCCATTTCGCCTAATTCCCAATTCGCCTAATTTCCATTTCGCCTAAATTTAAGGTTTCGGTTACTCAGGTAATAACAAAAAAGGTCAGCCAAACATACGAATGATTTCGTGTTGGCAACAGCACGTCATTCGAATTTTAAACAGACTAAACGCATCATTTTTTTCTTTCTATTTGATTCCGCTGTTAATCTTTTCTTTTCGAAAAACAACAAAAAAGGTTCATATGAAAATCAGAAGTGAAAAAAGTACCGCTAAAAATGTGTTTAATATAAATGTACGCGAAATGACGACTCCGATTAATATTTTCGAGTTATTCCATTCCAAGTCCAGCGCTGTATATTAGAAGCCCTTTATTTATATTTAGTGTGACATGAAAAATTAAGGAGAAAAAAAGAAAGAAAAATACTCCAGGATAAAGAGTTGTCAATGGATAAACACTTTTATTACAAATTGAAAACAACGCACATTTATGCGAGTTTTATCTAAGTTCCTCGTTAAAAAACAAACAGAGTAATTTTTTTCGTTTTCTTAATTCTTTTTTTGAACAGAAATTTGTTTCTATTATTTTCTTTTTTTTACCTTTTTTTTCCTTTTCCATTTTTAAATTGTCTGTGCTGTTTGTAACTACTGTGGTCATTACAGCACACACAAGGGGAGGTTATTTAGATTTGTTGTGTTAGGCCACTCATTCTAACAAAGACTATAATTCGAGTGATGTTTATTGATTCATTAGAGAGTATGCACTCTATGTTTCCCAGCAAGTCCAGTTGTTTTCGTAATACCTTCATCTTTTGGCAGGTGAGCAGTATATGAGAGACTGTTGGTATGGTCATCTGGTCGCACAGGGGACACATAGCCGGAGGCGGGGTTTTATCGATTATGTGTTTGTGGGAAATAGTGATATGCCCGATTCGCAGTCGGCTGAGGATCTTAAAGTCGTTTCTGGATGTTCCTCAACTGTGGGCTTTATGCTTCTTAAGAATGTTGTAGCAGCTGCCCATTCAGTTCTTCACTGTTTTTCGCACGCTCTTAATAATGTGTATTCAATTGATGTCGGTAGTTCAGCGTCTTCTGGCATTGGCGAGAGCAAGGCAGACCGTGCTGCTATGTCAACCCTCTCGTTGCCAGGCACTCTAGTGTGTCCGGGAACCCATATCAGCGAGGATTTTGTGTCAGCGATAGATCGATATTTATTTGAACCGTGATCCAAGGAGGAATGTGGATTTTCCGACTGGCTGTTGACGACTGTACGGATATAATACCACATCTTCGCAGTTCTATCAGTAATTCTGGTAATGGGTCGTCGGGAAAGTTTGGTTCGAGGTGGTAATGCTCCAACTTTAGGGGAAGGTTTCGTGCGTTGTTGAAGTGGTGGTACATACTTCGCAGTGTGAAGTATTTTCGGAATAAAAGGAGTGGAGGGCACCCGGATAGAACACACATGCTGGTAGATGGAGAGGTTCGATGCACTCCCAGAATAGTTCTCAATGCGGAGTGGTGGACAGGATCGAGGGATTTCAATAAGGATTTATTGGCTGAGGAGTACACCTGGCACCCATAGTGGATTTTTGATAGGATTAGAGATCTATATATATTGAAGAAAAATTTAGGATGGATATTTTTTTTTTTATTTATTAAATAGTATATTTAAGAAAATATGTGTATAAAGGCGCAAGGACTGTGTGTGAAAAAAACAAAAAAAATAGCAAAAACTTAGTATACATTAATGGGATAAACAAAAAAAAACTGAGTGTTATAAGAAAAATGAAATATTGTGTGTAAATAGTCCTATGCAAGTGTACTTATAACTGAAATTGTGGGTAGTAGTTGGGATGATAAACAACATAGTCCCAACTATTACCAAAAGAGAGAAGATTTAAGCATAATCGCTATTAAACATTCTTAAATATTTAATATTAAATTAATTTATTACAATAAGAGATAAGCAGAAAAAACAAATGTACAAGTAATGTAACATTATTTTTAGAGAAAAGTAATATTTGGTGGGATTACGGTTGAATTAGCGTGAGAAATTATAATTCTATATCAATACTTAAATGGCTACATACATTTAACAAAAATAATAAGAATATGATAATAAGAGGAGGAAGATAAGAGGCAGGTAGGAGGCAGATCATTTTCTAATTTAGTTTTAACCAGAAGTATGTAACAGACATATGTGAATTACATTTAGTAATAATAATTTAGTTACATAGTTGAAACTTACGCCTCATAGCAGCCTCAGAAAACTTAAAGAAGAGATGGTGATTTGTGTTATTAATGTGAAAAGTACTAGTTCTAGTAATACCAAATTTAGAACGTAAGTTACACTGAAAGCAGGACAGTCAAAGAGGAAATGGATAACATCATCTGTATTGTTTAGGGAACAGCAGGTGCAGCCTGGGCCACTTGCAAGTCGGAACCGATAGAGGTAGGCACCAAATTTCCCATGCCCAGTGAGCACCTGTGAACTATAGAAGTTGATATTGATTTTTTTTCATTCTTAGTCTGTCTGAGATACTTGGGAGAAAGTAATATGTTTTCCTTCCAGTATGATCAGAATCCCATCGCCTCTGCCATTCAGCTATAAGAGTTTGTAGTATCTGCTTTTTGAACACTGTATAGGAGGGGTTATTGTTACATGATTGGACAAAATTATTATTTATTAGTTTTAAGGAGGAAATCAAATTAAGATCATTGTGAAATCTATACTCACTTGAGATAGTCTTACCTATAATATACAGGTTCATTGGAAATATACCGGTGATAATAACACAAGCAGCAGAAGTGGGTGATGTTCTGTAAAGGGATGCGATGTTAAGGAGAAACTTTCTTTGAAGTTTATTGACTCTAGTCAAGACCTTAGGTGTAACATAAGTGGCAGCTCCATACCCAAACAGGGATTGAATTAAGCCCTCATACAATATACTTCTTTCAGAGTATTGAAGACCCCAACAGTTATGTTGCAGTCGACTGGTCTTGGTGAAAAGAGAATCACATTTGGCTTGTATATACTTCAGGTGAGGTAGAAAAGTAAGTATTACATCTTGAATTCGTCAGGTATTTCAATATGAGAATGGAATTGGTGCAGCTATGTTTTAAGTTGGCGATGTGAGGCTTCCAGGCAAGGCTAGAATCAAAGGTTAGTCCAAGGAATTTGACAGTAGTTTTCTGGAGAAGAGGGAGGTTATTTAGGTTTAAGGATATACCGGGAGAGGTGCGGCGCCCCCTGCAAAAATCAACATATACAGATTTGCTCGCTGAGATAGCTAGGCCATTTTTCCACGACCAGCTCTGTATTTTAGCGATGGTTTTTTGGAGGAATTTTTGAGCAATCGGAGGAAAATTTGATGATATTGAGATGTTAAGATCATCGATTAACAGCCGGGCGGTTATGGGCGGAGAGGCAAAAAGTGTATTTATTTGTTTATTTGTTTTTTCTTTATTGCGTTAAACTTGTCAGCAGCGGACAATCACCCATCAAAAAGAAGGTGTACTTAAAAAGTTAATAAATGAAAATTAAAGTTAATATTAAGCAAAAATTACTTATTAATCTAATAGTATACTTTAATTTTTTTATAAGTCAATAAACTTGTCTCTAATTTTTAAAAAAAGAGGTTATATGTATGTTCGTGGCGTATGTTTTTTTTATGTTTGTTCGGCTTAATTCATATTCATGTGAATCGACCATTTTACTGGTTCAGGCGCCATTTTTCGGAAAATCCAAAAGAAGATAAAGAAAAAAAACCTTCTATTTTACTATTTAAAAAATGTCTTAATTCAATAAATTGCCAAACGATTACGATTTAACATTACAAAAAGGGAAAAAGAAAGAGAATATAAAAAGACGCTATTCAATTAACCAAATATTTTATAATAAGTACATTATGACGTACAAAACAAAAATTTATAGCGCTTAAGCGAAAATAATTTTTTAATGGATGACAATTTCTGTTATTCTCTGTTGCCGAAATCTAATTGAATACCATTTCATTTAAAGCGTAATTTGCAATAAATATTTCAAATATATTATTTACCTGCTCGATTTGTTTTTATAAAGGATGCAACCATTACTACATATATTAGACTGACTCAAAATTTTTGTTTTATTCACAAGCGACAACTTATAATATTCAAGATAGAAGAATAGTTTCCTTCAGAACGGTGATACGCATAAGACCCAAGCCAGAACAAATTGCGACTTCATAGCGTAAAGCAGTCAGTATGCGGTGATTTTCCGCATATTGAGACGAATTTGGCATTTCTTACGTCCTTTAAAGACGCTGTCCGAGCTAGCAAAATAATAAAATTTTGATAACAATTATTAAATTTCTCGGACAGTCTTGGCAGCGGGTAAACGCGGCATTGTTTGTCAAAGACGCTTTCGCGGTTAAAAAATCGAGGGATCCCCCGCTGCGCTAGGGTAATCTTTTTTTCTGCCTACCAAACGTGACCGTGTTGCCAAGTTGATTTTTTCAAATTATTATTATTATTATTATTTTTTTATGGGTCATTCCATTTTTAGGCGAAATGGTACCAGACCTTTAGTTTATTGCATAAATACTATTTTAGATTGCATCTTTATCCGGGCTATTTAAAGTGAGGAGTTGTTGTTATCCCACTTCTACCTTCCTCGTTTGTCGTAATTTTTGAAGTTACTACTATGCGGTTGATATATATACCTCTATACGTTAAAATTAAACATTTAGCTTCATTTCGTAACAATATTTGCTAATTTTCTTATTTCCATACGGAAATAGGTTATTCAGGTTTCCTTCAGATATTCCGTATAATACTACTTATCTTCATTAATATCTATTTTCTGTTAATAACGTTGAAGATAGAGCATTCCCCCCGGATGGTGGGGGGTGGGGGAGAGAAAAAACCTTTTTTGGCACATTTCAATATTAGTTCGTTACTTATGATCTTATTATCTTATCAACTACTCAACCAGCGGGATTTATGAATACACTACATTTATATCAGATTAAGACGAGCACCAGAGAGAAGAAAGAAATTTTTTTTACCCCCAAATAGATAAAACAAATCGGATAAACACGTGCGTATAAGAGCGCGATAAAGGAAAGTGAAATTCTTGATAAGGTGTAACGAATATTGCGTAATTAGCTTTTCATAATGTTGTGCACAGCGCGGCACTGATGAAAGCCAATTGCTATCTTCTTTTTTTTGGGATGATTTGTTTTTACTTTCTGCGCCCAATGTTCAATTTTAAACATATGACACTGGAACAGTGACTTGAATCCTGAGTGAACTCCTCTCAACTCCTAGAAATATTGTGTTTTTAAAAACGCGTTCCTCCGCTGATTAACATTTGCAAGGACAAATCGTCATACGTATTATAAACAGGCGCAGTAAATGAATAAATTATATGGTAGAAAATTTTTTATACGAACGCGGGGATACCTGCGCGACCTTTATTGATACGAACGGCAGAAGAATGGAAAATCGCCGGCGAACGGACAAGAATGTTTATCGGAAGTATTAAAACCGATATCAAGACGAAAGGGAACAATGCGAAGATTTCTCAAGTGCATCCTCGTCCGATTAATACTTTCTTTATATTCCGATTGGGGAATTTTTTTCCTTATTATTTTCTTTTATTTTTACCGATTACTAATAATATTCGTTACTATTTACCGATGCTTTTTATTAGGTTAAACTTGTGTTGTTCACCGTTAGGGCGTAAAAATCAAAAAATATTCTCGGTATTTCTTTTAATATTTTTTTTTTTTCTTTTTGAAAAAATGTGCTGTACGTTGTTTCAAAAAAACCGAAAATAAGCCCAGAACTGCTGCCATTCGCGATACTTTCGGTGCTTCAGCTATTTAGTTTCGCGCCCCATTTCTGCTCCTCAGCTACACATAGAAAACTAGATCTTAATCATGCGACATCATAAAAAAGGGAGAAAATCTTGGTCGTATTGAGGAAGAAAGAAGATAAGAGAATGCGATTTTTCAGTTGTAGTTTAATGAGATTCTTAACTGTTCGTTAAAACAGATGAAAGATATATATATAGTATGAGTAAAATACTATATTTTTTCCTTCTTCTGGGCCTGTCAATAATGTAGTTTACCCAACAACAAAGGTGAGAAAAAAAAAGAAAAAAGAAAATTGCATATACATATATTAATTACAACGTAATTCTCAGACTACCTCCCATTAGAAAAAATGTCGCAATTTTATGTAACGTGTGTTATATTTTACAGGATTTCTGTGATTATGTTATTACATTCATATGTACCGATTTAGAATTACGTTGTAAATTTTGATCATTTTATACAAAGTATAGAAGAGAAAGAGGCAGAAATGTAAGCAGGAGAAGTCAAGAGGCCAAAATGGCTAAATTTTATATATATATCAAGTTTTTTAAAATCCGTTCACAATTCGCAAAGATATGGTTAAACAATTGAAAAACGCATTTTTTCAGATTAGAGGCTGAAATTTGAGCCTCAGGACTCAAAACTTTCAGGATCGTAGTTTTTCGGCGAGGCAAACAAATTTCAGCCAAATCGCCGGGGAAGAGGTCGATTTTACATAAATACTTATCCGCTATATCAGCGTCTTTCTTTTCCTTTATGTCAGTGTATTTTTCGATTGCCGGCCATCTGACTTTAGAACTTCACTGGAACATTCTTAGCGTACACGCTCGTGCGAGATATCTTTTGTACGAATAGAATGTTCGGTTTTTAATTATTGTACTAGATTGGTTGGCATTTAAAAGGTTGCCGAATATACTTTTGTAGAGAGGAAAGTTCCTACAGGTATGAAACGAAAAATAATACCTCAGTGTGTTCACCACATCCGGTAGCACCGATTAAAAAAGCTAGAGAATTAATGAAAAATGCAACGACTTATCCTTGGAATTAAGAGATAGGCTGGGCAATAGAAAAACTACAACGAGTATCTAAAACACAAACAATAAGTGGTGATCAGTAGGAACATGTTACGAGAAGCGGAGAATAAAGATATTTTTACGGCAACCGAAAGATTGCATGTGTCTACTTAAAAGGTTAGCCAGCTTGCGTAGCTGATTCGTTAATTGTGTTTCGCGTGGTCCGAATGACCTGGTTCGATTCGCGCTACCGCCCATTGACACTCAAAAAAAAAAAAAAAACTTATACTAGATTATGATGTTTATAGTTGACGCGCTGGGGGCAAAAAAAAAAAAAAACGTAAAAGGTGGGAAAATGATCTAAAATCTTTCAAAAAAAATTGTGCAAGAAGTCTAAAAAATCAGATGAGGGTCCTTATTCGTCTGCTACTTTCCTCCGGTTTTCATTTTCCGATTTCCACATTCTACAATAATGCACTTGTGTGCCACGCGATGGTTGATTTATTAAGTGTTCATCTTTTTTTTTTTTTTTTTTGTGTGTTGAACGGTCTGCTTTATACTTCAATTTACTGAGACTCGATCTAGCTACTCCGTATCGCGCCTCTTATGTATCACGGCATTCCGGCTATTTGTTCTTTCTGATCAACGTTTCTGCGTAAAGCTAAGGTCAAAAAAAGACAAACAAGTTAAGAGGGAACCGATAAATAACGGAAAAGAAAAGGTCCAAATTGTATTATTAACGATTATTTAAATTAAAGAGTTTGAACGCTCGACAATAACACTGGGGTCTGCAACGAAATCCTCCTTTAAATAAAAATATGATGAATACGAGGAGTGTTTAACGTGCTGAATCCAGATTTGCTTTCCATTTCTTGCTATCACGTATATATTTATTTAAAATGTGTTTTTTTTTTTTTAATATCTCGAAATTATATACATATTTTGTCTGTCGTTTTTGCATTAACGATGCTTTATTCAGTTCAGATCGTATTCGTACACACAAAACGCACTGATAGAAAGAGAGAGAACGATATCAGCTGACGGGGTTCTAACACTTCAGTCAATCGAGTATTTCCTCATTATATACAGACTTAACAAAAGCTCGTTTTCTTACGCAATCTGTTTTGAACGACCTTGTTCGCAATTTAGGACTCTCAAAATCTAAGGCTCAACTTCTCGGATCAAGATTACAACAATGGAATTTGTTAGATAAAAATACGAAGGTCTCATACTTTCGTAACAGCCAAGAAGAATTTTATGAGTTACTTCATCAAAGAGGATGATTTGGTATTTTGTAATGATGCTAAAGAACTTCTACAAGAAATGGGTTTTCCCGAAGGATCGGAAGAATGGCGACCTTTTATTGATTCGTCCAAAAATTAGTTTAAAAGCTGTATTACTTTTCAATGGCAATAAATATCCTTCAATTCCCCCCTCGCATATGCAATGAACATGAAAGAAAATTACGGAAATATGAAGTTGTTATTGGAACAAATTCAATATTCACAGTACATGTGGAACATCTGCGCTGTGATCTAACAGTTGTAGCAATGTTAACTGTAAATTGCAATGAGGATATACTAAATTTTGTTGTTTTTTATGCGAGTGAGATGTAAGCACTACGTAGTGAAAAATTGGCCAAAAAGAGCGTGTTTGATGCCTGGAGTAGTAAAGAATGTAAAAGAAAAACCTATAATTTAAAGTGAAAACAATTTTTTACCGCCACTCCATGTACAGTTGGGTCTCATGAAAAATTTTGTAAAAGCCATGAACAGAGATAGTGGTGAAGGCTTTCAATACCTCGAAACCAAATTGAAAAAATGAGAATCTTTGTAGGTCCCCAAATACCGAGAGCTTATGAAGGACTCAAATTTTATAAGTACGTTGAATAAAACTGAAAAAAGAGGCATCATAATTTTCTTGGAAACAAAAAAAAAAAAAAAATGAAAACTACCAGGAAATCATGCAAGAACTTCTTTCTGCATCTGAAATGCAACATGTCCTTTAAAATTCATTTTTTAGACTCTCACTTAGATTTCTTCCCCGCAAATCTTGGAGCAGTATGAACATGGTGAAAGGTTTCACATCAAGACATATTGCACATAGAGAGACGCTACAACGAGAAATGGTTAGAAGCAATGCTTGCTAATTTTTGTTGGTCGATTCGTCACAAAACTCCAATAGAAAATATGAGAAGAAAGAAAACTACATACAAAGTGAAATAGTACTATTAACAGCGAGTAATTCGATTATCTATAATGGCTTTTGATATTTTGTAACAAATTTGATGTAATATCGTCTCAGTTATAAAATATATAATTTAAATTCGAAGGAAAAAAAAAAAGTTTTATTGAAAAATTCCATTAAAAAATTGTATACGTAATTTGTAATTTTTTTTTTTTACTATATTCTATTGAGAAATATCAAATTTGTGATAATTATTATGCATAAAAATCAGAAGGAGAGAGTTTTTTTTTTTTTTTTTGCAGACCAGTGTAATTAGTGTTTAAACATTATCGTTACTGCTTTTTTTCTTAAATTTTTTCCAGAGTTTCATTTAATACCTGCGACGACGAAGACGGGAAATGGTGACATATAATTAGAAATAGCTTCTTCGCATTTCTATCGTGAATGCGGTAAAAAAAAGACGATGTAACAGTCAAGTTCAAAAAAAAAAAGGCTAGTAAGAAAGTAGCGACAAGGTGAGGACGTATTTGTAACAAATTTACGTATATATATATATATATATATATATATTTGAATAATTCCTAGTAAAGGCTAACGACGCGTAGAGAAATGTTGCATCTTTTGTGTCAGGCCATTAGAGAGTGAGTTGTTGAAAGAGTGAGAAGAGTCGCTACAATACGTACGAGCCGTGCGAAGTCGGCTCTATGAAGGTGTTCGAAGAGGGATGCCTAAGATGAAAATAATAACATAAAGTCGTACGAAATTCGGATATGTCGTCGCGTTACACCCTGAGCAGTCAGTCAGTCGAGCGACTAAAATCGGAGACAGACGGAACCGAAGTGGTGCAAGATGCAGCCCCGCTGACAGCCACTCGGAATTATTATTATCATCGACCGAAACCAATTTACTCGTCTAGTAGTTGTCTTGGCAAAGTTCACACACAGTCGACACTTCAAAGTTTTAAATACAAGTTCGACTGGCGGCCGATAATTCCCCACGAATTCTCCCTCTCGTCAACCTGTCACAGCCTCAATCGCTTTTTCGTATCGGTCTCTTGGTGTCATTTTTCAGACCTTTGCGGCAAACTGCAGCGCCTTCCACGCTTTTTAATTGAGCTTTTCCGCTTCTATTTTTCCGTTTCATTTGCATTATCATATCTAAGCTTTGATCGTGACCGCGATGTAGCCAACTACACATCTGGTTCCTGCGACATTATCATCGAGCTTTTTTATCGTGTTTTATTCTTGACACGTGTTCGCATTCGTCTTCTCTTGGCAAGTGCTCGCGGAAGTACGGAAATCGCTAAATAGGGAGAAAAAAAGTGCTGCTGCTAATATACGGTTTTGCGCGGAAAAATAAATAAAACCTTAAGCTGGTCAATCTACGTCAGCGCTTGATTTTCATTCGAAAACCCAAACAATAAAAGACACAGAAAGGAAGAAAGGCAACATTGACATGATATTTTCAGGTTGTAGAGCAACTTTTGAATAATAATAAACAATATTGGGGTGGAAGAAAAAAAAAAAAAACTTTAAAAAGGAGTGATGGGGTAATATTAAAAAGGGAATTAGATGAGAAATATAGGAACAGAATAATCGCTATTTTTAGTTGATTTCTTTTTTTTTTTTAAATAAAAGAAATTTATAAGATGGCGCCAAAAATATTTGATTTCGAGATGCGTGTTATTAATGTGTGTGTACATATGCGGTAATTTAACAAGCTCTAATGTCACACGAAAAACGTGTTTCACACATTTAGCAGCATCATCATGTGAAACACGTTTATAAGCCTAAAGTCAACCTCGTGATGCGGTGTGTAGCATAATTTTTGCGTTTTGTAAAGTGGGGCGATCACCGTGATGTGTGTGTAACACCCTTGATTTATGTTTAATGATGTGATGATTATTTATATTATCTAAAAGTGGTTTTTAACGACACGGTTTTAGCTTCAAAGGTTCCGCGAGTTATTTTCATAAATCCATTTTATATCATTAATATGAAGAGCGCCAGTGTTTTTTAACGCACTGCTTAGGGACAATCAGTTTGTGATGGTGAGAAGGATGGGACAGATAGAGTCCCGTAGTATAGCTAATTTTCCACAGCTCTTCCTAGTACCTCACTGATTCACATGCGTGATGATGATGTGGCAATGAGGGAAACGACAAATCTGACTGAATAAAACATTTTATTCGATTATAAATAATCGGTAGTTTTTTGTTTTTTTTTAATATTACGTTATTGAATTCAAATCCTGGTAACACATACTTTTGATAACATTTAACTAAATATACCTTTCTTTGAAATATCACAAAGCTCACAATCTCGGACCCCGAATTAAATTTTAGAAATATATGAGGAATCAAATTTCGAAATATGCCGTTCAAAATTACCAATAAGTTTCAACCGATAAAAGTGTGTAAATAAGTAATTAGTAAATTTCAATTATTTGGAAAATTCAAATAGCGTAAAGTCTCGTAAAACTTTATAAAATGAAAGAGGAACTATCATGAGATTGAGAAAAATAAAAATCAAATTTTCTTTTGAACACAGAATTGTGAAAGGAATATATCACTGTTGCAATTTATCTGTCCACACTATGGATAATGGCACTTTTGCATTTCATACAGATATATATGTGTAGTCATCCGTTTGAGCCTAAAAAAACGCTCTTCTCCAATTTCCCCCGAGCAGCATCCTTTTGGTGTAAGTGATTCAGGAGCAGGGAATTTGCAAGGTTTCTCGGATCAAAGATTTTACTTGATTTTTAGTTTTCGGTTCGGAGAATCTCCTGAATTGCTGGGGCTTGACCAATTCTCTTCAGCAAGGTCTTTTGTAAAATCAAAACGTCTTTTTATAGAATTTCCTCCTCGAAAACTCAAGAACAGTATGTATGAATTAGCATGAATTAGCCCCCCTGTTAAGTGGACGATTCTGTAGAAAATAGTGAGAGGTCATCTCTCTGAGGGATTTTCTTTGACTCGAATACGTTCCATTTTTTTCTAATCAACCGAATCAACCTTCGTTTTATTGTAAAACAATATCACTTAGTCTGTCAAATCTCTTTACAGTGGTACATATACAAGGTTGATGCATCTGCTCTTTACTGGAACAAAAGATACAAGAGTGATTTTGTCGTTGAAACCAAATAATGTTGAACCCGCTGGCCTTCGTGGATTGGACAAAAATTCCAAAGGTATCTGAGGTATTTGTTTTTGCGAAGCGTTCCCACATATATGTCAGCCCATTTTTCAATAGCTCCAGACACAGCTCAATTGAAGAGAAATAATTGCTCTGACCTGAACCATGTATACGGACCGTGTGAGCCTATAAAAAAGACATTGCGAAGGTTTCGGCATGGCGTTCTGCTGTTCTTCAGTCAATGTGTATTTCATCGGCGGAACCCTTTTGAAATAATCATCAAAGTGGATTATGTAACTTACAGAATAATAGAAAACGAAGAATTAAAACACATGAATATTACAAAAATATTAGTTTGACAGAGGACAAAGTCTCAGCAGAGACTCCAATTTTGTAGTGGTCGGAAAGGGGACAGAGTCTCGCAGAATCCTCCTTAGAGTGGAGGGGAGTAGAAAAGAGTATGCAAACAAGAAACTTAACTTCAATTACCTTACATTCCTCTTCCAGAGACAAGAGACTACCGGTCATTGCAGCCCAATCGCATCAGCGAGATCCTAAGGGTTCGGAGGAATCTCTCAGACTCTGTCCATACGCAGAGGGTTCATCATCCGCTAAATCTGCGGGGCAACTATTGCGAAAGATTAGAAGCATCGTGTCTATAGTCGAGAGAGGAGATTTCTAATAACTGAAGTAAATTGCGAGTAAATATTATATATAGGAGTGCAATGTTTCGAGAAATGCAATTAGAATGTAAGTACATTTACGAGGAGCGATAAATAGAAGTGTGATGTGCGAGCAAATTGCAATTACGATGAGATATCAAGTGGAACAATGTGCATTTATCGTGTAAACATACGTTATAAATGCGATCTCGACACTTGTGATAGCATCGTAGTAATTTTTGGGCATTATTTTTCGACTTGTTTCATTTCGAGAATCGAAAAGTCATTTGGAAAAATCGTTTTTATCGTTTTCATCGCGTTCGTACTTGGCAATTAAGCAGTGCTTGCTTGCGCTCGCATCGAAATTGCATTTATATAAAAATTACGACCGAATACCGAATTTATTCCCCTTTATTCGACAACGGCCTTTTTTTTCCCTTTTTTTTCCCCCTTTTTTTTGGCTTTTTCTCGCAATCCGGTTTAGGCTTCTGTCTTTTTTACTTCTTTTACATCTCTACACAATAGTAGTCGACTATGAAGAAAGCCGGCGAAACTTCTTTGATTTTGCGGAAGAGAATAAAACGATTAGGTGCCGCGGTCGACGGAGTAACAGCGAAGCGAGCTTCAGCTTGGCCGCTCTTTATCAAATTTTCCACACAGCTAAAATAATCATTTTAATCTTTCCTTTTGCCTTTTGAATGTTCGTTTATTTCTTTTCATCTATGTAATATATACGAATTTTTCTTCTGACCCTCTGCCCTTTCTTCTTTAAAATCCCCCGGCGGCCCACTTGGCCGTTCTTCGTTCTATTACAAATCGCATTTTCCAACCGGCAAATATAATCCCTCCGCAGATAAGAGTTCGATTTGATTCGATTCTTCGGCAGAGACAGCGGCGCCGCCATCTTGCGTATTCACACACTGACAATGAATGCCGCTGTTTCCGTGCTTTAATGACGAAGAATCGAGAACAGAGAGAAAGGCACAGGAACATTTTCGCGCCGAATTCTATTACTACTAGAACGTGCTTTTGTTTTTTAGGTGTCGTTTACATTTCGCCCAACGGTCGCCTCGATAAGGGAAAGGAAAGATTTTTTACTCTCGGACAAATTCCGAGAGCGGCCTAAATCTTTTTTCAGCGTACCTTCGTTTTTCGACCGGTGTGACCGCTCTGCTTATTAACCTCTGTCAAGGCTCGCTTGTCATTTCGAAGTATTAAAAACGGCCGAATTCGTAAAATCACCGGCGAAGAAGAGATTATCGAATCTAGAGCAAAGCGATACCGCGTGGTTTTATAAAATCTCGGTTGCTGATGTGCCCTCACAGCTGTATCCCCTGGAGGTTATTATTGCTATTTGTAGATTGCGCATGGGGCGTAATTTCTTTCAATTCAAGGAAATTTCCCTTTTTCTCTTTTTCTTGTAGATTTCAACGGAATTTACTGAAAACCATCTAGTATAGTGTTCTGAGTACTATGTACCGTAAATAGAATACAATTTTGGAACTTTTATCTTTGAAACGCTGGCGTAACTAGAATTTCTTTCCGGAGCGGGTCCTGTTTGTGTGTTGCAGTTAAGATTAATAGTAAAAATACGAATCATTTTTTTTTTTTTTTTTTTTTTTTTTTTTAATATTTACTATGGGTTTGTCAGCGAGGACATTAGCCCAAGAAATGGGAATAGAGAAAAAATCAGATTTTTATGCGGCGTGAAACATTCAGCAAGAATGTATCAAGCGCCTGGATGACAGAAGGAGAAGGAAGGGAAAGAATAAATGCAGCACAATAGGGAGTAGGAACATTGTTTGATAAGAGGGAGGAGTAAAAGAGGAAGATTGTTCAGATGAAAGTGATGAACATTCGAACATTATGTGATCAGGATCACATACATGTTGACTGTTAGGAGGATGTAAAGGACAATACGGAGATGCCGCGAGAGAGAATCGGAAAAGCGACAAGGGAAGCCAGCTGTGCCCAAAGCGGAGGCGGCATATTGCCGAGATGCTGGAGCGACGCATGTCAAGAAACCAGGAACAGAAAGGAAGAGAAGGCTGGATGGACAAGTAAAAGAAATCCGGGTTTGAGAATGAGGAGTAGTAGGAGTTAAACCATAATTGGTTGTGCGCTGCAGAGGACAGAAGATTAATATTGACGGATGGAAAAGTAGTAAGGAACCTGCCGGAAGAAGAAGCTCGCCGAGCTAATAAGTCAACTGACTCATTTCCTTCTATTCCGGAATGGCTAGGGATCCAAAGGAAATTAACCTGGATTGCACAAAAAATAGAGAGGTCATGGATCAAGGAACGTATAAAAAGGATTACATAATCAGTAGAGTGGGAAGGCAGAGGAGATGCAACAGCCTGTAGCACGCGTTGAGAGTCTGATAGAATAAGGAAATTATGAGAGACCTTCGAAGATCTGATGAAGAAAAGTGCATGGAGGATAGCAATAGACTCGGCACAGAAAGTTGAACAGAAGGAAGGAAGTTTAAAGGACTCAGAGTGATTTAATGAAGGACAAAGAAAGGCTGCACCAACTCCACTTGGGCTCTTGGAACCGTCCGTGTAGATTGTAACGTGGTTAGAATAGTGGGAGTTTAAGGTATGTAAAAATTCCGATCTAACGGCGTGATGCAGAAGGGGTGTAGGGGGAGCAGAAGAGTAAAAGCAATTAATTGGATGAAGAAAGGAGGAAAAGTTAAAAGAAAAATATGGGATCTTATCGTAAGTGTGAATGTATGGTAAAAATTGAAGGAGTCGAGTAGAAATAAGAGACAGAATTGGTGTTTTATTAGCACTAAATCGCCAATCCTGTAGAATGAGGGAATAAGAAGGAATAAGTGAGGAAGAGGAGATAGGAAGACGTTTAATAAGGAAGCGGTAGCCCAAATAGGAACGCCGAATAAAGAGTGGAGAAATGTGGGTTTCCGCTTGAATAGCAGGGATAGGAGAAGATTTCTGAGCTCCAAGACAGAGGCGGAGGCAAGTATTTTGGACGCGATCGAGCTTGGAGAGCAAAGACCTGGAAGAGTTACCATAAATAAAACAGCAATAATCTAGAATAGAACGGATACAGGATTTGTAGAACATGAGCAAAATGCACGGATCACCTCCCCAGTTCGTATGTGAAAGGGACTTAATAAGGTTGAGCCTTTTTAGTGATGACACGTATATATAGTTAATATGCTTGTGGAACGAAAGACGGCTATCCAAAAATACTCCTAAGTAACGGAAATGGTTAGCCAGGGGGATCGGATTACTATTTAAGGAAAGACTAACTAAGTAGGGGTCAAAAGGACGAAGAGTAAAGACAACAGCAGAGGATTTCGTTGGAGAGATAGACAGATGAATATTAGATAAAGCGCTTTCCAAAATCGTTAAGTAATGTTGCAGCTGGGAATTAGCGGTGGGGTGGAGTAAATGAGGATGTCGTCAGCAAAAAAAAGGGAAGAGGAGATTGTTGACAGAGAAGCAGTTTTTATAAGGTAAATGTTAAAAAGGCTTGGACTTAGACAAGAGCCCTGCGGCAGTCCACGAAAGACCAGTCTAGAAATAGGTTCGAGCGGAGAAGAGAGAAAGATAGTCCTAGATTGGAAAAGGCTAATGACAAGAGCAGAGAAGAAGGGTGGAATATTCAAGGAGAGCATGGAATCGAATAGGGTGGGAAGGTGGACATTATCAAAGGCAGCAGAGACATCGACGAAGGAAGCAATGAGGAATTTTTTGTTGATAAAAGGTAAATACACATCTGACAAGAAAGTACTGATACAATCGGGAGGGCCGCGTCCAGGGCGAAATCCAAACATATTATTTGGCAATACTTTATTGTGCTCAAGCCACCAAATTATCCGTCTATTAATTATACTTTCAAACAGCTTTCTGGCACAGGGAGCAAGTGAGATTGGTCGAAGAGAGGAGGAGTTAGGTTTTGGGATCGGGACAACAATGAAAATATTCCAAACAGAAGGAGTAGAACCAGATGAGAGAAATGAATTGAATAAATTTAAGAGGAAACGAAGAGCGGAATCAGAGAGACTTTTTAGAACGAGAAAGGGAATTCCGTCTTTACCAGGAGAAGAATTAGAAGAATTACGTAAGGCAGCTTCCAATTCAGTGTAGGTAAAAGGAGTGAGTAGGGAATGAGAGGAGGTGAGGGGAACCGGGATGCGACAGGATTCTTGGAAGCTAGGAGCGTAACAAGGAGCTAAGGAATTCATAAATGGAATTAATTTGTCCGGAGACAGGATATGATTTGAAAGATGTTGAGCTGAAGAAGATTTGAAAGTCTTCGCCATTTTCCAAATGTGAGTAAGAGGAGTGGAACGGGAGAAAGCCGAGCAGAAATTTCTCCATGAGTTCTTTTTTGCCGTTTTAAGAGTATACCTAGCTTTGGCATTGGCACTTTTGTGAGCGAGAAAATTGGAGAGATTAGGACAGGAACGGACGAATCATAGGGTGGTAATTTTGAAGCTACTAGATGTCTGCCGTTGTGTACTATTGTGTTTTATTTGTGAACAAGTGTAATATCACGCAATCTTTTTTTTAAGTCACGTTAATCCAAGATCATTCCTTTGCTTAGGGGACATCCATTAATTACGTGAGCTCAAAATGGAAAGGGGGTGTCTAGCAAAATCTCATCAAATTTCATTTAAACCCGGGGGAGGGGGTGAATTTCTCACGTCAACTTTTAAAGAATCACATTAGTATGTAGATAATAAAAAAAAAAATGATTAAATTTTTCTTTTATACTTTTTTTGTATTATGTCCAATTTTGCCCGCTGCAAAAAATCTTATAGCCCTTAAAAGCTTTTATTTTGGGAATAAAAAAAAAAAAAGTAAACGAAAAAAACTTTCAGAGTTTTTTTGAAAAAAACTGGTATAGTACATGAATGTGTTCATAGAGTAAGTGAAAAATTAGGGGGAAGGTGATGTTGTCTGTTTTTACTTTTAATTTTATTACATTTTGTATTATTTCTCTCCTTTACGAAAATAAATTTAGTCCTTTAACAACTATAGCATAAATCTCACTTGCGGGGGAGGGGTTCCACCAAATCACGCTAAATCTCCCCTAGCGGGTGGGGGGTCCAAATTAAAGAAGAACAGCTCATGTAATTTTCGGATGTCCCTTTATTAGCGAATCACACCTTTTACTTTTCTCCTTTTCCCTCTATCGTTAAAGCAGTTGTCTGTGATGCTAATCGCATTTTCTTTGAGTGTTCTTCTCTTTATTTACTCCTCCTAAAGTTAAGGCTTCTCCTGCTTTTTATTGTGCTTCCTATTATATCCTGTCCTTTCCTTCTCAATCTCTGTTGTCCCACTCATTGGTTCCTTTATTTCAGCTATTTCCGATCGAATTAAGTTTTAATTAGTTGACTTTTCTTTCTATCGTTTCTGGGTAGAAGTGACTGATCGATGAGCCCAAAAAAACGAAAAAAAAAAAAAAAGTTATCGGATGTAGAAAACATTTGTTTAATTGTATAGTCTTGTTTCGTATATATTAGAACATATTTAATGTTAATCTGCAAATTTAAGAAATAGTCGATTTCTTTTAAACGAATTCCGGGGTTTTTTGATGCGATATTATATTAATTAAATTATTAAAAACAAAGACAATTCAAATACAGGAAGAATTATTAAAAATGCCGAATTTGCAGCGTACGAACGCGTAAATAACAATCATAGAAGCCGAAAAATATAATAATTATCATTTTATACCTTTATAATAACGACGGACTCTTAAAACGTCGAAGCTAGTCGGTGTATTTTAATGATTTTTTATGTGTTTTAAAGTTAATGGCATATTACTGTGATTTATAATTAAAGTTTTTTTATAATAATATACATAAAATATCTACCTACTACTGAACTACGAGATGCAAACATTCGTTTCTACATAAATTCTATCGAATATAGTATGCGACGAAAATGATAGCGCACTATCGTTATATTTTCTATTTTTCTACAGATCACATTATAGGAAATGTCTGTGCCGCCGACACATACTTTGACATAAAAGCGAATTCTGCGATAAGACAATAGTCTTGGCCATGTAGAGCAGTTAAGTCAGCATCAAGATAACTAGAACGGTTAAATATGGTATATGTGTAATTCAAAAAGGTATTTTTTATTATTTTATGTTAGGGAGCGCGGGATTCAAACCTCCAGGACCCTCCCTTTGGTTACGCCATTGGTTTGAAGGTATATTTTTCTACCCTACAACCATAAAATTTTGCACACAGTTCTTTATGGGTTTATCCGACGCCTCCTGTTTGAGATCTTCTGGAGATGTTTATGAGTTACTGTACTCTAATAGTGATACATTTATCTTTACTGGGTACTGTTCTTACGGTGGAAGCAGTGGTAACCTATTAGCTTCCGCTAGGCACAGAAGGGGAAACTTATATTTACATAGCATTTTGTTAATGTACTCCACATTGTTGGGGAACGCAGATTTGAAGAGGTAAACAATTTTGTTTTCTACTGACTACATTAATAAACTACGATAACTATGCAACGAGCGACTGTATTTTAGGGGTAATAGTGTCCTCGTTAATGAACACAAACTAGATGACGGTGAAGTACGATGTGCTCCCAGAATAATACGAAGAGCGGAGTTTTGTATGGCATCGAGTATTTTTAATATGATTTATATAACATTTTATTGTCAAAGTTCTTTTTGGCAACTTATTAAAATTTTGAGAAATCTTTTAATTTTAAGCTTGCCAATATATAAATAGTACCAGCATATAAAATAAATAACTGATTTATATTAATCCCCTTCTTATAATTTAAACTGTTATTGTTGTTAAGTTTATTAAATTTACTTTTAATATGATTAAAGTAGTTATAGAATTTTAATTTTCTATCTATTATTTTACACCTTAGTATTTAATCTGTCTTACACTTTTAATATTCAATCCATCATCATCATTAGTACAGTCCTGCGACTGGTCCATCGCCATGATAATAGACTTCCGATATTCCCCCGGTCTCTTCTGCAGTTCTTTTTAACTCAGTATAGTTATTTAACACGGTGTCTGTTACAAACGTGTGTTTCCTGGTCTTTCACGGGTTCGTTTCGTTTTCTTCGGATTTTACCTTCAAGGATATATCTCGAAATAGTCCACCATGCCGAATGCATGGCCAATCCAAGTTAGACGTGTTTTCCTTATCCGTTTTATTCACGACCTTTTCTCTTCGATTTGCCGAAGCACCTGTGTTCATTTTTAATTTTTTTTTATCCGCTCCGCTTTTTCCTGCAAGCCGACCAACCTGTCGAACGCTTGCAACTTATTAATATTCCTTTTGTTTAACGTCTAGGTTTCAGCTCCATAAAGGGGGCTACATGTACATCTTCAGTATCCTTTTTAATGAAATGCGGTATTAATCCAATCCGATAATTCATTTCGGTGTCACAATACAGATCTTCCGTTATAATCTGGCCAAGGTATTTAAACTTCTGTATCAACTTTTAGCATGGAACATGCTTTAGCCGTGACCTAACTAGCAGAAAACGTCACACTAAAGTAGAACGCGAGGGCGTTACGCGGGCGGTAAGTAACAATACGGCCGTTTCTCTTCTAGTTATCTGAAGTCAGTCGTGTTCGAACCGCGCTCTCATGATGACCGTCTGTCACAATGGTGGTGATTGTCGTTCATCGGCACGTCTAGATATAAATGTACTGTGCATTATTATAATGGTGCATCTAAAAAAAAAAAAAAAAAAGATGTAAAACTGTTGTCAAATGAATGAAAGAAATGTGATTACGTAGAAGAGTAATGAAAAATAGGGCTTTGATGAAATGTACGAAATAACGAAAACGGGATAACTTTTGATGAATGAAATAAATCACATTGAAATTACGCGAATTTATGGAGAAAGCATGGAAATTGCGCGAATCTCTCGAAAAAACAACTTCCAACGAAAGTTGTCTTATCGCTTTACAGTTTTATATATTTACATATTCAGTTAGTCACACCGTGCTCCGATGATGTTTACCTGTCCTGGTCCTCATTGTCCTCTAGCGACGAGTGCAGGCTATTCTTAAGCCGTGCCGGTTCTAAGGATTTTTCGTTACTCACACTCAACGTCCAGAGTTTGAGAGTACATAAGGAAGATTTGATTAGTGATTTTTCGTTGCCTGAAACCACAATATCATGGCGTTAACCGAAACTTGACTTGATAACGACGACGAGGTTGGACTGAGAGGACATCGACGCGTTACTCAGTTTGAACGTGAAAATGTGCCAGTTAGGGGAGTCGCCATGTTCAAATATTTTCAACTCTGCATATTCTGATGAAATTTAGCAAACAATCGTTGGCTATTGATAGAATTAATGCGGTCGTCAGCGAGCAATGTGGGAATATTTGCGCTATCAAAATAACATTGTAAACGGTCAATGTGTTCTACTTGTGACTATTTACACCTCACCGGGCACTTTGATTGACGATATCAAACATTTCTTCGAGTTAAATTTATTGACATACACACCCGAAGTAGTAGAAATTGTTAATGTAATCAAGAAGAGAGAATACAACACAATCGCTGAAATTACATCAGAGGATATTAACGTCAATTTCAAGAAACCTGAAAATCGGCGATTATTTCAGTTCATGGAAGAAATCTTTAGATTACAACTCAAAACGAATCCAGCTCTACCAGTTCTACTTTTAATCTTCGCTCGTCACATCGACACAGAACTGATTCTAAAAATTACATAGAAGTTACTTCAGCTATCATAAACAACCCATATTGTCCATTACTTCTAAGGATCACGTGACACAAGAATAAAAATTTCTTAAAATAAAATCGTTAACATTATTATTATTTTCGTTGGAATTCAAGACGTTCATCATTATTGCATCTTCAGTTTTAATATTATATCGTACGGAAACAGTTGGAAGTATCAGAGTTGATATTAACAGATAGCAACGGCTAATGTTCCAAGTTTCTTGGAATTTTAGCTGTAGACTCTAAACAGTGAGCATTGGGGAAGGTCGTCTCCAACAGTGAGGCGCCCATCGCTGATTATTTTTCTCATCTTTTTTTTTGTATTTGTCTCTGGTGTGCTTTCTTTATTTTCTTTAAACGCTGTATCGCATATCAAAGCATCCTGCGAGTATCACACACCTGGTCATCCGCGAATTGTATTGTTTTCGATTTTTCTTTTCCTACGTTTATTCCATAGTTTGTTTTTTTTTTTTTTTTTTTTTGCTTCATTAACTCTTAGTTCTAAATACACGTTAAAAAGTATTTGGCGACAGCAAACGACCTTTTCTTACTGCTTTATTTATATTTTTGCTAGATCTGATAAATCATCGTTACTTTTAATTACCGCCAGATTGTATACATATAAGTTTCAGTATACCGTTGAAGATATCTCCTATTTCTTCCAACAATGGAAAAAGCTTATTCCAATTATCAAATGGTTTACAATAAGCGATAAAGCAAACGGAAACATCACGACGACTCATCATTCGCTCTCTCCGATATTCCGTAATACGCCAATTGCATCCCGTGTTTTGTGTTTACGGAATCCAAATTGAGATTTATTTAAATGTGTGGTTCCGATCGCTTTTTTTGAATTATTTTTTGCAATATTATTTTGTGAAGCGTGTGGAATTTATTGCTCTAAAGTCTTCACATTTATTTATTGGCCGGTGATTTTTTAGGGATTATTATTGTTATTCTGGCCATTTACGTTGAGACGCGGTATATTTTTGAAATTAATTCGAAAAGCTCATCTTGTAATTTTTTCCTACTGTTTTTCCCTATTAATTCTGTAGGGATATTATTAATATTCGATCCGAATTGATTTAAATTGAATAGGGCTAATTGTTAAATACTGTATAATTTGATTTTTCTACGTAGTCCAAAAGCTTTTCTATTACTTTATATACATGAATTACCTTTATTTTTCTTAAAAAGTCTAATGTGTTTTATCAACGATGATCCTTATCGCTATATCGTTTACTGTACGTTATCATTTTTACTTGTGCAGGTAAAATGATGTTATAAATCCTCGAGAAACCAAGTCCCCAAACACAGATTCTTGTAATATTCTTGTGACTATAGGGCATTTTTTATAATAGTTTATCATTTTTTAATATGATGATGTTCGGTTATAATACCGGTTTAATATATTTTTAATAAATTATTGTCCAATCCAAAGTCCTCGAGTAATTGCAGCAATTTATTCCACCCGATGTCATCAAACGCCTTAGTAGTAGTAACGTCATTTAAAATAGATCTTTTTATTTATTTAATTTCCTCGTCTCGGTTTACAATATGTCGCCTTTTCCGCCGGCATATTGCCCGAGTGCGGAAATATGAAAACGAATCTTGAAAATGAACCGTGCACCACCGGGGGAGGGGTTATTCGACTATCGGAAAGTCGCGATGACAACAAGTATCATCCTTTAAGGATGCCGGGAAATTCGGATTTATCCGTCCGGCAATCTCTCGGCGATGGCGAAATAAAAACATAATAAACGAGGTCCGACGTGCTGGACGCCTAGCTGGGGCGGGTCGATATTTTCGCGCCTAAGTGATAAAAAGATTTAAAATGGAGAGGAAAATGCAGTCAGACGAGAGAACGGTGTAGACGACGCGGCGCGTAAACGATATACAGTTGTTGACAGCGAATTCGAATTATGGAGACAATGAAACCAATTTACGTGCGGATTCTTTAAGCGACAACGACACCTCGTTCCGTACAAGTTGAAGTTGTTCACTTTGAACACCGATACACACCATCGTCAGACATCAGAACTTAGCCCAAGCTCCCGCCGTTTCTCTCAGCCACCATTGTTTAATTATCGATCCATCCGTCTCTTTCTATCGCACTGACACATTTTCTTTGCGCTGTCTGTCACCGAATGCGATCATCTGAAATAATAATTTAACCCTTGCTTGTCATCCTAACCTCTGAACTATTGCACACCGTTCACTCATTATATCATGCACAGCGTCACACTTTACCGTCCACATCCTGCTGTCTCTACTCAAACTAGCTCGCGCTCCTTTGGGTTAAATCTCTCTAAGCATGTTTCGCTCGTGTCGAAAATTAGACTTTATCAAATATTCGAAACGAATAAACTGTCTGTTCTTCGCCTTGTTCGTTTTTTTAACACTTTTTATTTTTTTTTAAGTATACCATCTGACCAGATACTGTCAAAGTTAATTTGCAAATATTTAAACTTTCCAGATTTTTATTGATGCTAGAAAGTATAAAATAAATTTCTAACCTAGATCATTTGTTGATCGCTAATCGCTAATCGCTGCAGTCAATTTTTATGGAACATTTGATTTAAAAAATACTACAAGCGTAATACTCGTACATATAGACGTATTATGAACGCCAAACTTTACGCATATGGTGATGACATCATTGCTCTGGTAATTGAACACCAAGACGTAGAAATAGCAGAAAGGCTGCTTCAGAAAGACTTTTGAATATGGTTTGCAGATGGGGGTACACGATAAAAAATTATTAATAAATGCCAAAAAATCAAAAGTGATGCACGTAAGAACACCGAGTAGATTTAGAAAGTTCGTGCCTAAAATAGTTTTGCACAAGGTAGATTGCCTTCATGGATCGGAAGTATGCCGTTGTGAGCCCCGTTAGAAACGGCTGATAATTTCAAATACCCGGGAATAACATTCGCCATAAGGCGTTAACTTGGAGAGTTCACATAGATAACATTGCTATGAAAATTAGGTAATGCCGGCGTTATACAAATTAAAACAAGTTATGAATTACAAAACTACGAGACTGCATTTTGACACTCATTAATAATGACTAGGATTAGATACGGAATCGAAATTTGGGGGAAGGCAAAAAAAAAAAACGGAATTAAGGAAAAAATTAGTAGGCTACAGGAAAGATGTTTAAAAATAATTTTGTTACCGAATTGGAGAAGTGCGAATTTTGTAACGAATTCTACTTCGGGTGGGACAATAATAAAGAAATGTCGCCAAAAATGTTTTTTTATTACAGTAAACTTTTAAGGTGTAAAACAGAAAAAATAAGATTACCGACAAGGGAAAACGTGTATGGGACTAGGAACTATGACAATTTGTGTTACATAAGACCTAAAGGGATTAATAATAAAATTGATAATGTTGAAGAGTAAGTTATGAGTCATTTATTAGATAACTTACCGAAGGAATCAAGAGACGAATGCAATTTGAATCATATGGAAAGACAGAATAAAAATATGGTTGATTGCGTGGTGCAAGGAATGAGAAATGGTTAGTCGTAGGAAAGGAACAGCGATAAGACGGGTAATTGATACAAAAAATAAATAATTATAAATGATGTAATAAAAAAAATAATATATATATATAAAACCTAATGTTTGGTGCTCATGTTCTAGCTGCATTACTTATGGCTTATGTGAAAATATTGTGGTACGATGTGCGATGGGTATAAATGTTGTGAATTAAAATTAGATATATAAGACGAATATGATGTATTAGATTTAAGATGTATATGATGAATAAACGATATAATTATGTTGGGAACCCACAGACGGGCAATTGCCTTGTGAGACCCGCAAATTATTTAAAAAAAAAAAAAAAAAAAAAAGATATTAAATTGTGATTAAGACATTCTTTCTCTGTCACGCTCTAATCATTATAGACTTTGGACTGACATGTATCCATCTTTATTCTCAAATCGCTTTTCACAGTACCGTCTTATTCAACCGGTTCCTAGTTTCCTGCCTTGGTTTCAATCTATTCCTACCTGTTGTCGTTCCACTGTTGTTTCCTTAATTAAACTTAGAATCAATCATTCTCTACTCCCCTCTTCTCGCTTTCGATTCGCTTTGTCCCCTTCTCCTTTCTGCACTCTTCACGCTTTTAAGCCTTCTTGTGTTTATGACTCAAATCACATCCTATTCGAATGTTCTACACTCTCTAACGAACGCTCCTTTCTTTACGCCCAACTTCTAGTTCTGTTTCTTCCTACTCCCTTTAACGATACCTATATTCTTTCCTTCCCATTGCCTTCAGTTATTCCATTGCTGCTGTCCTTTGTCTTTTCCATTTCTGACCGCTTGGCTATTTAGTTATAACTCTTAATTTTTCATGTTGTTGGGTCAAGGCCGCTGGCGCGCCCAGGGTAGGAAAAAAAAAAAAAGTGATTATCATTGTTGGCGGTGCAGCTAGGCTGTTTATGAAGGTTCGACGATTCTTAAAAATACTTGTAACATCATTTTTAAATACGTAGTTGTTGCAAATAAAAATGTAGTTTATATAACTGCGTACATTAGTACCCCCCCCCCCCCGTATGTTCTTGTAAGTTTACGTGGTGGTCTGAAAACGAATAAAATTAATAGAATGATTAAACGAGCATAGTACACGCATTGATGTAGGATTGTACGAGGTGTGTTCAAAAAGGACCGAACTTTTAAAATTGCGTCCGAACCGCGGAAAATTTGAATTGGCGCGTCATGCTACACCTAGCGGGATTCTTTCGAAGCAAAATGAGACGCTTGTCATACTACGGTAGTTTGATCAGCTAGCGAATAGAGAGCGATCAAGTGGACATGCGCAGTCAGCGCTCTGTGAAAAGTAGTGAGAAAAAAGAAATGAAAGAGTTTGTGGAACAACGTTGGAACATTAAATTTTGCTTCAACATTGGCAAATCTTTTTTTGAATTCATCAAGCCCATAAGGAATAAGCCGTACGCAATGTTACACGCGTGGTTTACGCGTTTCAGATCATTGACCGACAAAAATGCAAGATCAGGACGATCCTCGACCGCGACAAATGATGTGAACACACTGATGTCGTTTGATCCACGATTCGTGAAAATCGTCGTTTAACTGTGCAAGAGGTTCCAGAAGAAGTTGGGATCAGCTTATTGAATCGTGTCACGAAATTTAGACAGAAGAACTTGACATTCATCGCGTCTCAGCAAGAATCGTGCCACGATTACTGCTCACAAGCGAGCAAAAATAAAACCGTGTCAAAGTTGGCCAAGAATTGCTTCGTCGTGTTAACAGCGACGAAAATTTTCTGAAAACAATATCATCACAGGTGACGAAATTTACGGATATGACATTAAAGCGAAGATACAATCGTCATAATGGGTTGGTCAACACATTCGCCACGGAGTCCGAAGAAAGCACGCATGGGTGGCTCAAACATGAAGTCCATGTTGATTGTTTTCTTTGACTACCGCGGAAAGTTGTTCGTCAAAGATGATTTGTACCTCGCAAGGTCGGGCAGTTAACAAGGAGTTCTACGCGAAAGTTTTAAGGCGATTACGGGAAGATGTGCGAGACGGAAGAGGTCTGAGAACTCAAGAACTGCGGATTTTGTACCGTGATAACGCACCAAGTCACTCGTCTCTGCTTGTTAGCTAATTTTTGGCCAATAACGGAACAGCCCCGTTCTTGTCTATCTTCTCTTCTCTCCAGATACAGCTCCAGCAGACTTTTTCCTATTTCTGAAACTAAAATACACCCGGAAAGGACATCGCTTTCAAAGTGTAGAAGAAATTCAAGAGAAATCGCAGACACAGCTACGAGAAATCACACCAAACGAGTTCCGACGAGGAGCACAATGGAAAAAACGATGGGATCGGTACATAGAGCAAGAAAGAGGGGGAGTGTACTTTGAAGGAGACAAACGTGTGTAAAATTGTAAACAATAAAGATTTTATGACGAAAGTTCGGTCCTTTTTTGAACAGATCTCGTATAGACATACACACTTGGGATTGATTGCGGTTCAATCTCAATGATAAGCGATTACAATCAGTTCTAAACGTTGTCTTGCCGGTTACCTACAGAATATTGCGATGAACGTTAAATCTGTTTAACAAGAATGTACACAAATACCTCTAGGTACAGCGGTCAGAATCCAATCATGTTCTTATAATCCCTTATATATACATTGCATAAATGTATCAGTTAAAAGCGCCTTCATGTTTTACCTGTACGAATAAACATATCCTTCCGCAAGGTGATACCTTACTGATTATTTATTATTGTTACTATTGTTTTTATACAAGACCAAATAGGTGTGATTTTTTTCTTCTAATCTATTAGTTGTGTTTAAGATTATTATTATAATGTTTCGTACCTCTTCATTGTAAGTTTGCCATTCCGATAATGAACGGAATCACTTTTAAAATGTTCTTCATCAAGTTCCTATTCGTTAATGCATTGCTTTTTTCAGCCTTTTTCAAATTGCATCGTAATAATCAGTCATGCAATATTTTCTTTGCTCCTTTTTTCCATTCTTTTCCTTTTTCTTTTATAATTAAACCGGATTCATTATTGGCGCGTTTCGAATTTATTTGTATTTCAGTACTCTGTAATGTGGTAAAGAAGCATTCGTACATGATATAATACAACTTTATTGACCTACTACAAAAGATTTAAATGTAATTTGCCATTATTCCATTCCATAAATATTCTCGTCCAACTGTGACAGGGCACTAGATGGTTTCTTGTTCAGATTTACATGTTCTATATTTCGAAATTTTTGTTCCTTTCTTCTCATCGTTCTTTTATCTTTGTAATAATTGGTTGATGTTGTTTTATCCAGCTTCCTCCGGATCACCTTTTTTATCTTTATTTTGTATGTTCCTATTTCGATTCGTTCACTAATTTACAAAAAGGTCCATACATGTCCCTAATTATTTCCATGAATCTCAGTGTGGCTTGGAATCAGTTTAAAGTTCATTCTGTACACATCATACGTGTACAAACCGTTTAATGTTCACTCCTTATGATATTAAAAACGCTTCTTCCTCTAATCCCATATCGGATTATCGAATGTTGCCAATATGTTGAGCGCGTCAGAGTCCCACTATAGTCAGCCCCCATTAATTATTTTGTATAAATTTATGAATTTTTTTGTATTATTCAATCAACATATTTCTTTTGGCTACATCTCCTACGTTTGTCCCAGACTCTTCTTCTTCCCTGCATTATCAATCGCACTACGTTATATTTTTTTCATTATTTAACCTAAGTATTATTATAATTTTTCTCGTTATTTCCTCTTGTAATCTGTTATCACCTTTTATAATCTGTCCTAAACAATTCAATTAATTCACGGTCTGTAATATTAAAAAAAAAATAAATAAATAAATAAGTTTACAAAATTTCAGCGTATATTCTCTGCATCCCGTTAAGCTGCACCAAAGATGTTTTTAGCTACGTCTTTCGATTTGCCCCTTAGTTTGAATTAGGATGAAATTGTATGCAGCTTTTTTGTCGCGTTTAAATTTGTCTTCTTCTGGAAAAGTGTTTTTTTTCTTTTTTTCGTTGTTGTTGTAATGGGGCATTATCGCTGACTTTCTTCGACTATCAGGAGGGGGATGATAGTTGTGTTTATCCAATTTCGTTTCGTGAATCGTTCGTTTCTAACATCATCGAGATGTTTAGAAAATAAGACGAAATTACAGTTAATTCGTCGGATTCGAATTATTTTTCATTCGCTGTACAAAAAAATATTGACTATGATAAATTTCGTGTAAGTTTGTTGTTGATTTTTTTTTTGTTAATGAACCGATGATGTGTCGCATTAAAACTGCAAGAGTTGAAAAGAGGTGAGAAAATATTAAATGAAGAAAGAAATTAAAACGAAAATGAAAATAGGCGATAAGATGAAGCCGAGGACGGTTCGGAGCTTGTTCATTAATATTCAGTCAGCCGGTCGAGGTGATTATCGAAAGTGCTGCTACGTCACCGGCGTTGCCTCTTATCAGACATACTCTGTACACATTTTCCAGTGCATTTGTCGCACGATTTAATCAGAGAGTCTAGCAGATGAGGCTGTTGACAGTTTTTATCTGCCGCTTTTGGAACAACTGTTATTATGATGAACGACTTTCGCGCCTCTTTCAGAAGAGTTGCTGCTGGCATTTTTTAGGTAAACACCACACTTCATTAGCTGACATTCGCTTTTGCGAGCTGATCGGTTTTTTTTTCTCTTTTCCAAAGACGACGACACGAGCTTGAACAGTTTAAAGCTCGCAGCGCGGTGAGTAAGTTAATCTGCAGTGTAGAGCAAGCGGTTGTTAAGGAGAGGCGATTTGATAAATGGAAAGAAAATAGCGCAAAGAGAAAGAAGAAAAAATTGGGATTTGTCGCGAGGAAAGGTCCGAATTTTATGAATTAAACAGTTCGTAAACTGGCTTGACTATCCTCAACAATAATCTCAATACGTTCAATTCATACATGGTTTGCCAGACTTCATTCTAAACTCGCAGATTATTCGTTGTATTCACGAAACCAGAGTTAAAAATATGAAGCATTTTACGTGCATATACAAATATAATGTTCTGAATTTAAAAGTCGCAACTATATAGAAAACTATTTTTCGCGTAGTTCTATCGGTGTGTAAATTGTGAATTATTCCATCGCGGAATCCTCTGCCTGTTTTTAATTTCCTATTTATACCACAGCGGTAAATAAGGCCTTTTAAAACTTATCATCACGATAAAGGTACCCATTCGGAAGGTTGCACATGACGAACACCATGTATATACGTCGGCATCTGGCTGATTAACTGGAAAAAACATTAATTTCCATATTTGTGTTGATTAATTTCATTATTTTTCCATCCTCTGAGTGTTTTTCCTTGAATTTTACAGGATGGTAGAGATCTTTTTCAGGATAGTTAATTCTTAATAGTAAATAAATTTATACGGTTAAATTTGGACCCCGTTTAATATAATGAATTTAAACAAAATACAAATGTCGCAGAAGAGTATATAAACAGTATAAGAGGGAAAGATCTTAAGAGATATTAATTGTTTAAAAAAAAAAAAAAAAAACGAACATCGGTCATGTTCATATTTATTACAACTAAACGGCAAATGGTCTATGCCAACCAAGAAGTTTGGTATGCGATGATTATTTCATTGTACACTGTCACATTGGTCTGAAAAATTCAAAACTATTCGAGAATAACCGATACGTAGCTGAGAAATGGAAATCGCATATTAACGAACGAGTCAATTCAGGACAGATTCCAGAATGGAATAATACCAAGGTATAGAGGGAAACCCTAACTGCGCCATATGGTAGTATTTGCCTTGGTTTTGACTATTCATAAGATTAATCCAGTCTGCCCTACGATCAGCTTTAACCTTAGAATAAAAGTCTGACGAAGGAATAAACGGCGATAATTCACCCTCCAAGGCGGCATTCTTCGCTGCAGCATCGACAGCCTGAGCACTCAGCAGAAATTTACTTGTGTACCCTTATCGAGCAAATGAACACATCTGTATTTGATTTCATAAATATAAGAACGGGGCATTTGTAATTAAAATTACTATTATTCAACGTCATCAATGAACTTAAACTGTCCGTACATATTAAATACTTTTGTCCTGTAATACATGTATATAGAGTCCCTAATGCTTTATCTATAGCCAGCAGCTGGTCCGTGAAACGGACGACATAGGCGGCAGCTTAAATGTATCTTAGCTAACTCATCGATAGGAACGGCATCTGTGTCCTTCAGTTTATTAAAGTAACGAAATTAATTAATTACCTCTAAATACTGATTGCACATTTGCTGTAATAGCTTTGGCAGCTAAAACAGCACTTTGGAGATGCTATGCTAGATATATACACAGGGTATTCTGAAACTAATTCGGAAAATTTGTTTTACACTACTATAAAGCTCGTCAAAATGAACAAAAAAGTCCTGAAGGAAAAATCATTTGGGCGAACAATTAATTAGTTATAATTAATTTAATTATTTAATTTAAATG
This sequence comes from Icerya purchasi, assembly GCA_039619475.1. Classification (NCBI taxonomy): domain Eukaryota; kingdom Metazoa; phylum Arthropoda; class Insecta; order Hemiptera; family Monophlebidae; genus Icerya; species Icerya purchasi. The sequence goes on from CM077115.1 coordinate 552,323,352, forward strand.
AAGAAATATTTTTTTTTTGAAATTAGTATTTTGTAAAATAAAAAGAAAATAAATATTGAAAAGTGTGATTAATGGCCTAGAGCAAGTACTCAATATGTTGACCATTCTGTTGCACCACTAATTCAGCTCTTCGTGTAACGTTATTTACAGCCCGTTGCAGAAGTTCTGGTGTTCGTCAGATGTCGTCAAACGCTGCGGCGATCCGCTGAATGCAGTCGTTTTGTGTGTTGGTGCTGAATACAGTCATTTCGTGTGTTGGTGCTGAATGCAGTCGTTTCGTGTGTTGGTTGGTGTAAGATAAACCACCTTTTCCTTAATATTATATCGGAAGACCTTGCTGGCTATTCAATCGGTCCGAGGCGGCCTATCCACCTTCCGGGCAGACTTCATCCAAATGCCTCCTTACAACCCTATTGTGGCGTGCCGATGCTCCACCGTGTTGAAACAGCATATCTCAGTTTGCAGACAAGTGAACACTGAGGCTATGCCGTGATAAAATGCATATACCGCTGATTTGAAAAAATGCGACGATTTTGCTTAGTTGACTGTACACACTTACGACTTAATTTAGTACATATTTCACTTCTTTTCAATATTTATTTTATTTTTATTTCAAAACATATTGAATCTTAAAGAAATATATATTTATTTTTTTCATTACAATGAACTAATTAAATTAATTATAACTAATTAATTGTTCGCCCAAATGATTTTCCCTTAGACTCTTTGTTCATTTTGAGGAGCTTTATAGCGTAAAACAAACTTCCTGAATTAGTTTCAGAACACCACCCTGTATATATGTCGTCGCGTTTGGCCTAGTGACTAGAGCGCTTGACTTCCGATCCGGAGGTCTCGGGTTCGATACCGGGCGACGACAAAAATTATACGGCGCTAGTTTCGTACACAGCAGTTTAGACACATTTGGACACTGCATTTGTATATCGATAAATCAAGCGGCTATAGTCAGTTCCGAATGCATAGTCGTGTGTATTAGCGTCGTATAGAAATATTCAGCCGGCGAGCTACTCAACGTGAGTAAAGGTCAGTCGTCTTGGTTCGCCTCGCCCACTGATAAGCTTTCTATCATTGGTCGGCAGCACGGAAGCCAGGTTGCGCTCCTGCTTACGTGCTTATCTATTGCGCTGCTATCCTATCCTCTAATTCTCCTCCGAATTAGAAGATAATCTCATACTCGGAACTTCGAGTGAGCTAGATGATGATATATATATATACATATATATAAGAAAACAAAAAAAATCGATAAATTTTTCCTCCATGCTGCCTTATAAGATCTAATCGGGTTTATATTCTAATTATAATTACTATTTTCACGTATAGTTTTCGGTTAATTCTTTTGTGCAATATTTTGTAACAGCTTCGATATAATTAAAAAAAAAAAAAAAAATTAATTTAGCGTTTAATTCAGTTCTTAGATCAATTCTGTGGCATCCTGAGTAAATTTAAAAATCTACGCCCGGTGACAGTGGGGTAGCCACAGAGATATTTTTTTCTTCAGAGCGAGGTGCTATCTAAGTATTGCAGGTAAGATTCTCGATAGTTAACTAAAGTTGGACAAAAAAAAAACATAAAAGATTATTAGTAAAAATATGAGTATAAAGTAGCGGGGGTTAATTTTAAACGTAAGCCATGTGTATATTGTGTTTTATTTGTGGGCGCGTGTAAGATCATGTAATCTTTTTAAATGACCGAAAAAATCTGCGTTTCTTTGGCTTATCATTGAAAAGAATTTTTATACGCATATTTCGAAAAATGGGCGTGGTCATTTGTTCGTTTTTCGTTGACTCCTAGGAATTAACGAGTATGTATTAAAACCTATTTTTAATGTTCATGTACAAATTTAAGTAATTAGGAAATTTCTTTCAAACGAATTCTGAGAGATTTCCGATATGTGGATATTATATATTAAATAAGTTGTTAAAAGCAAAAACAATTAAAAAATGAGAAATTATTAAAAATAGCGAATCTGCAACACATGAAAGTAACCATCATAAAATAACGACTGATTGTAAATACGATGTATACCGAAAACATTCACCGCTACATAAATACATTCTTTCGTATATTGCGAGAAAAATTGCCACAATCCCGCTCTAAACTGTTGACCGGACAATAATCTAAAATGTATCCTTTGGAGATGTCATTTCGTTGCCAAAGTATCCCTCGGAATTGTTGTAAAGTAAAATGATATTTTTACAAGTTTATGATTGTATATATTTTAAAGTAATTATAGGGTGATGTTTTTAAGAGTCAAGTTTTTCAGTCTGGCAGAGCACTGGTGTTGGTATTGGCGTCCAAACGTCGTCATCTGTCAAAGTGAAAAGTTTTCACTATACTCTGCCATTTCATCATCATGGAAAGACTTATAAATAAGCAACGATTGCGAGATATGGTTGAAATTTATTATCAAAAACCAGTACTCTGTGAAAAATGTGCATTGACCTGGTGAATCAACAATTCGTGCTGTTATCACGAAATTTCGCACCAAATTTACTTTGTTGGACATTAAACCGTCGACTACTCGCATGCGTACAGTGTGCGTACCGAAGAGAATGTTACAGTCGTAGCGCGTCCGGTGTGTTAATGAGGATCGTGAAATGTCAATTCGTCGCCGTTCTCAGCAATTGGGCATGTGTTACTCTCAACTATATGGAAAATTTCACAGAGCACTGGTTTTTGATAATAAATTCCAACAATTTGCGCAATCGTTGCTTATTTATAAGTCTTTCCATGATGAAATGGCAGAGAGTATACTGAAAACTTTTCACTTTGACAGATGACGACGTTTGGACGCCAATACCAACACCAGTGCTGCCAGACTGAAAAACTTGACTCTTAAAAACATCACCCGATATTATTGGTTTTTTTAAACCGTATAAGTGTAATTCAGAAAATTAATTTACCAGTTAAAAATTATGATAAAAATAATTCGGAAAGCAAATGTTCTTATTTTCACAACGCTGTTCGTGGTACGTAAGTTTCGGAAGTAGCTGATTATTTTTCTATTAGGTATTTTCTTCCGATGTTCATCAAATACTGTTATTAGAATATTTAATTAAGTACGAATAATTCTTATTAAATTTTTTTTAGGTCTTATCTTTTATAATATTATTTTATATTTGTTAAATTTAAACGTGTTTAAAATTAATCAGTTCATAAAAGTTACATATTTTTCTACATAAATTTACTTGATGCAATCATAATTGGAATTTAACAGCGCTAAAATTTAAAAATTTGGAATACTTTGGAAATGAACCGAATACGAAGGCAGGCTGCCGTTCCTCATATAATGATAATTCACAGGGATACTTTGGCAACGTATTTACGAAGGGTACATTTTACATACTTCTGCTGCTGATGGCAGGGGTATGTGTCATCATTTTTTATTTTATTTATTTTTTTCTCTTGTAGACTTTCTCGATTATTAAGACTATAGCATACTTTGACTTAAAAGCGGATTTTGCGATGAGACAAACGTCACAGTTTCGGATAAAGGAATTAAGTCAACATCGAAATAACTGCAATATATGAGAACAAAAAATAGCCAAGGACAGTACTATTTGCCGACTGTGTGGGACCGGTAATATTCGCGAAAAGTATCATTTTATCTTATAGGGGAAGCGGGGTCTAGACTATTAAGGCCCTCCTCCCCCTTTGGTTACGCCACAGTTTGCGGTAGCAATCGGTATTAAGATTTGTCTAGTTTGAAAGTACATTCGCAACAGTTTGTGTTCGTTTCTTATTTGAATTGCGATTTTTTATTCCGCACCCGTCGCTTCTTATTAATTTCATTTTACTAGCGCATGTAGAGATTTTGCGAATTTTATAATTCAAATTTCTTACTTACCTGTTGCGATGCGCCCAACCTTTCTGATTCACACCGAAAACGTTTTTTCTATGGGTGCACATATGTTCGTAATGCGTGCCAGAATTGGGGACCGTAATTCGATAAAGTAAAATTGTCCATATTTCTTCAGATAGCTTTTAGGGGAGCGAATGTAATGCAAGTAAACCGTTCAGCATCTGAAGAAACATTAAACGAGTATTGATTTTTCGAGATATTCCATCTTCCCCGAGTTCTTTTAGTATTTGTTTCAAGTTGAAATAGAGTCGAAAAATGTGGTCATATTTTTTTCCACGGAAATGTTTGAATTTTATTTAATTTTTTTCCCCGTACTTTATCAAAACAAATATATATCAAAAACCGACCTTTTAGACTTACTTTTTGTTAGCTCTCATAGAATTACTCGCTTTTTTTGACTTTTCCATTTCCTTCTTTTTCGTTCTCAAAAGTTACGCTACCGAATTATTTGCTTGATTCTCGCACGTCACAGGTTACCCCGTGTTCGAATTTGCCATCAATTTCGGAACCGATAGAACGCCAACGGCGCTACTCGTACACTTCATTGAATTTAGTCGCTTTTTCTTCCGCTTTGTGTAAACTTTGATCATAATTAATAACACAGAAGTATAATAGGAAACGTATTCGGCTAACTCGTTTGTTCTCGTCGCAATGCACACTGCCTTTCTAGATTAAGGGAAAATGGTGAAATCGCTACTAGCATCGGAAATTACACCTCGACGACGAAGACGGAGACGAAGATGAAGAATGACATTTCACACTCCTTCTCCGATGACTTATTTGTCTCCAAACCACAAAGATAATTCGTTCGACTTTATCATGCATACGTGTTACACATTTCGTCAATTCTCTCCCGAATCATCCGCGCTGGTATTTGTTCGGTAATCAAGCGGCATCTTCCGGTTTAATAACATGATGTCTCGTTAACTACGGTTCGCAACGGCCGATGAATCAGAACCCCATCATTATTGAGAGGGTTGCAGTCGCATTTTTCGAATACCCTTTTTTTTTTTTTTTTTTTTTTTTACTATTCTTAAGCCGTAATAAACGTAAACGACAAAGAGATTTTTTTTTTTTGCTATCCATTTTGTTAAAACCTGTCTTTAAATTTCCATCTGTTGTATTTTATTATCGGACTGATTTTTTTTCTTTCTCTCGATAATAATATTTTTTGTTTTTCTCTCTTGTTTTTAAAATCTAAAGGTTTAACTAGAAATTCAATACCGGCATGGAGACTGGCATTTTTGTTTCGATAGTTAAGAGTGTATATTTATTATCACGTATAATTTTTAGTCAATGTAGCGTTCGAAATGAAATTTATATATACATTCAAAGTCTACTTAGTTGATAATTATAATTTAAGCACAATGTAATATAATTTATTCAGCCCCATGGAATTCATTAAAACGATTGGTCGGCGAAAATATGAGAATATAAATGATAAAAGGATATGCGCGCAAAGCTATTTCTCTTTGTGACGTATAATTAAAAGAAAAAGAAGATAATGTCGGATTATTGAAATTAAAATAAAAAGGCAAGCAGGGGAATAAAAAAAAGGTTTAAAATGTAAATAAACAAAAAAAAAACAACAAAACAGCAGGAATGCATTAATTCGCAAAATAAATAAAATTCGCCCGATATGTTTTAGAGTCACATACCGGATAATTGTTGTCGGATATTTTTTTTTTTTTTTTTCATTTTGTACATTAATACATTTCCGCTATTTTTAGTGTTTATTTATGTTTAATATTAGCGCGAAATGGACTACTGTGTTTTTATTCGTGTTAACTTAAAAAAGCTTGATCTTAGAGAGTCATGAAATTATTAGGTTCACCAATAAGCGTGTACTCAGACTCGTAGCTAGAGGAGAGATATGAAAGTGATTAAAAAAAATTCTTCTTCCCTGAAACTAGTAAATATTTCATAGACAAGTTAGCATTACACTTTGCGAAGGCCACATAACTTCCTAATTATGCTAATTAGCACTGTTGTTGCTTCAGACCCCAGTGGGTGGGGACTTGTAAATATTATTGCGAATTCAAAATGTAATTTTTTTGAAAACTAAAGAACTAACTGATCAGTTCTTCATTAATGGTTATGAAATGGAACTTGGCAAACAAATAAGAATTTAAATACAGTCTATTAGAAACCCGCTGCTCAACAAACTTCTTAATGTCTCAGCGCTACCGTTAGCTTGATAATCCGATCACTTATTTGTGTCAGAAAAAAAACAGCTTTAATATGAATGCCTCCCGGCGGCAGCAGCTTCCTGTGTAACAGATCATTTCAAGTTAAAATCGGTAAAAACAGGATACATCAAAGTTCTGAACTAGAAACTCAGTGCAGCCCCTTATTTATATTTCTCCTATAAATAGCATGCGGGGAATTGGACGGAAGCGGCACTCATGGCTCAGAAATCTGCGTCAATGGAATGGAATTGAAAACGCGTAGACCATTTTCGACCGGCGAACTACGTGGACAAATGGGATAGTGATCGCCAACGCGCTATGTAGCGTACAGCACCCGAAGATGAAGAGGATAAATAGCATGGCTAACAACATTTATCCATCCGGCTTTCCACTGATAATCTTGACACATATCTGTATTCCGTAAGCTTCTACATATCGTTCAGTGTGCTATTCAGAATGTCATGGACAAGCTGCACGGTACGATAGCAAAAAACCTATATATTGATTTGTTCAGGGCACATCAAACTACTTCAAACATCTCTTTAAAATGCAACAATTTTTTCCTTTTATTTATTTTTTTTTTTTTTTCCGGTTAAGCGTGACATTTTTCTAAGTGTTTCATGTTTGATTTAGAAATCTCCCCTAGCGTTTCCAAACGGTTGATTAAGAGTCAAATCCGTTTCTGCATTTAAAATTAGTCGCAAAACTTTTTAGAAAGCAAAAATTCCTTATTCCGTTTAAAATAAGTTATAGGATGTGTCAGACTTATTTCTCGGTCAGCAAATTTGCTTTAAAATCCCTTAATTCAGATCATTATTTATATTTTTTTCTATGGTAACGGATTTTTACATTATACCTGTCTGCCACCTTGCGCAGATGCGTTCTATTGAGGTCTATCCTTTTCCGTCTTACCTAAGAAAAAATATATTACAGTACTGTATTCAATGTCATTTTATCCAATTCATACACCTCTCTCTTTCTGTAGTCCCAGTGTTATCCCTTACTAAGCATGATTAAAAAACTGTTTATTAACTGGGAGTGCTCTATGATAATTAAAGAAAGAGTTATATGTACAGTTCGTTCAGTGTTCTTGAATAAATAATATTTTCTTTTCTTTTAAACTGTTATAACAAAAGTTACACTTATAAATAAATTGTTCAATGCTTTCTTCAATAATTTTACTCGACGGAACTTTACCGTTTACTACGAAATGCAAACGTGGACACTACTTCAATTCTGCATGCATGGTAAAATCGTTAACAGTGCTCAAGCTGATCAAATGATAGAGCATAAAATATCACTATTTCTTAAAGTGAATAGTTCTCCAGGTATTTAAGTGAATTTCCCTGCTTAAAGTGATTTTAAAATTAAAAAGATGGTATTTTGAATGAACAATGAATTATTCGAATCAGAAAAAAAAATAATAGAACTACACTAGGACATTAATATTTTCGATTATCCAGGCAATGGCGAACCATCAAGTACACTATCATATCTACACGCTAGGTTAGTACACAGCAGACACACAGGGGATTGCATTTGTAGCGCGATAAATCAAACATTTACAATCAGTTCCGAATGTGTAGAGTCGAGGATCAGATATGGAATTCAGGCATACGGCGAGAAAACTATACTCGGGGAAAATAAATAAACTGCAAATTAAATGCTTGAAATTAATAGGAAATCCTTAAGGGGAGAAACCGATAGTGAAATAATTAAAAAAGAAGACGTAATGAGCATAAGAGGAATGTACTTATTACTGAACGTATGGGGGTACCAGCAGAAAAGAAAATTGAATTGGAGGAAAGAATAAACACAGAATACAAGTTGAGGGAAAAACTTTCGTACCAACTGCCGTTCGCAAGAACATAGATTAGCAATCGGATAAATATATTATAACTCAGATGTTGAATAAAATATCCAAAGAAATAATAGAGAAGGAAAATATATGGGGGAAAGAGAAAGGAAAATAAAGGAATGGCTTCAGGAAGAAGAAAATATAAAAAAAAGTAATAAACATAAAATAAAATGACAAAGCGCGACAAAAAAACTGTAAAAAAACCATTGAATATAGAAGATAGAAATAGATTATTAAGTATTGATAAGTAAAAAGACAGATTAAGACTAATAAATATTACACGATTATGTATATGTATAAGTTAATTTAAGATGGCAAAGTGTTCAATAGGATAATTCGTCGACAAGCGTTTTAGCTTGACGAAAGTTTTGCATGTAAAAAATAATAAATATATATTTTTCAAAAAAAAACAAAAGTCTTGCGTGTGTTCTAGTACATGACTTACATCTGTGCAGCTGAAATGTACGAATAGGTTGAGGAGATATTGATAATGATATATATATGTATATTAATTACAACATAATTCTTGGGCTACTCCCCATTAGAAAAACTGTTCCAATTTAACGTAACGGAAAATGTCCCAAAAAGTGTCCTAATTTCAATTTAATGTAATGAAAAATTCCCCAATTTTATGTAACGTTTATTGTATATTTTATAGGACTTTTGTGATTATGTTATTATATTCATATGGACCGATTTAGAATTACGTTGTAAATTTTGATCATTTTATATAAAGTGTAGAAGAGAAAGAGACAGAAATGTAAGCAAGAGGGGTCAAGGGGTGCAGCCCTCTGCGAGACCAAAATGGCCGAATCATATATGTGTATGTATCATAAGTGAACTCGGTAAATAGAATAAATGTAATTTTTTAAAAAAAATTTACGAGCGGTTTTTTTTGATCAGAAATCATTCAGTCTATTCCAAATATTGTAGTATGCCGGACAGTTTAATTTTTACACGTCGGTATGGAACAAAAAAAAACAAAACTTAAAAAAGGTTAAAATTGACAATTCCTAAGATAACAGTCTCCATTTGCAATGTTTAATGACATCACCATTTGTTTGTTATTGCGGTATGTACATGCACGTAGTTTAAACAATAATACCAGCTTGTGCTAATAATTCTATATAATGTATATTACTTTAATTTGTATTTATTGCAATAATAATATAGGTGGTAAAATCTTTGTAATCGGGGATGCTTCTCGTGCTCACGCAGATTCCATCATATAGTTTGAGGAGATATGGAAAGGCAGTTGAAGTGAGCAAGGAGAATTTTCAGTTATAATATGAGCTATTTTGGCTTAATTAGCACGTTTATATTCAAACGGATCACCCCATGGCATTTTAGTTTAGGCACCAAATGATTTGATCTACACGTTTGGGATAAAAAAGAAAAATTGTAAATTTGTCTAGTTTTTAAAATTCAAAATGGAGTGAGTACCGAAGTGGGAGATATGTAAATAAATAAAAATTAGGAATATTAAAATAAATAATTGAAAGCGAAAAAAAATTAAAAACAGAGAAATTGTCTTTTTGTCTATCTTCTTTTATACTTTTTTTTTTTTTTTTTTTCCCCCGGTAAATTTGCGTCACTTTTAGTTTCCCTCCAAAATAATTTCGTCGGCAGCCGATCTATATGTACGAGATGATTATTCCGCGTTTGAGTGCTTTAATGAAAAGAAATCTTTACAGAAAAACCCAAAATGTATTCGATTAACGCTTCTAATTTTTAGGTACATGAAAAAGGTGGAAGTAGCAGTTGAAAGTTCAAGTCATTCGGTGCGGCCGCTTTTATTATAATGAGGGTGGCCAGCGAAGGGCAGCGAAGAATACGAGGGTGGTTTTTGGTCGACTGACTAAATAGATTTAGGGGATGATATTTTGATATGCGGCGTTGGGAATATGTGATGGAGCGAATTCTAACGCAGAGGATGCAGAAGGAACAACAGGATTCCTTGTTCCGCAGATAATACGAACAAGGCGGCGTGTTATTAATTATACTCTTTTCTGTGCCTAACACGGATCTCTTGAAGCGTTACATTTAACGATTAAGTTCTTTTTCCTCTGATTTATCTCTCTCGTTTTCTTTCTTTTTTCGCATTAATTCGTTCAATTTTGATATAATTTTCAATCACATTTTGTAGGAGAACACATCGAAGGAACCGGGAAAAATGTTTCACGCTTCAGAACACGCGGGTCAGTGCATACAGTTTTACATCGTAATCGTAAGAGACTGAAAAAAAAGAAAAAAAGAAAAAAACCCAGCACAAAAGGGTAGAGGGAACGGTTATTTCAGTCGATTATATACGGCGTAGCCAAATTTTTATTATTTCACACTTTTTTTTTGCTCCTACGGTAAATAAGGTTAGTAGTGAAAGGTATAAATACGGGACAATTTCAAGAGTAAGCCCAAGATTTGTATATGTTGTGCATGGTTTTATATATGTAAGAAAACATTTTCATTTAGGATATGTTGAAGTTCTTCTTTTTGAGTCTTTTTAAGTTTGTAAAATTGTGGTGGACATTTTAATTAAATACAGTATTCGAAATCATATAACTCAGATTAAATCGAAATTTTATCATTATTCGCTTGTTTTAGATCATAAATTTATGAGGTTGGTAATGGATAATGAACCTAACGTTTTGTGTTCGGAAGAGAACTTTTCCCTTTGAGAAGTAAAAACTTTCGATCTGATTTACTTCACTATTAAAAAATGTTTAAATTTAGGAGAGCGATATTTTCTTTTCACTTTTAATCGTTGTATGTATACCCGGAACCTCTGTCACAAATGATGAGATTGCTATTTTCGTTAAGTTTTTTTTTTTCCCTTCTTTTTACAAATGAAACGTAGCTCTCTTTAACTTCATCTGTAGAAACTGGGGAAGAATAGTAATAATTAGTGAATGTTTCAATATCTCTAGATCTCTTTTTTAGGTTTTTCTAACTGAACAGAATTTCCGCCTCTTAACACGATTTTTCTTCAACTATATTAGATGCCCAAACATTTGCGAAAAACACTTTATTTCTAATGAACGTAATTTTCTTTAGAAAGTAAGACGGTAGTATCTTTCCGCAATGTTTAAATTCTATACAAAAAAAAAGGGGGGTGGGGAGGGGGGAATTCATAAGCCTAAAAATAAAAGTTTCTAAGCCAGGAATTACATTGAACTTATTTTCCAGGATTTCATCATGAGCGATGAGTTATTTCTCTCGTTTATAAAATTAAACCGCGACCATCACGTTAAATTCTGTTTTTTTCGCAAAGGACTCTTTGTTTAAATAAGTAGCAAACTTTGAAACTTCGGTCTTTTGATTTTCATTTGTAGGTTCAGTTTGATGTCTTAAGTGAACAGGGAAAACGTACTTTTTTTTCCCTTCACCGGCCAATCTTGATGGTTCACAATTTAATTTCGCTTCTTATTATGCTTTAGTTCAGTTGCAGGCTCGATGGAAGAAAAAGGAAAGAGCGTTTACGAGGCTTCGCGTGTTGCACGAAGATTGGAAAATGACAGAGACTGATCTCGTTAGCGATTATTTATTACAATATTCAGAGAATTATATTTCCAAAATAAAGTCGACGTGTTTCGGAATTACGTACTCCATATAACCATGGCATTAATAAATAAAGTTAAAAGTTAAAAAACCACCAAATATGATATCGCTTTTTAACTTTTAACTTTATTTATTAATGTCATGATTATATGGAGTAAGTAACTTCGAAACATGCCAACTTCATTTTAATATTTTTAAAGTATAATTTTCTGTAATACATGTTTTGATAAATTTTTAATAATCCGTTTTCTTTAGCAGAGTCACTGGCTTGGCAGATTTTTTCGCCTGGAGTGGTTTTCGAGGATATTTGCTAATCGAGTTCACGAGTAGTAGGCTAGCATATGCTATAGCATAATCTATAGCATAATCCATCTAAAATTCAAAAGGTAAGAGCCATCGGCATCGGCATCGCTAGAAGGTTTTCGAACTAGATTTACATTTTCCGGATTTTTTGCTGTTGGTGAGTATATGAAAATATTTCTTTTACTTATGCGTAATATATATATCACATTTGAAGTCTATGATATCCATTTATTTTGAATCTATCGTTGTGCCAAATTTACGTTCAATTACGTACCAAACAATTATTTTTTCCGTTTATCATATACGTATATTTTCATATCATTTAACTTTAGATTTCGATTTTTTTTTTGATGACTATTTTTTCATTCTATCGTAGCAACATAATACTGTATATATATCTTACATCTCGCACACTGCTCGATTCATTTATAGTTTCCTTTTTCATTTAGATTTCCTTGTAATTTTATTTTATTTTCATTTCGATGAATTTTTCTCCGCGAATTATTACTGTTCATATACGTTTTATTATACCAAATTTTCAAATGCGGTATATTTTTAATTGTTTGCCTCGCATTTATTTTATTATGTGCATATTTAAATAAACGAAAACTGTGTTCTTCATGTACTTTTTTTTTTCCTACATATTTCGTGTCTATGGAACTGAATACTATTATAATGTTTTTTTTAACTTTTATATTTTATTTATAAAAAACACGATCGATTACAATGGATTTAAAAAAAATGTTGGCCACTTCATTTAATTGAATTATTAAGAAAAACACATATTTCGGAAAAATTTTCTTAAAAAAAGTAGTTATAATTTCATCTGAGCATATATACGTATATTTTTTTTTCTTCTTTTTCAAATTTAAATTGTTGATTTATACTATATAAACCGTTTTCTTTCCTATTTGACCTCAGTATGATTTAGAATTTGTTTCTGATCACATATATTGAGTTGTGTTTTCAGCTGATGATGGGTTATACTACCCGGCAACATTTGTAAGTAAGCAATCATTTTTTACTTCGAATTTGTTTGCGATATTTTTGTATTTGTTATAACTTAATATATTCTATAATTAACAAACAGAATGATAAAAGAGTCTTTATTAAATTATAATGTAGCTGCAACCGGTTGAGATGACTGTTGCAAGGATGATGCAATCGTCTGTACGACCGATGGAAATAACGTATTTTTCTATACGTATTGTAATGTAACAATTAAAAATTTTAAAAAGAAAAAAAATGCAACGCGACATGGAAAACTTTTTTTAAAATTCGGATTCTAAGTGTTGAGTTTCGAACGTTTTTTTTTTGCACTCTGCGAAAATTTTGCACCTCCCATCCACCGAAAAATTAAAATTAAAAAATTACGCCATAGCTGTTGTATAATAAGCCTGTCGGACGGAAGTATGTAGCGTGTGCGGGAACATGAGTGCGGTGGGCTGCGCGATCGAATTTTTTGAAACTTTGCTAGAATACTTATGCCCCGGAATTTTGAAAAAACGCGGTAGCGAAAGATTGGTGCGCGGGAACAAGAGTGGTTGCGTGTGGTGGACGAATATATCTTATTTTTTCTATACGTCTTGTAATGTAAAAATTAAAATAAAAAAAAAAAAAAAAAAAAATGCAGAAGCGGAGCGCAACTCAGGAAATTCCGTATTTTAAAATTTGGGTTTCAAGTGTCGAGTTTCAAACGTTTTTAACACTCCGCCAAAATTTCGCCCCTCCAATCTCTCATAAAATTAAAATTAAAAATTACGCCATGTCCATTAGATGAAGCGATACGGAGACTTGTATAATAAGCCTGTGTGACGAAAGCATGCAGCGTTCGCGGGAACATGAGTGCGTGAGGTTGCCGGATGGAACTTCTTGAAACCCTGCTAGAATACTTGGAAGGAATTTTGAAAAAACGCGGTAGCCGTCGATCGCGCGTGAAAATGGGCGGTGCGTGTTCACTCGCTCGTGGCTGGAAGCGGGCCATGAGACAAAAATCACTATAGTTCTCACACTCTTACTAGGCTTAATTAGCCTTGGCGGCATCCTTTGTGCGCTCGGATAGAGATATATTACCTACTTGTAAGACATCCTAGACATCAGTGTAGTAAACTGAAAAGAGCGCGTCATATAGGGCTTTCAAAAAACATTGTATCAGACAAATTCCGACTGTGTTGTTTCGATTGACTTCATTTTATAGAGTTCATTCTGGAAAAACTAGGAAACAACTTGTCTAATTAACCACATTAGCTAATACATTCGTAACCTTACATTACTCTACCTTTTCAATGGCGCAGACATTTCCCGTAATTGTTCAGATGCATTTAAACTGGAAGGAGAATTGTTAGCACGCAGTTTGTTTATCGAGAGTAAACACCATTGGGAGGGATGCCTACCCCAGCATATGCGGACTATATGGGATGACCTTCAAGTATGGAATTTCGGGTAGTAGTCGGATGAATATTTAATAAAAACACGGATGCGTTGCTGCTGGAGAGAGACATATTTGAAAACTTCTGTACAGTATGTCACAAGATTTATACTCTAAACACCGTGTATGAATACTTAGCTTTAATTTAAATGCCACGTTTAAAATGTCTGATATTAAGCTTGAACTATTATTAACAGATTATTGTATATCTGCTGGATTACTGAGCATTCATAGCGGGAAAGGGGATTAAGATTAGTTTTGGGGTTTTTGACAAAAACATTAAAAATTAAAAAAAAAAAAAAAAAAGCAACAAAATAGGTAAGTTTTAAGCAGTTTTGCTTTATTTACAGTGTTCACGTGCCACATCATAGAAGTGTGAATGGTCTGTGAGCAGCCTCCGTAAACATTATTAAGTACACTTCCGTACAGTACATGTGTCCACTATTTTTTTGCATTCCAAGAAAAATTATTTCATTGTACGTCGCTGATAAGGTGGCTAAATCGGTTTTGTATTTACGGATTATTTAAAAAAATTAATTGATCACGATGACGACCTTTCTAATGCGCGTTTAATTCCGGTTAGCCACCGTTATACGAGTACTATGTAAATCAATGTTCGGAGTGTAATCAGACCTATAGTAACAATGTGATACTTTGCGTGCACTGATAGAGCAACAGTTACATCTTAATCTCTACCATTTGTGCCATTAAAATTAATTATAGATAACAATTCTAGAAAAGTATACCGGTTTTAGAGTAATGCGCACGTGTACTCATGAATTTAGATAACGGAAAACTTAGTGCAACTCGGTGACGCGCGTGATCGCATCTGCCTTTCATTGTCTGTTAAGCAAGACAATCATAATAATGTGTGAATTTTTCTTTGTAATTTTACAGAACGATATCGGATTTTCATTGCGTAAATTTGCGATACGACACGATCTTTCGCCAGTTTATGTGCAACATATTATAAACAAGCTCTATGAATCATCGGGGAAAGAAAGAAATACATGTTGAAACAACCCTCGAATATCAGTTTACAGAATAAACATAAACCGATTTGCGCTCTATAGAATTCATAATAATATTCTATCAGAAATTTTAAAATCGATTTCCTCATTATTTACTCTCCGTAAGGGCAAATAATATGGTGAACTTGCAAGTTTTTTCTGTGTTAAATAAAAAATCACACAAAAAATTTAGTAGTAATATTTGTAGGCTCGTTAGAAATCCTTTTTTTCGAAAACTATTCGAAAGACCCTCTGGAATATTAACTCCTGTCGAAGGGGTAATGCGGGCTACGGATCTGAATATAAACAAGCGTGTAATATTCAACACAAGTTTTATAGCAAACTAATTAGTTTTCCAAACCGATCTTTACAACGTTCGTAATGTAATCATGTCGGATGTGATATAATTAAAGTTTTCACTTGTAAGCTATTTAAAATAAGGATACATAAGTAACAAATAGTAGCCTATAATATGTAATAATAAATAAATAAGTAATAGATTTGTTAACAAAAAAGAAAACATTGTAGTATACTATACATATATTAAAAGTTAACTTTGACTCATCACACTTTTAACCCATGGTTTATTGTAAGACCCTACGGAAGAGTGCCATTAACTTCAGCACATATATCTATACAGTTTTTCAACGTTCGTATACTTTATATTCTATCATATACGTTTGTAGGATCATGTCTTTCGCGCTTCAAAGACCGCTACCAATCATTGCACATGCGGATACTGAACACTTTCATCAAAGCAATGCGGTTCTATGCTACAGTGATCGAACACGCCATTTTCCGGGGGGGGGGGCAAAACATGAGAAAGCGAAGATTTTTACACATCTAAAATAACGCAGAATACGTATTGGTATTTTTTTGTCTCAATTACCGTTCCAACTATACATACTACTAAGGGCGTCGCCAGCCGATGAGCCAGGGGGGAGGGCAAGATGATAGAAAGAGGATATGAATTATAGGAAAAATAAAATTTATAAGTTGTAAAGGCTTAATATTTCATTAAACAAGAATAAAATCTTAATTAAAACATAAGTTTTCCAAATTGTCAATGATTACGCGCCTATGAATACTCATCAATGCCAGTTGATTAAAAAGTTTCAAGGCTCCAGGGGGGTAGCTGTCGCCCCCCGCCCCCCTGCCACCCGCTGGCGACGCCCATGCATACCACCATGGAATCGTTACTTAGTCGCTTCATTTTACCATATTTCAGGAAATCATTAACGATGGACTGCTGGAAATAAATTTTTATTTTGTCAAAATTATCAAAGTGTATACTGCATTAATATATTAGTTACTTTTTTCTATTATGCAGATAACAACTATCGTATGCGTGTCTGTTCCATAAAATCTTCCATCACATCTAGATAACATCTCCGGACGATATATTGTTTTTTATTTTTTTCCACTACTTTCATCGTATTAAACTCATGTTTACATCTCGCTGTAATTAAAAAATATGTACGAATACACACAGGTTCCCGATTTCTTGCCATAGGTAATTCTAAAAACTACATCTGTGTCGTAGTAAAAATAGAAAACGTAAATTTTCTCTTTTTTTTTTTTTATTCACAACACACATCTGTTCGCGGTATAATCACGTTTATAATTACATAATACATACATTTCGGGTACTGATAAAATAATTTAATAAACTCCATGTTTTTTTCTGTTTTTTTTTTTTTTTTTTTTTTTTTCATTTATACGGTAGAAAATGACTGCATATGTAGGAAATGTTTAAAAGTACCGCAACGCCATCTGCGAGCTTGCATCGAAGAATTTTATTCCTTATCTTTTAATTATTTTTATTTTTTTATTTCTTTATTCAAATTAAACTGCATGGACTCAATTGTACAAGAACAAATATAAAGAAAATAAAACGTCATTATCTCCGAGGATACGAAGGAGTAGAAATACCCCAAGATAATTGAAAACCATCGAGAAACTCGATACTTAGATATCAAATTTTGATGAAATATTCCGATGTTATATTTCATTTTTAATCCTATCGCTTAAATATACACCGAAGAGGCAGAACAGGCCGATGATTTTTTTATATATGTTAGAGAGATACACCGACATCGACAAAAATGTGTCAGAAGGTGTGTATGCATACTCAAAATTATACGAAAAAGATAATAAGAAAGAATCGTTGAATTGTGGTGACTGTGGTACTTAGTTTTTAATATCCTAGTAGTACATTGGATTTATTTTTAATATTTACTTTGGAAATTTGGAAACGAATTACCGTGCAGGCATAGAGATGACAGATAAGGTTGGTATCAGGGTTCGGTGCAGGAAAAATAAAGTTAAATAATCAAAAAAATATATGGTTAAAAAAGGATTAAAAAAAGGTAAGAGGAGGGCTAATTTTGGAAAACGGTGATGTATATTTTTAGGCTTATTTTATTAAACTTACGCATAATCGGAATTTTGGAAACAGATTGGCAGATGAGCAAAGATAATTTTTCTGCGACTTTCCGAAAATCAAGGTTGTGTTAAGAATGATAACATGTATATATGCGCGTGGTAACGAGGCAATAGTGGCGCCGACCTGTAGAGTTCAGTCGGACTTGAAAATAAAATAAAAATATTACGAACGATAACATGGATGGCGACAGTGGCGGTGTGGGAGAAAAATCAAAAAAAAAAAACATGAGCGATAGGGAAACTGGTGGCGTTGATGGTGGTTGCATGCGATCATCAACGTGGGCAAAGCTGCAACGAGGTGCGTATGTGCGGTTGGTACGTTTCCGCGGGAGTGTCGGAACGATTGGCTTTTAATTGTTGGAAAACTAGTATACTCGGAGTAATTTTCGATTTTGGAAACGGATTATCGAAAACGTATAGTGGGAGGGGTAAGATTTGTTGTCCTTTTCCGAGACATACGTTCGGATTAACGGTCGAGGACAGTCTAATTCCGGATAAAGAGGAATTTTGTAGTCGCGGATGTAAACTTTTGCTTTATTTTAGTATTTATAGTTGAAATTTTGAAAACTTTGGGGCAGGCAGTAAAGCGGGTAGAGGTTAGTTTCGGAGTTTTGGACAAAAACCAAAAAAAAAAAAAAATCAGGTTAGTTTCGGATTGCGGACTGAGAAATTTTGGTTATATTAATTTCACCGTCAAATTCTCAATATGTATATTTTTTTTTTTTTTTTCGTACAGTACGGTAATTGTTCGAAGGCTGTTATAATGCCAGGGTCATCTATAGGGTGTAAAATTAGCGGTGCTTTTTAAGAACTTCGTGTATAGATTCTAGAAGGTTCTTGACGTAGTCCTTTTTTTTTTTTTTTTTTTCATGGGTACGCCAACGAAGAACAACAGCTCAATCAGCCAAGGAAGCTAAGTAATAGTTCAAAAGGAGAATAACATAATAGATTTCAATCTGGTGCTAGATTGAATGAATGAAAGAAGCTAGAATAGGAACAACTGACAAGGAAGGAAATGAGAGAACATAAGAGTGTCATTATATGGAGTAGGAAGACCAAGATCCAAAAGTTGAGATTAAAAAAGAGAACGTTCTAAAGAAAGTTGAGGAACATTCGAAGAAGACGTGATTGATATCACACAGAAAAAAGGAATCCTCTGGGTGAAGAGGGCACCGCGGAGAAGAGACGAGGGAAAAACGATAAAGTGACGAAGGGAGAAAGGTATGACCGAAACGAAGACGACATATAGCGGTGATCAGGGGACGACGACAAAGGGAAGGAAACATGTCGAACCATCTGGTCAGAAAAGATATAGGCTGAACGGAAAGATAAAAGGAATTCGGATTTGAGAAAAGAAAAAAATAGATATCCTTCCATAATGTAATATGGAACTGTCTGGATATATGATTAATATTGTGAGCGGGAAATTTATGAAGAGGATGTCCATTGGAAGCTCCTGAGCGAGCCAAGGAATCAGCCACGTCCTTTACAGGTGGAATGTTCCATATACCGATTCAACTTGTTAATCATTGCAGAAGATAATTTACAATAATGGGATGACATATGTCAACGTAAATAAGCGAAAGAATATTAACTATTTCACGAGCATATTTCTAAAACGAGGATCGAAAGGTTATATATATATATATATATATATGAAAGCGAAAACAGAAAAAAATAAAAAAAAATGATAAGACTCGAATGATTTAATTAATTTTTAAAAAGATAAGAAAATAATTGATGTTACTGAAAATTAAATCTTTGTTAAAAACTAGATTTCTGAAGTTGTTACCAGTTTGAAATTTGAGCTAAACCTAAGACAGACTAGGGAAGATATCACAAAATCGTAAAAATGCATCAAACAGAATGGAGAAGGATGAAAAGGAAAAAAAGGACGAATAGAAAAAGAAGACTATATTAGGCAGTAGAAGTTAAATTAAAAAAAAAACAGAAAAAAATCGAATTTTTTTCTTTTTTTTAAAATACGGATACATAAGCATATTTTTTGAATGCAGGTATAGCGTCGGGGTGTGCTACCGCTTGTACGTGAGCTTTTAGCCCGAATATAGCGATATAGTTTTAAATCATCATTCGACACTCGTATGATTTTAAAACTTGTGGGGCCCCGATGACGACCAGTGTCATTTTGTTGGACATTGCCGGGCCATCGTCTTCCCGATGTCACTACCGCGGAGTAATAATAAATAACAGCGTTTCTATAGTCAATGGTTTCCTAGCGGGCGTAGGTGTAGGCGTGCAACTACACTTCCGATAATTACACGCACTGCAAGATGCACATCTTAATACATGTGCATCTGGGGCTACTCGGATACGAGTTCCAGCTATAGAATGTAGAATGGTATCTCTCTACACAGTTAACGCTTATGTTGGGCTATTATGTTGCGCTATTATGTTGAGCCATGCAAAGACGGCCGATAACATGGTAGTGTTCAGCAGCTTTAACGGTAACATAAAGTTTGAATATAACGGCGAGATAGACACGATAGTCAGTTCGGATAATAGGGTAGCCGGAGAAGCTGAACCGTCAACCGTCGCGTAACACACTGCACCAGCAACTTTATAAATGTTGCAGCACACTATTCGAAGGCTAAGCAACTACCACGGGAAATTTAATAACCTGCCCATTCTTCACTTCTTTAGCCTAATATCTAAAAACTATCGGACAGCCGTCTTGTTTTTGGATACTTTCCAAATTCGGCCAACAACCAGCGATCTGTGTGTGTCTGTGCGCGGCCCCGCCAAACTCTGTTCTACATGCGCACTCACGCACATTGCTGCTTGTGTAAGTGCAGGGGTTGAAAGTTGCGCATAGTCCATTCGATGGATTTTATCTGTGTTCGCTCATTTATATTTCTGACCATAAAGTCTACCACCACTGTCCTTCTTCAAAGGAAACCGCCTTTGCCTTTCTGCCTTGGCCTCGCATTTGCTGATGATCAGTCTCCAGCGCACATGCTCGCATTACTAAACGCTCGCTTTATTTCTGTTCGATTCTCGTCCGGTACTACGTCCTTTTTTATTATTTCGTACGTGCATACATACACTATTATATATATGGTTGTCGTATTTTAGCATTTACCAGCGGTGACCGGCCGTTATAAATACTTCGCAACCTTTTTATCATTAGCCTCTATCGGCCAGTTCATCTTAGATTCGGCCACCGGCGCACGGGGTCATGCGTCTTTTCTTGATTTCCTTATCTCAGAGTCGAGTCGGATAAATGAGCGGCCAATATTTATCGCATCAACAGATGCGCACAGAACTTTCCTTCCTACACATGCACACGTTATATACACATATATAATTTTTCCGTCAAGCTATTTCGCTCATTTTCCCGAATCATAAATTAAAAATTGACCCAAAAGCACCACCTCCGAAATATATAACATTTATCTTCTCCCCTTTGAAAAATTTCTATCGGAAATATTAATGTTTATTGCTCTGTTATAGTACCGCTGTTGATAAGTCGCCTGCGTGGCGAATGTGATTCTCAAACGTTGTGTGGTGGGTCCTGAACTGATGAACAGAGGGTGCCCCCCCCCCGGGTCAATTCGAAATGTGAAATTCGCTAATCTGTATTAGTAGCAAAAAGTTAAAAGAGGCGTTCCAAATTACGTTATGTCAAATCGAAATTGCTATCGATGCTAAGTGGCGTAATTATTCTATAGGATGCGATTGGTTAGGTTTTTTTTTTTTTTTTTTTTTTTTGGTGCAATATAAACGAACGTACTTGTTAAACAGCTCAAGTAAATAGTCGTTAGTGGGGTTTTGGATTTAGTATATTTCTTTATCACACATGATGCAGTGAAATATGTTGATTTAAATTTCATTATATAAGTAAAATTTTCAATTCTATCTTATAAACGTGTGGGTCCTCGGAAACAGCATTAACGATTTCGATGAAATTCATAAATTAGGGGTTTTCAGGAATTTACGCAAATTGATTAGTCGAGGTCTTATTATCGGGAAGAGCAATTTTTTAAAAGGGAGACAATCCCAATGTTTAAGTAATTATCAGGGTGGCCACCCAACCGGGAACCGGGGAATAAACTAGGAATTTTTCAAACCGCGGAGAACCCGGCAATAAGCCGAAAATTTAGCCGTAAAACCGGGAGGAAAAAAAGTAAAAATAGCCAAAAAAGATATTTTTAATAAGAAAAAATCATTCGGAACATTGAAAAGTGAATGCATCTTTTAATGTACTTCACAATTAAAAATAAATTACGAAGAGTTCTGTTTTATTCGCATAAAATATGCTGCGGCGGTCAGACATTATCAGTAGTAACGCAAAAAAAATTCCGTTCTTCTTTTTATACAATTCTAGTAACCAGGGTAATCGGGAGGATTTGAACCAGAAAAACTGGGAATTTAAAAATTATATTTCAGTGGCCATCATGAATTAAATAGTAAATCATTCCCTTCTTGTTTACTGAAAAATAATCAAATTATTTTCACTATGGAAATTGAAAATAGATAAAGGCATATAATAATATCTTTGTTCCGTGGTGAAATGTAAATAATTAACGCTTTAAATAGCGGATTTAAATATTAGTCAATTACGAAATATATCGGACATCGTTATAGGGATAACGCAGTGTGTAATAATATTTCTGGCCTATGAATATTTGTTTTTACTGTTTTGTAACACGAGAATCCTTCAGCATAAAAACGAATAATGCATAATGTATATGAAAATGTAGCTTCCATGTCATACGCGGATATATATTAGTGTTCAATAACTGATTGCTTATGAAACTTATTAATCCATCAATCGGCCCAAAAAAAAAAAAAAAAAAAAAAAATCCATCAATCAATTTGAAAATTTAGATCCGAACGTTTTAGTTAATATGTATGTTATTAAATGCGCAATTCTCGTATATATATATGTGCAAAATTGGTTTTGGAAATGGCTCTAATAATTTGGATCAAATTCACGAATTAGTATAGGGGTTTTTAAGGTCTAAAAATCTCGATTGGTCTAGCAAATGAAGGTAAACATTGTTCGTTTTAGTGATCAAACTTGTATTTCAGGTTTATTCCATATGTATATATATATATATATATATATAAAAATATGAATGTATGTCGTTCTGCATGTCCCCAATAGACTCCGAAACTATCCATCTGATTTTTGTGAAATTTGGACAGTTTATTTATGGGATCATGAGGAACAATATAGGCTATTTAAAAGTCAAAAAAAAATTAAATTACAAAATAAATAAAAATTGATCGAAAGTATGGCCATCTGCGTCGAAGAGTCTAGCCAAAATACCGATTACCAAAACAATTAGTTATTGATGGGTGGTGAAAAAAAGAGAAGAGAAAGATAAGACGCAAAAGAAGGAAGAAAGTTTTTATCAAAGAAATACTACGCAATAAAATGCAACAAAAATCAAATTAATCTCTCTCTGTCTGTCTCTCTCTCTCTCTCTCTCTCTCTCTCTATATATATATATATATATATATATATATATATATATATATATATATATATATATATAAAACAAAGTCGAATTAGTTACAGCATTTATAGCTTTAAGAACGGCCGGACCGACTTTTTTTATGATCTTTGATTTGTGTTGGATTTGCCTCCGCCTCGAATAGCGGAATACGAAATTTCAAAAAAAATTGTGAAGAAAATTAATTAATTTTTTTTTGCTGTGTTTGGTCCAAAAAGGAGGTTTAAATAATTTTTTAACGGTAATTTTTGAATTTTATGAAAGGGCTTCTGTGTCTTGTTTTATATTTTGAATTTCGCTTTTAAAGAGTTATCTGGTGATGAGTTATGAATTTTTTACGGGTGATTTTTGAGGTCGTTCTAAATTTCATATTATATATTTTCTTGCTGCCAAAGGTACTAATCGCTCAGCTTAAAGTTGTAAATTTTCATAGATAGAAGTTTAATTGTAATTTATGATCCAATTCTGATAAGTCAAACTGTTTCCGAATTCTATTGTATAATTGAATGTTTTTGTCGTTTCTGAACCATCTTATTTATTGGGATTATTCCGTACATTATATATGTGTACGCGGAATCCTAAAAATCGGTATAAATTTTAAGAAATTAAATTACTTTAGAAACACGTTTTTTTTTCGTGTATATAGCCCCCATCATCAGTTAACTGCATAGAGTATACACTCTATTTTAATAAAGAATATAAATCGATTGTGTACTCTGCGTTGTTAGCTGATGATAAAGCCCGAAAAAACAAAGTAATTTACTTTAATTTTTAAAATCTATACGGATTTTTGTTATTAAGGAGAATAATGCCTTGCTGTCACGTATAATTAAAATACTTTTCAATTTTTATTAAAAATACTCTTTTCACTTTGATTTTTGTACATTTATTGAACTCAATTCAATTTGAGTATTAATTTTATCTTAATAAAAAACTGCATTTAATTCACCTAATTAATAAGTTAACACAAAATTGATTGATTCTGAGGCGGTACGAAGTTTTCCGGGTCAGCTAGTAATAAATAAATGAAAAATAAATGTACGAGTAAATCCATACCTGTTTGTTAACATTTATCAATGTAAAATAAATAAATACCTCAATAACAAAAACAAAAATAAGTCAAAAATAATTCGCTGTAATAAATTAAAATAATAAACTTATTTGTAGCTCACCGTCGGCTAACAATACAACCAAATTCGTTTGTATATTATGTTAAATAGAAAATCGAAATTTCGTGATAAAGTCTAAAGCGTCGAAACTAGTCGATGGTTTTCGAATTGAAACTTCTCATAGGGGACACTACGAGTTCTGAGATGGAGAGTAAACTCGTCCAACTAATAAAATCTGTTAAACTCTACTTGTTCGTTTCTAATGTCCGTTCACTTTAACGGAGAGTGAGAGCGATAAAAAAAAAAAAAAAAATCTGTAACACTTCTTAATGCCTGGTAGTGAGAGTGATGAAAAAGACGGGAAAACGGGGAGAATAGTGCGTTTCTGTTTCTATAATGTTTTCCTTTTTGTTACAACAGATAATCAAATAATGTGCCCAGTGTCTAACAAAATCTGTTAAACTATTCGTGTCCTTTTCTAATGCTACTCGAACGTAGAGCCAGAAAGACAAAGTATACGAAGATCCGCACAAAGAGAGGACGCCGAGAATAGTCGCCACATTAATGTTTCTGCGTTTTCTTTTCGTTTGTTTAATTTAAATCAATAATGCCAATTTATTCGGGCTGTTAATGTATTACTTTTATAATTACTCGATTGTTCTCTTCATATTTTTGTATTTCCTGCCAACTAATTGGTAACTCTGCATGCCATAAATTTACTACAGTTCAATAGAATCAGGCAAAAAGGTTGTTATTTTCACTGAAATGTTTTGGTAGAGCAATGCCCTACTGTGAAAAGAAAAGTTAAATTCTCCCTTAGGCAGCAGAAAAAATAAGGGTCGGGTAAGATCAATGTAGACGAACTCGCCCGGATAAACAGGTGTCATTATAAAATAAAGTGAACGACTTAAAAACTGCCAATAATAAACCATCGACCCGCTAACACATCCATTGTGCGGTCTCGAAAAAGAAATATATAAGAGAGGCGAGACAGTAACCACGGCAAAGATCTTAACAGAAATTTAGCTGAAAACCCCTCCCTAAAGGAATCGTAGTAAAAAACGAAAAAAGGTGCAATTACAAATACAAATATTTAAATTTGAATTTAAAAAAAAAAAAAAATAAAGAAAAAAAAACTACCCTAAGTGTATGAACACAAATTACGAGTACATTTCCTTGTTGCGTGTTAGATATTCAAACAGAGGAAAGAATAAATAAAACGAAAAAAGATTAAAGCTAAAACACGACGGCACAACTTTTATAAACATATGTATGACTTCTACAGTACATAGATAGACAAATAATAATATAGGAACATGAAATTCTGAAAAAGAAAAGAAAAAACTTAGTAATCTAACTCAATTACATAAATCCTTACATATTTGATATATACGTAATACATGTATATAACTTTTTTTTTTTTTTTTTTTGTACTAAATTTAGTAATGTATGTACACAAATTTTTGAAACTTTATCCCTTGTATAGATGCATTCTTTTAACGTATACACACGGAAAAAAAAAAAAACAACAAAAAAACGTACTTTTCCATTCTCAGTCATAATACAATCGCTCCATTCTTTACAATGGAGGAAACTCCTTATCATCATCTAATTGAAATCCATCCTTTGGTGGTTCAGTAACGGCTTGTAATAATTCTTGCTGCCTATATATATCTGACTCACAAGCTTCCAACGATTTTTTCTCGGTTTTTTGAGCATTCTTTTTATTTGACTTGATATCGCTGCCGTCCAATCTGTGTTGTTTCCATATAGGGCATTCTACTCCACCATCGATGCCATCTATATTATACACGTATAAATATTCATCAGACGAGGCAACCAATAGCCTCCATACTTTTTGAACCATTACGACGGCGCAGACATTTTTCATGCCCGGATATGGCAAATGAACAGATATGTGTGCTCTTCCCTGCGTGAACACATCCGTTACTTGGCTCGGTAAATAATTAGCCGATGCCGACATCGCCTTAGAAAGAAAACCCATCCACGTCTGACTTTCATCTAATGACGGCTTCGGTTTGAGATCTTTAGATTCTTCTAATTGGAACACATGTACAGTCTCGGTATTACTAGAACAACATAAATAGGCGCCATTTAAACTGAAGGCCATACTGGATATGGTAACACATCTTTTCATTCCTCTTCGGAATTCGAATAGTTTACTTCCATCGTGAATGCTGAATACACGAATCACTGTTCCCTTCTCGCTGGCCGTGGCTATCTTCGTCCCCTCTTGACTAAATACAAGAGCGGCTAGCGGACTATCGTGAGCGGGAATCATAGTTTTAGCGTGGAGATTTATGGCATCGAAAATCTGAACTTCACCTATCGTACTTGAACCTGGATATGCCAAGTAAGAGTTGTCGCTGTTCGCCGATAGGCTGCATAGTCCAGCAATGTTTGGATGAGTATCCCGTATGGTGTGCAATACTTTCATATCGCGAATGTTGTGAATATGCAGCGAGTCTTCCAGACATACTACTAAGCGAGCTCGATTTAATTTAACCGAAAGAATACTATTGGAATAACTATAATTACAAATCTCAGTGCCTTTCTTAAAATGGCATATTCTTAATTTTCTAGGTGAAGACAAGCCGACTATATTTATATCGTAGAACGATTATTTAGTAGCAGTTTGGTTGCATTAGTCGGCTTGTCTTCACCTAGAAAATTAAGAATATGCCATTTTAAGAAAGGCACTGAGATTTGTAATTATAGTTATTCCAATAGTATTCTTTCGGTTAAATTAAATCGAGCTCGCTTAGTAGTATGTCTGGAAGACTCGCTGCATATTCACAACATTCGCGATATGAAAGTATTGCACACCATACGGGATACTCATCCAAACATTGCTGGACTATGCAGCCTATCGGCGAACAGCGACAACTCTTACTTGGCATATCCAGGTTCAAGTACGATAGGTGAAGTTCAGATTTTCGATGCCATAAATCTCCACGCTAAAACTATGATTCCCGCTCACGATAGTCCGCTAGCCGCTCTTGTATTTAGTCAAGAGGGGACGAAGATAGCCACGGCCAGCGAGAAGGGAACAGTGATTCGTGTATTCAGCATTCACGATGGAAGTAAACTATTCGAATTCCGAAGAGGAATGAAAAGATGTGTTACCATATCCAGTATGGCCTTCAGTTTAGATGGCGCCTATTTATGTTGTTCTAGTAATACCGAGACAGTACATGTGTTCCGATTAGAAGAATCTAAAGATCTCAAACCGAAGCCGTCATTAGATGAAAGTCAGACGTGGATGGGTTTTCTTTCTAAGGCGATGTCGGCATCGGCTAATTATTTACCGAGCCAAGTAACGGATGTGTTCACGCAGGGAAGAGCACACATATCTGTTCATTTGCCATATCCGGGCATGAAAAATGTCTGCGCCGTCGTAATGGTTCAAAAAGTATGGAGGCTATTGGTTGCCTCGTCTGATGAATATTTATACGTGTATAATATAGATGGCATCGATGGTGGAGTAGAATGCCCTATATGGAAACAACACAGATTGGACGGCAGCGATATCAAGTCAAATAAAAAGAATGCTCAAAAAACCGAGAAAAAATCGTTGGAAGCTTGTGAGTCAGATATATATAGGCAGCAAGAATTATTACAAGCCGTTACTGAACCACCAAAGGATGGATTTCAATTAGATGATGATAAGGAGTTTCCTCCATTGTAAAGAATGGAGCGATTGTATTATGACTGAGAATGGAAAAGTACGTTTTTTTGTTGTTTTTTTTTTTCCGTGTGTATACGTTAAAAGAATGCATCTATACAAGGGATAAAGTTTCAAAAATTTGTGTACATACATTACTAAATTTAGTACAAAAAAAAAAAAAAAAAAAAGTTATATACATTTATTACGTATATATCAAATATGTAAGGATTTATGTAATTGAGTTAGATTACTAAGTTTTTTCTTTTCTTTTTCAGAATTTCATGTTCGTATATTATTATTTGTCTATCTATGTACTGTAGAAGTCATACATATGCTTATAAAAGTTGTGCCGTCGTGTTTTAGCTTTAATCTTTTTTCGTTTTATTTATTCTTTCCTCTGTTTGAATATCTAACACGCAACAAGGAAATGTACTCGTAATTTGTGTTCATACACTTAGGGTAATTTTTTTTTTTCTTTCTTTTTTTTTTTTTTTTAAATTCAAATTTAAATATTTGTATTTGTATCATGCGGACGAGTCAAAGCTGATTTTTACCTTTTAGGAAGTTTCAATGAAAATTTTATTTTTAACTAGAAATGTATTTTATTTTAAAAGGTGCAATTGTTAACGAGTGGAAATGAGAAAATGCTTTAAACTAGAGGTATTAGAAAATGTCTATATATAATCTGTTAATGAAAATGATAAATAAAGCCAACATATAAAGAGAATTGTGCGTCAGTCGAAAAAACTGACGAAGTGAAACTTTCTATAGAATGCAATAAATTTTAAATTAGAAAATAAAAAAAGTACATTGAAGTAAAAAAAGAAGTATACCTAAAACTAACAAAAATCATGTTTGTAATATCAGTTAATAATGCAGATAATCTCGAATTAAACACTACACATGTTTTACTTGCA
This sequence comes from Icerya purchasi, assembly GCA_039619475.1. NCBI lineage: Eukaryota > Metazoa > Arthropoda > Insecta > Hemiptera > Monophlebidae > Icerya > Icerya purchasi. The sequence continues at coordinate 552,352,214 of CM077115.1, forward strand.
TGTACTAATTGTATACGTACATGTAACAATAAACATGCAAGTGAATGTCTTTTTGTACTATATATATATTCTGATATATAATGATACTTCTCGGTCTGGGGGCTTTAAAACATAAAATGTATAATTATTCTGTTACATATATATATATATATATATATATATATATATATATATATATATATATATATATATTAATATACTGATCATAAATGATAAAAAAATAAATAGTATATTTTTTACTTTAATTTACTACGATATGGTAATTGCTATATTTCACATTAATCACTGATGTTTGTGCCAACAGCATTTGAAAACATTTTTCGAGTGACGTTAATTATCAAAAAATTAGTTCAAAAAATGAATCGTATTTTTTCTATATTTTAATATCCCCCCCTTTCAGATGACTGATTTATAGAACTTTTCACAATCTTTTAAATTATATAAATATACACATGCATGTAGTTTGTATTTATCTAATTTTATTCCGGTTTATTATTATTTCAAATAATATGTAAATGAAAAAAGAAAAGTAATTTTATAGCTTAGGAATGGAAATACAATTTTCTCTGCAATGGCAAACAGCCTACGATGTTGTTAATAAATATTTTAGCAAAATAAGTTATTGTAGAACACAAAAAAATTAAAAATTAAAAATATCGTTTAGATTTATCACGGGCCAGTTGTTCATGTACGTTCAACGTACATTAATTTCACGATTAGAGGAAACAGTAGTATGATAGCGCAAAAAAGTAAAATCTATTAATAAACTAAACCTCCAGTTCATTAAATAAGTACTAAAACATTTAAATTAGAATAAATTTATTTTTATGTAGACGGCTAAGTGAGTCAACAGGGAAGATAATGAATTTTTGATTTTTTAATCCGTGAAGCTTTTTTTTTTTTTTTTTGTGGGAAAAGATGTATTAAACTGTGATATTTGGTATGTGAACTTGGATGGTAATTCATTAGATAGAAGAAGATTTTTTGTGCCTGTAATAATTTAGTTAGGCTACACTGTATCGTACAATTGTGTATTAAGTTGCGTGCGTTATTTTTCAATTCTTTGTCTATCGGTATCATTTGAAATAAAAAAGAAAACCTCGTTTAGAACATCGATTTAATGAGATATGGTTTAGTGTAGACAAAATACCATCGATTTTCCATGCGCTAGGTAATGTCATGATTGGATGTACTCGAAAGCCTTTCAGTATAAAATTTGCAAATTCTCATACATACATACATGCATACATATATACATACATGCATACATACATACATACATACATACATGCATACATACATATATATATATATATATACAAGGGCGGATCCAGAGAGACATTTTGGGGGAGGGAAATTATATAATTACTTAATATCTTAATTAGTAGGCAGTAGATTTGAGAAATACCTTGTTTCATAAAGAAAATAAAATAGCGGCCTCTTTAGATATTTAAAAATGTTTTAAAAATACACAATTATTACAATTTTTAATTTAACTTTTGTTTTATTTATAGTTGTGAAAAATAAAAAAATTATAAAATTGTAGCTAAAATGGTAGTTTAGAATTTAATAGTAAATTACACTTGAAAGAGCAGGAAGGTAGCATTTTTATTAGACTTGACTTCTTTTTTATTTTTGTTAGTAATCTGATCTGAATTCTTTGTTTTCGTGAGCAAGTAAAAAATATATACATATTTCTCATTGAACTATTTTCATTTACATTACAAAATAAATAAAAAAAAAGCAAAAGATCGATGATAGTTGCGTTTAAAATAGAATAAAAATGTAACAATAGTATTTAGTAGAAAACAGTATTAAATATTAGTTATCATTAAATCCATATGTTGTAACATTTATAGAAAAATCTTTTATAGAATAAATTAAGTTTATCTGTTGTAACACAAATTTTTTCATCGAGGTTATAGTTGTTGAGGGGGGGATGCCTTCTATCTGCCGCCCTCCGTGGATCCGTCACTGATTTAAAAGATATTAAAATAATTAGAGGTCGTACTAAAAAGTTTAAACTTTGTAAACTATTAAAAACAATAATAATAACTGATCTTATAAACAAATTCAAAAAATGTCTTCGTTTCCTATTTCTTTTCATGATGTATGTACATATAATAATTTAACTTCCTCTGCCATTAATTATACAAAAGCAAGTATTAAAAAATATAACAGATTTAAACATTTTACATTATTAAAAGAAAATGAAGAAATTAAATAAATAAAGTAGAAAGTATATTTAAAAATAAATGTTAATTAAGTACAATTTTGTAATTTTTAATACAATAAGATTACTTCATTTTATCTTATAGCCTATTAATTCTGATCAATATATATATATATATATATATATATATATATATATATAGTATATATATTTTAAATAATTTGAAATACCTAAAAAATCTATTATACTTCTAAAGTATGCTATTTTATGATAGCACTGACGTTTGTAAAAGAAAAATTTTTTTCCATGTATTGGTAACGGAAAATCGGATTTCGAAAATTACCGGGGAGGTAGTCAGGCAAATTTTTGTTTTTCGAATTTATTTACCTTTGTTAGTATAAAATCCCCCCTACCCGGAATGAGTAATATTTATGAATCAAATCATCTTTAACCTGAGAAAATACTTCGCTTGATAAAATCAATTAAAACCATGTTAATACAATTCTAGTGCTCCCAGGAAACGACACCTCATGTTTATCTTTGTAATTTTTATATGTTACTGCGGCGGCTGATATGAGCGCATATGTGCTTAGTAATATACAAGTCAGTGTTAGAACTGGCAAAAGGGTGCATAAATATCAGGATAGAATCGCTGTATGGACTGGGATACCATAACGGACAAAAATATTCAAAACATGAATTAAAAATATATACAGAAGAAAAATCCGAAAAGGAGTTAAATATTAAAATAGGGGCTTATTATTATTATTTTATTATTATTATTATCATTATTATTATCATTATTATTATCAAGGGCGTCGCCAGCCGATGAGCCAGGGAGGGGCAAGATGAGTTGCCAGCCGCCAGGGGGGGGAGGCAAGATGATAGAAAGAGGATATGAATTATAGGAAAAATAAAATTTATAAGTTTTAAAGGCTTAATATTTTATTAAACAAGAATAAAATCTTAATTAAAACATAAGTTTTCCAAATTGTTAATGATTACGCGCCTATGAATACTCATCAATGCCAGTTGATTAAAAAATTTCAAGGCTCCAGGGGGGGGGCAGCTGCCCCTCCCTGCCCCCCGCTGGCGACGCCCATGATTATTATTATTATTATTATTATCATTATTATTATTATTATTAGTCGGGTATTTGATCGTTTAAGAGTAATTATTTTTATATTTATTTATGTAATAAAAGAACGTTCTGCACTTGACTATTTCCGTTGCCATGTTCCGAAACTCTGCGTTGTTTTCCATTTAAAGATCGACAATTCTTACACGTTACCTCGTTTCTTATATTAAGACAGGAATTCGAATAGATTTCTAATTAAACGAAATACCGTTGCCTAATCAATTACGATTACTATGATAGTTGGGGAGCCTAGACGATGATGGTGTAAATCCGATTCTGTAAATGTGCTAATTACTATTGATGATCTTGGGATGTGTATTTTCGGGAAATGTATCCGCGTGTTCTAGGGTGCGCTAAATGTTGCGTGTAGCGGTTGTGCGGATCCCGTTCGGAATTATTTATAAGAGAATATCGTAAAGTTAACGCGTATAACTAACAAGGTCCCTCCCGCCACACTCGGACCAGAATCATGTTACATCATAATCTTCGGCCTATGTCAAGAAGGAAAAGGAGATATTTTCCGAGCGAATTATGCTTTATTATTTTATTTTCATTTTTTGTTTACTTACTAGCGGACCCTAATATTATTTTATTTCCCTTCAGAGTAGTCGTCGTCTTGCTTGTTTTGCCGTCGTAATTGAAACGGAAAGAAAGAAAAAAAAAAGGGCATTACCGCCAGCAGTGGACACGGTAAATTTTCCAACTAGGCTTCGGGAGGGGGCTCTGGTCTCCAGACGAATGAACTGAAAAAATTCAGCTCATGTTTTCCCGGGAATGGGATGTGGAGGATAATCAGATTGTTCTGACCGGTTAATAGAGTAAATGCTCGCTCGGAATAGGAAATAAAAAAACACACAAAAAAAAGAGCTGAAAAGAAACCTCGGATAAATGGTCAGCGGATAAAAGAGCAGAAAGGAACCTCTACAAGAATTTCAAGTGTCATCTATGGAATTTCAATAGGTAGTGGACGTAGACGCGTTTTGATGAGCGACTTTGATAGACGCACGAGAAAATCAGATATCTTGTGCTTCGGCTTTCATCGCTGCTATTCGCCACTCGCTTCGTTAATAAAAATGCCCTTCCAATCTTCACTATTCCTGCCAATTTTTGCCATACTACTAATCTGTCATTTTTAATAACGCCACCTCGCCATATATACATTTCCCACAAATTTACGCATTTGCCCTGTGGTTATGTATTAACCGCGTTACAACAATTTTTGTTTTTCCTTTTTTTTTTTTTTTTTTTTTTTATTGTGTCGGTTCTAATCAGTGAGAATATATTATCGTGAAAGAATCCCGCGCACCGGTTAAACATGGATAAATTCTCTCCACTGATTAGCTAATAAATGTACAGTTCATTTTATTACGTTTTTTTTTTGTTTTTTTTTTGTTTTTTTTCCTAAATGTACTATGATGGTAATGTGATAGGGAATGTTATATTTTATCCTGATAATAAATGTTCATTTGCAACGGTTATTTTCCTATCAGAGCTGTACACACACTAATCATGCAGCGAGAAAGAGACATTATCTGATAGCTGTTATGTTGCATACAAATTTAATATGCACACTGTAATTAGCTTCATGCCGTTTCCTTATTAAATAAATAAATATATAGGGCGTCGCTACTATGCGCATGATAATTTGCGGTAAGATTTCCGGATAATGGAATATTTGTTTTTGTAAGAAAAACGAATAATGACTGTAGCGGATCCACGAGGGGAGGGATAGGGTACATTTCTCCTTCGAAAAAAAAAAACCAAAACAGCGTTGAAAAAATTTGTTAGAAGAGAGAAATTTAATTTATACTGTAAAAGTTGTGTATATGTTCAATGTTACCTACGGATTTAATTACAAATTAAAATTTAATATCGTTTTATAGTAAAACTATTAATAATGTTACCTTTTTTATTCTGTTTTAAACCGTAACTGCCGTCGATCTTTTGTCTTTTTTATTTATTTTTCATTTTTATTTTGCAATGTAAATGAAAATATAGTTCAGTGAGAAATGTATATATTTTTCTAGAATTCGGATCGGATTATTGACAAAAATAAAATAGAGAAGTAAAGCCGAATAAAAATACACTATCGTTCTATTATTTCTTATAATTTACTATTCAAATTCTAAACTACCATATTTAAGGTATAATTTTATAATTTCGTTTTATTCTTTTCATAACTAAGAATAAGTCAAAATTTGAATTACGAGTAAATTGTAATAATTATGTATTTTTAGGACATTTTTAAATTTCTATAAAGGTGATCGCTGTTTGTTTTTTTGTTTTTTTTTTGTGAATCAAGGTATTTCTCAAATCTACTGCTTACTGTTTATCAAGTAATTATATAACATTTTCCTCCGTAAAATGTCTCTCTGCTTAATAATGCAATGTATATAAAAAAATACATTAATCCACTGATCGATTTGCAAATTCAAATACGAGCAAAACTCGGTTAATATACACATATATTTATTGTTAAATGAGAAATTCTTCTTCTATAAACATAATTAGTTTTGGAGATGGCTCTGACCTACTTTGATGAAATTCATGAATTAGCATATATTAGGTTTTAAGGTCTAGAAATCGATTGTTCTAGGAAATGGAGGCAAACTTGAAGCGCGACAACAATTTTTTTTGCTAAGGCAAATTTAATTTGAAAATGAAAAGTTTTACTACATAATAAATACGTTCGTTAGAAATTTATGTGACAAACTAAACAATTTTTTTTCGGGAGCATGTGGTATATTGTCGGGAAGGAAACTGCATTTCATTTCCTTAACGAAACTTTCAAAGTTGACGTGTCCTCCTCCGCTTTAGTGCCGTGAGTATTAGAGCTAAAAATTTTAAACAAGCTTAAAAATATGCGCATCCCATTATATTTCTCTGGTTTGAAACATGCGGGGTTTTTGAACTTTAAAATTAGACTATCGGGGCGTCGAAAGCTCGAAATTTTGGAAAAAAATATTTTCCCCCCCAGGCATGTGATCTATTGATTGAAAGATCACACTGTTTGTCAAGAACGAAACCGTATTTCATTTTCTTAACTAAATTTTCGCAGTTAGTGGTAATTTCAAAAATCGCAAAAAAAACGCCTCTCTCTTCCTCTTTAAAAATCAGATTTCTTTGTTTTAAATTTAGTATTATGTAAATATATATATATATATATATATATATATATATATAAAAATAAATAAATATATATATATATATATTTACACATATATATATATATATATATTGTTATCGCATTACCATCGCATAATAATCACACAATTATATACGCATTCCATATCTTATTTTAACTTACATTTTTATTCTTATTTTATATTTTCTGTAGTAACCGGAATTTATTAGCACTTATTTTTATCATGTACTTATTTTTATCATGTACTTATTTTTATCATTTACTTATTTTTATTATGTATCATAAAAGGCATACTTTTGATATAGCCAGAGAATACATAGATATGAATTAGTAGTACAATTTTTACGAAGTAACGAAAGAGTCTTGTCTTATTCGCTGTAATCGTTTTACCCGCGATTATCATGTATCTCTCGTTCTTAAATAAAACTTATAAATTTCCGAATTGAGAATTTCAATGATATTGGCTTTGGCTAATGTCCGCGATTTCTACTTTTAAAAAGTTATCGTCTCTCGGCACGATAACAATATATATATATATATATATATATATATATATATGTATAAATATGTAAATATATATATATGTATATATATATATATATATAATGATTATTGTTAACTTGACATACGGAGTAACCCTGAGCGCATGAAACATTATGCATGACTAAACTTGTTTTTTTTTTTTTTTTTGGACTCGTCAACTATGGACATTAATGCAGCGCAAAAGGACTTTTTTTCTACTCTTAATTTACAGAAATGGAATCCTAATCAGGTCATACCTAAAAACGAAATACCACTGCTTAACAACCAGGTAACTGGCTTCTTTGATGGTTACTGTGAGGATATACAGAGTTAATTACAAAGACAAAAGGTACCATGTGAAGTACTGAATATTTATCGCCTCGTGAAAAATGGTTAATACGCTGATGGAAGAGTCTCGTGTACACTTGACCGCCAAAAACGCAAAGTCGATTGAAAAGAAAAAGCAAAACTGTCTTCCGAAATTAAATCACAGTTAAAGGAAGAAGTTAATGTGGTATACGGTTTTTTTTTAACTACTCCGTTCAATCGTCTTAACCTTTTTTTTTTCTCTTTCCATTTTTCCCTGTTCAAGATTGTTTACAAGGAGCATTAATGCGGCCAGCATAATGATGGAAAGCTTGGAATTTTGAGTTGTAAATAAACTAGCGAATTAGCCGAGGTGGATGGCTATTATAGCGATGGAGTTTCGGAGAACGAAAGAGCTGCAAAGAAAAAAGGAGAGAGAATAGATAAAGAAAAAGCGCAAATAAAACAAAAAACGGCATTTTCTTTTCTTTCTTTTTTTCTATCGTCAAGTATAAAATTTAGATAGAATTTCCGTACAGTATTTAGAAGGGTCGCTAAAAAAGTGAATGATGGGTAGGTAAATATAGAAATAAAAGGATATTAGTGAGCAGTGAATGGTTAATTTACATTGCACTAAAGGAGAATCTACGCACACTGGTTTTTAATTTAAATATTACTTCAAGGAGCAACATTTTGTGAACTGTTTCTTGAATGAGACTACCGCGGACAGCAGAGCAAAAACATTTTATTACAAATAGTTCCGTGCTAACAATTTTTTTAGTTCAGATCAGGTGTATGCAGTTTTTTTTTTTTTTTTTTTAGAGTAACATCGATAATTTTTTTGACAAATTAGGGTCCGCTAATTTTACGTACCACGAAATAGTTTTTTAATACTGCTTTTCAGTTCAAAATAGTCTTAGGTTCTAAACTATCTTTTTTTTTTTTTTTTGGTTTTTTTGGTTTTTTGTTCGCTCATTTTAAATTAAGAGTATTTCATTAACAGTTAATTTAGTCAGCAGATTACTGCAATACTTCAACAGTTCCCAATTTTTTTTAAATTCACGCACATTTTTCGGAAGTACAGCCGGCTAGGTCTACATTTTGCTTGCTTTACAGCCTGCTCCATCCGTTTCGCCTTGGTTTAACAATTTTCCAAGTATCAGCCGTTCTGTCACTTCTTCCATAGTTCGCCTTCGTTTTAATCATAGTCTGTTCCCGGTTTCTCGTTTTTTCTCTTGTTCAATCTCCTTTGTGTTCCTTTCATCTTCCTACCTTAAATGTCACGTATGATGCAAATCATGTACTATTCGAATGTTCCTTCATTTCTACAAAACGCGCGATCTTTTATTCCAATTTGCTTAGCCTTGGCCTCCCTACTCCTTACAGTGCCCTCTACATTCTCGCTTTTCCATCTCCTTCTGTTGTTCCCTAGCCGCTTTCATTTCTTCTGTCTCTAATCGTTTCTTGATGTAACCCGTCGCTCCATATGTCTTTCTATTCTTCTAATCTTTTGTGTTGGGTAAATGTTTTGTGTTGACGTGCCCATAAAAAAAAAAAAAAAAAAAAAAAAAAATTGGGAGGTCCAGTAGTAGGGTATAGAAATAGTACTGCCGTGAAAAGGAAAAATGATCTAGAAACATAATCGAATAATTCCTCAGCGATAAAATTATATTTTAAACATTTTGTGGTTTACTATATCTCACAAAAATATTGATAGATGCGTGTTTTTTTTTTTTTTATTTAAATAATTTGTGGGTCCCACAAAGCAAATGCCCATCTGTGGGTTCCCAACATAATTATATCGTTTATTCACAAATACAATACATCTTAATGCTATTTATATCTATTACTTAATTATATTTAAGCTTTTATTTTCACTGAATTACATCTCATTTTTAAAACAAATACATTCATGCCCACAATACATTCTAAAGCAATATTTACTCGTAAGCCAAAAGTTATGCAGCTAAAGAAAGGAGCTACCGTGCATTTCTTTTTTTTTTTTTAATGTACATACCTTATTTATAATTATTCTTTTTGTTTCTTTCCTTCGTCTATTCTTTCTCAATCTTTGCACCACGCTATCAACCAAATTTTAATTTAGTCTTTCCATATTTTCAGATTGTCTTCGTCTTTATTAATTTCCTTTGGTATGTGACCGAAAATTTTACTCCAAATTTCCTCTTCAACATTGTCAATTTTATTGTTAACCCCTTTAGGTCTTATAATAGAGATAATATGTCATAGTTTCTAGTCCCATATTTCCTTCCCTAGTCGGTAATATTCTTTTTTCTGTTTTATATCTTAATAGTTTACTGTAATAAAAAAAAGCATTTTTGGAGACATTTCTTTATTATTATCCCACCACCAAGTAGTATTCATTACGAGATTTGTACTTCTCTAGGTCGGTAAAATTATTTTTAAACATCTTTTTTGTAGCTTACTAATTTTCCTTAATTCCGCTTTTTTTTTTTTTTTTGTCTCCCCCCCCCCAAATTTCAATTCCGTATTTGATTCTAGACATTATTAATGAGTGTCAAAATATATGTCATGGTTTTGTAATTCATAACCTGTTTTAATTTATATAAAGCCGGTATAGTCTGCCTGATTTTCCTCGCAATATTATCAATGTGACTGAAACAACACCTACGGATATACTTTTTTTTCACTTTTTATTGAAGATTTAATTGATAATAATTGTAAGTGAATTTTTGCATTTCATTTGTATTTTGTTTTCGGAATTGTATAAGGACGGAAAATCCACAGAGGCATGTAGTTGAGGAAAGCGGTAATACTAATTTTCCTTCTTCTTCTTTTTAAGGTGCCGTACGCTACATAGCGCGTTGGCGCAACCTATTCGTACACTTTTTTTTTTACCTGTACCGATATAGGTTGTGTACTAGGCAATTATTATATGCAACTCAGGTATACACATGCAATATTATTTCCCTTAGTCGGGCAAATTTCGAATTCATCATTTAAATGCGGCCGAAATTTCGGTACACTCCGATTTCGAAATGCTCGGTTTAGTGCACTGTGGAGATGTCAAGTCTATAAAGGGTTCGTATTCTAGCGAATTTAAATTTGACCGGTTTTTCCTTCGTGCTGCTGATAAAGTAAAGTAAAGTAAGTTCCCCATATCCTTGATAAGGTGTATCATGGATTGCGAATTTAAGCTTTTCATAATGGTACTAAGCCTAATATGGATCTGATGAGAATACCGGGGCCAATTCCTTTCTACTTTTGGATTATCCGCCTTTACTTTCCCAGATTTCCTTGGTACCCAATTCAATTTCAGGCTCGGTAAACCTGGGAGCGACGGAACGAGTCAAGTCCCGTGACCTCTGATTTGCCAGCCGATAAGCTGCTGATGCAATACCCATTTCATATCATCAGGTATCTGAACTGTTGGAAAATAATGTTTACGTGAAATTTTAAAAGCTCCTCGAATTTTAATTTCGTTTTTAATCAAGAATCTTTTTGTAAGAGGGAAGCAGTCTTCCTTTTCTATGCCCTTTAATCTGCATGTAAGCTTCCTTTTAAAAGAAATTTTCTTAGCATTTGCATTGAAAATTGTGACGACGGTTTTTTTGTTTTTTGTTTTTTGTTTTTTGTTTTTTGTTTTTTTAACACATACTGTAAATCCTAGCGCGTATCGAATGTATTTCAAGTTTTTTGTATGAAAAAAAATCGGTAATTTCACTTTATTTCTTTCATTTAAAATGCGCGATTCGACATGCACCTGCACAGTTCGGATATCATTTTTAAACCTTCAGCACATCAGCTTTACCAATATGAAATACGATTTTTTTAGTTTTCCATTATTAACAACTAACGTGAGTGTCGAGGCATTATTTAAAGTTTCACCGTTAACTTCAGTAGTTGTGTCTCCACCGTCATCATAAAACCATCATTGTCATCACAGTCTACTTCATCATGCATCGGATGGATTTTGTTGTTGCATGAATTCAGCTGCTAATCCATTTATGTGTCGGTACATGGATCATCTTCCACATGCAATCGCTCGTGTCTATTAAAGAATAATCTGCGGCACTAATTGAACTTCTTTTTTTGACAAATAACAGAAATCGAATTCCCAAAATCATACTTATTAAAGTGTGTCCGCGTCCGTAATTGGGAAGGTCCGTTATTGGGAAATATTTTTATATTGTGTCTTATGGGAAAATGCCGGGGATTTTAAAATTGTCCGCTATTAGGAAATGTCCGCTATTTAGAAGTGTCCGTTAGTAGAAGTTCCACTGTATTTATTTTTAATTATGTGTTTTAAACTAAACGTTAGTCGACAAGTTATCTTATATTTAAACGTTCTAACATAACCTACCTACACATATCCTCGTGTAATATCTACCAAGTACCTAAATCGTTATCTATTTTTGTATTTATCGATAATTATAATCTATTTTCTTTTGCTTCGTAATCTATATATATATATATATATATATATATATATATATATATATATATATATATATATATGTATGTTTTCCTTATTGTTTTGTTGTGTATTATCACTTATTTTATGTTTATTACCTTTTTTGTATTTTTTGTAACGCGAGAATACTCCTCAATATAACGAATATAATGTGCATAATGTATACTGAGGTGTAGCTTTCGGTTCATGTGCATTTTACTGGTAAAAGTTTAACTGCCTGTAAAATGTATTAATCCATATTGATTGGTTTGCAAGTTTAGATTCGAGCGCAGCTAATATGTGTATTATTAAATGAACAATTTTTAGGTATACGTTCTGGTTCTCGTGTATTAGTGCGGAATTTTCAAGTCAAGAAATCGATTGTTCTTCGAGATAAACGGTGTGGTTCGTATTGGTGATCAACTTTGTGCTTAGAGTTTAATAGAAAAAAGTAAATTTAACAATTCGCTTTAAATAGAAATTCCACGGTGATGTTCACGAAATTTTCATGGAGCGAATTTTATATATTACGTGTGAAATACATTTCCAAAATTGCCAAAAAAAAAAAAAAAAAAAAAAAAAAAAAAAAAAAGGATAACGTGTGCATAATTCTTATGTTCCCAGTGAAAAATAGACATGTAATTAAAAATACTAATGATACACTCTGACAGAAGTTAATAGAGTAATTCATAAAATATACAATTATCAAAAGAAAAATGTGTTGCAATGAGATGGTCAATACTAAAGAAATGCTCCAAAAATCAATAAGGGGAGAAATTAAAATATTTCAAAGGAACAACTAGTATTATCGTATTAAATACCTAGAATTAATAATTGATAGAAAATTAAATTTCAAAGAACACGTTAAATACTTAAATGAAAAATCATTAAAAATACATGCGAGTACTTGCCGCTTAGGCGTAAAGCCGCATATGCGGCGCATAGGAAGCAATCAGAAAAGAATCCTGTATAAAGCTACCGTTCAAAATATATATTTGTATGCTTTAAGTATATACGTCAACTGTATAAAGTAAGACAACACTAAAGAATATAATAGCGCGGCGAAGGAAAATTCTTAATTAATATTTCTGCTGGCTACAGAACAATATCTAATAAAATGCATTACAAGTAATAACAAAAATAATCCGCATTGATTTAATGATAGATAAAAGCCAATTGTTTAATAAAAAACTTCAAGCAGGATATTCAGATATGAACAATAAACAAAATATAATAGTAAATTGGAATATTACGAAAAAAACACTGAGCGGAGAAGAAATATTCAGAAGATGGTAAGAAAGATGGAATTTAGCAGAAAATGGAAGATACACAATAATCCCCGATCTAAAACTGTATATTAAAAATAAAAATAAAAACATATCTAAACTACTTCATAACACATATAGCTTTAATGCAACATGGAGATTGTAATTACTATTTAAATAGATTTAAAATAGTTGACGAAGATAAATGTGATTTTTGTGGAGAAGTAGAAAATATAGAGCATATACTGCGTCACTGTGTTAAGTATAACGCAGAAATTAACAGAAAAATGGATATTAATGAAAGGGAAAATTATTCGTAGAAATTTGATAATGACACATTAAGAAAGAAAATTTGTGACAAATACAGTCGAGGATAAATGAAGTGGTCATTTACTAAAGAAGTTAGAATTTAGTTATTTTGAGTTAAAATTTTCTTTTCTTTTTTCTTTTCTTTTTATTGTTTTTTGTTATTATTATTGCCATTATTTATTATTTTTATTTATTCCGGATTAATAATGTGTCTTTGAGAGATTGACTAATTATGTGAAACCAATATATGGTCACTAAGGTTCTTTAACCGTGGCTAATTGGGAATCGTATATATATTATATGTAATTTGATTTACAAAAAGAAAAAAAAAAGAAAGTATTGTAAGTTTTGTATTACGGCGTATTTAAATGTTTTTATGGAACTTATGAATATACTTTAATCGATTTGCAAGTTTTTTGAATAAATCCCGGGAAAGCTCGGCCATCAGGTACCGCATACTTTCATTGGTACATTTAAGTTTTTCCATATTGCCGGTGATTGGAAAATACTTATTATTTTCGAGGAGTTATTTCGGATGGTAATACGTGAAAAAACAGACCAGATAGCGTGCTGCTAATAACAATTGTTCGGCGTTTTATGGTAAAATTTCGGACATGATTTAATGGCGGAGAAGTAGTGATCAAACATTGGGCGCTGCGGTAATGAAGAGGTGCCTGCCGAGTCGACGTAAGAAATATGCAGCGCGGTCGGCGGAGGGGGGAACCGCTTTGTTATAAGAAAGAGATCTGAATGAAGAAACACAAATCGAAGGAGTACTTTTCCGTTAGATAAAAAGGATAATGTATAATGTCGGCCACGTGAGCAGCAGGCATCGCTAATCGCAGATCGTGTTCAAGAGGTTTTTACAGACAAAGAGCCTTTTACTCGTTCAAAGCTGCTATCGCTTATTAACTATCTGCGTGATTTTCTTTCGAAATTAATTCTCTCCAGTTTTCCGAAAAGGAAGAACTCTTTACCGTCTCACCCGCTCGCTTCCTTATTGAACGATTAAAGATTAAAGATTAAAGACAAAGAGAGAGAGAGAGAGAGCGATTAGTAAAAGTTGTTGTCGACGACGGAATGTTTTTTTTTTTTCAATCGAATCATCCTTGAAAACATTCCCTTCCCCGTTTAGCCGGAGGAACACAACAATTTTTCAGCAGAACAAGAAAATTCCCGAAAAATAGGAAACATCTAATTTTTTTTCTCTGCCATTTAACGGATATTTCATCAACAACATCGGGGTGTTGCGTATTTTCCCTTATTGCGTAGTAATGAAGTGGTCATGGAAAAAAATGAGTACCAGAATTCTCTTTGCGCTGGTGCAAATTTTCGGTGGTTCTGTTAGATTTCAGTGAAGCGTAATTTTAGTTGTCTTCGCGCGATAGTCTAGATGCTAGAGCATTTGACTTCCCCGTACGGAAGTCTAGAGTTGGATCTCCGGGCGACGACTGAAATGATTACGAAAATAATTACAAAAATGAATTAAATAACCGCTAATGGATATGCAAGATAATGACAAACATGCATGCGACCATATGCGCGCTAGTTGAGTGTAGTCAGAGACGGGAAACTCTGCATTTATATATCGAAAAATCAACAATTTACTAATCAATACGAACACACCGGACTGTTGCATATTAACTATTGCCATGTAAATTTAGCAGCAGGTATAAAAAAATGCATCTCCCAATTTGCCCGACCAGCTCGGCTGATTAGGCTAATCTCACCGGGTGGGGGCGAAATGATCATAATGTGATAACATATGTGCGTTAGTATGTTTTGTTATGTAAGACAGAGATAATATTCCTTGAATTTCTGGACCGCCTAGTATAGCGAATATTTGGAAAAACCTTGTTGTGTTTACTAAATCAAGTGCTTTAGCTAAGCTAATGAAAACTACGAAGGTGATTCCGGTATAATTTGTTAGCGAGCACTAGAGCATAAAATTCGGCTACAAATTTTTCTCTTTCGAATTTAGCAAATCTTCCTTGTCCCCCTCTTTTTTTTTTTAAAAAGTATATATTTCCATCGTTGACTGTTTCGTAAATCCAACACAGTTTATATAAACCGTATAAATGTGTTTTGCTAAGACTGTTTGTCATTTAGTAGTTTCAACAAATTTCTGACACCAATCATATCCGGATCTGGAATTTTTTCGAATTTTTGAATTTACCGATCGTTTGGCTCTCTCGGGCCGCCTCCTGTTCTTAAGGTGTTTTTAAGTTTAATTCAACAAATCACAGTGTAGAATTTCGTCATCTTTTAACTATTGCGATACCGTTGTCATCTTTAATGAGTACACTACTAAAATAAGAGAATTTCTTGGCGTCATCGGAGTCGATGAAAAAAAAAAAAAATGGTTTATTTTGGATATCCGCCGTTCATTTTTTCGGTTTCTATTTAATTCTTTGTAACTGTTTCATCATTAAGGTACTTAGTATATACGCTGTTTTTTTTGTTTTTTTTTGTTTTAATTTAGGGTGAAGATGTCACACAATCTTTAAACCAGTCGTTTCTTGTTTTTTTTTTTTTTTTGACGAAGCGTTTTAATCGTTTTTTAGTCATTGCATTTAAATATCTGACTAACGAGTTTCATCGTCAGTGAGGTATATTAAGACCTGAACGAGAAAGTTTCTAAACGATTTTGTTTTTATTTTAAATCGAAAGGTTCTGTATTTGCGACAGCGAATTTGTTTACCGCAAAAAGAGTTTTAGGAGCCGTTGACCAATGTCGATCGTATCGCAGATTATCTTCAAAGTGTATGTGTGTCGACACGAGTGTTGAAATAGCAAAGACGAAAAATGTTGTCTTATTTAGGAATGTTATTCAAGAGTTTTTTCACATTACAAACTTTCTCTTCGGAATTATTGTCTACACCTTAAGCGTAGCAGTAAATAACTGTGTACGTATCGACCTTGAGGGAATTCTCGTTATCGTTAATCTTTCACTGATGCTTGTTGAAAACAATTTCGACAAAAGTTTCATTAGAGGAGTCTTTCTAACGTGTATCTTTGATTGTCCTGAAGGTCGGTTCTTTGCAGAAGGTTGTATGACTTATTTGTTGTTTCCGCTAGTGTTGGCCTTCATTTTTTCGTTCAATTTCGCACAATATTAGCGCGATTTCAGTTTATACGCTATTAATGCAGTCATTCGTTGAGAACGGTTTACCTCCTGTGGGTGTCTATTCTAAGTCTAATTTTTCATTCTTTCCTTTTTTTTTCGTTGTTTCAACCGCAAAATAGGGTTCCTTCGTAGACGCGGTAATCCAGTCGGTTGGTTTCATTCATTTTGAGAAACCCTGTTTCCCTTCGCATAGGATGAATTCTATAAAGGCTGCTTTGTGTCATGAATGATGCTACCGAGCGCTAATTTTGCCAAATTTTATCAGCGAGCGACCAAAGTAAAATATGTCTCCTGCGTCTAGAGTTCCAGTTAAAAATTTCCATTAAATTTTGCTTCCCTCCGCTCCACCTATACTTGAATGTGCGTCTTGTAGCGCGTACATTTTTATAGCGAAAGTGTAGTTACCTGTCTGCACTCTTGTCTGATTCAATTTCATCGTTCCGCAGTGAGATGATTGAGACGAGTATTTACTGAGCATGAAAAGCGGCATAGATCTGTTTAATTTAGTAACATGATGATACTGAAATAATGATAGGTTAATTACATATTTGAGTTGTTCCTTTCCGTATTTATTTTCGCCTGAACGTTGTGAGTAGACTGTAGATAGGAGCTGTGTACTTATAGAGTTATTCAATGTAACCGAATAATGAGATTTATTTGTTTCTAACTCTAAAATTCGTTTCTGATGTGATTTCGGTATTTTTATTTTTTTTATAAAAGGGCAAAGGTAGTCAGTTCGATTTTAATCAGTATAAAAACACTAATAGCAGGAATAATGAACAGAGAAAGAAGTGGTAAAGGGCACACAATAAGAAGTAGAAACATTTAATAAAAGTGTAGAATAGGAAAGAGAACGTTTAACACAGAAAGAGAAAAATGTTGGCAGAATACGTCACATTAGGATCATGGATAATATTGTGGTGGGGAGTACAATAATGAGGAGAATACTAAGGATAGATGATAGCGAGAGGATGAGAAAATATGATTAAAATATGGAGGCGAATGGTATAATCATAATTAAAAGACAAAATATATAAAGATAAGGGGAATCGGGCCAAAAGAAAAAAAAAAAATAGGCAGAGAAAACAACAAAGTTAACGAATCTCTAAAGACCCTGTTAGTTAGACAGATTAAGTTGAATGGAACGTTCTCAATATTTACATATATATTCGCAGATTGCTACAGGTAAAGATTCTTACATAAAGCGAAATTTCACTCGTGTCTATTAAATAACAGTAATAGGTTTCGCACTTTTGTAAACGAAACGAAACGAAAAAAAAAACAAACAAGGACGATGGTAAACTGGTTCAAATGATTTATTGTACAGTTCCAGTTGCAATTTCTGCTTCGGGTACATTTCAGCGTCACGTCCAATTCTGATGTACGCTAACAATGCAAGTATCAGATTACGTCGCATTGTGACAACATCGGCTTACATTACATTTTTTTGTACACACTCCCTTTTCTGCCTACACTAAGAAGAATTGAGGATCGTATAAATATATTGTATACTCACTGGTCATTGTATGACTTATGATTATTTATTATCAGAAGCTGGTACTCTAGGCTGACTACAGTCCTTAATGTCCTATACAATGCATAGCTTTTTTGATACATTATTATCGGATATTGTGGATTCGCTAGCAGGAATATGTTCAATGCTACTTGTAAAAACGTTCTACTAACTTCTCTCTCTAGCAGACCAAAAACTTTTTCAATTACTATAAAAGTTAAAATGTTATACTACTTTTGGCTATAATCGCAACGCACATACATAGAGAAGTAAGGAAAGTTGTGCTTAGCTAAAATAGTTCAAAAATGCTAAGAAAAACCTATAAAAAAATACAAGTACTTAAATTTTTGCTGAACATAAGAAATTTTAATATAGTTCTCATAGGAGAAATGAAAGAAAAATACAGTTGTACAAAAATAATAATTAAACGTAATTTTTGTTATCATAAAACGGTAGAGGTTACAGATGTTTTCAATTACATTGCCAAGTTTCATAATTTGAATAAGTTAATGTGATTGGAGTAGAATAAAACAGACTGTAATAGGTATATATTTGTAATATTAACGGGTGTAACAAGAAAAATAAGCCAGCTACCGTAGTGTGTAGTCGGTTAGTTAATTGTGTTTTACTTGATTCTGATATCCCGCTGTCGCACGCTGAAACTTTTCTAAAAATTTCACTTATACTAAATTTTAATGTTCAGAGTTGACGCGTCTAAAAAATAAATATATATATAAAAGAAAAATAATTGAAACAGACCATTTCAGGAGATTTCGCATCACAATGGTCGTTTAAAGGAATGACGATGATTTTTTTTATTTAATTTATTTAAAAGATGTCGTTTAACTTTTTGCTCTTACTAGGTCAATATTGCGTAAAATGTGGTTTTCTGATATAGATCAAATTGTTTCACACAGACTGACACAGACACACACACACACACACACACACACAGGTTGACGACTGCGAAATTATTGCTAAACGATAGTAACTTTTCTTGTAACTTTTATAAGGAAAGAAAAATAAATTATAAGATGGAAATTGGGTAAGCTCTAATTTTAGTTTGTTCAGTTTACCTATTGGCGGCTCGTTCATGTGTTCACATTCGTACGTGAACACCCTGAATTCAACTTTAAAAAAGTAGAATCCAATGTTTTTATTTATATTTATTATTTACATATTACGATTAGTGAAATTAATGTCAAAAATAAATTGATTTTACATTTTTAAAAAGTAATTAAATTTTGTCCGGAATTCTTTTAGTGTGAAGTCTACTTGTAGCACGTGCGATCGAAAACCATTTAAGTATAATGTAGTAGTATGTCAGAAAGATAAAAATGATGTTGTGTTAGTGCATGTGTTACATCGGCTTGATGGAGTACACTCGAATTGTGAACCAAACGATAGGCGTTATTTTTGCAAGATTATATTTTGTAGGTGGGCAGTATTTAAATGAAGTGAGTTTGATCATAAACAGAATTAATCGATAAATTTTCATAAAACGATTATATGTTTACATTTTTTTACTGCTTATACCCATATTTGAATTTTGAAGGAAATAGAGTTTGATTGGAGTATATATGTTTATTTTTACTTTTATTTTATAAGAAAAGTGTATTACTGCATTTATATAATATCGGTTGTGTTATTGCGCTGCATACATATACAAGTTAGTACAATATTGTACATTTAAAAACAGTTATGTGTTTAAAATTACTTGTGATTCTATTTGTCAATTTCCAAATATTGAAATACAGTAAAAATTGGTTATAATGGCATACCAATTAGCATTTAGCTTTGAAAGATTTATGGCAGATGAATTTAACAAAAACATCATCCTCGATATTTTTCAACGAAGAAGTGAAATTTATACAAACAGAACAGATATACCGTTTTTTTTTTTTTCTACTTATTTTGTTAGTGTGACATGTAAAATGCTTATTATAAATATAACATTGATGAAAACCTGTGGTAAGGCCATTGCAAAAAATGTTAGAAAAAGACTACTATACTCATTTTGTTATAATAAAGAGTCGAAAAATTACTAATTTCTCCAAAAATAAAAAAATATCAAACCACTTCCATTTTGGTACAGTTTCTTTTCTCTTACTCTTGCTTTATACTTAAGTTTTTTTAATATCATACTTTTATGTACAAAAAAAGAAAGTGTGGTTTTCGTATTTTTATCTAAGAAATATGTTTAATTATAATTATAAATAAATGATTGCTTATTCAGCGTAATTTATACTATAAAATATTTCATGTTAGTTTTGTAACGAACTGTTGTTCATTAGTAGTAAATTTTGGACATTACAAAATTATAATGCTTTATTTGATATGGGAATATAACGACCCGATTATTCACCTTTTTGAATGTTTTTATCTACTGTATCTTATAATTTGTCATTTTATTATACTCTTTTTGGGGGAGATATGCATTAAGTAAAACTGATACTATTCAAGATGGCTGGATATTTTAGCATAAAAA
This sequence comes from Icerya purchasi, assembly GCA_039619475.1. Taxonomy (NCBI): domain Eukaryota; kingdom Metazoa; phylum Arthropoda; class Insecta; order Hemiptera; family Monophlebidae; genus Icerya; species Icerya purchasi. Next base: position 552,372,632 of record CM077115.1, read on the forward strand.
TTTAAATTGTTTTTCTTTTTAAGTAAATTCAAAATAATTGTAATAATTGATAAATTAAAATAATGATAAAATATAAATATTATGTAGACACAAAAAAACAATAACAAACATTTTGCAAAATGTTAACTTTTGTTTGTTTTTTAATGTACTTAAATAAAAATATGTAAAACGAGTTCTCACGGTTCATATTATTAGAATTAAAATTTGTGGTAAAAACCACATTACTACTAAAAATACTACTAACGTTTTGAATATGTATACATAGTCGATCATTGGGATCAGAGTTTAGTTTTTAATGATGGACCGCATATATTCATTCGAATATTTTCAATAGTGACGTAGTTTCTATTTAAAGTTGTAATTTTACTTAAGGATAAAAAGTGCTAATTACATTCTCACTGAGTTTTTCGACACTAAAACGAATTAAAACATTTTTACGTAGCACAATGTGTAAACATAGGCTAAATGCTTTAGCTATGTGTTATCAATTGAAAAACAAATGTTCCTCCACAATATTTCTAACTTTCATGAAACTGTTGTAGATTTTTTTTTTCTCTTTAAAGCAAGATAGAAGAATCGATTTAATTTACAAGACTTTTAACTGAAAATTATTAATATTATGCGCGCGCACATGCAGTCACATACATACATACAGTATAGTTTTTGATAAATTTTTTTCAATAAATATTTGTGTAATATTTAATATATTTAATTGTGAACCTCCACTTCTGTTACACTCACGAGTCGTCGCCACTGAGTTTACCACCGTTTTCAACTTGAATTCGTTCAAACCGGTAAGCACTTACAATTAATTTTAAATTTGTAAACAGATTTATAAATCGTTTTACTTAAAATTATTCATTTAAAAAAGGGAAAAGAACCAAACCAAAAACGCAAGTAATTAAAAATTTTAAATTTTAATTAATTTTGAACTGTTTACCATTATTACCTGAAAATAATTTACAATCGCGAATAATTTCAAATTAAATTGTTTTTAATTAGTCTATCGGTTGAACTGGAAACGGACACATCAATATGAACGAGAAGGCGAATGAAAAAAAAAAACAAAAAAACAAAATGAACTGCGGCGATTTTAATGCGAACTTTTATTGTAAACTGCAACATGGTAACACGCTCTTTAGCACTGATTAAGTTGTATAAAATGTGTTGTGATTGTAAAAAGTGCAGTTTGTGCATGTGTATGTGTGTGTGTGTGTGTGTGTGTTGTCGGCAATGTTAATCTTTTGATGTTAAAGTTGTTAGGACTTTTTATAGTACGACACGCTGGTGACGTTTATAGCCGGTTATTGTTTTCATAATGCATTCGATGGATGCGAATACGTGTTATGTAGGAGGAAAGCTCGCAAAAAACGATTCATCTCTTATAGGAAGTCGAGTGCATAAAGAGGAAAAAAATAAACGCGGATAGGACGAAGGATAAAAACAGGAATAAACACGTCTAACGCGTTCAGCGTTCCTACCCGATTTCAGCTACAAAGGAAACAAAGGTCTGGGCTATTCCTTTTGTCGCGGCTGGATTGTTATTTCTTTTTTTTTTTTTCACTAAAAACTGTGCAACTGTTCGAAGTATTTGAAAATTAGCGTTATTTCCTAGTTACACTCGAAGATGCCAGTGTACGGAACGCACTTTGCGTTACAACGTGCACTCGGCTAAGGACAAAAGCGCCGAAACCGCTGCAATTATTTCCTTTCCCGAAGGAGTATACACATACGCGAAGTAAAGATAGAACGGTAAAAAGAATTTTATTATTTATTCAACTAAAGTTGTCGCAGCATCGGAGGTGCGGTAACCCTTTGATAAAAGCTATCGGCGGGTATTGCTTTCAAAATTGTAATCCTCTGTTCAGCAACGAGTAAAACTGCGTTTGAAAATTTTATTTCAACTCGATTGTTTTTCGTTTATTGTTGCTTTTTTTTTTTTCGTTCTTCCTTCGACATACGTTGAATCAGTTTTTTTATATTTATTTGAGTTTTGATGAATAAATTTTAAGAAATGCCCCACATTTTCTGAACATTTTTGAATTTGATGAATGTTCGAAATCCGCTAAATTATGTTAGAGAGGGAGCCACGTTAGTTCATAACTTGCAGGTTTTGGGTAATTTGACAGTTTCGCCTAGAAATATTGCCTCGTTTATGTTTTTGTCCTTAGCATGAAAAAATCTTATCGTTGTCTAAATTTTATACATTAAATACGGCGTAGTGTAAATAGCGTATAAGATAAAATAAACAGAATGAAAGAGTGTGTTTTATGTTTCCACTAAGTTAGTGATTTAGCTGATGATGGGTTATGCCCGAAAACGTTTCTAAATAAGGGGGGTATTTATCTAATTTATTTTTATAAATTATTTTTACCCCCTTATTATATTGTTTGTTATTAAAGTTTGTTTTATTATAAAGTTTTATTTTGTTCTTTTTTTTTCCTTTTTTTTTTTTTTTTGAGCTCGTCAACTATTGACCTGGAGAAAATAAAATTTTTCCGTGTTTTGAATTTGCAGAATCGGAATTCGTTAAACATTTAAAACTACGGTTGAATATTGTGAAAAGATTAGAAATTGAGGAAATGAAAGAAGTTAGTAAAGGAATAACCGAAATAAAAGGGAGAGAAAGGATCGCGCTTTCTAAAAGAATAAAGGGTCATTCAGACAAAATGTAGTTTATTTGGTTCAAAAGGACGAAGAGGTGGCCGAGAAAGAGCGTAGCAGGAAGCAGGCTATGCGTAAACCGAAGGCGAACTATTGAGGAAATAATTGAACGGGTCTAGTCGTCGCGATAGCCTAGTTGCTAGAGCGCTTGACTTCCGTTATGGAGATTACGGGTTCGATCCCGAGCGACGACGAACTTATTACAACGAATTAAATAAATAAATAAAATAATCGCTAATAGGCACGTGGAAGGCAATGGCAAACCACCACGTTCAACATCATATGCGCGCTAGTTTAGTACATAAAAGGCATAAATAGGACCGCACTTGTATATCGATAGATCAAACGATTACTAATCAGTTCCGAATGTAATCTTGTGTGTGTATACCTGCGTTGCATATAATAATTGCCTACTACACTAATACTTATGTCTGTACAGCTGATATGTACGAATAGGTAGTCGCCGGCGCTCAGGAATTAAGTATGGCACTATAAAGAAGAAGGGGAAATTATCGGGAAGGGCTATATGGCGGAATAAAATGTGTTTCGATTAGAAAAGTAAGAGGGATTGAAATCGGATTAAAAGTTGCCGCAAGAACGAAAAGAGAAAGGAAGCAGACTTTGGACAGGAAAACGACTTACGAAGAGACTACTGATAGCAGCCGAACGAAGTAAAGAGTCGACTAACCCATTGCGTGCAAAGCCGCAGTGGCTTGAAATCCATAACGGATCAATAAGAACTGAGCCGAAAGTGGATAGATAAAAGGACCGAAGTTAAGGAATAAAATTGAATCTGCGGAGGTTTTTGGAAAAGGGACTAGATATCGTTAGTAAAACGCATTCTGAATCGCAAGAGAGAAGAAATTCGAATACGAAGTTTGCTAACAGAAGATGTAAAGAGGAGTGTGCATATAGAATAGCGATGGATTCGGATGGAAATGTAGACAAGAAGGAAGGAAGTTTAAGGGCTTCGGAGCCAACAGCCGATTTAGAACCATTTGCGAAAAGAAAGAAAAAGTGTACGGCGAAAAGAGAAAGGATAAGACATAGTTGAATTCACTGCAAGCAGGGAAAGAAATTTAGATTGGGTGGAATATGAGTGGAGTTCAGATAAAACGTAAAATACCGATATTTGTTATAGGATAGAATAAAAGAGAAAAAAAAGGGTAAAAGTTGCAAAGCGATCTGTGGAAAATTATTGCAGTTTTGCGAGGGAAAGAATCTCCTTCGTGTAAACAAGAAATAAAAGCCAGTTTCTGCCAAAATGGCTGCAATTGAAGCGGAGTTGAAAGCACCGAAATGGGGCGCAAGCTTTGAATTCTATCAAACTTGAAGAGAAGTGATTCGGGAGTATTAGGATAACGAAGTGTGCGGTAATCGAATTTGCAAGAAAGGATGTAAGGATCTCCGTCTCATTTCGACGGTCAAAAGAACTTTTAACAAAAATTAAGTTTTTTTTAAAGCTGAAGTACAGATATAATTCATATGATCGCGAAAGAATGAGGTATTATTAAGAATAATGCCGAGGTAAAAGAAGTAAAGGAAGCCGGTACAAGGAAAATATACGAGCGAAGAGTGAAAGCCGTAGAGGGAAATTTTTCTGGCGAAATGGAAAGATGAAGATCAGATAAAGAATTTTCCAGAATGAGCGGTGAATTATTAAGCTCATCATTAGCGCAAGACGGATTGTCAGAGGAAGAGTAGATGAAGATGTCATCGGCGAAGAATAAAGAAATAGAAGAAATCGGCAGAGTAGACTGCGATGGTAGATGTTGAACAGAGGAGTGCTAAAGCATGATCCCTGTTGCAGCAGACCTCAAAAGACTGATCTGGAAGCGGTAAAAAAGAGGGTGTTAGAGAGAAGTAGTGTTTTCTTACAAAGATTATTGGAAATTAAGGAAGCAGATTGTAGAGGAATATTAATGGGATTCATTTGATTTAGAGGAGAAATTAAGTGAACGTTATCTAAAGCGTAGGCAACATCGATGAAAGCAGAGATAGTAAATGATTTGTGCATAAAGGACTCTTGTATTTATTAACCTCCGGGCAGTCGCGTCTAAAATTGTGCCACGACCGGTCGCGCGGTGTACTTTGTGCACCACTTTAGATTTTTAATATTTTTCAGTTATTTATTAACTTTAACTGTGCGATTCAGATAGAGGGGTGATAAACGCACACGTGTCTAGTATAAAAATATATATTCTCAAACAAGCGTAATCAAGAAATATTAGTAAACAAAAGACTGAAGCATATTCTTATAAAATTTGACGTGGAAACACAACAATTTCATGTTAATATTATAAAATAGTAAACAATAAAAACAAATATAGCATAAAAAGAGGAAATGTGAATTGATTATTCATGGCTCGCGGTGAAGCAATTTATACGCTTCAATACAGAGTTCCTGAATGACTTTTACAAATGTGTTTTTGACATGAATCGCATTTTCTCCTAGCGCTTAAACTTTTTTTTTTCTGCCATAAAGGCAGCACCGTCCTTGATTTTTTTTCGGGCGGTTCTTCTACGCTTTCTTCTTGTACTGATGAATCATTTTTCGATGAAAAAAGCTGCATATCAGAAGGAAGAAATTTAATTTTAGATCTTTCTACGAGATGATCATTGATTAGTTCAAAGGCTAATGTTTAACACTCTCCTACTCACCGGTTTCTTATTCGGTTTGACCAACATATAAATTATCGCAGTATTTATTCCTGATAAATTCAGCAGCGTAAAAACCATTGCTAAGGGGTGACCGCTTAGTTATTCTGGACACATTGTAAGCTGCGTACAACTTGTCAACAGTATCAACGTCACCTTTTGTTCGGTTATAATTGACCATAATTTGTGGCTTTTTAGTCATTACTATCATGCATAGTGGGCAATAAAATTACACACTTTTTTTTTTTTTTTTAATTTTGAAGAATTTTTCTTTAATGGCGCCCGAACGAATTTAAACATTAAGAGAGCAGGACGACCGCAACAATATATATATATATATATATATATATATATATATATATATATATATATTTCATGTGAATATATATATATATATATATATATATATTTCATGTGAATATACCGGTTTAAGAAATTAACATTAAATTTCTTTCAAACGAATTCCGAGATATGCGATATTAAAATTAATGAAAAGCAGAAACAATTATAAGGCGGGAATTGCTAGAGATTACGAATCCGCAACGTTCAAATAACAATCATAAAATACCTGCGCTATCTGCTATTGAACGATGTGGCGGGTGCACCAGGAACATTCACCGCTACATAAATTCTTTCGAACGTAGTATACGACGAAAATGATCACCCTATAAACTGTCGTTATTTTCGTGTATGTAATCGTCTGTTCTTTCCGCAAAACGATTTCCCGTCTACATCGTCTTCTTCTTCTTTCCCTAATTTATAGAGCTGGTTATGAAGCTTACGAAAGAAAAAACCGGTTAATGGCAATAATTTACGTTGGCCTCTCTACCGGCGAGAGGGAAATTTAGAAAATAGTTTTTTATATCGTCACCTCTTTACTTTTTTTTTTTTTTTTTTTGTCAGAAGCTCTTTAGGGCTACAGGGCGTGCTCATCCTCTCTCCCGACGACAGTTGAGGCATTTTACACGGAAAGAGTGGAATGTAAATAGAAAAAAATCATATATTGTCGCGGAAAGATGTGATTGGAACGGAGTGTGCATAGACCGGATGACAAGCCAGCGTGTGTTTCTAGGAAGTCTCTTAAATGCGATACCTCTTGAAAAAATTTATTCTAGCAGAACGGTAGGTGATCAGCGCAGGATGATTCATTTGGAAAAGCAACATGCAGCGATGTTCAAGTGCTCGGCTACTAGGTGCTTGGAGAGGCCGCTGCGTAGTAAGCAATGAGAAAAACCAAAAAAAAAAAAAAAAAAAAAAAAAAAGAAAACAGCAAATATTTCAGTAGGCCGGGAAAAGTGTGCAGAGCATTTTGTTCTGGAGAAAAGGAGACGGTCGAAGAACTGTTCGGAAGACGATGATAGCGAGAGGAAAGAATAACTGCGCGGCCTGGCTCGGAGCTGGCGCGTGAGAAAGGTCTGAAAAAAGTCAGGGGCCACATTTCGGCTATTGAAAGAAGTGCCCTCATGCTGGTCGTTGGCGGAGGGTTGCTGAGCGGACGCTTATCTTTTGTTTTAAGGACGAACAAGTTCTGTTGACTGTTTACCGTCAGCCAAAGAGTAGGTGACAGTGAACTGGAGCCAGTCTGCTCGCTAATCATTTGACTTTTCTGCATATTATTTGCATCGCGAACGAGTCTCCAATTGCGAGTGCGTTGCAATACGATTTACAGCAATACTTTCGAGACGGACTTCCGAGTTTAACGTGCCGCCGAGGTCACTCCATAGCCCCTTGCCGTTGTTGTCGAGATTTGCAATTCCGATTATTACTGTAATTTTATTAGCGCTAGAGAGAAAACAAATTTTCTTTTTTGTCTGTTTTTAAAACTCCGGAGCAGAAACTATCGAAATTCGCAATCGGATTCAACTACGGCAACTTCACGTCGTTGCACTCCAAACGTACAAAATAGCAGAACGTCCTTGAACAGAGAGCGCATGCATTTGACGCCTTTCGGAGTTGCGATATGTTTAATCACCCCGCGCTAGGGGTAAATCCGACTGCGTGTCCTGAATGACAACGCTTGTTTGTTGTGTGACGTCTTTCGGAGTTGAGATATGTTAAATCACATCGTCGCTCGGAGGTATATCATCCGGTTGCGTCCGAACGCGGATATATTTTTCCAAGAAGATATAACTGTGTCCAGAGTTACTCCTGCCTGTCTGGTTTATTCCAGTCAAAGTGGTTGTTTTGGTTCCCGTTGACCTGTCAATTTTTTTTTTTTCCACGCCTCGTATTTAAAATCAAACTGGCAATAAAGGCTGAAGACTGTTTCTCATTTGTTTTTTGCTTCAGATTGTTTTCATATTGAACATATTAAGTAAATCAAATGGAAAAACGAACTAAACTAACAATACACAGGAAATGTAATTATATAATAATGTTAATATTTATTTAAAAAAACAATACAGACATGTTTCGTAGTACAGACTACATCATCATGGTAGTTTACATTATACCATGATGATGTAGTCTGTACCATGAAACATGTCGGTATTGTTCTTTTAAATAAATATTAACATTATTATATAATTACATTTCTTGTGTACTGTTAGTTTAGTTCGTTTTTTTCATTTGAGATTGTTTTCCGATTTTAGTTCAATTATATAGGTTTTTTTTTTTGGTTTTTTTTTTTTCGATATAAGGTTTTGTTCTCTGCGCTTCTGTTGATGTAGTTTTATCGAAATACCATTTTTCCTAATTATCCCTATTATTTTGTAATGGAATTTATGTTCCTGGTACGAAGAAGACTGCTTTGCACAAAGTTCGGTGAACGGAGAAAATTGGACTTGGAAAGGCACTACCGATCACACGAATATGTGAAGCTTTTACAAAAAAAAAAAGAAAAAAAAAACTATGCATCGACGCAATATTACGAATTGAAGAAGTTTCTAGTCATAAACCAGAAAATAACGAACGGGCCGGAAATTGACTAATTCGTTAAAAAGGGGAAGAATCATCGGTTAATTAGTGGAATACCGTCGAGAATTATTCGTCTTGAAATTGTTTCCCGCGCTAGTTTGGATAAGTTATGAATTTAAACGCGGCTAAACAAACAAAAAAAAAAAAACAAAACAAAAAAAGCCTCCGTTAGCAAAAAGTTTAATTGAACTTCACAATTCTGTTATTAATTGAAAATCGATTTTCCATGTTAAACGAACTTGGTTACCGATGTTTGTCGATGTTACATTTAAAATTTCCATCCAAATTTTTTCGGTATTTAACAAAATCGGAAAATTTTTTATATTTTGGCGGTATTTTCCTGTCTGTGCTAGGGCGTAAACTATAAAATCGTTTTAAACAACTTGCAGGTTTTGCAACAAAGCGTACGGTATTTGTTTAATTAGAAAATTCCGGAGTAGCCACAATTCGCGATTGCAGATTTCATAGAACCTTTCAGCGAATTGGACTTACAGTTGATTTTAAAGACGATAACTCTAAAATTGTGGGCAGTCGTTAAAATTTCTTTTTTTCCATTATTCCTTTATGTGCTGCTGATACAAATTCCTTTTTTACACTTTGATAGCTGTAAAATTTTAAACGTAAACATTGATTGTTTTTGTTTTTTCTTTTTTTTTTTTTTTTTGATTATATTCATGATCCATGGTCCCACAGGCTGCAGTTATTCGCTAGATATATGCGCCAATTTTTTGGGTGCAAATGATGGATCCTCAAATTGCTGCGAGCCGTTCTGTGCAAAACTGAAATCATTTCGACCTGCGTCCGATATTTTTTATTTAACGGAAGCATTAAAAGATATTCAATGTGAATGCATAAGAATCCGCGGAGTAGAAGCCTGAGTTTAAAATAAAAACATTACGATTTCTTTAATCACTGCTTTGACGGAATATCAGCAAGGACAACAGTAAGGATGAAATTTAAAAAAAAAAAAAAGTTTTAAAATTATGTCCGCTATATGAACTGAACCTGAAAAATATTGATTTCGATTACTTACAATCTTTTTAAATATTGATGTACGCGTTATTTGTAATTTTTTCATTACTATATTAAAAAATGAGATATATTTAAAACATTTCTTTAATTAGTGTGGTACCTGTTTGACGAAAAGTCGCCTTCTGTTTTATTTTGTTTATATAATCTTATTATTCAATCATTGCTTAACCTAAATTGCATCGACATCGTGGTACTTATTTAATTTTATCGTAAATTATTCGTCAATTGTTGCGCGGTGTAAAATATTTTAATTTATTGACGTTCACGGATTTCATCTTGTAAGAAATACTTTTAGATAAAGAAAATTTTAAAATTATTTTTGAATATTTAAACATTTAAGAATATTCATAAATATACTTATATTGAAGTTTACGAATTGATAATTAAAGAACTATAACGATGTAATGTTAATGTATATACATTTTTTTTCTTTTTTTTTTTTTTTAATGATATTCTATACAACCTGGTAGCAGATATAAAATGCATCTCCTAATTTGCCTAACCAGCACGGGAGATTAGGCCAACTTATCCAGTCAGGGACATGGGCGTATCGTGATATTCTATACGATATTTTGTTTTCTCTTCTTGTAGTCCTCAAAATGAAGTTTTTTAAATTGACCACAGTATAAACCATCAGTATTTTAAAATTTAAAACGACCCCGAGATTTTCTCTAAATGGAAAATAATTACCCTCGATAAAAAGGTAATATATTTTACAGTAAAATATATATATATATATATATATATATATATATGTAAAGGGAAATATTATGATGATTCTTAGACCGTAGTATTCATTTATTGCAGTCGGCAGCAAATACAAATTGTAACAATCGTAACCTGGGTGCAATGATAAACGAAAAAGGCGACGACGACGAAGAAGTACGTGCCAGAATAGGACAAGCAAAAAGCACATACGGAAAATTGCGCGCGTATTTAGCATGTAGAGACGTACCATTTAATCTGAAAATGAAAATAGTCAAATGCTACATCTGGCCGGTATTGCTATACGGGGCTAAGACTTGGTCGTTGAAAGTCAGGTCTATGAATCGTCTGGAGGCCTGCGAAATATGGTTACTTCGGAGAATGCTGCGTATACCATGGATAGAAAAGGTCTCGAACGTAGAAGTAATGAAACGTGCCGGAGTAGAAAGAGAAATCATGGAGACCATTAAATCCAGGAAAGCTGCCTATCTGGGACATATTTTGCGAGGACAGAAATATGTAATTCCAAAACTAGTGATAACTGGCAGAATGGAAGGAAAACGGGGAATTGGGCGGAAGCGGCACTCATGGCTCAGAAATCTGCGTCAATGGAATGGAATTGAAGACGCGGAGACCATTTTCCGACTGGCGGTGACCGGCGAACTACGTGGACAAATGGGACAGTGATCGCCAACGCGCTATGTAGCGTACGGCACCCGAAGAAGAAGAAGAACAATCGTAACATCAAATGAGTATAACAACACAATAACCATCGTTTTCTATTAGTCAAGTATTGGAAATATCAGAAATATTTAATGTGGCTTTTAATTATTACTGCAGTATCGTACCGGCACTGTAATAAGTATTAATGTTGTTTAAGAATGTGTATATTTTACTGTAAAGTATCTTTTATCGAGTAATTATGCTTTACTTTTTAATGTGTTTTTAACAAACTTTTACAGTAAATCTTCAAGTATCGGTATTTTATTTAAAAACAAAAAAACTATTTTATTCCTTAATTTTTAATGTTTAATTATTTTTAAGTGATGAAAATGGATATAGATCAAATTAAAATTGTGCTAATTTCGGTACTCTGTGAAGTGTTGAGTATTGTTTTAAGAATGTTCAAATTCCGCCAGAGTGATCAGCTTGTAAATCGCGCTTTAGGAGTTTTCAATTTATTATCTCAGTTCGAATCTGCATGATAAACAATGTTAATGATACTGTAAGCCATTCATCGCTCTTTTAATTTTAAAATTTTGTGAACTCAAAACATTTTAGCTAATTTTTTCCGGATTATATTAAGCAAAGAGAGTGTATTTCTAAGGAAACTCCTTTTTTTTTAACGTTTATTAGTATTACTCATCTGTACTCAAATAAGACTACTGATACGGTTTTTAATAAACGATATCATTGGGTCTAGATGATCAAATACTACGCAATAATCTTAGTGTACTCTCGTCCATCCATCACTGACCGGTACGCTTTAGAATGAGAATCATTAAACCCGGTCTAAATAATCAAAACTTATGATTGTGCGAATAAACATAAAAAAAAAAAAAAAAAAACAACAAATGCGACAAGTATAAAATCTCTTGTTTTTGAAGTCGGAAAAAAATTACCCCAACTTCGTGAAATACGCGTGTACGAAAACGAACATTTCTTTATATTGCTCATAATTGGACTAATAAAGCATCGCGTCAAAATAAATGGCGTAGCTCTGGTGGGTATTATTAAATTTTGGTACTTTTATCTGAAACTGCGGTAATATTTGAAAATTACCCGTCGATAAATAATAGATTGATTTGTATTTGTGTATTTTGCGGAAGAATCGATTTATCGGGTATCTGAAATTTTAATATTTGTATTTAATATTTCACTTCCATTAGTATATACCGAGTTTCGCGTTACATCATAAATACATTTGCTATTTGTTGTGTATTAAATTTTTGATTTTATAGAATTGTTACTCTAGTTCAAACTGTTGATAGCTATTAAAAACACGGCAGGCTATAGGCGACTTAAATGATGAAAGTTACGACTCTGTTAACCGACAACAATGTTCCATGATACGATGAAAATTCTTTAAAATCTATAATAGTCTCGACAAGAAGTGACAGAAAAGTGATGCGAAGCATGCGAAATTCATCACTGATATTACACGAGTATATTTTCGTGAACAAATGTCACGTTTTAACATGACACTAATTCATTATTCTCATTTTAGTATTACTTTAAACGAAAGTATACTAATTTAACGCGGCAACCAAAATGGGCAGCCGATATATGCAGTTTATCAGCGGGAACAAAACGACCAGCCGGAACCAGTACGCTAATATCTATTTCTATAGGGAAATTTATAACGTAACAGTGACGGCGTTGTAACGAAAGATTTCAATATCTCTAATCAAGGGCGTCGCCAGCCGATGAGCCAGGGAGGGGAAAGATGATAGAAAGAGGATATGAGTTATTATAGGAAAAATGAAATTTATAAGTTGTAAAGGTTTAATATTTTATTAAGCAAGAATAAAATCTTAATTAAAACATAAGTTTTCCAAATTGTCCATTATATTACACGCCTATGAATAATATTCATCAATGCCAGTTGATTAAAAAGTTTCATGGCTCCAGGGGCGGGGGGCAGCTGCCCCTGCGCTGGCGACGCCCATGTCTCTAACCGTAACTATTGCGTTTAAATCGGATAAAACGAAATTTTTCCGTAGTAAAAAGTGTAAAGCAAGAACAATTTACACGACATTTCACGAAAGTCGGATAGACACGATCATTTCCGTTCAAGCGGGGAAATATACTCTCGCCTATTATAAAGTATAATTTTATTTATTCATTTATTTATTATTACATTACCTTTTTTTTTTTAAGTATCGATCTGAGCTCAAATGCGAATGTATTTACAGCTGAGCTTCCTTCGGTTATTTCTTTCGGTAAAGAAATAATTTCTAATAAAGTAATTATTATTGTTATCAAATATTTCACACCAAACCACTGGAGTGTGTATATATGTATACTTCGGCGGGTTGATATTTAAATATTTGATAACGATAACAGTTTTAATTTTCGGAACTTTTCATATAATTAGCTAAAAAAAGGTGTGAATGTCTCGAAAGCATCCGACCTGCGTTTATAATTCTGTCCTATAATGTTCGATTGACTTCTGTAGGTTACGAGGTAACCGCGATAACTCCTCAGGAATTCCCCGACGGTTATCAAGCTGTGTCAGTTCGCGCGGAGTATGTGTCTTGTGTTTTTAGTGTTTTTTTTTTTTTTTTTTTGGTTGTTTTTTTCATCGAAGCTCGGAAAAAAGTTGTGCAGAAACTACCAAAATGATGGACGAGCGGATAGGCAAAGAACACAGATAAAGTAGTGATGCAAGCGGTTCAAACACGTCAGTTCACAGCGATGATCCGCGTTCTGACGCCGATCTTCGAGCACAATAACACCGAGAACTATCGAGCGTGTGCGACTTTGACTGTTCGCGAATTAGAAAGTAATCTTGGTATTTGGAACATCTGCGTTTGGAGAATTCTAACGGAGAATTTGGCTAAGTGTAAAATCGCTCAGCATCAATGATGAAAATGTACATCGTAGCCAGTGACGAATGGTGGGTTTATGGTTAGGACCCTGATAGAAAGCAACAGTCTTCGCATTGAAAGTTTCCGCACGCATGCCAGAGTCGGAGCATCGTCAAACCCCCCGTTGATTGCGTTTCTCCGATTAAGAAGAAGGTGTGTACCATATGCTCCGAGGAATGAGAAAATCAATAAACAGTTTTACCTTGAAGTTCCGAAAAGGTTGCTTGACGTGCTAAGAAGGTACCAGCTGCGTTTTGCGGAGAGCAAAGGACGGCTTCTTCACTACGACAATGCCTGAGCGCATTCGGCGAACCTTGAGTTTTTCGAAAAAAAACACATTATACAATTTCGCCGGCCTCCCCGTACGGTAGTTCCGACGTAGCCCCTCGCGACTTTTGGCTGTTGTTAAGGTTGAAAATATCGCTTATAAGGTACAACATCAGTAGAATTGTTCAACGACATAAAGAAGATTCAAACGAATGCGACGAGTAGGCCATGCCAAAAATTGACTGCGTGAACTGATGGGAGCGCTTTGTTCAGTCGAATGCGGATTACTTTAAAAGATGCCACCGGCCGGATGACAAATGCTAGCCCGAAGTTGAATGTACATCGACGAGCTCTTAAAGAATTGGTAGAGTATTCACAAAAGCGCAAAAGAAAGCTTATAGAGACCGGATTTAAGGCAATTTGAAATAAATTGGTAATTAAGCATTGTAGGGGGAAGGTGCGGGATGGAAAATTTTGTACATGTCCAACGTGCAAACGATACAGAATGATTTTTTTCTTTTATTTCATAAGGTCAGATCCGGAATCAGACGTAGGTTGATGGTGTGCTCTCGGAAGAGATTTTGCTAGGTGTTATTTTTCACTTTTTTTTTTGATTCAATGCTTTCAGAAAATTTGCGGGACCGGAGGAAAGAAGCAAAAATTTTGGAAAAGGGAAATAAGCGGTTGTGTTTCCTCGGCGATTTGATTGCTGGAAATGATGGCACGGTATTCGCAAGTGTAACAAAATTGAGTTGATGGATTTGGTAATAATTAGGTGTTGATGTTACGAAGTTAACTATAATGAAATGGTACTCCGCTAAAAAATCTTTGCGCCGTGTTCAAATTTCGACTGGCCCAATGACTTAATCCAGGCCAAAAAAGGAAAAAATTTTATCTAGCCAATGCAAATAGTAAAATTCGAAATTGTCCTTTTTTTTTTTTTTTTTCGATTTTTGAGCCCCCTGTCAGAGATTGAAATTGCTTTCAGTTTAATTTAGATCTACTTTCTCTGCTGATACTTGCGTAATATTAAGCGAAAAATAAAGGGAAATTTTAAATGATTTTCATACGCAATTGGAGCAAATTAAAAAAGAATCGGCTTTAATTCGATTCAATCGAAAATCATGATGACGAAAAATTTTAAATTTTCGAGTTTATTAGTAAATAATAAAGTAATGAATATTACGTAAACTTAATGAGAAACGATTAAAGCAAGCTTAGACAAGTTTTTGGGAATAGTTCATTAAATTACTGATGAACGAGAGTAGTGAGATTTTGCGTTATTGATAAAACCTGCGTTTAGTTTTAAGTGCGCCTTCATAACGCCATCGGTTAATCAAGAATATGCACAGATATTGCGGATGATTGTGCAAATGAAAAAGAGAGAACTCCTCTTCGTTTACTTTGTTCCATGCTGACTCGAATGTCTTTCACTCATTCGCCAGTGTCGCCAGAATCCTTTAGCGTTCGAGACAACATAATTCACTAAAGAACCCCGAGTGACCGCTATACCTGTGTGCCGTTGAAATTGATCAATGGTTAGCGGCGAGTACGCCAGTATTAATCTCGGGCGGCGTGCGGTGCTAACGGGCAATTTGGCGCGAGCTCACAGTTGTGCTGGTCCAACTTGGTCGGCCTAAAGCCACGCTAAAACATCAGGCCGCGACGGAAAGCACCCACCCGGAATCTGATTTTACTAAAGGACACTCGTAAATAGCGGTAGTAACTTAACCGCTCGCATCATCACTCCCTCTCTCGGATTTAACCATCTCCTCTCCTTTTGTTCTTTAAATTCAGTCGGGGTCCGTTGGTTTCTTTACTTTCTTTTCGATTTCCTTTTTCTTTTTTTTTTTTTTACATATTACCGGCGCGGCGATGAACGGTTATTTTAATTTTCTGGTGTTTTGTCGTTGTGGAGGTGCGATTGCGTTATCAGCCGAACAACCATCGCGTTCATCGGGTCCAAAACAGTACTGTTCGTTCACACATTATCGCATCGGTTATTTTGCTTCTTTGTTTTCTGGATACATCGATGTAGTTGTGCACGTATGTTATCTTCGTTCCTATTTACACTTCTTGTTTTTTCTTTTTATTTATCCCTTTTTATACACATGTATATATATATATATATGTCTATAAAATATTGTAGAGAAGTTTCTGACTGCAATCCTGAAGTTTTATTTAGGTATTTAGCTCGCTATTTTCATCGAATGCGCCTGTAAGAAAATCAGACGTTGTATATATGTTTGTTAATGTGCTCGGGCGCCAAAATTATTCGGTCCTCCAATTACCATTCAAAACGTTCTGTTTCAAATGAAATATTAGTAGTGAGACACGGATTGATGCTGTCTATTAAACGATTCACAATCATTTAGTTAACTAAACATGGATTCTTTCTGTCGACTGTTGCCTAATTTTTAATGAGAAATGTGTAAGTAAAATTGGTAGCAGATTTTTCAACTTTTGAACACGGATTCATTTTTTTTTTTTTTTGATATGCAAGCGTCTCATAAGAAGTTCAATTACCGTTGCACAAACTAGAATCTTTTTTTTTTTTTTTTTTTTTTTTTGGGCCGACAACAGTGGAACTTACCCAACGCAAGGAATTGTACCTTATATAAGGGGAAAAGATTAGAAATTGAGGAGATAAAGAAGGCTAAAAAGGGGAACTATATTGAGAGAGGGGAGTGCAAGAATGGAGTGGACACTATAAGGAGTAGGAAAAGGTGCAGAAAACTAGAATACAGAGTAGAACGTTCGGAGGAAATAAAGGGGCATTCGAACAAAATGTGATTCGCATCACAGGTATAATTGAGCTCTGGAGGGTCATAAGGACACAAAGGAGATTGAACAACACAATAGAAAAACGGAAAAGAGAAGCCGGAAGCAAACTATGATTGAACCGCAGGCGAACTATAGAGGAAATAATTGAACGGCTAAGGTAAAAAGATTAAACCAAGGGGAACAGAGAGGAAGAGGGAACGGTTGAACAGAAAGGTAAAAAGATCGAGGATTGGTAAAGAATGAAGGATAGAATCCGGTCCAGAAATTGTGATGGGAACGATAAGAAAGACAGTAGAGAGTTTGAGCAGGAAATCTACTAATGAGAATAGACTATTGGTCGCCGCCGAACGTGCTAATGAGTGTTAATCAACTCGTTGCCAGGAATAATAATCAGAGGAATGCATAGTAGATCGATTACGACAGAGGAGCGGGATGGGAATAAATTCGAAATTAAGAAGCGAATTTGGAGAATAATGGGATACATGAGTAGAAAAAGGAGAGGAGATAGCCAATAAAACACTTTTCGAGTAGTCCGAGGATAGGAGGAATCTAGAGACATGTTGTTTGTCGAGGATAATCTTCGTCATTGGTTCCCCGTTTTTTGTTCACTATTATTGGCTTATTTATTTTATTACCTTCCTAAGATTTCCATCTTTCCTTAATTTCCAGTTTCTTTTTCCATTCAAAACGAAGCAGTGGTCCGTGACTTAAATCCTATCTTCGCTTTGCCGAACGTTATCTTTTGTATTCATTAAAATGCACGCTGTCTTCTCTTTATTGTGGTCCTTTACGTTTTTCCCTTCTCTGCCCATCGTTGCTGCCGAATTATTGGCGTTTCTGCATATTCAAAATATTTAATTAACCACTCTTTCCTTTTATTTGGTTTCCGCTTTGACGCGTTCGAGAAAAAAGGAAAAAAGGAAAAAAGTAAAAGAGTTTCAACACAGGTTGCTCGTCTGCAGAATGAAATGTACTTTCAAAATTAATTAATTTTTTCATTAAGTTATTATCAGAATTCCAATAAAAAAATTATTTAATTAGGTTCGGTAGTATATATGATTTATTTTGCATTTATTTCTTTACCGGTAAAACTTCTAGAAAAACTGTTGTTAGTTAATTAACAAGCGCATTCGCAATTATACACAAAACAAACCACTATATTGTACGTAACACTGATGATTCAGTTTTCATTCATCATTATATCCTCAACCATTCGGTCGGTGGACAACCTATTCGTACATTTTAGATGTACGGATATAGGTTGCATACTAAGCGATTATTATATTAATTAAATTAATAACTACAATCCTAAATCATCTATTAAACGAAAAGAAAAAAAAAAAAATTGCTGCGTGGAAGAAGCAAGTAGAAAAATGGCTGAAAGATTTAAAAAAATAAGTTACGTCACGAATCTCTTTGCTTTATTTTTCTTTATATAGTTTCTTTTTTCCTTCTCATGTCCTTCCCTGATATATTATCTTCGCAAAGAAATCATGTAATTCGAATTGAAAATATTAAGCTGCCTGCATGTATACAGATATTTACGGTGCGTGTACCGTAGATACGTACATATTATGTACGTACTTGTACTTGGATTTAATTTTAGATTTACTAATATTATAATTTATGAATAAGCGAGAATAGTTTGTAATTTATTTTTCTTCCTGGTGCAAAATCATCCGGCATAAAACCGTATAATATTTCGATGCGTGAACATAGAAGCAACTACTGCAGGTTTGTCTTTACCTGATCGATTTCTAATGCACGGCCCGTTGTAAAACGATTTTATTTGTTTCATTAACTCCGATAAACTCTCGCTCTGACCAGGATGTCACCGCACTGGCACCCTAGTACGATGCAGAAACGGGTGCAACTTTTTCTCAGCTTTCTGTCACAAATGATGGTGCGAAAGCGAACCTTCTCAAACGGTCTTCGGCCCGGGAACTTGAGCCCGCGAGATGAAGTTCATGCGGCTCTGCTCTGCTACTTTAGTTTTGCAGAGAAAATTGTACGGAGTTTTATTACGCCAACCAAGAAATACATTTCCAGTTGTATACTCTCTACAATCTGTCGGTCACTCCAGGCACCGAAAACCTCAAAGCCTGCAATCTCAACAGAAGAAGCGGATTCGTAACCCGCACTTACGGACTGGTTGACTAGTAACGTTCCGGTGCGTCCCGAGTCATACTGCCGTGCTTAGAAACGAGCGCGTGAATTTGACCATTACGATAGCAACATATAGTGTTGCTATAACGTTCTTCTTTCTTAACTAACGCCATCCTTCTTTCGTGAACGTAGGGCAGAGAGGTGGAAAATTTTGTGGTTACCTGAACATATCGACTAAGATGCGTAATGAGCCGAGATGGCCATCGATATGGCTCGCAGAGAGTTTTCCGCACTGGCCAGACTGCGCGTAGGCCGCATAATCCCGTATCTATTTGTTAGAACTTATATAACTCACCGGGCTTGCCAATCTTGGCGCCCTCCAACTTATCGTTTATTGCGTAGTCAAACGTGCTAATTTTTTGTGTGCTCTATAAGAGGGGCTAAATTGATCAACCACCTCTAATCCGCGTGCTTTAATAATCTTGACAATTACAAAAACGCATACCGACCATATAAAAAAAAAAAAAAAAAAAACTCAAAAAAGACCGTTATTGCCCATGATGTTATCAAAAAAATGCAATGAAGTGCCATATAACATTGTTCGACGTTAATTTTCACAATATTTTATAAGTATTAGCGGTTTTTCACGAGGGAAACATTAAAGTTTTTCTGATAATCCGCTAGCTCTCTAGAAAACTTCATCGAACATTTTGTACTTTTTTTTTTGAAGACCTCATGTGTAGCTTTTTTAACGGGGTTACAAAGTGTCAATGCTTTAGTGGGGGGCTTATAATTAAATATCACAGTTTTAGATATTAATTTTAACATTATTATGAAGGAAAAAAAACAGGAGGTGAAATTAAAAACGCGATTTTCCAGATTCGTTCGTTTCATTCGTCGAAGGGGAAAAATTTTCATTAAACGGATCTACGAAAAAAAGGGAAGAATTCATTTTTTTCAGAGTAATTGCTGATGCTTCAGTTCAAAAAGTGTAATGATGTGTATTCTTCAACAATTGTCCTTTGTAGGTTCTCCGGAACTCTCTTCTTTACCTGATCATGTACATCAGTTAAAATATTATTGAAATATTTCGAATTTTCTCTCGATACGGGATTTTAAATTTCAGAACGTATTACTAAAAATCAGTGTTCATTTCGTAGAGCTTGTAAACCACGTTTCTTATGAAATTGAATAAATCTGCAATTTGCTCCCTGGAAAAAAGAACTCCATATTCTCATAATAATTTAAAAATTTTTCCCGTTTCCTAATACGGCAATTATTTATTTGTTATTTATTTATTTTCATTTATAAGTATTAATCCCATGTTAATTGGTATTTAAAAAAAGTAATCAATTGTTAGCGCTATCAGACCCAACAGAATTCCAATTTTATCTTTCATTCTGTTCGTCTTATCAATTTTTCTCCCTCATATTTTCTCTTCTATGATAAATCTCCGTACTTTTCCCTTAATTATTTCAGTCTCTTATGTCATCCTCGTGTATTTCATACGTTAGATATTCTGTTATATTCCTTCATTCTCCCTAGTTACAACTGTATTTCACATGGTTTTAAATTCTTCATATACCCCAATCATGCCGTTATTTTTACTGATGTGTTTAAGATGGCCGGTGAGGTTGGCATCACCTTTTTGATTTTCCTTCTCATAACTACTCTGAATCCTTTGAATTTCCTTCCTGCTGTTCTATATTTACTGTCGAATCTGCTGCTATACTTCGTGCAATTCTTTTTATCTCTTCCTTTCCTTTCGGATAATTTTTTTTCTCGAATAGCTGACACTGAAAGTGTCTAGCAGGCGATTCCTTCTCCCTTACCGTGTTGCCTTCTTTTGAACCTTTCGTTCTTCTTATTCGCAACCTAATTCACGAATTATTCCCGTTCCGTTCTATTCAAATAGAGATCTACTGTGGGGCTTCCAATGGACACATCCTCTTCATAAATTTCCCGCTCAGCAATATTAATCATATTTTCAGACAGTTCCATATTACATTACGGAATGATGTTTATTTTTCGCTTTTCGCCAATCCGAATTTCTTTTATCTTTCCGTTCAGCCTTTACCTCTTCTCGGACTAACTAAGTTTGACAAGTTTCCTTCTCTTTGTCGCGTAACCCAGATCACTGCCATATGTCGCTTTTGTTTCGGTCGTAGCTTTCTCCATTCGTCACTTTTTCGTTTTTCCTTTGTCTCTCTCCTCTCCGCGACGTCATCTTCACCCAGAAGATTCCCGCTTTTTTCTGTGTGATGTCAAATATATTTTCTTCGAACGCTCCGCGTACTTTCTTCGGAACGTTCTCTCTTCTATTCTCGGCTTTTGGATCTTGGTCGTCCTATACAATGACTCTTATGTTCTCTCATTTCCTTCCTTGACTTTTCATTCATTCTATCTTACACCAGATTAAAATTCGATATGCTCCTTTTGAGCTATTATTTAGGTTCTTTGTTTAATTGGGCTGTTGCTCTTCGTTAGCGTACTCAAAAAAGAACGAAAAAAAAAATGTACCGATTTTTTTTCTTTTTTAACAAAAAAAAAAAGAAAGCAGCCTGCATCGTTTTATAAAAAAAGATCGAAAAATGTCTCTCTTTAGGATTCATAAATTTATATTTAACATGATATTTCAGCACATGTGTTTTCGAGAAACGTAAGTTATTAAAATATTCACGAGTTAATTAATCGACGTAAAAATTTGCCGAAATCATAGCAAGTAACAAAATGCCACCTATCGGTAAAATACCCTCATAATAAAACTAGGAATATTTCGTAATATTATTACTATATTTTTTTTTTTTTTCTTCTTTTTTAAATTGCGCTCGTCAACTCAGAAACAATTAAAGGAAAACGAAAGTTATATAGTGAGACGATCAGCTATCGTTAATAAGAAGGAAACAATAGAGGGGATGATAATAAGTGTAGAAGGGGAAAGGAAAAATATAACGAGCACAAAAAGGAGCAGGAAGCCCCAGTCCAAGCAAATGGGAATACAGAGTTGAACGCTCTAATGAAAGAAATGAACGCTTAATGAACACGTGATCGGCGTCACAAACAACCGCATCATTTGAATGGAGAGGACAACATGGGAAAGAGGATAGTAAGAAGCGAAAGCGTGAGGAAGGCAGCAAGGAATATGGTTAAAGCGCAAACGCACAGTGGCGACAACAACAGAACGAGGAAGTGAAGGGAACAGAAGGAATCAAGGATTTGAAGGAAGATTAGGCTGAAGGGACAGATAAAAAGAGCGACAATTAGAAAAGGAGGAAGGGTACACATATCCGACCAAAATCTGAGATGGAAATATTTACACAAAAGCCAAGAGATTAAAGGATGGGATTTTTTTGAAGAAGATGAATGAAGAAATTTATATGTTTAGTGTTGTCCATTTCTGATGGTACATTTTTAAAAAAGTAACTTGTAATATTTTAAATTTTCGGGAAAAATAAACATTATAAGTTATTTTATCAATAATATTACGTTACTTTTTCTTTTTTTTGTTTTTTTGCCAGGGCAAGATGAATTATAAGCCTGTTAAATCGTTAAATAGTTATATTTTTTTTTTTTTTTTTGAAAAATTAAATATATCAGGTCATATTGTAACAGCGGTTTGAAAAATTTTATTATACAACTTTTATGGTGTAGAGTTTTTTTTACCCGTGTTGGAACATTATTATTGAGTTATTATCCGGCACACTCAAAATGCAATTATTTTAATTAACGCCCCCCTCCGACGAAAACTTCAGTTATTTCGTAATTACGAGAGCAATTGTAATATACATTAAAATAATAATTATATTTCTATTCGTCTAAAGAAGGAAAGCGTGAAAACGGCTCATTTAACGAAAATTACCGATAATTAGGAAATACTATGCGGCTCGATTAGTATAACTGCGCAGGTCTTGTGAATTATTTAGCCGTCGTTACTTTGATGTTTAATTTGTGTATGGTTCACCGGATGTAATGAATGCATTTGTAACGCGACGGATCGAAAAAGTGCCGAATGAAGTTTAGTATACAGTTCTCAATATTAAATCGAAATGAATTCGATAAAATATCGCTATTTATTTGATTTTTATCGTTGTTTTTGGCTTTCGCGATGAACATGAGAAATGAAAATGTTTTCACTTACGAAACAACATTTAATGAAAAAATGGTAATAACTGTATTGAAAAAATTCGCTAACCATATTGAAAACGCCACTTGGAAACAGTTTAGATATCGTATTAAAAGTAATTCCATCAGCAAACCGGGCTGGTAAAAATAATCAAATAGCGGACAATGGTAACGCAACAAATTTTAACATTAACCTAACTGTCCTTATATTAGCGATTATATTTTAAGCTTTGCACTGTATGCGATTACAGCCCGTAGAATAGAGATTGGCCAAATGGCGAGAGCAAAAAACAGAAAAAAAAAATTATAGCCTGCAGATGATTTTGACAATACATACAGATTTTCTTTAACTACTGTTCGCCTATTGGTCGAAATTCGATCATAATTATTATTAAAAATTTAAGGGAAACATATATATGAATTTGCATAATTCTAAAAAAAAATGTTCTACTCTTATACATTCGTTCATTAAATATCTGAGAACATACACACTTTTATATGTACTTACAATACAAAATAGTTCACAGTACCCCATTATAATTGAATAAAAATGAAATTCAATAAAATGCCAGTAAATTACAATTTAAAAATGACACCTTAAGATTTAGTATACTGTAAAAAAGCCGATAATGATGATTATTAAGAAAAATTAAAACATTTTAATAAGAATAAGAGCGATTTCTTTTTCTATTTTTTGTATTAAATTTTTTATTTAAATAAAAAATAAAAAATAACTGCTCCCAAAATTTTTTTTACTCATATGACATTTAAAAGATCGTCAATAGCTACTAAATAATAAAAAAAAAAAAAAAAAACAGAGAAGAAAATCAGTTAGTAAACAGAGGAGAAAGAGGTACTCTCTTTGCCTATTTTTATATACACTATAGATAGCAGTCAAGCTGTGTTGGCTAATGGGTTTCCGACGAACAGGCAAAATTTTAAGGCACATTATGCAAATTAAAAGCAAACGACCGTTCCTTGGAAATGATCAGTTAAACAGCTTCTAGTCCGAAGAAGCCTCTAGGTCCCCGCTCCGAATATTAAATGTGTATTTCATTATGTTGCAGATTAGAACCTAGAACATCTTTTGACCTTTTATAATCATCAAGAAATCTTTCGATGGTATCCTCTTTTTCCTACAAGTATTTGTTTAAAGGTAATGTGCCGCCTCCCTCCAATTATTTTCCTGTATCTAAGTGGCTCCGTTTACTAAGCATTTGGAATTCCTAGATTCTTGCCTTCATGAAACAAAGTTCTGGTTTCCTAAACTGCAGTCTGCCCTTCCGAATTCAGGAGGTAAGCTGAATAATATTCCGATTTATAGAAGATTTTAAGATCACCGTATAATCTAAAGTTGACTGTTGGACTTAATAGTTCAGTGCACGGTTTATTTAACAAAGTTTCGTAATATATGCGATACGTAATTCCGCTTCTTTTTATTTCCTTTATTCTACAGTTGATTTTATTGATGGTTCAACAACATTCGGACTTACTATTACTTTCAATTTTTAATTATTCATTTTTTTCTTTTTTTTGTTAAGCACATTTCCATCTATTTCTTTTGAAACCTTTTTTTTCCATTATGTATCAGAACTCTGTTAATGCACCTCCAAGCTGTGTATTTATTATTCGACATATTTCAGTGTAGTTTTTTATTATCTTCCCCCCTACCCAGTAGTAATTGGTACATTCGTTATATCGAATTAATAGTGAATCTAGCACAGAACGATTTTGTGCAGAGTTATCTAGAGATTATTATTTGGCTCTGTTTAATGCTGGCCGGATTTTGGAAATTTCTCTTTTTGAAAACGATACGAAGTGCGGGCCAAACGCAGTGTGAATTTGGTAATGAGGGGAACTTCTCGGCCGAAAGGAAAGGTGAATAAATCAGTCTATGGTGCGCCGTTTTTGTGTGTGTGTGTGTGTGTGCCAGAGATTTTTCTTTCGGCGGTAAACGTGCGCGCGATGGGACTTTCAATAGACGAACAGAGACACGCGTGTGCTGCGGGAAAAAACTTGGACATCGAAATGACCGCATCACTGTCTGCCAGTATCACTAACGTCGGTCTTTTTAAGGGGTCGGCTAGAGGGAAAAAACCATCGGGGACGCTTTGCGCGACGACGACCTCCTAAACGAAATCTCGACCGGTGACCAGAGTGCGGTTGAGCAGAGCGGCCCGCGTTTACAAATCGGACAACGGAGAAAGAACGCGGTAGTGCGTTGGCCGGCTACTCGCGACTGCACGCCGTATGGAGCTTTTATTACAGCCCCGGCGGAAGGAACTTGGCGGGATCGGGGCTGTGCTTGACGTTTATGGAATGCATTCGATTTTGTTAACACTTCCGTCGTTTGTAAATAAGCGTCTTAAACGGAAGCCGTTCGTGGCCAACTTTAAATGGCCTGAGCCGGAAAATTAATAGCAACTAGTTTGTTTTAGGAGATATCGCCTAGTTTGATGGTCTGCATCTGTGTCTGTTCTGATGTGGCGCAGTCGTCGCACCGTAGACTATATCAAACATCGTCCTGAGACGGTGGACGTATTTTTTCGCCGCTTTTTAAGATCGTCCTGCGTCGTCTATAATAAACGTAGCTATAGGCTCCTCCTCGACAAGGAACGCAGTACTGCTAAGCGATCTTCACTATTTCCTTACATCATCGTCACAGAACATAAAAACCGTTCTTGCTCCGTTCTTTACTTGTACGTATGGCCGGGGCCGAACAAACGGCGTATTATCCATCTCTGCTGCAGTCCACACTACGTCTTTATTTGGCATCGTTTATCGTTCGCTATTATCATCATCACCGGCATTATTATTACTATCATTATTACTATTATTATTATTACTTGCTCCATTCCATGTGTCTGTGCTGTATGCACGAATCGCGCCATTTAAGGAAATGGACTAGCTCGACTTTCATCCCTTATTTACGTTTTTATCTAATTTTTTCCAGCCCCTTTTTGCATGTGGACCATTTTCTTCTCAACACCTTAAGTGATTAAACGACTTTTTTATTACGAGGGTTTTTTTGTTTTGTTGTTGTTGTTGTTGTTGTTGTTCATAGCAACTCGTAATTTAAATAAAATCTACGAATTCATTTTCCTCCCTTACCATTATGATGATCCAAAGATAATAAAGAGGATATTATTTTAACTGGTTATTAAGGTGATACGGAAATAATTAATTAAAAACGAATTTAAGCTACCTTTCAAGGAAACACCGAAAGCGAGAAAATTAGAAACCGTCTGTTAAATAACAGTAACTGATTTTATACCGTGATACAGGAAAATAAAAACAGATGCGGTAAAATGTTTCAAGTTTCTGTTACAATTTCTGTTACTACTACACTTTCTGTAACATTTATACTGTTTTTCAGGTGGTTCATCGCAGTGCCAAGTCCCTACTTTGATTTTGCGAACTTTAACAGCGGTGAAGTATCACATCTCAACTGCAACAACATCAGCTTGTGTTATATTTTTTTATATTATCTTTTTTTTCTATCAAAGAATATAAGTGTATAATATACTCACTGATCACTCTCGAATGACTCGTGATTATTTATCATCAAAAGCTGATACTCTAGGTTAACGACAGTCCTTAATGCCACACACACACATATGCAATGTATACTTCAAAATTATTTGATACATAGTTTTTTTCATACATTATTATCGCTGGATTCGCTAGCAGAAATATGTCCATACAGTGGTACTCATAAAAGCGTTCTATTCTATCTCCAGTACAAAACTTTCTTAGTTACTATAAAAGTTAAAATACGAGTATTATAAAAATTTCCTATATAATTTTGTCGCTAATTCCAGTGCACAAAATCGCAGATGTAAATGAGGGAAATTTTATTTAGCGATCGTTTAAAAGCAATAAAAAATTTTATAAAATAAATGCATTTAAATTTGAATTATTTCGGGGTGGAAACAAAATAAGAAATTTTAATAGTTTTTATAAATAAAAATAAAATAGATTTTAAAAGTTATTCTGAAAGAAAAATATAATAAAAATATATTTTTACAAAAAAAATAATTGATATAAATACATATATATATATATATATATGTATATATATATATATATAAACTCGGCCATTTTGGCCTCACAAGGGGCTGTGCCCTTGACCCCTCTTGCTTTCATTTCTGTCTCTTTCTCTTCTATACTTTGTGTAAAATGATCAAAATTTACAACGTATTTCTTACTGGCATCAACACATACAAAAAATAACATCAACACAAAAATCCTATTCTAACATTTACCTTCCGTTACATTAAATTAAGACATTTTTTCGTTACATTTTTCGTTACATATTTCATTACATAAAATTGTGACACTTTTTAAATAACAATAACAAAAATTCTACAAAATATAACAAACGTTACATAAAATTGGGACACTTTTTTGGGACATTTAGCGTTACATAAAATTGGGACATTTTTTCGAATGGGGGGTAGCCTAAGAATTACGTTGTAATTAATATATATATATTTGTATAGTTTCCGGTATCCCCAAAAAATAATAGATTACAGTTCGTTTTAGTTACGTTATGAAGTTTCATAATTTAGAGTTTATGCGACTATAACAGAATGGAACAAATTGTAACAGATTGTAACGGGCTAGAAAAGAATGGAACATGTTATGACAAGTTGTGTATCAGGTGCGCATATGATCGTAACAGTAACTTAAAAATAACCGGAAGAAACCATTATTAGCAAGAATGTATGATATCGAATTATTAAGAAATTGAGGAAGAATTAAATTGTAGTATATAAACAGTTCACATCGATTATGAAGTTGTAATTACGGGCGATATGGAAAAAATCTAGCAGAGAAATGAAAATATAGTAATCCGGTGTGCCAAACCTTGTCAAAAGCTTTCTCAACGTCGAGAAAAATCGCAGTACAATATTTCTTTTCTTAAAAGCTTTTGCTTATGATGTCAACTATTCTGTATGTTTGCTCTATTGTACTGTGGTAGTTCCTGAAACCAAACTGTTAGTCGAGTATCACTTTATTTTCTTCGAGAATAGGTTTTATTCTTCTGAGCGGGATTTTTTCGAAGGAGTTTTAGAGAAAATTGGCAATAAGCTGATAGGTCTGTACGAAGTCGTTTCATATTGAGGTTGTCCCCGGTTTTGGAATCATTACTATTGCGGTAGGTAGTATATTTGAGAAATACCTTTTGTTTCATAAAGAAACTCAAATATCGACCTCTATAGAAATTTATAAAAATATGTTTTAAAAATACATAATTATTACAATTTTTAATTTAACTTTTGTTTTACTTTTGGGAGTGAAAAATAAAACGAAATTATAAAATTCTAGCTAAAATGGTAGTGTAGAAATAGTAAGAAAGATAGTATTTTTATTAGACTTGTCTTCGTTTTTATTTTTATCAATTAAAAAGATATATATGTATATATATATATATATATATATTTCTCACTGAACTCTATTTTTAATTAAAATTACAAAATAAAAATTAAAAATAAATAAAAAAGGCAATAGATCGACGACAGTTGTTTTTAAAATAGAATAAAAGAGGAACAATAATAGTTTTACTAGAAAA
Source organism: Icerya purchasi (assembly GCA_039619475.1). Taxonomy (NCBI): domain Eukaryota; kingdom Metazoa; phylum Arthropoda; class Insecta; order Hemiptera; family Monophlebidae; genus Icerya; species Icerya purchasi. The sequence goes on from CM077115.1 coordinate 552,401,051, forward strand.
CAGTATTAAATATTAGTTATAATTAAAATTCATATAAATCTTTTATAGCATAAATTAGGTTTCACTGTTATAATAAAATTTTTTAATAGGGGCTTTGATTCTTTGGGGGGAAATGTCCCCTAATCCCCCTCCCACCGTAGATCCGCCACTGATGTATATATAACATGATGTATACACGTGGAAAAACTAAATCGTTAACGAAGAGCGGTATTTTTTGTGTGGAATTTATGATAGCAGGGAATGAGGTAATGTAGAAATAAATTTGGTAACTCGTGTTTCCCACTAACGCAAATAATAAGCATAAACAGATAATACCTGAAAATCACCGCAGATAGTCCTTAAAAAGGTCTGAGTTCGCTACGCCCGAAGGAATCTGCGCCCGAAAGAGCTGGTCCCTCTAGAAAGTGTCGTAGACACACACCTGCGCTTGTAGAAATACCGCAAGATCGCGCGGTATGGGGTAACATTTTTTAAAAGACGAAAAAAAAATTTACGTACAGATTTCTGCTTTCGTTATTATTATTAAATATTTAGTTTTCGATATGGTTGTTACACTTTTGAGATTTTTTTTTTTTTGAACAGACTACAAATGAACTTTTTTTCGAGAAAAACCCCTACAAACACCTTTCTAGTATAGCTTCTCTTTTCGACCGAGATTAATTTCGATTTGATCGCAATTTTATTGTTTACTATAATACCCCCTTTATAAACAAATATTAATCTTTTCTGTTATGTTTATAGTACTGAAACACCGTTCTTCTATTCTACCTTTTTTCGAAAAGTATCGTTAAATATGGTACGATATGAGCCATTTCGTAATTTTGGCAATCAAAGACGTAGACGAGGAAAACTTCCAGTAGTAAACGAAATTGTAGAAATACTTAGTCAAAGTTCTGTATAACATTGAATGGAATAATTTCTTTTTCTAATTCATATTCGTATTAAATGAACTACATTTTGTGAATGTGTACGATTTTTTGTAATCTGCTTATTTGCAACACTTGTTACTGTTTCGGAGAAACATTAGAAAGAACGAAAGAGAAGAAACAGCGAAAGGTAGAATTTTAAAAGTTTATGAGAAGTAATAGAAAAATAATAGTCGGGTAAAAACAAAAAAAAAATATGGGTGTTACATAAAAGGAGAAAAAAACAACAGGGGAAATTAAAAAAGAGACGCTTAAAGGTGAAAGGGAAGTAAAGAGCGGTAAAACTTTTCCAGTGTCGAAAATTTCAGGGACTTGCTAAGAGCGGTAAACAAAACCGTCTCTCGCTTAGCGACGACTAGCGTGTAGAGGTGCAATCTCGAACAATTACCTTCTGCAGGAAATTCCCGAAGCGTCACTTGTGGCTAGCAAATCGCTACATCCGATAAAAACATTATCAACGTGCGTATCTTCCGATTATTTGCTCTTTGCTGCTTTACACTATACCCCGGCAATATTATCAGACGGATTCGAATTGTAGTAACATTTTCATCGAAATAACAAGCAGTTAGATACGATGCTGCTTCATCGTATCTAACTGAAGATACATAGTCTGCGTAATGTTTAGACAACAGCGTGTCAAAAAAAATGAGAAAAGTCCCGGTGGAATCACTTTATATTGTCTAAGAAAAAATTGAACATTCTCCAGTTTAGATAATTGTAATAAACAACTTTTGCGGCCTTCAATATAGTTAGAGACTGGAAGAGTTGCTGTGCTGAAACATGGATTCACAAAATGACCTTGTAACGTTATATTACGTAACTGTTCTACTACAGCCGCGATTATAGCGCCCTCAGCAAACAGATTTGCAAATCGTTTGTGTTTACATTTTTAATATTTAAAAAAAGAGAAAAAAGAGTACAATCCTTTCAGAAGTGAAAGAGTAAACGCGAGTTTATTTCCGAGAAATGCTAAAATTTTGCTGCGAAGTTAATGGTGTGAGTATTTTAAGATATACAATAAGCGATAATGTAGAGTTAATAATAGTGTTTATAGCCGCGTTAGTGTATACTGCGTTTTTGTTACGAAAGCTAAAGTGAATCATTCGATTTTAACATTCGTTGGGTAAATTGAATAGCGCTGAATTAGCGATGTACGTTAATCGTGAGAGAACGTTCTTTTATGAAAAGTCGAAAAAATACCGACACGAATAAAGGCTAAAGTAAAATTTGGAAAAACCATCTACCACGTTTAATTAGTATAAAGTTCAAAAATATGTAATTAGGAGTTTTTGAAAGTAAAGGAATGTGTTTCGTTAAATTCCGAATTTTGAATATAACTTTAGCATTAACCGAGATAAACTTCAGTTTTTTCTTACAATTTTGTACGGTAAAATGGAATTTGTATCGCAAATTTTGATTATCACTGGAAGTAACGTAAGTTCAGATAAGTTTTAAGCTACAAACCACAGCTCTGATATTTCTTAAAATCTATAAAGAATTTCGCGCGGTGTATTTTTAAATTAATACTAATTGCATTTATAACGATTAAAGTGACCGAAAGAGATATTCTAAATTAGCAGCTAGTTAAAAATAAGTTGCTTAACAACATTTTAAATAACATACGTATTCTAAATTGATCAATTGTTTTAAAATTAACGCGTTCAAGTCATTAAAGTACGTTATCAAATTCAGTGTGATAAGAAGCATATAACGGTACACACATACGTATATGTATATATCAAACACTAGACGTCAATAATTGATATTTCACTCGTTATTAAGTATCTCATATACAGTTTTATAAATAATAACAAAATTAATTAAATATTGCATCCTCTTCATTTCCGATTCTTACATGCAATACATTTTTTATGTTTTATAATAACTTTTTTAAAAATATTACGAAGCTTTATTAATAATGTAGATAGTAATATTTTGTGAAAACCGATTGTAATGGCGTAATTTATTTAGTTACACATAAGTAAAGACACGTCTCTTTATTTTATGCATTATACATATACACACACACACATATATATATATATATATATATATATATGTATATATATTTATATATATTTATATATATTACGGTTGTTGCAGATCTTCCGCTTAAATTTTCACATCTGCATCTGCATTCGCAATGCGGATGTATCGAAGGTCACGCGACTCGTGACAAGAAAGAAATGACTATTTAACGAAATTTGGATCCAATTCGACTGACCATCGCTACTTTGGAAGCTGAACTTTCAGCAAAGTTTTCTTCTTTGTTGGAAGAGAAAAATTTAAATGTCATCGCCATCTACTTAGACCCTCGCTATAAGCACAAGTTTTTTACAACAGTAACTGAGGAAAAGATTAAAGAAGACATTTTGAAGATGAGAAGATGAGAAACACTAATGATAAACCAGAAACGTTGGTTCTCTTAAATTTAGAGTTGCTAAAAGAATGAGAATGACAGATTCCTCGGATAAAGATACAGAAGAACCAGGAACTTCCGGTTTGGTTCGAAAGGCTGGCCTAAAAAACGATTTTGCCCTGATGCTAGATTCGTCAAGTGAAGATGGGGGTCAAGAATCGTCAGAAAATGGCAGCGCCGACGCTGTACTCAAGAAGGCATTGCTATCTTACCGAAATACGGAAAGGATCGATGTAAATGAAAATGCACTTAAATGGTGGAGCGTTTACCGAGAAGAACTAAAAATATTATCTAGAATAGCACGCAGATTTTTATCACCTCCACTAAAAAGCGTACCCTTAGTTCAGTAGTGCGGGCTTAATTTATGATCCTCTGCGAATCAGACTGGAACCTGAAAAGGCGGAGATATTACTTTTTATGAAATATAATTCACCAACTTTTAACTTTAATTACTAAGTAATTATTTAATAAAAATGTAAAAGATTACAACAAGCTTTTTATATGATTTATGCACCGATATGAAATTTCTTTTTAAAAAAATCCTAAGATCCGCATCCGCAGCATCTCTAATATATATATATATATATATATATATATATATATATGTATATATATATACACTTTGTATTTCGTGTACATTTTTTATATTTTTAAAAATAAATTTATTTTGTTCCGATATAATATTAAAATTAATAGGTAATTTAGAGAAATTATAAATCTCTGAATTACAGATGATACGAACAAAAATTTTTTTTTATTTACTGTTCCTACGCTCTTTAAGTTTCTTCCGCAGGCCCTAATCAGACAGGAATTCTACAGTTTTATCAATTCTCAGTTTCCTTCGGATGGTGTCGGTGCCTCTTTTACCCTTTCAGATTTTGACCTTTCGGAATCTCTTGGTCTGCCTCCTTTCTGTTTTACATTCATAAACATATTAATGACTACCCTACGTTCCATTATTTTCATTTTCTCCAATCACCTTTCCTCTAAATTCTTGATTATATCTGACTCCATGACCGCCCTTTAATTCATTCTCCCCTTCCTAATCATTCCTGTGATTTTATTATACTCCGTAAACGCTCATTTATTCCCACGTTTTTTCTTCCCTTCATTCCATTCAAATTGATTTGCTGTGGGTTCCTAGTCATTTGGGCATCTGCGGTAATGAAGCGGCAGACTCCTTGGCTCGAGTTTCTGCCTTTTTTCACTAATTTTTTTTAAAAATGTCTCATCGTCTAATCTCCTTCCGCTGTGCAAAGGTTTTCATCTTAGATTATGGTATCGGATATGTACGCTTCCTCTTTCTCTAACAACTGTTCTTTTTATCTATCTGTTCAATCTAATATTTCTCTTTGTTTCCTTCACATCGTCGTTCTGTTGTTGTCTCCGTTATTTATCTGCGTCCTTAAGCCATAGTCTATTATTTTCCGCCCGTTTTCGTTTTTCGTTCGTTGCCTCTCCATATTGTCCTCTCAAGCGAAGAACATGTTTGCGACGCGGATCATGTGTATATTAAGTGTTCATCTCTTTCTGCTGAGTGTTCTGCTTTCTGTTCCATTTTATTGATACTCGGTCTTCCTACTTCATATTGCACCTCTTATGTCCTATCTTTTCCCTCTCCACAGATTGTTCCTATTATATTTGTTCCTTTCTCCTAACAACATTTGATACCGTATGAAGATATAATTGACTCCTTCCTATTCTAATTGTTTCTTCGTAAAGATCCCCGGTTGACAGCCCCCCCCCCCCAAAAAAAAAAACATTTTTTCAAAATGTTACGAATATGTACGCCGCAATGCTACAAAATAAAAACAAATTACTACCGAATTTTACAAAAATAGTTGCCATTTGCATTCACTGTGATTTTTCATTCTTGTTCAGTCTTTTGTTTGCTGGTAAAACTTGTGAATTAACGCTTTATTTATGTCATTTTCTTTCAACTTTAATTTGGAGCGAAGTACTTATATGGAAAATTAAGTAACTTTAGTGACGAGAACAACTGTCAGCATTCGAAACTGAAAATGCCAATAATTGTACGTGAAAAATCAATTAGATTTAGAAAATTCGCGAAATATTTAAAAAAATTAAAAGTTAACGGTACTCGAATTGTAATAACTATAAACAGTTCGTATGTTGTAATGTTTTCATGAACATACGCTGTAATCTGTCAGATAGTGGACTATTATTTTAACTGAATAGCATTAATTTTTTTTGTTCTTAATTTAATTTTAGGCAGTAATTTACAAGTTAACGTTTAGTTTTGTGCAGAAACGTGCAAAGATAACTGAACTTCATCGGGGTTGTGGCCTAATTTTATTTTCTTGCGCATGTGTTAATGAATATTAGATGTGCTCGGTCATGAACGTTTTTTTGTCCGTCCATTTTGCTTTTTCTCTCTCTTTTAGATTTAGTTGGTTTTTGTTTTATCGCAAGTGCGCTGCTAGTCTTACTGAACAAGTGCGAATTTGTTTTCTTTGTGAAAAATTGTTGCTCGAGAGAGGGTCCATCAGACGTGACATCAATTTCCTTGTGGTCGGTTATTTCCCTAAAAATTGATCTAACCACTCGAAACAGGGGTTCTTTGTTAACGGATATTAGGCGGATGTCCTCTGGGACAGAACTTAGGTAAATGTAAACTGATCAGCGACGAGAATGAATGGGACGAGTGCGGGTTTCACTTTAAGGTGTAAGATCGTTATCGGAGGGTAAATTTTATATTATTAAAAAAAACAAACAAACATAAATAAACTCCGTTCGCCGTAATTATTTACAGCTTCTGCCGTGTTAAGCTAATTACACTGCGGTTGAACATGCATAACGTATAGAAATGGAAAAGAAAGAAGACATATATAACTTATTTTCGAGGGTTTTTTCAAGTAATAATAAAACGTGAACCGAATATGAAAAAAATAAATAAAATCGATCGAATAAACTGGTCTACCTTTAACTAAGAATATTTCATTTGAAATTTTAACTTTCATCATTTTGTTATAAAAACTTTAAATATCGATATATGTTAACATTTAAAAATCTTTTATAGTTTCGAGTCACAAAAATACATATTTTAAAAAAAAAAAACACAACTTTTTTATTCTTTATTTATATTTAAAAACAAAGACAATTTTTTCGTTCATAATTTGAAAGACGAAAGTATGGTGCACAACACATCTTGTGTGCTTTATCATCATAGTATTATCAATGGATAAATAATGTTTTACGGATGACGAAGTTTCTTCAACCGGGAAACCAAAATTAACATTTTCCTTATAGGGTATGCGTGTATACACGTACGACAAGTAGATTATTAAACACTTTTAAAAAATAATATATTCATTTCAAAGCTTAAAGCTCTGCGATGGCGGAATATATTTCACGCGCTGAAATTATGTAAAAATTATTTTAAAGGCTTCCGGAATTTTTTTAACTTTTTTTTTTTTTAACACGTATATTATAACAACATTTTAAACGAGAAATTTGCAAATATTAAGCGTTGAATTATCTTTTGCGTTAATCTGATTGAAATTGAGGAGTGAAAGTAGTTTTGAGGTCGAAATCGGGAATTCTAACCGGAACTAGTTTTTGCCGTTGCCACGAATTTTAATAAGTGTTTATTTTATAGTATTATTAATTAATAGACAAGAAACGAAGAGCACTGTGTAATAGTTTTGTAAAAATATAAAAAAAATATTTAACGATATTTTCGGAATTTTTTTAAAATTTATATATCGACAAAATTAAAATCGATGGTTACTTTTGTTGTAGAGTTCTCTTGCCGGTTTTCGTTACTCGATATTGTTACGCATTTGTACTAAAAGGTGCAGTAATATTAGTCAGTATTACACGCATTTAATCACTTTGCGGATAATAAAATTATTCTTTTACCTCTCGGCCGATCATGGAGATTATACAGACTGGTGAGATTATTTCGATTGTACTATAATTTATCTAACATTAGCAGCCATGTTACGTTATTTTTACGATGTTTGGTTAATAATTATCTAATACAGTCAGGTACGCTACTTTATTGTTGTCGGCCAACAGTGTGTGTAAAATGCCGAGCAATGAAATTACAAAAAAGATCAAAAACTGCCAGCTAAATGCGAGAAAGGATGCGAAGTTGGCCACGAAACAGTCGGGAGTTGGGTTATTCTCAGATTGCTACGAAAAATATTAGTTCAAACCTAAAAACGTAAATTCAGATAATTCTAAAAATTCAGTAATTTTTGTAGATCATTTAAATAAGCTAAAAAGGTTGTGACATCTTCAAAGTCAACTTATTTGAAGATTCTGAATAAATGAGATGGTGCAAATGTCTACAATTATCGAATAGTTACCGTGCTTTTTTATCACGCTTCGAAACCATGTTTCAACAGTTAATACAGCGAAATAACACGGTTCTTAACGTGTGTCAACTACTGTCATTAATAAAATAACGGCTGCGTATTTAATAATAGCGTCATGGAATGCGAATGGCCTAAAAAACCGTAAGGCTGAAATTGAAGTATTCTTAAACAATAATTCTGTAGCTGTATGCTTGGTATCGAAATCTCGTTTAACTATAAAAGATTACTTTAAAATTAATAATTGTTCAATCTATTATTGTACTCACCCGTCTGAAAGAGCCCAGTTATTTTAATGAAATCAAACATAAAACAGGTAAAACATACATTATATTAGTTCTTTCTTTGATCTTTCTTCCGATCATCTTTTTGTACTGACACTAACAAGGAAAGTACTCGAACCCGAACTCACCGATTTTAATGAAATTGATATATGTTGCAGAACACAAAAAAATAAAAGACCCATGTTTTTTTTTTTTATATCTGCTAATAAACGTTTTAAGAGGGTGAAAACTACCTCCAAAGTTAGCCAAAAAAAAAAAAAAACGGTTTTTCTAAATATCTCGACTAGCATTTAATATTTTTTGGTAAAACAAAATGGAGATTACTCCTTTTGGAAAAGCAAGTAATTCATGATGATTTGAACAATAAGGGTCGCATCCCCTATTTGATAGGGGTTGAAAACCCATATTTAATTCATTATTTTGGTGTTAAAAAATGATAAAAAATCTAAGAAAAAAAATTTAACTAATTAAATGATAAAATGAAGTTGACCTGTTTTGGTATTTTCGTTAATTTCACCCCTAAAGGGATAAACCACCCCTAACACAGAAAAACCAAAAATAGGAATTTCAAGTGATCAGATTTTGAATTCAATTCGTATACAGGGGTTTTCGTCGTCGCCGATTACGAATCTGATATTACCTTTTTTTTTTTTTTTTGGTATAAAAATTATTTTTATTTTATCTCATTGCAAGTATACATCATGTGTTCAAAACACAATGATTTTTTTCACCAACCGTAATGTACAATAGCGACATTTGTGCATCCTTCTATTTCACGATGCGTATTACAAGAATCTCCGCAATTAAAATCTACAGGATTTTCAAATTTATCCGCTCTTTCATCTACATAACCACTTTTGTACCAGGAATATTTAAAAAGATCTTCATATTTTGGTGAAGACTAGTGGTTGCGAACCAGTGATTGAAGTTTTATTATATTATTTCTAATATGTAAATTTAAATCACAATTCATTAAAATTACATTATCAGAAAATTTTCAAACATAACTTTTCCAAATACGGAATCCAAAAACATCAAGTGGTTGAATTTTTCCCATCGTTCCAGTAGGAATTTTCTTCAGGTTAACAATTTTATTCGTAAATTTTCTGACGTAATTTTAATGAATTGTGATTTAAATTTACATATTAGAAATAATATAATAAAACTTCAATCGCTGGTTCGCAACCACTAGTCTTCACCAGATTGGCGTGGATAGAACATATTGATGAAAAAAAAAAAAAAATTGATATTTGAATTAAGAAAATGAACTAGCTTATAGACAGAAATAGCGTGTTTTAGACATCAAAACGTCGGCTTATGGGGTGCCAACTTTGGGCTGCGCTAAGCCAACGAATATAAAAATAATTCAAATAGTCCGGAAGAAAATCTTGAGAATGTTCATAAGCGCGCTCTGGTATCTAACCAGCATTGTTTGCATAAATATTAGGGGTATCTCATATCTAACATTGTTAAGCTTTATGCTCGGAGACACGTACCTATATCCAGAAAGGCGCCCGCGAACAATTTAGCGGTACGATTGCTAAACACCACCTGTGATGTAGCTGTAAACACCTAAACTTTTTATAAGGACAGGGATATTGGGCGAGTGCCAGTGAGCGCTCTTCTTTTCATGACACTTCAAAATTAAAAATTTCACCGAATGAACTCCTGATTGACTAGATTGTGATGTAAAATCAAGTCAAATCATTTATTATTATTATTATTATCAATACAAACCCACAAATGCGCCTACATTCGTTTGCTGTTTTTAGATCCAAAAATGGGTTTAAATTAAACGAGTATTAGAAATGTTTATTTCATGTGATGCAAAGTTTGTCGTTTGTTGCGTATTTTAAATCTCAGGGGAATAATATCGGTTGGCGAGTTATACATTTTGAAGTGGTTTTTAGGTAATTTTAAATTCGTCATATTCTCGTATTCTTAACTTTTTACGCGATTTTTAGCGCTCCAGGGTTAGAGCAGCTGTTCGAACGTTATGCATTTTCTGAAAGAGCGTTCTAATACTATTTTTGTACATAACTGCACATTTAAATGTGTAACCGTCGTCATTTTTCCTCATAAGAAAACATCAAAAATTATCATCCGGCTTATAATAAGTACATAACAGTAATTCGACACTGTTTTTAACTGTTCCCTTTTTAATTATAGAAAATAAAATGAGATGTATTTGAGAATTGTTATTTTACAGCGGCTTTGTAGAATTCCAACTGTTGTTCCCGAAAATATTCATCCCTGTTATAAAACTGTCAACATTGATAATTGCTTAACACTAATGGGGTAACGCGGAATTAACATTAAAATACATGAAAGCGAAATATTTCATTAAAAATAGTCATCATCATCAACATCATCATAGTTGCTTCTCCTGAGTCAGGAGATTGCATACATTCATATTATTTGTTCCCTGGAATAGTAAATTGTAAATAAAGAAAAATTTTAGCTATCCGCTGTGTCAAAAGATATAGTATACACCAGGTGTGGCCAAACTTTTATCTCTTATGGGCGACTTGTTCTGTAAAATGTTATCTGCGGGCGACTGTGAATATGGGCAAACAATTTCAGGTTTTTCAAATTTTTCATTGATATTTTAATAAATAACTAACAAGAATTTTAGTTTAAAAAAATATTATGGCAAATAAAGCAAACAAATTATTATATTTTTTTATTTTATGAAGCACAATAATATTTATGAAATTTAAAAAAAAATTACAATGTAAAGAAATAAGTATACAAAAAAATTTTAGCAAACAAAGAAAAAAAATAATAATTGTACTTTTTTTATTTTTTTCGTTATGAAATACTTATTAACTTAGAAAAAATACACCGTAAATAAGCAAATAAATAAAAATGTGACCTTGCATAAGTGCAGCAAATTTCCCAAAATTTGGTTCATATGAACTTAAGGCAATTCTCAAACATGATTCCAAATGTTGATCTGTTAATTGCGTTTTTTTTTTTGTTTTTTTTTATAAACCCCCTTGGGTTTGCTACCAGAGAGCATTAGCCCAGCAAAATGGAATAGATGCATGGAATAGAATAGAAATTATATTTTTATTTTGTCGACAATGGAATCAAGGAACACCCCTATAATAGGAACAACTGAGAGAATGGGTAGAGAAAGAACATAGGAGGCATTGAAAGGAGCAGCAAGACCAAGCTTTAAAAGATGATAATAAAGTAACTTGTTTTGATCGCATACATAAATGAAAATGCAGATTCACATAAATATGTTGATCCAAAGAAGGCATTGAAACGTGTAACAATTGTCCATATATTTGGATATTTATCTTTTCTTATCAGTTTCCAAAAATTACAATGTGAAACCAGTGACTTAAGATTTATGTCACATTTAATATTTATTATTTCCTCTTCAAAGCTTGTTAAATTTGTAGTATCGAGAAAGTTGTTTAGTTTCTGAGCTACACTTTCGACATCGATGTCATTAAATGAGCAAGACTAAAAACTGGCAATATCTTCAAGTTCACTTAATGTTAGAAATCTTTCAAATTCTTCTAAAAGCAGTGCAATAATATCGGCATATTTATTATAAGATTCTTTTTAATTTTAGACTCATCAGCCAGATTTTGATAATGCTATAAATCACGACGTTTTAATTGCTTTGCAAGCATATTTAATTTCTCTTTAAATGACTTTAAAATGCTAATCATATCTATTATTGTTTTACCTTTACCCTCTAGTTGCAGGTTTAATTAGTGTAATTTTTCAGTAATATCGCAGAACAAAGAAAGATCAAGAAGCTATTTTTGATCATTTAGTTGAAGATATGAATCACCTTTAGTTTGTAAATATGAGTGCATATTTGTGGCAGAAGTTCTCTTAGCATAATTTTAAATTAAAACTTATTACATATAAATTTGTCTTCAAACGAACCGTGGGTAATAACCTCATTATTTGCTGTCTGGCACATGATTTTGCGTCATTTTGTGCGATTACCATTTATATGCACATGCGTTACGACTATAATTAATTTAAAAGTTAACATTCACTTGCATTGTTCATCGGGATAAATACAAACAGTATGGCTACGTTGCACGGTCTATTCTGGTAAGAATTAATTATCGCATTAAGATTTTCAAACATTAATTTAAGTGAAAGCAAATTGTTCAACTTTAGCTTCGCGGGCTACTTTCAAAACCTTTGCGGTCGATCGGTCGACCGCGGTCGACGTGTTGGCCACCCCTGGTATACACGTTTAATCACAAATATAATTCTTTTTTGAAACTAGAAAGATAAAAGATCATAAATGCAAATAGACAATTAGGAGTATGTTAAATTACTTAAAGTTGAGCTAACTGACAAATTGCAGAAGCTAGAATCAATTTTTAATGATTATAAATGAGAACATATAAATATATCACAGTTATTTATCAAAATTATAATATTGAAAAACAGAACTGGAAGATTAAACAATTTTATATTTTTAAAATTAATCTGGCATATTCTCAAATCTTTTTTTAATAAACCATTATACAGGAAATATTTTTAATATATATAAATAGTTGTAGTATTTTTTGTTGGCAGATTTTAAATACCATTTTAAAATACGATACGTAGAAATTTTGAAAGCTACTGAACATTAAAAATGTGCTACAATGAAACGACAATCAATTTTGGAACCGCTGTGTCCAACAAATATCATGGTCCGAGTACCGTTTTCCTTCGTTTTTTTATATTTAATACCTGCAAACGTCCGGCGCACAATTGAACTGCGGAAATTACTGGACCTTTTTTTTTAATTTTCGGCCCAGGTAAACAACGGTGCACAATTCCAGCGCGCCCAATTTTATTTCCTCTGTAATTTGACCTCGTCTATAATTTTATTTCGTCTATAATTTCACTTCATCTATAATTTTATTTCGTCTAAAATTTAATATCTATATTTTGTAATATGTCCATTAAATGGTTTAGAATTCAAAAATAATAAAATTAATAATAATTTGGAAGAAAAGTTGCTAGTGTAAAAAATGTGCGTGTGTGTGATCCTGTTGTCGGTCCGGGTAGTCAATCATCAGTCATTGCAAGAAAATGCTTCTGATTCGACAAAGGACAGCGAGCACAGAGCGGAAAGGAAAAAGAAATGGTGAAAGACCTCTAAAGATTTTTAGTTAGTTTACTCTTGGTTCAAATAATTACTCTTCTTGAGAGTCGTGTTTCTACCTTCGGTCAATAAATTTCTCATTTGAAAGCAGTTCCTGTCGTCAATAGAAGTAATTTCGCCGTTCGTAGAAAGTCGCTTGTTTTTTTGTCTTGCTTCAGAAATTGTTCTCACCTGTAAAAAAGTTAACGTTTTCCCGGATTTAGTGTCGGGTATTAAAAAAGTGATTAAAACGCGGTTAAATAAAAGCCCGGCGCTGTGAAAGTATCGTTCGCGTTGGTCGCGTAATTTAAACTGAAAAATTAAAAAGTATCCTTTCCATCATCGAGGAGGTCCTGAATGTCGCAACAGAAACGGATTCCATCGTATCTCGCCGTCGACAACAGTGATATACGTACCATTTTTATTTTTAATTTTATAATCGTTGTTTTGCCCTATAATATACACATAATAATTGTGTTTTTCAGCGGTCGACCGTCCAAGAAAGATTGGCGTTGGAAATTAGTAAGAAAGTAAAAAATTTAAATTAAATGATAATTTCAATTCCGTAAAACAAAATAAGAATAAAATAAATAAAAATCCCCACGAGTTCAAAAAGATTCGTGGTTGGCATATCCCCGAGGGCTTAAATACAAAACGGTAAACGTTCCAATTTTTACTTTGTTAATTTTGTCTCATTTCTTAGTTCTCGTAAAATTTCAAAAAGAATGAGACTTTGGAATTCAAAAAGGGAAATAGAAACATATCAATCATTCTCGCAAAAAAAAAGCGAATTAAAAAATGGAGTTAAAATTCGGAACGACCATTATCATTGAACGTTTAAAGTATACCAGATGATGTTATTGAATTTTTTTTTTTTTTATTTACTTACTCCGCTGTACCTTGCGGTTTTTCAGCCAGAGTTTCTGATTGTTACTGTTATTATTTATTGTTGATGTGTTTTATTTTGTTATTCATTACATGGTTGACAAAGCTAATCAAATTAAAAAAGTTTTTTTTATGTATTTCGGTTATTAGTTTTTTTTATTATTTTCTGTTTTTCTCTTTCGTTTTTAAACTTATTGCATTCGAAAATCGAATGAAAGCAATCGTCTGTTTTCTCTTTACAGTCTATACAGATGTCTGTTTCAGCAATTTTAAATCGTTTCATATAGATACCATTATTTCCATGTTCGGTTAAAAATTGAGTGAAGTTATAATCGGTATAAAAATGTTTCATTTATAGTCTTTCTTCTAAGTTTGGTACTATTGAATATGAGATGTTTTAATCTGTTCTTTTTAAGTCGAAATCCCTCTATTGTGGATGAGTGCTCATAGAGGAGGTCAATGGGGACTGTTTCTGAGAATTGCCAGAAGAAAAATAAAATTAAAAGCAGAAAACTGTCGAAAAATAAAATTGGTTTTATTTAGTATCTCCATACAACGTGGAAATGCGAATGTCTTTTATAATTTCTTTAATAATAGAAAGAAATAGTTGACCGTCGATTTTCGCGTCAAAAGTGAAATTATTTGGTAACATTTTTAATATAATTTTCAATATTTTCATTAGAAATTTTTCATTGAAAATTCTTTCAAACTCGGATTAATTAAAAAACGAATTTCTCAGCTTTAGCGATGAAGTATTTTTTTTTTTTTTTGTAGGTGAAATGAAATATATCTTCTTTCATATATGAGCTTGCGGGCGCTCGTGCCAAATTTTTCATTGAAAATTCTTTCAAACTCGGATTAATTAAAAAACAAATTTCTCAGCTTTAGCGATGAAGTATTTTTTTTTTTTTTTTTAGGTGAAATGAAATATATCTTCTTTCATATATGAGGAAAAATTTTGCGGGCGCCCGTGCCGTTACGTGTGGGTTTAGTTACTGCTAAATAACGTACGATTAGTATCGGTAAAAATTTCCCCTCCTCAGATTAATTAGGAAAAAAAAATTTTTGAAAAAATTTTTCGACTGTCTACAAAAAACATTTCAGGCAGAATTCCGTTTTAAAAGACTCGAACGAGATCGATATGAATTTGAATGCAATATATGTTCTTGTAGAGTTTCAGTTTAGTCGGCTGTGTTTGTCTGGCTAACCCCGGGGGGTAGGGAAATTCGATCACATCAGCATCTTCCTCGCAAAAGTTTTTACCAGATAACCTCTTAAGGCTGTAACTGATAAAAGCGAATATTTTTCGAGCGCAAATTCTATGTTTTTGACTTTACAGAGTATTCTTATGGTAACTAATACTTGTTTACCACTAAATTAGTCAACAGTTAAAATATATGCGGAATAAATCGCTTACGAATTTCTCGACATTAGAGCATCATTATTAGTCAGGATCGCGAACGTGGCAAGTTTATTTTCCGGTACAATTCAGATCGATACTAATCCTGTAAACGTTCTTAGATTATTCGATATATTCTAATTGTTTAATTAAGCTGACAAACGGAATGCGCTAAAATGTTTTAAATCCTCATTCACGAAACTGTAGAAAATTGACTCGAAGAACTGTTTTGCTCGTAAATGTTCTAGAAAATTCATAATTGGGCGGAGGGACAGAAATCTGACAGTGCTATTGTGTGTTATCTCTTTCATCACTGCCGTCCGATCTTTTCAATATCACCTGACACCTAACCGCGAAAAAGTTCACGAGCTTCATTAAGTTTTAAAAAATATGCGAATTCTTCGAATTCTACGAAGAAAATGTTCGTTTCCTTAAAGTTACTCGAATTATTAATTAATTAATTAATTAAAACCGATGATGAAATTTTCGAAACAATCGAAATGATTATATGGTCGCCAGGTTTACATTAAATAAAAAAATAAATAATCACTTGTCATTGTCGATCTAGGCGGATGTGTATCGCTGATAAGCGGTGGCATCGTTAAAGAGAAAAAGCGTATAATACCAGGCCGGTCTTTAATGGTAATAATAATAACGAGCCGGAGAAGAAGATGACCGTGTAACGTATAGAGTTCCTTTTATGACCGTATAAACGGGAATGCAACGGTCATTCCAGTTTACGTATTGCGCGACATGGAGCTGGAAGGAGAAATGTGTACAACAAATTTGTGTGCCCTGCGAGGGAGAAATCTCGCCAGCAACCGAAAGGTGAGCGTGCACTTACACGCGCATATATAGATATATAATATGCGCATGTATGTGTTTGGGTATATGTGATGATGATACGGAGACGCCAGCAGCATCAGGCGACTTTCGCTGGGAAGTTGATTCGAGCAGTAGCGACGGCAGCAAAGGCAGCGACTGACATAGATAGTGTCGGGGTTAGTGGTACGTTTTCGCGTAGCGCGTTGGACGGACGTGGGCGGTGGCGCGGGGGGGAAATAGCCGGATATTTCTTTTATTCGATTCTTCGGATTTTCTGTTATTTTTTCCGACAATGAGTGAATTATGACTTCTAAACTAGCAGGGTCATTCTTCTTAAAACGGACGAACAGAGTTACAACTGGCTCGGCTGCCAACATTGAAGGCAATTATTGAGATTAAACTATCATCCCATTTAAGTTCAACCCTTAGGGATTGATTCCGCTGTTAATCTTCCCTCCCGCTGCGGGCGGCGGGGGTTGCTCACTCTGTGTCGCCCCGCGTCTGTCACTACCTCATCAGTCGTCGCTCGCGCTAATAGAGATCACGCAGGACACGCGTACACACACGCCGGACATTCTTCAGCCGGCTCCGAAGTAATGATAGCCTTTGTGCCTCGGAATCTGCGAGATTTCGGGTTAACTAGAATCTCGCGCAGCCTCCCCGGCCAACCTTTCACCGTACCGCCGATAATTCACATTTGTTCGGCATTATTTTTGGCTAGGCCTTTCGTTCGCGCTAGTTCATTTGCGACGACCGCTGCCGCCATGGCCTGCACGCTCGTGTCCACCGGCCCGGTCCGGAATACTACCTATATAGATAGTTAAGTTGCGTTCACACGTTAGCACTTGATTCGTGTTTTATTTTCCGGTCTTCTTCGTCCGTTCGGAGCAGCGCAGCCGATAAATAATGATACTACTGTAAGCTCGTTTTCACCGTTTCACAGCAGCTAAATTTCCTACCCTGATCGTTCTGTTCTTGCGACAACTTTTAACTTTATCATCTTCCCTCTCGTCGCTCGCCCATCTTTTCCACTCATTAAATACGACCGCTCGCCCATCTCTTCCACTCGTCGCATCTTTCTCGACACAGCCGCCGAACAGTGTCGCCCTGTCGTGCGTCTGTTGACATTGCGTAATATATTTTCCATTCAAATTGATACATTATCCGTCTGCGAAACTATGATGCACACAAGTTGAAAGAGATAACTTTAAAAACATTACCCGTCCCCGGCCACACGCCGATAAGGAACATTCTCTTCTTTTTTTTTTCTTTTTCTTTTTTTCCCTTTAAACTCGTTAAAAGTTTCAAATTATTTTTTCCCCGCAGCTGCTGCGTGATGATCGTCGAAGGAGACTTAAATCAATAATCATTCAACCGAGTGACTTCAGCCGTCGTTTGAATATGGCAACAAGTGTTCTGTTTTAAACCCAGCTTTTTTTTTTTTCCTTTTTTTTTTAATCGTTTTTATACACATTTTCAGTGGGCCTTATATCTAGATACTAATATATAAAAAACTATAGTGTCTGTGATTTGCGAATTATAATCACTGCATCGGGCTATTTTTATCGGACATAAACGGGAAATCTGTTTTTTACAATTTTTGTCTATCTGCATGGGCGTCGCCATCAGGGGGCAGGGTGGCGCAGCTGCCCCCCCCCCCCCCTGAAGCCTTGAAGCTTTTTAATCAACTGGCATTGATGAGTATTCATAGGCGCGTAATCATGGATAATTTGGAAAACTTATGTTTTAATTCTTGTTTAATAAAATATTAAGCCTTTACAACTTATAAATTTTATTTTTCTTATAACTCATATCCTCTTTCTATCATCTTGCCCCCCCCCCCTGGCGACTGGCAACTCATTTTGCCCCTCACTGGCTCATCGGCTGGCGACACCCTTGTCTATCTGTCTTACTGTCTGTTCCAATTCAACCAAAAAACTAATACGCCAATAATGATGAAATTCACACAGCCTATATAGATATTTGTTCTAAGTTTTGTTTCACATTGATATCGCAAATAGTATAGAAATTACAACACTTGAAAGTTAAAAAAAAAGAAAGAGATCTCTGTCAAATCGTTTAAAATTTAACAGCCATTGCCGAAAACATAAAATCATCGGAAAAAAGATATATGAATTAACCAGTAGACCATCTTTGAAAAATCTCATCCCATTCCTTTCTGGATTTGTTGCTTTCGTGTTCCGAGTTACTGAAATCTGTATGTTTGCATTTCCATTTGGATAAGTTTTGTTGATTATGTTCACGGGTTTCGGTCGTTTAAAACAGCAGACCCTGTTTTTCGTATAACCGCCGAAAATTATTATTCGTATCTAAAAAGATGATAATTACACGGGCGAAGCTGTGGGTAACTTCTAGTATATTTATACATATATCGCGTGTGAATTATGTGTGTTCGTCAGAAACTTTTTTGAAAAAAAAAAAAAAATGGTTTTCTTACACGTTATATGCGTCTGATGAAATATATAAAATTGCAATGCGCCTTGGCCTTCCTACCCCTTATGGTGTCCACTCCATTCTTGCATTCCCTTCTCTCAATGTTTGGCCTTCTTTATCTCTTCAATTTCTAATATCTTTTCCTTTTATATTCTTTGCGTTGGGTAAGTTCCACTGTTGACGTGCACCAAAAAAAGAAAAACAAAAAAAAAAAACAAAGCGCTCCCATTGAATATATCGATACGACCATTTAACTAATTGACGAGATTTAAAACATATTCATCTTGCTTTAGCAAAAACAAAAAAAAACAAAAAAAAAACGGGTACTAATATTAATAATCTCACGGAATAACCAGAGTTGATTTTTTTTTTCTTTTTTCTTAGGTTTAATTAGAGCCGGAGTATTCTGTGTAACAATTTTGTGCAATTAATCAAAAATTTTAGACTGTTAAAATTATATCGCGGATTTTTGTCTGATATGTTGCCAGTTACAGCAGCAGGTTAAGTTTCGTACACTGTTCCTTCCCTATTTTCATCGCTCTTATTTTCAACCTTTTCCAAAATAGAGTTCTACTCCTTCGCTCTCTATTTTCAGATGCACTTATGGGGCGGACTTTGTCAGGATTTCTGTCTTTGCATTAAACTCTTTTTAATATTTATTTTCCCTTGGTATTGCTTGGTTTTTTTGCATTCCTCTGTTACAGCGTCTTTCGTTTCTTCTATCTCCAGTAGTATTCAATTCTAATTCGTTTCTCCCTCTTTCTCACTAATATAATCTAATGCTAGGTAACGAGCTTGGCTGGCGATTCCGGAGGAAAAAAAAAAAGAAGGATTTCTCTTTTTTCTTATTTGCTCAAACGATATCCATGTCTATACCTCTATTCTAACGATCTGGTCGCTGCTAACGAGTAGATTAATAACTCTTTATTCATCCTTAGCAGTTCCCGTTGCACGATTCATCTTTCTCCTTCAAAGGTTTCTTCTATATTGTATATTCTCCCTCTGCTCTTACAATTACGCGTTGTGGTCATAATTGTTTCATATAATACCCCTGTTTGCTATCTTGGTGACATCATGGACAGCCGACTTTCTTTCCAGGAACGTGTACTAATTATTTCCGAAATTCCTCGCTCAAAAAAAAAAAAAAAATTAACTTCCTAAAAGCCTTACCTCATTACAAGTGGGGTGGCCATTTTCCGTTATAAAGCTACAATTCGTACCAGGATCGATTACTTCATTTACAATAAAATTTCAGCAAATCCCTTCTTTTCCGAATCTGACAGATTTCAGTGCTTTAGTCTCCGGCTTTGCATTGGAGCATCACAATCCTCTTCAATTTTATCTGTTCTATCCGAATCTGTAATTTGCAACTGTCGTTTTTTATACGTGTAGATTTCGCAGCCGGGATACAGTTCCCTAATTAAGCACGTCTTTCCATATTTTCATCTAAGCTTATTGCGTCTTATCATCCCCTTATTAAAAGCTACTGCCGTTTGGGTTCTCTATAAAATTCCAATTCTCTCTCGTGTAATATCAGCTCGAGTATAACTTTTCGCTTTATAACAGCGATTTTCTTTATTTTTCCCATGACTTTTTCAACATTAGGCGCTCTATCAATTTTTCCTCTCTCTCTTTTTCTCAACCAGTCTTTACACTATTGTCAGACATATATCCCTCTTTATTCCCTAACCGTGTTTCTCACTATCTCCAAATGCAGCCTTCCCGTTGTCCTCAGTTTTGGTTTCAATTCATTTATTCTCGTCGTCGTTCCGCGATTAAATTCTCCTTAGCTGAACTTCGAACTCTTCTTCCCTCTTCTTGTTTTCGATTTTTTCCTTTCGGGGATTATCACAATTCTGCCTCTTCTTTCATATGCGATTCAAATTATATTTTCTTCGACCGCCCTCACTGCTGAATGTCCTGCACTCTAACATTTTGGCTCCGGGCTTTCGTGCTCCCTATTAATTCTTCTCCTTTATTCTTTCCTTCTCATCTTCTGCTGTAATAATTCCT
The DNA here is from genome assembly GCA_039619475.1 of Icerya purchasi. Taxonomy (NCBI): domain Eukaryota; kingdom Metazoa; phylum Arthropoda; class Insecta; order Hemiptera; family Monophlebidae; genus Icerya; species Icerya purchasi. The sequence goes on from CM077115.1 coordinate 552,421,715, forward strand.
TTACTTCATAATTTTTTTTACATCTCTAATATTCAATCTTTCTGACTGGTGAATCAAACTCGATGGCGCGCCCGCATAAAATAAAATTAAAAAGAACGAAACTTTCCTTTTTAATTTTTGCGCCTCTAAAAAAAAAAAGTGGACTGCCTCATCGACCGGTTTGATGTGTTTCATATGAACTTTGTTAATTTCTCTTTATTTTCTTTTTTTCCCTTGTTTTCAATTTTCGTAATTTTGTAATTCCTTGCCGTGTCCCTTGTATATGACGTGTAAAATAAATAAAATAAATTCTCATATTTAAAATCTTTTCTTTAACTGTCACGTAGTATTAAAGATTTTATATACTCATACTAATGTCACGAACAGTGCGGGTATCGGAGGGTAGTTGGCAAATTTTGTATTTTTATTAAACAGAACCTGTTTGTTTTTGTACTCGAAGTGGAGAATTGATCGTTGACATCGCGGACGGCGCAGTTTTCATTCTCGTACTGAAGCTTCTTTACCTCCCTTTGCTGTCTGCCAACCAGAGGATTGACCAAGTTCGTTTGGCGGACGAAGATGTGCTAACAACTGGGGTCGTTCGTCTCGCTTATTTCTCCGTCTAGAAACCCGGAATGGATATAGATTATTTGATCATCGACGTTTCCTACCTCTACGGGACTCAGACGGGGCCCGGTTACCGTCGCTTTAGTCATTACACACACCTTTCAAGGATGAACAGAACGGTACAAAGATTTCACAGGAAAAAGTGCGCATGGTAAAATGTAAATTATTCAAAATTAAAATTAACAATTTTTTTATTTATTCACTAAGTATTTTTTTTCTTTTAGAACTCGACGAGTAAATGGCTAATTTCGAGTATTTTAAATTAAGACTAGACTAACACAGATCTCTCTATTAGTTTCTATCTCTTTATTACAAAAAAATATACAAAATAATATTTTATATATTTTTTCATAGAAGATTGAAATTGCAACTTTCAGAAGATGGAAAAAAAACAATGGCTACACGATTAACGGAAAAACGCTACTGAGAAATAGTTAGTATATTGCTCATTTGAAGGAGTTTTACAATAAACATAATTTCTCATTGCAATCCGTCGGCTGATAAGTGAAGCGCGCGGTGAGCCAAGCCTTCTATTAATTATATAGTTTTTAAATGGAATATTTCAAATCATCCTTATAATTTCTTTCGAGCAAAAGTGATTTAACTGTTAATTTTAACATCGGTGCAACTTTAATTGTAAAATTAACCGAGACAATCGAAAAATTTCATTTAATTTTCCGTTGTATCATCCAATTATCGAGCGAGTTAATCATTTCTTTTTTTGTATTTTCGGATAAGTGCGTATAATATAACACATACGATGCACATTGATTATTCAATTTCTGCAACGAATTACGACTCACATAAAATCATTTAATGTGTAAAATGCACTTTCACAACAACACTATTAGGAATTTGTCATCTGAAAATGTGAAATCAACGTTTTGCATTTATCACCACCACTATCTGTATTCTTCAGTTTTATGGCCAAAAAAAAAAGAAAAGAGAAAGAGTGAAAGTGTATAAAAAAAAAAAAAAAAATTATAGTCGTTTCGATTCTTTAATGTTTGTTAATTAATAATAGGAGAAAATTTTACCTAGGTTTTGGTAAGTACACTTAAAAATAAAACATATCCGAAATCGCTTCGACGCGTTCGATCTCAAAACATCCCCTCTTCCACAGTTTCTCGGAGAAAATGTTTTTTTTTGTAACGTTACGGTCGTATACGAATAAAACGAAGTTAATCACGCTGGTTTTATGTTCAGTATTTCGTAGCTGGTTGAAATTTCGCCGTTCGTTAAAGGTACGCATCTGTTATAAAGCGTTGTAATTACATTATTGATAAGCTTCTTCGATTTCAGGTAAACTTTACCTTTTGCATATTGGCCTGGCAGCAGATATTCGGTAATTTGCCTAAATATAATAGCGGCTGCTCTAAGGTAAACAATTGAGATCAGCCGGAATATTAATTGTCGATGCGGAGACTGGAAAACGACGATATTACTGCGGACGCCGGCTAGCTGGAATATTTTATCTGTTTCCGGCAAAAGGATCTTCTTCTTTCAATCTGATGAAAGCGAAATCGTTATAGTTTATTGTGTTTGTCCGGCAAATCGCTGAGCTTTTACAACATTACATCGGTGCTATCTGGTCGGTTGGACGACGCGCTGCATTCATTAAGGGTGCATTCCAAAAAAAAAAAGAGAACCATCTCCTAGCGCGGTAGTGCTAGTGGTCGAGCACGGAAGCCGGAACTAAATGACCGCAATAAGTTTCCGATGAACTGTATAGTTTGTTTACGTTTCCGAAATCGCTTCGGAACCCTATTTGCCAAACGGATCCATCAACGCTAATGCGCCTTTAAGTCGTAGCCGATCTTTCACTTCAACGAGCAACGTGTGAACACAATTCTCTAATGCGCATTTTCGCGTCACAGAACAAATCTTCGATTCTTTCCATCGACTTTGTTTAAAAGAGATAGCCTTTTATTAAATTACTTGCCGATCTCTTTTTTTCCCGCTATTTTTTCTACTTTATTTAAATATAAAGATGTATTTTTCTGCCTATTACGCTAAACCTGGTTCGTCGCATCCTGATTTATTTTGTATATCGCTTTGTTGTACAGTTCGGATCTATTATCAGTAATTGGAAAACTTTTATATATCGATATATATATATATATATTATTTTTTTTCTAGGCTTGTCAATAAAGGACTTTTACTGTAATATATAGTTAGAAAAGAAAGGAATCAGCATACGAGGGTTGTCCGAAATGATTTGCACTGTTGACCATAGCTCAAAACGTATTTATTTTATAAAAAATTGTTTATTACAGACCTTCAACCTGCTTCGAAATGTACGCTCGCCAGTGGTCCGGAAGGGCCGCAATGCCCGTCAAGGCTCCGTTGGAGTTGAGCTTGCGAACCCGTCGGCTCACATTTGCGCTGAGGGCCTTCAGGTTGTCAAAGCGGGTTCCCCTCATCGGTTCTTTTAGCTTGAGGAATAGGTCGAAGGACTGAGATCCGGGCTATACGGCGGATGTGGAACCGGAAGCGTTTCCCAGCCGTACTTGTCCAAGATCGCAGAAACTGCGTTCGCAATATGCGGCCTGGCGTTGTCATGGAGGATCGCAATTCCGCTGTCGAGCATTCCAGGACGAAGTTTACCTATTTAAGGCCGCAAATGTTTTATCAGTAATTGTCGGTAATAACCTCCGGTCACACTGGTACCATTTGGAACCCAACTGGTTGCAATGATTCCCGTATCATCATACGCAAAGATCATCATCATCTTGACTTTTGATTGTTGGCAGCGAACTTTTTGTGGCCTCGGCGAGTTTTCGCCTTTCTATATGTTGCTTTGAGACTTTAATTCCGGTTCAAAATCACGTATCCAGGTCTAATCAATAGCTATGATCTTATTTAGAAAGGTTTCATCCTTTTCTTCGAAGCGTGCGAGCAGCTCTTTCGAGATTCGTAAGCGAGTTTTTTCTGGCTCGCCGATAGGAAGTGGGGTACCCAGCACGCGGCATTGCAGTACGTTCGTTAGAATGCGATGGACACTTCTTTTTTCCTTTTCCTCCTTTTTTTTTTTTTTTTGGCTCTTTGTATTAATTTAACGCTAAAGCAGTTTATCTGTATTCTTAATTACAGAATCGAGATTCGAACTAGGTCCTACCTGAATCAACACCTCTGCCTAATCAACTATGCTACGGTAACTAGCTTAAAGGAGAAGACTAATATGTGTTTTTTTTCTTTTTTTACGTTATCCTGTCCTTTCCTTCTCAGTCTGTTGCCCCTGCCACTGGTTCCGTTATTCCAGCTATTTTTGATCGAATTAAGTTATGAAAAAACTTTTCAGAAGATTGTGACAAAGTTTCGAACAAGTTGGTTTTTCGTGCGTTGATGGCTGTCTTCGATTCTCTCGCTTGATCAGTTTAATCGCAACTCGACTCGTTATCAGATAACTCGGTGAGATTGTTCATTATTCTTTTTCTGTTATCTTTCTACCGTTTATATTTCGATTTATTTCCTCACTGCTTAATTTTACTCGACCAGCGGTCATTATTATTTTACGCTATTGTCGGCTTTATCATAATAATTTATTTAGTTAGCTGTTGTATTTTATTTATACATAGATGTGTATTCTTTTTTTTTTCTTCTTTCTCTCTTCCTTCGTTTTGTTTTGTTTTGTTCCTTCACTTCTTCTGTATTCGTTTAGATGAGCTGTCCAAGCTCTACTGGGCCTAAGCCCTCTAAAATGGATCTGTCATTAAATTTAGTGGAGGTTGCTGATGCTCCTCTAAAAAACGTAAACCGTCGAGCTCACTATCCCCTGCGGGGTCCCTGCCCTCAAAAGACTTGCGATTGTCGCAGCCTAACCTTTCCGATTCGAATAACAGTACTTCTAGCAGTGATGAACATAATGAGTCTCCTTCCTCTTTCTTTTCGTTGCCACCACGACTGTTGGTCTGATCTCTATCCTTCTGCATTTTCTAATCCTGCTTCCTTTTATTTAGCCATACAACCCATTCCTCCTTTTTTTCGGTCGTTTCTTAATTTCCTCAACATGAGGCGGTCAATTATCTCATCTATAATTAGACTTCGGTTAAATCACAGCTTGCTTCCTGCTTCGATCTTTCGTTTCTCCATTACTCGGTCTCCTTTTTTTATCCGTTTGATCATTCGTCGGAAGCAAACTTCACTTGTGAATCACATTTTACTCGAATGTCCTTCCATTTCTTCAGAACGCGCGATATACGGTATTCCGATTTTTTGCGTCTTATCCTACGCCTTACAGCGCTTAATGCTTTCTTTCCCTTCTCCCCCTCGGTTATTCCTTTGTTAGCTTCATTCTTACGTTCCATTTCTGATATTTTTCCTTTATAATCATTAATGCTGCCACATCTTTCGATTGGGTAACGTCCTTAGCGACATGCTCAAAAAATTAGATAAAAAAACAAAAACGAAAAAAAAATGGAAAAGAAAACTAAGACTAATAATTATTTTAAAAAATGTTTTGAAATTATTTAGAATTTTTTAAAAAAGCATAATTGGAAACCAGTAATTCATTTTTTTCAATAAACTTCATCTATGTTTTATCATTTTTTTTCCTAACATATATGCTCCGCAGAAATTATTTTCCGTAACTATATTTCTGTAAATACATGTTATAAATATCACTATAATAAAAAATCTTTGCACCTTTTATATACTTTTATTCATTCTATAATTTGAGATTAGACCAGCGCATAAATGTACATATGTGTAAATAATAATATGTCTATATGCTACCATTTTATACTGTCGGCTATCTTTATGCTGAGTACGCATTTGGCTGACCCACTTTTGTAGTTGCAATGAATTTTCATCTCTTCTGTATCGATAGGTACATATAGCTTTTTAAAAGGACTTCTAAAAACCGTTTTATCGAAAAGTACGCTGATCACCTATAACCCCCTGTTCTATATCAAAATAACTCGGTTAAAATTGACTGTTCCTGTCATAGGCGTACCAAGGCAAGTTTTTCGGGGGAGGGGATCGATCCGTTTAAAAATAAAACACTTGACAGAATAAAATGCTTTTTTACAAAAAATAAATACCGATACTTGAAGGTTTATTATACAAATTTAAAAATGCACTAAAAAGTAAAAAATAAAAAATAATTTTCTGTTTAATAAAGATTTTATATTATATTGTTCAATAAAGTGTTAATACAGAAATGGAAGGAAATAATTTTAACCTAAATATTAAAAAGTATAATTACTCCCGATAAAATATATATATATATATATCAGAGTCATATACCCTTAAAGGAGATATCGTAATTCTTATACAACATTAATACTTATTAGAGTTGGAATTAAATTCATGTTACTATATCTAGAAACAATTTAATGAACACATTTAATGCAGTTTTTAATTATTTTTTTAATATGAATTTGATGCCAACTTCAAAAAATTAATGTTGTATAAGAATTTCGTTATCACCTTTAAGATCACTCTGATATATACTTTCCTATCGGGAGTAATTATTTATTACTTTTTAGAGCATTTTTAAATTTGTATAATAAATCTTCAAGTATCGGTATTTATTTTTTGTAAAAAAGCATTTTATTTCGTTACTTTTTGGTGCATTTTTATTCAATTAAATTAAAAAACATTTTAATAAGAACAGATATTTCCACGTGGTGAAAACATCAAAAGCATCAATTTCCACGGTAATTTGGCAAATTTATAGTATTTTGTAAGTCAATAAATCTAACTTGATATTGAAACTAATCATGAATGAAAAGCATTCAAAAAGCTTCAATCTCCCGCATTACTATTAAGGATAACTCTTGATCAAATTTAAATGGGACCACATGAGAAACACCAACTTTCAAATAAAAGAAGAATCATCAAAATCAGTTCACCTAGAAGAAAGTTCTGTGGTAACACATATAAAAATAAATAAATAAAAAAAAAAGATACAGTCGAATTGAATACCTCTCCTCCTTTTTTGAAGTCGGTTAAAAAAGGATTTTACTTAGTAATAATATTTTATTAATAATCTCTTGTATAATAGTTCTAAATGCGTAAGACTCCTGTTCGTTTTCATTTTGAGAATAATTTACGCTAATACATCGTTCGTTGTACTGTCAGAATGCCTGGTACCAAGATATTTTACGACCCTAAAGCGACAATACAGCAACGTAAAAATCCATTTCGGGAGGGGTTTGAACCCCTAAATCCCCCCCCCCCCCCGGGTACGTCTATGGTTCCTGTCTATACGTTCTTATGGAGATCGAGTTTTTTACATATACACATAAATGTACGCGGTTTTATTATTTAATCTATAAGAATGTATAATAAAAATATTTTGTTCTCGCAGTTCATATATAGCGCGATATCGATCGTACGATGTTACAAACCAAACCCGGTCGTTAAATAAACAACATTCAGTAATGTGTGTCTTATATTGCGCATTTCGTTGGTTTTAGCGATCTTTTCGTATTAGGAGAACAATTGTTTTTTTACGTTTGCAAAAACGATTTTATAATTATATCGACTTATCTATTGAAAACGGAAATGTATGAACAAACGAGCGAAGAATGGAACAGAATAAAATAGAATGAAATAGAATAAATAGCGATAATAATAGAGGAATTGTTTAAACGGCAGTGCAAGGGAGGAATGAAAAAAATGAACAATGGCCGGGAGCCGGAAGGGCGAAAAATAACCGATTTATACACATGTGTTTTCGATGTGATATATATTAAAATATGATTTATATTTGGTCATCTGCGAAAGCCATAAAGAAGATTCGGCCGCATATGTCCGAATAAGATAGTCTCCTCAGCGCACATGATGATACCCTTCTTAAGGTATTTTTGATACGTATATTAGATAACCGGTGTATTGATGTGCGGCTGTGTTGGTGAAACATTGCAAGGGTAGATAGTTATACGCAGTGAATGGTCAACCCCTGACAACGATTTTAGCCATGTTATTTCTCTCGTCTATATGGTGAAACATTGGATAAAATGTAACTTATATTAAAAGTTTCTTCTTTCTCGATTTTTTTTTTCTACGTTTCCAAACTTTTTATCTTCGCTGAACCACCTTTTTTTTTTTCTTCTTTATTCTATTTTTGCAATTTTATTATTATGATTATTATTATTACTCGCTTTTTTATTTTTATCATACTTCCCGATATTTTTCCTAATTCTATATACTGCCTAGTCCCCGGTGCCATATGTTGCACCAGCACCATTTTAATCTATATCCTCTATTAATATTATAATATCGCGCAGTTACGTTTCTTATTCTTCCTTTACGTCCCTTCCTTTTCTAGAAAAATACAATAAATCTAGAGATGAAATTAAAAAGCTAAAAGCAAATAAATAATTACAAAAACAAGGCGAACAACACTTTAAAATGATTCATTTCGAATTGTATGAAGAATTCTCGAACAGTTCGCTATTTTTATTTTCTTCCGAATAGAAATAATTAGACTCTTTTAAAATATGAAACAATTTTCTTGATAAATACACTAGAATAGGCTCAGCATTTTTTGTGCTATATTGCATGAAAAACACTCGTTATAGAGAGTTATATGCTTTACACATTGGGTAACTGTATGTATTATCTAAATGAAATTATGTCTTGTTAAAATTCTGTACGTTTTTAAAATTTATAATATTCTAATTTAGTTTACATTAAATATCTTATAATACGAGCGAAAATTGTATATAAATATATATATAAACTCGGCCATTTTGGCTTCGCAAGGGGCTGTGCCCCTTGACCCCTCTTGCTTTCATTTCTGTCTCTTTCTTTTCTATACTATGTATAAAATGATCAAAAATTACAATGTAATTCTTATTGGCATCAACACACAAAAAAAAATAGCATAACCACAAAAATCCAATTCTAACATTTAACTTTCATTATATAAAATTAAGACATTTTTTTGTTACATATTTCATTACATAAAATTGTGACATTTTTGAAATGACAATAACAAAAATCATATAAAATATAAAAAAACGTTACATAAAATTAGGACATTTTTTTGGGACATTTTGCGTTACATAAAATTGGGACATTTTTTTGGGATATTTTTTCGAAAGGGGGGTAGCCTAAGAATTACGTTGTAATTAATATATATATATATACATATGTGTCCTCGAAAACGGCTCCAACGGTTTTGGTGAAATTCACAAATTAGGGGCATTTAGGGTCCGAAAATCGGTTGATTGAGGCTCTTGTGGTTGAGAAAATTCTACGAAACGAGTATTTATAAATGTTCATCGTATTTTTAGGGTGTATTAAAAAGTAAATAATTCGCTTATTTATACCACGGTGTGAAAAAGTAATACCTCTACTTGATGGTAGCTGAAGATAGATAAAGGGGTAATAATATCCTATTTCCGTGATGAAATACATTTATTTACGCTTTACCCAACCGATTTCAATATTATGCTAATTATCAAATATATAAGACGTCATTGTAGAGTTATAAAGATGATAATTTGTAACAGTATTTTCCTAGCTCTTGTTAAAACAATCAATTGATATGGAAGATGTACGTTATTAAATGATCAATTCTTGTATATATAGGTACATATACAAAATTGGTTAAATGGCTTCAGACGATTTTGATAAAATTCGCGAATTAGTGTAGAGCGTTGTAAGGTGTCTAGAAATTTCGATTGCTCTAGGAAGAAACAGTGTTCGTGTTAGCGATCGAACTTGTTTTTAGGCTTTAGTAAAAAGTGAATGAAGTTCTTTTATTTACTCGTACCACTAAAATTCGCCCATGAAATAAATTTGCTCGCGACATTTACACGACCATTTTAAAGTACTGCATTTTATCACCAACAAATTCCATACACAACCTTTTGTCTCGGCCTTTTTCATACAGAAAAACCAACTGGACTGAATTTCGTTCCTGCTGCTCTACAGTCGTTAATTTTACAGACACCGGAAATCTAGACCAGGCAATTCAAACTTTTTGAAACTCCATTTCCCCCTCTTCTAAAAACTCGGCCAATCGCCAACTAGTACCTTAGTGGAACCCAGCATGCTCCTCTGCTCTTCGCAACCGTCGAAAGGTCCTGAGAAAACTCAAACGGAACCCGACTACAGACAATCTGATTTTATTTAGAAAGATGCGTGCTCAAGTTAAAAGAATTTTCAAAAATTCTAGCCTCACTACCTGGTACTCTTGCGTTGCTCAACTCTCTCCACAAACACCTACTCGCAAGATTTGGTCCATGATAAGAGCATTAGAAAAAGAGTAAACATTTCATATCATCACTGGAATTTACAAGGATGACACACTTCTCACCGCATCTCAAGATATTGCCGATTTTCTTTCTAGCCACTTTGCTCAAGCGTCTAGCAACTCAGCATTAGATCCAGACTTCATACCTATCAAAAATTCTTGCGATATCCCCACACTAGATTTCTCATTACACAGTTCCGAAATATACAACTTTCTAATTTTACCTATAGAGAACTTCAGTAAGCTATCCATTCTACAAAAATTGGAGCAATAAAAGCGGATAGCTTCCATTTACAAATTCTTCTTTCTATGCCGGAAAAATCACTTCACCAAGTTTTAAGACTGTTGAACACTCTTTGGACAAATTGGAAACTCGCTGGAAGACTGACATAGTTCCACGTCTGATTAAATTGGGTAAAAATCCTACTCTACCGGATAACTATCGTCCAGTCTCGTTATTTTCGGTATTAGGCAAAACTTTCGAGAAAATTATTAACAGAAGACTTATCTGGCAACTGGAATCTCTCAATGTGAATTTAGGTCTGGCAGAAGCAATGAAGATCAGCTGCTTGCACTTTCTACTCGGATGCAAAAGTCATTCCCACAACGTCATCACCTGCTCGCTGTATTTTTCGACTGCTCCAAGGCATTTGACTGTATGTGGCACTACAAAATCCTAAGGAAATTACACGCATAGGGATTAACGCAAGAGATAGCACCATTTTCTCAGCTGCTCAACTATTGAAGGGGTGGCGAAGACACTACTCCGAATCGCAATTGGTCATTTGTCGGAGAAGTAACAAAATCGCACCGTATCACATATACGTTTCGTCTAACTTCACCACATATTAGAGTTACAGGTAAAGAAAAATCTCACTGTTTTTTGCAACTTAAGACAGTCTGAATGAACCTTTTAAAAATTTTCGAGGCTCGTTTTAAGAAATTTTTGACTGATAGAAGGTCACTTTTTTTTTTTTTTTGGCTCGTCAACCGGGGACCTTTACCCAGAAACAATTAGAATAGGAAGGAGTCAATTATATTTTCTTACGATATCATATGTTGTTAGGACAAAGGAACAAATATAATAGGAACAATCTGTGGAGAGGGAAAAGATAGGACATAAGAGGTGCAATATGAAGTAGGAAGACCGAGTATCAATAAAATGGAATAGAAAGCAGAACACTCACAAGAGTTAATAAATTATTATCATTAATATTAATTAAACAACAATTTTAACTTCGGTAAAAAAATGGAAGTAAAAAAGCAATGTTATTCGCGCTATTAAGATGTTTTTTTAATTTTTTTCTTAACTAGACACTTGATAACAAATTCTCGAAATGTACGAGTCGTTTTTTTTGTTATTTATTTTTTTATATATATGTAGTAATAAAGATGAGCTTTTTTTTTTTTTTTTTTTTCCCTTCCCTGGGCGCGCCAGCGGCCTTGACCCAACAACATGAAAAATTAACAGTTATAACTAAATAACCAGGCGGTCAGAAATGGAGAGGACAAAGGACAGTAGCAATGGGATAACTGAAGGCAATGGGAAGGAAAGAATATAGGTAGCGTTAAAGGGAGTAGGAAGACCCAAAACTAGAAGTTGGGTGTAAAGAATAGAGCGTTCGTTAGAGAGTGCTGAACATTCGAATAGGATGTGATTTGAATCACAAATACAAGAAGGCTCAGAAGCGTGAAGAGAGCAGAAAGGAGAAGGGGACAAAGCGAATCGAAAGCGAGAAGAGGGGAGAAGAGAATGATTGATTCTAAGCCTAATTAAGGAAACAACAGTGGAACGACGACAGATAGGAATAGATTGAAACCAAGGCAGGAAACTAGGAACCGGTTGAATAAGACGGTACTGAGAAAAGCGATTTGAGAATATAGATGGATACATGTCAGACCAAAGTCTGGAATGATTAGAGCGTGATAGAGAAAGAATGTCTGAGGAAGGGAAAGAGTCGAGGAAAGGACCAGTGCGGGCGGCTGAGCGAGCTAAAGAGTCAGCTGAGTCATTTCCCTCAATATTGGAATGACTAGGGACCCATAGAAAGTCTATGGAAATGGAGCGGAACGAGAACAAAGAGGAGACAAGAGAACGGATAGAGAGGATGATACCGTCCGAAGTATAAGAAGGAGGAGAGGAGATGGCTTGAAGAACGCCTTTGGAATCAGAGACAATCAGGAATTTGTGAACTCCACTCGTAGAGGATATGAAATGAATTGCACGAAGAATTGAGATCGACTCGGCCGAGAAGATAGAGCAGAAGGAAGGAAGTCTGAAGGACTCAGAGTGTAGGAACGTAGGAGACGTAAAAGCACCACCCACGCCCCCATCACTCTTGGAGCCATCCGAGAAGATTAAGGCATGGGAAGGAAAAGAAGAGTTCAGCAGCTGAAAGAATTCGAAGTTGACTACATTGTGAGAGGAACAATTAGCTCGGACTGGAAGAGAGGAGAAATTGATGGGGTGCCATATGCTATTAAAGTCGAAAGAAAAGTAAGGAAGACTGTTATAAGAGGAAACGTAGGGAGAAAAATTGGAAACACGAGCAGCTATATGCGATAAAATCGGAATTCTATGAGGCGCCAAGCGCCAGTGATTTTTGATATAAAGATAGGAAGGGATAATATTGGATGACAAAATGGGGAGGCGTTTTATTAAAAATCGATAACCGAGGAGTGAACGACGAATGGAAAGAGGTTGAGTGGAAGATTCGGATAGAATCGCAGGAATAGGAGAAGATCTTAAAGCGCCAATGCATAGGCGAAGGCAGGAATTCTGAATTGCGTCAAGTTTCGAAAGGAGAGACTTGGAAGCACTGCCATAAATGAAGGAACAATAGTCGAGTTTGGACCGAATAATCGATTTATATAGAATTAATAGAATGCACGGGTCTCCACCCCATCTGAGCGGTGATAAAGATTTGAGGAGATTAAGTCTTTTGATCGAGGAATTATAGATATAATTAATATGTTCATGAAATGTAAGGCGACTATTTAAGAAAATACCTAGATAACATATGGAATTAACAGTGGGAATAGGTGTACCAGATACGTTGATGTTTATAAAAGCACGATTAAAGGGGCGGAGAGCAAAAATTATACAGGAAGACTTGGAAGGGGAAAGAGAGAGGTGGAGTGTAGATAGAGCATTGCTAAGATGGGACAATGAATGGTTTAACTCGTTGGTGGCAGAGGACAGATCATCTGAGGTGGAATAAACTAAAATGTCATCAGCAAAAAGGAGAGAGAAAGAGGGAATAGGAAGCGAAGCAATATCGAAAGAGTAAATATTAAAAAGAGTGGGGCTAAGGCAGGATCCCTGGGGAAGCCCACGATAGACGCATCTAGAGGTGGAAAGAAAAGGAGAAGATAGATAAAGAGTTCTATGTTGAAAGAGGTTGAGTATAAGAGAGATAAAAACCGGTGGGAGATTAAGAGAGAGAAGTTTGGAGCCCAGAGAAGGAAGATGCACATTGTCGAATGCAGAGCAGACATCGACAAAAGAAGCGACAGTAAATTTTTTAGAAAGGAATGATTTATAGATATCTGCAAGGAAGGTACTGATGCAATCTACCGGGCCAAGCCCGGGGCGAAAACCGAACATATTAGAAGGAACTAGATTATTATGCTCAAGCCACCAAACAAGACGGTTGTTTATTAAACCTTCAAAGAGTTTGCGCAGACATGAGGCTAGGGAGATAGGACGGAAGGAACACTGACTTTTTTTCGGAATTGGAATGACGATGAAGTCATTCCAAGACTCAGGAGTAAATCCAGAGAGTAGGAAAGAGTTGAAGATATTCAGAAGGGAGAGCAGCGAGGAAGGAGAGAGTTTTTTAAGAATAGGGAAAGAAAGACCGTCCAAGCCAGGAGCAGAAGGAGAGGTTTTGTTAAGAACGGACAAGAGTTCCTCGTAGCGGAAAGGGGACGATAGGAAATGAGGTTCTGAGGAATTTGGGAGCGAAGGAATGATCGATTCCTCGAAAGTGGGGACATACGGAGGAGCAATAGAGTCCAAGAAAGAGTGAAGTTCAGGCAAAGAAGGATTAGAGAAGTGGGGACGCTCAGAAAGAGGAGATCTGAACGCTTTTGCCATTTTCCATATCTTAGAGAGAGGCGTATCTCTAGAGAAAGATGAACAAAATGATTTCCAAGAGTTCCTCTTGGCAGATTTTGAAACGTACCGAGCCTTTGCGTTGGCTTCTTTGTGAGCTAAAAAGTTGGATATTGAGGAACAAGAACGAAAGGCTTTGAAGGTAGCGGTGCTTCTTTGGAAGGCAACTTTACACTCTTCATTCCACCAAAGAGAGGAGGCACAAGAGGAAGAACGACCGCGCGAAAAGGAAGAAGGAGGGGAGGAAGCGGAAAGAGCAGAATATAGAGATTGAATGAAGAAGTTGTACTGGGATGACGGATCGGGAAAATCCAGAATAAGGGGGAGTGAGGAATCCACCAAAGATCGGAATTTAGTCCAATCTGTTTTGGAGAGAAGCCAGTGAGGAGCGTGCAAGGGCCTGAAAGGTTTAGAAGGAAGAGCGTTGTTGAGAGCTAGGAGAATGGGGAGATGATCACTACCAAAAGTGCCGTCGAGAGTTCTCCAGGAGCTTACAAGACCAAGATTCGGAGATGAAAACGAGAGGTCGATTGCACTAGAAGAAGATGGATGTTTGAAGAAAGTAGGAGAACGGTCGTTGTGGAGAAAAAGATTATGGTTTAGGATGAGATTTTCCAGAGTCACACCGTTAGGATTGCGCCCTGTGCAGCCCCACATAGGAGAGTGCGCATTCCAGTCTCCACCAATAATAAATGGATCAGATAGGGATGAAAGGAATGAAGACAAAGGAAGACTAGAGACGCTGGAGTTGGGAGGGATGTACACGCAAGCAATATGTAAAGGATTCGGGAGAAGATTTTCAAGTGAAATGTGGATCATGTTTGGGTGGTTGGGAAGGGGCGGAGGAAGAAATGGGATATTGTGGGTGTGATAGGATAGATCGTGTCTAATTAAAATCGCAACGCCACCATACCCATCCATACGGTCAGATCGAACTAGAGAATAACCTTTGAAATCAAGAGATGAGGAGGATTTAAGCCAAGTTTCAGATAACAGCGCTACATGGATATTGTAGAAGTCTAATAGACATTCTACACTTAGTTTATTAGCTCGTAAGCTGCGGCAATTCCATTGAAGGATGTTTAAGGCGTAAGACCGCGACATTCTAGTTAAAAGGAGAAGAGGAATTAAAAGAATGAGAAAAAGTAGCGGGAGAAGATAGAGCTGAAATTGAAGTAAAAGAAAGGAGGGCAAGGGTAGTAGGAAGGGTATAATAAATGAGAGGAGATCGCTTGTAGACGATCTTCCAACTTAAAGGAGAAGTTGACAATGGAAAAAAGAGTAGAAGAGAGAAGACGTGTCCGAAATTGGATACAGGCAAAATTGAAGATACCTCACCATTAGCGGTACCGTCAGTAATTAAAAATAAACCGGAGAAATACCTGCACGAACTGGGTTGATGCCCAGTTTGTAGGCTTCCTTCCGACATAGTGTTGAAAAAGAGACGAGAGAAATACCTGCACGAACTGGGTTGATGACCAGTTTGTAGGCTTCCTTCCATAATGATATAGCTATGTAGCATGAAGGAAAAATGGAATAAAATTCGAACTAAGGAAAGTTTTGAGTTGATGATTCCTGAGCGAACAGTTATCCTTGGCGAAACGGACGCAAAAGAAAAAAGGAGAAATAAGAGTAACAAGTATAGAATGGGGTGCTGGAAGATGGTGAAAAAGGAGAAAGAAAGAACAAAGGATGAAAGAGGTGGTCTAGTTGAAATGAACGTGATTGGATAGGAAGGCTGAAAGATTATCAAGGAATGAGGAGGAGGAGGATATGTTTGTTCGTGGCGCCAGTAATAAAGATGGATTCGGCAGCACTAGGTTTTTTAAAATTAGTTTTTATTATTTTTTTTATGCCTATATACATATGTATATTTGTTTTTCAAAAAAAAACAAAAAAAAAAATCGTAAAAAAGTGGCAGAAATTCACAGACAACGGAAGAAAAAAAAACGTGGTTCTGACTATAGGGGAAAAAAATATTGACTCACCGATCGCAACTTGATCATAACGGTACGGAGATGCGACCATTAACCATAGAGAACAAGCAGCTACCTATACAATTAACATTGTCTTAATCACCGCTCGCTCTACCCTGCCTAGATCGCGGCGGACCATTACAAAATTTTATCTCTGTTCGTTGATACTCGGTACACTACCCGGGGACAGCATTCACCACTGCCATAAGTCGTTGTCGCTGTACTCGACCGCCAACATCAACACGCTATGATACGCGGTCTCTCAGCCTCGGAATACTTTTGAACATTCGATCGTTCACGGGAATTATGGTTTTTGGCCGAGTAAGCATATTTGAAATATTACAGCCAACGATGAAACGCTGCTGAACGACGTTTGAGAAATGGTGAATATGATGATTTTTGTTGAATAATATGTTCTAGCTTAAACACGTCATCAACAAGATACATCGAATCGGTATCGATAGCAAACCGTCCATCGCGGCGCTGTTTTAGCTAGTATGCGGATATGTGATTAGTACTTGGAGATATAAATTTAGTAGCTGTAACAAATTGAAGGACAACAACTAGTTGCTGTCGAGGAATTAGCAAGGATACTTGTGACAGTATTAGTGCTTTTGTAAGAAGTTCGGCAGGCTGAAAATCCCCCCCGGCGTTCGTAAAGTATGAGGGAAATGGAAGGGGAAATTTTTGGAGACAGAACAGGCAATTTGAGTTGTGGGGGCCGTTCGGAATATAAAATATATATTCTGTCCGTCGTGTTGACTAAGGGCGCAAAACTCTCCCCCGGAAATGTTTTCTTTCGACCACCGCCACGGTTCAATTGCGTCCTAAAAATAGTCTGGTCAGAAGACCACAGCGTATCTTTCTACGAGGATGAGCATTCGGGCATGAACGAAAACGACAAAAATAGGGGGGTGAAAAGAAGTTTTCAGGCATATCGGAGAGAACAATACTGACCAAGCAAATACGTCGACTCATTCCTTTTTTGGGAATTCCAGCGTGGCTGGGCACCTACAACCACGCAGCCAAGCAGTGCTTCTTGGAAGGCTTAACTAACATTTGAGATATATATTGCGTAATCCCTACTGGATGCCGGGTACGAGAGTTTACATAGCCAAAGAGGGCTCGATGAGTAACAGTGCGTTTTGAGACGTCGGTTCGAGCGAGAGAAAGTACCGGTAACAGAAAAATATTCCATAGATTTCCGTGTTCGCAACCGCGTAGCTGCCGTCAAGTCTTACTGCGAGTGATACATTGTACATCTCGAATGAACAGCCGTAGGCGATATCTTCTCAGAGTTGGTTGGGCTTTATCCGCGTCTCTGTGTAGATGAGGGGACATTTCTTGCGCTAGTTTGCGCGGTATTTGGATGCTGGAATTTTATTAGGGAAAAACCATCATAGATGACGTTATTAGCGTGTTACGAGTCTGTTTGGAGAAATTAATTACATTTATTACTTGATCTGACGTGAAATTTAGAATCTTTGGCAGTGGGAAGTCCTATATGGTCGTAGAAATAGGCAGTATGCTGCACCGAAAAAAGCGATTTAAGCACGAAAAGGCTAGCCGATGAATAGGCTTCTGATCCAGAAATAAAGACTTATAGATGGAAAGGTTTTTAAAGGAAAATCGTATATTTGTCAAATACTTAAGGATGATTAAAAATTTGTAAGAGTGTCAGAACTCGACACAAACAATATTTGATTCAGAAACGGTAAGTCCATTATTATTCCGCTAAGACTGCAGTTTTGAAGGATCTTTTGAATATTTCCTGGAAATAAGAAAGGAAGAAAAAAAAAATTTGAGTTATCACGAAAATGTTTCTATCATTCTCCTTCCGGTTTCGGTTATTTTTTATGCTTTTGTTAAAAAACTCATATTCCTTGGAAGTAAGAAAACTGCTCCGATCGGAAGTGGTCACATTTCCGAACCGAAAAATACTAAAATAAAAATATTACAAAGCATTTATATATTTTCTTACATTTTTTTATTTAAAAAGATAATACATAGATATTTGTATGTGCATGCGTGTGATTACACATATCTACATTTGTGTACGGTAATTACAGTTGTAATATGGAAGAGTGCAATAAAAAGATAACAACAACGTGACTTTTATAACACGTTTAGAGCATCGATAAACTGGTAATTGCACTAAAAGTCGTAATAGTTTTGTCAACGGCGATGGCGTAATGCGATAGTGTGCGTGCCGATTTGGAGTGGTTCTCGGAAGCTGCCGTTAGGGATTAATAAAAGCTCGGCTTGTGTTGAGCGAGGTAGCGGCATTCGTTTATGTAACATAAAATAAACTGAGATGAAATAAAATAAAACGGCTGATCGAACCGGCTCGCTATGTGCTCTAGTTGCCAAACAGCCGAATGATTGGACGAGATTACATTTATACAAAATGTCGTGTTATTCGCACGACGTGCGGCGCTGTTGGCTGACGATGGCCGCTGAGGGAATTCGTTTAGTTGCCTTATTCGTTCTAGACGGTCACGAACAGATCGTAATGATTAACTCGAGCAGCTGCCTGCTGTAATACGATTGTCGTCATGTTTTCTTCAGTGCTCTGCCACACTCGGGCCATGTACAACTAAGAAAAATCCCCGATCAAACTAAATAGCTATCCTTTACATAATTCAACCGCTTGACTCAATTTCTATCAGGACGAAATTTTTTCCATTCTCTCGTTCCCGCCTTCGTCGATTTTCCATTTTAATCATTAATTACTTCAACATAACCAGAATTAAGTGATACGACATTATTGTACCGACCGACACGAAATAGCGAGGTAATAATGTGAATATCTACGGAAAATCAATATAAATGAGATTTCGTTAGTTGTATTTTTATAACATTGTAACTTAAAATTTTGAGGTTTTCATAATGTGTATAAGAGAGTAAATGTTTGAATTTTCCATATCGATAGGCTTTATTAAAAAATGGCGCGAATGCACTGAAAAGTTAAAATTAAACGGCAAAGGATTTTTCCAGTTACCTGAAAGTAGAGACAACAGATCGTAGGAGTTTAGCCAGCGGCTGATGCCAGGTAGTATCTTTAGACGATGTTGTTTGAGATAGAAATGATTTATTCGTTCAGTTTCATTTAATTTTCGATTTTTCGGACACATAGGCCGCTGTTCTATCAGCTCGGGTATGGTATGGGGGTTCCTACACTAGGCCGGCGTCCGTATTTTTTCGATATGTATGTAGTATTGGAGCTGATCTGGTTATGGTGGTCCGTACTTACGACGAGTGTGCGCCGTTGCAATACGTGCCGTCGTGCAACAAAGTTCAGTGAGAACGAATTTATAGAACCCGGTCATCATTTTATCATGGTAGAGCAAGCGGTTCGATTATCAAGAGGAGACGCAATTTTAGAAGATGTCGGGATATGACCGATGTTAGGATGAACGTAATTTTGAGCAGCAAAATTTTAAAAGAAACATTTCTTGAGACCGAAATGGCGGCTCTTGTGATTACAGGTGCCTCGTGCTCTTTCAATAGAATCTGATAAAAAGAAAATGAGCCCCCGTTCACATTACTAGACATTGCGCTCGCACTATACTTCACCTTTAATTTGCAAAATTTAAATCGAGATCTCAGTCGTAATGCGGGAGTAGTCAAATACGGTTTTGCTTTTAAGTTTTGTCGCGAATTGTCGTACACACATTAACAACATTATTTGAAGTGGGGGACGGCGGGGAGAATCCGGCTCTTTTAATGAAAATGTCTTTATAGCCGATGTGACGTATAAATGTTTATATACGATCAGAAAACCAAGTTGCAACCTGTGCAGTAAAAAAAAAGAAAATTATCATCTTCGAGCAAACAATGGAGTCTTTTATTCTAATTAGAAGGACAAAAAAAATAGTCGGTTGTACTTTAATCAGGTATTGTTAATAAGAAGAAACAAATAGCGGTAAAATAATGAAGACCTAAGAGGCGCATTAAGGAGTGAAAGTCCAAGTCTTAGCAAATGGAAATACAGAATTCTCCGTAGAAAAAATGACGCCCAAATTGAATGGAGGAGGCAATGTAAGGAAACCAGGAATGAAAACTTTTACACGGCTGTAGGAGATTAGACGATGGGATTTTGCTTAAGAAATCGATAACCGAAAAGTCAGCCTCGCTATTGTAACGATTTAGCTGTTTTCTCCATGCTCTCAGGGATACCCCTGCAGAATTAACTTCCACGGACATTTATCTATATAGTTCCTTTTCTCTTGTTATCTTTTTTGTGTTATAATTTTAAGGATAAGTTGTTCAAATTGTGAATGGAGAGATACATTAAAAATTACCTACACCGATATTTCTTATGAGGCTGAAGAATTACGAAATTAATTATAATTTAAATTGTACGTATGTATCCTATTTGTCGGCGATGATCCAGGATGCGTCGATGAATTCCAGTTATACGCTTGGTCACAGGTTACGATAACGGAATATTCGAGAGACGACTTAATTTGTTAATTTAACACCGAAACAAACCGGACTGCCGAACAACTTTTTATTTCAATTTCGATTGCGAAAATGGCCTTAATACTTGTAATAGCTTTTCGCACGGTGGGTTTACAAAAAAACTATTGACTTCTCTTCTCGAGGGAATTCACGACGACCCTTGTAAAATAGACACTTGCTAACGGAGCAATTACCAATGTTCGATCTCGGTTGTGACTGATTTTGTTCTTCCTGGTTTCGATTTCCTAGCCGTTTCTCCTTGCTTTCTTTTATTCTCCCCGTGACCGATCACCATCATTTACCGGGGCGGACCTTTCTCCACGTGAACCGCGTGATCGTGTATTTTCCCTTTGACCTACAAACAGGATTTCAAGCATTCTCACATTCCCTCTCGCGCCACGTCTCTCAAATTTCTATCATATATATATATATATATATATATATATATATATATATATATAAACTCGGCCACTTTGGCCTCGCAAGGGGCTGCGCTCCTTGACCCCTCCTTCTTTCATTCCTGTCTCTTTCTCTTCTATACTTTGTATAAAATGATCAAAATTTACAACGTAATTCTTACTGGCATCAACACACACAAAAAATAACATAACCACAAAAATCCTATTCTAACATTTACCTTCCGTTATATAAAATTAAGACATTTTTTCGTTACATTTTTTGTTACATATTTCATTACATAAAATTGTGACATTTTTTAAATAACAATAACAAAAATCCTACAAAATATAACAAACGTTACATAAAATTTGGACATTTTTCTGGGACATTTTTTTGGGACATTTTTTCGAATGGGGGGTAGCCTAAGAATTACGTTGTAATTAATATATATATATATATATGTATGTTTTTACTAAATTATTTATAATTTTATTATACACATGTAATGTACATGTATCAGATATCAGTGTGAATGGAATGGAGAGAAAAAATGCTATGAATGAGTGAACGTGTGCGGGATGAATAATAAAATCGTGATAATGACCTGGAAGCAAGGGATGATGGAGAATTAGATATAAATGATTAGAAAAAAGACGGTTAACGACAATAACTGATCGCAGGAGAGTTATTAATTCGTTTGTGAATACAGGATAGAAATAAGGAGGATGAAAATGAAACATCAAAATTTGGAAGGATAAACGAAGCTCCAACACCGCCAGGTTTTCTCTAACGATCGGTGAAAATCGGGTTATATGAGCAGGAAGTACTGATAGTATTGTAATATTCCAGTTTTGATTACGGGCCTGGAAAATCGAAATTTGCAGAGTTGAGATAAAATACGAGTAGAGTATACTTTAAGATGATAACAAAGATCGGGAAAAGTAACGGAAAAATGAATGAGATTACTATTAAAAGAGACGGTGTAGGCTTAAAATGGACGAAGACGAAGAGCAATAAGAGAGAAGGTGTCCCTATTTTCCTACGCGTATAACGCCAGCTCTTAGAAATCGGAAAGCGGAAAATAAGTTAGAAACGGTAGCGTGAATAAGATCGGCGAACAGCCACACTTGGTTGGTGTCAGAGTTTTCGACGAGTTTAGCCTTTTGATAGAAGGGACGGAGAAATCAGGTAATGGCCGGGGGCTATTCTAAAATACAGTCAAATATTAATATTATCAACGTCTAAAGGATTTTCTGATTAAAATTTTAGTTGGCCCTCTAGGATCGCGACAATTGCCTCTTTCATAATATGTAGAAAGATGGAGAAAAAGAGGCCAACGATAAGAGAAGGGAGAAAGGAATGTACCGAGAGACAAAAGTAAGACAAAAAGATGAAGATCTCTGGGCTATATAAATAAAGGACGAAGAGTAAATATAGAGTAGGAGATGTTAAAGACAAAATTGCATATCGGTAAAAAATATACGTGCCATACAAATATTACCTGATGTGTATAAGCGCCCTCCGTTCTTTTGCTCAATCTTCCATGTGGAGTCATCTGCTATTCTGCGTACTCTTCTTTTTATCAGATCCTCACCTGTCTCTCGCAATATTCTTATCCTGTTGGATGTTCAAAGCGTGCTGCAGACTATCGTAACTCTTTTCCCTCCTCACTCAACCGACTACGTTATTCTTCTTATTCGCTCCTTGATTCATTTTCCTTTGTCACTTAATCCAAACGGACTTTTTTTCGGATCCCTGGTCATGCCGGAATTGAGGGTAATGAGTTAGTTGACTTATTCGCTCGGTTATCTTCCTCTTCCGGTAGGTTTCTTCCCGTTTTCTCATCTTCCAATATTACCCTTCTGTCTGCAGCTGCTCATTCCAAACTATGGTTTAACTCTTATGTCTCCTCATTCTCCAACCCGGATTCCTTCTTGTCTATTCAGCCTTCCCTTCCTCGCTTCTCCTAGTTTCTTGACTTTCCTTCTATATGTCTCTCCAATCTCTCTGCGCTTTGGGCACACTTTGCTTCCTTCCTCGCTTTTCCTTTACTTTTTTGTGCCGTCTCCTTATTGTCCATTGCGCCCCTCCAATATCCAATTTATTTGTAACGTCGATCACATAATGTTCGATTGTTCGTTTCTTGTAACCGAACGAGCTTCTTTCTACTCCTCCCTTTTACAAATCGGTGTTCCCACTTCGTATTGTGCTTTGTTCATTCTCTCCCTTCCTTCTCCTTCTGTTGTCCAAGCTGTTGATTCTTTTTTGTCAACTATCTCTGATCGTGTAAAGATCTGAGTCTCTTGCGACTTATTTCCTTCATCTTGGACCAATGTCCTTGTAGAAAAACCCATAAAAAAAAAAAATGGACACTTACAATGGTATTGGAGAAAAGAATCTAGGCCTTCGAAATGTTTGTATATCGATGCACATTAAAAATCCCACGGACAGAAAACCGGGAAGTCTTAGCCAGAATAATGTCAAAAGAAAGAGAATTATTGCTGACTATGCAAGAAGGTAAACTAAATTACTAGGGCCACAATCATCGTAATGAAAAATACCGCTCGCTTCAACTGGTTTCATGCAAGTAAAAATTGCCGGGAAAAGAAACGCGGGCAGAAGGAAGCTGCAGTACGGATCATCAGATTTACTGCGATGGTGCCGATGTTCACAAGAAGATTTAAGTAATACTGCCATTGATAAGGTGAGGATGGCCCTACTGATGGCCAAACTTCGGTCGGAGACGGCGTATGCAAGAAGAAGAAGTAATTAACATTGATATTTTAATGTTTTATAAAAAAATTAATTGTTTTCACAAATTATGTTTCCATGATAAATTAATAATATTTTAAGTTAATCAAATTCGTTTTCTTTATTCGAATTTATGTTTCCATGATAAATTAATAATATTTTAAGTTAATCACGTTTATTATGTTGCTAAACGTTCGAAAATGTTCACTCCTAAAGCGAAAAACGCCGTATAAGACGTTTTCACATCAAAAGACGAGACATACCGAGGGACATTGTAGAAAAGAGAATTCCTTACTATAACATGAAGAAGAAAGTGTAGTAGAAGAATAATTATTGGCGAAAAGTAGACAATAAAAATTACGATTACGGTGATTAAAATGAAGAAGGTAACAGTGCAATAGCAAAGCCTGGAAAGTTCGTTAACTGCTATTTATTTTCAATGCTCGTTAATGCTGGATGAAAAAAGAAATTGTAAGTTTGTTATTAAAAATTGAAGCAGGGGGTTTTAGTTCTAAAAAGCTGCGAGATACAAACTGAACGCGCGTTAATGTAAAGAAAAGAACGAATAGGAGGCGGCGTGATCATAAGGCATTAACTACGCAATTGACCGTAAAATACAAATGGCATTCGTGCAAACAGCGTGAAAAAATACGATCATTCAAGCAGACATTATGTAATCAAGGTGCGAAACTTATCTTGAATTTTGTTCATTTCCCGAACTAAATTTCATTTTTCCCGCTTATTTATTTATACGTTTAATTAGGAATTTATTGCTTGTTTGCTCTTTCATATCTGTTATCTTTTTTTTTTTTTTCACTCGATCGAGATTGATCTGTTCCTAGTGTCATTGTGTAATAAATTAGACATTAGTTCGTTTTTCAGTTTCCAGTGGCAGATTTTTGGGCACATTTTCAGCTCGAAGTATTACACTTTTCTTACCCCAATTGGCTCATTCCAGGCTATAGCTCAACTCCTATTCTTCTTCATTTTCTAATCCTCCTTTCGTCTTTTCGAACTGGTTTCAAATATATATACAGGGTGCGACAGCATTTTTTCCACTAAATTTTGTTAAAGAAAAATAATAAAGCAGAAAATCGAAATAACGGATACTCTAGATCCCCCAAATTGGAGGGCAATATGTATGCTCCTTGCCTTCTCGCAGTTTTATTTCGATTTTCTGCTTTATTATTATTTTTCTTTAACAAAATTTAGTAGAAAAAAAGTGTCGCATTTTTAAAGAAAAGAAAGTTATGCTGCCGCACCTTGTACATATTAATTACAACGTAATTCTTAGGCTACTCTCCATTAGAAAAAATGTCCCAAAAAAATGTCCCATAAAAATGTCCAAATTTTATGTAACGTTTGTTATATTTTATAGGATTTTTGTTATTGTTATTTAAAAAAATGTCACAATTTTATGTAATGAAATATGTAACGAAAAATATAACGAAAAAATGTCTTAATTTTATATAACGGAAAGTTAAATGTTAGAATTGGATTTTTGTGGTTATGTTATATATTTTTTTTTGTGTTGATGCTAGTAAGAATTACGTTGTAAATTTTGATTAAAGAGATAGAAATGAAAGCAAGAGGGGCCAAGGGGCACAGCCTCTTGCGAGGCCAAAATGGCCGAGTTATATATATATGTATATCAGGAATGTTCGTGACCAAAGGAACATTGCAGTTCCGTAATTATTCCGATTCCTAAAAGAAAATAGCCAGTTGCAGTTAGGTGCAACGAGTATAGAACTCTATAAGTTTTATTGCCCATGCATCAAAAATATTACTGTAAATAATAAAAAAAAAAGTGATTAGAAAGGTATAGAGAACAGTTTTTTTGAAAAAGCGCAGTTTGGTTTTCGGAAGAACAGGTTCATTTGCAATAGGAGTATTGCGAACCGTGTTGGGGAACGGATGATCAATATGAATCGAAAATCATGTCAAAACATTTAACAGGGGATTTTGACACAAACTTTTAATAGAAAGCCAATATTATATTACAAGGGCTGATAGACAACCCGTATAGGCATTAGTCGTTAATTATCAAAGTAGATGCGGATGGCAAAAGTAAATAAAGGGAGAACGACAAGGCCGTCTTTTGTCGCCATGTCTGTTTAACATGTATGCGGAAGTCATACTAAAGGAAATGTTGGGAAATACTGATCCATGGGATGTGAAAGACTCCGAATTATAAAGTTCGCAGATGATCAGGCGCCATAATTGCAAGGTCTTTTAATGTACTCAAAAAAAAAAAAAAAAAAAAAAAAAAAAAATGGTCTAGATTAAAAGTGACATAGGAAATCGGCTTCTTAGAAATTAACGGAGATAAAACAAACATAATGGATGATCAGCAAACAAGCACATCGTTTCCATTGAAAAATTAATGGAGAACAAATTAAAAAAGTATACATAGTTTCAAATATCTTGGGGAAATAATAACTGAGGACCTTTAGTGCGTCACAGAAACGAAATGTAAGAATTAGACAAGTCAGCATTGAAAAAGAGAAAAATAGAATATAGCGCGACAAAATACGGTACTAATGAAAACCTTCTGGTAAACGCATTGTAGAAGGAGGTCATGTTTGACCGGTAGTAGAACTGCATTGAAATGTGGACTTTCAATAAACGAAATATCCAAAAGCTACAAGCTTTTAAGATGTGGCGCTGGACTGGAAAATTAACAAGCTGGCTGGAAAAAGTCACACATGAAGAAGTAGTAAACAGAGTTGATGAAAAGGCTATTCGATCAAATATAGTAAACACGACGATCAGCCCGGTGGTCCTTAAAAAACGGCGGCTAACTACGAAATGTAATGGAAAGAACAATACACAAGGGAAAAACGGACGAGGTGGACAGAGAAGTACTTTTGTCGCCACGATCGGTTAAAGGATACACGGTTAAGCGGTTAAAACGAAAAGAGCTGCGGAAAACCGGTCGAACTGGAAGGCACTTTCATGAAATAAAACCGATATGTCCCAGGACTGTAATAACGATAATGATGATGATCATGATGATGATTGATGATGATGATTAATGATGATGATTGATGGCTGCACGAAAAAGAAAATATTTACATGTCTAATTAATTTTTTTCTATTCTTCTCTTTGATTTTGATTCTGTCCTCTAGTCCTGTACTATGATGTCGGGAAATGGACCGGTTAAAGTCAATGCTCCCTCTAACGTTCTTCGAATAGTTTTGTGATTCCATTCTCGATGACTACAACAATTACGATGATCTCTCTTTCTTTTCTTCGCAAATGTATGCGTATCTAAACAGTGTCAAAGAATGAGTAGGATTATCCTAAAAGCAGGCCTTGCGGTATTTATTCGCTTGTTCGGTTTCCTGGGCGTTGTAAAATTTAGCTCATGGCGTTAATTTTTAGGCCAAAGTCCATCGAGCTACTGTTAAAAATGAACACGTTTATTAATGAAAAAAAAAAAAAAAATGAGTCGGCGATATTTAAATAACTGCGGCGGGGAATAGGAAATAAGGTGGAGTAGCAGACGGCGCTTTGGCAGTACAGCTGAATTTATTTAAAGGAGTTTGTGGCGGCCGGCTTTTCAGTTACGGAGCAGCGCATTGCTTGTAATAAAATTAAAAATAATCCGAGCGAGCTGGAGCTTCGTTGATGACTATTGACGGCGTAAAGCGACCGCTGGTTTTCCAGGAAGCAGCAGTAATCCGCCTTATCAACACGGTCCACGATGTTGTCTCTGGCCATCTGAAGAGGGAATGCGATTATCAACGAGACTGCCGGTACCGATATCGCGTTGCAGTTAATCCGCTAAAAAATTATAATTTCTTTACAGCGTATCCTTCTCAACGATGTGCTCGTAAAATTAATATTAATTCTTCGAATAGTTTAATGGTTCATCCGATGTAATCATCGTCGCAGCATAGCCGACCAGCGGTGTTTATTAAATAAAAATGAATTTTAACGAAACTCTCCCCCGTAATTACGGTCAACCCTCTCCCGCTGATGGTATCCTGAAAGCGAAAGAGAATAATTCCAATACGAGCACATACGTTATATATTTATTAATTATGTTCAGAACTTGTTTTTGGCGCCTGTTATTTTTTAGATTTGCTAAGCCTAATACGGACTTCTACTTATTATGTAAAACACTTTATTCTATGGGACTGGAAAAGAATATACGATGAAATCGATATTTAAAAATCCACGTAAGAGTAGAGCTCTGCTCATTGCGAAATTCATTTAAATAACAACATTCGTTATCACTTGAGCGGGTAAAAATAATAAAAAGCCACCTATTTTCACTGATGGCAAATTAATTTTCGTATTAATTTGCCATAAAATTAACGTTAAATGAAATTG
Source organism: Icerya purchasi (assembly GCA_039619475.1). Classification (NCBI taxonomy): domain Eukaryota; kingdom Metazoa; phylum Arthropoda; class Insecta; order Hemiptera; family Monophlebidae; genus Icerya; species Icerya purchasi. Next base: position 552,449,578 of record CM077115.1, read on the forward strand.
AAATATTTAAAAATAAGTGATGAAATATGATCCCGATTTTATTATTATTATTTTCATTATTAAAAATAAGTTGCTAGTCCCGCAAGATATACTGCTCGTCTGCGGATGCCCAACACGACGCTTATCATCGTTTATTCGAAAAATATGTTACAATAATTCTTTACAATTATACTATTAATTTTCATACTTATAAATAGTGAGAAAAAATAAAATAATAATTAAACAAAACTGATAAAAACAAAGAAGAACTACTTTATTTATACAATTTTATTCCACATGTTCGACAAATACGAATGATTGATTCTCTACCACAGCCAGTTCCTAATTTATCTAACTTAATGTCATTCATTAATGTTATTAACCGACCACATTGCTTAATTAATACTTTTCAAATTCCTATTATCTCTTTTTGCATTATATCCTCTGATTAAAACTATTTCATCCGTATTATCAATCTTTATCATTTATGCCTTTCGGTCGAATAAAATATACCTCCCTATTATTCCTCGTTGCCCTGCTTCTTGTCATTGTAACTATTGATATATATATATATATATATATATATATTTGTGGTGTCTTATATTCAAGCAACCGGTGATAAAAGTAGCACATCCTTGAAGACATTTCGTTTTTCACTCTCCACCAGCTAAGTGATCTTTATTAGGGAATATAATAAAAACCAACTTCAATAACAAAAGGAATATAAGGGTAAAAATAATTTATGACAATAAATTAAATAAATAGCTTATTTAGGAACCTTTTTCGGGTATAACCCATCGTCAGCTAAAACTAACTTAATCAAAACTGAAAGCACACTCTTTAAGTTAGCTTTAGCTGATGATGGGTTATACCTGAAAACATTCCTAAAAATAAGGGGTATTTATTTAATTTAATGTTATAAATTATTTTTACCCTTATATTTGTTTGTTATTGAAGTTGGTTTTTATTATACAGTTTATAAAGGCATGTATTCGCTTACATTTATTGGGGAATATTGCCTTTAAGCTTTTCTTTTGCTGACTACTAACCTTTTTGATTATCGTCCCTTTTTTTGCTTGCCCCCAAATTGATATCCCATACATGATTCTAGACAATACTATAGCGTTATAATATACACGCAAACTACCCCATATGGGGTATTGAAAGAGCCAATTTATAAAGTGCCGGTAGCATTTGCTTGATTTTATTAGATAAATTTATAACAAGCTTGTCCCAAGATTCTGTCGATGATTAATCCTAAATATGTAACCTCTTCTGTCGTTTTCAGTTGTGTACACCCACAGTTCAGAAGTCAAGTAATTATCTAAACAATTATTGTTATGTACTGTAATAGATGGTTTATATGTTTTCTATATTTACTGGACGTTCTTATATATTCAAAACCTTCGATTCTTTTTATATTAATAGTCAGATGTTTATCATGCGCCCACCTACACCTACTATTAACATCTTCTTTCAATTGCCGGATTGGAACATTGTCGAGAATAAGGATTGCTTTTCTCGGTAACTGTTTGCCAGACAATGTTTTGCAACTGCGGGCACAAACAACTCTTTGTGAAACCAAGTTTCAAAAATTTCACAGCATCTTCATTTGCAACGAATGTAAACAAATATTACTGTATGTAGCTGTGGATTTTATAAAAGCGGTTTGGCTTTTTCTTCTTTATTTATTTATTTATTTATTTTATTTTTTTGAAAAAATCGATCCGGATAATCGCGAGTCGACTGTAAATGAATTATTGTTTGCTGCTCCCTTTGGACAGCCGTTTGAATTAAATCAAGATGTCAAAAATTTCTAGAAAAGGCATTTTAATTTATACTTACTGGCGCATACAGTATTACATGTTTTCTTTGTTTGTTTTTTTTTTTTTCTTAATAAATTAGGAAGTAATAGGATATTTGTTTTTTCCTAAGCAAAAAGTGTTTTAAGTTATATTTAAACAATTGTGTATGCGTATAAATTAATAGCATTCAATTTTATACGACACGAATTAGTTCCTAAATAAATAATGTGACGAAAGCGTTTTATGTTAACCGGAATAAAATTCAAATTTTATTTATTTTAACGATTAGCGTCAGAGTTATTTTACTGATTTTTTAAAAATATTTGATTTTTCTGATATTTAATAGAGCCTGTTTACTATCTGTTGTTTCAAATTATTTAGCAATTTTTTAGCAATTTTTTAGAAATTTTTTCTTACGTCTTAAATGAATATTATTAATATTTCGGTACGAGTAACATTTAATTTAAAAAGCGAGCAGTTTATTTTTGGTAAATTTTCGGGGGGAAAAAAAATTAATCGTAAGAAGGCTCACTGAGAATATTTAGTGAAAATAAATTTACAGTTTTGCAGTATTGCAGCACGGCTTTCATTATCCGGAATAAACTCCGATATGTACGGGCTATTCAGAATAATACGCGCCATTAAATGATCATCGCTTTGACCCGAATATTGAATTATGTATGCAGCACCGCATTTTCCGGCCCTATTTTGAAGGGCACAAAATATGCACTCAACTCATTACAAACAGCCCCAAAAAACTCTCTCTTTGATTAGTACTGCTGTAATAGAAACATGGTAGGCAATTTAAAGCAACGTGTCAGAGATGAATGCGAATTGTACGGTTCATGCGGATGTACAATAGTGAGAGATTGTAGTTTAGTAGTTAATGATGTTGCTATTTTACCATCTTTACAACGTCACTCTCGTTTTCAGATAACTGCAACGCCTAAAGTGACAAAACAAAATCAAAAGAACACCTTTACCGAGGGAGTCTTAATAGTCAAGCGGCAATTCAGCTACGCAGTCTAAACGTTCCGGTTGCAATATCAGACGTAACGGCAGATCTCAGAATTAAAGCTAAAAGAAATTGGCGAATTCAAGTACACTAGTAACTAACTCAACCTTTGTACAAACCGGGAAAATGTATTGGTTTATGGATATCATGCGAGTGCTAAAGAAAAGGTTATGATGGACCGAATTCTCGTAATACATCTGGTTGACACGTGGGAACATAGTGCAAAAATTAGATTCATCTTTCTGCTCTCACTGTAGCATATTCACGATACACCATATTTTGCCCGCAGTACAAGAAATTGCGTCCAAGGCGACGAGAAATCCTATCAAGCGACGGTTTCATAATTCAAACAATAGTAGTGATATTCCTAAAAAAAAAAAAAAAAAAAAAAAAAAAAATTCTGATCCAAATATACGGGTATGTTTTTGGTCATTGTGACAATAGAGATAGCGCTCGGTAATAAAAAGTAGTGTTCCGCTCGCTTTTCAGTTGGGCACATCAAGCACACTCATTTTTATTCACAATCGAACGCGCATTTAATTAATCGAATTCGACGCTCGGGAGAAATTAATCGCCTAGATATATTTAACATTTACAAACAATAATAAGTTATAAATTAACCAATTTTTATTTAAAAAACAATGTTTAAATGTAGCATTCAAAACTAAAAATAATCTAAGAAATAAAATGAACACTTTGAATTTAAAAAATAATAATATTTATGAAAATAGCGGTATATATGAAATAAATTGCACTGATTGTGAAAAATTCCATATCGGTCAAACAGGGCGAAAAATTAAATGTAGATTTAAAGAACATATAAAATCATTTAATAATAATGAAATAGAAAAATCAACATATTATGCTGAACATTTGATTAAAAATAAACATAAACCTAATTCATTAGAAAATACAGTAACCGTTTTGGCCACTTATGGCAAAGGAAATGTTATGAATATCGCAGAAAATTATTGCATAAATAAATATAAAAATAATATTTTAAACGATCAACTACCCAATAATAATAACGATCCACTTTTTAATATAAAAGTTTAGTTTTAGGTTGTTCTATTTTATTTTATATTTTTTGTATTGAGTATTGATAATTTCATACTATTGATTTTTATATCTTCTATGTTTGTTCCTGCTGTGCATTTACTATACGTACACATGTATTCTTTATATTCTTTCCGGTGTTTTTTGAGTTTTTCCTAAAAATAAGGGGTATTTATTTAATTTATTGTTATAAATTATTTTTACCCTTATATTCCTTTTGTTATTGAAGTTGGTTTTTATTATACATATTTAACGTTCTTGTTAAATTTATTGTTTTAAAAATATACACATAATCACTTAAAAAATTGCTTTATAATATATACTCCGCGTTAAATTTTCCCATTGTGTCTTGTGTTATTAATCAATAATTTTTCGAAAATATTATCGGTCGATTTTTTTTATAAACTTAAAACTAGGAAATTGCGTCAAAGAATTGCCCAATTTGGATGCGGCTGGTTCGGGATTGATCGGTAATTACTGTACCATAATGTAGGGATGAATACAAAAAAAAAATGAATTCTAGAAAGCTATATCAAAGCGAAGCGGAAGTGAGCAAAGGCCAAAGTTAAACTAGACTGGTTAATAGGGCGACACTCGACGCTGATCATTTAACCCGATGAGCAGGACCAGCACCCTTTCTTGCTACACGCTTTCTTTCGGCAAAGGGTAAAATTCACGTTCTCGGAAAACTCGGAGACGGCGTAAAATGCACGGCACCTGATGATGGTAACGGTTCACATTACGGCTTTTATTTTCGCTCTAACTGAAAACGCTTAGGCGGTTGTTGTCTAGCCAGCTGCGCGGTTTGTCCACTTTTTTTCAGTCTCAACGCATTCTATGACGTCATCTCCTATCGCGATCTTCATACTTACAGCGAATGTCTGAAAAAATGATCGATTCAAAAAGGCTCTAATCTCGTTAGTTGAGAGTGCTTTGATTTGAACATTACCTGATTTTTATTTTTGTGGCACCTTCTCCGACACCGGGATCATAGTTGAACGTTTTTCTTTCTGAATTCATAAATAAACCGCGTATGAAAAACACCTTTTTTATTAACAATGCCAAAACATCTGGGAAACAACACATATGTTTAAGTTTGTTTTTTTTTGCCCCTCCCCCTCCTAATGGGTTTGTCAACGCGAACATTGGCTCAAGAACTGAGAAAAGGAGAGAAGAAAGAGAATCAGATTTTTATACGACGGGAAATATCCAAAAAGAATGTATTGGATGGCAGAAGGAGAAGGAAGGGAAAGAAGGAAAGAATAAACGCAGTGCTGTAGGAAGTACGCTGCTAGAAGAGCATTCGAACATTATATGATCAGGGTTACATAAAAAGTGACTGTTGAGGAATGTAGAGGACAATGTGGAGATGGCGCGATATGCTTACGATTAAATTTAGTCTAAAAATGTACACGCGCATATGAAAATCATACATGGTGCGTTCAAAAATTTCCGGGACCACGTTAATAAAAAAAAAACAAATACACGATGAAATTTTATTACCTAGCATTCAACATATTATTATATTCCTTCAAAGTTCGTCCAACAAACAACCTCGAGAAACAAAGCAATTCGAGAAATTTTAGCAGATGGTGCTTTCATGTTGGAAAAGGTAATAATTTTTCTGAAAAAGGATAAACACATCTTTAATAGCATTTAAGACAGAATACATGCGGGAGTTTTTGGCCATTGTAACTAAATATGTAGCGATTAAAAAACGAAAAAAAAATTTAAAGTGTCCATTTAAAATAAAATAACGCGCAGAAGAAACTGCGTTTACATTAAAAACTTTTTTGAGGCTTTATACCGAAAAATGATATTAGCTTGTTTTGATATTTAAAATTTTTCCCTGTTGTATGTTCAACTTAAGATATGATTTAAAACTCCTTTTACATGCGCAAATATGAACTTTCCGTGTATAAAGAAAATGGCAAATATTTGAACCGTCACGTCCAAAATTAGACTCTCGGCAGCCTCCCGAAATGCCACACACATACGATAATATTATATATTAAATTTAAAAAAAAAAGAAAAGTTACATGAATTAATCAAATTTTAATTTTTTTTCTATAAAGGAATTTCGCAAGAGGAATTTTTTATTTTCGACATATGCGGCCAGGCTGCAGCCATAATGAGGCTGACTTCGAAAACCCTGATAGCAAATGAGCTCCAAGAAGAAAAATGATGAATGTGCACAAATAGATATATTTTTTAAAGAAGAAGAAGTAGGGAAAACACAGCTAAATAGAATACGGATGGTAAATATTTTATCCGGAAAAAATGAACGGACGAGAAATTGTGTAAAACGATTCAATACAGCACGATTTTAATGAAAAATACGCAGATTTAAATATTCCGGCCCGCCCGGAGAATACTGCCGTCCTACAGGTGAATTATTAAAGCTAGAAAACCAATCTCCGGTTAAAAAAAAAAGAATTTTTTTTTTTAATGTGGACTATATAGGCTTATAATTAATTATATCGCATGTCTCTTTCTTTTTCCGAGTCCCCGGTATATTATCGTAAATGTTGATGAGAACGATCGGACTATTGAATTTGGGGGGATTGATACTGGTACTGAAAAATTATTAAAAGTATCACGATACGGCCATTTCGATCCACTGCTGCATGTAGGCAATTCCCTGGTGGGATAAGTTGGCCTACTCTCCCGTGTTGGCCAGCAAATTGAGAGATGCATTTTATACCTGCTGCCGCCAGGTTTTCATGGTTAATACGCGACGGTAGTGAAGACGCGACACTAGTAACTGATTGCAATCGTTCGTTATAGCGTTACAAATGCCGCCCTATTTATGTTTTGCCTGCTATATGTACATTCAATAACGCGCATATGGTAGTAAACGTGGTGCTTTGCCATTGACTTCCATATGATTCTATTAGCGGTTATTTAATTATTTTATAGTTTTTCTGTAATAATTTCTGTCGTCACTCGAGATCGAACTCAAGACATCCGTAACGGAATTCGAGTACTCTAGGAGAACTAGGCTAACGCGACGACATAGCATCAATAACGATTAGTAGTTTTCGCTACGTATAAGGCAATCACTCGCAGACTACGTGAATTATCCACACGAACATTCAACTTGTCTGTCGACTAAAACAATCGAACATTTATCAGTTTCTAAGTTGTTGTTCCGTATTAAAAAAAAAATCGTTAATTTTTTCATGTAACTTTGAGTTCGTCAGATTAATTTAACTCGGAATGCCGCGATAATAGAAACTAGGTAGACGGCTGTTCCCGGTGATTTAAGACGTTCCCTATATACTTGGTTGATCGAATAGTATTAATTCCGACCGATAAAGTAACTATCTCTTCCATAGTCATCACTTGCTATGCTATTTTTCTAATTTCTCCCTATTTGTACATACAGTGTACGTTCCCACTCTCAACACCCGTCCCTATATTTATACAGTATTTTTAATTTTCTGACTTATCCCATACCTCCCTTTTAAAGTAGTGTTTTCCAATGAGTAGGGTATAAAATCAGACTCCCTTTTGCAAAACATTTCTAGCTATGGTTTTGGTTTTGTTATATATTAACAACACACAGAACTGACACGACTTTCACCGTTGAATTAGACAATGATAACGCACGTAAGCGTATAGAATTTTTCGAATAATGCTCGTGGCTCTATCTTTCGTTTATTCTATAAACTGTAGCGAAACTTAATTAGAATAAGAAACCTATTCTGAAAACTGAACGGCCGAGATGACCGATTTTTCCTTTCCGGAACGAACTTCGCCGGATCTAGATTGAACAGTGTGACTCTTGCAATCCTTTGTGTAAACTTAAGATTTACAGCATATTCACTTAAAACCGCTTACATCTCTTTTACTCGATGCGTAGAAGAACATCGATGAACGTAAATGAGAAAGAATTTTCGAACCGCCCATGTACGACTTTTATCGCTAGAAGGCTAATTTTAATCAGTATTTGATGTTCTATTCCAGTTTTTAATATATGTCCAATCAGCAACTGACGTCATATTCGTCACCCCATAGCACATATTAAACTCACCCATCCACAATTCTATCGAAATAACTCACAATTATATAATCTCTTATTATCCTCTTACATTTTTCTCGAATGCAAAATATTGTCCGCTTCAGTGCCATTACAATCCATCATCTTTTCCAAATCTCCTTACACCTCAACCCAGTTTGTCTTAGTACCGTAATTTTGTAATTTTGTAATTTTGTAATTAAGCATTTGTCTGTGTACCGATTAATATGTATTAGGCTATACAGTTATATGTAGTGCTGGCAATAGTTTAGTATACACGGGTTTTGCAATGAAATAAGATAAAATAAAATAAAAGGTTTTAAGATGAACAAAACCGGCGAATATCGCTGCAGAGTTTTTTAATAAAGGCGTTCCAATATCTTCGTGTGATATATTTTCCTTTTTTTGCTTTCCCGAAAAAAAAGTTAATATCGAAGAATGGCTTTGTATTTTGCAGTTATTGCTACTATATTAACTGCAAAATACATACATGTCGCACAATAATGAATGAAATATCACGATTTTTTTACGGACAACAATCTTCTTTCTAATTAGTGATGACGTCATAAATTTGTAGCAAAATTATCTATCTTTAATTTTTCTGCTTTAAATACATATTTTGTTTTTGTATCCTGTTGTTATCGTTAACATTATTATTCGTTTCGTCTCAGTTTCAGCTGGTATTTTTTTGTATGTCGGTGAAGCAAGTTTTCATTCAGAAAACTAAGTAGCTAGAAAATATCGTTGTATTATTCGCATATACATGTACGTGTAATGTTCTCCGTGGTTGCTTTTTGCAACTAAAGTGTTTGCAGAAATTTCAATTTACGAATTTTTAAAATTTCTCTACTATTCTTCCAAAAAGTTTTCATCATTATCAGAATAATGTTTCTTTCAGAGCCGGCTTATTTTGATTTCCAGATTTCTGTATTTAAGTAGCTGTTCCTTGATGTTAACTCCTGCTGCTTTTGTAACATCTATTTATGGACAGTTGTTTTCATTTTCGATTACTATTAGATGTGCAGAGCGTTATGATATAAATGTTTACCATTTTTTGCAAAATCTCGTAATATTTTGCCTTTATTATTTTCTATTACTCTTTTTCCATTCGATGTTGGCAAGAGTTTATCTCTGTAAAAAATTAGGTCACATATATCCTCTTGATAAGGTTGTCGTGGATTCTGAAATTAAGCTTTTCACGATGTGTACTTAAGGTTCTAATGGATCTAAAGTTCCTTTCTGTCTGCGATCCGCTTTTACTTTCCCCTAGATAATTCTCTGCTATAAACCAACATTCAGTTTCAGAGTAGGTATAAACCTGAATCCAAGTAGTATCGATAACCTATTATGACACGATCACTAGGCTACCGCGCTACCTACAATTGTATTCTTTTCATATACTATAACCGGCGCATTTATTTTGCCAGCTTGTTGTAGCTTTATAGGAATAACGCCTTTATATGATTTTACTGCATTCACGTATTAGACGATGCGCGATATATAGTTTCATCTTTTGTTTGATAGAGCCTATGCACACTGCCCTTTTTCATCTTTTATGATTTTTACAAGGAGACCCTACGGTCCCGGGGAAACAAATTTCAATGATTTTTGGTGGAGTGTGTGTAAAATATTAAGATGCGATACTTAAATATAGTCGGGAAAAATTAGCTTAAAGTTTCCCCAACACTTTACGTATAGATTATAGGTAAGTTATATGATTTTTCTGCGGCGTAAGTGGTCACGTTCATGACGCGTACACTCGCATGCGCGGGTTAAAATCTTGCTGTGCGCGCACATATACTTTTTTCTTTTTTTTTTCCCCATATGAATATTTATAATTAATTCATTCATTAGAAAAGTAAATAAATAATTTATTTATTCATACATTTATTTTTTTACTATTTATTTATTTTTTCAGTGCTTTTTTATTATTCATTTCGTTAATTTAATTTCTCCTGTTCCGGTAGAAATTAAACTTGAATAAATAATAAAAAGCACTGAAAAAATCTATAAGTAATAAAAAAATAAATGAATGAGTAAATAAATAAATTATAAGTATTCGCGTATAAATAAAAAAAAAAAAAATGTTCACAGCTAGATCAATCTTTAACTATCGTAAATAAAAATTAAAATACAGTTTTTTTTTTTTTTTTTATTAGATTCAAATAGTATAATAACTTTAATGAAAAGTAAAATTATAAAAGTATTAGACACGGAATAGTAGAAATGAAATTTACAATAAAAAGTCATCGAAAAAATCAATGAGTAATAAAAAAATAAACGAATGAGTAAATAAATTATTTATTTACTTTTTTTAATAAATAAACTAATTATAAAAATACTTATATAAAAGAAAAGAAAAAAAAAAGTGCGCACAGCTGGATTTGAACCCGACGAGTGTGTATGCCTTGTGAACGTTATCAGTTGTGCCGCGCGGCATTTTCAAACGAATTATTATATAACTTACATGCAACCTATACATAAAGTGTTGGGAAAACTTTAAGTTCGTTTTTCTCAACTATATTTCAGTATTACATCTTAATATTTTACACGTAGTATACCCGCATGGTATACTATCGCTCCACAAAAAATTACTGAAATTCAATTCCCCAAGGCCGTAGACTTTCCTTGTTGTTAGACATTTTCTCTGTGCGAAGGTATTTTCTCTCACCTCCACTGAACCGTTCCTTAAAGTTACATTTTCATTGTTCTAGCTACCGTGGCACACAGTTGGTTAGTTAATTGTGTTTCGTTCAGGTAGGATATCCCGCTGCCCCATATTGTAACTTACAAAATTTTCACTTGCATTGAACTAATGTCCACATTTGACGTACCTGCGAAAAAAAAATCGATAAGTTCCGATTGTTTTTAGAAACCTCTTCTCCAGTTTAACTCTTTTTAGTATTTTGTTCAGAATTTTCGCTGATGTATTTATTTAAATTTTTTTCCTACCATTCGCTAAATACAGGTATAACGGGTAAACCGCTATGATTTTTCCGGGTCGTTGTGATCTGTCAACATCGCTTTTTGCGTATAAGGTGTTTCATGTATGTTTAGCATTTTACCGGGTTTTTTTTTGTCTATCTTCTCTATTTCATTAACGATCTCCATTTAAAATGTTTAATAAATGTGATTGCCCAAGTGTTTTAAAACTGTACCGGGCTACATTTACTTTTAATTTAACGGAACTTTTCGAACCGGCGAACGTATTCTTTCCGAATTAGTTATCTTCTTTTATATAGCGGAATAGAATCTGTCTCCAGAATAACCCGAACTTTCGTGATTAACTCTGATGATTTGTTAATGCTCTCTTCGATTTTCTCTATTTTTGTTTCTTTAATTTTACCTCTCTCGAACAGTTTCATATGTTGAATATTTTCGTTAATCTTTTATTTTTTAAATACGGCTTAAATTTTATCGCTTTACATGCGTATAGCGAAATAATTTTTCCTTTTTCAGTATTTCAAGTCTACTTAATAATGTGCATGTGTACACTTCAAGTAGCACGGTAAAAAAAAAAAAAAAAAGGAAGTCTCTTCGTAGCAACAGAGAAACATTTAAAGGGAATTAAGAGGTATTTTCAGGGTTATGCTGAATTATATTATTAGAAAGGTAATTAACAGCACTTATTTGTGACGAGTGTTGACTGTGATAAAGCTCAAAGTTTTGTTTAAATAAAGAGATAATGCAATCGTGCGGTCTTTAAAAGTTATCAGTACTGAAGGGAAACACGTGCTATTTCATAAATTAGTTTAATAATTCATTCATTTATTTTTTCACTACTACACCATCGAAAAGTTGTTGCAACATTTTACATTAATTTTTTTATTCTTTTGTTGTTGTATATCTTTCATTAGAAAGCCGCGAAACAGAAATAAATACTATTTAAAGTAGTTTTTTTTTTTTTTTTTTTAATGTACATTCCGTGTGTAAAAAAGAGTAATATGATCGACGTAAAATAGTCAATTCTGAACTTGTGTCTTTTCACACCAAAAAGTGTGTGTGTGTGTGCCATTATTTAATCTAATAATAAAATGTTTGCTTCCTATACTGCTATTTTTACTGATTATTCCGGAACACCCGCGGGCACTGGAGTTGCTTTCATAGCCCCATCATTTAAGTATTCCGGGTTTTTCTAGTTGTTTTCTTTCTGCTCCATATACCCCCGCGGAAACTATCCTTCGTTCTATCCTTTTATCATTATTTCCACTAATGATATTAATAAATTCATGTTAGTCTTCGATTCTAACAGTGTGTTCTAATGGCCACTTTCTTTCCAATTCCTTCACGTACCGCAGATTACATAGTTTTTCTTATTCGTCCCTCTCGTTTGTAGATTATATATATATATATATATATATATATATATATATATATATATATATATATATATATATATATCTGTTGTCCCTATAAATCAATTTTTTTGCGAATTCGTGGTTATGTCGGCATTGTGGAGGGAATGAAAAAGTTAATGTATACTAGTTCGGTTCGCAATTTAGGCTGGTCATTTCTATCTAAATCTTATGATATGAATATTCTTTTCAAAAATTGTCACCTCAAAACCTCAAACTACTGCATGATATCCCTCTCTCATTTTTCAACCCCGTGAGTCCTTTTGTCGTACTATTCAACCTAACTTTCCATCCTACTCTTGGTATTACAACTTTACTCATCTCTCTCGTTTTCGCTTTCCTGCTGTCTATATCCACTGAGCGCTTCTTTTATTTACAACTGCTGAACCTTGGTTTGCCTACGTGCCTTATAGTGCTTCGTTTATTCCTTCATTTCCACCGCCCGCTATCATCTTATATATCATGTTTTATTTCTTCTATTTCCCAAAATATTCAGTTTTAATTTAATTTTTTTCCTTTTTTCTTTTTCTTAGTAATATAATGTCACGCTGGGTAATACACTCGGTTTGCGAGCCCCCCCCATACACAAAAAAAATTACGTTTTGTTCAAATGGGATTTATAAATAAAATAAAATCGTAAACATATAACAAATGTTTGAAATAAATATAATTTTTTTTTTTTTTTTTTTTTTTTTATGGCCCAGCTCGCACCTTTTGGCCATTAATCCTCGTTTCCAGTTATATTTCCATTTTCGTATCTTTTATATATTTATACAGACGCCTGCATTCATACGAATATGGCTGTTCTACAATTTCTAACACTGTCAGTGGCAATGTATACCGACTCGTCAATAGGCACCTAATGAGGCTCCTTCTTTCCTCTTCGTATTCTACGCACTGCCATACTAGATGCTCCAAACTTCCGATTTCTCCGCAGTTTTCGCAGGCCTCATCATTTAATATACCCCATTGAAAAAGTTTATTCGGAGTCCGATAATGTTCCACTCTTAATCTACTTATACACGTAATATAATCTCTCTCTAAATCACAGTCAGAGAACCATGTTCGTCGGAAGTTGCCCCTATTAATCATATAATATTTTTTTCCTTTCTGTATACTACTTTCTTTATAATTCGCATTCCATCTTTCGTACATCCTATTTTTTATTTCCATCCGATACTCTTCCCAACTTAATTTAATTAGCTGCCGTCTACCGGTACGTGATCTAGTTAATGCGTCCGCCATTTCATTTCCCCATATACCTGCATGCCCAGGTACCCATTTAAATTTAACCGTAACTTTTTGTCGATCTAATTTATATACTAACCTTCTAATCTTAGCTTCAATGTTATACATCTTCCTGGGGTTTATGTTACTTAATTTGCTTAATACCGCCAGAGAGTCCGAAACTATCAGAATTTTTTTTTCTCTATCCCTCCTCAATTGTTCCAGTGCCATTCCAATTGCGTATAGTTCCACCATAAATGATGATCCAACATATGCAAATTGATGCACTCTTGACACATTTTTCTCTGGGTAATAGAATGCCGAGGCGTAATGTTCCGCTTTCCTGTCCACTGATCCATCTGTAAAAATTATTTCATAATCCCCGTAACTTTCGTATATCTTTTCCTTAAATTGTACATTATTACTTTTGTTATCTAGTCTTTCGATGTCTTTTCCTATATCGACCTTCAACGGTGTCCAACACTCCTCCCATTCCATACTATACACTTGAGACTTGAGGTTGCTTACTATGTTTAAGTGCCCCCATTCCTTACAACTGTTGATGAGCGGATTAGGAGGCCTATTTTCCCAATATCTGCATTGCTTAGAGTTGTTTGTACTACGTATATTTCCCATAATCGGGTGATATCTCTGTTCTTTGATTTTTAAGAAAAATTTATCTGATATGTACCTCATGCGATATTCTATCGGAGGTTCCGCTGTTTCTGCTAATATACAATGTGTTGGTGCCGACTTCATTGCTCCGAGACAAACTCTCACTGCTTTACTTTGTATTGTCTGAATTTTTTTAAATTTACTTTTACTAATGTTGATAAAGGTGGATATATAGTCTATATGGGATCTTATTAATGCTCTATAAATATTTAACATATTACTCGGGTGGGCCCCCCCATTTTATTCCCGCTATTGCACGCAATAGATTTGTACCCTTCTTGCACTTCTGTTGTAAATACCTAATTTCATTCGTCCAGCTCATTTTTCCATCGAATATTACTCCCAAATATTTGCATGAGGGTTTAAATTGTACAGATTTATTATTTAACTTTATTAAGGGAGAACTTACCATTCTTCTCCTAGTAAATATTACTCCTTGCGTTTTCATTACATTAATTTGCAATCTTAAATCACTTAAAATGTTTTGTATTTCCAATATTGCTTTTTGAATTTTTTCAATTGCATGATTTTGTGTTGCTGCAGAGGCATAGACCACTATATCATCCGCGTATTGCACCACTCTAATGTATTTTCTTTGTACTCGATCCGTCTCATGTGTATATATAGTGAACAGCAAAGGACTTAGAATGCTGCCCTGCGGTAATCCTTTCCCGGACCACACCGCGTCGTGTATTTTTTGGTTGAATCGTGCGATCAATTTTCTGCCATTATAATAATTATATATCCACCGTGACACTACATAAGATACCCCTACTTTCTGTAACTGTTTTATTAATATTGGTAAATCTACATTGTCGTAAGCTGCCTTTATATCTATAAAAATGGCCATAGTATACCAATTTTTAGCTAACATTTATGAAATATCCATTGTAAATTTAGTTAACGCTTCCCTAGTTCCTGAATCTTTTCTAAATCCATACTGTACTTTTGGAAATTTATTTTTTTTAAAAATCCACCACGTTATTCTTTCTTTTATAATGCTCTCTAAGGTCTTCCCAACACATGATAATAACGCTACTGGCCTGTAAGACTGATAATTATTCGGTTGTTTATTTGGCTTAATAATAGGACATACGAAGTGCTCTTTCCACGAAAAGGGACAAATCCCCCCTAGTAGTGATAAATTAAAAATATCTAACAGTATCTTTCTGCCTTCTGTTGGAAGAAGTCTTAATGCCTCGTACGGAATACCATCTACCCCAACACTTGTATTTTTTTTATGATGTAAAGAGTTTTCTAATTCTTCCATAGTAATTTTTTTATTGAAAAATTGATCATTATTATTACAATATACGTTCAACAAAACATTAGAAGTATCCACCGGACTCTCGAACTGTTCCATAAATTCTTTTATTCAATTTATATTTTCCTTGCAATTAGAGACTACTTCTGGCTTTTTGAACCATTTAATCCTCTGCCTCATCTCTCTTATGCTTATCTGCGGTCCAATTTTATTACAGTATTTTTGCCATTCTTTCTTTTTAATATTCTTAATATATTTTTTCGTGATGGCTTGTTGTTTTTTATAATTTATGTAGTTCTGCATTGAAGGCTCCCTATTAAATCTATGCAGGGCAGCTCTTCTTAATGCTACGAACCTATTACATTCTTCGTTCCACCATGTCTGGTAACGTTCTTTTTCTTTTGTTCTATTTCTTTGATTATCTTTATAGGCACTGTAATTAATTGTGTTTTGTATCATACCCGCAAATTCGTTAGCTAAATTGTTACAAGATGTGGCAGCGATTTCGTCTCTGCAGTAATCTTTTAATTTATCATTTATTGCCATTTTATATTTCTGCCAGTCTATCCTATTCATTGACACTGTCTGGTGGTTACTTCCATGCTCAATTTTATTTCTCTTAAATTCTACTCTTTTAATTTTCGTTATTATTGGGTAGTGGTCACTTCCGATAGGATCTGATAAGACTTCATAATCCAACTTAGTGGCAAAATTTGCAGAAGATAATATTAAATCTAAGTTATTATTTTCCCTACCATAACCTGCAATATGTGTTGGTTGGTCTATATTAATTACATATAGTTGTTGCTTATTTATAAATTCTTCCAGGTATTTTCCCTCTGTATTTATTCTCGTACATCCCCATGCTGTATGCAAGGCATTGAAATCCCCCATTATTATACAAGGCTTTTTCATATCGCGAGTAATCACTTCCCACTCTGACACTGTTGTTTTATGTCCTGGGGGACAATACACTAAACATATCTCCAACTGAATCCTATTAATAATTACCGACATTCTTAAAGACTGCACCTTATTTTCTGTTTGCCTAATGCTAATCGAATCTTGGACGTAGGTAATTGAATTGTGAATTAATATAACCCTCCATCTCTACCATGTTTCCTGTCGAACCGTATAATCTTATACGTATGCATTTTGTACACTTGATTTTCTTGTAACCAAGTTTCGCATAGACCACAAATTTTAACGTCATGTATTTTGAGCGCTCTCTTTAATTCTTCATGATTTGAGTAAATGCCTCTGCAGTTCCATAACATTATATTTAAGTTTTCCATTTTATTTATGTATTTTTTTTTTTTTTTATTTACTTTTTTTTTTTTTTTTTAAATTACTTTTTTTTCTATTTTAAATTTTAATATTATACCTTATCTATTATTATCACATATCGATTTAATTATTTAATTAATTACATGCTTTAATTTTTAGCTGTTTTCCCATTACTCTTATTTTTTCCTTTATCTACATTGTTATTTTCTACTGGTTTAATCGCCCCTATCTGCTTACTTGCTATCTTTTCTGTTTGCTTCCCTGTTTGTTTTTCAAACTGTTTCCCCATTTGATTTCCTACTTGACCTTTTGTTTGCCTATTTGTGTTATTTTCTTTTAGCGTAAAATCGTTAACTCTTGTAACCATATTCATACTTGTTTTCTCTCGCCGCACTTTTACTATATTTACCGGCGATCGTGTAGGACTAGGTGATAACCCGCTGTGATTCCTCTTAATTGCATTGTCTCTAGCAAATTAGTACTTATTTAATTCTTTTATTTGCGTTGATCTATCATAATTACCTCTACCTCCTGTAGGTTTCGTAAGATTTACTTTATATATTGTATGCTTATCTTCGATGTCTTGATTAACCGAAGGTAAGGCCGGGTATAGTTCTTCGTTTTCTAAATATCTAAAAATATTCCCTTTACGATATTGTATGCCTATATTTTGATTAGCTAATAATCCAGTTTGCACTTTTGTTGAGTATAACTCTGTTTTGTTTATTCTCGGAATTTCCTCGGCAGCTTCTCCGTACGATAAATTTTTATATGCCATACTTTTTTTTCGATTTCTACCTGTCGCTGTCTTTCTGGACACTTCGTATATGTCGGTGGATGAGTACTGTCGCAATTGATGCAGTGTACCTCTTCGTCGCATTCACTGTTTACATGTGTAGCTGATGAACAGCGTAAACAACGTTTCACTGTGGATTTGCACGCGTTTGCATTGTGATTAAATCTTAAGCATTTAAAACACTGTCTTACCGTTTGCACGTAAGGTTCACACATAATTCGAACCCAATTAATGTATACATAATCTGGTATTCTTTGCCCCGTGAAAAATATTTGTAACGACTTCGTAGGCACCAACTTTTCTTCCCCATCCACAATCATTCTTTTTTTTAATCGCATTATTTTTTGTATTTCAAATACACCACAATCAATATCCTCCAAAATTTCTTTCTCGTTTATATGCTCATCCACTCCTCTTATGACCGCTGCTTTGGCTAAATAAAAAATAGGTATATACACATTTAAGCCTTTTTCTCTGAATCTGTCATCTGTTATTAATTTATTAGCTGTAATTTTACTTCTACATATTATTGTTATTTTATTAAACCTGTTTTTTTTTATTAATTCAATGCCTGCTAAATAGTTAAACATTTTTAGTATTCTTCCAATATAAAGTGCGGATATATTTTTATTATTATCGGCATCGCTGATTATTACTTTAAATTCTTCGTAATCGTCACATTCGCCGTACATTAACTTATCATTGTTATAATATATACTATTCATATTGTTACCGTTATCTTTCGTCCCATCAGCCTTTTACCGGTGATGGGCAAATGGCTGGAGGGCCTCATGTTGCGTCGTCTGTCAGCCGTCTTGGACAGTAAGGCTTGGTTGGACGACTGGCAATTTGGTTATCGACCGGGGAGAAGCACTGAGGATGCAGTTAACTCTCTCCTGGAGTATGTCGAAGGGGCGGCGACAAAGTACGTTATCGGGCTGTTCTTCGACATCACGGGCGCGTTTGACATGGCCAGTTGGAGCCAGATGGTGCACGAGGTCCGCAGGACCGGTGTGGAGGGTAACCTGTTGGCTCTGTTCGCAAGTTACTTCTCCCACCGTCGGGCGATGATCTCTGGAGAAGACGGTCGGTCTGTGGGGAAGTGGTTGGACAGGGGCTGCCCGCAGGGGTCACGCATCGGACCCGTGATGTGGCTGCTCCTTTACAACCGTCTTCTCCGACAGCACTGGCCGGAAGGTGTCCAACTCGTGGCGTATGCGGACGATTTGGCTGTTTTGGTGAAGGCGGACTCTAGAAGAGTCCTCCAGGCAACCGCAAACGAATGTTGTGCGTTGGCTGATCGGTGGGCGGACAGGAGCGGACTATCGTTCAGTGCCGACAAGTCTGTCGCGGTATTGCTCCGAGGGAAACTTGATTGGCAGCCGGCCTTTCGTGTCGGCGGCCGTCGGTTTTTCCTAAGGAGTTCTGTTAAATATCTTGGTGTCACGCTTCTGGCGGGCGCCAAGACGAAGGGCCACGTGGACACAGTGAGTCAGAAGTGTAGGACCAGCTACCACGCCGTTGCCAATTTGGCACGGGTTGGTTGGGGCCTCACATTTCGTACGGCTCGCCTTGTGTACACGGGCACAGTGGAGGCGATGGCGGGATACTGTGCCAGTATCTTTGCACACCGAACGGCGAGGACCAGGCTTCGCCGGCGGATGAGAATGGCGCAAAGACCCGCGCTGTTGTCAATGTGTAAAGGGTACAGGACAACGTCCACAGCCGCACTGTGCGTGATATCGGGAGTGCTCCCCCTAGATCTTCTAGTGTGGGAAAGGGCAGCACTCTACTGGCTCCGAAAGGGCCGGCCGGCTATCACGGGTCAGACAGAACTCCGCCCGGAGATGTTGGTCTCGGAGGCCGCCCGTAAAAAGACGGTCCGAGGGGCAATACTTCTGGAATGGCAAAGGGAGTGGGAGGCTGACACTGTCGGCCGCCTCACCTACCAGTACATTCCAGATGTCCGGGTTCGGATGGAAAGGAAGTGGCTGGTGCCTACCAAGCTCTTTACTTGGGTGGTCACTGGTCACGGCCCCTTCGGCAGCTATCTGACAAGGTTCAGCCTCAACGAGAACCCACCGCCATGCGCATGTGGTGTCCTATTAACACCGGAGCATGTGGTCGACGTTCACTTGTCCGAGGCGACGTCGGCCCATGCGTCGTGTAAGACCAACGCGGCGATGGCTGAGGATCTGCTAGGTAGGCCGTTATCGAGTAGAGCAGACTGGCTCGGCAGCGAGGCGGTCTATCGGCTTTTCCTCGGCGCTCTCGCCGGTGCTCTCTCTAGTGCCGGAACATATCCTGCGACCAGCCTTTTAAACGACTAGTTTTGGGGCGCAGAAGGTCGTAGGGAGCCATATGGCTCCGGAGCGGTGCAAGATATGTAGAAGGTCACCGGACCGGGTACATATCGGGTGGTGGCGGGCGATATGTTACAAAGCTAGTCATTGTTACCGTTATCATTGTTGTCTTTCATGTTGCCGTACTCGCTGTTGCTACTATCGCTGTTGTTTTTTCCTTTATCATTAATAGTACTTACCCCCGTTCCATCTATTTTTTCTACTATTACCGGGTCCGGTGGTCTGTTTGTTCCCCCGCCGCCGCTAGCGAAGTCCAATTCCATATGTTCTTCGCCGTCTATCATTCTCGCATTGAATTACCACTGATCGTATTAACGCGATAAAATCAACTTATTCGTTCACTTTTATCACATTAACTGTGAAATAAATATAAATGAATACTCTAAAAACGTTTAATGTCTTCTTTTAAGATATTAATGAAATCTTCAAAAATAAGCCGCGTTGCATTACCGAGATTATTCTATTATTCTTATCACCTGGATAGGAGAAGTTGACCGATAGAGTAAAGACATTTGTCCTACAGTCTGTGTGAAGGTATGAATCCTAAATGAATGGATTTTTATTGGTGATAAGCAGTTTAAGTTAATACGTAGCGACCCAGTACGTAGAAAATCTCCATGTTTGGTCTACATTAGAAAACACGACTGGGGTTACGCATGTCTTTATGACGAATCTACCCGAAGGAGCTGCCTACGAAACGAAAGTAATGGTCACTTTTTGGTGAAGTATCGTAATCAAAGTTACGTTCATCATTTAATTTATATATATACATATATATAAAAAAACAAAACAATAATGAACACAAATATGTTAAATAATATTCAAATATTTATACCACCAATATGTTTCGGGGCATGATGTAAATGAACAAAATTAACTATTACTAATTTGTTTTAGAATAGTTAATTTTATAATAAAACAAATTTTAATAACAAACAATAAGGGCAAAATAATTTATAAAAATAAATTAGATAAATACCTTAATTAGAAACGTTTTTGGGCGTAACCCATCATCAGCTAAAACTAACTTAGTGGAAACTTAAAACTTATTTTTATAAATTATTTTGCCCTTATTGTTTGTTATTAAAGTTTGTTTTATTATACAGTTTTAACAAGCAAGTATGTATTCACCTACATTTAATATAGTTAATTTTGTTCACTTACACCAAGAGTATGGTGTGATTGTTGCGAAACGTGTCGGTGGTATAATATTTTAATATTGTTTAATATATTTATGTTCATTACTGGTTCTTTTTTGTATAAATGAAATAATTAAGATGACGCAAAAGATTGATAACATCATTAATAATAGTATTTAAGCATTTGAAATTTGATTTTGTTGCCGATCCAAATAAAAAGGAGCCATAGATCTTATTAAAGATTTGTTTCTGGTAAAATCATGGCGGAAGGGGATGAACCGCAACGAAACCTCGAAGGTACTCCTTAATAAGTTGAGTTTAGCCTGAGAAGTTCGGATTAATTTCTTTATATGTGATGACTAAGTTAATACAGAACTCGGGCATATTTGGTAATGAAGCGACTGCTATTCTTTGATACTTGGGCTGTTGCTGCTTTCTCTCGTCTTTTTTTTTTTTTTAAATTTCCATCCGATAACCTCCTATCAATTTGTAAAAGCTTCCATATCAGATCATTGTATCATCGGCTATTTACGCTTCCTCCTTTTCTAATAATTATTCATTTCATCTGTCAGTTAAATTACTCTTCCTGCCTATATTCTCATGGTGTTTCTTTTACATCCCTCTCTTCTTCGATATTCTGATGTTGTTTCCATTGCTCGTATGCGCTTTGGCCATTCTCTGCTGTCATTATCTAAATTTCGTTTTTCCTTGATTTCTTTTCCACACTGTCCTCTCCATCAGCCGGGGATGATGCAGTTATTTGCGACGCCGATCATGTGTTCTTCCACAGTGTTCATCTCTCTTCGTGGAGCGTTCTGCCTTATATTCTTATTTGCTGAAGCTTGGATTTCCTACTCCTTATTGTGCTTCCTATCGTACTTTCCTTTCCCACTAATTATTCCTGCTATTTGTTCCTTTTTATATAAAAGATTTCCGATCGGATCCGAATTTAACCGACTTCTTTCCTTACCTTTTGTTTCTGGGTAAAGGTCCTTGGTTGACGAGCCCAAAAAATAAATAAAAAAAAAAGAAAAAAAAAGTAAATACAGAACGATGTCTAGATAACAGACAGAGAAGGCAAAGGAGTATAATTGGTAGTTTGTTGACAACCGGCAACATCAGGTTAAACAACCTTAAACCGGCGCTATATTTTGTTAGGAGTTAACGGTGAAGATCATCAGGTCGTATTGTAAGGTCTGAAAGTGCACTTTGAAAAACGTCAATAGCCTGACGAAAATCAGAATGGATAAGCTGCAGTGTCATCCGCAAATGATTGGCAGGTTATTTTAATTCGAAAATTAAGAAAACCGATGAAGCAATTTTTTTGCAGTAATTGCGGACGAAACTGGTGATGTTTCAAATGGCTATTGTTTACCATTATATTCATAAGGGTAAGCCAGTAGAAAGTTTTGGATTTTTTAATCCTATTAAAAGAGACTTATCCTTACGCTGCTACATTTACTGTTCAGTTCATCAAGTTAATTTACTAATGAATAAAGAAACCTCTCGGTAAACCATAGCGTTCACATATTTTTTTCAGACCTACGATGACTTTTTCAAATAGTTCACAACGAACTGCGATATTAGATACAATTATGCAAAAACAATTGCCACAGGCTTCTGCTGTTAGATGGAATTTCCATTCAAAGATTGTTGATGCAGTATTTATTTACAAAAAAAAAAAAAAAGATATTAGTTATATCGAAGAACTTTTAAAATCAAATACCGTACAAAATAATAGTACAATTTATCAAGTTTCTAGTTTCAGCAGATTCTTAAAAGTCGTATGTTTTATTTTCGGCTTTATTTTTTTTTAGTAGAATAATGTCACTTGCAGATATTTTATATAATCAGCTTCAAAGAAGTGACATCGATTCTTCTGTCGCACAAAAATTATGTTTTGGATTTTAAAGTAAATATTAAAAATATCAAAAATAGTGTATCAACGATGAAAAAACAATTTAAGTTTTCTTTTGGTAAAAAAAGAAGAAAACTAAACAATGAAAATCTGAAAATCGAGGCAAGAGATGTGTGTGATATTATTACATTGATAGAACGATTTTCATTCTTAGGTCACTTACAACGTCGACATTGCTGTTTCCAAACTATAATTTACAATCCCCTGAAAAAAAATTGAGCACCACGTGTTCAATTTATCCGGTTCTAAATAAAATAAAACTAAATAATGAATTACCATCACAAAAGTTCAGATCAATGTCATCTGGTGCATTAAATTTTCCACTGAAAAAGGAATGCGAAAAGACACTTAATGGATATATATATAACTTTACTTAAATTACTTTGCCCAATTCCGATGATAACAACTGAAGCCGAAAGATTTCTTTCAACTTTGAGAAGAATACAAACGTTTTAAAAAAATTTTATAATCCAAGAAAGATTAGCGGCACCGGCATCGTTTTATTTTCAATTTGTAAACAATTTTAGTGTACAAATGCATCAATTAACTTTCATAACTGCTGTCCGCTACTAATACCGAATCTGTCTTTTAGTTAAATTTGAATTCAACAAAAATTATAATTTTCTTTCGAATGTATTCTATCTCTACCAAGATATGCGCCAATCCTCCGTTATTTCATAAATGTTCATTAAAACTTTCAATTTTTATAAACGTAAAAATTTTCAATGACTATTTTTACTTGGACTCGGAACTTCAGTTTTCATAATACTGTAAGGTTAATGAAAAATTGTGTAATTCTTAAGTAATTTGTTTTTTTTTTTTAAGTTAATTCTAAAGGAGAAATATGTATCAGCATTTTCGCATGTGTGCAATTCCGGGAAAAAATGAAAAGATTATAATAAAAAACTGTAATTTTAATCCGTTGTTTAATTTCGACAGATTTTGACTAGTTGAAAGAAGTGTTTTTTGAAAAGTTAAATAATTCTGCAATCATTTCATTGCAGAAATATCACACATATTTGTAGTTTGCCACTGCAATCACACGTTTTTCTAAATATTATCCAATACGCATTGATTCTTTTTTTTTTTTGCAACAAAACTTCTCCGAAACGAATTTGTTGGTAAGACTGAAACAAACACAAAAAGTTCTTTCTTATTGTCTTTATTACAGTTGCTATGAAAATACCCTAATCAACTCTATTATAGTCTTGCAGTTAATTAGGTAGCCGTGTTTCAAAGATTTAAAATTATCACTTGATTCCTTAAATTAATTTAAAAAAAAAAACAAAAAAAAAAAAAAAGGTTAGCCAAGTACGCTGTTTTATATGTACATTGAAGATTCCATATGTTGAATTAAATGTGACGATAATTTACATTTAAATAATACTAAATTCAAAACAAAGATATTAAATTAAAAATTTTTAATATCGCATGTAATTTTTTCATAGCATTCCCGTAATTTGTTTATTTTTCATCATAGGTTTGGCACTCTTAGGACTGGTTTAATTTCATAGTAAGTAATTTCCAGTTCAATCGATTATCTGTAGCCTTTTTTTCATTTTCTGGTATCTGTTCGTACCTGTATACTTCAATAATGCAGCGACAAAAGTGTTTCGCGGCCTGCCTCGTCCCCTCATCCCTTGGATTTGTCCTTCTATCATATGGCGGAGTAAGTCACGTTATCTAAGTACCATGCCCCATCCGGGTTAATCGTCTTTCCCTTATCAAATCTAAAAAGTTTTTGTTTTATCGACATTTATTTCTAAACGTGTATTATTTTCTTGCATCACTTTATGTCTGTACCATTTTATTCAATATTTGCGGGGACTTTGCAATTACAGCCTGTATATTTGCAAACTTTATCGTTTGAAGCTTTTTAACCTCTTGGACAGATTCCATATGTTGATTCTGCTAATGTTAATTTATGCACAAGTTCAGCATATACATTAAAAAGAAACGGAGACTCGTAGTCTTTTATTCATTTTTGCAGGCTTAGAAATATCCCTATCTACTCTAATAATAGCCGTTTGATGAATGTATAGGTTATCTGTCAGTATCAATATGCATTGCAGACATTCTATTTGTTCAAAGAACGGGAAAAACCTATGCCAACTGATCCGATCAAGGGCTTTAAAGTAATCGACAAAAAAATAAATTACTCATTATTACTGCAACATTCTGCAATACCTCAGTTGTATTTCTACTCTTACACTGGTCCTACAGAAGATGCTGGTGAAATAAAATTGTTGAAGCAGTCTATATTTAGTAGCAATATTCAAGTACTCATAAACATACACACACACATTCAAAACAGATAATAAATCACAAATTATTATTTTAAATAAAATTAAGTCTGATGATGTTTGTACTCCACCTATTATATTGGTATGCTACAATATCAGGTCAATAACAATAACTTATACCACACATGCAGATAATAATAAATGTAATATCATCTTTTTTACAGAAGAAGAAAACCGATTATTCAATATCCACATCGTATTATTCATCAAACTCTTTACCTAGAAAGCGAAGAAGAAATATTTCCAACTTTTTATCGGTTGATGATGAAGATGAAAGTCAAAGTCGAAATTCAATGCAAATGGATTGGAATGACATATTAGAACAAAACAGTTTGAAAAAAATAATAGCCATATAAACGAGTCTAATATAAATAATAGAAATACAAATAAAACAGATATTGTGAATAATATTCGAGAGGAACACGTTACAAACAAAGCGGTACCTCCTACACTTGTAAAAATAAAACATTAACGGTTTTTTATCTAATGAAAGTATTTAATTTCACTAAAACTGACATTACAAGATACCTTTTTTTACCTTTGTTGAATCATGTGCACTTATCTGGGCCAGAGACTCGAGGGAATTGTAGGACTGTTGAAATTAATGATAAGTTTGAGGAATGTTGTCAGGTTTTGGGTGAAATTTGGGAGTCAGAAAAAATATTTAGAAGTGTCAGGGGTTGGCCAAGAATTGCTCCGTGAGGGCTATATTGCGAACAGTTAATAAGAAGATGATTTACAGTGATAGGGATATTACAGGAAGCACATGTAGGATCCGGTTACATTTTAAAGAGATGACTGTGTGAAATTTTAGCATAACTCAGACGTCCTTTCTGTTTTTTCGATGTAGAGGTGATCCAGCAAGATGCGGACTCACACATAGAATGCAGCTGGTTTGAAATTGGAGTTTATGCCCATTTTTTTTAGATACTCACCGAAATTACCATGTCCCGACAAAAATTGGGTTAGAAAGAAATCTGGATTTAGTAGTTTGTTCTTTAATCTATCCTCGGTTAATAATCCATACGTTCGTCTCCCTGTTAATTCTTGCTCATAAATGTTTTTCCATTCCTCCAGGTATTTCGACTTTACTTCTTTTATTTTCTGTATTACCATTGTCCTATCACTATGGTTGTTTTTGGTTATCTTTATCTCGTTAATCATTTCCAACTGTAAATCCACTGGCATAATTTCCCTGATATGACATACGAAGATGTATAGGAAACCGTGTTCTATATGCAGATGTTATATTTAAGATGATTTTCCTTTGTTCCATTTTAATTTTCTTTTTGTTTTTTACCGAAATATTAGGAAAATAAATCAAGGAACCATATTCCGTTATAGATCTGAACAGCGCTGAGTAAAGAATTTTCCTATCCACAAATTTTAAACCAAAGCTTCTGTTATATAGACCTATACTAATTATGTGTAATATTTTTTAATTTTATCCATGATGTATGTTTGCTGAAATTGAGATTTTCATCTATGTATGTACCCAAATATTTCATTTCCTTGCTAAATTTAAGAGGCTTATTATTCAATTTTAATTCTTTTTCTATTTTACTTTTAATTTCGTGTTTATTAATATCGAGTTAGTTTTTTCCGGATTTAAATGTAGCCCAAGATTAGTGAGTTCGTTGTTAATGTTGTTAATTTTCTGATTTATTTGAGGAATGTTCTTTTCATTATTTATTCGCTGAAATCAATAAAATGTCATCCGCATAACTTATAAGATTTATATTATCGTAATGTCCGGTGTTATTATGTATGTTCGCCATTGCAATATTGAAAAGAGTAGAGGTGCCAGAATGGATTATTTTAGAACACCTGCAGTGAGTGTCCTACGATAAATTATTTCATTATCCTTATCCTGGAAAACAATTTCTCTATTTTTTAAAAAAGTTTTTTATTATTTCAATTAGGTTTGAATCAAATTTATTCAGTTGTAAACATTCCGTGATTTTTGACCACTTTATATTATCAAAGGCACCACTGATATCAAAACTTATTAGTAATATTTTGCGCATAATTACATCAATTGTACGTAACTCACCGAGTGTATAAAAGTACGCATCAGCTAAGACGACAGTCGTACAATATTACAAGGAACCCGAGGCGAACACTTTTCGTAAGCAACTGCAAGATTTACAGCTAGGGGACAACATGAGTCCATCTCACCTACCGGTAGAAATGCAAGCTTTCGCGCTGGATCTGAGATCAGTGATACAATTTTGAAACAAATGTGGTTGGAACACTTACCGTATCGGGCAAGAGGAGTTCTCGCGACACTCAACGATTCGATGCTGCTTAATAAGATTGCCGAAATAGCCGATAAAGTGATTGCAGCTGCACCGCCGTCAATACATGCTGCGTCAAAATAAAATACCACGTCCTCTCATATTGACGAGATGCGCAGTACGCTGAACCATCTAGTCAAAAGAATGGACGATTTAATGCAGCGACATCATGAACAATACTTGCCAACAAGGCAAAAATCATATCACTCATTGCTGCGGTCTAATCCAAGTCGCCCGCACGCGTCGAGCCGAATATATTATGCCCCGCCCAAATCAAACCGCGCCCCTAACTGGCAGAGTCAAGGGAAAAACAACTTTAACGATGACAATCCATTCTGTGGGTACCATCAAGAATTCGGAAGCGCCGCAACAAAGTGCCGATCACCGTGTATATACCAAGTTCATAGTGATCAAGCAACCTTACATGTATAAAAATCAACCGGCCAAAGTGAAGAGGGTTTCATCGCTACCGAGTACAACGATATTTTCGAAAATTGACCTGTGCCATGCATACAACCAAATTCCCATGTTTGCGTAAGATGCGCCGAAAACAGCTATCATAACACCGTTTGGATTATTTGAATTTCGAGTGATGCCATTCGGGCTCAGAAATGCCAGCGCTACGTTTCAGTGAGTAATGGATTCCTTATTTCGCAATATGTGCCGTATGCAATAGCGTACGTGGACGACATCTTAAAAACATCAAAAACAAGAGAGGAGGACATCATTCAATTACGCTGGGTCCTTGAGACGGTTCAAAACGCGGGTTTAGAAATCAACATCGAAAATGCACATTCGCAAAACCAGTCGTAAGTTTTGTGGGTTATCAGATCTCTGCTTCTGGAATCGCACCCGATCCCGCTCGTGTAAAAGCGATCCGTTGCTTTATAGGTATTGATTTTTACAAACGTTTCCAATTACTACGGGCTCTTAGATTTAACGCGGAATACAAAAAAACAATGATAAAACCCCCGCGGTGTGATTGTCCTCTGCGACCGTGTCGTTTGAACAACTTAACCAGATTTCAATTGACGGTGTGTCGTTGTCACATTCCGCGCCGATCATTTTATCGGGTGATGCGATTGATACGACAATTGGTGTATGCCTTCCCTAATTATTAAAAATGAATGATCTAGAACCGCTAGCTTTTTTTTTTCTCGTCGCTTGTCACTAGCTGAAATGTGTTATAGCACACATACGATCGCAAATTGTTGGCCGTGTTTTCAAGCCTAAAATACTTTAGAGATTTGTTAGAAGGAACCGGAATCATAATAGGGGTTGATTAGAAACCCATACGCGCTCGGAAGCGCTTATTGATATTTGGGTAAGTCGTTACGGAGTTTCACAAATTATAACAACTGATCGCGGATCGCAATTTACGTTGGCCTTATTCACATCTTTGACAAATTGCTCCGGAATTTGCCACATACATACCACTGCGTGCACTTCGAAATCGAACGGTCGGGTAGAGCGAAGTCATCGAACAATTAAACAGGCGTTACGAATACATAAAACGGCATGGACCCAAGCCTTACCCTTGGTATTACTAGGAATTCGTACATCAGCGGAACCGAACACACCTGCACCGTGTGAAAACTGTTATTCGTCTCATTATTACGCTTACTGGGAGACATATTTAACACTCCGCCAAATACCGTGGACTAGTACGAATTTTTAAGATTATTGCATACAATTTTTCAAACATTAAAACCACACGGAAAACCGACCTAACGCGAGAAACATATTTGTCCATCCGAAGTTGCAGGAATGTTCGTTTTCGTTCATTCGGCGAGACGCAAGCAGAAAAAGTATTGAACCGATATATGAAGGTCTGTTTAAGGTAATTATGCGCGTATCACCCTTTCTTGTCTTTCAGTTAGCAGATCGGCAGGACAGTATCAGTATTGATCGCTTAAAGCCGGCATTCCTTTTAACCGAATATGATATCCAGGTAGACCCAGATACTGGAAACACCAGCGAGTAATCCAGGCAGCTCTGCACCACAGACGGCTACGAACGTTACAAGATTGGGACACAGAGTACGTCTGCCCGCTCGATTTTCCGATTAAATGACAACCCACATGAATACATGTATCGGTGTAGAATAATAACAGGGTAATTACTATTACATTATCCAATAAATAATGAATTGCGATTTTTGTCTACTCGATGTATATGTACCTACGTTTCGTTTAACTTCGTATTAGTATATAAGTCGTCACAATGTGCCTCATAAACATGATATTAAAAATAATAACTCTGCCTAGTTTTACCTCTCTTTCTGTATTGATATCAACATATTGTTGTTAATCGCAGTCGTCTAAAAGTTACCTTTAAGAGATTTTAGACTGATGCAAATTTTGTGTAAACTTATTCACATCCTAAAACTAGCTATGACGCGTGTGTACAATGTTATACAATCTAAATATAATTATTACCTTTTTCTTTTTTTCTTTGTTATCGCTATTTTTCTAGATTAATCGTGCGAAATTGGTGGTACGAAATTGTAACCCGCTAATTTCATTATTTGTATACTAAAATTTTTATTGTTTTATATTTCTTTGTGTCGTTATTTTATAAGCTTTAACAATCCTGTAGTAGATTTTGTAATACTACGTACCAGCTTCGCTTATTTTTTTTTTTTTTTTTTTTTTTGGTTTAATTTTAATCGTTCGTCCGGATATAAATGTTTATTTTCAATATCACGGTGCCAACGCTGACTGGTTACAATTCTATGTCAACGTTACGCATATGCAATCGATATAATATGAAATTTCAGTTTACGCCTAATATTGTTAGTGTCCATTATTTTCCGTCGACGTTACATAAATGATATCGATATCATATCGACTTTTAGTTCACGCCTAATATTTTTGTAGTCCATTATTTTATCTTAATAATTACCCTAGTTTTTCTTTGTTTTGTTTTGTTGTTTTTCTTGTTATTTTCTAAAAGGAGGGAGGGGGGGTAATGTAACGTTATTGCGTTAATAATATTTATCATATTAAATTTTAAATTTTATATATCGTGATATTCAACTTATCGATATATTGAAATTGATTCAAAAAGGCGTGTTGCAATTTCTAACCAAGTGAATTAGCGAACCGAGCGAACAGAAATGATAAGCGCATTTATTCGAATTTTACATGTTTGATATTCAAATAAAGTTATTTTAATCATTAAGTTATGAATCATTTGAAATAGACTGAATAAACCTAATTGTAGCTAAATCGCGGCGCTACAATACGATGGATGTGAAGTATGCTAAAATTAACGTTTTTAAGCCATTACATATGCGTTGCATGATTAATAACGGCTCTGACTGTTTTTCAGACAGGTTTAATTATTCGAATAAGATCGCAAAATACTTAACATTGCCTTACAAAAACTGTGTACATTTTCGATAGGAAAAATGTAGCGATCCGGTCTAGAGGGATGAATAGTTATTGTTTTATAGGGTGGTATGTTACACGTTTCTTACTGATTAGCATCGAGTTCTGTTATAACATTTTTGTTTCGATGTTAATTTAATTTTTGGTTATATAGTAATATGTCATCCTCAAGGAAACCTTCCGAAAATGCGATTCCATCAACTTTATAGTTATCTAGAAGTTTGCAATCTGTGCAGTCATTTGCAAAATGTATAATATGTATTCATTTAAAATTAAAAAAAAAAAAAAAAAACAAAAAAAAACCAGGTATTCTAGCAATTAGATTCTAATCTATTTTCCAACGCCCTGTCTATTTATTACCCTAAAAAACCATAGCCACTGTCCTACAAATGTAGTTATGCGAAGTTATTTAAAATATTTTTTTTTTTTTTTGTAGGTGCACCAGCGACATTGACCCAACAACAGGAAAAGCTAAGCTAAAAAACTAAATAGCTAGGCGGTCCGAAATGGACGCAACAAAGGACAGCAGTGCAGGCACCATAGAAGATGAGGTAAAGGAGAGGATAAAGAAATTGTTATAGGGTGTAGGGAGATTTAATGACAAGAGCTGGCCGTAAATAAGGGAGCGTTTATTACGAAGAGCAGGACACTCGAAAAAAATGTGATCAGCATCACCTATACGAGGAAGATTACAATCAAAATATTTTCTTTATAGTATTGTATTCAAAGTGGTACGATCATGTCTCATCGTAAATGTACAGGTTTTGTATGGCTAGCGGAAGCTAGCATGCAATAAAGAAGTTCACTTCCCGTTATTGTGATTGTGATATGTCTAATGCGCATGTGCAAAAGATTTTAGTTATTATAGGGAAGAGTTTTAATTTTTACTTGATAACAAGTGTATCTCAAAATTACATTTTTTATATTGAATTTACTAAACTTTTACATAATCTTTAAAAATTTTAAGCAGAGCATTTTTTTTTACTTTTTTTGTTGTTATTCAATTTGAATTGTTTTTAGATTTTCTATTATCCATTTTCAATATATACAACCGTTATAATAGTTTTTTTACTCCTGATATTTAAATAATTGATTACGCGTAGAAAGATATTTAAATTAAAAATTTGATTGCCGGCGTTTAAATATTAAATTTTTACAAGCTATAAGTGCTCACCAGACGTTTAATTGAAATAGCCTACATACGTATGCCGAAGATTTGCAATGTAGCACGATAGACCATATTTTCTGTTTTTTTAAAAAAATTGAATCCAGTGGTTAAAGGTTTAGTATGTTACTCGATATATAATTACTGATCAGAATATTGCTAGAAGTGAAATTTTTAATTTTACCACTTGAAATAAATGTTACCTATTCTACATTTTACAGATTGCAAGAAAATGGTATTTTCCAGCATTGAAATAAATTTTATATAAGGTACACGAAAGAATTTTTTTGTGTTTTACCGATCTTTATAATTTTGATGCAATTACCAAAAATTAACTAAATTTTGACTTTGAAGCTACCAAAATAGATTTATATAATGAATATAATGAATAAAGCGATCTGCACTAAACATAATAATCGAAATAACTAAATGCAGATATCGTATGATAACGACAAAAAAGAGAACAAAAGTGGGGTGCTATCGTGCGACATCGCAAATCTGCGGCATATGTAGGCCTTTTCAATTCCAGTCGTTTCTGTTGAAATTTCGTTCAGGTGTGCGTTGTGGCTAATTACGGCGAACGCAATTCATACTAGTTTATCAAATATTAACTTCACGTCCGAGTGCAGTGTTTCGTTCACGCATGCCGCATCCGTTTTTTTTTTTTATACATTTTAAAGTAGCTGTTTTTTTGTTGTTTTTTTTCTAGCGTTAGCGAGTTCACATAGAGTCACTTTGTAGTTGATATTTACAACGGTCGCTATATTGTTAAAGTGTAAAAACAGGCGTGTGTATTGTTACACAAACACATGGACTTTCTGCTTTCTACCGTAATTTGCAATTAACCGTTTTAATCTAATTTCACTGTAATTCGTTAGTTAATAATATTACATTACAGCGCTTGTTGTTCTACTCGTTGAACTGACTAGATCTGAAACTTATTACAATATGTCCGGTAAGTACTAGTTAACTTAGAAATTATATTCGCAATTTTTCATCACAGGTCAGACTTAGTTTTAAAAAAGGATATATATTTTTGTTATCATCTTTTATTCGCCTTTTTAATTTACATAAAACAATTATTAGTTTACGGAAGTACGGTGTAATGAAATTAATAGAGTTGAAAAACCGTACGTGTTGTCTATACAACACTCCCCTGTAAGTTTGATTTTAACCGTGAATTGGTTGTATTTTATTTAGTTCTGGTTTTTGAGAAAAGATAAATTTAAATCCTGTTGTTAACCAGCACGTAAATAGACGTATGTTTTATTAAAATCGAGTGTTGTATTTGTATACGTTACTAAATGTTGTGAAAAGGACAAGTGGTTAACTTTATTTTAGAAAATCTTGCTAAATTCTTATGTTTTATTTCCGTTGTAACAAAAAACAATAATCGAAAAGTGAAATAAGATAAACAAAATGCGTCTAAATTTACAGTGCAAGTTCGTACGGTTTTTCTTAAGGTACATGCGCTATTTTCTGATGAAATGTTCATAATTGAAATTTCAAACGTTGCTAGTTTATTTATGTTTAGGCTTAATTATTGTGTCGGAAAGTATCGGCTGTGTTCTTACAATCTGAAGTTTGCATGAACTTGAATTCGTTTTTGAAGGTTTCATCCTTTAAAGTTTTTATAATATAGGTTTTTCGCATGTAGCGAAATTATATTCGAATTTAAAGAAAGAAGTTTTTAAGGTTATTGTTAAAAATTTTAAAAACTGTGAATGCATCTAAAATTTGGAGTTTTTTTAAATACCCTCAACGTTAATGCTTTAAAATAAATTTTCCCGCTTAAACGTTTATGGAAACTACTTAATATTTTTTCTTTAACATGTGATAATTTTATTTTACTCGTTGGAAAAAATATTGAATAATTTTTTAATTTAAAATTTTTACAGCGAATACGGAAAGCGGTAACAAGAATGTGGGAGCGAAGAAAATACCGTTTCATTTACAGGTTATTGATGTTATCTAATTTTCATATATAACTTGTTTAAATTTTCCATCGTTAATTATTAAAATTATTATATTTGTTTACGTAGAATGCAAATTACAATACACTCATGTGTCAACGATTGAAAAATAATATTTAAGGGTACATTGCAAAGTGACTTTTTCGTTTTATTTTGTCCGCAAATAAAAAGTGTACCCTATTTGTGCTGTCCGTTAATTTTTTAATAAAAGTAGGATACTAAATCGTGCAATAGTGAAATAAATGAAATTTCGTTAAAAAATAATTTTAACAATTCCTCTCCGGCATTGTTAAAGGATCACTTTTCAGAATTGTTTTTATCGTAATTATATTTTATGAAAGATTAACGTTTTAATTATTTTGATTTTAGTTAATTGGTAATTTTTTACTTTGTAAAAATGTTATTGATTCGAAACGTTCAATGAGTTTTTCTATCCACGGACAGAAAACATATATCATCATCATTTTGCGACGCGTAAATATTAATGAAAAAATAAATAAATAGGAATTTGATGAGATTGAAAAATTGCAAAAAGTCTAGAGTAGGGAGGAATTAAGCAATAGGATAATAATTTCAGTGTGCATTAGATAGTTTTATTGTTTATCCGAAAATGATTGGTATATACAACTGGTCTTTTTTTTTCTTTCTTTTTTTCTTTAAAAGATCGTTACATTTATAATACGCTCACATATGTGATTTTTAAAAAATTTATCTGCTGTTGTAGAGTTCTCAGAATCGCATTCTCATTAAAAATGGTATAGTAGTTAACGTTGACGATTCAGAGGATGTTAGTGTCTATATTGAAGATGGTAAAATTAAGTAAGTATTCTAAAATATTACATTGACTTTAGTGTTATATTTTTGATTATTTGTATAAATGCCTCCAATTGTCGCTAAAGCCGAATTGCTAGAACGATCGGACTACCAATTACTGAAGAATATTAGCTAATAGTCGTGTGGAGGACAATCTTGAGAATTCACACGGATATCGCTGTGCATAAAAGCATTTGGATTGCAATCGTACAGCGATTAAAAATCAATTATTCGCCGTATCAGCCTCAAGTATGTAACTTTGCATACACATTCGTTTGCATACAGGATATTGTTTGCCTTTAAAATTCAATGATGATGCGTAACTGGCTCCGTTCTCGTCTATTTTAAGATGCCTGGCTCTCAAACCTCTCTTGAATCTTTATCGCTCTTCTGCTTTTCGAAATATGACCTATTTGAGGTGTAAATATTCGTTATTTTCCTAACTTATTCGGCCCATATCGAAGATACAAGGCTAGGGAGAGTTAAAAAAAAAAAAAAGGTGCTATGGACCTTGCTTTTAGATTTTGTATTACGTATTAATTTCCGGACGGGAAATGGATTTTAAAGACTAACCGGGATCGAATTTATCAGCGGTTAGAATAATTATGGAGGTATGTTAGCAAGAATCGAATTGAATACGTTCATGCCAATCGTTACGTAATTTTGGTTACGGTGAAGCGGAACAGACGGTAGTCGATAATTATGCGAAAAAAGTGTTTGCATAAATCTGTGAGAGATTTTTGTATGTTTAGTGCAGGATAACGTAACTGTTTACACATTCTTCTTAACGAATACCGTTTGACTCTTGTTCTTGATTATCAGTCTAGTGTTAATAGTAATAGAGAAAGTCAATAAAAAGTTTACTAATGAAAATTAAAAACATACGTATAAAATCACAAATTACGTAGCGGTTCAAAAGGTAAAGAAGTAAAAACGAGAATAGCCTAATGTACCAAAGCTTTAATAATGGTCTATGTACTAAATGTGAATGCGCGGTATTAATATCGCACAAGAAAATTCAAATTGCTTTAAAATAATGGAATACGAATAAATACAAGAGCACTGTTATGCAGATTGAAAATGTAACAAATACGAATAATAAAGAAATCCTCGATGTGATTTACGTTGAGTGTATTTTTTGTGAACTTCTTGATATGTACTACCTTTAAAGCTGCTTTCACGCTTAATTAGTCTAGTAGCGTCGGACGGTCACCAACCTGTTTCATATTGGTTTCAAGTAAATGATACTCCTCACTATAAGTATCAAATCCAGTTCTGTATTTTTCAATCCTATTTCGCCTCGGTTAAGACTAGTGTTTCACGCAAGCCGAATTTTATCAGTCTTTTCCATCGATTTTTAGGATTCTATATACATATAATGTACAAAATCGTAATAAGATGGTTCAGAAACGACAAAAATATTCAATTGAAATATGCAATAACTCACGATCGGATCGATTTATAAACTTCAAATTCTGATTAAAATTCTCTTTAAGACAATCTACGACTTTAAGCTAACCGATCACCCTGGGCGCCAAAAAAACTCAAAAACCCGCCAAGAATATATAATATGGAATATAAAATGATCTCAAAAATCACTTAAAAATTCATAATTCATCACTTGATAAACCTATTATAAAAATGAAATTCAAAATACAAAACAAAACATAAAAGATTTTTCATGAAAACAAAAAGTTACGGTTAAAAAATTATATGACCCCTCTTCTTTTTGGGCCTCAAAACAGCAAAAAAATTTATCGCCGCTTTTTTAAAGTCTTCATTTGTTTTTAAGGAAAAATTAAAAACTTACGGTTCTGTTTGATTGTTCTAAATCGAGTGACGAAGTCGATATTTCCGCGCATTAAAATTATAAATAAACCGTAAGATCATAGGAGTATATTAGTATATATGTTATTTTGTGCATCGGTTTTTTTTTTTCTTTTTAATTCGTAGAAAATGTCGCACTCGTAAAATATTGCAAGTTTTTTAATAATGTAAATTTTGTTCAGATCTTTTTATTTTCCAGCATAATTAATTGAATTTTAAAACCGAATTAGAGTTGATTTTGGATGTACTGATATCTTTTAAAATAATAGGCGGGATAAGTGAAAATATTCCTAATTATAATTAAAAAGTTAAAAGTTTGAATTAATAATATAAGAATATTTATTTTTGCGCGTGCTCGTTTACAATTTCAAATAAATCGTACAACAAAATGCATATTTTTAATGATAATTCACATTTTTTTTTTTTTTATAACATTTTATAATTTTAATCTTTCGCTCTTTAAATTAATGCGCTAAGTTTTGATCGCGAGGATAAATGAACGGAATCGCTAAAATATTTTTCCTTTTTGTTTTTTCGAAAAATTAATTATCTGTTTTAGTAGTAACTTCGGCTATAGGGAATACGTCATCGTTTCTAGGATTCAAGAGTTATTTATGCGTTTGTTTTAATTCTATCGACTTCAGTTTATAAATTACATTTGCAATGTTGACTTAATTTGTGTGTCGGTTTCTTTATTTCAAGTTAATCTATTTTAACAATTTATTTTTTATTTAGACAAATCGGACGGAATCTGATAGTACCGGGCGGTACCCGTGTAATTGATGCTAGAGGAATGTTTGTACTACCAGGTATATTTATTATTTTTTGATATTAAAATTGTTTATTTTCGTTTTTGTTCCCTTTTAGCATTTTCAAGTTGACAAATTTTTCAAATTACGAAACATTTACCTAGTTATCATATATTTTCATCAAGTTTAGTAATGCTATAAAACACAAGTTGTTTATAATAAAGTTGACAATGTTTAATATTTTCAGTATTTTCTATAATTTCTTCGTCTTTGTTATTCTTTAATAAACGTTCAGTAACATTTCCAAAATCGTAAATGATAAAATTCATTATTCTGGAATTTATCAGTTCTTTTTTTTTTTTTTATTTTCTGTAATATTTCACGAATCATCTAAATTAATAACTCGTTTTCAGTCGGCTTATTAATATAACTTCATATTAACTTTATTTATCGTGATAATACAACTTATTAATATGATTGTAATCCATACTTATTGTGTTAATCTCACACACTTATTATACACAATGATATTTAATCTATCTTCATGGTATATATTAAAAACAAATAAAAGTAAAACTAAGAATAATAAATCCGTCAACAATTGGTAAAAGATGTGTAGTCAACATTAATTAGTAAATTTTGGAAACGTAATAAAGAAATTATAGTACCGTTTGCAAAAACACCATTAAATGAAAAGTACTGTAATGAAATAAATCTCATACAACATATAGCAACAGATCATAATTACAATGAAAATAATGGTATTTTTTTAGAAAAATTTTAAATTTAAAAGTACAAAACCAAATTATAAATTGATTAAGTTCACTTACATACATTCCTCCGTATGTAAAGTAACACAACTATTAAAATACAATAACAATCGCACTGACAATAACTTATACAGTAAATTAATTAATGTTCATTGTTTGTCTAATATAAATACTAAGTTCGAAAATCCAGCTATATACATGTTAACTTGCAGAACTTGTAAGAAAGTTTACATAGGTCGAACAAAAAGATCCTTCACTCTTAGATGTAAGGAGCACATATGTTTGCGTTACGTTATGGTTGTATTGACAAGTCAATATAAGCCAAGCATTTAATTTTAGAGAAACATATACCGCAGGTAATAACACAGATGAGGATTGAACGGTATTAAAAATTATTAAAGACAATAAAAGTTTAGACTTCGCTGAAAATTATTACATTCACAAGTACAGAGATAACATTATTAATAACAATTTGCCGAATAATAATCCATTATTTAATATTTATCTAATATCTTTAAACGAGCAATTCTCGTGTGTATATACATATATATATATATATATGTCGCGTATCTCGGAAACGGCTCTAACGATTTGCATGAAATTTGCACACTAGGGATATTTTGGGCCAATAAATCGATCTGGCAAGATCTAATCCACGGCAAAATTCGATTTCGCGAGTTTTAAATGAATTTTAAAGTTTCCAGTATGATACGAATCAGGGTTGGTGGCGCGATCTTTCGACGACGACCTAATAGATAATTTGTTCTGCCTTTAGTATTATTTTTTGATTTTCAAACGTCGTCGATTATCAGCTCTGGTAGTGGCTTTGTATACGGGCCGGTGGCGTCAATACTGGTAAGGCAAAGCAATAAAACATATGGTAGCTAGAACAGGTGAGCGGGTAACTCTAGATACCTGGAAACGGCGAGGGACAAATAGGCAAAAAAATGGCATCGGTCTTGGCTCTCAGCTGATCAGCGGGCGGTCAAATAATGGCGGTTCGAAAATCATGCGCTACGCATGCAGTAAAAATATATTTATAACAGTTCATTTATTATTTTTTTTGTATTAATTTTATATTAAAATAAGAAAAAAGAAATTGCTTTTTAATAGCTACTAAACAAAAAAAGAAATAAAAAATCGGTTAATAAACAGACGATGACTTTGCCTATTTATATGCAGATGTTAAATGTTTTGCGTATTTATGTATTTGTTTGTGAAAGTGAATTACTGAGAATATGTTGTGCACATTTTAAAAACCTCCTTATGTGCAGTATATCCTTATTACATTTTGCAGTCATTTAGTCGGAAATTTTTTCAAATTGGTTGGAAAACAGCTGATCACAGGTAAAATGACAAGACGTTTTTTATTTGTTTTTGTAACGAATAAACCGGTATAGATAAAGCTGACGACCCTATATACCTACAATATAATTTTTCTAATAAAAAACGTATAGAAGTATATTCATAACAATCAACGTGTGCAGTCATTGAAAACATTTTTCAACCATCCGGAAAGCGAACTCGAACGACCTCTACATTTTTGTTGCGTTCAGTATTGAAAAGGAAGTTGTATGAAGAGGCTTTAAATTCATAAATTTGTTTATAAATTAGTTTCGTAAATATTTTATGTTTTGTGAATTCGTATAAGATTAAAATAAAGTTAAGAAGTATGTGATTCACATCTAAGTATATTTTTCGAAAAAACACGATTTTACAAAAAAAAAAATACCGAGCAAAGCTCGGTCGCCCAGGTACTTTAATATTAAATTGTGCAATTTATTTATAATCATAATGTTTAATTTTATCGGTTAATTTTAATTTTTATTTTAAATTTCTGTATTTTACGGTAATTAATACTTTGTCGCATATTTTGTTATACTTTATTTCCTTTATTACGTTTCTAAAATTTGTTAATTACTGTTGACTACGTATCTTTTATCAATTGTTGACGGATTTATTATTGTTAGTTTTAATTTTACTTGTTTTTAATATACGTCATGAAGATGAATTAAATATCCCGAACTAGAATCGGTGTTTTTATATTTTTAAATTTTTAAATTTTAATATATCATTGTGTATTTTACGTGATTTTATTTTTCATTATTCAACAATTTATTAAGTTTATCTAAATATGGAAACATTAAATTAGTATAATACGTTGTCGTAAAATATGTTTAAAATTTTGCCTGTATTGAATGTGGTAAAAAAAAAAAAAATGACAATCTGCGTATTAGAATTATTCGTTACTGAAAATGACACCACATATTTCGAAATTTGAAATTCAGTAAGGACAGGTGGTGTATTTTAAACTTCTTTAATAATTTATTTCATTACATAATGAAAAATTTCAATTTCACTTAATTTTTGACATGCTCTGAAAACGGGATATGTGTTAAAAAGACCAATCGGTATATAGCGAAAACAGATTGGTCAGTTTTCACACCTTAAATGCGACATTCTGTTAAAAATCGAATATTTTGTCGCGCTAAAGTGAAATTTGTGGCCTAATGAATAGCCTAATGAACAATACAAATTGTAGAGGTTCAAGCATAAGAGATGAATAAGTATGTAAAGGATCTATAGGAATGTAAAATGTAAGGAGATTGAAGAATTCCAGAAGTATTGGTAGGAGGAACGGAAGAAGTAGCCCCAAAAAATCGAAACCAAAATAATGATAATAAAGAATCTTTTAATATCCTGTTCGTTAATTATAGAATATAGTAAGTTATAACAAATACAAATATAACAAACAAATTTAAGAATAGAATTTGTTTCTGATCACATATACTGAGTTGTGTTTTTAGCTGGTGATGGGTTATACCCGAAAACGTTTCTAAGCAGTCATTTTATTCTTAAATTTGTTTGTTATATTTGTATTTGTTATAACTTACTATAAAAATAATGATGACAGAGAAAACGTTTAAGTAAGTTTAGAACGACATCATTGAAAGTATAAGTTTAGAGTTCGGAAAGAGAGACTCCTGGTGAATTTCTACACGTAAAGGGCGATATATGTAATATCATGTATGAGGACAGAAACGTTTAAAAACGCAGGATAATATTTGAAATTGAAAGTCTCTTCGAAATGTCGATGAAGAAAATTGTTAAAATCAAGTGCGCAAATAAAATTAGAATTGTGCAGCGGGCCAGATTGAGTGTTGATAATGAAAGTATAGGGGAACAAAAGGAACGGATTAAGCTCATTTTGAAAAAACTATAGTTTTCAGTTAGTGACAAAAGCAGAAGGCTGGGTAGAAAAAAGAATAAAGTGTGTTGGAGGAAAGAACCCGTGACAGAGATGAAGAAGGAGATGTGCGACGTTTGCAGTTACAAATTCTTAACGTGTAAATAGTCCGGCAGGAAAGAGTGGAGTAGAAATATCTATTTTACTACTTGTGAAGATTTATCGTTGCAATGTCCAACGCGATTTTTATCATACTTGCAAAGTCGAATTTTTTTCAGATTGCAAATGTCATTTTAACGGCTTTATTTTCGTTTTTCGCTCTTATATTGTTCTCGATGCTGTTGTAGGTTTTATTATTTTCAAAAAAATTACAATTATATTACATGATTAAGAGCGAGCCGTTCTTCTTAACTGAAATGGATATAATATTTTATTTTAATGTTTGAAAATATTTATACAAGTTTTTTACATCTTTCATTAAAATCCGATTATTGAACTTTATTTAACAGGTGGAATCGATCCACATA
Organism: Icerya purchasi; assembly: GCA_039619475.1. NCBI lineage: Eukaryota > Metazoa > Arthropoda > Insecta > Hemiptera > Monophlebidae > Icerya > Icerya purchasi. Next base: position 552,491,481 of record CM077115.1, read on the forward strand.
CTCACTTGGAATTTGAATTTATGGGTGGCACGTCTGCTGACGATTTTTATTCGGGAACAAAGGCAGCTATTGTTGGCGGTACCACTACCATAAGTAAGTTATCAAAATTAAGTAACACTTTTCTTCTTCGCATTTTAATTTAATTCGATTTAAGACATCGAAATATTTTGCAATGTAATATCATTTTGAATTTTATGCGAAAAAAAAACATTATAATATAATTTACAATAAAAAAAAAAAGAAAAAAAGCAGCTAGATTTTTCATAGTTATTTTAAATAAGATGTGCACGGATAAATTGTTTGGTTACAATGAAGTATTTAGTCTATGTTAAGTGATATTCTAAGGTAGCCACCAAACCGGAAATTTTGTTGTAAAACCGAGAAAAAAGGTAAAAATTTTTAGTAAGGAAAAGTTATTTGAAAGGAAAAATGAATGCATTTTTTAATGTACTTTATTCGAAATAAATTACGAAGTTCTGTTTTATTCATATGAAATATGCCGCAGCGGTCAAATGTTACCAATAGTTACAAAAAAATTCCATTCTTTTTTTTTTTTTTGTATAATTCTAGTAATTAAAAAATCGGGAGTATTTGGAATAGGAAAACCGGGGATTTAAAAATTATATCACCATGAATGATGAAGTTTATGTTGTGAAATTTATGACTTCAAGAAGGTTGCAGCGTTAAAATTTGTGATCCGTTTTAAAAAGTACCGGTGTCAGTACTGCGGGCTAGCATTACAGATTAGTCATGAACTATTTAATTTCGGAAGAAGAATAAAATGCGTAAATTGTGTGCAAAGTTGTGCCGAACAGCATTTCGGTCAGAAGTTCGTGTTGCTGTTAATTTAAATAACATTCTGAATCGAGATATATGTAAACCGATATTTAAATGTGACAGTCCGAAACAGAACGGCACACGTTAAACAACGGGCACGGAGAAGTAGTTAGAGTATAAAAAAGCAGGAATGCTCCTCGTTGTAATTCAATGTTCGTGTTTTCTTACTGCGAACGCATAATTTGTAAAAAATTAAAATACGAATAGTGGTCAATATTTCAGTCTATTTAAATGGCTCCGTAAATGAATTCGAGTTGGTTTTATAGAAAGAAAATTTTTGCGTGTTTCAATAAGACAATGTGTGCTAGCTGGTGGCATTTTTCGTAAAACGTCAAGTAATCTATCCAGACAGCCAACTTTCATATTTGCATCTCGTGACTCATTTTTATTTCCTTAAACGGGAAATTCCTTGAAAGAATATCAATTTCAAATTCGATCAGTGTCCTAGAGTCCGGTTTTTATGTTTGTTTCGAACAATGAAAATGTTGCCTGAAGCAATTGAATAAAGGTAATCAACTATTTTTTTTGGTAAATATGATTTCGCGTAATTAATGGCCATCTTTCGTAGCCTTAAAATACAAATTTTACGATGTTCTATACAAAAATTTCACATCTTGTGTACAGATTTCAGTCTTATGTAAGCTTTATAACCTTTTCTAATTGTTCATTTCCCGGAAATGAATAATGTTCATTCGTCAAAATTTGAATTTACGTGTGACATTAATCAATTTTTTTTTTTTTTTGTATAACTAATAAAAAATAGCATTGTACCGGATTTTCTCTTCTTCTTTTGCATCGCCTACTCCTATATATCATGGTCATATAGTGTAATGGACCGTTTTACGGGATTTTTCTCTTTTTTGCTCGTTGAATACATTGCAATTTTGACCATTGCTTACCCTTATTACATTCATTCGGTGATTTGGTAGGCGACCTCTTCTGTCTTCGAATTTTGTCCGTATTAACGGGGTTTCAGCTCTATACAGTATGTTTGAAATATTTCAACACACGCAAAGAACTGTAGTATGAGACGCTCATTACGTGATATGCAACCGTTATACTAGAGAAATATTTTTTCGTTTAGCAGTCCATCTGGAGGAGAAATGCTTATTCTCGAATGTAGAAGTCAATTTTCGAGAAGGAAGCCTTTAACATTCTCAGTAATATTTTCAAATTTCTTTGCGTATGCGGCGTTCATTTTTTTACCGCTTAAAAAATGTAAAACGGAATTAAACATGTCTTTAATTATATTATCAGCGATAACTCGCTGTTAAATTAGACAAACCGGATAATAAACGACCCGAGAGGACCCACGGCGAAAATAGTAATGGAACTGTTTTAGGAGCGAGTTGAAACAAACGTAATATTTTTTAAAAAAAAAAAAAAAACATTTTGTCAAAGATACGCAGGAATTCCTGTTTTTTTTTTCTTTTTGAAACATCCTCTAAATCAGATACGGTTTCTTCTATCACATGCCTAATCGTTCTGATCCTTTTTTTTCCTCTGGCTGAATCTTTTTCCGTAAATCTGCGTTCGAGTTTCGTAGCCAATTACGCGTTTGATTTAATTTACATGAAAGTTTTGAGTAGCCGAAAATTCGAACGCATTAAAAAAAGTATCTAAAAAACAAAACCCGGTTCTGCCAGCAATTTGGGGAATGTAGAGATGTATTTAATTTGCACGATTCATTGTGTCTGAAATTATTTGGAAAATGTATGCAGTTTTAATATTATACGGTAAAAATAGGTAATAATTTTTAATTTTCGTAACTCTAATAGGTACGTAATGATATAAGCGAATTCTTTTAGTCTTTTTTTTTTTTTTTCTTCCTTCCGCAATGAAAGATATGTGTTGTTCGCTAGTCCTATATTTTTTCATTTTGCGCGAAAACTGCGAGACGGGTGATTTAATGTATTTTCACTTTCAGTTCTAATCTTCTAGTTCAGACTATGTTTCCGGTTTAGCATATAACCAGATTGTTGATCTCGTCAAGTTCGGCTAAACTGTCTTTAGTCATCAGTTTTGATAACGCATTTTAAACTTTTTGCTCGATCCCTTTTTTATTATTATAATGATACAGCCGATGAAATTCGTTAAATTTTGTTTCTAATTTATTAGAAAACTGTTTCTCCGCGTTGATTTTTCATTATGATACAGTTATAATAGAGGAAACTTCAATTAAAAGTAATAAAAGAACACTCGAAACAAAGGGCATAATTAACGTGTGACAGAAATAAATCAGCGAATACGTCGATGTCGCCATCCGCTCGGTGCGGTTACTTCTCAGCATTACTACAATCTGTTTAATGTTTAAAATTGCTTATTCCGGCCCCATAACTTAAAGCGTAATACCGCGCGCTGTATATAACGACTTGGGATTTATTATTGTCAGTTCAGATATTTTACAACTGTTTTATTGTAATGATTGGTTATTATAGGAGGTTGGAATTTTGTCCGTTTCATAAATCCTATGTTCTCTGCGCCATTCATTATATTATTGATTCGTTTTATGTGAAAATCAACAAATTTTGCTGGTTCATTTTACATGTAAATGAAATTCAGGCGATTCGAAATTTTCATACTTGAGTTGCTCTCGAGGTGTTTACCAAGCTCGAAGTAATTAGGCTTCAGAAAAGTTTGGAAAAGTAAAGGTGGTCAGGAGAAAAGAACTGACTTTTTACTTTCCTGCTGGGCATAGTACTCTATGAAAAGATTAATTGCGCAATCTCGGCTGGTGCCCTGGCAATTCTCAGTTTACACTTTCACTTCATGTTATTTTCAGTACGCTACATTATAGTGTTTTTTTTTTTAGCTTAATTCGTGTTGCACAGTATATTAATTTATTTATTTAGAAGCTGCTATTATTTTTAAATATATATATATATATATATAAATATTAATTACAACGTAATTCTTAGGCCGGCCCCCATTAGGAAAAATGTCCAATTTTATGTAACGTTTGTTATATTTTAATTTTTATCGACTTTCAGAAAGAAGGGGGCTATACGTTCGTCGTGTATGTTTTTTTTTTTTTTCATATTGATTCGCGCAAAACTTATATTCGTAGGGACCGATTTAGAATTACTTTGCAAAATTTGATCATTTTGTACAAAGTATAGAAGAGAAAGAGACAGAAATGTAATCAAGAGGGGTCAAGGGCTACAGTCCCTTTCAAGGCCAAAATGACCGAGCTTTTATTATATATATATATATAAATATTGAAAATTAGATTGTTGTTTTTTACTTGCAAAACAGCATATGAATTCGCGACGTTATAATTTATTTTTTTTTATATTAATTTATAGTTGATTTTGCAATTCCTAAAAAGAATGAGTCTTTAATTGAAGTAGTTGAAAAGTACAGGAAAAAAGCTGACGATAAAGTTTGCTGCGATTATGCGCTACACGCGGGTATAACTTACTGGTCTGATCAGGTAAATATGATTTCATCGTTTTCAGTAAAAATTTTGAAATAAAAAGTAGAAATCGCTAATATTTAAAGCCGCTGGGGGTTGAACTATAAAACGCTCATAAATTTTTTTTCCTTAATATACTTGTTATTTAGGTAAATATCAGGATTTTTCAAGAATCATTTTTTTTTTAAATACATTTTTTATTTATTTATTTATTTATTTATTTATTTATTTATTTTTTAAACGCTTTGAGTTGCATACATTTTTGACTTATAATTGAAGTCGTATTTAAAACTATGCACTTTTTCCGGTTTCGGTGGTGAAATATTTGTTAAGGAATTCAAAATTATTGAATTTTTTTTTAAATATCTTCAAAGAAAAAGTATATATGTTTTTAAAAATAGTTTAAGTTGTATCATCGTTCGCTTTTCCCCTTTTACTCTGAGCAACAAAATGATGATAAGCCGTAATCATTGAATGTGGTTAATCCAATGTGACCCCATTTGCCTTACGAGACGAGTGCATAATAGGCAGCATAAATTTTTCAAATATATTATCATTATTATTTCATAAAGTTGTGTATATGTTGCTCATTTTATATGCATAACAATAGTCATTTCTTTAATTGTAGTTATACGATGATTTGCTCCTGAAACTTTTTTACATTTTAATTTTTTTCGGAAACTACGCTCAAAACGATCGACAAAATAATTTTACTAGAATAATATAAAAAATTAGAGATTCATAAATAACGTTTGATTTTTCTTCAATATAGCGCTCGAGTAACAACGTTACTATTAATAATTTAATGATTACTTAAACAACCGCTAACTGCTTTATCAACAAGCATGCACTTTCAAATGAAACACAAATAAAGATAATTTTCAGCATTAGAGAACTCCAACAACTTAGGCGTTGCAAAAAAAAAAAAAAAAACAACTTTAAAAAGCCGTACATAAAAAGAAAACTTTAAAAATGTAACTATAGAAGAAATAGAATTGGACTCGAAGGAAGACGTGTGTACGAAAATAAACAGTATAGGAGAAAAATATGGAAAGTTCATGTAACATCTTAATAAACACCGAAAACCCTTCATCATATTAATTTTGAAATTTCGTGAATTGCGTATAATTTATAAATTATATTTTTTGTGTGTGGAGCTAGGAGAGAAGGAATTGTTATCAAACTGAGCATATCGGAATATGACGGAAGTACAAACGTTGAATTAATTTATAAATGTAAATTTTTCTATTTATCCGCGGTTGCGGTCGCGACGTTTTCGAATTGTTTTGCGTCATTTACGGCACGCTACCTGAGAACTTGGAAACAAGGTTACTCGATTAAATTAATAATGAACATTTTCACATAGAATGAACGAATTCTTATTTATCGTGTAATCTTCACCATACGGTTCAGCATTTACCACACCACTGTAGGTTTTCGAGTCGCCATCTCCTCTACAATTTCTAAACATCATTCCAAAATATTCTAAGGAGCGTTTGAACATCTGAATAATGGCGTCTACTTCCATGTTGTCTGATGGACCAACATGATTTATTTTACAGTTTCCGCTGTTGACGTGTTCTTCGTTTCATTCTTCGAATTCGGCGGTATCTAGCTTATTTTCCCAAATTTTACATTGGTGGCAGACAGAACTTTTGACAAGCACATCAAAAACCTTTCCGGTATAGTAACCGATCAAAGAAGCGACACCGAATAGCGAAGTGAATCCCAACGTTTCTTCCATGTTCCGTCCCCTGATACTGTTAATTCGTTAGTATCTTGTACGTTATTCGCTTTGCATGTTTCTTCTTTCTCTTCTTTTACAGCAGCAGCAAAAAATCTTTTCGCAACATTTTCTACAGCTGTATGTATCTTCTGTATATGCGTGTTGTAGCTTGGTTTTGATAAGAAAGACTCCGCTAAATCCATCAAACCGCAAAACTTATCACATCCAGCTAAGCCTAGGCCTAACGCATGACGAAAGCAAAACGATGATTCACTTCATAATGCGATTGCCTTGACCCTTCTTTCACTCTTTCACTAGACGGAACATACCGAGGCTCTTTGCATTTTTTACATGACACTTTGATTTTGAAGGCTAAACCTTCCATTTTGCATGTGCGAAAAGACATTTTCCCATCACAATTAACGCACTTCGCTAATGTAGGTAAAGTTGAAAATACTAAAAGGAAGTCTATAATTCTGTAATGTTTCTCTAAATCTTGCTCTACACTTTCTACAGTACTCAGTTTTATTTTTTTATACAATGCGCTGGACGCTTCCACATCGTCATTTTTGCGTTTTGGGAATTTTTTCTTTCTCGGTCGACCCAAAATATCATCACCACCTTTCTGCCGATCTTGTCTTGTCACTTTTTTTTGGCATTTTGCAAATAAATAAATAAATTTATCACGACACAACGCAAACCGAGCGAAAATACAGCTACAAACGAATGAACACAAATAAAAATTAACGGAAAACTACGATAAAATTTTACCGTCTCTGTACACATCGGCTCGGCTGAAAGTGTGCCTGTAAACTGATTTACCGGAAATATATCGTATACGATATACTGGAAATATACAATATATGCAAGGTCAGTTTACATACTTACAAAGACCCATAAAAGTAGAAAGTAATTAGGAGTTTACAAAGGGATTAAAGCAAATTCCAGGTAGACGCATTAAGCAATTGTCAGGCAGGTATAAAAATCGAGCATAAGGGCCGGTCGTTTGAAACGCTGTATCTTCGTTAATTTTGCTCCGATTTAATTGAAATTTTTACATAATACTCTCGACTCGTACATTCAGAAAAAAAAAATGCAAAAAAAAGTTTTAAAACCTTACCCCGCCCTTAAACTAATACTCGCGACTAGAAATATCAGCCATCGAGTCATCGTATCAAAATAGAGTCCAGAAACACAGACATTAAATAAAAAAAGAGACGTAGTCAAAATCGTCGAAATTCATATCAGTATGTGTGTATATTTATCACGGGGTATTTTCCAAAATTCACTGAAAATTAATAAGTTTACACAGAAATACTCGGCCTGTGAATTTACCGGTGCCCTAATAAATTAATATCTTTCTTGCACTCTAAATTAAAATAATAATAGTTGCGTTAAATAATTATAGCCTGTCAAGCGAAAGAAGTCCAGTCGAGTTTCGTTGCCGAGTATGATGCTCAAAGTGGTGTACTAGTAATAAGACATACATATATTAACACTTAACGTGTATTTCAATATTACTGAAAAAATCATTGCCATCCTCTTCTGTTATTCCTCCCGTTCTCGGACGCAGTAACCTCGTTTTTTTTTCTTCTCTGTACGTTCATCTGTACCTTTTTTCCGGCCTGTTTTGATCCAGACGGACCACGTAATGTTAACATAGTGAGTGTTATATCTAATACGCGATCGACTGAAGGTTAGTCCCCTGAATTCGTGACTTTACGAACGGACTTCTTTCGTTTGACAGACTATACCAGGGGCGGCCAACTTGATTAGACGCAAGATCTACTGATTACTGACGAAGCCTTGTGCGATCTACCAATTACATACTTCTTGAAATTTTAAATAAAACAGCATAGTTCAGTGTACAATTATGATGTAGTATTTTTATTTTATTAAGAGGGAAAACATAAAACTGAAAATTATTCTTAGTAACTACCTATTTTTATTAGTGTGAGCATTGCTCTGAGCATCTTCCAATCAATATATGAGCGTCTGTCAAGCGAGAACGATGTTTATTTTTTGTTTGCCACGATCAACTGGACTAATAGCCGCGATCGACCGGTTGGCCACCGCGGGACTATACACTCATTATTAGGTTCAGATAGATTTCAGGCAAAGCTGTTTCAGAAAAATAATACATAACCGAAAGTTGTAAATTTTAGAGTTCCCAATGAATCGGCGTAATCAGTTACCGGACTTGCTTGATTTCTTTACTATTAAAAGAGTGATTAAATATAATAGTTGCAAATCCTCGATGAATTTATTATTTGATCGCGCTTCTATTAACTCTTTGGGTTAACGAATGTAACAAATAGGGAATAATTCAGTGACTTTCTAGATAATTTTTTTAAACCAAATGTTCTCTTAATGCGGCAATGGCAGTTGCATAAAGGTATTCTCACACAATCTATGCAACCAGACATAATAAATTTTTCCATGTTCTCTTATATAAAGTGGCAAAAAATCTTGTGCACTATTGCTTAAATTCGCCACTTCAATAATCTGCATTAATAAAAACATTTTCTCTTGTAAAAATAAAATATTAAAGCAAATAATTGCTAAAAAAAATTCCTCTGTGCATGCCAACATAATAATAGATAAAATCTTTAGATATTCGAATGAAGTCATACAAATCTTCCCAGATTTCATTTCTATAATTTCGAACCCGAAAAAATCTGCCTTATTATTGGTACGTAATACAGAGAGACCTGTAAGTTTTCTGGGCTCAATTTTAGTCAATATTATACGAAACTAAAATCACATCTTTACAATAGTTTGTGGCATTTCATCATTGTTCAGTGTCATCATGTGGCCAATGTTATTTCATTCTGTTTCTAATTGGATCGCTATAGCTCAGCTTTCTTTTTCTGTAAGCCAATTTTACCTACAAGCTGATCTACTGATTGATGCTTGAATCTTATTACGTTCAGGCTTCTGCGCCTTAAAGGACATTGTGTTCGGTCCAGTTCTATACTCGTTCTATACTGCGCATATTCCAAATACGGTTTATTCATTCAGGTTGACGTTCTAAAAATTGTTGCTAACAAAAGAGTGGAAAGTGTAACAGCACTGAATGTTAGGGACAAAATGGTGTACCAAGTGGAAAATTAAATTTTAACAAATTGGTTAGTATCCTCTTTACAAAAAAAAAGAAAATCCTAAAGTACATAGAAAATTAGATGCTGACCTATCTGAATTCAATAAAATAGTTTCGCTTAATTTTGGATGGAACACTTACATTACCTAGTGTACTAAATGTACAAAAAATAATTGCACACGTGTTTTGGACCTCTTTTAATTACTCACTGGGAAGTTAATTATGTATAAGATTTAGAGCATTTCGGCAAACACCAACTGTAAAACCGCAGTTTCAGTGTAATAAGCTACTGGGAAAATTCAGTTCTAGATGCTACGTTAACAATGAAGGAATTTATCATGACGTAAAAATGTTTGCAGATTTTTATCAGCAAAAATAGTAAAACTTTCATCAAAACCTCATCACTTCAACGAAAGTATATGACAAAAAAGCAAAGTGCGGAAGAATGAAAACAAAAATGTTATTAATTACAATAATAATTTCATGTACAATAGGGGTTACTGAATAGAGTAAATTCTGAACCACTTTTTGATTATCAATTCGTCCGCCAACTATTAAATTTTAGTAGGTGCATATTTAATTATTTATTTGTAATAAAAAATGATAAATTTTTATTTACTTATATCAACTTACGAAATATTTTCTCTCTCTTTAGAATAAATGATATGTGGAAGATAATATATTTGGTAGTGAAACATATTTCAATATTTTTAAACATAAATTACTTTATTGTCACTGTAATGAATGAAAATGTATAAATTTGTGGTTTGCAGGTGAAAAAAGAAATGGAAGTGTTAGTTAAAAATCACGGTGTTTGCTCGTTTAAAATTTTTTTGGCATACAAAGATTTATTTATGGTAACTGATAAAGAAATGTATGAAATATTTGAACAGTGTAAATCGCTCGGCGCAATTGCTATGGTACATGCAGAAAATGGAACCGCTATATGCGAGGTAAGCTGATACATTTACTTCTTGATATTGAATGAGATCTGTGAAAGTTAATATTTTCCTTTCGTTGAGGTGTAGCCAGTGTACTATAACATTACAGTAATATTTTCCGCGTCATAGTATCACTTTTTAACCGTTTATTAACACGTGTATACGTTTTTTTTTCCAGCCACAGAACATCCCTATATTTTTTATTTGCTGCGAATTTAATTTTCATGTTTTTTTTTGTTTTTTTTTTTCGCGAACGATCACCGTTATAAACATTTAAAAAATATTAATTTAACGATATCATCTGCTATTTTTTTCTATTTATATTTCTTTGCTCATTTTTTTTCCATTGTAATGAGGCGTTAGTGTTTTTTTTTTTTTTTGGTTAAGAAAATGTTAACTTTATGTCACAAAAACTATTATACATACATATGTGTCTACTATTTGTTTTTTATTTTTTAAAAACTGTAGGTGTTTACGCCTGTTTTTAGTTCTATTTTATCAAAGCGTCGTGAATGCGAATTGTGTAATGTTAAACTTAATATAAATTTATATCAGTTTATTATTTGTATTAGAGACTTGTATTGTGTTATACGATTAATCGAGATTTTTAAATTAACAAAAAATTAAATAACAGTTTAAAATTTATTAATTAGGGTGTTTTTGTTTTTTTTATCGAAATTATTGTGGGAATAATTTAAATTTTCCGGTAATATTAAATAAATTGTAACGATTTGTTTTTCATTTTAACTTGATAAGTTAAAAAAAAAAAGAAAAATGCAATATTTTTTTCGTGGAATTAATTAAAATTAATTATTCAAATAATGCGAGATTAATATTGTTCATCAAAAACGCAAAATGATGGACAATAAAATGGTCACACGGCTCTGAGAAGATACTACTCACCCTGATTCGCAAAATATTTTAATAATATTCATATGTAATAAACGATACTCTTTATTCATATAATGATTATTTGTAAATTTTGTAGAATTCCAAGCGTTTATTAGCTTCAGGAGTAACAGGCCCTGAAGGTCATATCTTATCTCGCCCTGAAGAAGTCGAAGCAGAAGCAGTTTTTCGTGCATGTACTTTTGCTAATCAGGTAAGGATGTAGAAAACTCTATTAAAAGAGTGTTATAAAATAATCGAAATATACGCCGGCACGTGTAGAAATATTATTCTGAAACATTAATATTTTTCTGCGTTGCGTGCGTGTACAATAAAAATTTTTTCTTTACGTTTGCTATAACTAAATTGATGGGAAATAACCTTCGAAAGAAGAATACGGGGGTTGTGCTGTAGAGGTACAAGTGATTTTGTAAGTATTTAAGATTTTATAAAGAAATCTACTTTAGTTGAAGTTATAAATTTCCGTATTTGTTATTTATTCATTGTCAGTTTTATGAAGAAATAATTTTTCACTGAAATTAACGTCTTTTACGCAAGGGGGCGTCTGCAAACGTACGCTGTTATTGATAAAATTGCATCATCCCCAATAGACTACTTCTTATAGAAATACTTTTTTTAAAATTTAATAATCTGAAGCTCGAAAAAGAAACTGAAATTAAAAAATAATTTCCGAAGAAGAAATTATTAGGAAGGGATTTTCCTATGTAACTGAATCCTATTAAGAAATAGTCGGGGCAATTTTAACATTTACTGTAAAGTAGTATTTTGAATAATTTTCGTATTATTTTTAGGGACTTTATTAATAAAAATGTTTTATTTTTATTCAGAAATGAAAATAAAGAATTTTTAACATTTCCTGATTTTAATACACAACGCGGGGTTGATATATTTGCTTCCCGACTTCTCGAAATAATATTTATTTTTCAGTTTTAAAACAAAAAAAATAATAGGGGTTATACTTGAAAAAAAGGACCTAAATTCAGGTTTCATCTTTTGTTATGTTTTGGTTTTCGAGTAGTAGTTTTCGTCGAGGTTTCTTTCTTACCATCAGTTAACAGAGACGTCGCACGAGATGTTTTTGTGAACGTTCTGTTAACTTTAAAACAAAACGTTCACACACTGGTCGGCTAAAGCCCTTCGATTTGCCAAACAGTAATTGAATATGTTTAGTTTTACAGTTGCAGACTGACAGCTGTGATGATGGTAGTATGAAGGTGTGGCGTCGCATACTAAAAAAAGGGATGTTGTTGTTAAATGTTGTCATCTGTCGGAGCTGATTGCAGTGATGATTTGTGTGTTGTGAAAAATTTTTGACGACAGTATTGCAATAAATTATGTATATTATTTTGAAAAGAATAATTTTTATTACAAAAAATTTACTATCTGATATGAATGAAGAAGAAAAAGAAAAAAACGAACCATGATGTTTGATATTAACATATCTTACTTGTGTCATTGCAATTATTTGAAAACGATACGTCGTTTTAATTTGCTATTAATTTGTTTAGGTGAAATGTCCATTATACATAGTTCATGTGATGAGTAGTTCAGCTGGTGATGTGGTTGCTAGTAAACGCCGAGATTTATGTAAAGCTGATAGTGAACATGCAATTTTCGGAGAAACTTTGGTTGCTGCTTTAGGTACCTACTGGCGTTCGGACGTGTATCGCAACTACCGTGACGGAGCTGCGCATATTTTGTCGCCTCCTTTAAGACCAGATCCAGCTACACCGAAGCATCTGTTAGCGTTACTGGCTACGTAAGTGGTACCTAATGTAAATTTTTATTGCACGTGTTAACTTAGTAGTTGTAAAAATAGTTCTTACATATTGTAATTTTTTATAGTTCAGCTTCTTGTTTCGTTTCTGCGGCTACCATATATATGCAGTGTTTTTGTTTTGAAATCGCTTTCATTAGCAATTATCGGGAATTTATTTCTCGTGTTTTTTTTTGTTTTTTTTTTTTTTGTTTTTTTTTGTATTATATAATTTTTCAAAAAAAAAAAAAAAAAAATGACGGTGAAAATTATTATCAGTTACGCAGTTGACCTCATCGTTGTTTTATATTCATCTAATTATAGTTTTCTAATTTTTTGTTTTACCGCTAACAAAGCTTGATTGTAATAATGAAATGTTCCTTCCGAAGACACAGTTCATTATAAACATGAAAATAAAGAAAAAGAATATAAAGAATATAATGTTAACAGAAAAAGAGCTAAAAGTTTTCGCATCGTCAGTATGAATTGACAGTTTAAACGATAAAGATATCGGTGTTGTAACTTTTAATCGGGTAAATTTTGAATTAGTCGATAAAAAAAGGGCTTCGGATGAATCCGGTAAAAAAATGTGAGTCACATTATCTCTGTTTTCATCCTTTCTCATATGTTTATTGTAAGTAATGGAGCTTTATGTTTGGGAAGAAAACACTATTTATTATGTGTGTGTTGCTTTATTCGATGCTCATCAATTTTTATTTAGAAGAATAGTAATGTCGATGTAGAAGTTGCGATAGCCTGAGCATTCGACTTCTGTTACAGAAGTCTCGAGTTCGATCATAGGCGACGACAGAAGTTACAAAGTAAATAATTAAATTAACCGCTAATAGTCACGTGGAAGGCAATGGGAAACGATCATAACGCCATATGTGCACTAATTATGTGTAGTAGACAGACACACAGGAGACTGCATTTGTATCGCGACAATAAGCAATTACAATCAGTTTCAAGTGTAGTTTCGCGTGTCGTCACTGCGCTGCATATAATAATTACCTAGAACAGTGTCTATACCTGTACAGCTAGAATGTACGAATTGAGGTAATCGCCAACGTTCAGGAATTAAGCATGGCACTACGATGATGATGATGATGAATGGTATATTTTTTAGTTTATTTAGTTTAGTTTTATGGCCACTTACTGGTCACATTAATGGAAAGTCAGTGGATTTGTGGTGAGAATGCTAGAAGACATTTTCTATTACTTTGCGATTTTAATCATATTTCCGGTTGTTTTCATTTTTCTGAAATTTCATAATTGCTTTTATTTATATTTTTACAAAAATTTCTGACCATTATTTATATGTTCCATTTATATCATTTACTCTCATTGTTGTCATCGATACTTCTAAAATTATAGGCCAGTAGTTTTGTGAAGGAAAAAGTTAAGAACTATACCGGAATGACGAATTTTTTTAAGGGTACTCGTTGACCGACAGCAGTTATACAAAACACGAACAATGCAATTGTAAATAACTTCGTTACTTCAAGCGAAAATGTTATTAGGTTGGAGGATAAAGAACGACGATGCTTATCGAATCTTCTTTTATGAACCGGTTAAAACGGTCACATTGTTGTATGTTACTACGTTTAAATTTTTTCAGCTTCTACTTCGTAAACAGAAAACTAAAAGAATAGTTTTATCTTTTATTACTATATATATATATTTTTTTGTTTTTTTTAATGAAACACCTAGAACAATTTGTAAAATACCCCCGTATAAACTGTGTGCGACAGTCGTCTAATGCTTATAATAATAAACAAACGAAAAAAGAGTGATTATGAATTTAAGACTAAGAAAGGCAAGTTAATCGATTTTATTAAATTGAATATTTTAAAGGATTGTTTTTTTCTCTGATGAATAAAAGCCTTTTCTAGTTGTTTTCAAGCTTCGCGGTCTTGTGCTCTTTATGTTTTGTTCCAGAATTTGTTTCGCAGTAGGTTTTGCATATCGCTAATAAACTTAACTAAAATGATCTTCCCTATTTCTGGCCGGATAAATTCAGTGGACTACTTTAACAATTATAATTTTATTTTGTATTGCTCGTTATTTAGGTATAAAAAAAAAAAAATCATATTATTTTTTGGAATTATATTCAGTGATTTATTATAAAGGTGGTTTCCATAATTTTTCCGATAGATTTAATATGTGTTCAATGAAAATCTTAAAATAAATTGTTTATCTTTTGTTTTAAATTTCGATGTTTTCACGATGTAAATATTTAAAATTGTGTTACTTGTTTCAAAATTATTTTTCTCAAAATTTTGTACCGATAGAAACTGTGTGTTCGACAAGGCTTGACGGTCTAAATTTAAAATTATAGTAATACTTATAAGAAATATACGATTTGAAAAAAAAGATATATATATATGGTGGTTCATAAATTCGTTAACATTTAAATCTAACTTCCCGCGCAAACACAAGCCAAACGGGGCACGAGCAGTGGTCTTATCGCTAGTTCGTTTCTCGGAAAGTTTTATCGCAATGGATTGCTTCATAGGTCTGCAGCGTGCTTTTTGTATTAAACAGTTTTATTTAAACAATAGTTCGCTCAATATTGTGAGACGTTTATTTCGCGTTGAATACGATTTGCACGACTTGAATCTGTGTCCGAGTGGTTCTTTAATAAAGAAACGGTTAGGAAGTTCGAAGAGACAGGACCGACACTAAATGTGAAGCAAATCGGTTGCTCACGGACTTCTCGTAGTGAAGAGAACGTTTCTGTTTCAGTTCGACATGATCCACATTTATCGACGCGGAAACGTTAGGCTAAATTAGGATTATCCCGCACATTTGTACACCGTATTTTGAAATCAGATTTGAAATTACATCCATATAAGATCCAGATAGTGCAGGAACACTAACACCTAATGATTTAAATTTACGCCAATCATGTTATACCGAAACAATGTTGGATTTATTCAGTAATTTTGACAACATCTTGTTTTCCGGCGAAACCCATTTTCACCTCAACGACGGACATAATAATAAACAGAATTGCAGATATTGATGCAGTGAAAATGCCGAAGCTAAACATAAGAGGCCACTTCATTCGCCTAAGGTAACTGTATGGGCTGCAATTTCAGCAAAACAAATCACTGGCCCCTATCTTTTTTCGAAGATTCTCGCAGCCGTACGGTCACTGTTAATTCTGCTGAGTATGTGAAAAGTTTATGGGAGTTCTTGGCACCGAATCTATTGTAATTTTCTGGCTCCAATCGTAACATATGGTTTCAGCAAGATGGAGCCACTTGTCACACATCCAACGAGTCCCTGCCGCTGATCAAAGAAATGTTTCCGGGAAAGCTGATTTCCAGAAGAGGCGACATTCCATGGCCTCCCAGGAGTTCAGGTTTATCCCCAGCAGACTTTTTTTCGTGGGTTATATAAAGAACCGTGTTTACCATCCATACACCAAAGACACTGCGTCAACTAAAAGAAAAACTCAGTGAAGAAATGTCTGCGATCTCACAGTCTCTTTGCCGACGAGTACTCGGAAATTGTGGTACTCGCTTAGAAGCGTGTAAAAGTCGAAACGGAGATCATTTAGATGATGTTATTTTTAAAAGGTAAATTCCCATAAATTGGTTATCTCGTGAATCTAATGTATGTCAAATAGTTTTTTTAATACGATTTTTTCAAATGTTAACGAATTTATGAACCCCACCCTGTATAAACTATAAATTGAAATATTCGGCTATAGTAAAATATTAAGTTTGGTTGTACGAGTGTTCTAATTTATGAAATTATACAACTGATTAACTGGTCGAAATAATCCCTACGATCAAATTAGAAACATCATTGTGCCGAATATGCGAGAAATTTTAATAGTTGGCGAGTACTTTTTCGAAGCGCGATGGTTGTAAAAGCAGTTATGACTGCTGCATGTCTCCATCCGAACTTATACATTTATTATAATCATTAACGATTTAGGATTGACCTAATTTTTTTTTTTCTTCTGAAAAATTTTTGTCGGAATTTCGAATGCACAGAACCGTACTATTTTTTGGAGATTAATCGGATGAACCTTCAGTGATTTTTTTTAGCGTTTTATGAATTTTTGGCAGATTTTTTTTACTGCTAATTTTTAGCGTCTATCGATCGTTGCCGTGAGAAATTCTTGATTTTATAATTACGAGGATCACTCAAAAAGTAAGGTTCCCAAAGCAATTGTTCGTCCCATAATGGCAGTAGGTGAGCGAGCAATGTTTTGTTTTGTAGCTGGTAGTTTTATCTTTAGCACCGTTATTAGTTCGCAATAAGCTTTTAAAATGAGTAACCTCATAAAAATCCGTCCAATGTTGAAGTGGCAACCGTGTTTTGGGACAATGAAGAGATCATTTAAATAGAATTCATGGAGCACGAGCAGACCATTGTGACAGCTGCTACATGACAACGCATAGCCCTCATAGTGAAGATTACTGAGCTTATCGCTAAGTTCAGATGGTCAATTGTACCCTATCCACCCTACATGACCTTGCTGCAAATGATTATGCGGTGTACAAAATAAAACATAATTCCCGTTGAAATTGCGTTCACAGATTGATGAGATATTTCTCAAAATTAATAGGCTTATCTCTTCATCGATCTCTAAGAATTTACAAACTCACATATAGCTCGAACTGAGAAATCCTTGAAGTGCCCCGGCTACGGCTTTTACTTGAAAAATATCACTCCTACTATCGTGCCATTTTTTGTATTACCCAAATTAATAACTTACAGAGCCTCGGCTCTTTAGTTTTAATTTTACTTGATTTTTTCAAAATGCTGGCCCAACTTCATACCTGTCGTAGAGTACTTTTTATCCCCAGTTGGTAAAATTATATCTACCCGTTTTACTTTACGATTTACACTTCTGAGTTGTTGTAGGATTATTATTATTATTAATATTATTAATTATTAATTATTAATAATTTAAAAATAAAATTGTATTTAATTATTTGCATGAGCAACATTGTCTGTCACATACTGATTTTTTTTTTTTTTTTCCATAGGCTATTATAATATTAGCGAGGAAATATAGTGAAAACAAGTCATTTATTGCTTTTTTTGCATTTTATGTTTTCATTCTTGTTTTGTTTTTATTATTTATGTTTGTGATGGCATGCTTCATTGTTCATTTGAATGTGGGAGAGATGATTTTTGCTACAGGTGTGAACGCAAAAGTGTCGTATACTACTATAAATAAATTACATGGCACGGAAAAGGCGTCAAAGTTGCATTTTCGCTTGGAAGAAGATTCCACATCTTAAATTCCGCTTATGCACATTCGTCATCGTTTTAGATATTTCTTGCACCTATATAAACAACGTAGCACGCAAAATATACCTGCTTAATTTTGTAAGTGATATTATTTCTTATATTGTAACTTTTTTTTCATTTTTTTTTTTTTTTTTTTTTTATGATAAAGAGTTATAAATATACGCAACTATGAATGCATTGAGAGGTAGCACGGCAATCTTAGCCCTTTTTATATTGGCTATGTGTATCGAGAAATCATTTAGTTTTTAAGCTGAACAGTGGGCTTCAGAGTGATGTGGAATTTTATTTGTAATTGAAGGCAACATTTTTTTTACATTAAACTCTTTCCTATTTTTTCGTCCCAGAATGAGGAGGGAAGGGCATATGGTTATATATGAAATAGTTCTTTGCCCATCGTTCAATAAAATTAGTTTTTTTACAATCGGGCTGTTCCAGAATCTGATATTTCAAGATTACTTTTAGATATTTTTTGAGCTATTATGATTTCAAAACTTTTACTGATTGAATTCTTCTTTTACATTTAACGAGTCGCGATCTCAATATCCCGCGGTAATTTTCAATCATTCTCCTTTTGATTTCATTTTTACTCATTTCTATTATTCTCGCACTTTCTTGATTATATCGGGTTTTCTGTAACTTTAGGAAGTTCTCTGCTTTGTATATTTTGTTTTACTTTGTGCTTTTATTATCATCAATTTACACTGTTTTCTTTCTTGTCCCGTGTCTCCTTATTAAAATAAATAATGAATTGTTTTATTTTTCTCTTTTCTTTTTTCTTTACGGAAACTAAAAACCTTTAGGAGAATGTATTGGGAACAACAACTTCCTCTAAAAGGAGAGGTGAAAAAATGTCTAGATTCGTTATATGAGATTTCTAAATGGAGAGTTATTATGTTATGCAGGAAAATAATGAGGGATGATGATAAGAAAAAAACTAATGTTCAGAATGGCGGCGGCGCGTTTCTTATTTATCGTTAGTTAAATGTTAGGTATGTGACGGTGATCGTTGAGTTTGATAGTTTTTCAGCATATTTCAATGAGTTTCGAGAAGTATAAAATATTAATCCTATTACTATACGAATTGAAAATTACGACATACTTTTGTGGTGTAGTGAATACTTGCATTTAGCGGTATAAATAAATAATTCGTGTTTATTCATCTTTTTGTTCCTCACCATTATGCCGAAGCTATATTTTATACTGTTATCAATATTTATGCTTAAATCATCATTCCGCTTATTGTGTACAGTTAAACGTTTTATCATTTATGAATTGGCCGGTTTTTCACTACCTGTTGCATGTATATAATTTTTAAAAATTTCATTTGTGATCGTTGTTCGTTAATAATTGTAATTTAAAATTACTATAGTAGAGTGATAAAAATAAGGCGCTGTAATCGAAATTAATCTACGCATAGATGGCGTCAGATAATCAATGATGCGTTCTTTCGAAAAATTATTTATTTCCTAGAATTTTTCTCGGTAATTGTTCTTTTCTCTTCGGACGTGCGTGTAGCATACGACGCCAATTAGGTAACCATTTCATTGTCCCTTTTTTGTGGACATATCGGCGTATTTTTATTCTTTTTTTTTTTTTTTTTGAAAAATAACTTGTAGAGATCAAAGTGAACGTTATTTCATTGTTCGTATTCGATCTGTTGGATAAACTCGGTCGAATTTTTGAAGTTATTACGAGGTTTTGAATTTTTTTTAATCAGTACTATCTTTTCAGATTATAATTATTGGGCTATTAAGGGGTAACACATACGTTCAACACCTTCAAAATTTGATTAAAGTATTTTGTATACATATCCTTTGAAATCAATACAAAAACTATACATTACGCATTATTTAAATTGTCCTTTTAGAAATAAAAGAATAAATTTACTAACTTTTTTATCGTGTGACGTACATTATTTAGGATTTTTATAAAACTGCCAGATTATCGTAATTTGGTTATAAATTACTAAATCCGAAAAATTCCGAATGTTTCTGAGAAGTATTATTAAAGTTCATTGGGCCGAATTTTTTAATTAAAAAAAGAAAATAAATAAATAGACGAGTTATGTGTTTTAAAATGAAACATTTGTTTTTCACGAAAAATTTTATCCTTCAATTATTGTTAAAACTTTCACTACTCAAAAAATTGTTTTGGCGGACTTTAAAGAAAGTAATTTTGGAATTTAAAAGAAAAAGAGAAAAAAAAAACATTCACAAATAGAAAAATTCTTTGAATTATCGTGTAAGTAGTTTAAGGATAAATGCGTTTGATGTTTAAAAAAAAAAAAAATATCTTAATCATTATACATGTCAGTGAATTTACATCAACACCTCTTCAATCTAAGAAAAATTCTTACTGATTTTTGTTTTTTTTTTTTTTTACAATCTACGAACTGCTTCGGTTCCTTTTGTTACTCAAGTTGCACAAATTTTACCGCATTTTAATTTTTTTGCGTTTAAGCTTTATATTCTCAACAGTTAGTTCTCGGATAATTTTAATATTTTCAGATAATTGAATGCAGATATACCGGGGGTACATTGGTAGCTTTTTTCACAATGGCTAACAGTTCCACGTGAATGTGATTTTCCAAATTTTTGCTTTGAGGCTTTGTACATTGTTGTTCTATATAAATTTGTGCGAAGCATTTTTTTAATAAATTACTGTAG
This sequence comes from Icerya purchasi, assembly GCA_039619475.1. Taxonomy (NCBI): domain Eukaryota; kingdom Metazoa; phylum Arthropoda; class Insecta; order Hemiptera; family Monophlebidae; genus Icerya; species Icerya purchasi. The sequence continues at coordinate 552,512,108 of CM077115.1, forward strand.
TTCAATGATACTCATACAGTAGTTTTGTTGTTTTTTGTGTTGTTACAGAGTAGGACAAATTTACAATTCTTTAGTGTTCTGGCTTCCGCCTCCTTCCAGTTACTTCAACTATTACTACTTGAAGGACAACAAAAATGTTAACCATTCTCGATTGTTCATATTTTATGAAAAATGATGCGGCCCGTATAATGACGCATTCCTTATATTGTCCATTGAACCAATTTTATTCCCAAGAGGCAAACCGTAATAAACAGCTTATTCATTAATTAATTTGCGCAATAACATTTATCACTAATACTTCCTTGTTTGCTTCCCGATTCGGTCGTTCATTTTTTCTATTTCACGATTCCTCTTTTGCAACATATTATACGTTTTTGAATGTGGTCAGTGCATTTTTTTTTTTTTTCTTCTCCAAATTATCATACATCCAAAAATTGACGATAGTGAAAAACGTTTTTCAGTTGCTGTAATCAGTATAACATTCATGTTTCACACCGTACAGAGTTCCTCGAATCTTCTAATACCACAGTGTAGAACGTCACGTTCCATTTTTCCTGCATTTCCTTCGTGATTTGTTGAACAGTTGTTTATTGTTTTTCTTTTGAAGTTCAGATATGTCTTTATTTTTTTCACGAAACTTTTTGCGATAAGTACTTTTCACAACTATCGTCAATTACTTTTTCCCGTTACATTTATATTCTAATAACAAAAAGTGAATAAAGTCCCATTTTCAGAATGCGCGAAAAATGTATTAGTAACAATTTTTTACTTTATCAACCGCTCTCTCGTAGTTCTTCTTTACTATCTGTTTTCATTTATTTCCATATTTTCTACCATTTAAATCTTCACGATATCCATTATACGGCGGAATAGGTGTCCATTTTCTTAAAAACCGAGTGACGAACGTGAAACGTTGATATTTATCTCGTATGTCGAGTTTATCAAAGGAGTTGAGAAAACACTGTTTATATTTTCATCATACTTTGTACAGGAAATATTTAATTTAAAGTTAAGTCGAAGGTCATTTTGAAAATTCTACATCATCGTCACACATCTTCGATATAGACTTCATCCTTGAAAGTGGGTGGAACTCTTTACTACACACCTGTGTTCATTACTGGGGTGTTTCTTTTTTTTTTTTTTTTTTTTTTTTTATGAGCTTTTTAGAACAGCGAACCCCGGGGGAAGCAAAACAGGAAACAGAGAATGTCCGAAGTGAACAAATATAGCCTACTGAATTAGCGGAATATTGTAAAAATAGCGGGAAACTGCAATATACAAGTATCGATTGATCGGCTATTTTTTATTTTTTGCAGCCGAATTAGTATATTTTAGCTTCATTGTCTATATTTTCTGATTTTTGAGGAGGTATCTTCTTTTTCGGGTGTGGCGGTAAATGTCTTTAGGATTATGTGAACGACAATTCAACATTTTTAAAATACGCGGACAAACAACACAACTGCACTCTGTGAAAGATCGCAGTCAACTAAAGTTGAAATGAAAATAAATATACCTTAGCAGTGTAGCGCAATTAATGAGGAATTAGTCGGATTTATAAAATAAATAAGACACATCCGTTACAGTGATTCAGCACATGTATGTACGTTTGATAACAAGCATTAGCATGTATCTGCTTTAAAAATAAATTGTTCGCCAAAAGTTTTGACATATGTATAACTTGACAACCATAAAAAAATTTTGAAAGTGCTAGATTTGTGTATTTTTTTTTTTTTTTTTTTTTTTATGTATAATTTTCTTAGAAATATAGAGAATAATGAAAAATAAATGAATAAATCAGTTTTTCGAAAACGTTGGACGTATGTGTAATCCCTTAATATAGAATAATTCTCAAGATTATGTAAATCTTGCATTTATTCAGTTAATTTATAAATGTAATTAGAAGAATTCTTTTATCAATTATTATTAAAGATGGAACCGAGAATGTTGTTTAAATTACAAAGGTTTTTTTTTTTAGGGCGAGATATTAATCCACGTACAGAATTGTGCGATCAACAATTCTGTAAGGAAACAAAAAATGTAACGCTTGAATATGAAAGAATGCTTAGTAAAAATTAATTTACACGCAGAATTGATGTTGATACCAGTTGGTAGCTCAGTTCAAAAGGGATAACTTTGTTACATTCATTTCCGGATGCCATGTAAGCTTTAACGGTTTTTATCGGAAAGCGCTTGTTTATTTTGATTAAATTCAAACATTGAATTTAATGCAGTTTGTTAATTCAATAAACAGTAGTATACATTTCAATTTAATTTCAATTTATTTGAGAAAACATTTACAATTAACATAAGATTATAATTATAAATACGATAACACCACATACGCGCACAATTACGCGAGCTGTGGGGATTATTATTATTCAATACCATTTTTAAAACAAATAAACATGTAAAAAAAAATAACAAAAATAATAAGAGAAATAACAAAAATTAATGGATCAACGAAAAAAGGAAGAAATTAAAAATATCTCTTCACTAGCTTCTTACCCACGGACTTACTTCTTTAAAAACTCATAACACAGTACACACTCTTCACAGACTTATACCCACTCACAAAGATTTACTGTAATATAACATAGTCACAAATATATTCACAGATTTGCATACAAACGTTTACGGACTTGTACCTACTGATATAAATTTATTTAAATATAACATTTAGTTACAAATTATTGAGATTGTTAAGTTAACTAAGCTTACCCTAGTAATTGTTACTTTTAGCCCAGCCTACTCCAATAATGCTAATGCTAATAATAATAAAGCTTGGAATAATATACTTAATAATTATAACAATACCACACCTTGATGCAGTAATAAATTTGTAATATTAATTATCTGACATTTTACACTAAACCTGTTACAATTACAATTCAAACACGGAACAAGAGAACTTTACAAACATATACATTAAATAAATCAATATTATTTTAGTTTTAAAGAAATTTAGATGTAATTATTGGTTCATGTGTACAATCAAATTATTAAAATAAATATAAAACTTAACATAATTTTACATGAACCAAGTTTTAAAGAAATTTGGATAAAGTTATCGGTTCATGTTTACAATGAAACTATTAAAATAGATATAAAAACTAAACACACTTTCACCCGAAAACCCTCATCGTAAACCGGTAACTTTAACAGCGAGAGAAATAATATTATAAATAACAGTAAGTAAAATAACCAGCATACAATTAGTGTGTGTAGCGTCGAGAAAGACAATAATGACTAATAGAAGTAAGAAAAATAGCATCATAATAGATAACAAAAATTGAAATAACCACTAATAATACAGTAATAGTGTAAAACGTCAAAAAAGGATATAGTAAATGTAATGTAATGAATTTGGAATGATCATAACCGGAGTCCAAATGAAAGTCGAAAGCCAAATCTGAAGCTAAAAGTCGATCACTTTACCGGAAATATTATTTATTTTTATAATACACATTTAGCTGACCATTCTTATAATAATACTAACAGGGTAACATAACGTAATATATTATTAACTTAACACGAACATTATATTTAATTTTAAATGTAATTTAATTTCATAAACGAAAATGTTCAATATTTTACAACACCCAAAATTTTAGATATTATTATACAAAAGATGCAATATAGGACATGACATGTGGCAACAGCGGTATAGCAATCAAACTATTTACTCTTTAATAATAATATTTGAGTGGGCCTAGAATGAGATAGGCGTAATCATTGAAGAAAAGTAATAATAAACAGATAAGTGCTTTTAAAACAACAATAAAAATATATTTTTGATTACATTCGGACAATTATTAAATATTAATCTTATGTAGTATAGCATTTAGTTTTTTTTAAAAATGTAAAATGCCATTAGTAAAACTTATAACAGATGATTACAATACTATTGTAGAGGCATTTTACGCGCGTGTGTTGCATTGGTAATATTAAGATTACTGTAGAGCTAGATTTGCATGTGCGCACTGCTTAAATTTATTAAATATCGATAAATTGTATATATTATTAATTTATTTAGGTTATCTGTTTTTATTATGTTTGAATTCCGGTAACATTATATTTATCTGAGATTTGACCTTTTTATTTCTTAAATATTTTATATATTCATTATTTAAGTATATTTTAAAAAGAGGATCGTATTTGATGAATACAACCTTTTAATATATACGGTAAAAACGGCTGATTTTTTTGATTTGAAAACTTTCATTAAAACTAAAGTTAGAAAAATATTAATATTATTATTATTTTTTCTTGCAAATTGTTTTAACATAAATAAGTAAATGACGAATTTTTGATTTCTGTGTTCATTATTTTAATATTTAGAGGTAATTTACAAGTTGTTGGGAGTGATAATTGCACATTTACTACGAAACAAAAAGAAGTAGGTATTGGCGATTTTACGAAAATTCCGAATGGAGTAAATGGCCTCGAAGATCGCATGTCTGTTGTTTGGGAGAAAGGCGTTCATTCGGGAATCCTTACACCAAATCAGTTTGTTGCCATAACCAGCACTAATGCAGCAAAAATATTCAATATTTACCCTAAAAAGGTTCGTTTACAATGAATATCGGTTTTCTGTGCTTTATCGTGTAAGTTAAAGTTCATTCTATTTTTAATCGCCGAATTCGTACTGAATATATATTTGCTGCGATCACTTATTCATTTCACTTGCATTCCTAGCAGTAGACGAGGAACTATGCAGTATAATGTTTTTAACCTATAAAGAAGTTTTATGAATAAAGTATATATTATTCATTAGGTTCTTGTATTCTGCAGGTAATGGCTATTTTTTTTTCCTGGTAATAAGAGGTGTATGGCATAATTAATTAATATACCATCCAACAGTATTTTTTTTTTTAAATTGCCGAACGTTAAAACAGAAATAAAAATTAAGCATACAACTCTTTGAAAGTTTCTGAGAAATTAAGATATGATATTATCACAGTACAAAGAATTTCAGAAGACAAAGGGTTCAAGCCGTATTTCTCTAAGTTTCAGTGTATAGTTTCGGTGTGCTATTTTTAAAAGTTACACTTAATACTTACAGTGTTTTTGTTGTATTAGCGGATCTATAAAGATGCATTAAAGTACAGTTTAATACGTTATTTAATTTAAAATGTGTTGCCGGTTCTTCTGAAAAATATTTTCAGTGATTTTGCTAAACTGGACTTGTCGTTTAAAATAAAATTATGTAATTTCAGTTTGTCAAAGGAGTCATGTATAAACTGTTTTTTTTCTTTTTTTCGGGTTGCCGGGGTTTTTCGTAGTGAGAGGTATTCGTTTTATTAAGCGTTTTAAAGAAACGTAATTACGTCAATATTCTATTTAATTACGCCGCAAAGTTGATAACAGTTATTTTTATGAATCGAAAGTTTCTTGGTTTTTTTTCTCCTGTCTTACGATATTACCACTCTTGCAGAGACAAAAGAGTATATAATGCGACACAAATTTATTTTTATTTTTTATTTTTAAATTTATTCTATTTTTAATAAACGGTCATATATTGTTTTTTAATATTTCGATTTTTTTATTCGCAGGGTTGTATTGCAGTAGGTTCCGATGCCGACATTGTTATATGGAATCCTAACAAAACTCATAAAATATCCGCCGAAACTCATCATCAGTCGGTGGATTACAATATTTTTGAGGTAAAATTAAACCGCGAATGGAAATTAATTAGGATTAGGTTGAAAAAAATATTATCAACTAGGAAATTCCGTATTTTCGCTTGAACAAAAATTTAATTAAAAAATTAGGGATTTCCCATTATTTTTCAGTACACAACATCCGGAATTTATTATGAAAAAGGTATATTTACACGGATAATAAGTAACAATCGCAACTTGTTTTCACAATATGAAAAAGTAAAGATAAATATTAGGACTTCACATTACGAATCGGGAGGTTGTAATCTATGTAAATAATGCCAAAGTGGTAGTCACGTGATCATTTGTAACAAAACTTAAGGAGATTCAAGGAAGTGGTTAATGGTTTATAGTATAACAAATTTGATAAAGAACGTAAAAATTTAGAAAGATAATAAATTAAGGTATTCTTAAAAAACGTAGAGTATTTGTAATAGAGAGATGGGCAATAAAGGTTGCGTCTTGGAAAAACAGTTTTAAAATGTTGTTACCCTACAAAAGTTTTATGTAGAGCTTTTTTTGAGCGAATATATTTTGATAATGGGATTTCAAATATGTCAAATAATCAAACGCATATCTTAGAGATTTCTTACATATATTGAGGAACACGAAAATAGTCTTGAAAAAGATATTTGAGAAAGGAAGAATAAATGATTGGAAAACATCTTAGAAGATTTTGGAGTCGCTGAATTCATTAAAAGAAATTGTTCGAAGTTTACATGAAAAGTGAATCGCTCAGATTGATATATATATATATATATATATAATATATTCTTTGTTATTTGAAATTATGTTTTTTTTACCATTTTAATTTTAAGTAGTATTTAATAGGTTTTACAGCCTTTTCTTGTGCAGAATTCTACTTTTTATATTTTCATTGTTTAATCAAATAAAAAAGGAACATCAAATCGCCATTACTTGTTCTTTTGGAAACCCATTTTTTTAATAATCCTTAACTATGATTATGAACTATCCTTTATCATGTACGTACTATAATATTAGTGTTTGATAATAAATTCGACACGATTCCTAACGCAAAAAAAAAAACCCATACGGTACATGTTTTTTTCTTTTTCATTTAACGATCCTTGCGTTAATAATAGCGGGGACATTTTTAAAATTTAAATTCAGTTTCGTTATCTTATAACGATTAAAAATATTTATAATGCCATCTTTTATCTCCCTTGCACGATATTTTCTGCGTTGTATGACATATTCTATGAGGTATTTTAAAACTCCAACTTAACGATACAACATGTGCCCTTAGTCTCGCGATATTTTTATATATTGCGGCGAGTCAGCTTATTTTAATGTCGACATTTTTCCTTTTTTTTTATGTAGGGCATGGTTTGTCATGGAATTCCAGAATATGTTATCGTAAATGGCCGAGTTTGTGTTGATCAAGGTGAAATTAAACCAACATTGTCGAAGGGATTTGGAAATTTTGTACCGGTTAAACCGTTTTCGGCAACTGCTTATAACAGAGAGCCGGCTATGAATAACGGAAAATTCGTAAGTCATATCAGTTTCCCAAATTAATCTATTTTTAGTGGATAATTAAAATTTGACCTTCTCTTATATTTAGGCATTAGCAGCTACTGTAAGCTTCGCGCCAGCTGGATATAGCCGAAATAATTTTGAGATTCTAAAAACACTGTTGGCTATAGGATGACTTCGTGATAATCGCATTAGTCGAAAGAAGGAAAGAGAAAAGGGAATTTTGTTGATGAAAATAATGTTTTTTTCCCCTTATGTAATAGTTGTTCTGGTTTATTCATGTAATTCTTAAGAAGAACAATGACAAGCGCGAACGGAATTATTTTCAATGTATGCACTTTGATCTATTTTCGTTAGCGTATTCAAAGCATTTCGAGACGAATATCTGAATATAATAGACCTCGTTGATATTCTGGTATTTAAGAAAGTGTAAAATTCTGACATGTTCGGATCAACAAAATCCGTATATTTGATGCTTCTTATTTTTAGACTGCAGCAAAAAAGAGCATTAAACATAATTATTTTAAATTCTTAATTTAGGTTCTATCAATCAATAATAAAATACTTTATCAGCGTATTTTTTTTTTTTTAATAACAGAAGCATAAAAAATTATATCCAATTGTTTTCCAGGCAATGAATGTGGTTATTTTAAATTTATTTAATGCACACTTTTGGTTAACTATTTATATTATAAGAAAACATAATGTAATTTAGTATTCTTTTTTTTTTTTTTTATATAATCGTGTTTCTTTTTAATAATTTAACAAACAGGGCAATTTAAATACGGACGAATCGCATTGTTCTTTATTAACAGGTTTCCCATTTCATCAGATGTGCCGCAATTTAAAAAAGTTTTTATCCTTTTTTTATTTATTTATTTATTTATTTATTTATTTCTTGTTTCATCGACCAGGGATCTTTAACCAGAAATAATTAAAAGGAAAAAGATTACTGTTAATAAGATAGGACAAATATTGGGAATAACGTGTGGAGAAGGAAAAGACAGGATATAAGAGGCGCAGTAAAGAGTAGGAAGATTGAGTCTTAGCAAATTATACAGAGTGGAACGCCTCTTTGCTTTAATTTTCTAAATTTACATTATTGGTTTTTCATACGCCGAACGCGGAATTAATTTTCAGAATGACACCCAAAATGGACATGAATTAGGATTAGACATAAAGGAGTTGAGTATACACGACAGTCAGTCCGATGATAGAAGTAGCATCTGCAGTATTCCTGGATCGCCAGTTTCGTATCGATCAGGTAAAGCGATGCGTAAGGAAGGTCAGCGTAATTTACACAGTTCCAGTTTCTCTATCGCCAGTAAGTAATCTGCCGATATATTTATTTATTTTATACTATATATGAAAAGAATCGTTTTTTTTTTTTTGAATTCGTCGTTAGTTGTTTGAACTGTTGAAAATCGATGTACTAAATTGTCGGCTCCTTATTAAAAGTAGTATTCTTATTCATTTCTGTTTGCTAGAAATAACTTTTTTAAAATAATATAGCAAAACAAACAAAAAGATAAATAAAAGTATACTTATCGCAGAAATGTTTTAAAGCTCATCTTTAACTGGAAAAGAAAAAGAAAACACAAACATAGAACCGAATATACATTGCGAATGCAATTCTAAAAACACAAACACAGAATAAAAATATGTACCATGAACGAAAGCTAGAAACATATTAGAAGCATACTTTTGAGTATGTTTCTACCTTTCGTTTTTGTTTGCGGCAAATATTTCTGTTCTATGTTCATGTTTTTAGAATTTTTAGAATTTTAAGAATTTTAAGAATTTTAAGAATTTTGTTCGTGACATATGTTCAGTTCTATGTTCGTTTCGTTCGTCCTACAAATTTCCATTCTATGTTCCTGTTTTTAAAACTGCTATAAGTTTATTCACGACATATGTTCGGTTTTAGGTTTGTGCTTTCCCTTTTTTTTGCAGTTGAAGATAGATTTTAAAACGCTTCTGCAATAAGTATACTTTTATTTATCTTGTTTTGTTATTTAGGAAATATATTATTTTAAAAAAAGTTTTTCTTTATTAATCAGCTGCAGTACTCACGGTCGAATCATATCAGTCACTTCATTAGCCTGTTTAATACTCGAATGTATATTGGTCTAGTACGAATGTATTCTGTCCCCATAAAGCAATGAATTGCGCACATAGATACATTTAAGTGTCGCTCTTGAATCGCTTATGAGATTTTAGTAATACTTTACTGATTAACCGATGAAGCAAGTGACCGCTATTGGCGGAAGTAGTAATATAGCCATGCAATATACACGCGATAATGTACAAGTATATAAATATATATATGTATGTTTGTATGAAAGTGCGCGTGTCTGTGTGCGTGTGCGTGTGTATGCACGTATATATATATAACTCGGCCATTTTGGCCTTAGGGGTCTGTGCCCCTTGACCCCCCTTGCTTACATTTTTGTCTCTTTCTCTTCTATACTTTGTATAAAATGATTAAAATTTATAATAGTACACCCGTAAATAAATGAGATAGGACTACATTAAAATGAATCGAAAATTCGCGTTAAATTTGTACATGCAATTTTACTCGTATCAAGGTTTAATAGAAAATTTTATATAAGTACATCCGGACTTTGTTTGATCATGTTCAAATGTTTATTTAATTTTTTTTGTTTTTAGAATTTTTTGTTATCGTTCTTGTTTATCTTTTAAAACATTTTTATTTTGGGAAATAAGTTCGTAGTAATTACATTTTATCACTGTGGTACAAAGTTATTAATTCCTTATAAATGCACCTATTTCAGTTCAACATGTATATACACAGTGCGTCCCGTAAGTTTTGAGACTGAGTCTATAAACTATACAAAAAAAATACTAAAATTTTTTCAACACGATTTTTATTCAAAATAGGCTCCATTAGACTGTATACATTTGTTTGCGCGATCCTCCAACCTTTTCATACCTTTCAAAAACGCGTCGCTTGGAATATCGTTGAGGTTCCTCGTCACAGCTTCTTGAATCTCAGGAATCGATGCAAAATGTTTTCCTGTCAGGGTCATTTTTAGTTTGGGAAACAGGAAATAGTCCGGTGGACTCATATCCGGCGAATAAGGCGGGTGGCGCAACACGGGAACCGATTTTTCCCCCAAAAACTGAACGTTAATCGCTGCGCTGTGTGCTGGAGCGTTGTCGTGTAACAGGAAAAAAGATCGATTTCTCCACAAATTCGGCCTGACGCGCGCAATTCTTTTACAAAGGCGATCTAGAACTTGCTGATAGAATGCAGCATTGACAGTAACACCTTGAGCAACAAATTCTTGGTGAACAATTCCTTTTGAATCAAAGAACACGATAAGCATTGTTTTTACTTTGGACTTTTGAAATCGCAATTTTTTGGCTCGCGGGGAATTTTTTCCACACCATTCCGCGCTTTGTCTCTTCGTTTCAGGGTCATACGCAAAACACCAACTTTCGTCACCTGTAATTATGCTTTCAAGAAAATTCGGATCGGCTTCAATCATTTCGAGAAGGTCTCGCGCATGAAAGACGCGTTGTTCTTGTTGCTCAGCTGTCAGAGCATGTGGAACGAAGCGCGCGCAAATCTTCCGTTTCTGTAAATTGTTTCGAATAATGCGTTGAACGATGGATTTAGGGATTCCAGTTTCTTCTTCTACCAACCTACACCCCGCACTTCGATTCTCCTTCAAGAAATCGGCAACACGAGCGATGTTTTCATCTGTTTTCGTTGTGCATGGTCTCCCACCTCTCTCTTCGTCTTTGATGCACTCCCTACCCGAAGTAAACAAATTAAACCACCGAAATACAGTAGCACGAGACAAAGTAGACTCAGCGTAAGCCACTTTCATCATTTCGAACGTTTCCGTCGCACTTTTACCCGCTTTCCAACAAAACTTAATCGCTGCGCCTGGTTCGAGATTTGTTTCCATTTTAAAGTTATGACAACACAGCCAACAGTATGTCACGCGCACAGTCACCAAACCCAGACTAATCATCCGATCGACTTGAAACTTGGCATGAAAGGGTAAGAAGGATGTAGTAAGAAGTTCCTAAAATTTCATGAAGATAGCTCTACTTGTTTCGATTCTATACTCGTAGTCTTAAAACTTACGGACGCACTGTGTATTACTTTATATAATTTCTAATGTTAATGTTATAATTTTAATAAAAACAAATTACCATAACTTCTTCGACTGAAACGTAGGTCCTTATTTTTCAACTTTACCGATCGCAGAAAATCGTGTAAAATAAATTATATGAAAGAACGTTATTTTGAAATTTTTATCCGTTTTCCTTTTTAATTTCTATTAGTTTACTATTTTAAATATATCGCTTTCTTTTTATTTTTTTTATTCTTTTTTTAAAATAAATTTATTAAAAAGTTTATTTATTTACAGGTGATCAAAGTGATGACTCAAAAAAGACAAGTATTCGTATTAAACAGCCTCCGGGGGGTAAATCTTCCGGATTTTGGTAGGTTGGTATTAAATTTATCATGTAGTGTCACACTTTTTTTTATCGATTTTGTATTTTTTTTATGTTTTCATGAACCATGATTTTCAAAACACTGCTTGCACAATTTGTGGTATGATTAATTGTCTATTATATATCGTGTGTATCGTATATATTCTTTTTATATTTTATATTCAGACTAATATTTACTGTGATGTTATATTGCGCAATAGTATTTTTCGCTTTTTAATGTATAGGAAGACGATCGTATTGTTTTTTCTTTTTTCTTTTGCAGGCTAAATGATTTTTCTTTTGCTCTATACAAAAGAAATAATAGTAATATTTAGTTGACTTCTATGATATGTTAATTATCTTACAATTTGTTAATAACTGTAAATGTCAGCTGGTTTATTTTTGGTTCATAAGAAAAGGTAGACAAGGGAATTGTTTTCAAAAGAACTTTCATGGTAACTTCAAGTTTATAAAAATTGTACTAGTCTTTCATGGCATTATAAAATAGCGTTTAATGAACTTAACGAGCCAATAAATGGTGACTATTTTAGATTCATTTGTGTCAAAAAAAATTCTTACAAACACTCGCACATATATGTGTATATATATATATACGCACACACACATATATATATGCATATATATATATATATATATATACATACATATATGTATGTATGAGAATTATTTTTTAAATTAAAGAATAACAAAATTATGGAACACCTAAAACATTTATCATCTTGTCGTTAAGTGTATTTTACATTTTTTTGTTTTGTTATTTTATTTGTTTATTTTTGCATAATTAAAAATCGTTAGTTTTTTATTGTATAATTTTCGAGTAAGCATTATGTTGTACTCATCTAATTTTAGGCGAGTAAGTAATTGTTTAATCTAATGAAAATATAGTGTTCGCTTTTGATACTTTTTTTAATTCATTATTTACACGCGTACGTAATTATCGTTTATTTTTAATGCGGTTGTATCACTATTTTTAAGATTCCGTACACATATAATGTACGGAAACTACAAAAATATTCAATAAAAGTCAATAATTCAGGAACGGTTTGATCTATAAACTTCAAAATTGAAACATAAATCACAATTAAAACTGTCTTTAAGATAATCTGTGACTGTAAAATAATCGATTACCTTATGCGCCAAGAAACGCAGAAAGCCGTCAAGAATATGTAATATGGAATTTAAAAGGATCCCAAAAATCACTTTTATCAGATAAGCCTTTAAAACTGAACTTTAAATAAAAAACAAAATTCAAAAATTCTCATAAAATAAAAATAAAAAATGATAAAATATTATTTAAACCAACCCCCCTTTTGGCAAATATAGTAAAAACAAAATGTTCGTGTATGTAATAACCCGAGTAAAGAAGCTGAAGAAACCAAAATATATCTTAAACATGTAGCCGAGCTTATAACTTTATATTTAGACCTTCAGGGTTCCGAAAGTACGAATTTAAAAAAAAGGAAATATTTTTTTCCGAGCATGTGATATATTGATGGAAAAACCGCTATTTATTGGGAACGAGACCGTATTTCATTTCCTTAACGAAATTTTCGAAGTTGGCTTGTATCCCCGTATATTTCTCTAGTTCGGAACATCCGGGTTTCCAACTTTAAAATTAGGCCTTTGGAGCATCGAAAGCTCGACATATTTGAAAAAATATTTTTTTTTTACTATTGCGTAAATGTAAATTCTAGTTATCTTTAACTTAATACGCAGAGTCCTTAGTACATGAAACATAATGCTTGACTGAACTTATTTATTTCGTACCTGCAGAAATACTTATTCCGATATCAATCTGTGAATAACGTATGGCCGAGCTACATATTTAGTAATTCTTATTTGCGCATTAAAATCCTAATTTCTATTTTGAAAATTAGCGGATGCGTAGGCCGCACTACTGCTGCAATGCTTACTTTAGATTATTATTATTTTACTCCCTTCTGAATTCGTAAAAGTATTTAACGTACCCCAGTGTATCCATGAATACGGAATTTGTTCTGAGAAATGCATCGGAGTAACGTTTTATATTAATTGATTGTTTAAGCTTGTTTTGAATATTTATTCGCCGTCATATTTTTTATAATGGGCCAATTATTTGCTAAAAGTGATTACATTGTGGTTTTCTTTTAACATTTTGGCTGCGTTATAATGACGCGTGTGTTTAATGACATTTAAAGATTCTAAATAATACTTCTGACATTATAATAATAGCAACGGTTTTTGTACTGAATCGTTCGTAATACAAATTAAGTCTCCCACCCACCCATATTTCAGCTTTAAAAAAATATGGAACTTTTAGCCTTGACGCAAATAAAACTGGCATCTGCGTGAAAAAGAAATTATCAATCTACATTGTCTTTACTAAAATATAGACTTTTCGGGGTTCAATTTTTATCTATTTGATATGAAACTAAGTCTGATTGGAATCACGCACACACACACGTAATGAATGCTACTTTCAGTAGTTGTTACATATAAAGTTTACTTCGAAATAACGAAATTTGGAACAAATTTTATTGATCTCTTCCCTTAGTAAGTAATGAAAAATTCTATCTGTCCAATGCATGCCGGAGGTAGCTATTTTAATTCTTTATAATTGCCGTTAAATACACTGTGTCTTATTTTTTTGCGCGCACTTTTGTCGACATAATAAAAGGGGGATGTTGAAGACTATTTTATAAAAACGGTATTTTTAATTCCAACGTTAAAAAAGGAGGGAAAAGGAAGCAAGAGTTAGAGGTTTTCGAAATGTTTAAGTCGAAAACAGAATCTGAAAAATTAAATAAATTGATAAAGTTTAAAATAGCCTATGCTACTTATTTCATTTATTTCCGCTTAGATGATGAAATATGAAAAAAACAAGTGTATGTGGAAACATTTTTGTATCATATCAAAATTCAAAATATTTAGTAGAGCCTTGACATTAAGCACTGGTTACTTGGTTTGCCCCTGTCTTGGAACGAAAAATGTAACATTTAGTACATTATATGTTTATATATATATATACGTGCATGTGGGATCGGAGTGTTGTTATGTACTTTTTGTCCCTGCAACGGGTGCTATTGGTTATGCATCGAGATCAAACTCTATTGCGGACGCTAATTGTTTTGGACTGACAGTCTACGGACTTACGGTCCTTATCCTAGAGCCATTATTTAGGTCCCACTAACGTTTCCGCTGCGTAAAATTTTCTTTCGGTCTCACTCACTCCTTTAGATCGGAGATCAGTTATCCTTTTTGCGAGGGTTTTCAATAAAATTCTATCGGTCAAAGAAGATATATTAAAATACCATCTTATTAGGATTCCGTACATTATATGTTTACGGAATCCTAAAAATGTGTATATAAAACAAGCGTCGTTCGCGATGAGCCGTGCAAACAATGGACGAATACAGAGGCTAGAACCAACGTAATTTATTGGAAGCTTAACTTCTCGACGTATACACGATCGATTTTGTGAACAAAGCAAAATTGAAGGCCGAACGAATTTAGCAGTGACTTACGGGAGCCCTCGCTACTTATCAGTCATTAACTAAAAATTAGCTAGATGTGCTAGTGATCTTTACTGGCAATTTCCGATGTCAATCTCACACACAAGCATATTTACGTTACGTTAAGCACTACTTCTGAACCATATCAAGAATAAAGGCGGTTGTGTATTCAACATTTTACTCACTCTACCACCATTCCTCAATCCCGACAGGTTCAGAAGCACCTCTCTGCAAAAACTACTGTGATACCTAATTAATTTTCGTTAATTTTAAATTTACTATTATCATCGATATTTAGTATAAATATGGTATTTTTGTCTAGTCTGTGGACCACTAGGACGAGGAATTCTTAATGATCCGCGTTATACGAAACTATTCCATTTTACAATTATCTTAAAAATATTACGTTACGTTAAAGTTACCCACAAAAATATACTATTCTGAAATAAATTATAATCGATGGTATAAAGAGAACACAACTTTAATCAGTATGAACATTTAGTCTACTTTACTGTAAAGATTAAAATAAATAAGCAATAAATATAAAAATTAAAAACTAATGAAAATAATTATTTTACGTTAATTCTGTAAATTTTAAATATATTGAATGCGATCTATGAGATATACCGCCTCATCACAACTACCCCTCGAAGATTTCTATCTTTCAGACGAGTAGTCTGAAGATAATTTTTAATTAAATCCATTATGGTATCATACGATACCTAACTGCCCGGTTTCAAATTTCCGACTCATAACATTCTCAATTTTTTTTTTTTTTTTTTTTTTTTTTGGTACGCAATTTTAATTACAATAATAGGTATTCACGAGAAAACGGCATCAACAAAGTTAAAGGGATGATGGACGATAGATACAAAATGCACAAAGTAAAATATAAACACATAATTCATACAAATGAAACAAACTAAGCCGATGATTAACTAGCTGATAAATGTTGCACCATGTAACTACGAGCTGTAGCTGTGTGTGTATTATGCATGTATAATGTGTGGTATCGGGTTATCGCTAACGAAACCGATCGGTATTGTCTTTTATTTAGAAAAGAAAAAGAAAATCATTGACTATAACGTAGCGGGTAGCGCGGCATCTGGAACGGTAGAATTTTATTAATTTTATTTACATTCATGCATATTTTCTTACTCTTTGAAATACTTTTAATTTTTTTTTAAATTTTATATCTGCACAATGATACTGATTCAGGACATACAGATATATATATATATATATATATATATGTGACCTGGCGCGACAAAAGGTACCACAAGTCGGAAAACAAGTTTTCGAGTTAGAGCGAAAAACATGAACGAAAGTCAAAAATATCAAAAATCGTTTTTTTGCGAATTCTGGTGGTTAAACATGTGAACTACACGGTGACAAACGTACAAAGCGTATTTCAGCCGGGAAGTCTGAGAAAAACGGATTTCGTTGGTGTCTTTTCTGTGCGCCTAATCACTTAATTTCTATCTGTGCTCAAAATTTCGTGATAATAATACTGTTTTCATGAATATTTCGATGAATGCGATGCACAATGCATTCAAAAACTGGTAGAAGAGTATTTCGAAAGAGGAGAAGAAACCTATGGAATAGAAGATTCAGATGCTGCGAGTGATAGAAATGAACAAGATAATTTGAATTTCGATACGGTAAGGCGAATTTCTGTTGTTCAGTTTCTCTACTCCTTTATTCTTTCATGAAATCATTAATTTCGAAAATGTTATAACAATTATGTAAATAATAGATTGGAAAAAAATTTACTTTTACATAAGCAATTATTCAGTAGCATAAAGTTTTGTTTTTTCTTTAAACTCATTACCATCGAAGATTCAAAATACCTTTTAATAAATTTATTTTATTGGTAGGGGAATCGAAAACAATTTATTACTCACGGTTTTCAACTTTTTTTGGAAATTAATAGAAAAAAAAAAATTATAGTGAATTTTCTTTGTTTTTTCTTTAAACTCGATTTTCTCAAAATTTGATTTTTCACTACTGAAAATTCAAATGCCTACAAAATCTGAATTTTAGAGATAGAGGGTTCGGATTGGTCTCATTTTTATCAGGAAGGTCTCTAGTTTTCAAAATGCGAAAGAACCGGAAAAAAAAAAAATCCGACTTGTGGTATCTTTTGTCGCGCCAGGTTACGTATATATGTGTATATATATATATATATATGGAGATTTTAATGTATTCTAATTTTGGCCAGATCCCTGAGGTTATTTCGCATTTTTTCATATATGTCTGAGTTTAACATCGACAACAGCATAGATTAATGTGAAAGAGTCTCGTGTTTCTTATTCTTTTTTTTCGGATATTAGACATATGTTGACACCATATGAATTAGCGAGTAATATTTAACTAAATACAGACCAAGCTTCCTTTGGAAACGCAAGTTGGTCGTTCAGCCCATTTAAATACAACAGTTGATTAATCCGCATGTAACAAGAATAGAAAATAAACTAACTTGGAAACAGAGAACAATCCATCTACAAAATATTCAAAATTATACTAAAACGCAATCTCGGTCCACACATAATGATTTATCGAACGTCTAGATACTGAAATTCTACAAAACAAAATAAGATCAACATCAGTGCACAAACCCGCCCGAAATCATTACGCTTAAAACAACGAACATCAGTAATAAGATCATGCTGATTCCTGCAACCATCAGAAGACAATAACATCATGCAACTGCAACGAAATAAAAACACTGACAGTAGCTAAGTATGGACACATTATTATTTTATTAATATTTATTTTAGTTGTAATTAAGCAATATAAATGTTTAATCTGGACTGAAACTTCGAACTTGCACGTAAACTTCACGCGCTTTGCCGTGTAAACGATTATATAGGGTGGGCCAAAAGAACATCCCGAATTTCAAACGCTCGTCAAAATCATACACTGTGAGTTAGTGTGGCAATTGCAACGCCATCTGACGCTAAATAATATGCCGTTTAATATAAATATAGCTGGTTAGTAGTCATGATGTCGTGGACGCGTAAACAACGCTCTTTCGTTGTCGAGTACTTTGTGAAAAACGGTGAAAGTGTAATCGCGGTACAACGCGCGTTTAAAAAACAATTTGATTTAAAACGTCATGACAATCCCCCCGACCGTAAAAGTATCCTCAAATGGGTAAAAAACTTCCGAGAATACGGTAGTGTGGTGGCGGTCAACCATCAAGGTCGCCGTCGATCGTCTAGAACCCCGACAAACATCGAAAAAGTGCGCGTAGCATTGTCGCGAAGTCCGCGCAGATCCGTTCGTCGCCAGGCTTCCGCCTTGAAAATTCCCCGTACTTCACTCAGAAGAATAATTCGAAACGACCTCAATATGCACCCATACAAGATACAACTAAGCCAAGAATTGATACCAACAGATAAGCCAAGAAGGTTAGAATTTTGTAATAAATTTTTGGATATGCTGGAGGAAGAAGACGTCGATTTGGATTATGTTTTTTTTAGCGACGAGGCGCATTTCGATTTAAATGGTAACGTTAATAAACAAAACATGCGGTATTATGCTACTGAGAACCCTCGAATCGTTCACCCGGTACCCTTGCACTCCCCTCGTATCACGGTATAGTGCGCAGTCAGTGCGAAAGCGATAATCGGTCCCTACTTCTTCGAGGAGGACGGAGCGAATGTTACTGTGAACGGCGACCGCTACATCCAAATGTTAAACGAGTTTTTTCTACCGGAGCTCAGACGGAAGAGGATTGCATTATCTAAAACGTGGTTTCAACAAGACGGGGCCACACCACATATTCGTAACGATGTTTTGCGGTTATTAAGAGAGAAGTTTCAGGACCGCTTGATTTCGCGAAACTGTGAGCTGTTTTGGCCGCCGCGCAGTCCGGATTTAACACCGACAGATTTTTACCTATGGGGCTACTTGAAAAGCAAGGTGTACAAGGGTAAACCAGCAACAACCGACGAGATGAAATTGGCCATTCAGAAGGAAATTGCGGCGATTAAAAAACCAACTCTTAAAAAAGTAATGCATAATTTTGAGGAAAGATTGCAACAATGTGAAAATCAAAATGGTGACTATTCATACGGAATATTGTTCAAAACTAATAGTGTACAATAAATGGCGTTCTTTTTGAAGTATTTCAACTTTTGTTTCATTTCCGTAAGTATATTAGTCTTTATTTGACGAGCATTTAAAATTCGGGATGTTCCTTTGGCCCACCCTGTACTTAAACAAATATACATCTCGTACAGTTTGCGAGACCTGTTCCAAACCTTAGGCTGCTTCAAAAGTATCTTAAGATGAAATAGAAAAACGACTAGAAATATACGTCGAACATCACCCTAAGAAAACCGAGTAAGAGGTCCCGTGCTATTTATCGAGGTATTCTCCTCAGTGGCGGGACACTATATTGAACAACTGATAGACCAGTTGCCGAAATCAGTTTGCCAACCTCGACCCGTGCTAAAGGTATCAATTATTATTAAATTTTTTGATTATTTACGCCGAGCGAGGTCGATAGCATTACGTATTCCGATAATGTGATCAACCTCAGGCTCGACAATTAGATACGCCTTATTACCTGCGGATTTTGCCTGTGCGGTGTGGACCCTTCTAAATTCCGGGTTTTTCATTCCTTTTCTCGGCCTATTTGATAGTATGGGTTTTTTTATATCGATTAACTTTCTTAGTTTTCTTTTATTATAACGTCCCGCTCGTTTCCTGTTAACTTCCCTAAAACGTTTTTTAATCTTTCCTGACAGCATTATATATTCCTGGCTTCTGTTCATTTCAGGAAACTCTACAGACCTCCTACGAGGGTTTCTATCTATAGTTCTGGCCTAATTACGAGGGTTGCCTTTTATATTTCGGGATTTGGCAACCCTGGTGTTACAATCTGGCAACTGACAGCTCTATCGTAAAGTTTGACGTTTTTTAGGTTATACTTACTCAAAACGTTTTGACATACGAGCGCTATTTGTGTTGTTTACAAGAAGTTAAAAGATTCATCTGCCCCCAAAAATGGAATTAAATCGTGAACATTTTCGTGCGATTATTTTTTACAACTTTCGACGTGGATTAACTCAGCAACAGTGCATGGATGAACTTAATTCAACTTTTGGCGATGAAGTTCCATCAAGGACCAGTGTTTATCGATAGTATGGTGAATTCAATCGTGGTCGTAGTTCACTCCAAGACGAATTTCGTGAAGGTCGTCCAAAATCAGTTGTTGTTCCGAAAACCATTGATGCTGTGCGCGAACTGATGTTGCAAGATCGTCATGTGACACCTATCGTGAGATAGAGACAACCTTAGGCATTAGTGGGACCAGCATACACTCAATATTGCATGAACATTTAACTGTCAAAAAAATTTGTTCGCGTTGGATCCCACACAATTTGTCAATCGCTCAAAAAAAGGCTCATGTCGATTGGTCGAAAGAAATGCTCAAAAAATACGATCGCGGTACTTCAAAACACGTCTATGACATCGTGACAGGTGATGAATCGTGGATTTACGCGTATGAGCCCGAAAGTAAACAGCAGTCGACTGTATGGGTGTTTCAAGATGAGCCAAATCCAACAAAAGTTGTTCGCGCACGAAGCACTTCCAAGCAAATGGTCGCATGTTTTTTCGGAAAAACTGGACATGTCGCAACCGTACCACTAGAACAACGTAGAACAGTCAATTCTGAGTGGTACACAACAATTTGTTTGCCAGTTGTCTTCCATGAAATCAGGAAAACCAACCGCCGAAGACGGATCACTCTTCACCACGACAATGCGAGCTCTCACACATCGGCTCAAACAACTGCATTTTTGAGCACCCAAAACATCGATTTGATGAGTCCTCCGCCGTATAGTCCTGACCTTTCGCCAATTGACTTCTTTTTATTCCCGTACGTAAAAAACAAACTGAGAGGTCAACGTTTTTCGACACCTGAAGAAGCGGTTGCTGCATTCAGAATGCATGTTTTGGAGATACCTCAAGCAGAGTGGGAAAAGTGCTTCGACAATTGGTTCAAACGCATGCAAAAGTGTATAGATCTTCATGGGGAATATTTTGAAAAATAATAAAGTGATTTTCGATGATTAATATTTGTTTTTGTTCTTTAATCCCGAAATATAAAAGGCAACCCTCGTATAAAAAAAACCAAATATTAATGATCGAAATCGGTTTATTGTTTTTCAAAATATTCTCCATGAAGATCAATACACTTTTGCATGCGTTTGAACCAATTTTGGAAACACTTTTCCCGCTGGTAACTCCAAAATATGCGTTTTGAATGCATCAACCGCTTCTTCGGGTGTCAAAAATCATTGACCACGTAATTTGTGTTTGATGTATGGAAATAAAAAAAAGTCACTGGGTGTCAAATCAGGGCTGTATGATGGGTGACCCATCAATTCGATGTTTTGGCCGGTTAAATATTCCTTTGTTTGAGAGCTCGCATTGTCACGATGAAGAATGATTCGACGGTGTTTGCTTCTTTTCCTTACTTCGCCGAAGACTTCTGGCAAACAAATGGCTGCGTGCTATTCAGAATTGACGGCCCTACGCTGCTCTAACGGCACTGCCGCTACGTGACCAGTAATGCCGAAGAAACAGCAACCATTTGCTTCGATGTGAACTTCTATTGGATTTGGTTTGTCTCGGAAGACCCATACACTTGGTTGCTATGCATAGTTCTATGATTCGTCACCTGTGTAGATGCATAGCCTTTGATGCACTTGGACGTATTTTTTTAACATTTCCTTGCACCAATCGACTTGAGTGTTCTTTTGAGCGTTTGTCAGGTTATTCGGGATCGAATGCGAACATACTAACTCCCAAAGATGTCTCATTCTCGCAGTATATCACATGACGATGTTGCTTTATCACTTCGCGCACAGCATTGATGTTTTTTAGCATGACAACCGATTTTGGACGATATTCACGGAAATATTCGTTATACAAGTTTTTTACAGTGCTGTAGGATGGTGCTTTTTCGGCGTATAAAGAATTAAGTTCATCGATACACGTTTGTCTCGTGATAATTCGTATCAAAAGTTATGAAATGTAATTGCATGAAAATGTTCACGAGTTAATTCCATTTTTTTTGCTGAGATTTTTTTTCCAGTTTCCTATAAGAAACACAAATCGCGTTCAAATAAAAAAATATTATGAAGGTTATGTTAAAAAGAGTCAAACTTTGTAATGGAAACGTTAGATGGCGCCTAAAACATTCAGTGTTACCAAGGTCAGAAATATAAATGGCAACCCTCGTAATAATGTCTAAAGAAATGCTTCCCTTAATTTCCGGAGAGAGGGTACACACAGGGTTACGGTACTAGAAATTAAGTTTAAACAATTTTCTACTTCCCGCAGGTGATGAAGCCAGTCTGTGTGCTTCTTATGGTGGTATATACTTTGCAGCATTTTCCCTAACTTGAGATTTACTCCTTCGGCGGGGTTGTTTTTTGAGAAATATGGGCCCGTGTGTCTGATCTTGATGCCACTCTCATTAAAACATTCTTTCCGCATCTTACTCCTAAAAATATAATTTATCAGAAAATATCGTAAACATCTTTTCCACGGTTAGAATAGAATTTTGATTTTTTTGAGTTTGTTTCGGGAATTTCATTTTTTTAAAGCATATAATTTAACATTTTTGAAAAAATACCGACTATTACCATAATTTGACATATCCCTCTTGAGATTGGCAGCGGGCCAAAAATATCCAGAGCTATATTATTTAAAGAATAATCGGGTTTATAACTCTACAAATAGGTCCTCCAGTGGTTTTATGCATTTATACATTTCGTATTGTTTTATAATATTACTGCTGTTTTTCGAATCTTACGGAAGTAAAATGTGCGATCCATAATAAGAACATTAAGATTTTATATTTGGTAAACTTCACATTTGTTCTATCTGCTAGTATTGATGCTATTAAAAATCATGAGTATAATTAAGTATTGTTAAGCTGAAAAAAAAAATTCGCGAAGGTATTTTTACAACAGCTCAAATGGCACTCTTCATGTTTGCTGTGTACGTAATGAACGGATTTGAAGCTGAAATGTAAATTTAATTATGTATTAATATGCGTATATTATAAGTGTCACAGTAATAATTATTTGATGGCAGATAGTTTACATATATATATATATATATAATACATAAAAAGTTGTAGTCTATTGAAAAATGCACGCTCCTTTTAACTTCAAATAAAGATTAAATTTAAAACTGTGCCCGAAAATTTCGATCAGTGCGTTACTCAAGAGAGACATCCTCGGTAAGCAGTTTGACGTTAGTCATTTTATTATCATTATTATTGTGATGCCGAAAGGTCTACTGATCAAACGTAGAAAAAGGTGATAACATATACGAGTAACTTTGAAAATCAACAAAAATTACGAATATTTAAAGATAAATGTGTATTTGACGCATTAATAGTTTTATCATTGCAGGATATCTTCGACGCAAAAGTTCATTAGGAGAAAAGTGTGTCATCGTCATCCGCAGTGTATTGAACGCCAATGGAAATACAGAAAGAGAATAGAATAAAGAGTACGGAGATCTTTTAATGTAAAACAAGATATTAGGCCCGTTGCGTATAATGTGAAATGTGTTTTTTTAGCTGCCCATTGCAGGGAGTTCACAGAGCGAGAAAATTCAGCGAATTATTTGTTATTTTTTTAGCGATTGTTTAATATATTTTTAACTTATTTTTAAATATGTGTAAGTGCAATAAGTGTAGTTTGCCTTTATTTGATGTTTAAGTTTTCATGTATTTTCAAATTGTATGTAATTTGTAAATACTAAAAGTACATTTTTTTTTTTTAATAAATAGAAATTCATAATTTCTGACAACTTTAGTTAATTTCCCTACTCTTCAGTAATTTATAAGTTAAAACTGATGATAATATAAATTAAAGCGAGTAAAAAATACTAATGCAAGTTGGAGTAAAGAAAATTTGAATAGGGATAAAATACAATTAAATATTTAAACTTTAACAATTTTGATTGAAAAATACTGAAATGTGTTTTTTAAAGAAACCCGCTCAGCCCGAGCGAGGAATTATATTTCTTCGCTCTCCTCTTTCGAGCGTTTCGATACTAATTCTCGCTGCAACGGGCAGTGTTATATTTAAAAATGCGATAATCGGAAAACACATTGCACATTTTACATTGCTCGCTGCAATGGGCAACCTTAGACACTGGGCGCAAATGTTTATCCTAGTGTACAAACAGTTTAAATGTGCGTGTATGTGTGTGTTTCAAACGAGACCCTTGCACATAGTGCGATAGGACCGCAATTTTCTACACGATTATTATGATTATTTATATTTTAATAATTTTTATTCGTCGAAATTAAGACGTCGAATTAATCGCCGAGCTCTAAAGCGAATCGTGGCCGAGTGTAATTGCCAGTTTTGGGTCGCGATTGTTTAATAAATTTAAGTACTCTTTTTTACCAATATATGTAAAGGATAAGCTCTCTAAACAAACTTTTATTAGTTCACCTAGGAGCATTCCGATATGAGGGGGGTTTCACTCACCAACGATTTTTTCTGTCGGAATTTTCAGAAAATTTTGGAATGCGGATTTAGTTTTTGATCATTCAGGTATCAGTTTGGGTTTTAATTGACTTCCAACGCCAACTATGGATTCGGCCAAACGATTTTCCCAGCTAGTTTTGATTTTTAATTTTGGCTCTTCAATAAATTATACAATAAATATCTTCCCCTTTTTTAGCTTTGTGTCGGTAAAGAATTTGTTATAACGCTGAGTTTGCAAATTAAAAAAAAAAAAATCAATGTTTAGATTTGACATTTATAAATTTTACAAGAATCCAAATTTAAAAAATCCGGTAGTTCACTTACCAAAATAAGGTCGGTGATGGGAGTTTCATTGATTTTTCCTTTTTCAGCAGTTGATTTAGTTCGATTTAACGCTTTATCGATTTCTTTGCGAAGTTCTTTCTCTGCATCTTCGTGTTCTTCCTCATCAGATGTGAAGTTACTGTCGCCATCACTTGCATACATTAATGTACTGAAATTCTAACGTCAACAATTCGGTTAGTTTACATTAAGTGAAATTGTGTTATGAAAAAAAAAAAACAAAAAACACGCCAATCACAGTCTGTTTAAATTAACACCCGCCGACTAGTTTTTCGGTTAATTTTAACAATCTGCGGTTAATTTCAGACTACCGGACGGAAAATTTGGGTTGGGTCTAGAACCCTGGCATCGGAAATGAGGTTAGTTTTCATCGTTGGTTTATATTTTTTTGATTGCGACGTCACATTTTCTCTGTTCTCCGGCCGAAATTGCCGATTACGCCCGGAATCGAGATTCCTCTCTCTACGGTCATCTGTCGACGTTCCTTTTATCAGTGTCTATGTATGTGTTGCTGAAGCATAGTATTAACGTTGCTGATTGAAAGACAGATATAGTCGATTGAACGTAAACACAATCAATTAATATAAATATAAATTCGCCGAACCGTAATTGTAACATTAAATCAATACTTTTTTGTTTAATTTAATGCTGCGATTAGGGTTCAGTGAAAAGCTGGTCGGCGAATTTATATTTATATTAATTGACTGCGTTTATGTCGTAATAACTATTTTAAATATTGACACAATTTGTTTACGTAATGGATCGATATAAAGATTGCTGATTGATTTTCTATAAAGCGAATTTAACTAGTTTTTCTTCATATTCGCATTACAATAGCCGATTGTGAATCTTGAAGGTGACTATCATTACTTGTGCATCACCGATTTTCGCAATAAAATCACCCGTAATAACTATAATTTTTTGTATTCGAAAGGCCTTTAATTATTTTCTTCATTGTTTCGTAAAATATCTTTGTTCCTTCTTCTTTTTTTTTTTTTTCAGTGGACTCGTCAACCAAGGACCGTTACCCGGAGAAACAATTAGAAAAAGGAAAAAAGGATAGTTAGGCGAGAAATTAGAAGATGGGATGTTTTTGAAGAAGAGGGGAGAAGAAGCAGCAAGCCGAGCCAAAGTATCAGCCGCCTCATTACCAGAGATGCCAGAATGGCCAGGAACCCACAGAAAGTCAATATGGATCCCGCCGTGGAGAGAAGAAAGAGTCCGAATGAGAGAACGTATACGGCGAATAATAAATTCAAAGGAATGATCAGGAAGAGGAGAGGAGATGACCGGAAGAACACTCATGGAGTCGGAAATAATCATACATTGAGAAGAAAAACGATTAGAGGTGATAAAAATAACGGAATGTAGAATAGCCGTCAACAACTCGATCGCAAATATGAAACAGAAAGATGGAAGATGAAAAGATTCAGAGAAGTTATAATATGAAAGAATAAAAGAAGCCACAACTCCATCAGGCCTTTTAAAACCATCAGTGAAAATGTTTACATGAAAAAGAAATAGAGAATTGGCATTGCTGTAGAATTCCTGTTTAATTATGGCTGTACGGGAAATTTCGAAAGTGCAGGTAAAATAAATACTTTGGGACGATGATAGATATCACTGAAGTTAAAGGAGAAGTAGGGGAGACTATTTTGTGTGGAGCCCAAATGAACTAAGACGGAGAGAAGTAAGAGATAAGATAGGAATTTTTCTAGGCACAAAACGCCAATTCCTGGAAATAGATGTTTAGCAAGGAAGCGATGGCCCAAATAAGATCTGGGGATAGACAAGAGTGGTGTATTAAGTTCAGTACTGGAATAGAAAATTTAAGAGCATCAAGATAGAGTTGAAAGCAAGAGTTTTGGATCTCATTATTTCTTTTGATGATTTCCCTTCTCTTAGTTTTTGTGACCTTTTCACTCCCGTAAATGGATCCTCTTTAAAGTGGACTAGGTCGTCTTCCGTTCTCTCGTTGACTCTGCGTTCTCTTCAATTGCTCTTAATTTAAACAAATCTTCCCAATACGACTTCTTTCTTGAATCAATTTTTTCTGTCTTAACTTATTCTTCTCCTCCGCTCCGGTCAACTCTGCTTCATCTTTAAGCAATTTCTTCAATTCCTCTCTGGGCTGTCATTGGATTACTTTTTCTGTTCTTAAAAATCTTCCTGATTTCTCTCACCAGATACTTTTAAATATTTTTAATTCATTTTTAGGCTCCGGTTCCGTTCTTCCTTTCTGGAACAATTTTATTATTGTTCCTACTCCGAAACCTTATTCTTCTTCGTTTCGTCCTATTTCCCTGGCTTCATGTGTTAGAAAACTTTTCGAAAATTTAATAAACGTTTCCTTTGGTGACTCGAACGCAGCAATCTGTTACCGAACAATATGTTCGGTTTTCGTCCTGGACGTGGTCTACCAGATTGTATCAGCATGTTTCTGTCGGACGTTTATATGTCATTTATTAATAAAAAAATTTTAATTGCTGCTTTTGTTAATATTTCAGCTGCCTTTGACAACGTTCACCTTCCCACACCCTTTGATATAATGCTTTCAATTAACATTCCCGTTCACTTTGCTTCATTTATTATTATTCTCTTTCAATGCAGAACTTCAATTCTTTCCTCTCCTTTCTACTCTGCCACAAGATTAATCTTTAGGAGGTTGCCTCAGGGCTCTTGTCTTAGTTGTACACAGTTTTTAATATTTACTTAATCAAAATTGCTTCTATTCCTCTTAACTCTACTTTGCTTTTCTTTTCTGACGATATGCTCATCTATTCCTCCGCATGCAATATCTCGATAGCTAACTCTAGTCTCCAGAGCCTTCTAATGTTACTAGATAATGCTCTTTCTAATATTTATCTCTCCATTGTTCCTCCTAAATCCTCTGTCTTTACTGTTCGTCCTTTTGACCCTTCTTTGATTAGTTCTTACCTTAAATGGCAATCCCTTTTGTAAATTGTTTTCGCTATTTAGGAATCTTTCTTTACAATCGTCTCTTCTTTAATCACATTAATCATCTGTATCTATCCCTTCTTAAAAATCTCAATCTGTTAAAAGCTCTTTCTCATATTAATTGGAGAGGCGATCCCGATAACTTTCTCATGTTTTATAAATCCTCTATCCGCTCTGTCCTGGACTACTGTTGCTTTAAAGCAATTCTTCTAGGTCTCTTCTTTCGAAATTAAATCGTATTCGAAATACCTGTCTTCGCCTCTGCCGTGGTGCCCTGAGATCTGCCCCAGTTCCGGCTATCCTCGCTGATTCCCATATTATTCGTAGATCCTATTTCGGTTATCGTTTTTTAATTAAACGTTTGCCTATTTGTTCCTCTTCATTTGTGTTTCTTCCTACTCTTCTATCCTTCATAAATGACGATTTCCCTCTATTAAAACTTCAATTTTATCCGTTATTTCTGTTCGTATTCTTCAATTTTCGCCTTTTATTTATGGTCACGATGACAAACTTCCTTATTTTTCTTTCCGTTCTTTTAATTACCTTCATTCTATTCAAAATGTCTTTTATTATTAATCAATCTGTTCTAAATCTATTCCTCAACAAGACGCCGGGGTTGAATTTTCCAATGCTTTAGGTTCTATATTTACTAAACATATCACTATCTCTATACTGATAGTTCCAAAGGGCTAAATAGAGTTGGTTCTGCTTTCCTTTTTTTTTTTTTTGTTCCGCCTTAAACTACTCTGAATATTTTAAACTTTCTTCCTTTTGCTCAATTTTCTATGCGGAATCTATTGCTATTCTATGTGCTGTGCTCTTTGTTTCTTCATCACTGGTTTTCCATAAAGTGCTCATAGTGTCGGATTCGAAAACTGCTTTACAGGCTATCACATCTAACCTTCCTGCTCTCTCTTCTGATTATGTAACACTTCTCATACGCTCCCTCGTTCATGATCTTTTCCTCTTTTACTCGGTCGAGGTCGATCTTTTGTGTATTCCTGGTCATTTAGGCGTTGAGGGTAATGAGGTGGTGGATTCCTTAGTTTTTTATTCCATTTCAAGTGGCAGATTTTCAGGCACCTTTTCTGCTCATAATATTGCTCTTCTTTCTTCAGTCGATTATTCCAAATTATGGCTCAACTCCTATTCTTCTTCCTTTTTCTAATTCTACCTGCTTTTATCTCTCTATTCAGACATCTCTTCCTTCTCGCCCATGGTTCTTTGCATTTCCCTCTCTCAAACGCTCTACAATCTCTGCTCTTTGTTGCTTTTGCTTTAACCACAGTTTCCTTCCTGCATCATTTTCTCGGCTTTCGTTTGCATCTACTTCATTTTACCCTTTTCACTGCCCTTCCATATGTGTTTTTTATAATGCCGATCACATTTTATTTGAATGTGAGGCCTTCTTTGCTTGAGCAATCGTCCTTCTATTCTTCGCTGTTAAAACTTGATATCCCTGTTCCACTTATCGGTGCTGCTTGTATTTTCTCATTTTCTTCTGTTTCGGTTATTTTTTTTTTTTGGGCGCGCCAGCGGCATTGACCCAACAACAAGAAAACTAAGCTAATAAACTAAATAACTAAGCGGTCCGAAATGGACGCAACAAAGGACAGCAGTGCGGACACCACAGAAGATGAAAGAAAGGAGAGGATAAAGGAAGAGTTATAGGGAGTAGGGAGACCTAATGACAGGAGCTGACTGTATAAAAGGGAGCGTTCGTTACGAAGAGCAGGACACTCAAAGAAAATGTGATTAGCATCACATGTTTCGGTTATTCTTGCCCCCTTGGAGTATTTTTATCCTCTGTCCTTAAATGCATAGGAATATAAATTTATTTCTCTTCTTTCTTATTTCTTGGGCTAATATCTTTGTTGAAAAAACCCGGTTTAAAAAAAAGAAAAGTTTTTGTTCCCGGATGACAGCTCTGCGAATGCGCTTGTCTATTGACTATTCAGTTTTACTTTAATTCATCTTATACGATTTTTTTGTAGTTTCTTTTGAGTGATTCTTAACAGTTTTTTGGTGTTTTAAGCAACAATTTGTCAAGCTCGTCTTACTAATCTCTTATTAAATCGATCGGCAGAGCTATAGACTTTTTCGACACAATGCCACTTTTTGATTCGTAAAATATGGCCTTTACAACAAAAATATGGTATAGCAGTGCGGAAGCTGCAACTAATTTCGAAATAATTAAATAAAAGGGGAAGCGTATCGTTTCGGCCTCGTTATATTTCAGCTTCGTAACGTTTCGGCACCAATGTCGACATAGACTTAGTTTAGTGTTAGTGAGTTTTCAACTTTATTTTGTTTTAATTCGTCGTTGCGATAGCCTAGTTGCTAGAACACTCGACTTCCGTTACAGAAGTGTCTTGAGTTCGATCTCAGCTGACGACAGATATTACATAATTAAATCAACTGCTAATAATTACGTGAAAAGCAGTGGCAAACATGCATACCACTATATGAGCGCTAATTGATGTGATTAGGCAGACATAAATAGCACTGTGCATTTGTAGATCGGTAAATCAAACAATCACAATATCAATTCAAAGTATAGTTTTGCGTCTCCACTTGTAGTCTGAATATAACAATTGCCCAGTACACTGCACTTATATAGCTAGAATGTACGAATAAGTAGTGCAAAAGCTTAGTATGGTACTACAAAGAAGAAGAATTAATTATTTAAGGTATAAAATAATCACAAAGTCCAAAAAACAAAACAGCCGCTAAATTAGTGATTAATTTTCTTTCAAAACAAAACCAGCGGTTTTTAATACTTTTCTTGTTCATATATCGCTTAAAAAGTTATCTAACATTATATTATTTTTTTTTCTTTTTTCCTCTGTGCTTGATAACAACGGACGATTAACCATCAACACGTGCAAATAGTAGCTACTCGGAATCACAAGGACCAAAACCTGACTAAGAACACTATACTAAGAACGGAGAGGCAATAATAATCAGAATCGTTAAACGCCAAAAATATGCTTACTGAAAAGAGAAGGAATGACAGTGCCGGAGAGAAGAGAAAAAGTGTTTGCTATCCAATATCATGGCCATATCTGTAATTGCAGAGTCCACAGTACCGGCGAGCAAAGAAATCCGACTATAATTAAGGATGAAGAAACACGGAATGTTTGAAGAGCAGTTAGAGTCATCAAGCGCCAAAGCGATGTGATTCGTAAATTCAACGACTGTTCTCTGCCATTATAAAGCAGAGTTTATGATTCATTAATTATAAAGAATAATTATGGCGACGACTGCGGAAGCCGCGCCCATCATATTGTCAAGAAGAAGCGAATAGATTCTGCGCCCAACGCTATGACCATAGTGCAACGGCAGCACCCACAGCATCGAATGGCAAGGAATTCACTATCAAAACAGTATGGCTGCAAGTGCGGCAGCAGACCGCCAATATTAATTGCAAAACTATGCACGTTTGTGGCTGTAACTGCAACATCAGTGCGTGCTTTTCATTCTGAGAGGAGTTTATGAGATGCAACCGGACACGGTCGGACGGGAATCACCGAATGAAAAGGAACTATTGAAGGGATTCGATGATGAAGAATAGAAAATTGGAATATTGCTATAATTGGAATGATTAACGTTAACTGTAAAAAGAGAATAAAGAACACACAATATGGATTTGGAATATCATGCGAGAGCAGCTCCAACTACAGTGCTGCCTGTTTAAATGATAGAGAGGAGCACACGAAGAAGACATGATCAGAGTCACATACGACCGTGATATATAGAAACAGCGGACAAATGAGAGGGCACAATGGAGAAATGATACAATGAAGCAGGAGGTCGACTGTGACCAGATCGAAGATGACAGATAGCAGAAATGATGGAATGACGAAGGTGGGGAAAATCTAAGTACGAGTTGAGCAGGCGGGTTGGGATGAATGGGAAAAATATTGTGAACTAGGATTAATGATCTATAAAGAGATTTCCAATTGGCTATTTTGGATATTTTTCGCCGTATTTATTAATTCGTGAGAAGGGAATCGTTCGACAAGGCAGCACACAGAAAAAATAGCCGAACGGGTAAGATAATCCGCCTTTTCATTACTCGCAATCATGACCAGGGATCTAGAGAAAATCAATGACTAATGATGTGAACTGTAAAGGCTGGAGATTAGAAATCGGATGCGCAGAATAATAGGATCAGAAGAGAAAACATATAGAGAGGAGATGTCCGGAAGGACGCTTTTACAATCAGAAATTGAAAGAAACATTTTGCAATGGGAAACAAATAGAATAAGTTCAACAGCACGTAGTAATGCCAATGTCTGCGCGTAATAAATGGAACAAAATGGGAGAATTTTGAATAAGCTGGAATGATTACGGGCAGGAATATAGATGGCCACGCATTTCATCCGTAAAAATTAGAGTCTGGTTAAGAAAAAAAAAAATGACGAAACTGCCTGGTCAAATTCCTAAATTGTTTCATGGGCGGAGAGATATTTTACATAAGAAGGCAAGGAAAAAAGATTAGGAGAAGGAATAACATTTGACAACTTAAAATGGAAAATTGGAAGTTTGTCGAAAGATAAGATGAAGGGTGAAAACTTAATAAGACGGGAGGCAATGTAACAGAGAATGCGAACCTTATTAGAGAAAAAATGCGAATCTTGCAAAAGAGAAGAATGCGCAGGGGCAGGTTTCTTCTTCTTTCCTATCGATTTCTCGGTGCGGGGCCCGCTTGGTGGCACTTTCTTCTCCATTTTCTACGGTCCTCGGCGTCCTCTATCCCAACACCGACTTCCAATCCACTGTCTTCTCGGTTTCCCTCGTAGTCGCTTTCCTTCAGGGTTATAATCCATTAACATCCTCATAGGGCTATTGTCTGTTTTTCTCATGATGTGACTATACCATTGGAGTCGCACTTCCTGTAATTTCTAATGTATAGGTGCAATTCCTATACGCTCCCTTATATCCCCGTTTTCGATATGGTCGAGGAGTGCGTGCCCAAGAGACCAGCGTAACATTTTCATTTCAGCCACATGAAGTTTTTGTTTCATTTTTGTGGTTGCCGCCCAGCATTTAGCTCTATATAGCATTGCAGTTCTGATAATCGTCTTGTAAATCCTCCCTTTGAGATATATCGGTATTCCCTTGTCACATAATTCTCCGGTTAGCTACTTCCATTTCATCTATTATGCTGTTTGGACGCGAGAATCTATGTCGCTTTTGCAGGGGCAGGGTTATTTGGATAAATATGAAGACGTTTAATAAGGAACAACCGATACGCGAGGTAAGACCTACGGATAGATAAAAAGGAGCAACATTAGCCTCTGTCAGAATCGCAGGAATAGACGTGGATTTCAAGATTCTTAGATATAAGCACATTAGCGAGGAATGAACGAGCAACATTACTGCAGAAATCGATTTTGGATCGAACAATGGATTTGTAGAGCGTACAAAGTATCACGGAGTCACCTCCATAATGGAAAGGAGAGATAAAGTCTTTAAGATATTCATACACGTTCTAGAGCAGACGAATGGAAGTAGTTTATGTGCTCAGTAAAGGATAATCGACTATTCAGATAATATTAAATTCACTTCGAAATAGTAGGAGACCGAATAGTGTTAAAGTCGAATCATTAGGACCGAAACGATTGGGATTCAATGATTGATGGGGGGTTACAACTTTCGCATAAAAACCGCGGCCTGTCTTTAGGTACATTTTGAGGAGAAACACTTTTTTAAAGAAAAGAACGGAATTCAAAAATGTGATTTTACGTTTCAACAAAAGCAAATATTGAATGCTTTGAAATTTACTTTTAAGTGTCTGTAAAAGGTTCTTGCAAGGTAGCTTTTTATTGAAGTGGCCGCTTAATTACTAGTAGGCTATAACACTCGGGAAATAGTAGCAAGTAATTGAATAAAGAAAAATGTATGAAAACCATCGCTTACCCCGCCTGAACGCGCTGCCGATAGTATCTCGGAAAATCTTTTTGACCTTTCCAGTTCTTTCTGATGAATGATATCTTGCAGCTGCATTTTTAATTGTTCCTTCTCTCCTTTGATCTCGGCAAAATGAATCCTCGCATGTTGGTGCTTAATTTCCGTCTCAATTAATTTACCACTGCGATTTTTGCATTAAAATTATTTTATAATCACAATTAGGAAACATACATCGCTCGTATAGATTATTACTGCTAATATATCGTTTAGAACGCGCCTCGTAAAATAATTAGCATATATATTCAAACGAATGTAATACGGTAAATATTATACATTTAAGCATTATTCACGAAATGGGTAAAATAATGAATAAAAATATAAATAACAAAAACATTTAGAATATATGTATATAGGGGTATGCGCTAGTTTTATTCCATTTTCAGCTGGGAAAATAAAAAGAAAAGAATATTATAGTATACATTGAAATATTTACACAGTATGGTGGAAGAATTTAACTTCTCTTATTTTGTAAATTAAATTTTACCAACAGTATAGGAAATCAAAGACGCATAAAGATAATTTTGTATGCAAAAAACAAGTTGATGATAATAGTAGGTTCGGCATGGAATTAGTTCTGATGATAAAGATAAAATTATAATAGCGCAGTCAAGCAGATTAATGAAATCGATTATAGACGCGATGTAAACGATTATCTATACGAGTTCGCGCTAAAAATTTACAAACGTATGTTTCAGAGGAATTTTTAAAAAATATACATACACTTTAGCAATGACGCAGTTGCTAGAACGATCAGACTATTACATATAATCGGAGAGTGTGTAGTCTTTGGCGACGAGTAAAAACGATTTACTTTTTTTCCATATACCGATTAATAAAGGGGCGTTACCGATAATAATAAGACGCGCAGAAGACAGAAATGAAATGAGTGAAGCATCTAAGATGGATTTGAAACAAAAAACCTAAATTACACGGTGTACAGTTGTATGGTTTAAACTTATGGTCTTATTGTATTTTAAATGTAGGTGAATACACACGCCTGTTTGTTATAATAAACTTAATCATTAATTTTAGCTGATGATGGGTTATACTACCCGAAAACGTTACTAAATAAGGGGTATTTATTTAATTTTTTGTTATAAATTATTTTTTACCCTTATTATATTTTCTTTTATTATTAAAGTTGGTTATTGTTATTGTTATTATTATTATTATTATGGGTTTTTCATTAACCAGCGATTTCGGTTCAGCGACGGTATCAAAGTATACATTTCTTTTTTACGATTTGTTCCTACAATCCATTTAAAATGAAGTTACTGCCGCATTCCGTGCAATATAGCCGTTAATCGCCTAGCTAAATAATGAAAATTAATCATTTTCTTTTTCTTTTTTTTTTTTTTTCTTTTTTTATCGTAAATTGTATAAAAATAATTGATTGCAACGATCTTTTAAGGAAGAAATACTATTACGTTATAGTAAGAATTTTTCAAAACGCTATTAAATAAAAGGCAATTATTTTTGTAATCATTTTTTATTTTCATAAAAAGATTTCAACTGAATAAAAAAAAAAACTAAGTAGGACTATTATTCGGGGACCCCTCAAAACAGAAATTGTTAAAGTTATTATACGACTCGTGACATGCAGTTTAGTAGAATTAAATGGTGTCAATAGAATTGTAATCTCACTGATTTTTTTTAGTTTGTGATGCATTAGTTACTTTATATTAAATAAGTATTAAATATACATATATATATATATATATATATATATATATATATATATATATTGTCCAACCTTTGGGCCTCTCCACGGAAAGAGACCTTTAGATGTTAGTATTTTATTATGGAAGGATCGGTTTCAACTAATTATACCATTCTTCAAAAATTAAATGTCTCATCAGCATAATGGGACGCAGAAACGTTATAGATCTTGTCGTTATAATTTTTTCCTTAAAAGATGACGAACAATGTAGAAACTTCTATTTTGACGAGATTGAAAAAAAAGAAACGTATTGAAACGTATTGCCAGAGACTAGTCAAAGGGAGCAGCTATTTATTAGTATTGCTCCAATATTACCGTGATTTATAAAGTTTCAAATGAAAATTAAACAGTAAACGACAATTAAAAATCGCAGGTAATAATTAAATACGTAATTTCGCTTACCGAGCTATAGCAACTTGTTTGCTGACTGTATCGATTGCGCATCTCAGTCGCTCAATATCCTTTCTGTATCGTTTGGACACTTCTTTCATAGCATTTTTACATCTTTCGGAATCAATACTGCAAGCAAGCGAACACTATCGGTTAGCAAATTTCAAGACGGAATTCAAAAATTCAATATTACAACGAGTGTTTTTTTTTTTTTTTTTGGGTTCTCACTTCGGATATTACCGATGAGACAGATGTAATATGCATTAGTGTAGTACAAATTTTATGATGTTGAGGTTGAAACGACCAATCCAATAGAGTTTTTTCGGTGTCAGATTATCCTTAACATTGATTGCGGTAAATTAAATACAAGTGTATGCTTACGCAAATTAATTTCTGTAATGGTAAAATCGTTAAGCAACTGAAAATTCTTAGTTACTAAGTCTTCTGCTGAGCACTGAAAATGAAAATCAGTGCTATTACATGCAGCTAAGATATCGGGAAAGTTACATTTAATACAATTAGGCGACTCAGCAATTTTAAATCGGTGTAGATAGTCTTTAAAATTTCCGTGACCAGTGAGGAATTCTACGTTAAAAACGAATTTGGAATTTTATTTTCTATGTTCATTCTACTTAATTAATGTTATGGAAGAAAGTATATATAACTTAATACTGTTACAATTACCCCACATGGTCTGATATTGTGTGTTAGGTAATAGTCATGTAATATGGATCTTTTAAACTGCTTTACGTTAAAAGTGGTTTTATTCTCATAAGTAACATTTTCGTAATAGACATTATTGAAGTTGAGCGAGATGGTAGTAATATTATTTTTAATGCAAAATAAATTTATTAAAACGAGTTAAAACTAATCGGTTAAAATCAGCTGCTCCTTCCCAGTAGGCAAATATACGATAGACCACTTTTTCGTCATACACTCACTAAATATGTATGCGTATAGTTTTTATTTTAATTTTCACTTTTTTTTTTTTTTTTTTTTTTAAGATATTCGCTTTTATATTTCACGCATTTTGAACTGCATTTGGCCATCTGTTCATTAGTTTAAAACTAGATTCTTTTCCACTTGTCGATAATATTCCAATGTGCGCGCGCGACTCACAGAGTTAAACGAAATATTTGAACGATAAGAATTTTGACGCGAACTATACAATTTAAACTTTGCATAGAGCTTCTTTTTTTTTTTTTTTTTTTCGTTTTTTATGGAGAACCAAGTTCAGTTTACAACTAAAACGAGTCAATTTTTTAATTTTAGTCATATCGTTTACTAAAGTATACTGATTTGATAGACTCTGCGTAATTAAAGCACATTTAAAGAAAAATAACAAACATAATTAAACTGAAAGTAAAATTACAAAAGGCTTACTTGGACTGCATGCTTCGTTTTTA
This sequence comes from Icerya purchasi, assembly GCA_039619475.1. Classification (NCBI taxonomy): domain Eukaryota; kingdom Metazoa; phylum Arthropoda; class Insecta; order Hemiptera; family Monophlebidae; genus Icerya; species Icerya purchasi. The sequence continues at coordinate 552,549,578 of CM077115.1, forward strand.
ATTGTTCACCTTAATATATATTTAACTTTAAATGAGATGATTTGCTTTTTGAAACATGCACAAATGCTACCGATGTAAATTTATGGAACTTTTCGTATTCGCTGTATTTCATTTTGTCGGCATGATGTGTAAATATCCACAATAGCAAACACTGCTTATCGAAACGTAAAACTAAATGTTATTATAAGTTTGTGTACGAAATGATAATAATAATAAATAATAATAAGAATTACAATGAGAATTACAATGATTATGCTAAAGCAACATGCACACATTGATTTATTGAAGTAGATAAGGCAACTTCGCACACTATTTATATAATAATAATTCGTCAGAACACCGCCGAGTACACGTTTATTACGATGATTTTGTTTTCAGAAAATCCTTTAGAAATCGAAATAGTCACCTTTCCAGACGCGTACAGCATAATGTTTTTTTTTTGGCGTCTTTTTAATAATATATTTCGCGTTTTAAGTTCCGACCTGTAAGTTTCTGATGAATGTTAACGAAATTATGCGTATGGTGCGGGCGAGTATTGTAAATAAAATTTACGTTTTACTTTTATTGAATGTCTATAAGAATTTTGGTGTATTTCTCTTCGATACAATTACAAAAATAAATTAGACCGGTTATAATTAGTCAAATCTCTGAGTAATTAATACAGTTTCGGGGTCATCATTCGAGTTTGTAATGACGAAAATGTGACGCCTATAATAATAATCGTCTTTAATACTTTTATATATTTATAGGAAGGAATTCATCGGTGTTTGTCATTAGTGTTTTATCTTTCTTGGGTTTATTTTGAGTCCTATTTTACTGGAATATATATATTTAGGTCCGCAATCATCGTTTGTAGCTCTTCTGCGTTGCTACTTAGTAATACATCATCGGCGAATCTGAGATGGTTCAGGTATTCTCCATCTATCGCCGGGGGGGGGGGGATGCCTGCTGTGTTCGATTTTAACTTTTTAAATACCATTTCCAGTGTTGCAATAAACAATTTTGGCGAGTTCGTGTCCCTTTGTCTTAATACGTATAAGGACAAACGATGACGAAGTCGATTCCCATAAACCAGGGAAAAAACCAAACAATATCAATCCTTGTAGACCACAATCTCTGGCCTTCTTGACGCCTTTGGGAAAATATATGAAAAATCTCTAAAACATCGCATCTTAGGACATATTATACACAAGAAACGATACTTTGACCAACAGGCAATTTGGCTTTAGGGAAGGAGTTCCAACAGAAGAAAATACGCTGTCAACTACATAACCTATAGAATCAAAGAGAGCCTGAATGAAGGAAAACATGTTCCTATTGCAGTAAATATAATCGGTGCCTTTGATACCAAAAATTTAAAAGAATGTAACGAGTACGTTACAGATACACATGTATACAGACCATGCGGCCTTTAGCCTAATGGAAATACATTAATTTTGATTTAATTGATCGATTCAAGGATCGAGAGATGGCGCCAATTACCTATTTCGAGATGATGCGGTAGTTGTGACTAAAGGTAAATTACGCGGTTATCTACTGACACTGATGGACAGGGTAGTATTATTTTCGTTGTCTATTCTTCGATAAAATGATAAAGGGAGGTCTGGACAGCGTGCTATCCGGTTTTATTCAGATGAAGGTCGATCGTTCTCTCTGTCACAGGTAAACAGTTTTTAACGGCCGCGTTATCAATTTTTCACCTTCGTTTTCGTCCGATTACGTATCTATTAATTCAAGAGGGGAACCCTGCACTTGCCGAAAACTATCGGCCAATATCATTAACCTCAGCGTTGTGCAAAATATTCGAACGAATAGAGTTCTCTGTCGTCTGAACCGCGCTATCATTCTTCTGGATTTCAAGTCACTCGGGAATTCCTGGAAATGAGTTGGCCGACAGAGCAGCCAAAGAAGCCGCAGCGGTTCTCCCTGTTCCAGACACTCCGGTACCAGCTTCAGGCACACTATGGAACCAACGATGGCTGACCATCCCGTGTGTTCAAATAAACTTCGCCAAATTAAGCAGAATGTCTGACCATGGAAGACTCATACCTGAGACGAAGAAGAGATGATGTAATCGTTACCGGACTCCGGCTGGGACATACGCAACTTACTGCAAAAGACACCGGCTCCAACCTGCAGCATATGTGTAACTTTGATCTTTCTATTCTCCATATCCTCACAGAATGTCCTCAGTTCAATTCCCTCAGATTAACATATTCCCTCCTCCTTGTGTCTAAAATATCCTCTCTGATGACGACCCTACTATCCCTTCGAACCTAATCAGTTCCCTGCACCATGCAAAGCTATAATACTACGCAATATAAATTCCGAAATTGTTTTTTTATTTAACATTTATACTTATCTGTGCTTTTAGCCGATAGTTTCTGTACAGGCACGTAAATTTAAATAAATAAATAAATAATTGCTAACAGTTTAATTTTTCGTCCTGCTACAAAAATTAACCTTTCTCCATCTCCTCTTCAGGTCTGAAAAATTGACTGCAAACATTTTTTAGAACAATAAAGATAGTTCGGAATTTTTTACGTTTACACGTCGCTGATTTCGCAGAGATGTCCGTCAGTTTGTGTACTTCCGAGTGTCGTCCTTTTTTGTAAATATTTCCTATTCCCAACAGGTTTACCTTCAACTACAGACTATGCCAATTCTCGAGATTAAACTTGATTTATATACATGATGATTCTTTCGACGTAGTAACTGATGATCGCGATGTGCTTGAGTTTGTAAATGCACACAGTTGGGCACAGTGAATTTACCTGTCCAAATAACATGACAAAGGTCTTTGTGCAGCAGTATCTTAGCACGATATGCGCATATTTGGACATTGCAAAAATCAAAAACACTCCGATCGATTTTTTAAGTGTATAATGATAATTAAAAAGATTGAAAAATCCTCTAGAATTATCGGTCAGAGGACACCGTACTACGCGAGAGCCTTTTCAATGTGGGACATAGACCGCATCACACTGAAGAGGGGTTAACAACTAATGTGAGGGTGTCGTCCAGAATTTATTTCTTTTTTTTTTGTAAGGTCTAATTATTTAAAGTGTTTATTATCCCGTTGAAAAAAAAAAAAAGGATGAATTTTACGACAACGAGTGGAAATAATTATTGTCACCGGCGATAGATGAGGTCCATTATTCTAAACAAAGCAAATTTTAATTTAAGCAAGGTCTCATTGAATTGTGCCTGCTTACTCGGTAGACTAAATCTTACTCTAATTTTGTTCACATTTTTTCCTAGATATTTTAATGCTTTTTTTTTTTTTTTTTTTTTTTAGTATATTTTTTATAAGAAATCGGAGTACGGTTAATCTTTTTAACTCAAAATTTCAATTTCAAAATTTGCCTCGCCTAATTGTGCTTGATTTTTTGATTTTTTATGTCGCAATTCGTGCTCATTCCTCATTCTGGATCCTTGGCTAACTTTAGTTTCAGCTACTTTAAATTTCTCTTTTAAAATAATCTCATCTAATCAGGTTTTTTTCTGGTAAAATTTTTGAAACTGACAATTTCAAAATGTACCCCTCATCATCATCATCATCATCATTATAGTGCTATGCTTGTCAGAGAGCGTACGCGATTACTAATCTGCCGATCAGATTTTAAGCTGTCTTACATCGATCAGAAATTTTTGTAGAACAGCTGCAAAAGTACAAATGAGAATACCGATTAATATTTAATTCATTTTTTCCCCAAAAAAAATATCCAAATTTATTGTTGGCAATGTAACGGTTATTAGTGCTTGTGTTTTTTTTTTCTATGGAACACTAAACAAACTTCAGTTTCGCTTATTGAACCATATGAAAGAATTTTGTTTCAATAGATAATGCATTTTATACGAAGCATCTATGACGATGTGTCACTTTTGTTGACATATTAGTATGAAATAAATATTTTCATGCATGCTTTTGATAAAACTGGCAAATCAAACCATTTTGAATGTCTGCGCGCATAAAATTAAAATATAAATTTCATCGATGCCGTAGTTATTAACAAAGACAGCGAATTCCTTATAATTTTCCGTTTTTTGTTTAAATATTAATTTTTATTATCAACGTACACCGGTTTTCTTCAACATGTTTGACTGCTGCTTGCAATAAGTTTACCACGCTGACTTTTTTATTGTTTATATTATTATTTATGACAAAAATAAATTTTAACACTTATTAACAATTATATATATATAATTTTTAAATCCCTGACGCGTTTCGAAGAAAACACTTCATGTTCACGGGAGTATATTATTATTATTCGTTTTTTTTTTTTTTTTAAATAACATAATTACCATATAAATAGAAGCGATGATATTGGTACAACGGAAAATCTATATGTTTTTAGAATTTGTGTCTGATCACACATAGTGAGTTATGTTCTTAGCTGATGATGGGTTATACCCAAAAACGTTTCTAAATAAGCCTTCATTTTATTTTTAAATTTGTTTGATATAATTGTATTTGTTATAAATTACTATATTTTATAATTAACAAACGGGATGGTGAAAGTAAGTATACGTTTGGAAACGATGAATTCTGCCCAAACATATCTCGTATTTCCGGCAAAACTAGTGGAGGGCTCTGATAAAAACCTTTGAATGAAATGTATATCAGATAAATGCTTCATAAAAATTAGGGGGCAGAGTCACTATCCGATCATGGAAAAAATACACAGTATTATCAATTCTATGCATCGAAGATATCGGGATAATAGGCCGGCCATTCTTTTTGTTAACAGTTATAGGGAATTGTTGCATTTAAATATACTGCGCAATCCAAAATATCATCCAATGTATAGTATGGAGTGGGAGGAGGTTTGGGCACCCTTGAAGGTTATTGAAATATTAGATAATGAGAGTAATAGTGCCTAGTTTAACAAGAAGGTATAAAAGAACTATAGAAATTATGAGATAATTTTTACCGATCGGTCGGTGGACGGGAAAGTAGGACATTATACTTCAGCTTTTTATTACTCAGGAAAAAATGTATCTAGAGTGTGCCAATTTTTATATGTTGGATCGTCATTTATGGTAGAACTATACAAAATTAGCATGGCACTTGAGTATGTGAGGAGGGATTACCATTCTTACCACTGAACTAATGGCCCGTTGTTTATATTTCCTCACAACGTGATGTTCCTAATTACTTGATTACCTCTGATTCTAAGTGTGCTCTTCAAGCCATTTTTTCACATATTCCTGCTCACTCTTGCAAATTTGTCACTCTTCGAATATGTTCCCTTATTCATAATCTTCATGTAACACATTCCATTCGTATCGATCTGCTCTGGGTCCCTCGTCACAAGGGTATAAAAGGTAACGAATTGGCAGACTTTTTGGATTGGGTTACTGCATCCTCCCGTCTCTATTTTGTTAAAATTCTTGTTCCTAATCTGCTTCCTCTATGTAAAATTTTCCATTCTAGGCTTTTGTCAGATATCTATGTGCCCTCCTTCTGCAACAAACATTCCCATTACCTGATCATCCAGTCGAATCTTCCTGCTTATTCTTGGTTTTATGATTTCCCTTTGCTACGTCACTCTGCTGTTGCGTCTATTGTTCGTTTGCGCCTTAACCAGTTTTCTACTTCCTCACGTTTTCGTTTTCTTTTGACTCCTTTCAAAAATTGCCCTCTTCATCCTACTTGTGAGGCTATTTGTAATCCTGATTATATCTTTTTTGAATGTTCGTCTCTTACAGCGGAACATGCCACCCTTTATTTCAATTTACTATTTCTCAGGCTTCCCACTCCTTATTGCGCCTCTTTCATCCTGTCAGTTCCTTCATTTCTCACTGTCTCAGTTCTTTGTACATTCCTTCTGTCGATTTCTGATCGTATCCATATATAATTAACCATTTCTCTTTCTTAATGTTTCTGAGCAGAGATCCTCTGTAGACGTGCTCAAGAAAAAGAAAAAAAATCGAGATCGATTTTGCTTATTTCAAATATGTCTATAATTAGTTAATTTGTTTTTAATTTTTTCTGGATGTAAAGAAGGTTATTATAGGGCACATAGCAAAAAATCCGTTATTGTGGGGAATTATTGCCGAGATCGACTAATTTTTTTCACAAATTTTTATTGAAATAACAAGCGAAATAAATGCATAATTAGCATCGTGATTCTTTATAGGAGGAAATATTTTTTTTAAGCGACATTTGAACAAGAAAGTATCAAAACCCGCTGATTTACTTTGTCAGAAAATTAATTACTGATTTTGTGGGTGTTTTTTTTTTTTTTTTATCCAAGGATTACTTTATGCATTAAGTATGATATTAATTAAAAAGAAAAAAAAACTAAAAGTCACTAACTCTAAACTAAATCCACTTCGAAATATGACCAGGTCGAAACGTAAAGAGGCTGAAAGTTACGAAGCCATAATATTACGACTCCCTTTCTTCATTGATTAAACATAATATTTTTCCCCTTGGTTTGTTAACAGAGGGCAATAACCCAGCAGAGTGGAAGAGATGGATTAAACATTTTATTTTATAGAATATAAAGAACATTTCCAGAACAGGACAATGAGAGAATGGGCAGAAAAATAACATCGGAAGTATTATAAGGAGCAGGAAGACCGAATTTTAGAAGTTGATAATGAAGTGAATCACTCTCACACGATAAACAGGAACATTCGAAAAACACGTAATCTACATCACAAACATTATATAAACCTCCAGAATGTAATGAGTAAAAAGGAGATGTAGCGCTGAAAAAGCGATTTAGAAAAAGGCGGAAGAGATTGTGCGAAGAACGAAAGTGAGGTAGTTTAATAAATATGGTCGATGTAGACAAGGCAACTAATAGAACCAAGGGTGAATAGGAGGTATACTAGAAATTAGGATTAGCAAAAGTGAAACATAAACGAGAGTGCTATAACTTGTGATGGCAGAATTTAGATAGAGAAAGAATATTGTGTGGTCGAATCTTGCTAGTAAAACGTCTATTAGAAGCTGCTGATTTGGCAAGGAAATCGATCGTTCCGTTTCCATCAATGTCTGAATGACCGGTAATCCATAGAAAAATCAATCTGTATAGACGTTGAAAAGAATAGGTGATAGAGAAGAGAACAAATAGAAAGTGTGATGACATCAATTGAAGACGAAAAAGAAGGAAAAGGTAAAAATAACGCTAAAAGAGCGTTTAGCAAATCTGAATCAGCAATGAATTTGGAAGGATCTCCAGAAGAGGAAATATAAATAACGACTTCTAGAGTGGCAATAGATTCAGCAGTAAAGATGAAACAAAAGGAAAGAAGATTAATGGATTAAGAATAGTTGAACTGAGGACACAAGGATAAGGTCCTAACATTGCCAAGGATCTGGAATCCATCAGTAAAGATTAAAAAGTGGTTGTGATATAGGGAATTTATTGATTAAACTCCATACTGTTGATATAAGAGGGATAGGATTTCAGGTAGCATGGTATGAAGTTGATATTTGGAGGCTTTAACAATTTGAAATAGACGTAAGAAAAAGCTGAAAGCTTGTGATGGGAAATAATAAAAGGGAAAAATTTGAAAAGACGGAACAGAAGTATGTTATAAAATTACAATATCTAATTTAAAATGTCACCTAAAATGAAAATATGTTGCTATATGGACGGTTATAAACAATTTTAATGGAAAAAGTGAAGATGATCTACAACCATAATTACTTAACGATGTTACGGGTAGTTTTTGTCGCACCGGTCGCATTGTCGAAACGTCGTAGCGGTGGTGATGATGAGGGGCTGGTTGCGTTGAGGCTGCGCGCTGAGCTGTCTTGTCCGCGTGCGGGGGGAGGTTTCTTAGTCGCCGACATGAATCGGCACAAGAACGATAGTTACGATAATATACACACTATAAATTATTTAAACACGATAAACACAGAACTTCTTTGATTTATCAAGATGAAAATTTGCCAAAATCAGAATCGAAGATGAAAAAACAAAACAACTGAAACAAAAAATTTGCCAAAATCAAAAAAAATATAAGACTGAAGTGGCCGTGGCAAAGAAAAGAGAGAAAACCGATGAAAAACACAATAAACCCTATCCAGAAACCTCAACACCGAATAAAAGAATTGCAAGAAGTAATTTGTACATTTTGTACTAATTATTTTTGAAAAATTGATTATTTTTTATCTATTGTGGTTTTTCACTTCTTGTTTTCTTTTAAAACACGATTTGTGAAGAATGTAATAGAGATAGAAATCTGGGGGTTGTTTCATTGAAAAGAGTGTGTTTTTTTCTATAAGGATAGCCAAAAAAGTGAAAATTGATTTTTTGACACATTAGCCCCGTTTTCATAGACCAGGTCACATATTCAAATTGAAATGATACAAAGAAGAGATTAGCTTGAACTCTGTGCAAGGATGACATGTAAAATTGTGAAACGTTATTATTTTTTACAAATTTTTTTCCTTATTTCATAGATTATTTTTGATTTAATTTTTATAATAAATCTGGAAGTCGGTATATTTTTTTTTAAAAGCATTTTTATATTTTATTTTACTTTGTAATTTTGGTATGATCAGAAAGAGCAACCAGGAAAGTGTATCAAACTGAATTCTAATAAATTCTGAAAACTAGTACTGTGCATACTAAGTAGTAGATTCTTTAATTTATGGCCATGCTACTAGTTTGAATTAATGTTACCGATAATTGACTTTTTTTTGCACTTTCCATGGTAATCATTATTTTTTCAAAATTGTAGGACACAATTTTAAAAACAGAATATTTAAGAGGCAACTTAAAGAGTTATTAAAGAACAACAAATATATTTTGTAAAGATCAATCTAAACTAGTCCTATTTCACTCTTAGTCTGATATAAATACTGGAAAATGTAAACAAAAACGCTTAAAAAAAAAAAGTAGCATGAGAGAGTGATGAATTAATAAAATTTAACTTCAAACACTTATATGATATTGCTTACCGTTTAATTTTATACTATTTGTTTTTGCATAACTAAAATAAAGCAAAAATAAAATTAAACAAAGTAAACTTTTTTTGTACATTTTTATAAACATTTTTAAATAATAGTAACGAAACGATTTTTTATTTGAACTTCAGTTTAATACGAATTAAAAGCGGCCATAAATATTTTCAGTATCTTTCATGAATAATCCGATAGCGAAAATAAACGTTGATCATTAACATTATCTAAATTAGCTTTTGGCCGATGATTTGTCTTCCAAAGTGTTGCTCATTACTTCAAAAATTATCAGTAAACGTAAAGAAATCGAAAAAAGACAGTATACTTTTTTTTTTTAAATCGACGCATGTTCCCCGTCAGATTATAGGAAAACTATGGAACTGTAAGAAATATAAAATTAAATAGTCAAAATTTTGCAAAAAAATTATAAATCAAGTTTTAGTAAAACTTATGAAATTCCCTAACCTGTTCTATAATAGTTGTGAAATTGATTTCCTACCAATCGACTTCTGTTCATGATACAAAAGTTCAAAAATTTTGAAATTGAAGTTCCAAATTTTGGCAAATATACACCCGAAACGGTAAGACTGAAAATTTAAAAAAACGTTTACAGCCCTTTCAATGAGTACTAGAGAGTAAATATTTTTTGCTAGAATACGGAAAAAATGCGTGACCCCAAAAATTTTAAATTAAAGGGCCCAAATTTAAAAAAAAATGTGAAAATTAGGCTGTTAAAAAATGGTTTTTCAAATAATTTTTCAGCCCGTTCTGCGGGAGATACAGGATTGTTTTGTTTTTTTTTAAATCAGCGCATTTTCATCCATAAAATGTCTTTTTTTTTATCCTCCCACCCAATAGGTTTGTCAATATGGACATTGGCCTAAGAACTAGGAAAAGAAAAAGAAAGAGAATCAGATTTTTATGCGACATGAAATATCAACTAAGAATGTATCAAACGTTTGGATGACAGAGGGAGAAGGAAGGTAACGAATAAATGTAGCGCTGTAGGGAGTTGAAACACTGCTTGACAATAGAAAGGAGTACAGAAAAGATCGTTCCAATGAAAGCGAACAGCATTCGAACATTATGTGATCAGGCTTATATAAAAAGTGACTGTTGAAGGAATGTAGAGGACAATATGGAAATGACGCGAGAGAGAACCGGAAAAGTGACGAAGGCAGCAAACTGTGCCAAAGCGCAGGCGGCATATCGCTGAGATACCAGAGAGACGCATAGAGGGGAAGTCAGGGAACCAAAAATAGAGAGGAAGGGAAGGTTGAATGGACAAGTAAAAAGAATCCGGGTTAGAGAATGAGGAGGAGTAGGAGTCGAACCACAATTTGTAATGCGCCACATTAGACAAAAAAATAATACGGATGGATGGAAATGTAGTAAGAAACCTGCTGGAAGAACAAAGATAGTCGAGCTAATGAGTCGGCTAATTCATTTCTTTCTATTCCGGAGTAACCAGGAGAATCCATAAGAAATCAATCTGGATTAAATAAGAAAGGAATAAGGATCTTGAATCAAGAAACGTATAAAAAGGATTAAGAGGAAATACAATAGTTTGCAACACACATGTGAATCTGACGGAATAAGAATATTACGAGAGACGCTTGAAGATTTGATGAAGAGAACGACATGTAGAATAGTAATGGCTTCGGCACAGAAGATTGAACAGAAGGAGGGAAGTTTAAAGAACTCATTGTCAGAGTAATTTAAAGAAGGACAAACAAAGGTTGCGCCAACTTCACTTGGACTCTTGGAATCGTCAGTGTAGATTGGTAACGTGGTTAGAAAAGCGAGAGTTTAGAGTCTGTAAAAATTCTGATCTAACGACATGGTGTAGAGAACGAGTTTAAGGGGAGCAGGAAAATAAAAAGAAAGAAGTATATAAGGAGAGAATTGAGATAAGTCAGAGTTGTTAGAGTTGATATAGGAGGTAAAGCAAATGCGTGTATTTACGAGTGAAGAACTAATAGATGAACAAAATGTGTATTATCATGTTTTGTCTTATTTAAAAATATGGTGATTTTCATTTGGACGCAAAAAAAAATTATCTTTTTTATATATAAAAAATGGATTACCTAATTTTACTTTAAAGACAAAATTAATGAAATGCACAAATAGCAATTAGAATACAGATGAAAAATACATCGTTTAAAAAAAAAAACATGCTGACTCCAAAACAATTTGCACTAAAAAAAAAAAATTATTTTACAAAAGATAATATATATTTTAAAATGATGTACTTAAAAATTCTTTATATTACATATTTAATTAACCATAAAATTCAAGACAGAAATAATGTTTTACAAATAAATTGAATTATACGTTTTTCTCAATCATAAATTGTTGACATTGGTTTAGCAGCCATTAGATTATTTTTCCCCTACCTCTCAACCTTGGTTAGACTCCGGGCCGTGTATAATATCTGGACTGTTACGGCCCAAGAGTCTCCGGTTACATGACTACTCCTTAATCTTCGTTGAGGAGTATAGAATATTCGAAAAGGGTATGATTTGAATCACAAATACAAGGAGGCTCAGAAGCATGAAGAGAGCAAAAAGGAGAAAGAGCTAAAGAAAAACGAAAGCGAGAAGAAGGGAGTAGAGAATGATTGATTCTGAGTCTAATTAGGGAAACAACAGTGGAACGACGACAGACAGGAATAGAGAATGAAATCAAGACAGGAAACGAGGAACCAGTTGATTAAGACGGTAATATGAATAATGATTAGAAAATAAAGATGGATACAAGTATAGCCAAAGTCTTGAATGATTAGAGCGTGATAGGGAAAGAATGTCTGAAGAAGGGAAAGAGTCGAGGAGAGGGCCATTATGGGCGGCTGAGCGAGCTAAAGAGTCAGCTAAGTCATTCTTTATTTCGGAATGACTAGGAACCCATTGATGGGGTGCCATATGCTATTAAAATCAAAAGAAAGGTAAGGAAGACTGTCATAAGCGGAAACGTAAGGAGAAAAATTGGAAACACGGGCAGCTATACGCGATAGAATCGGAATTCTATGAGGCGCCAAGTGCCAGTGATTTCTGATATGAAGATAGGAAGGAATAAAATTGGCTGAAGAAGTAGGGAGGCATTTTATTAAAAAACGATAACGGAGGAGTGAACGACGAATGGATAGAGGTTAAGTGGCAGATTCAAATAGAATCGCAGGAATAGGATATTTTAATGCGCCAATGCATAGACGAAGGTAGAAATTTTGAATTGAGTCAAGTTTCGAAAGGAGAGATTTGGAGGCATTTCCATAAATGAAGGAGCAATAGTCGAGTTTGGACCGAGTAATTGATTTGTATAGAATTAAAAGAATGCACGGGTCACCACCCTATCTGAGAGGAGATAAAGATGTCTTTTGATTGAGGAATTATATATATATAATTAATATGTTCATGAAATGTAAGGCGACTATTTAAGAAAAGACCTGGGTAACATATGGAATTAGCAGTAGGAATAGGAATACCGGATACACTGATGTTTATAAGAGCACGGTTAAAAGGGCGGAGAGCAAAAATTATGCAGGAAGACTTGGAAGGGAAAAGAGAGAAGTAAAGAGCAGAGAGAGCATTGCTAAGAAGGAACAATGAATGATTTAACTCGTTGGTGGCGGAGGACAGATCATCTGAGGTGGAGTAAACTAAAACGTCATCAGCAAAAAGCAGAGAGAAAGAGGGAATTGGAAGAGAAGCAATATCGAAGGAGTAAATATTAAAAAGAGTTGGGCTAAGGCAGGAACCCTGAGGAAGCCCACGATAGGCGCATCTGAAGGTGGAAATAGATAAAGAGTTCTATGTTGAAAAAGGTTGAGTATAAGATATATAAAAACCGGAGGGAAATTAAGAGAGTGGAGTTTGGAGCCCAGAGAGGGAAGATGCACATTATCAAATGCAGAGCAGACATCGACAAAAGAAGCGACAGTAAATTTCTTTGATAGGAAAGATTTATAGAATTCTGTAAGGAAGTGACTGATACAATCGGGCCAAGCCCGAGGTGAAAACCGAACATATTTGAAGGGACTAAATTATTATGCTTGAATTATTTAACCGATGCATTTTATATTTTTTTAAATCTACCGTATTTTTTTTTTTTTGAGAATGTCGGCTAAGGACATTACCCAATTCAAAGGTATGATAGCATTAATGATTATATAGGAAAAATATTAGAAATAGAACATATGCATGAAGTTAATAACCAAGGGAGAAGGAAAAGAAGGGATGGTGTGAGCGCTATAAGGCGTAGGGATCACATTCATAATAGTTTATTACGTTTGTTTACATTAGAAATAATTTGTTTTTGTTACTTGTAACACTGTACGAATATGGGAAATTTTTCTCCGAAACATGACGGTGGTTTCTTAATATTTATTATTTAATGTTATTACACCGGTGCGCTTTTTAAGTTATTTGGTTATATAAAATGACACAAAGGTTACATGATACTAATATGAACCTAACCATTTAGAATAATTTAGAATTGCACGAGTTTTTTTTTTTATCCCCCCCCCCCTTTGGGCATGTCAACAAAGGATCTTCGCCCAGAAACGACATGAGGTCGAAAGATCAGTTAAATATAGATTCGGTCAGCTATTGATAAGATAAAGGAACTGAGGATAGGAACAACTGAGATCGACGGAAACGATAAGATATACGAGGCACAATAAGGAGTAGGGAGTTTGAGTGACAGCAGATTGGAATACAAAGAGGTGCGTTCGTTCACGAGGGATGGACATTCAAAGAGGATATGGTCAGGATCACAGACGGCTTCGTCGTCAGGATAGAGAGGATAATTAAGGGGATAAAGCGAGATAAAAACGATAACGTGAAGAAGGAAGAAGAGTATGATGCAGACGTAAACGGATAATAGGGACAATACCGGAGCGACGAAGCGGAGGAAAATCGTAAACCCAAGACCGCGTGGGGAGATTAGGTTGGATGAAAAAATTTAAGAGGAAGGTTGATTAGAAAAGGAAGAAACGTAAAAATCTGACCAACGAGTTAGAATTTAGCCTTTTAGAATGTCTTCAAGGCTGTCTGTTGTTGATGTTTCAAACGTTTACTATGAAACGTGCAGTCTAAGCTGTTCTAGGCCACAAATTCGATTTTCTCCACGAAGGAAAAAGTAGCGGCAGTGTCGTACCTCGATACTTTGTACAGAGGAGGCACGTAATGCTATTTCATCGCGTTTTTTCCTGTTGTTGTTTGGCCTGTAAGTCATTGCCAAGGCTAAAATATAATAATTATAAAAATAACTACACCAGTGTACAAATATGAAAATCTTAATAGAGATAGCCGATATAATTAGTTATAAATTAAATGCGCTGAAAGGAAAAAAAAACATTGAGACGAAAATGATTCTTCGAATAAAAATTACCATTCGTCGAAAATTTTAATCCGTTGCGATATTATCAGAATAGACTTTTGCTGAAAATTTGATGACTAGAAAATGACTTAAGAATTCGGACACGTAAAGCACTCAGCAGGACGCTTCAGAGTTCATTATCAAAATGACTAGGCCGATGGTAGTGTGTAAGTATTTTTTTTTTTTACGGAGGATACATAAATATTTGGTCTTTTGGATAATTTTCTTTCGTTATTCTATATGGTCTAAAGGAAAATCCGATTGCCGTGTTTCTGGATTGTCCGTCAAATGCTATTCCGATATATAGCATACCTACCGGGTCGTTTTCCAGATTAAATACCGCTTTAGTCAAAAGGTAATCGTGGTAGGTAAAGTAAATCTCTGCGAGAGCATCTATTGCCAGGTTTCCGAGTGAATTGCTTACGGAGCAATTGTTTTTTTTCAATTTAACTTCTATAACGATGATAATCCTGTGCTCGTTGATTACAACCATGTCGATCCTTTTCTTCATTTCTTTCATAATGTCTTCTTCTTTGAATTTCGTAATCCTATCGCCCAGTAGGGAAGGCGCCTCGTTTAAAATGTCGTCGCTAACGGTGATATTTGCGTAAAATTCGGCGATTCTTTTCGTTGCGGTAGGATAGACATCCAATAGACTTACAAACATTAACGACTCAATGTCGTCTTCTACCGGCACATCCGAACGGTGTATAATTAACGTTTGTAAAGACTCGTAAAACTTACGATAAGATTCGGTATCGTGAGCTTTGAAGGACGAAACAGCCTTTTGAAAGTTCTCGAGAGAACTTCTCGAGAACTTAAAGTGTGATTCGTAAGCCTGCAAAAGGATTTTCGAAAGTCCCACATACGATTCTCTATTCGGTATTCTAAAACCGGTGCCGTGGGAGTCAGATTGAATCTTTCCATTCGCGCTTACATAGCCGAGATCGTAAAGGTAGGAATGAAAACATACCGTCGCTTCTCTTTCCAGAGGTAATTCGCTGTCGGCCTTCAGTCGGTAACCTCTTTTATCTTTGATCGACAGTTGATCGGAAATATTAGCTCGAATGTAACCGTTTCCGAATAGCAGTTCTTTGATGGTATGCCGGATTTCGTCTATAGGAACGATCTGAAGCAAATTCTCGGTGTAAGGCCTTTGATGATGCGAATAATTTGCAAGTCTTTTTCCGGCTAAAAAGAAATTTGTCACCGAGTACCGGCTATACAGATTCGCATCCGGCTGTGTCGGACTCAGGTAACCGCCGTAATAGTCTTTTAAATTTTTCAGAACACGATGCCGCTCGGTCGACTCGATCTTTTTCGTAACCAAATTTGTAACCTCCTCTTCTGTTAAAGCGAAGTATTTCGAGTAGGTGTGATTTCCAAGAAATTTATAGTAGCGAAAGCGGGCTCCTATTAGGACATCCTCAATCCGGAATACTCCTGTTAACAGCGTTTTTTGAAAATGTTCGTCGTATTTAAGTAGTGCATCAGTTATGGCATTCAGGAAATCGATAATGCGGTCCGCATCTGTCACATTACTAAATAAAAGACTAGCATAATGGGCACCGTAATCATCTATCAGTACGATGGCCTTTCTTTTGAGGCAATGGTGTAGAACTTCCACTAGAGCTAGACAGTTGTGATACAAATCGCTTGTTTCGGTTTTTTCCTTCGCGATAAATTGGCGCACGTCTTGTCTGCTCATTGTAAGATTCCACGTGAAGTTATCATTGAGAAGATATTCGTGTTCTAAAAACGTTTGCCTTAGTATATCCTGCATGCTTTTCGCGCACGTCTCCAAGTCCTTTACTTTTCTCAGCGGTCTAAAGTTAATCCGAATAACCGGGTATCGTCCGAAGTGTTTTTTCATGAATTTTTCGTCTTGGCAGATTTTTAAAGGCTTTTCGCAAAAAATATCGTAATTGGTATTGTTCTCGTACGATGCTACGGTACCATCATTATTAATTTGCACGCTTAAAAACCTTGCAACCATATCGATGATGGTACTTTTGCCAGATTTTGGCGGTGCGGTGATTAATTTAATCGAAAAATTATCCGGACGTTCATCGATGAAATCTTTAATAAACAAAGTTTTGTCAATAAAACAGTCTGATTTTGCAGCGTCAATCAAATTCGTTTCATTGTTGTCGGCATACACCTAGGACAAGCCGAATTCTTAAAAATGAGGTTTTTTTTCTTCTTTTTTTGAAAATACATATTTGTATATGGCTACAGCCAACAAAGACGATTACCCAGACACAAGCTGTAGGTTAACTGGAGGGATTAGAATTTAATTCGATTGAATTTGGATTTAATAAAGGAAGAACGGACTAGGATAACTTGTGAATTAGGAAAGGTGGACACGTAGGAAGCGTAATAGAGAGCAGGAAGTGTCCCAGTCCCAACAAATATGCATACAAAGTATTTCCCGTTCGTTAAATAGAGAAAAGCACTGAAACAAAATATGGTTGGGGTCACTTATAAAAGAAGAATCAGGAGGGTGCAGTAGGCAGAGCGGACTTGGAGCAAGAGAAAAATGATACCGGGAAGATGGAAGCAGAGTGCGACCGAAGAACAGACGACATATTGCCGAAATCGAAAACTATCGCCGAATGACAATAGTATATCGGCAAACACTTAAGAAATTACATGGAAAAAATCGATCTGCTCTACGAAAACCAATACGGATTTAGAGAAAAAAGATCCACCGTTACATTTTTAAGAACGTTTGTAAATGAGATAAACACAGGACTATCGAGGGGGAAGAACCAATTTATAGACCTAGCTAAAGCTTTTGATCTAGTTGACCATGATCTGCTTATTAAAGATTTAGAAGATATGGGCATTGTAAATAATCAACTATTGTGGTTTAAGAATTATTTACAAAACAGGAGAAGAGCGTAGTAAAAATTGCAGGTAATATTAGTAATGAAAAGGTGAATCGATATGGAGTAGGTTAGGGTACAATACTGGCTCCTATTCTATTTTTTATATACACGAACAACTCATTATACAGGCACATGAAAAATGCAAAGGTTTATGTATTTGCCGATGACATCGCATTATTAATGGAACATAAAAATCTAGAGATGACGGAAAAATTACTGCAGCAGGATGTCGATAATTTCAGTAGATGGGCGCATGACAGGAGGTTATGTATAAATGTAAATAAATCAAAACTACTCCATATTCGTAATATCTCTAAACATATGAGTCATCGCCCGCGAATTTACATAATAATGAATGCTTTGAACGGTATGGGAATAAAATCACTCACCCATGTTCATGTCCACTTCTAGTGAATGTAACTGATTTTAAATACCTAGGAATATATATATCCATAAATCATTGAACTGGAAAAAGCAGATACAAAACTTAAATTCGAAAGTAAGACAGTCAATTCCAGCGTTATATAAACTGAAGACGGTTCTTTCATATGGGACATTACGGATGATATACTTTAATGTCTAGAATTTTATATGGGACCCAAATATGGGATGAGGCTAAAAAAACGGAAATCAATAAAATAGATAAAATTCAGAAAAGCTGTTTGAAACTTATACTATACCCCATGCGAAGCGGAGTGACACTACATCAACCTGGTGGAAGAAAAATAATGAAATGTCTCCCAAGATGCACTATTATTAATTATTACGGACTACTTGAATTTAAATGCAATACTGTAAAGAGTTACCTTCCAGGCCAAAAACTCGACTAACAACGAATCAAAGTAATACCTGTTACATTCATCCTCACTCATTCACTCAGTCGTATTGCTCGATTCCGAGCGTCGTGACTACATATTTGTACATTTTAGTTGTACAGAATAGGCAGTGCTTATGGCAATTATTATATGCAAAGCAGGTGTACACATGTAAGAAGACTACATTCGGAACTGATAATAGCCGCTTGTTATCGGGCCACTAGTGCAGTCCTATTTATGTCTGCTGTGTACTGACCTAGCGCGCATATTATACGTGGTGGTTTGCCATTGCCTTTCACGTGATTATTAGCGAGTATTTATTTATTTAATTCTTGTAATAAGTTCGTCGTCGCTCGGGATCGAACCCGTGACCTCCGTAACGGAAATCAAGCGCTCTAGCAACTAGGCTACGAATCGACAATACAGGTGATTCGGTTTTAATTAAATTAATGAGTACCATAGTCACATAATGAACGAAAAAAAAAAAAATTGGTGTATGGAAGAGGGAAGTGAGGAAGTGGTTGAAAGAATGGTGCAGAGATTAAGAAATTTTGCTCCATCCCCTTTTCCCTTTATTATTATTGCTGCATTTTTTAGGGCTCTTTTAGATCATCTATTTACCAGTTTCCTTTTCCTTTTTTCTTCTTTCCTGTACATTAATGTATGCAATGTCCAATATGTAAGCGGCTCCTGTGTATGGGTGTATTATTGTGTAATTCATATTTGCGTCGATTGATATATTTTATTTTTATTTTTTTGCTTTAATACGTTCGATTTAGGTAGTAAGAATGATTAACTGTAATTTTGTTTACTAGAATAAACGATAATAGGAGTGTTGGGCACTCACGCAACGAGAATACTTGCCCAGTGAGACCCGAAATTTATTTATTTAAAAAAAAAAAAAAAAGAATAGTGGAACGACTGAGAAGAGGAAAGTTGTAGAACCATGGGAAGCTTGGAAGATCAGGCTGAACTGTTATATGTAATGCGAGTTAGAATTTGAAAATGATGTCACATAGATGTCCGAACGGAACTTTAAATGATATTCTTTGGATAGGGGCAGAATGTTACTAGCGGGTGCCTCTCCGGAAATTTTCTTGTAAAACAATCTAGCTAACGACATGGGATGGAAATTAGCGACGTTCTTATTTTCTAGGCTTTCGACTGGCACCACGATCTGGCCTTCATACTCGTAATTATTGCGAGAGGTGGAAGTAATATTGGATTCGTTTACATTGTCGGGATTGTTCAAATTAGGCAAGTTAGTTTGTGTAGATGCATGTATTGGTTATATTATTGATTTCTACAAAAACGTTATTATTATTACTAGAGGTAGCAGATACAGTATCAGCAGAAGAAGCGGAGAAGTTATAAACGGAAGCGATTTATTTTTATTCGACGATTTTGTGCCATTTTAAGTGGTGAAGACTTCCCTCCCCCGTCGGACGTGTCAATACTGTTTGTTAAATAAAAATTTAGTAATTTGAAATGAAATACAAACATAAAAAATAAATTTAAAATATACAAACGATATATATGCCAATTGGAAACGTTTTATCGTACACAGAGTGTCCATTAATTAGGTAAAAATTAATAATACAAATAAAATCGCGCAAAGTGTGTGATCAGAACAAACTTTAAAAACGCTATGAAGATGGAAACACCCTGTATTTATATAGTTAAAATTAACAGTTGGAAGGCGGTATAAAGAAATTTCAATATAGGCGGGAAGTTGTATACATGTATCAAAGGCGGGGAGATGTTTACAGTATTGATGGCGGCGGTCGATTGGTTAGAAGATCAATAAAAATGTTAACGGATGCATTAAGTAATACAAACAATATAAAATATACAGAAACATTAGACAAATAAATATGAAACAATTTTAAAATTTTTAAGAATTAAAAATATTAAATTTTTATCTATGAAAAGGGGAGTGTTATTATTTGGAATTCGGCCACTTAATATATTCGATTCATATTTGTTTGCGTAATAATTTTCGGCTATGTTCGTGGAATTTTCATTATTATACGTAGCTAAGACTGTTACAGTTTTTTCTAGTGAATTTGGTTAATGTTTATTTTCTAATAAGTGTTCGACATGATTTTCCTATTTCGTTGTTATTAAGTGGTTTAATATGTTCATAGTACCGACATTTGATTTATCTACCTGTTTGACTAATGTATGATTTTCCGCGATCAGTGCAGTTTATTTTGATTTTCATATGTGTTATTATTTTCTTTATTTATGGTATTTTATTTTCCAGGATCCACTTTGTCTTGGTGGAGAGGCTCTATACTACTTGCATAACTTCCACTGAGCAATGCCGCCGGGAGTTTATGGCCACCAAGGCGGTAAGATCAGAGGAATACGTATAGGAAACTAACGCATCCCTGATGTACAGGTACATCAGTAATCAATAAAGGCGATAGTCATGAAGACGAAAACAGCGATGCATGCTATATCTACAGGCGAAACTGCAACGGTTCAATCGGCTGTAGAACTGCATCAAGGAGCCCTACTGTAGGGTAATTTTGTTCCAAGAAAACTAATCATGCATCACACAAATAAGAACAGTTTTATGTCACGCGATCCGGCTGACGCTCGGCGCTGCGACCTCGGTATTGTTCATGTGAAATGGGCGACTGGCTACAAGGGCGTGGACGACTAGGCTCTCTGTAGGAAATATGCGATTGGGAAAAATAAAAATAACAGTAAAAACAAATTATTATTGAGAAAATAGTTACCTGGAATATTCGAGGTATGAGCAAGATGGGCAAATTAACAGTTATTGAAACACAAATAGATAAAAAATCTCAATACTAAGTATGTCGGAGACCCGCTACAGATCCAGTGGACATTTCGCAACTTTAAATGGAAACCTTGTCATTCATTCGTGTAACGATAAAAAAATCGCAAATGGGAATCGGTTTTATTACCTGTCGAAGGCGAGTTTTGCAAAAGTTGGAGGGCAGTCTGAACAACATATGTTGTAAAGCGAGATAGTGAATTCTTTCTATTAAAGGAAGAGTCACCTTTGACAGTCTATCACCATATGGGCGTAGTTTTTTAATTTTGTACTAGTGTTTTTATAACATCTTTTATGTATTTTTCTCGTTTTACCCTTATTTATTTTTTTGTTTTATTTTTAAAATTTTTCCTTTATAAATGTGTGGTATAGTCCTAATTATTTTCAGTATGAATGTGCTTTTCTTTCGCGTCACATTTCGACTCCATAGGTTCGCGTTTTAAATTTTTATAATTTGTTTGCAATATTTATTCGGTTCTGTGTATTCGTGCTGTAATTCCTGTTTTCCAGCTGAAAATGAGCTTTGTCCGAAAACGATAAATATGTATATCTTTATTTATCGCTTTTTTTGTTTTTTTTTTTTTGCTATTTAGTAAATACATTATATCAAATAATTATTTGTTATATTTGTTTGAAATTAAAATTGTGAAACACTTTTTTAAATAGCTCACCTATTGAGAATCATGATTGTAGAATTTCTTGAAAGAATTTTCCACATAAGTTAACGACTAATTGTTTTCAATTGCATAGAGGCATTCTTAGTGGATATTGAATTACCATGTATTCCCTAAAAATAAACATGATTATTATGTTTCTTGGACTGAGTACTAGTAATCTACATAAATGCCACAGACACACTTCGTGCTACGTATTCCTCCTTTATTTTTACAAATCGATTATCCGCTCTAAACTTGATTACCGTATCTCTTTATCTGCTCAAAATCACACCTTTTTTCAAGCTGGATATAATCCAAAATTCTTGTATTCGTCTTTGCCTTGGTGCTCTTAGATCTTCTAGAATACCTGCAGTTCTCGCTGAGTCTAACTCGCCTTCCCTTTTCATCCGCAGATCTCCTATTTAGGATATCGTTTCTTGTGTAAACGCTTACCGTTATCATCCTCTAGACTTTTATTCCTTTATACCTTTCTATTCTGCAAAACACGGGGGATATTGATATAAGAAAGGAAGAATGGATCAGGATAAGGAGTGGAAAGTTTAAATCCTAACAAGTGAGTATAAAGAATTGTTCCGTTTAGCTAATACGGAAGAGCGCACTCGAAGAAAATATGTCTGAAATCGCCGATAAAGGAAGTACGACAGAGATATATTGAACGTACCTGCCGTGTGAATAGAATATCGAACACGCGTATACCAATTGCAAAAGCAGCAATTCAACTACCGCACAACGACCGGCAGATAGTTCACAGCAACAGAAGTCCACTCATTAACGGTTATTCTTCAACCCACGAACGATTTCCCTTCAATGCATACCGTGTCTTCAACAAATACTAATTTACACTTGCAACTATCCAACACATAATCACTAAGCGATCCCAGTCCGTTTTCTCTAGTTGACCTACCCGACAAAAATATAAAAATACGTTTTGCATTCTAGTCAGAAAACAAAAAAAAGCTTAATGTTACGATCTAGAAACTAATCTGATATCCAGTCGCGGCATATTTCGACTTTTATTCAACCCTTCAACTAAACAACTACTCAAACCCAATCTTATTATCCTGCAAATAATCGAGCAAATAACATCGAAAAGACCGTAATCTTCATTTATAAGTGATTTTACCGATTTTAAAGAGTTCATTTCCACCGTTTTAACCGTGAAAAATTTTAGGTCAACTTTGCTGCTGACTTGACCGATAACTGCGGTGACTTGTCTATGCTTGCTACTATAAAATAGTAACACCCCTGAAAAAACAAAAAGGTACAATATACCACAGGATTATCCGCATGAAACGTACACTAAACCACGCAGATAAAGGGGGATTTATTTTGTGGCCCGTAGACCGGTGCCATAACTAATTAACGAAATCCATAAATCATTTACAAAACGACATATACAGTATTTAGCCATATTGTACTCTGTAGAGATATCTAGAAAAGCACGGCAGAATTGAAATTACTGATTTACGCAACCACGCTGCATCGTCGTAATATGCTTGCAAGAAAAACGTCCAAAGCTAATCTCCCTCTTTCAAAAATTATTCAATCTTCCGATCTGATTACACTCAAGGTGTAATAGCGAGCGGATGAGTAGAAAAGTCTTTTTCGTTAGAATAATAATCAGTATATTAAATACTTGATTACAAGCGATGGTGACAAAATTCAATTGCTACTTTTCTCCAGCTCGTACGCGAATTGTTTTTCCATGGACGGAGATCGGCTTTCCAACTTCTTTGTTGCGTGATTTTAATGTCCACTCGTTGCCATGGGGATCGACACAGTCAAAAATCATAGTCTAGTCTCTGACTGTCTATTGAACAATACGGCGCGCACGTCAATTCTATCTATAATTCTATTTCCACTTTAGGCCTTTACACCTGTTGCACTATTTTCCTTCTCATGTAATACTGGGCACTGGGATTTGTGTTCAAGCGACCGCTTTCCAGTTTTCATTAATTTCTTCACTAATTTGTCGAATATTCATATTCATGCAAGGCGATCGGGAAGAATAAGATAAAAATCAGAAGAAAATTTAAATAAGTCAACTGAAAAGCAATTAAGAATGCGATCTTAGCCGCTGCTATTCTCTTTACATACACGCAACGGCGATTTCCAGATGTTTTTTTTTTTTTGTTTTTTTTTTTTTTAGATCCCCCCTTTGGGCACGTCAGCTAAGGACCTACACCCAGAAACAACAAAAAAGAAAAGAGCCGTCAGTTAAATTTTGATTCGGTCAGATATGGACAATATAAAGGAACTACTAACGGATGAGATAATGGATGGTGAAGAGAAGGACAGAATATATGATGCACAATAAGGAGGAGCGGGGAGCTTGAGTTTCAGCAAACAAGAATATAGGATACTGCGTTCAACAGAAAGAGATGGACATTCAAAAAAGATACGTGATTGGCGTCGCAATTCGCCGCCTCATTAGGGTGAAGAGGACAATTTGGAGAAGAAACAAGGGAAAAGCGAAAACGAGAGGAAGGAAGAGAGCAGAATGGCCAAAACGCATGCGAATCATAGAAATGACAACAGTACAAGGAAGTTAAAGTAACTCAAAGAACACCAGATATTAGAAACGAAGATTAGGTTGTACAGACAGATAAAAGGATTGTTCGTTACAGAAAAGGAGGAAGGGTAAATATCTGACCAAAGTTTAAGAAGAAATTTAGTACATAGGGAATTCAAGTTGGAGGATGGAATTTTTCTTAAAAAAAGAAACGAGAGGAAGCAGCAACTCGAGCCAAGGAATCATTCATTTCATTACCTTTAATGCCCATATGGCTGGGAATGCACAAAAAATCAACACAGATGGAGTAGTGAGAGGAAAGAAGATGGATAAGACAGCGTATGCGAAGAATGATTTCCAGATGTTAAAAAGTCCGATATTTCTGAGAGGAAAACACTTCTCTTCGTAAATATGTACCTTGGAACTACTTTGTGATCCGGTGAAATTTAAAAAAACATAGAGCCCTAAGTTCGCCGGTTACTTCCCGTCTCTTCAAAGATAATCTTAACATGTCATTTCTCTCGACATTCCCCGCCAGTGCACAATATCTGTTCTACATTCAAGATCAACACAGATTACGAAACTAGATGGATAAGAACTGGATTTCTCATCCTGAAAAACCGTACACATCAATTCTCAGTCTAAGTAATACCTTAGAGCTTCTTGTTTCATTACTGACCGTGTAACTCCGAAACTAGGCATTGGTAAATTCTTTAATGAACTAGAAGGTCAGGAAAATGATGTTTTGGATCGAAAGCACCGTTCGGGCAATTGAAAAACTTTTATACCTAAAGGATGATTTGAGGAAGCAAAGAGTAAAATTACATGCAACAGGTTTCTGCTCTGTGGAAATTGTACATTTAAAAAAATTACAGTGGACAAATCGTACATAATTTGAAAAAAAAGGAAATGATCAAAAATATTACGTGTATTAATCTTTAGTGCTTAAATCGCTTACTTTATGTTGTAGCAAACAGCAGCACACAATTGATAACAAAGTAATATTTATCACATTATACATTTCTCTTTATTATATTAATTTTCTGTATTAAAAAACGATTCTGTCGAAGGAAATACTTTTATTAGGCAAGTACCCGATCCTCGTATTCAACAGGACTCGGGGTTTACGAAGAAAGATGAAATAAAATCGAAAAAAATTAAAACATTTTCGTATGTAAAATTTTTGAGCAATAAAATAAGAGAGATAATCACGTACGAGCTTTAAATAATGGTCACATTTTCCGATTCAACTTTATCAGCTTCATTTATCATCGGATGATTATTTTAATTGCTGTAACGGTAGACCATGTTGACATTTGGTAACGTCTGTGTGCAAAGTGACTTACGGCGTACAGAAAATTTATACGAACTTATTCTTGTTATTAATTTCAAAAATCATTATTTTAACAGTCCAACTTTTTTTTTTCTATTTTCTTTTTTTAAAATTTGTTGGACTTGTCAGCAACGGACGATTACTCATCAAGAAAGAAGAACGTAGGACGAAAGAAAAATGATGTCGCTAGGAGAGTTATATAAGGAGACGGTCAGAACTGGTGCGAGGAAATAACAAAGAAATCAAAAAAGATTGATTTTAGAACCCGTGCAACCAGCAGCCCGAAGGGAATAAATGTATAGAGAAAAATGATCAGGAATGTGTCCTAGAGGAAAGGCTTTCATGTCTTGCTAGCCGTTTTACCTGTTTTTCAGTCCAACTTTAACTTATACTTTTCTGTACGTGAAACATATATAAGCAAATCGCTATAAAATTTTCAATTATTAATATACTTACAATTTTTTTTCCACTTTTTGACGTAATCCCCTCTACACGAATGCACTTGTCCCACCGGTCTACGAGGCTTCGTATTCTCTTGGCGAAGAATTCTTTAGGTTGAGTTCGGAACCACTTTAGGACATGCTCATTGACTTCTTTGTTGTTTTCGAAAACGTGTCCACGCAACGGTTCTTGAGCGGCCCAAACAAATGGTAATTTGACGGGGCTAAGTTAGGGCTATATGGGGGATGTGAGAGGGCCTCCCACCCCATTTCATTCAATATAGCTTGTGTTGACAGAGCGCTGTAGGGGTGGCATTGTCCTGCTGAAGAATGACCCCTTTCGTGATGCGCCCTGGCCGTTTCCGCCGTATCGCCAGTCAAAGTTGGGTTTCGAGAACTTTTGCATACGACTCCGCGTTGGCAGTACCTCTATCTTTCAGATAATGACAAAGAACCGCGCCTTTCATATCCCAAAACACGGTCAATAGCACTTTGTTTTGCTGAGCGACAGGACTTGAATTTTTTTAGCTGCAGGCGACTCCGGATGCTTCCAGAGCATGCTTTGTTTTTGACGTGAAACGCCGAAGACAATTCCGTTGGAGAGTATTAAACTTGCGGATCCCATTTGGAAGAAAACGCGGAAAACAACGGAAAGAGAATTCTTGTTTGCCGGCCAAGAAGGGAGTGAAGAGAGGAGTACGAGGGGAACCATAAAAGAGGATGTTGAATGCTGAGATAGTGGAATAGGACAAAGAAGTAAGATTGAATCTGCGGCAATAAGGAGAAATATAAAGGAAAGAAACATAGATAAATAATAATAGTAATTGAAGACGGAAAATGTAGAACAACATTCCACCAGAAGAACATTCTATGTATTCCATCCTTATGTAAAAATGTTATATAAATGAAGCTATGCTCAGTCCGCATGCAACATTTAGAAATAAATAATCAGGTCTCAAAGGTGTATGACTGACCAAAGGAAAAGATAACCGAAACGTTTCTTGGGCTGATAGGTTTCATTACCGTCCAAAGCGTTTCTCTAAATTAACCAGGATAAACCATAGGAAGGGAAACATCAACTGCATTGGAATACTGGTTAAAATGAACCGATTCCATATATCTTATAATTCTTAAAGAAAAAAATTGAAAGAATTTCAAAAGGAAGTTCAAAACTTTGCACTGAGCCACTGACAGCAGATGACTTAAACCATCTCTCAACGGCGTTTTGCATAGCGGCGACAAGCTGAAAAGGAGAATGAAGAAGGAATTTAAGAGAGAAGTTAATTGCCGCATAAATTACTAGACAGTAAGGAGAAAAGTGAAGAGGCAAAGTTAGACGAGGATACGATGTTGTGGGAAGAAAGCAGATCAATAATTTCAGTTGGTAAATTAGTAATAGGGGAAAGAGAAGTCGCAGAAGAAAAAGCAGGTGCAGAATGATTGGAGACTGAAGCGGATGGAACATTGATGCTAGGAAAACCGGGATTATTACTTAAATTAAGAGGAAGATTTAGAGCCCAGCTATTGGGGGGGGGTCTAGAAAGAAGAGGGGAGAATTGAAGCTTAGGTTTAAAATAATGATAGTTTTTATTAGGATTGTGGAACGTGAGAGACTTAAGAGGAGTGTGACCAGTAGAAACAGGAGAATCGGGAGAGATGATCAATTTGGAGGAGGGAACAGAAGCGCGACCAGCGTATGAAAAAGCCGGAGTAGTAAAAGATTTGCTTTTTATACTAGAAGCTTCATGAAACGAAACCCAACATTGTGTTCTCTTCTAACTTTGCCTCTCGCTTATCTCCTTCCTGTCCAGTAATTTACATTTCAATTAACTTTTTCTTTGAATTCCTTCTGTCTACATCAGCTCAACATTTGAGTGCTATGCAGAACGCTGTTGAGAGTAGCCTAGATTCATTTGCTCATAGCGGCTAACTTCAAAGTTTGGAATTACACCTTTCCAAATCCTCTCAATTATTCGAGAACTTTAGAATATGCTGAGTTAGTTCATTTGAACCAGACTTCTAACGCAGATAACGCTACTTTTCCTACGGTTCATCTTTGTTATTTTAGAGCGACGCTTTGGGCGGTATTTAAATCTGCTGGCCCAATTTTAATCTCACCTTTTGTAATTTTTCGCCAACGTGTTGAGACCAATTGAGTCAGTATCGACATTTAATGTTATTACTACTATTTATTTGGTGCCGTAACGGTCAGCGTTAGTGCGATTCGTTTAGCGCAATGTGTATATTTTACTTATTATATTTAAATTTTGGATCGCGTGTGATTGTGGGGTAGAATGTACATACATATATATATATATATATATATATATGTGGCAGCATGATCCGGTATTGCTTTTTTTTAGTTTATTTTGGTTGGGTACCGTGCGCCCAAATTTTGAAAGTGTTGGCCGAATTTTTTAGTTGCAGAAATAAGTAAATTTATAATAAATAAAATAGGATTGAAAGTGATAAGCGCAAGTGCATTTAAATATTTTCTTGCATTAATTTTTTATCCTTCGTGATTTTCTCGTGAATTGGCGGGAGCCGTTGGCGAGTAGAGTTCGTACCGGACATTTTTTTTTATTGCGTTTTATATTATGCCCGGTTGCTTCGTCTTATTATGTAATTTTCGTGATAATTTCGTCGGCCGGATACAATTTGTTTCGGAAGTGTGATGAAGCTTATCGGCGATGGCACTGATTTTTAGATTGGCGTGTACACTATTGCGTTTTTTTTGGTTTTTTTTTGTATTTTGGGACTATGGTGTTGCTGTTTGTATCTTCGTGGGTATATGCATCCTATCCAGTGTGCTACTCCGATTCTTTTCCATCGACTTCATTGGCGCACTCAAGGGGAGTACCACGGGGCCATTGCCCCCCCCAAAAAATGTTTGAAATTTGTTCTAAAATTAATTTTATAGCATAAAGCGAGATAGTACAGAATGAATTCGATGTAGAAATGTAAAATAATTTTGTTTTACGTTGATTGGTTGGGTTGTATGTAGTAGTGATGGGAGTAAGTCGGCGTTCTTTGTTATTGTTTTTATAGCACGTGTGTATCGTTTGTTTTTTCCCGTTGTAGTAAACTTTGTCGTGCATCGTCCGTGTATTTTAACGTTTTATTTAATATCCGAATTTTGTAATTATTTTGTTGAAATAGTCCTCTTTTCACGGCTTCGTCGTCGTTTTTGTAAAAATTACATCGAGTTATTAGCGAGTGCTTTTTCGATATTACAATTTTTATAGCCGGAATTTTGTTAGTATTTGAAATTAACCGTAAGCGCAACTCTTTTCCAGTTTAATTGGTTACGTGCTTATGTTACCGACAGCGGATTGTTTAATTTTTTCGTTTTTTCCAAACCTGATATATGGACAGAAAAACTAAAAGTGAAGGTACCTCGGATTATTTTTTCCAACCTAAACTAGACAAAGCTAAGTTATACCTATAGTAGTGGTACATCTGTTGATAAACAATTACCCATAGATATACGGGAATGCTCAACGTCAGCATCAAAATCATTTACAACATGAAATTGGTACAAAATATGTAGTGGGCTGTACATCAATGTCTTAGCAATAGTACCAACTATAAGTACTAATCCCATAGGACATATATCTCTGAAAAACGAAGTTTGACCGATCAAAAAAAGTTCGATGCCTTGACAAATGTATAAATTCTTTCCGTAGATTTTATATTTCCTTTTAAAAATGAGCAAAAGCAAAGACACGAAAAATGTACTCGCTACCGTTGGTTTTTGAAATATCGATGGTTGACGTACTGAACAATCGAAGATAGCTGTGTTTCTGTTTGAATTGTGTACTACTATTTGCTGCGTCAGTCGTTGGTCAGGCAGGTACGCAAAAATCGAATTTTTTGTTAAAGGAATAATTCGAGTAAAAGGCTCTCGAAAGATTTAATTTTTACGAAAATCTCGTCTATCATAAAACTGCTTGTTTACGCGCGAGTAATTTCACGAAATCAGATGACGGGAAAGTTTATGTCGATTGAAAAGGCAGTTGATACGGTTAAGAAGAAAACCGACGTTATTATAGATAGAATCATTCTGTGTGGAAGACGGGGGGACTGCCGTTGCGTGGCCATCGAGATTATGGAGATTTTGATTTAGAAAATTCGCCTAAAAAAAATGAAGGCAATTTTAGAGCGTTTTTGGTGATGTCGTATTGAAAGAACATGTCAAAAATTACGGTAAAAATGCAATGTACATGTAAGTTGGAATATTCAAAATCAAACCTATAGATGCAAGTGATGAAATAATAAAACGAAAAATTGCGTTAGAAATCAGAGGTGCGAAATTTTTTACCGGTTTAGCCGAGATGAGTCACAAGGTATTACAACAACCGAACAATTCACGCTTTGTTACGTAGGTAGTAAATACTCCATTTGCGAATAATTTCTTTCCTTTAAAAAAATCGTGGAGTAAACTGGTAGAAATATGGCTGATGCGATTCTGTCAACTTTGCACAATAATAACATCGATCCTAATCATACTCGTGGTCGAGGATACATGTGATGGAGCAGCTGCCATGGGTGGTAAGTTTAACGGTGTTCAAGCCATTATATGTGAAGTATATGAGACCGCGATTTATTGCATAGTCACATAGTCTGAATCTTGCAGTTTCGGACGCAGTTGAAATTCTTTCAATTCGTAATTGCATCGCTGTGGTGTGAAAGATAGTTGTGTTATTTGAACAAAAATATCTAAAAGATCTATATCTCTACTTTGTGGCGAGAAGCTGTTCAGTTATTATATACTCTTTGCCTTTGAGCCGAAAGTTACAAGAAAAAGACTCGGATTTATCGAAAGCTGTTAATTTGAATAAAATTGCAATACGAATAGTTACGACTGAAAGAAAAAATGCTGAAGCGTGTTTTGCAGAAATATTTCAAATTGCTCAAAATATTGCACAAAGGTTGAATATTATGATCGAAGCTCCTCGCACAACAACTACACTCAGCAAACTATACGATAAGTAACGTTTCAACAGAAAATACAGAAGAATATTTTCGTCCCAATATTTATATACCTGGGATAGACATGTTTATCCAACATCTCAATGCACGTTTTTTAAAGTATGAAACTATTCGTTCTAGTTTTTCTTGTCTATTTCCTACCGAACAACCAATCGATGGGAATCGAATGAAGCAATTTCTGGAATTATGTCGATTTTACTCAAAATACCTTCCCTACTACTTGAAATCGTCATTAAAGTCAGGTATTCAGCTGTGGTTCACCAAATTTCGTGATTCCGATCAAAATATTTTAATTCCGAAAAACGCTATCACGGCATTGAACTTGTGCAATGAGACACCATTTGGCCGTGTAATATACTCTTACGCATCCTCTGCACCATCCCAATTACTACAGTCACTGCAGAAAGATCATTCTCGACGTTGAGAAGATTGAAGACGTATTTGCGACAATCATATCGGTCGAATTCGTCTTAATGGACTTGCGATGTTGAATATACACCGTAAAATAAGTATAATTGTCGACGAGGTATTAGATATTTTTATAAAAAAATTCTCGAAAACTTAATTTCGTTTTGTAATGTTTTGTTTTACTTATTATTTTTTTTTTTAAACATACATATTTACTTTTTGCTTATATTACACATATAATATTATATAGGTACTTTACCTAATTTGTTTTTAATAACATTCGCATGCTTATACCTAATTTGTCCTTATAAATATAATGTTACGTTTCTATTATTATTATTATTATTATTTTTTTTTTAAATAAAATTTGTTAATTTTGTATTTTTTTTTTTTTGATAAAATCCGTTGGTTTTGCATTTTTTTAAATTTTAATTTACAGACCACGGAAATAGATAGGTGCACTTAATCGAGTTACCGAGTTCTCTAATTCATCTAAATTCTAGCTCCGACCAAAAAAAAATCCTGAGTGCGCCTTTGATCGACTTTATTTAGGATTTTCGAGATCGCTTCATTGGATACGTAGATATGAAATAAATTTAGATTCAATTTTTTTCATCATTGTTTTATCGACTTTATCGTGCGTTTGCCGTCCGAAAGTCGTTCAATTCATAGCGCTAATCTGATTCTCAATAGATTCTTGTTTGGTTGATGGTGCTCTATTACGAATACCTAGTCGCACTTGTATAGTTCCTGTGCTTAACATTATCGTTTTTCCTTAGTTATCTGTGCTTGTTCGGCAAATTTTTGAAGTAGAAAAAAGCTATCTTTAGACACCCCATCAAAAGTAGATTGTGAACCATAATTACCTCGGCGGAATTCATTTATATCCCTCGATGTGTTCGGAAGTCGTCTATTGTACGATTTACAGCAGTAGAAGCACACCGAGGTCAAGATGATGCAAAAGCCCATGTTGTCGGGGTAGTTTTGCATTAGATCGGCCAATGAGAGTAATGAAGTTTCGTTCGATACGGTGATCAGAATCAGCTATCTCAAAAACAAGCTTTACGCTCGCTCGGTTGTCGCTTGCCGTTTTTTTTTATAAATTCTTCACTACATGTTTTTCTTAAAGCGCCGAATGGCACTGACCTCGCTTTCGTGAATGTTGTTATTGAATGTTAGCTAGTGGCGTCTAGTCGGCTAAAAAGTAAATTGTTCTGCATCGAATTTGAATTTTCTTTCCTCCTTATTAATCAAGTATTCGCGTTGGTTTAGGCCGAAAACAATTGGGCCCATGTCACACTAGCGAGAATGACTGCGAACAGAGATTTTAAGGGTTAGGCCGTGTTAGTTCCGGATAGAAATTAATTTTCAGATAAATTATTATATGCCTGTTAACATCATTTTAATATACATCGTTAAAATTTTCGAATAGTTACAGTTTACCGATGGTTAACGTTTTGGATGGCATTGCATCGTCAGAACTGAAATACAACTGACACGAAAGTATGGCCTTAAGCCTATGATAATTTTTTTTTTTGTTTTTTTTTTATATTTAAGTAATTTGCGGGTCCCACAAGGCAAATGCCCGTCTGTGGGTTCCCAACATAATTATATCGTTTATTCACAAATATAATACATCTTAATGCTAACACATTATATTGATCTTATATCTATTACTTAATTATACTTTAGCTTTTATTTTCACTGAATTACATCTCATTTTTGAAACAAATACATTCATGCCCAACATACATTCTAAAGCAATATTTACTCGTAAGCCATAATGTATGCAGCTAAAGAAAGGAGCTACCGTGCATTTTTTTTTTTATGTACCTTATTTAATTTTTTATGTACCTTATTTAATTGTTTATGTATCTTATTTAATTTTTTATGTACCTTATTTAATTTTTGATGTTCCTTATTTAATTTTTTATGTACCTTATTTAATTTTTGATGTTCCTTATTTATAATTATTCTCTTTGTTTCTTTCCTTCGTCTATTTTTTTCTCAATCTTTGCACCACGCTATCAACCAAATTTTAATTTTGTCTTTCCATATTTTCAAATTGTCTTCGTCTTTAATTTCCTTTGGTATGTGACCCAAAATTTGACTCCAAATTTCCTCTTCAACATTGTCAATTTTATTGTTAACCCCTCTAGGTCTTATAATAGATAATTTGTCATAGTTTCTAGTCTCATAAACCTTTTCCCTTGTCGGTAATATTCTTTTTTCTGTTTTATATGTTAATAGTTAAATGCAAAGTAATAGTAAATAGGGGGAGTAGGGAATACCTGTACTATCATAAACTAACCAGCTGACTGATGTTGTTGCATGATTTTCCATTTTCATGTCAGTTGTAATTTTGTTCTGATGGTGTATGGTGCCGTGCCATCAGGAAAAATTAATGTATATAAACTCTGATGTGGTTTTAAAAAAAATTTTTAACGATCTATTACAAATGAACTAGGAAAATTTTAATTCATTCTATCATCTCATTGTTCTCGTTGTCGGTGGCTGAGCCATTTATGTATCTGGTGAAACCAAAAACTCCAGTACACGTTCAGACGTACAGAGAGACGTGTCAAGCTAGTAACTGTATGAGCGTGTCTTTGTGGTGGTGCTAACAAGTGCATGGACCACGTTAGTTACAATTTTTTTTTTGGAAATGTGTTGAGCTGAAAGATGTACCCCTGGCAAGCAGTATAGTAGCTTACTAGATTATTTTATGACAATTTCGCCAGCATCGATTATCGGTTTACTGCCGATTAATTCTGTATTGTACATCAGTTAATCGTTAATTAAAAGCCGCGCCATTTGCAAGGCCGTGTCCACCGGGTGGCCCCCATGAGAACTGAAATAGTTATTATAAATACACAAAAATCTGAAAAAAAATCTGAAAAAATTTAAAATAAATATTGATGACTTTTTATGGTGTTTCTTAAGAAGCAACTAAAATATGCCGTTCGGAGGGGCAAATACCAATCCAGATTTTTGGGATCTGAAGAATGACGATCAGAGCAGCATTACAATCGGAAACAATTGTTTTTTTTAGGTTTCATATAGAGTTCAATAAGTCAGAAGTAAATTGTCCACCACCAACTTTTAATTGAACGAATTAGTTTGATTAAGAACCGAATTACATGAAATCAACAATCGATTTTATATTAATGCAAATTATTCTTGAAAATTGCAAGATGTCTTCCGCGCTATATTGAATCTTTGACATTGCCCGGATTGTTGCGTATAATTGCTACTCTTTTCTGAAATTGTTATTTTTTTTCTTCGTTATTTCTGTTTTTTTTTTTTTTTACTTATTTTATTCTTAGTTCGTTTTAATTCTTATTGTTAGTAATCTTCATTGTAATAGGTTGCTCGCTATTTACTACTTTGTTTTCCAACAAATCGAATTTAATGAAACACCAGCAAACAAAACATGTCAATAGAACAACTTTTTTTTCGATTTAAAAACCCAGGGAAATCCCTTATAAGGACGAAGATTGCTGGAAGCGGCGGAATTACATAAAATTATATGTTAATTTTTGTTTATTATAACGACATCGGTTAAAAGGAACAAATGTATTATGACCAATTTGTCTACAGCTTATAAATTACCACCTGCAACGACGTGAGGGTACAAAATTCATCTTTGAAAAGTTTTGTATATCAAAAAAAAATTGGATTGTTTTTTATAAAAGTTATATTTGTAAAAACGAATGAACAACTTCTTTGTTCAGGTTATACTGATAACGTTACATGTTAAATGCATGCTGTAAATTTAATGGAATTGCTGAAAATGTGCAACGTATTATAAGAAATATTAATAAAAGACTGCTACTCATTTCGTCATAATAAACATAAATACAAATTTCTTCAGAAATACGAAAAACCAATTACCGTCGCTTTTATGTAGAAATTTCTTTATCTTCTTTAGTTTTTATTTTATATTAGATTCCATTTCCATGTATAAAGAAAAAATTAAGTGTTTGAGCTTTTAAAACATGATAACAAATAAATGATTATCTGTTTAATTCCTGAAAAGTTATTCCATAAAATATGTCTTAACGAAGTACTATTCCATAACAGTTAATCTTGCATATCCAAAAATTGCTGGAAATAAAGACGAATTGGTAATAACGACCAAATTATCCACCTCCTCCGTTATTGTTATAACCGATTTTCAATGAATTTACTTTATAATTATCATGCTCAGCTAATTACATCATGTTTGAGCAAAAACCTTATTCTTTGAAATTTATATGTTTCGTTTAAAATTAAAAACAAGTCAAAGCCCCTACAAGTTCTTACTCAATGAACTCATTGAAATTTTAGTTTACCTTTAGTTTAGCAAATAAGACTGAAATTACAACGTTTTCTGAGAAAAAAGAAGTTAATAGTTTATAAAAAAATAGATATATCTGAAAATTACGAAAAGAAACCCAAATGAGAGGACAAAGTTAACAGTATTTTTTCACGAACTAAACGTCCTACGATAATCAAAATAAACGAATTCAGAAAATTCCTGCATCTTTTGCTCTCCTGAAGGAAAATTTGGTTGCCGTTAATGTGATATTCTGTAATTTTTTAGAATTTGAATACAACTTTGGAATACACACAATTTACTAATACTTCCTTCTTTTTTAAAATTATTT
This sequence comes from Icerya purchasi, assembly GCA_039619475.1. Classification (NCBI taxonomy): domain Eukaryota; kingdom Metazoa; phylum Arthropoda; class Insecta; order Hemiptera; family Monophlebidae; genus Icerya; species Icerya purchasi. Next base: position 552,585,406 of record CM077115.1, read on the forward strand.
CAGTAACAAAAAATTATTCATATCGGCTTATCAAAATTTCGTACCAGGTAAAAAATTTTCCTTTCTCAGTTTGCTTCTCAATGTTACTATACTAAGTATACGGGAATATGCAGTTTTTGAGACAAACGAAGAATTATAATCAAAAAGGAAAGTATAAAAAAAATTTCACGAAAAGTCTCTAAAACAGGTCTGAATAAATTAATTGTAGCAGGAAAATATACTTATATAACATACATAAAATAGTGACAAGTTATGTAAAAGACAATTAGAATTCCTTTTTTTAAATTTAAAAGCTAAAAAACCATGTTATCCGAATTTTTTTCGTCCAAATATCTTTCAAAAAATACTAATCCCGTTTAGTCCGAAATGGTGAAATTATTTACACGAGAAGTTTTAACTTGCTATTTAAAATCGCAAACAAAATAATAGGCTATTAAAGAAGTTATGAAAAGAACCTGGGTTTATGACATTTGTAGAGATGATATTAAAAAAATAGTAGAATTGCTTTAAAACGATTTATGACTTTTTACGTACTGAATTTAACCATACATAAAATCTGCTCATATTTAGTACGTATACGTTTAATTCTCTTTTATTAAACCAAAAACAGAGCTAAATACACAATTTCTCATAAAACAAGATAATTTAAAATTTCAGTAAGCCAAGCCAATCCTGCTCATTTCACTAGAGAAACTGTATAAAAATTTACCATTGTAACATTACATAAAATCTAAAGTCTTACAAAAGAATCAATAGTTGAACAAGTGAACAAATAAGAGAAAAAAATAAATAATGTCATTTGTAGATATTTATACTTTACTAAAGGGGATTCAGTGAAGGATAAAATTATTTTCAAAGAGGTAATTTTCATCGATGATGGCGAACATAATATGTTTCTCATTTTAGTAGACCTGCAGTTTTTGAACTTTTTTCATGACTTCCAAGAATATTAAATATAGAATAAAATATAAAAATAAATATCTTCAGTAAAATCATTTATTTGTTTACTAAAAATTATAGTTGATTTCAAGTATAGAGAGATTATAATGAACAAAAAATCGTACTTTTGAATAAGAACCTTTTTTTGCTGCATAAAAAGTTAAACCATGGTAATTAAAGGAGTAACGCACCTTCAGTGTTTTTCAGTTTTGAACAATATTTACATTTAACAAGTGTTAAAACTAAAGCAATTATTTTTCGTAAGTATGTAATGTTGAATAGAAGTACATTTAATGCTATTTCGTACAAAATTCAGTAAAAGATTTTTTGAAAATTCAAGTTTTAAGTTTTAATTGCTTGATTAATGATAATGAAAAAAATTTTCCTTTTGTGACCCTTTAAAGTCACCACATAAAGTTTCAGAAATATTGAAATCGACTAAAATTTTCATGATATAAATAATCTATGTATGTAACTGTATATAATTTGAAATCAGTTGCAAATTACAATAAGTGTAATCTCATAAAATGAAGTTGCATATTGTTCATTTTTTGGGAAATTCGCATATATTGATGAAATTTTAATGTTAAAATACATTTACATTTAAAGATTTCAAAATCTATTTACCACCTTAGAAAAAGTTGATATTTTAGAAACTTAAATTACCTTCGGCAATAATCTTATATTGCTGTTAAATAATTACCCAAAAATACTGAATACATGGGTCAGTTACATAATTTGAATCCTATTGAAAATTTATGGCACGAATTAGACCCTAAAATTAAAATCACATAACTGTAACTTGAAATAGAATTTTATTTAAGAAAGCAAAATTGTATATTAATTTTGGTCATCGTCATGATCATCATTCATTGAACCTTGTGGTTAGTTTTTTTTCATTCCGTGCTTTTCAATGCTCTAACTATGTCACATATTTCAAATCTTTACATTCCCTTTCATTTTAAATTTTAACGTTATTAATTCACTACTTTCATTTTCTAGCTATCTTTTGTTGATCCGTTGGATTTTTTGTCAGCGCCAGTAATGAAATATCCTAAATACCATTTTTTATTTTAACCGATATTTTTAAAGGAGCTCTTCCAAGTGACTTAGGATTTTTTTTACATAGAATATTTCTAACATTTCTTAATCAGCAAATTCCGCAAGGAAAAGTTAACAAATACTTCCATTACTGACAAATGATACAAATATGGTTATGAAAGGGGCAAAATATTACTGATAAGTAAAATTTTCATAAAATAGAATATACTGTAATATTCAAAGAACTATATGATAAATTTTCTGTAAAACTTTTTTTTAATATATACTTTTACAAAAGTATTATAAAACATAATGAATTATGTTATACAAAAAAATCTAGAAAAAATTATGCAGCATATATTTTGTTTTCATAAATAATTAAAGCTAAAACTTCTGGAGTTAATTAGAGACTATTACTATTTATTAACTTAGATATATAATCATATTTAACATAAATAATGAATGAATATTCATTATCAGATATTAATAATTCTTAAAAATTAGAACTTATATATTCATAGATAAAAGCATTTAAAACTCAAAGTTTTAAATTAATTATCTGTTATTAATTCATATTTATTTATAATTAACATTTTTTCATAAAATAAATAATCAAAAAACTATAGATGGAAAATGATTCAAAAGAGGAACAGAAATGATTATCAAATAATTATCTTTAAGAAATTGCCGAACACAAATTCATTTTAAATTATTAAATTGTTACAATTTCGTTTTTTTAAAATGTTAAACAATCAATTAATGTATGTTTTCAATTTTAAAATAATTCTGCATGTATTTATAATATTCGCATACTTTTAATAACTTTTAAAAAATATTACAGAAATAAAAAATAAAATTAATAATAATAATTGAATTAATTGTTTTTTGTATTATAAATGTAAAAAAGTGATTTTTATAAAAAATTTTAGTAAAATGTCATAATTTTATTAAAAATTAAAAACCTAAACTTGATGCTGGCTAAGTTGAGAAGCCACAGAACCAAAAAATATGGATTAGAATTTGCCCCTCCGTTCGGCATATTTTAGACGATTGTGTGTTTCTTATACATTAAAAAAGAATAAAGAAAAAATACGCTCCATATTTTTAGAGGTAGATCATTAATATCTTAAGGAAATAATTTTTATTACAAGTATAATCAATAACGTATTGTGTAATTTTTATTAATATTCATATACGGGGGCTAATTCATTTATGTAAATTATTAATACATATAAATCAAAATGATCATGGAAATTATTAATGGTATGCGGATATTAGTGAAAAATGTATTGCTATTCATAAAATAAATATGCAAAGAAACTTTTCAAAACCCCCCTCTTTCCAAAATTCTGGGCACCGGTCTGGCCATCTGTTTCGTACATTTCATATAAAATTTAGTCGCAAATTTGTTTTTTCATTTTATTTGTTTGGACGGTTTGTTACATCAGTACAAAATTAACCGTAATTACCGTTGATCGATATATATAACTACATATATAATTTATAAAAATCCAGTGTCTTTATGTTCGTGCAGGATAAACTCGGAATTTACTTAACCGATTTTTATAAAATTTTGAAAGTACATGCAATTTGGTCCAACTTATCAGATAGGATACTTTTTGCTTTAATTATTTACATAAATATTTGTTATATTAAATAAAAACAAATTTTGACAATTTTATTATTTTTTGAGCACCAACTACTTTTCGTGGCGACTTTTGTGTATCGTGCGATGTTAATCGAAATGCAACCATGTTTATCGCTGGCGCATGGCGTTTTTAACGATGAATGATCAAATAAACGTTTTTTCGCTGTTGTTTACAAAAAAGTTCGTATTATTACGGAGTTGTTGTTTATGGAAAAAAAGAAAAATATTGTGCGATATTGTACGGCATTTAATTTATTTATATTTCAGTGTATTTAATAAACGTCCTGCCTTGATAAAAAAAAAATAAAAAAAGGTTTATTTTAATATTCCCACAACAATAGTGTGGCAGTGATACAACTCTCTGACATTGTTGGGCATCTAAGTTGCTTTATATTTCGGTATAAGATAATGCCGCGGAGACAATCGAACCTCAACAATGCGCGTAGCAGAAATGCACGACGTATGCGTGATATGAGAACTACTGAATCGGAAGAAGAAATTGCAAGAATAAACGCATGTTGCCTGCTCACGTGTGGGAACACCATCAAATTTATTCGTGTTAGCAAAAGACAGGTTGACCAAGAACATTGTGCACAAATTAGTGCTTAGATAATTTTCAATTTTATAAAATAATATAACTAATAGTTCGAAACCAATGTTATCTGCCCCATTTATAACATTTAATTTTTATATAACTAATTTATTTAGTATATTGTGTAAATAAGTCATTGATTACAGATTAAAGTTAAAGATTAGATAAATAAAATGTAAATTCAATAAGTGTATATTAGTTGGATAATTTAATTCTCTACATATGATTCAAAATCGGCTAAATAATTTCAGGTTTATTAGTAAAAATGAATTTGGTTGCATCAAAATAATAAGTAAAAATTAATTTAATCTATTATAACTACTAAGCCACAGCAACGTGTGGCTGGGTCAGCTAGTATATATATATATGTATATATATTTGTAAGAGAGAAAATGTTTGTTCTCTTTCGATCAGGTTCCGTGTGTTGTTGGTAAAAAGGAACGAAACGCTTCAGTTCCACGTCTAATTCCTTATATTTATTCCTCTGTCTACGCAGAGCTTATATCGATACGACAGGAGATGGAAGTTTAAATTATTTGCTACTTTTACAAAAATTACTCTTACGTGTGTACCACTGTATTTTTCTCTACCAGTGTAGTTCTCTTAATTATATTTATTCATGTATAGCGTCTCTTTTGTAATTCAGGTTTAATGCGGTTGAGTACAATTTTTGTTAGAAAAGATTTCGACTCGTGGCTTCCTTTAACGCGGAAGTCAAAACACGTGTTATCGAAAGAGTAATATAAAACTTGATAATATTATAATTTAATAAAACTTGATAATATTATAATATAATGAATCGAATAAATTTCAATACTTTGTAGCTTATTATCATTTATGAGAATGGTATAAAATTGTGGAACTCATTTCATTTTGAATATTTTGTTATAATATATAGGCGGTGTTTTAAAGAACGTAATTAAATAAATACGAGTACGCCATATTTAGTTTTTATTTGCAACGTCCAATTTTCAATCGTTTCATTTTAGATAAGACAATAACAATCCAAGATATATACTCTTTACTATATTTTACTTACATAAATAGAGAATTACGAGGCATTATTATTTTTTCTGTCTGCACTGTTACCATTTCGTGCTGTTCCAATAAATTTTCTTATTTGCTCCTGAATTGGTACTTCACTCACATTAACGCATGGCATACACATCTTTCATAATCGATCATGTAGCTACACCACTTTGTTCATCATTAATCTTGCGGTTTTATCGTTTTCAACCATTTCCCGTTGATATTGTATATTATTATTATTATACCGATACGGTATTACAAAATAATAAGAATTTTTTCCTATATGGTGCATATTTTTTTTCTCTTCATATTCAACTTTAAAAATTTCAATTTAATAGAAAACAGTGGAAATTTCTAGAATGGTTATTTACTCGGCTTCTCATTTAATTTTTCTTTATCACTTGCAATACTTTTCTTTTGTCAGGCAATAATACGAAATCATATTTAAATACATCGGTTGTTACACCACCTATAAACATTTCCATTTTTTGAATGTGTTCTTCCTTCATTTTGCTAAAATGCATTCTTTATCAGTTCCGATTACGTTTAAAATATGTTTTCGAACGATCTGGAATATAGTCACGTTCAATTTTTGTATTTTTAAATTATAAAGTGAAGATTTATTATAATCTAGACGTAATATTTTGTTTTACAGGATAAAAATTAGTATGGGACAAACTTAAAAGTATGCGCACTGATTTCTCTTAAAGATAAATAAGAAAGTTTGATTAGCTGATGAGAATCAAATTTTAATAAGACAAGATTTTCGTATTTCGTATCGGTAATAAGTGCGTATTTATATTTTTAAAACGCATCCTATCGGATAAATTAAGGGAATATGTTAATATCCTAATAAACATTAAAGCAAAAAGCCAGAGCATATGTGAGAAAACGTATTTTCTTCATTCTGCCTATTATTGATGCAGGCATTCGGTATGCGCACCACTAGCTTACGACAGTGTTCGAATTAGAAATTAATTTCGACGATAGAATTTATTTTATTTAGATCAATCATCGTCCTCTGTTTCTTTTACCTGCGGCGCCGCGCTTGTGCCGCCAGTGGTATTGCATGTGGCGAAGTATTTCATTATCACTTGCAAAAGTCTTCGCTCTATGGGCCATAATGAAAACTCTTCTTTAATTCCAAACGGTTGTATTTTTCTAAAAGCTCTATCCGTTTGGTTACGTACTATATTTTCTATTACTGGAATGTCTTCATTTTTCATATATGCTAAAACTAATTCATCTCGATATCCGGTTAGATTCAAAATACGTCTCAGACGAATTGGAATAGATATATTCATTTTTTCTTTGAGTGATTCAAACGGATCTTTCCACGGATCATCGTCCTCCTGCGCAATCACCTATAAATAAATCAAAAATCTTTTTGTATTTTTAAATAATAAAGTGAAGATTTATTATAATTTAGACCTAATATTGTTTTGTGGGGAAAAAATGAGAATAGGACAAACTTAAAAGTATGCACATTGATTTCTCTTAAACATAAATAAGCAAGTTTGATTAGCTGATGAGAATCAAATTTAATAAAATAAGATTTTCGTATTTCGTATCGGTAATAAGTACGTATTTATTTTTTTACACGCATCCTATAGGATAAATTAAGGGAATATGTTAATATCCTAATAAACAAGCCAGAGCATATGTGAAAAAACGAATTTTCTCCATTCTGCCTATTATTAATGCGGGCATTCGGTATGCGCACCGCTAGCTTACGACGGTGTTTGAATTAGAAATTAATTTAGACGATATAATTTCCTCTGTTCGGTTTACCTGTAGCGCGTGTGCCTCAATACGCTGATTATATCGAGAGCATTTATCAAGAACTAGATTTACTTTAATAGGTTTCGAATCGGTTCTATTATATAGCTGCACGCGTAAAAACACATATAGGGTTATTAGCACAGCGTTTGTATCGCGACTTACACTGACCTCCTCATATACCACTGTTTTTATTGTACTATGTACTATATATATATATAGTAGTGAATAAATGGCGACTCTAGCCTTTTTGTGACGTCACAACCCCAATTCCTGTCCCGGAGGCGAAAAGTCACCTAAGTATTTTATTCGGGAGGCAAAAATTCACCCAATTTTTTATTCCGACGCTGAAAATTCACCCAAGTTTCCCCCAATTTCCCCCAATTTTCCTCAAATTTTTCCAAATTTTTTGCAAATTTCCTCCAAATTTCACCCTACAGGTCCCGCTCGTTTCCGATAAACCGAACCGATTATAAATTAACCCAAGTATAATGTTTAAAGCCCGAAACTAACCCAAGTCCCCCTCTTCCCTCCCGTCCACAGCGATACCGCGATTTTTCAAAATTCCAAGCGTAAGTATAAAAATTCCGAAATTAACCCAAGTGTAATGTTTAAAGCTGAAAACTAACCAAACCCCTGCTCGCCCTCCTGGCATATCTCTAAAGCGCACGCGCCGTTCCCCCACATTTCCGATAATTCGATGCGTTTAAAAATTAACCTCAATATAATATTTAAAGCAGGAAAGTAACCTAAGCCCCGCTCGCCCTCCTGGCATATCTCTAAAGCGCACGCGCCGTTCCCCCACATTTCCGATAATTCGATGCGTTTAAAAATTAACCAAAGTGTAATATTTAAAGCAGGAAAGTAACCCAAGCCCCGCTCGCCCTCCTAGCATACTTAGAAGGCGCACGCGCCGTTCCCGCGCACTCGTCAATCGTTCGCGATACCGCGATTTTTCAAAATTCTACGTGTAAGTATAAAAATTCCGAATTTAACCAAAGTATAATATTTAAAGCCAGAAACTAACCTAAACCCCCCTTCTTCCTCTTTTTCCATTCGTACGTATTTTTTATTTTTCAGGGCGTAAGTATTATAAATAGCCTAAGATTTTTTTTGATTTTTTTATTTCTACACGCTCGCTTCAACCATCACTATATGTGACGTTGCATGCAAACACTTTCAAAACCGTTGAAACAGGATCTTAATATTCTTATAATTTCTATTCCAGTCGATACATTATTACGGAACCACGCCCTACATGTACACACTAACATAAACACACTTATATCCATATCCTTGACTACTTTGTTCGTATACACATATGTAACCGACTTTCTCCGATAGAACGACATTTTTCTGACGCAACATTTCCACTGCCACACCCGATTCAAAGGTAGTTAATGAGGTAGACCATTGAACGGATTCATTCGATCGTTCACTATTAATTTCTCGTCAAACGCATACACGTTCTCTAAGCAGTGTTCATCACGAGTTTTTAAGATTTTAATAACTTTTTTAATTTTTCGTTTTCATAAAAATTATTTCATTACAATCATCATGAATACCGATACTGTTGCCGCGAACAATTCGAAACCAGAAAATACCGCAGAATTTATTCAACATTTTTTCGAATATGATAATGACGATGTTGCGCTGAGCGGTTTTCCAGATACACATATGCCACCACCGCCACCACCACCATCAATATCGCAAAATCCAACAAATTCACAAGAGGCAGATAATTCATCACAGACTCAGTTCGCACAATATTTACATTCGCCACCGTTAACGCAAATTCCGCTACCACCTCCATCTGAAGATATCAGTCCGTCAAAGGTTGAACTTCCGAAAGAAATAATCAATCGACGTGCTGTAATCTACGTAAAAGATCTGAACGACGCTGAGAATAAAAATAGTTTTCTGTTTGCCGTTTTGGCAAAGTTTACGAAAAATCCGTTTTCGATGTGGCAGTATAATTTATTACAGAATGTGTACGATTTCAACTTCATACGATTACCAGTACGTTCATTAGCAGATATTGAAACCTTCGAACGAACGAATAGTGTATCTATTAACTTATACAAATTAATAGAAACCGATGGTGCCGATGCTGAAACGTGCAAGTATAAAATTAAAGTCGTTTATGCATTCCGAAAAAACCATAGTATTTTAAATCATCGTAATCATACAAATATGTTGTACTGGGGTTCGAATGGTAATTTCAAGTTTGCCTGGATTAAAAAATTTAATCAACTTATACGAATTCAATCGCCAAATGCCAAATTCTCGTGCTGGGGATGTCTGGATTCGATGAAGGACGAATTTGAACATAACAACAGTCACCGTTGCGATGCGATCAGTTGGCGTAACATGCATTGTATGTAAACTATTAAAAAAAGTAAAGACGTACATTTTTTTCTTTTTCACATATTTTTTATTTTTCAAAAACTTTTACAATGTTTTCTTTCGAAATATATAACACATGTAAACTTTATTAGAATATAATATATAATAATAATAAATAGTTTCATATATTTACATTTCTTATTTCATAAACTTAAAATTATTTTAAAATTTTAGATTTTACTATAGTTGATAATATATTTCCAACTCCAGTCTATATTAAAGCCTCTTGATCCTTACGTTGAATAGTTGAGTCAATATCATGTATCTAAGTATATTTATTATTTTTTCTCACTTACGATTACTTTTCCATCCGTAAGTATTTATGTATGTTTTCCCCGGTTCTAAAAAATAAATCATTCGATGTCTCGCCCTTTAACGAAAGCACACGCATCATTCGCACGCACGTATCATTCGTTCACGTTACCACTTTTTTTTCAAAATTAGTCCAAGTATATTTTATTATTTTTCTCATTACGATTATTTTCAGTCCGTAAGTATTTCTGTATGTTTTCCGAGGTTTTAAAAATTAATCCGAACAGACATCCAGACTGTTGTGAAAGCATACTATCTATCCCCTGCACAGATTCTACATTATACGTTACTCTATTACGAGTTCTTCAAAAATTGATTCGAATATTTTTTTCATTTTTTTTTTTTTTCAATCCTAAAAATCCATTCTTTCTACCCCCGCCCCTCCCAGCTAAAATTACCGAAATCTTTATTTATTTTATCGATTCTAAAAATTAATCAATGGTTCACTCGAAAGCGTACCGTACATTCCCACACACATATCTTCTATCACGCACATGCAGTTCTATATGTTTATTTTTTTATTAACGATCTTTATTTTTTTGTACCTGTATTACTTTTTCCTACACAGTCATGTCATCATATACAATTAACATTGTCAAAATAATTTTAACCTTTCGAGAAAGAAAAATCTCCGACCAATAAAAAAATGTTTATCAACATCACAATTATTTTTAATATTAATCGTTCGCTACAAACATAATTTTTTCGATCGTTTCAAGACATTATTGTTTCAAACGTCAATCCCTCTTTTCCAAGAATCGATAAACTCTGCAGGTATACATCTCGTCGTCGCAACAACCATTACCTGCATGACTCGCATACCTTCAAGACCACTTGTACATTGCTCGCACGCTATTTACCATTATTCGGTACAAGAATATTTTTCACACTCCCTCACATACATATGCGCATACGCTCAAAGTCCTCGATTACTTTGTTCGTATACAAATATATTCAGCTTTCTCCGACGGAACAACATTTTCTGATGTAACATTCCCACTGCCGCACATAATTCAAAGGTAGCTAATGAGATAGACTATCGAACGGAATCATTCAAGCAGTCAGTATTAGTTTTATGTTAAACATGTCTATTTTGTCGAATCTGTGTTCACGCATTATTAAAAAATTTACGTCAACGTTAAAGAAAATAATTTCCTACGTTTTTTCTCTTTTTTTCTCTATCATTTTTTTCTGTCTTTTATCTTTTCTTTTTCTCTTTCTTTTTCTCTGTCTTTTTTTTTAGTGAAAAGTTTGAAATACATATTATTCAATCATGAACGCTAATATAGTTAACGTAAGCAACAACTCAAAATCAATTAAGCACGCTGAATTTATTCAGAATTTATTTGCAAGTGATAGCGACTCGCATATGTCTTCGTCACTTCAATTACCGCAATCAGATGATGGTTATTCTTCAACAGAATCAACATCTTTTGCACATAAAATCGTTGGTCCAGTATTATTGTCAGATCAGATGGATATAGCGGAATATTTTGTAGATTTCAGCTTCCATAAGGATTCTGATTATGGTTTTCTAGTAACCGAACTAGCGATGATTGAGATGTCTGGCGGGAGGTATTTACATACGCTATACAAGCCAAGCAGAGCATGGTCTGCATCAAAAATGCCTCATTTACAATGCTCTTCCGTGAGTCATTACTTGAAAAACCCCTCATTATTTCCCTGTCGGGAAGAAATATTCATGGCACGCGATATATTCACAATATTGTCCGAAAAACCGAAGGCTCGCGTATATATTTTAACCACTTATGCAAAACTTATATTATGGGAACTTAACGAAAAGTCTGAATTGTTGCGTGACTTGGACTATGAACTCGTTAATATGGAGAAAGTCTTTCGAGTACCTAGTATCGATGATTTATATCAAGAATACTCTGGTATAAGCAATTTGCTAACTTGTAAACACCATTATGAGAATGATATTTTTCATTGTGCGGTGAAAAATGTTATGGTGATGAGGACATGGCACGATCACGTTATCCGTCCGCTGAAGCTTATGAACAATCTCAATATAAATGATTTAAGCCAGTTATTCATTACAGCCACCAAAGAAATGATAATTACATTATTTCCAAGTTGCATCGGGGACATTTATATATTTTTACCGGACAGATTAAAACAGGATGATACGATAAAATCATTTCTACCATGCTACGATCACGAACATGATAAAGAATATTATATCGACGGTGATACATTACGCAGGAGTACTCGAAATTGTGTCAAAGTAAAAGATTGCGACGACTGTCAACATTCAATTCATACGGATTAAAAATTCAATAAAAGGCGCGGAATTTGAAAGATGGAGTTGTCTAGATCCTACGAAAGTTGAATATGAACATAACAATTACCTTTCAATGTACCAAAGTCAACTTTCGCGCAGTATGTATAATATGTGAAATAAAACCATATTTTTTTCTTTTACTCGCATTTTTATTTTTATCATTTCAAAATCTTTTACATTGTTTCACATAAATTATAATGTATGTATGTATATATGTATGGAATTTTAATATGTAATAATATACATTTCCTACATTTTATTTTATTTCATGGTCATATAATTACTTTAAAATTATTTAGATACACCGCAGACATTATAGTACGGAACACATCATTTATTATTTCATTCTATTTCAATTAATATGTTGTATGGATGAAATCGAATCAATTTATGTAACTGTTTATTTAAATTTAAATAATCTTTTTCTTTTTCTTTTTTTTTTTTATCTCTCAGCATATGCATGCGTGTGCTTACATATACAAGTATGAAAAAAATTATTTTTTTTTATTTTTTCCTCGATATGAATGGTAAATCTACGACTTTATTTGAAAAAACGGTCAAAACCTGATACATAGATTTCAAACTTTGATGGAAATTTTCGTAACATGTTCAGTTTACACTTATTATTTTTAAAAAAAATATTTTTCATTATTATTCGTATCGCTTAAATAGACTGATACAACAGAGAGAGAAAATAAAAAGCTAAATTTTTACATGTGAGGGAGGGAGTTGATGCAAACGTACGAGTCTTATTATTTGGAATACAGATTACAAAGGAAATTTTTATACAATGTTTCGTTCTAAGATTTTTTCATTTTTTACATTTAAAATTTTTCAATACGAAAATATTTTGAAATCAACACGAACGTCTACGAATAGTCTTCATCATTATAGAAGCACCTGCAGATCATGTATCGACACTGCATGCGCGTAAGGGTGAGTAAATATGTGTGAATATGTGTGAACATGTGTGTATGTATGCTTGAAATGTGCGAAATGGCTAATAAGAAACAACCGTTGAATCGCAACGACAGGTAGAGATCCGCTTATAGAATAAGAGAGTGAGAGTGAGATAAATTATGTACCTTTATTATTGCAGAACTGCACTGCAGTGGCAGACATGAAATATCCGTTAGCATCCTTTTCGAGGCAGTTTTATAAAAAAAGCCGAAAATTAGCTTTAAAACTGGATGAATGAGATAGTTGATAATACACATACCATTAAGACTGGTATACGTGTATGTGGGCATGTGTGTGAGCGCACGGTTAAATGAATGACAAAAGATTATTAACTGCATAGGCATTGTTAAATACAACTATACTGATTTATCCGTAAAACTAAAAAATTTTACCGTTGTTTTCTTTCTTTTCTTCTTTCGCATTTTACAAAAAATTCATGTTAGTTCTAAAAATATTGCTAAATTCAAATTAAATCGATCATGTTATTTTATTTTTTATTTTTGTTTCTTTAAACAATATGTTACAGAAAATAAATCGTATTTATCTTACTCAATCTTTTACCTAATATTCTAACAGTTTTAGACAACAGCAGAAATATGCAAGTTACCATGGATGTATTATATTTTATTCGTGTATATGTGTATACACGCTTTCTATACAAGCGTATGCAAATATCAGATGCCGGAAATGTATGATAATATAATTTTTTAAATCAATGATTAATGTATTATTAATTTTTTTTTTTTCACCCTATAATATACAAAATAACAACATACTTGCTTTTACAACAATATTTAAATTCTACAAAAAATAAATGTCCCCAGGGTGGGGAGTAAAATATCATGAAGAATCACTGTTTTTTGTTTTTTTTCTTTGATTCACAATCTTCTTTTTCTTTATATTATTTTTTATTTCAGAGATTTTTTAAAATAGTTTTCTTTACACTCCAATAAGGAATCTGTTAATTTATTGTACATGTCATATAATATGATAGATGCTAAAATTCGGAAAGTTTTTTTAAAGAAGTAATTGACAGAAGAGTATACTTTTGAAAACAAGAGAGTGAAGAGGCTATACATAAAAAGCAATATGATGCATTAAACATAACGAAAAAAAAAAACAGAAGAAACGTAAACACAAAGACTATTATGTTTTTTTCATTAATCTATTCAATTACAACTTTTTTTTCATTCATCTATATTCTAAGTTCCATCATAAGTTTTAATTTTTTATATGATGCCTACTAATTTCTATGTTTACTTAATTTATTTACTTTTCCACGAATGTTTTTTAGAATTAAATTTTGAAAAAATTAAACATATTTTCGCACCTGTGTCAACTATCACATTAAATACATGTAGAAATTTTCATTTCAAACACCGCCGGAAAATAACATGGGTTTTTTTTTTTTGCTATTTTTTAAAAATTTATTCAAACTCTCTCTAATTATAGCTATTTTTACACCATTTTTCTTAACTTTTACTCATTTTTATATTCTACATACAATGCTTGAGGTGTTAGATGATGCAAATTCTAAATACACCATATTGCTATCATCTCTGTTTATTTTTTTTTTTATTTGTTACTTGTTTTTTTATTATTTTCTTATGTACATGTATTAGAACTAGTGATGTGCGATTTCGAAATGTTTTTATAATCGAAACAACCGATAATCGTCAAAAAAAACAAAAAAACAATCGAATGATTTTTGTGAATACGAATGAATTATTCGAATAAAAACCGAAACTATCCGAACACAAACGAATGAAGTATTCACTAAACATTGACTAGATTCTTCCGAGAGAAATAGCATTTCGAATGATTGTTATGAATACGAATTAATTATTCGAATGAAATAACATTTCGAATGCAACCACGGAACAATCGAATGCATTCAAAGTCATCGAACAATCAAATAATTCAAATGAATCATTTCGAAGTTGCCCATCACTAATTAGAACCCATATGATTTTACAATAAAAAAAGTGTTCATACTCATTATTGAAGCTGAATATAGATAATATTTACATTTAAAGGAAAAAGAAAAAGTTATTTTTATTATTCCATTCGCATGCGAAAAAAATTATGAAATGTAAAATATATATATAATTCATGTAATATATTTACAAACGATTAACAAGAATAAAAGAAAATTAATTTAAAAAATAAATAAATATCACAAAAAATTTAAAGATGGAAAAATTACAAGATTATGATTCGTACAATGCTCACAAATTGGCTCCTTTAATCGGGTTATGTTGGAATTCGAACAAACTTGCATGGTTGCATTGCGGACAATCTTTGATTAAGGTGGGATGTACTGCACTCAATGGAAAAGAATCTGGAATATCATAGCTATGATGTTTAAAACACGGTAAGAAGCGTTTGATACGTCGATCATTCTTCAGTGCTACAGGTAATTTATTGTAAAAATCGCAAATTTTTTGAGGGCATACATTAATTAATATCTCTGCAGTAATATTTTGCATCAAGTCGTACATAGAATATTTTACTAATGATAATATAGGTCTAACATTTACATCGTACCATTTCATCATCACATATACATTCTGCAATGAACACCTATGTATGTTTTTATCCGTGTGTGCATCACATTTTACAACTCTTGATATTCCTTTATACATATTATTTAATTTCCTTAAATTGGGTATACCAAATTCTTCTTCTAAATTAATAATCTTGAATCTTGAAAGTGATGTTTCAAATAGTTTTATCCATATAGTGGTAATTTTTTCATTTCCTTTAACGTAAATATTCAATGGTTCCAAATCATCCAACACATTTTCTATATCACCAGCAATAGATTTGTAATTGTAATCTCCTGCATTCCATGGAATGGAATGACAGTTTTGAATTATCCTCATGTTTTCTTGTTTTTTTATTATTGGATAATACATCCCATTCGAATGGAGGCTTGTAAGTTCTATGAAATTGAATTTCACCATCGATACTTATTATTGAAAGTTCCTTAATGATGTACGTATCATTATCATATTTAAAACATTGAATATCGATAATTACCTCACGTGCTACTATCATTGTTACAGTTGTTATTAAAGAGAAAAGAAAAAAAACTAAAACTTTTAATAGTAACTAAAATTTAAACGTGTGAAGAACACTAATTCGTGAAACTAATAACAAGCGAGCGAATACAGTTATTCAGAGAGTTGACATAATATCTACCTTTGAATTAGATGCATTCGATGAAATGTTGCATCAGAAAAATACCCTTCAAACGGAGAAAGTTGATTGCATACATTGATGAATGAAGTTGTTAAGAACTTGTACATACATATACATTTTGTTTGTGGTAGTGTATGCATGTACACATGAGATTTTACATATAAGGAAGGGTCAAGATCCGGTTTTAACAGCTGTATCAAACGATCTTAACGTGCAGCTATGTACATGCAGGGATAGACTTTAATATAATCATTATCGATGGTAAACGAGAACATTAATTCATTTTTAAATTTTAATATATCGTCTTCCATCACTAATAAGATAACATAAAAAACTACTAACTTAACTGAATATATCCTTCTTCAACCAACTTTTCCTCAATCATTCGAATTTCATCATCTACACCAGCATTTCACACTTTTTTAGATGTATGCGATAACAATAATCACTCAACCAATTCATTAGGATCGTCTGAATAATCGATCGATGTATCTTCATGACATACTCCGCCATCAGCACAATGCTTAGTCTTTGCTCCATCATAGTAAATTTTTACACTTGAACCATTAGACTGAAACATCGGACGTATTATTTTTCTGTATTTAGGAAGTGTAGTACCCTTTAATACACCAGTAGCATGTAAATGAGCTCTAGTACACTCAAGTATTTATTTATATAGATCTAAATCATTATTTTGTATATTTATTCTCATCTATATGCGATACCATTAGTAAATGAATGAGTCTGGGTGTGTAAGGAAATTTTATTTGCTTACTTCCTTTTCCTAAATAAATTTCACCATATTTGCAGTCCCAAGAAATCAATATTAAAAAACAAACTCAAAGCTAAGTCGTTTAACATAAGTGAAGTAGATTCATTTCATACAGATTTTGATGAACTTGTTCCGAATGATCAAGTATATGGAATACGCTATGATACAAACATTGATGAGTATCTGATAGGATCGACATTGATTTCTTGGGACTGCAAATATGGTGAAATTTATTTAGGAAAAGGAAGTAAGCAAATAAAATTTCCTTACACACCCAGACTCATTCATTTACTAATGGTATCGCATATAGATGAGAATAAATATACAAAATAATGATTTAGATCTATATAAATAAATACTTGAGTGTACTAGAGCTCATTTACGTGCTACTGGTGTATTAAAGGGTACTACACTTCCTAAATACAGAAAAATAATACGTCCGATGTTTCAGTCTAATGGTTCAAGTGTAAAAATTTACTATGATGGAGCAAAGACTAAGCATTGTGCTGATGGCGGAGTATGTCATGAAGATACATCGATCGATTATTCAGACGATCCTAATGAATTGGTTGAGTGATTATTGTTATCGCATACATCTAAAAAAGTGTGAAATGCTGGTGTAGATGATGAAATTCGAATGATTGAGGAAAAGTTGGTTGAAGAAGGATATATTCAGTTAAGTTAGTAGTTTTTTATGTTATCTTATTAGTGATGGAAGACGATATATTAAAATTTAAAAATGAATTAATGTTCTCGTTTACCATCGATAATGATTATATTAAAGTCTATCCCTGCATGTACATAGCTGCACGTTAAGATCGTTTGATACAGCTGTTAAAACCGGATCTTGACCCTTCCTTATATGTAAAATCTCATGTGTACATGCATACACTACCACAAACAAAATGTATATGTATGTACAAGTTCTTAACAACTTCATTCATCAATGTATGCAATCAACTTTCTCCGTTTGAAGGGTATTTTTCTGATGCAACATTTCATCGAATGCATCTAATTCAAAGGTAGATATTATGTCAACTCTCTGAATAACTGTATTCGCTCGCTTGTTATTAGTTTCACGAATTAGTGTTCTTCACACGTTTAAATTTTAGTTACTATTAAAAGTTTTAGTTTTTTTTCTTTTCTCTTTAATAACAACTGTAACAATGATAGTAGCACGTGAGGTAATTATCGATATTCAATGTTTTAAATATGATAATGATACGTACATCATTAAGGAACTTTCAATAATAAGTATCGATGGTGAAATTCAATTTCATAGAACTTACAAGCCTCCATTCGAATGGGATGTATTATCCAATAATAAAAAAACAAGAAAACATGAGGATAATTCAAAACTGTCATTCCATTCCATGGAATGCAGGAGATTACAATTACAAATCTATTGCCGGTGATATAGAAAATGTGTTGGATGATTTGGAACCATTGAATATTTACGTTAAAGGAAATGAAAAAATTACCACTATATGGATAAAACTATTTGAAACATCACTTTCAAGATTCAAGATTATTAATTTAGAAGAAGAATTTGGTATACCCAATTTAAGGAAATTAAATAATATGTATAAAGGAATATCAAGAGTTGTAAAATGTGATGCACACACGGATAAAAACATACATAGGTGTTCATTGCAGAATGTATATGTGATGATGAAATGGTACGATGTAAATGTTAGACCTATATTATCATTAGTAAAATATTCTATGTACGACTTGATGCAAAATATTACTGCAGAGATATTAATTAATGTATGCCCTCAAAAAATTTGCGATTTTTACAATAAATTACCTGTAGCACTGAAGAATGATCGACGTATCAAACGCTTCTTACCGTGTTTTAAACATCATAGCTATGATATTCCAGATTCTTTTCCATTGAGTGCAGTACATCCCACCTTAATCAAAGATTGTCCGCAATGCAACCATGCAAGTTTGTTCGAATTCCAACATAACCCGATTAAAGGAGCCAATTTGTGAGCATTGTACGAATCATAATCTTGTAATTTTTCCATCTTTAAATTTTTTGTGATATTTATTTATTTTTTAAATTAATTTTCTTTTATTCTTGTTAATCGTTTGTAAATATATTACATGAATTATATATATATTTTACATTTCATAATTTTTTTCGCATGCGAATGGAATAATAAAAATAACTTTTTCTTTTTCCTTTAAATGTAAATATTATCTATATTCAGCTTCAATAATGAGTATGAACACTTTTTTTATTGTAAAATCATATGGGTTCTAATTAGTGATGGGCAACTTCGAAATGATTCATTTGAATTATTTGATTGTTCGATGACTTTGAATGCATTCGATTGTTCCGTGGTTGCATTCGAAATGTTATTTCATTCGAATAATTAATTCGTATTCATAACAATCATTCGAAATGCTATTTCTCTCGGAAGAATCTAGTCAATGTTTAGTGAATACTTCATTCGTTTGTGTTCGGATAGTTTCGGTTTTTATTCGAATAATTCATTCGTATTCACAAAAATCATTCGATTGTTTTTTTGTTTTTTTTGACGATTATCGGTTGTTTCGATTATAAAAACATTTCGAAATCGCACATCACTAGTTCTAATACATGTACATAAGAAAATAATAAAAAAACAAGTAACAAATAAAAAAAAAAATAAACAGAGATGATAGCAATATGGTGTATTTAGAATTTGCATCATCTAACACCTCAAGCATTGTATGTAGAATATAAAAATGAGTAAAAGTTAAGAAAAATGGTGTAAAAATAGCTATAATTAGAGAGAGTTTGAATAAATTTTTAAAAAATAGCAAAAAAAAAAAACCCATGTTATTTTCCGGCGGTGTTTGAAATGAAAATTTCTACATGTATTTAATGTGATAGTTGACACAGGTGCGAAAATATGTTTAATTTTTTCAAAATTTAATTCTAAAAAACATTCGTGGAAAAGTAAATAAATTAAGTAAACATAGAAATTAGTAGGCATCATATAAAAAATTAAAACTTATGATGGAACTTAGAATATAGATGAATGAAAAAAAAGTTGTAATTGAATAGATTAATGAAAAAAACATAATAGTCTTTGTGTTTACGTTTCTTCTGTTTTTTTTTTTCGTTATGTTTAATGCATCATATTGCTTTTTATGTATAGCCTCTTCACTCTCTTGTTTTCAAAAGTATACTCTTCTGTCAATTACTTCTTTAAAAAAACTTTCCGAATTTTAGCATCTATCATATTATATGACATGTACAATAAATTAACAGATTCCTTATTGGAGTGTAAAGAAAACTATTTTAAAAAATCTCTGAAATAAAAAATAATATAAAGAAAAAGAAGATTGTGAATCAAAGAAAAAAAACAAAAAACAGTGATTCTTCATGATATTTTACTCCCCACCCTGGGGACATTTATTTTTTGTAGAATTTAAATATTGTTGTAAAAGCAAGTATGTTGTTATTTTGTATATTATAGGGTGAAAAAAAAAAAATTAATAATACATTAATCATTGATTTAAAAAATTATATTATCATACATTTCCGGCATCTGATATTTGCATACGCTTGTATAGAAAGCGTGTATACACATATACACGAATAAAATATAATACATCCATGGTAACTTGCATATTTCTGCTGTTGTCTAAAACTGTTAGAATATTAGGTAAAAGATTGAGTAAGATAAATACGATTTATTTTCTGTAACATATTGTTTAAAGAAACAAAAATAAAAAATAAAATAACATGATCGATTTAATTTGAATTTAGCAATATTTTTAGAACTAACATGAATTTTTTGTAAAATGCGAAAGAAGAAAAGAAAGAAAACAACGGTAAAATTTTTTAGTTTTACGGATAAATCAGTATAGTTGTATTTAACAATGCCTATGCAGTTAATAATCTTTTGTCATTCATTTAACCGTGCGCTCACACACATGCCCACATACACGTATACCAGTCTTAATGGTATGTGTATTATCAACTATCTCATTCATCCAGTTTTAAAGCTAATTTTCGGCTTTTTTTATAAAACTGCCTCGAAAAGGATGCTAACGGATATTTCATGTCTGCCACTGCAGTGCAGTTCTGCAATAATAAAGGTACATAATTTATCTCACTCTCACTCTCTTATTCTATAAGCGGATCTCTACCTGTCGTTGCGATTCAACGGTTGTTTCTTATTAGCCATTTCGCACATTTCAAGCATACATACACACATGTTCACACATATTCACACATATTTACTCACCCTTACGCGCATGCAGTGTCGATACATGATCTGCAGGTGCTTCTATAATGATGAAGACTATTCGTAGACGTTCGTGTTGATTTCAAAATATTTTCGTATTGAAAAATTTTAAATGTAAAAAATGAAAAAATCTTAGAACGAAACATTGTATAAAAATTTCCTTTGTAATCTGTATTCCAAATAATAAGACTCGTACGTTTGCATCAACTCCCTCCCTCACATGTAAAAATTTAGCTTTTTATTTTCTCTCTCTGTTGTATCAGTCTATTTAAGCGATACGAATAATAATGAAAAATATTTTTTTTAAAAATAATAAGTGTAAACTGAACATGTTACGAAAATTTCCATCAAAGTTTGAAATCTATGTATCAGGTTTTGACCGTTTTTTCAAATAAAGTCGTAGATTTACCATTCATATCGAGGAAAAAATAAAAAAAAATAATTTTTTTCATACTTGTATATGTAAGCACACGCATGCATATGCTGAGAGATAAAAAAAAAAAAGAAAAAGAAAAAGATTATTTAAATTTAAATAAACAGTTACATAAATTGATTCGATTTCATCCATACAACATATTGTTGTATGCCAACTTCCATATTATTTCTCAGACTAACTTTATTCATTTATTTTTTATTTTATTTTTTATTTTATTTTTTTTTCCTCTCTCTTGCCCAGTTGTATTTGCAGGTTAAATAATCGTTTATCCGCTTACGTTGCGAATCCACTACTTCTCAGTTATTATAAGTTACATTGCAAATGTCGCAACTTTTCGTCATATCGTCGTTCTCCGAATTCTTACATCCGCTGTACGCAGAATCCTCATTTATTGTTATAAACGGCCGAAGCAGCCGATTATTCGTTTACGCTGCATATCCGTGACTTCTCCGTTTGTCGCGAGTGACGTATCGACTTGTCGAACCGTCGTTGTTGAATGTTAATGAATTGTTTTTTTGTCAGTCGAGTATTCTTGGGACACCCAGAATAACCGTTTTTCGGTAGTCCGGTCGGTCCGATTAGCCCTTAGCATCGTATTGCTCTAATCGTGTCGTTACAGACTTACGGAAGCCGCTATCGGTTTTTTACACATAACCGCGATCTGTATCGTCGTCATATTAAAATAAACGTAATATAACTAGCTTCGACTAGGTTTATTTCAAATTACGCGAAATAATTGATCGGTACTTAGTATTCCGTCCCGGGAATACAACACTCATTAATTGGCGCAGTCGGTAGGATCCATCAGCGACGTTTCAAGGAAATCGTTGAGATCCATCTCTTTACGCAGGAAGGACTTACGTAACCAACCGGAAAAGCGATCACCTCATCTAGGATTTGCAGCAGCGTACCAGTACGTTGAAATCCATCCCGATACGTTGGAAGGACCTACTAAGAGGTATTTACGGTCATACTTTTCGGTCATTTATCCATTATCACTCTCTCTTTTCCTTTCTTACTCGAATTTATTATTATCGTTATTTATACATATTTTTTCGAAGTATTTGTTAGTATTTATTAATATTCGTAAATCGTTTTTTCGTCATGGCGCCGCAAACGCGAGGTCAATCCGAGAGCGAGGGCAGTCCTCTATATTCTATAGAATTTTTATCTAAACTGATATCTCATGAATTCTCTGGAGACAGAGAACAGTTGAGCGATTTTATTGCCAACGCGAACAATGCATTCACTTTAGCTCATGACACTCAAAAATTACCACTCCTATATTTTGTAGTAAGTAGGATTAGCGGAAACGCTAAAGCTCATTTAGCCCATTGTAAATACAGCTCTTGGGAAGAGCTGAAAAATAAACTAAAAACCCT
This sequence comes from Icerya purchasi, assembly GCA_039619475.1. Classification (NCBI taxonomy): domain Eukaryota; kingdom Metazoa; phylum Arthropoda; class Insecta; order Hemiptera; family Monophlebidae; genus Icerya; species Icerya purchasi. Next base: position 552,608,461 of record CM077115.1, read on the forward strand.
TTATGAGGATAAGCAACTCTATTCCCAGTTACTAGAGGAATTAGTAACTATTAAGCAGCTTCTGAGTGAAAGCATCGCTCAGTATTATGCCAGGATCGACAGTATAACTGCGCGCATCCTGTATAATTTAGAACCTGAGACTGATGACAAACTCGTACAAGGCCAGATAAAAATGGTCAGAGACATCTCTATAAGTCGCTTCACTATTCATTGTCACGCGGGAATATCTCAGATGCTAAGACATCGGGATTTGCCCACACTAAACGATTATCTCCCGATCGCCCTTCGGGAAGAACAGATTTTAAAAGTGCAAAAGCCCAATAATCGTGGCGAGTCATTCTCTCCTCTGAAGGAGCCCGCATGGTATAAGAATAAGTCACACTATTATAGTAATAAGCAACCTACTGACGTCGAGCGTTGTAGGTATTGTAAAAAACCAGGGCATACCCTCGAAAATTGTCGGAACGCAGGCAGGAATTCTTTAAACTACAAACCTCACTTGGTTACCGAGGCCGAACCAAGGAGGATCTAAATTTTCGTAAAGGCGTCCAAAATAACGTAAAGAATAATAATAATGTTAATTGCGTAAATAATAATGCTATTCATGCTACTTTTCGTTCTAAGCAATCTGTAACAAATAACTTTAAATTTATAATCGATTCTGGCTCAGACATTTCAATTATTAAGAAAGAGAGATTAAAGAAAGGCACCATCTACTATGATAACATTAAAATTAAAATTAATGGAATTTGTGCCTGTTCCTCGATAGAAACTTTTGGATATACATTCTTGGATCTTGACGAGATCCGTAACGTAAAATTTCATATAATAAACGACGCTACCAACATCCCTTGCGATGGGCTGCTGGGCATCGATTTTTTGAAGGCTTATAATGCCGAAATTAATTTCTCTCAATCGGTTATGCGAGTAAATAACCGAGTATATACGTTAACTCAGAAAAGAGAACTTTTTAACAATAATTGCGACATCATTAAATTAGCCCCCCGTTCCGAGACAGTCATCGAGGTACCCGTTTCGAACCCCTGTATATCTGAGGGAATAATAGACGAGTCATCACCCGAGGAAGGTGTGCTTTTAGCCAGATCCATTGTCAGCGTAAATAACAATGGAAAGGCAATCACTACTATTCTAAATTCCTCTGACGAGGAGCGCGTGATAAGAAATCTTAACGTAACACTAAAGTCAATAGGCGTATTAGATAATGAAAATAACTTAAAATTGGAACAGTTTAATCGTAACATAAAAGATAGGGATTTAATAAAGAATCTACGTATTGGACATTTGAATAAAGAGGAAAAGGAACTATTAATTAAATTATGCTTAAAATATAAAGAACTTTTTCAAATAGATAGTAATAATAGCCTTTCATGCAATAATAATTTTGAACACGAAATAAATACGGGCGATTCGCCGCCGATTTTCTCAAAAAATTACAGACATCCAGTAGCATTAAAGGAAGAAGTAAATAACCAAATAAACGACTTGTTAGAGCAAGGCATTATACGGCCATCTAATAGTCCTTGGTCTTCTCCTCTCTGGATAGTCCCTAAAAAGCCTGATAGTTCAGGGAAAAAACGGTGGAGAATCGTCATAGATTATAGAAAACTAAATAACGTAACAGTTGGAGAAATATTTCCACTTCCTAATGTAGACGAAATTTTAGATCAGTTAGGGCGATCAAAATATTTCTCTACTTTAGATTTAGCTTCTGGGTTTCACCAGATTAAAGTAAAAAGTTCTGATATCAAAAAGACCGCCTTTAGTACTAATCTGGGACATTTCGAATATACGCGAATGCCTTTCGGATTAAAAAATGCTCCAGCCACCTTCCAAAGGTTGATGAACTCCGTTCTCGCTGGTCTACAGGGTAATCAGTGCTTCGTATATATGGATGATGTCATTGTGCATTCTACTGGCCTAGGGGAACATCTCGATCGTTTAGCGTCCGTCTTTGACAGGTTAAAAAATAATAACCTCCGATTGCAGCCCGATAAATGCGAGTTTCTGAGAAAAGAAGTCGGCTATTTAGGCCACGTAATTTCTGAAAATGGTCTTCGCCCAAACCCCGATAAAATTCGAGCCATTGTCGAATTTCCCGGACCAAAAACTCCTCGAGAAATTAAATCATTTCTGGGTCTGGTAGGCTATTATAGACGATTTATAAAAGATTTCGCGAAAATTGCTAAGCCTTTGACTGTCCTTCTGAAAAAGGACCAGCCTTTCGATTGGAGTTCAACCCAGCAGCATGCCTTTATCGAGTTTAAAAATATTTTAACAAATGATTCTCTTTTGCAGTATCCCGATTTTTCTAAAGAATTCCTTCTCACTACTGATGCTAGTGGTTTCGCTATTGGTGCTGTTCTTTCGCAAGGTACTCCCGGTCAAGATCGACCCGTCGCCTATGCCAGTAGAACACTGAATGACCACGAGGTTAATTACAGTACCACGGAAAAAGAACTAATCGCCATAGTTTGGGCTATAAATTACTTCAGACCCTATCTCTATGGGCGAAAATTTACAATAATTACCGATCATAAAGCGTTAACGTGGCTATTTAACTGCAAGGACCCAGGCTCTAGGCTGTTGCGCTGGAGGCTCAAACTAGCCGAGTACGAATACGAAATAAAGTATAAACCGGGTAGGAAAAACAATAATGCTGATGCATTATCACGTAATCCTCCTAATTGTAACGGTAAAGGACCTAATTCGGTATTTCTTACGAATAACAATAACAATAGACAGAGTAACAGTGAAAATAACGTAACGTATAATGAATTTCTGAAATTTTTCAAAAAACAGCGTCAGCCGGTTTATATAGAAGAGATTAACTGTAAACTGTTTGATAAAAATCCGACTGTTGTATTTTCTTGTAAAAATGATGACAACGTAAATAATTTTATGAATGAAAGTTGGATTCGTAGTAGCGTAAATAATATGGAGGTCGGCTGTATTGAGCGCATTAAGCAAAATAATAAAATTATTTACCTGTGCTGTTTCAAGGTAAACGGTTTCGATAATGTAGACTACGGTGTGCTATTTAACGTATTACTAACTCTATCAAATCTTCTGTTAAAGTTTAATGAAAAACACGTTTTTATAAATAAAATTCCGGATACGCACACCCTCGTCGATTATGAACAATTTAAAGCTCTTATCTATTATATTTTTAAAGACTTAAACGTAAAACCGGTCATTATTAGAAAAGAAAAAACGCAGCTAAAATCTCCGGAAGAAATAAATAAAGTTTTGCACGAAGCTCATAGTTCCGCCGCCAGCGGACATTCCGGTTTTTTTCGTACTTACGCTAAGATTCGCAATCAGTATTACTGGTATAACATGAAAAGCGATATTCGTAAGTTCATAAAAAACTGTCACTCGTGTCAGGCCAATAAAACCAATTTTAAACCAGTTAAGAACGCCATGGAAATCACTACCACGAGTTCCTTCCCTTTTCAACGTCTAGCCATAGATGTAGTAGGCCCTCTCCCTATAACGGAAAAAGGGAATAGATTTATCCTCACGATGCAGGATGATCTGACGAAATATTCCTACGCTATACCGATTCCGAACCATGAGGCTACCACGATATCAGAAGAACTAGTTAAGTTCTTCAGTCTCTTCGGTATCCCTCAGTCACTACTCTCGGATCGTGGTACCGAGTTCACTTCCGAAATAATCAACCAATTATGCAAGTTGTTTAAAGTCCGACATGTATTTTCGACTCCCTATCATCCGCAAACGAATGGTAGCCTGGAGAGAAGTCATCTGACATTAAAAGATTATCTGAAACACTTTGTAAATCAAACCCAAAACAATTGGGATGATTTCGTCGCCCACGCTTGTTTCTCGTACAATACTAATGTACACAAAACTACCAATTTCCCTCCGTTCCAACTACTTTTCGGCCACAAGCCCTATATCCCAAGCTCGCTCACTGCAGAACCGGAATTTCGCTATACGTATGACGACTATTTTAACAACCTCAAGCTAAAGTTAAATAGTATACATAAAATAGCTCGCGAAAACATTATGGCGTCTAAATCTCGAACTAAAAATTACTACGATAAGAAAGTTAACGCTTGCGAATTTAAGGCTGGTCAACTGGTGATGCTAATAAATAAAACCACTAGGTTTAATAAGTTAACTCCTAATTTTAAAGGTCCGTATAAAATTGTTAAAGTAATAGGACCAAATGTGGTATTATTATTAATCGGTAGGAGGCACGTAAAATTTAATACCAATTTGATTAAACCGTATTTTTCAGATGATGACGATTGCCCAGCGGTCTAACTCCAATCTTGTCATTGTATCTTCTCTCCTAGTCCTACTGACGGTCATTCCGCTCTATCATAACCTCATACTCCCTCGTCCAACATCCAATAACATTACGGAAGTCTCTGGACATTCCGGCCTGTTCTACGAACATCTTGGATTTGCTAAGATATCCAGTACCACGTGAACTCTCATCATATCTACTAATATTTCCTTTACCGAACAAAAATTACTTGTGTTAATCCGTCTCTCTGCCAAAGCCAATGGTCTTTGTCATCACATTAAAGATAATTTACATTCCTTGAATTGTCATCAAACTTTAAAATTAATTAACGGTAAAATAGTTAAATTGAAAGATCAACTCCAGACGATCCAACATTTGTGTGGTCACGTGATCCACAAGCGTGGTATCTTCAATGGAGGATCACACATTCTTAAATGGCTGTTCGGTACGCCGAGTTCTGATGATGGCGAATTTTATTCAGAGTCCATTCGTAAAGTAACAAATGATGATCATAAATTAAATGAATTAATGAAGGAACAAGTTCAGGTCACCAGGAAAACAATTCGAATTTTCAATGAATCAGCCGCAAGCTTAGCTTTCCGTGAGCACATAATAAACGCCAATTTCGAAACGCTAAATAAAGTCGTTCACAATCTAAGCGATGAGGTCGAATCCTCGCTATACGTTCAGTCGGTTAGCGAATATATTAATCTAATGTTAGAATTAGGGAATGAATTAACCTTTGAATACGACTCCATTGTTAATTCGATCTTATTTAGTAAGAATAATGTATTGCACCCCGAAGTAATTAATCCTAAGGATTTACTAATCGAACTACGTTTGGCTAATCTGCCAAAAGGTAAAAGATTCCCTATTACTCTCGACCCGCGTCACGTATTTAAATATTACGAAATTTGCATAATTAATACAGTATTTTATGATAATTTAATAATTTATAAAATAGAAATCCCCCTGGTGAATAACGTCGATTTTTTCCTTTTCCATATCATTCCCTATCCCGTTTCCTTAAGTAATATCTCTTCTTCCCTGTTCCATTATATACGACCGAAGTATAAATACCTATTGATCGATCGCTTGTCTACGGAGTATATCGTTTACAAGGACTTTAGCAGCTGTATCACCGTAAGGTTTGGAGACGGAGATATTATACATCTGTGCAAAAGTCAGATCATCCGAAAAGTTAACAAAGAGATGCCCTGCGAAGCTGACCTGTACCTGTCCCGAACTACCAGTGTTCCCGATGATTGCGAGGTCGCTTCCATTTCCCTCAAGAACAATATTTTCCAGAAACTTTCCGATAACCGATGGCTATTCGTTGTTCCTGATCTCACCATACTTACTGTTTATTGCGATTCGACTGCAGCCCTTCAGGAATTTCGTCTCAGAGGCGCCGGAATAATATCTCTAGCTGATGACTGCCACGCCTCCGAGCCATCGATTTCTTTGGACGGACGCTCCACCACAAATGCTAACTTTAGTCACGTTGTCCCCACGATAGATCTCGACATCCCAGAATGTTGCCCGGAAGCCAAAAACGTACGAAAAATCAATCTGACCAGATCAAATGAAGCTACCCTCGACAACCTAGATTCAGTTGACGCGGAGTTTGCTTCGATTCTGCACACGCTGAACACAAAAGATTCAGAGGACTTCCAAATCAACGCCTCCAACCTCAGCCAAACTATCATCGTTGCGGTCGTTGTTTCTATCATCGTGATACTTTTGTTCCTAAAATGGAACGCCTGTTGGATTAAATGTCGTCTGCCGTCAACCAAGAACTCACCTACACCTTCTTTAGATCCTAACACCGAACTAACGACTTCGAATAGATCAGCCTCCTCAGATCATCGCACAGGTGTAGCCATCAGCAATAATTAATCGCATTCCACATCACGTGCCAGCGAATTAATGCGTTTTCAATTTCTGTACTGTACCAATTGTCAATTGTTATGTTTTCACTTTTACTACTAACTTTAGCTCTTTTTTTTTTCTTTTTCTTTTCTTTTTTTTTTATACAAGGGAAGGAGAGTGTTGTATGCCAACTTCCATATTATTTCTCAGACTAACTTTATTCATTTATTTTTTATTTTATTTTTTATTTTATTTTTTTTTCCTCTCTCTTGCCCAGTTGTATTTGCAGGTTAAATAATCGTTTATCCGCTTACGTTGCGAATCCACTACTTCTCAGTTATTATAAGTTACATTGCAAATGTCGCAACTTTTCGTCATATCGTCGTTCTCCGAATTCTTACATCCGCTGTACGCAGAATCCTCATTTATTGTTATAAACGGCCGAAGCAGCCGATTATTCGTTTACGCTGCATATCCGTGACTTCTCCGTTTGTCGCGAGTGACGTATCGACTTGTCGAACCGTCGTTGTTGAATGTTAATGAATTGTTTTTTTGTCAGTCGAGTATTCTTGGGACACCCAGAATAACCGTTTTTCGGTAGTCCGGTCGGTCCGATTAGCCCTTAGCATCGTATTGCTCTAATCGTGTCGTTACAGACTTACGGAAGCCGCTATCGGTTTTTTACACATAACCGCGATCTGTATCGTCGTCATATTAAAATAAACGTAATATAACTAGCTTCGACTAGGTTTATTTCAAATTACGCGAAATAATTGATCGGTACTTAGTATTCCGTCCCGGGAATACAACAATATTAATTGAAATAGAATGAAATAATAAATGATGTGTTCCGTACTATAATGTCTGCGGTGTATCTAAATAATTTTAAAGTAATTATATGACCATGAAATAAAATAAAATGTAGGAAATGTATATTATTACATATTAAAATTCCATACATATATACATACATACATTATAATTTATGTGAAACAATGTAAAAGATTTTGAAATGATAAAAATAAAAATGCGAGTAAAAGAAAAAAATATGGTTTTATTTCACATATTATACATACTGCGCGAAAGTTGACTTTGGTACATTGAAAGGTAATTGTTATGTTCATATTCAACTTTCGTAGGATCTAGACAACTCCATCTTTCAAATTCCGCGCCTTTTATTGAATTTTTAATCCGTATGAATTGAATGTTGACAGTCGTCGCAATCTTTTACTTTGACACAATTTCGAGTACTCCTGCGTAATGTATCACCGTCGATATAATATTCTTTATCATGTTCGTGATCGTAGCATGGTAGAAATGATTTTATCGTATCATCCTGTTTTAATCTGTCCGGTAAAAATATATAAATGTCCCCGATGCAACTTGGAAATAATGTAATTATCATTTCTTTGGTGGCTGTAATGAATAACTGGCTTAAATCATTTATATTGAGATTGTTCATAAGCTTCAGCGGACGGATAACGTGATCGTGCCATGTCCTCATCACCATAACATTTTTCACCGCACAATGAAAAATATCATTCTCATAATGGTGTTTACAAGTTAGCAAATTGCTTATACCAGAGTATTCTTGATATAAATCATCGATACTAGGTACTCGAAAGACTTTCTCCATATTAACGAGTTCATAGTCCAAGTCACGCAACAATTCAGACTTTTCGTTAAGTTCCCATAATATAAGTTTTGCATAAGTGGTTAAAATATATACGCGAGCCTTCGGTTTTTCGGACAATATTGTGAATATATCGCGTGCCATGAATATTTCTTCCCGACAGGGAAATAATGAGGGGTTTTTCAAGTAATGACTCACGGAAGAGCATTGTAAATGAGGCATTTTTGATGCAGACCATGCTCTGCTTGGCTTGTATAGCGTATGTAAATACCTCCCGCCAGACATCTCAATCATCGCTAGTTCGGTTACTAGAAAACCATAATCAGAATCCTTATGGAAGCTGAAATCTACAAAATATTCCGCTATATCCATCTGATCTGACAATAATACTGGACCAACGATTTTATGTGCAAAAGATGTTGATTCTGTTGAAGAATAACCATCATCTGATTGCGGTAATTGAAGTGACGAAGACATATGCGAGTCGCTATCACTTGCAAATAAATTCTGAATAAATTCAGCGTGCTTAATTGATTTTGAGTTGTTGCTTACGTTAACTATATTAGCGTTCATGATTGAATAATATGTATTTCAAACTTTTCACTAAAAAAAAAGACAGAGAAAAAGAAAGAGAAAAAGAAAAGATAAAAGACAGAAAAAAATGATAGAGAAAAAAAGAGAAAAAACGTAGGAAATTATTTTCTTTAACGTTGACGTAAATTTTTTAATAATGCGTGAACACAGATTCGACAAAATAGACATGTTTAACATAAAACTAATACTGACTGCTTGAATGATTCCGTTCGATAGTCTATCTCATTAGCTACCTTTGAATTATGTGCGGCAGTGGGAATGTTACATCAGAAAATGTTGTTCCGTCGGAGAAAGCTGAATATATTTGTATACGAACAAAGTAATCGAGGACTTTGAGCGTATGCGCATATGTATGTGAGGGAGTGTGAAAAATATTCTTGTACCGAATAATGGTAAATAGCGTGCGAGCAATGTACAAGTGGTCTTGAAGGTATGCGAGTCATGCAGGTAATGGTTGTTGCGACGACGAGATGTATACCTGCAGAGTTTATCGATTCTTGGAAAAGAGGGATTGACGTTTGAAACAATAATGTCTTGAAACGATCGAAAAAATTATGTTTGTAGCGAACGATTAATATTAAAAATAATTGTGATGTTGATAAACATTTTTTTATTGGTCGGAGATTTTTCTTTCTCGAAAGGTTAAAATTATTTTGACAATGTTAATTGTATATGATGACATGACTGTGTAGGAAAAAGTAATACAGGTACAAAAAAATAAAGATCGTTAATAAAAAAATAAACATATAGAACTGCATGTGCGTGATAGAAGATATGTGTGTGGGAATGTACGGTACGCTTTCGAGTGAACCATTGATTAATTTTTAGAATCGATAAAATAAATAAAGATTTCGGTAATTTTAGCTGGGAGGGGCGGGGGTAGAAAGAATGGATTTTTAGGATTGAAAAAAAAAAAAAATGAAAAAAATATTCGAATCAATTTTTGAAGAACTCGTAATAGAGTAACGTATAATGTAGAATCTGTGCAGGGGATAGATAGTATGCTTTCACAACAGTCTGGATGTCTGTTCGGATTAATTTTTAAAACCTCGGAAAACATACAGAAATACTTACGGACTGAAAATAATCGTAATGAGAAAAATAATAAAATATACTTGGACTAATTTTGAAAAAAAAGTGGTAACGTGAACGAATGATACGTGCGTGCGAATGATGCGTGTGCTTTCGTTAAAGGGCGAGACATCGAATGATTTATTTTTTAGAACCGGGGAAAACATACATAAATACTTACGGATGGAAAAGTAATCGTAAGTGAGAAAAAATAATAAATATACTTAGATACATGATATTGACTCAACTATTCAACGTAAGGATCAAGAGGCTTTAATATAGACTGGAGTTGGAAATATATTATCAACTATAGTAAAATCTAAAATTTTAAAATAATTTTAAGTTTATGAAATAAGAAATGTAAATATATGAAACTATTTATTATTATTATATATTATATTCTAATAAAGTTTACATGTGTTATATATTTCGAAAGAAAACATTGTAAAAGTTTTTGAAAAATAAAAAATATGTGAAAAAGAAAAAAATGTACGTCTTTACTTTTTTTAATAGTTTACATACAATGCATGTTACGCCAACTGATCGCATCGCAACGGTGACTGTTGTTATGTTCAAATTCGTCCTTCATCGAATCCAGACATCCCCAGCACGAGAATTTGGCATTTGGCGATTGAATTCGTATAAGTTGATTAAATTTTTTAATCCAGGCAAACTTGAAATTACCATTCGAACCCCAGTACAACATATTTGTATGATTACGATGATTTAAAATACTATGGTTTTTTCGGAATGCATAAACGACTTTAATTTTATACTTGCACGTTTCAGCATCGGCACCATCGGTTTCTATTAATTTGTATAAGTTAATAGATACACTATTCGTTCGTTCGAAGGTTTCAATATCTGCTAATGAACGTACTGGTAATCGTATGAAGTTGAAATCGTACACATTCTGTAATAAATTATACTGCCACATCGAAAACGGATTTTTCGTAAACTTTGCCAAAACGGCAAACAGAAAACTATTTTTATTCTCAGCGTCGTTCAGATCTTTTACGTAGATTACAGCACGTCGATTGATTATTTCTTTCGGAAGTTCAACCTTTGACGGACTGATATCTTCAGATGGAGGTGGTAGCGGAATTTGCGTTAACGGTGGCGAATGTAAATATTGTGCGAACTGAGTCTGTGATGAATTATCTGCCTCTTGTGAATTTGTTGGATTTTGCGATATTGATGGTGGTGGTGGCGGTGGTGGCATATGTGTATCTGGAAAACCGCTCAGCGCAACATCGTCATTATCATATTCGAAAAAATGTTGAATAAATTCTGCGGTATTTTCTGGTTTCGAATTGTTCGCGGCAACAGTATCGGTATTCATGATGATTGTAATGAAATAATTTTTATGAAAACGAAAAATTAAAAAAGTTATTAAAATCTTAAAAACTCGTGATGAACACTGCTTAGAGAACGTGTATGCGTTTGACGAGAAATTAATAGTGAACGATCGAATGAATCCGTTCAATGGTCTACCTCATTAACTACCTTTGAATCGGGTGTGGCAGTGGAAATGTTGCGTCAGAAAAATGTCGTTCTATCGGAGAAAGTCGGTTACATATGTGTATACGAACAAAGTAGTCAAGGATATGGATATAAGTGTGTTTATGTTAGTGTGTACATGTAGGGCGTGGTTCCGTAATAATGTATCGACTGGAATAGAAATTATAAGAATATTAAGATCCTGTTTCAACGGTTTTGAAAGTGTTTGCATGCAACGTCACATATAGTGATGGTTGAAGCGAGCGTGTAGAAATAAAAAAATCAAAAAAAATCTTAGGCTATTTATAATACTTACGCCCTGAAAAATAAAAAATACGTACGAATGGAAAAAGAGGAAGAAGGGGGGTTTAGGTTAGTTTCTGGCTTTAAATATTATACTTTGGTTAAATTCGGAATTTTTATACTTACACGTAGAATTTTGAAAAATCGCGGTATCGCGAACGATTGACGAGTGCGCGGGAACGGCGCGTGCGCCTTCTAAGTATGCTAGGAGGGCGAGCGGGGCTTGGGTTACTTTCCTGCTTTAAATATTACACTTTGGTTAATTTTTAAACGCATCGAATTATCGGAAATGTGGGGGAACGGCGCGTGCGCTTTAGAGATATGCCAGGAGGGCGAGCAGGGGTTTGGTTAGTTTTCAGCTTTAAATATTACACTTGGGTTAATTTCGGAATTTTTATACTTACGCTTGGAATTTTGAAAAATCGCGGTATCGCTGTGGACGGGAGGGAAGAGTGGGGACTTGGGTTAGTTTCGGGCTTTAAACATTATACTTGGGTTAATTTATAATCGGTTCGGTTTATCGGAAACGAGCGGGACCTGTAGGGTGAAATTTGGAGGAAATTTGCAAAAAATTTGGAAAAATTTGAGGAAAATTGGGGGAAATTGGGGGAAACTTGGGTGAATTTTCAGCGTCGGAATAAAAAATTGGGTGAATTTTTGCCTCCCGAATAAAATACTTAGGTGACTTTTCGCCTCCGGGACAGGAATTGGGGTTGTGACGTCACAAAAAGGCTAGAGTCGCCATTTATTCACTACTATATATTAATTACAAAGAGTTCTGTTAGCAATAGTGATACGAAACGGATGAAGATGATTAATATTAATAACCGGTCAAATCCACTACCGGGGCATCCTGTGCCTTCGTGGGGCAGGACATCTCACACCAAGCTAGATTTAACGATGCCGGTGATGCATTGAGTGCAGAACTGCACGGAATTTCTTACTGCCTCCATTACCTACGGATTACAACAAATCTATAAAAGTTCTCTCATAGTCGCTGATTCCCTACAGGCGTTATGCATGCTGAAAAACCAAAAATGCAGCAACCCACTAATATTGAAAATACACTTCCTTCTAAATCAGTTAAACTAAACGAATAGTCAGGTGGCGTTCATATGGGTCGTTGGACACATCGGGTCAGCTGGTAATGAGAGGGTTGATGTGGAAGCGCGCTCGGCGTTGTCCACGCCAATGCCAGATCTTTTTCTAAAAACGTGCTAGAACCAATGGAAAACAGAATGGGCAGCTACGACAACGTTCTTCAAAAACATTACACAGTCGAACCATGGTGGCCACCGGAGGGAATATCCCGGCATGATTTTAAAAGTCTTAGCCGGCTGCGAATCGGTCACGTCACTATGTTGCACGGTCATATAATTAGTAAATCTTCGCCTCCAACTATGTGCTTCTTCTGCGGCCAGGCTGGTATACCGACAGTTCCACACATTCTTCGCACGTGCCCAAAGTTCACCACGTCCAGGACGCAACATAGCCTACCTAATAACATACAGGATTGCTTGGCAAATGCTACAACTAATGTCACAAAAGTTATAGCCTTCGTTAGAACGAGTGGTTTGACCGAACACGCATAAGTTACCTCCGTATATATATGCCGTAATGACCTTAGTAGTTACAAACGGCGCATATAAAAAGGGTGAGGAGGAGAATTAAAAAAGAAAGAAAAAAAAAACGGTCTAATGCATTATTATCGGTTCTTTTCATTTTTTGTTAATATATAATCAGACGTATTTAAAAAATTATCAACTATTAACTCTACGTCATTTAAAGTGTTACATAACTGGATTGAATTTGCTTCTAATACATATTTGTTATATTATCTTTTGTTTTTCATTCGTATCTAGAAAGTTTGAGCTAGGTTTATACTCTAAAATCCTCAAAGAAAACCTTTTCGGAAAATTTTTTGTGCTAAGTGCTCTAGCACTACTCCTCTGGCGCAGATTTGGAAAATGGCCAGAGCCTTCAAATTCTCATTCTTTCCCCGCCTTTCCAACTTCAGTATTCCCAACGATAGCTTTTTTCCTTTTGTTGATTCCGTCGCTTCAGCTTATGTTCCTTCTTTCGATGAATTGTACTCTCCATATAAGGAAAATTTCTCCTCCCCATTTCCTAACTGCGGCTTTCAATTTTAATGAATTAAAGTCTGTTCTTTCCAAATCGTCCAGCCCTACTCCAGGACTTGAAGATGTACCCTATCTCGCTCTTAAAAACCTTTCTGAACAATTCTTTAAACTTTTCAAACACAGGGGGCACTCTGCACGGGTTGTAATACACCCTGTCAAGAAAGTATCGGGAATTGTCAATTTAAATCTCCCGGGTAATAGCTAGGCAGATAATTTTTTTTTTCCAGGTTGGTACAACTGTTTTGTATTATGATGCCTATTTTTAGCGCGATCTGTCAACCAGTGTGTTTACAGCAGCTGTTAAAATCAGTCGACCTTGAAGTGTTTTGTCGAAGTTTTACAATGAGTGAAAATATTGAACAACGTACTTGTGTTAAATTCTGTGTTTCGAACGAAATTTCTTGTGCCGATACACTGAAAATGTTACAGAAGGCTTTTGGTGAATCTGCTTTATCAAAAACGCGGGTTTACGAGTGGTACAGAGCGTTCAAGGATGGTCGGGAGACGGTCGAAGACATGCCTCGCTCTGGACGGCCTTCAACGAGTGTGACCGATGATAACGTCGATAAAATCAAGGAAATCGTTGCTGAAAATTGTCATGTGAGCTTGAGAGAGATGGCTCATGGATTGGGCATGTCACACGAGAGCGTACGTACGATTGTGCACGAAAAATTGGGTATGCAACGCGTTGCGGCTCGGCTTGTTCCGAAAGACCTGAATTTCTTTCAAAAAAAGTACCGAGAACAGGTAGCTGCAGACATGCTGGATCGAGCCAATTTGGATCCTACCTTCTTGGAAAAGATAATTACTGGTGACGAGACATGGGTGTACGAGTACGACACGCTTACGAACCAGCAATCGTCCGAATGGCGGCCAATTGGCGCGCCAAAGCCGAAAAAACCTCGCCAAAGCCGATCGAAAGTGAAGATCATGTTGATTGTTTTCTTCGATATTCGAGGCGTGGTACACTATGAATATGTGCCAGCCGGACAGACAGTCACCAAAGAGTTTTACTTAAGTGTTTTGAGACGTTTGAGAGAGGCTATCCGTCGTAAACGTAACGATTTGTGGGTCGACAATTCTTGGATTCTCCATCACGATAATGCGCCGTCTCACAAAGCCATAATTGTGAATGAGTTTTTGGCCAAACACTCGGTAAATATCATCGAACAACCGCCGTATTCACCAGATTTAGCACCCTGCGACTTCTTCCTATTCTCAAAACTCAAATTTCCGCTACGGGGAATGCGCTTCGAATCGATTGATGACATCAAGACGAATGCGACGCGAGAGCTAAAGGCCATCCCGGAAACCGCCTATCAGAAGTGCTTTGCCGAGTGGAAAAAGCGTTGGCATATGTGCATCGCTTCGAATGGATGTTATTTTGAAGGTGACAAAATAAATTTGGATGAAAATTAAAAATTGTTCGTTTTATTTAACAATTCCCGATACTTTCTTGACAGGGTGTATATATTGTCGACGAAATTTTAGAGAAGAGATTAATCACCCGTTATTTAATTGCGTCCAATTTGACAACAAGAGACTTGTGTTATCTAAAGACCTAATGTCCCGCGGTATTTATCCTCCATTGTGTATTTTTTATCTTCTTTGTTCTAGTGATAAGATTTTTAGGTTTATTGAAGGAAACAGGATTGTTATTTAATTTTTGTGCTATTTAATTTTTTCTTTCCTTATTCATTAGAGTTTATTTTTTTTTATGTAAGGAGCTAGTTTTTTTTTTTATTCTATTTTTTATCCATTTACTGCTTATTATATAATTTTTTCAGGTTTTCATTATATGTTATTCGGGTGTTGTTGATTGTGGGGAATTATTGGCCAGAAAAACGTTGTAATTTGGTCCGGGCTACAAAAAAAAAAATAAAAACTTAAATAAAATCTCTATATGGGCAAAAAAGTGGAAAATCAAGATAAATCACACAAAAAGCCAACAAATAACTTTCACGTTAAACAAGAACACCTGCTAACCTGTTAAGGGGGGGTAAAGTTTTTAAACTTTTTTTTTGCATTTTTTTTTATTATCTTATATGAATGTACAACATTTCAAGATTATTGTGTAAAAATTTGAAATCGATCGCAACAAAACTAACAGACCTATAGAGTTTTGAGTGAGCGGTGCTCCGCTTCGGGTTTGAACACCTACTGGGCAGCTAGCTGTTTCGTGCTCTTTTGAATTTCGTATTTTCTAGTTTCGCTGTGATTGTGTATTTATTATTAGTAAAATGCCGTAGAAAATTAGCAGAGAAGATCGCAAGAGTACCAGTTCCAGATTAGATCAATCAAAAAAAGTAATACCTCCACAGAAACGAAAGACAGACGATGGCGAAGCAAAAAGTACATCGTCCAAAAAAAAAAAAAAAAAAACTGAATACTTTTGTGCCATTTGGGCTACTTACTACCATTATTCTTCGATGGACGAGAAACCGCAGCACGACAAATGCCCGAGCGGCCAAGACTCGTGGTATGAATGGCAGAAAGCTGCAGCTGAAAATGCCCTAAAGTAATTCAAACACAGTTACACTGCACTTCAAGTGACGTTTCTGAAGAAATTAAACCGATATATGAAGACTTGAGTAAGGGGGCACTTCTGCAGCGATATCTTGGAGGATTCACTCAAAACAACAGTAAGAGTTTGAATCAACTTATTTGGAAAATTACCCCAAAATCACTGAGTGGTACCTCAACTGTTGTTGAAATCACAGCTCATGTGGCTTCATGTATGTTGAATGAGGGCTGTTTTGCTTTGCTCTCATTTATGCAAGAGATAAACATCGGTACAGGGTCAAGTTCTCATGAATGGACAGGCATGGTAGATTGAACGAGCACAAACAGAGTGGAGCAACAAGCTGCACTTGAAAGTAAAGAAGGCAGAATTCTACGTTGACATGAGCAAAAAGCTGCCTTAGATTTTACAGCTGAAAGCTGTGAGCTTTATAGGCTTAGCATCGATGACTCTGAGTAAGTATATTAGAAGAAACACTCGCATACTGATGTTTAAGTCAAATTTTTTTGTACACAAAACTTTAAAGCCTTTTTCTCGCACTTGACATTTTTAAAGTCCGTGGACGCTGTAACTCGAAAACTAATGCACCGATTCTTTTGAAACTTTGTACAGCGTTTCTGCACATCAATTACGAGGTAACGCTGGGAGGGTTTTTTTTTTTTTAAATTATTACTTATTTTACAATAACAAATTTGTCGATTTTGATGGCGAAAATCGCGTTTTTGACTTCCAAGTGTTAACAAAAATTAAAAAATCAAAAAAAAAAAAAATCCTCCCAGCGTTACCTTAAGAAAATGTTTA
This sequence comes from Icerya purchasi, assembly GCA_039619475.1. NCBI lineage: Eukaryota > Metazoa > Arthropoda > Insecta > Hemiptera > Monophlebidae > Icerya > Icerya purchasi. Next base: position 552,625,194 of record CM077115.1, read on the forward strand.
ACTATCAGTAACATTTTGATTTTTTTGATTTCAGATAACCAGTGGTGAGATATAGTGTCCACCGCAAAACAACTTTTTTTTGAGGCTTCTTCGAAGATTTTCTGCTAACGGCTTATTTTTTAATATTCCTTATTTAAAATTTCAGAAAATATTGTTCAAATGTTACTTTATTGTATTACACTTAATAAAATATATTTGCATTCACTGGAGCATGAAGAAAAACGATTGAAAATGAGCCTTTTTTTACCGAAATTAACTTTACCCCCCCTTAAGTTAAATGATCATCTTTTACCTCAAGTTCAATGCATTTTAGGATTGATCATGAACCGGCGCTTCACATGGAAGCCTCACATAACACACGTGAGCAAAAAGATCTTTATAAGAACAGCTATATTAAAAAAAAAACCCTTCGCTTCGCGCTTTTACTTAGTGCCTACGGCTAAAATTATGAAACATGGAACATGCTTTAGCCTGATTCGCTGAATGCCGTGTTGTTCTGTTGATGAATGAAGAAATGAAAAAAAATGAAGAAATACAAAAAGTACGGATAACAATCGTTTTATTTTTCTGTTTGTTCTACATAGTCGTTAGAAGTACCAGTACTGTCACCGGTTTACGATAACTAAAATAACTGATATCAATTTTTCGAATTGATCCTTTTCGATTTTAACGAGCGAAGACTATATCAATACACGATCAACCACGAGTAGTCGATAGAGTTCAATGTCTTTAATGCCAGTGCCAGGTGAAATGTAAATCGTTACAATCAATGACCGCTGACCATTGATAATGCTTTCGATAGCGCCTATATCACCGCACTTTCGCTTACTGCCACGCTTCTGTTGAGTTCTAACGAATTTTTGTAAAATGTCATCAGATTGCCGGGAGTCGAAAATTACACGCAGTTTTCTTTTTCGTACATGGCGACTCCCCCAGCTCGTACTTTTTCGCGTTTGAACTGAGCAACCCATCGGTAGTCCCTTAGCGAAACTTCGTCGTCTTTGTTCTCAGCCAAGTTTCAATTAACGCCATTAGCTTCCGGCGACTAAATCAAACGTATAATATGTGCACTCAAATGCACTGACTCACTATAAACCTGTTTGTCCTACTACGGTAGTCCGCCGAACAGTTTATCGAATTCCATGGGGTAATTTGTTGAAGCTGCGAACTGAGAATTTTCAAAAGCTCGGCTCCAATCATGCTAACCTCGTCTGTGAAAATGATAATGTGCTGACTCAAAGAACAGGTTAAAATTCATTAGATAATGAATTTGCCAAATGTTTCTTATTCTGCGGCAAAAAATAGCTGTCAAGCTCAATTAGTGTCCCCAGATTTTAATTTTGTTGAGATTTTTAATTCGACCAACTGTCTTATTCTTTCCAATTCATCTTCTACCATCCCAAAGAGGAAACGGCCGAAAAATTCCAGTAGTTCGTCTGTCTCTTACATCAGACTTCTTGCGCAAAAGCACTATTCAAATTCTACGTCTAAGAGGACGTCCATTAATTACGTGAGCTGTTTTTCTTTTAATTTTGACCCTCCCCTTGGTGAGATTTAGTGAGATTTGGAGGAATCCTCTCCTCCTCACGTGAGATTTACGCTGAAGGAGAAAAATAATACAACGTTAAGGTGTACACTATAACGAATTTATTTGAATTTAGTAAAATTAAAAGTAAAAACAGACAACATTATCTTTTTTAATTTTTCATTCACTCCATGCTCATTCATGTACTAATAGCATTTTTTTTTCTTTTAAAAAGCTCTGAGCGTTTTTTTTTACTTTTTTTTATTCTTGAAATAAAAGTTTTTAATAGCCATGAGATTTTTTTAGCGGGCAAAATGGGACACTCCAGAGAAAGTAAAAGAAAAATTGAATAATATATTTTTTATTATCTGCATAATAATGTATATTCTTTAAAAGTTGACGTTCTCAGTCTAAATGAGATTTGATGAGATTTTGCTGGACCCCCCCCCCATTTTGAGCTCACGTAAAAAATGGATGTCCTCTAATCCTCTGCACAAATATTATTCAAACTTAACGCTCAATGCTGGCACTGAAGGGTACCGTCATAGTACTCCAATTATCTCTCATTCTCCTACGGTGTCTCCTCCTGTTCCCAACAGCAATGTTGCGGCTCCAACCACTAATAAGTTATCCTTCGGTGACTCTACTTCTACCCTTCCTTTCAACCCTCTAACTTATCTATATTACGATCCGCTCTGGGCAAACTTGATATTCCCAATTTGGAAGATAAATTACCGGCTACATGTCAAGTTCTGCAATCTTAAATATTAAAACAGAAGGATTTTTCGTTCTTTCAACCTTTTATATTGTTCTTTCCTCTTTCTTCCTTTTCGTTCCTAAATTCCCTGTTCCTATGTATAGATATACCTATTCATATGATTCTAATGATTACTTTCTTCACCTCAGTTTTAACGCAACCTTTCCTAGTGTGCCTCGTCGCCTGACGCCTTCTCGGCTTCCCACTCATACTAAGTTATATGAACTTCACACTATCCTACTTTATATTTTTCATGGCAACTTCCTTTGATGTTACTTACCTTCCTTAACTAGGTTGGTTGATAACATACAAGGTCCCAGACGCAATGATTGTGTTGGACAATGGGTGCTGATGTATTTTGCCTACGTGCATTACTATTATTTTATCCCTCTAGAACAAAAGTCTCATTATAATTTACGTGAGAGTTGAATTTTCTTACCTATTCCTACCTTTCCTATAAATCTGTCCTCAGTTGTGTTACTCTGCGGTAAAACTCTCTTTTCTTAACCCTTATTTCCCCTCGTTTCTTTCTTTTTTTTTCTATTGCTTCAGCCTTTTAAATTTCTTTATCCCTTCTCGCTCTCCTCTCCGCGTTCTTTTACTCTCAACCCCAATTCGATAATTTTTAGCTTTGTTCTTCACCATTGTCGTAGTTTTATATCCCGCTTTGATAGGATTATCTACAACAAAAACTGATATATGTACATATACATTCTAATATCTGGCTGTTAGAGCAAAAACTGATGGATATTGTTATAACTGACCCTGCTTCCAACGCAAATGCTATTCCGTTAATGGCATAGTTTATTTCCAATCCGTTTTCCGTCAAATAATGTTCAATTCTTTTTAAATATTATTTAAATGAATACAATCTGGATTTTTTCTTACCATGGTGAATGTTTCATTTAAATTGTTCAATATATCATCGCTTAAATTTTTTTAGCAATTTTAAAATAACAATTCCAAATGTTCATATAATTTTAATATATTACTTTAAACACTTCTGATGTATATATATATATATATATATATATATATATATATATATATATATATATATATATATATATGTATATATATATACATATATATATATATATATATATATGTGTATATATATATACACACATATATATATATATATATGTGTATATATATATACATATATATATATATGTATATTTTTATTACGTTAAGTTAAGAAAATCATATAAATCGTAATAAATCATAGGAACATAATAAAATGAAAAAGGCAAGCACGCTGTGTTAAATGTGGTAGAGAGCATCATACAACACAGTGCCAGAAGCCTGAAATCCAAGAATGTAAATGTGCTAACTGCGGTGCAACACACACTGCACATTAGAAAGGTTGCCCAGTATATCAAGAAAAGCTAGCAGCTCAGACTAAGGTCAAGAAAGTGACGGTTCTGGAGAGAATGCATCAGAAACCACAAATTGCAGTTTCTGCTTCCACACCAGCACCTACAACTTCGCAATCATTTCTAAAATCAGCATAACTAAAACAACAAATTAAACAATCACAGTCAAAATCAGGAAAGAACGATAGACGACATCTGGAATCTGTTACAAGGCATGAATTCTAGAATAGCCAAATTGGAAGCCAATAGTTGTCGAACCTATGATATTATCAAGAATAAAAAATGACTGTGCTTCACATAATAACGTGGAATGCCAACGGTCTTTTGGAGAGAAAAAAGGAAATTGAAGGTATTCCTTAGACACAAAAACATAGATCTCGCTCTCATTTCTGAGGCACCCTTCAATGATCGTGCATTCTTTCATATACATGGTTATACAAAATATTACACGCCACATCCTAAATGCAGAGCTGATATTCATCATAAACCACACGCTGGTACAGCTATAATCGTCATAAACAATGTTAAACACTACGTTAATAAAAAGATCTGTAAAGATTATATCCAAATTACAAGTATAGTAACACTGAACTGACACTTGCGCCAGCATATTGTCCTCCGAGGCATGCAGTGAAACATGAACAATTCAGTGAAATATTTAAGCAGCTGGGTAGCAGATTCATCCTTGGAGGTGATTACAATGCAAAACACACTGTATGGGGTTCATGGCTGATAACAACTAAAGGTAGAGAATTGCTCAAAGCAATCAATGCAGAATAATGTGAGTTCCATACATCAAGGAATCCGATATACCGGCCAACAAATCCACATAATGAATACCTAATATCCCATTGACTTTTACATAACTCGCAGAATAGCAGCTAACTACATTGAAGTTAAGAACTACTTGGAGCTTACTTCTGACCATATCACAGTGCTTCTTACACTAAGCGACATGGTAATACAGAAGCAAATACGTCATAATCTTACTAATAAGTTTACAAACTGGGATCAGTTTCGAGAAGAACTTGATTCTAATATAATTTTGAAAGTCCGGCTAAAAGCAACAGAAGAACTCTAAATGCAAAGCCAGCAATTCACCCAAATAGTTCATAAGGCTGCTAAGACTGCTGCACCAGTTTTCAATTCCACAGCAGTTTAAGAAAAATGTTATTCATTACAAGTTAGACGGCTAATCAAGCAATAATCGGATCAGCAACCAACTGGGCCGGTTAACTGCAGCAATCGATAGAACGAAGTTTAAGGAGTTCTTGAAGGTCTTCAGTTCCAGTGCTGATAAATATTATTCATTGTGGCGAGCAACTCGACGCTTCAAGCGACCCATGGTCCAGACACCGCCACTTAAAAATAAAGATAGATAATGGATGCGTCGAAATGAAGAGAAAGAAGAATTGTTTGCAAAATACCTGGCAATAGTATTTTAGCCAAATAATATTCAGTGTAGATACAACTCCAATTTATCAACCGCAATAACCTATAATAAAGTTCATGTCTCCTACAGAGGTTGCTAAAATGATTGATAGAAGCATAAATCCTAAGAAAGCGACAGGAATTGATGAAATTACTTCTTTAATATGTAAAAAGCTGTCACAGAAAGATGTACTGTTCATAACATATTTGTTTAACAGTAGCTTGCGTCTTCAACATGTTCCTACAAAAACGGCACAGATTGTCATGCTGAAAAAACCAGACAAGCCACCAGAATTGGTAACGTCTTACAGACCAATTTCGCTATTACCATCTCTAGCCAAATTATATGAAAAACTGCTCTTAGAGCGAATTAAACCATATATACCAGATAAGCTTCCAGATAATAAATTTGGGTTCCGTAGTTACCACTCAACCATTGATCAGGTACATCGTGTAACAAGGTACATTATGCAAGCATTTGAAAAAAAGCTGTACTGCGTCGCGGTATTTTTAGATGTTGCACAAGCAATTCGATCGAGTCTGGCACGAAGGCTTAATTTATAAATTAAGCACAATCTTTTCCGAGAACTTCTGCCAACTTCTTCAGTCATACCTAAAAAACCGCACATTCCGTGTTGTGCATGAAGATGCAAAGTCTGCATTTCAGTCCATACAAGCTAGTGTACCACAGGGTAGTGTTCTTGGACCTGTCTTGTATACTCTCTATACTTCGATATTCCACTCTCAGACGATATCTTCACAGCTACTTACGCTGATGATACTGTCATCATGGTAACAGGACAAACACAAGCCGAAACGACAATGGTTTTGTAACATCACCTTGATTGAGTTGTGCTGTGGATGCAGGATTGGAAGATAAAGCTTAATAAGCAGAATACAGTCCACGTTACATATACACTTCGCCCTGTCGACTTACAGTATCAGACTAACATTAATGGCATCCAAATACCACAGTCTAGATCGGCAAAGCATGTTGGATTGAATCTCGATTCGCGTCTCAAGTGGAAAACACATATCGAGCACAAGAAATTACAACTAAAGTGCAAACTTAGTCAGATGTACTGGGCTAATTGGCAGAAAATCACCACTTAGTTTATGTAACAAACGTCTTCTATATCAAATGATCCTGCGTCCAATTTGGACATATGGAGTTCAGTTATGGGAATGTACTTCTCGATCGAACAGAAGTATTATCCAACGCCGACAAAATCTTTCTCTTCGCGCAATAACGAACGCTTGTTGGTTTCAGCGTAACGAGGATATTCATTGTGATCTCGATGTGAAGCTGGTTGACGATGTCATTCATGACTTTGCAATTCAACACGAAAAGCGGTTGCATGGTCACATAAATATAGAGGACATTGAACTACTTAGTAACAATAATGATATTAGGCGCCTCAAGCACACATATCCTCTAGATTTAGTTATGTAATTATTTGTAAATCACTTAATTAATGGTAATATTTTTGTAAAATATTAGTGAGAACTAGTGTCATTGGACTAGTTCCACAACACGCTATGTATTAGTAGTTTATAAGTATTGATTATTTAAGTAGAAACTTAAGATTTCAATAGCTTAGGTCACTCTCCCTTAAGGAGCAGTCTATTATAAAAAAAATGTATTGTTATTTATAAAATAAATATGTAAAGAAATGATTCCGTTCGATAGTCTATCTCATTAGCTACCTTTGAATCGGTTGTGGTAGTGGAAATGTTACATCAGAAATGTTATTAATCGATTTGTCGACTGTTTATTTATTATTCAATGCGTACGTTAAAAACAGCTTGCGTACAAGTCCGCAACACAGTGAGACATTTTCATGTTTTCCCTTAAAAGTAGGTTTTGTACAGCCATTCAGGCATCCGCAGACATTAGAATGTCGTTCGCTTCGCGGCCTCCGTCGATATGAGAATGTCGCCGTGCAACCTTTAAATGCCTTGTACATGTTATATTGCAACGTATAAAGCGTTTCGAGATTGAACCTACGTTCTGCACCTCCAAATGCTTTGTACATATTATATTTCAATGTATTTGCAAAAATATATATTCAACAACTACCACCGCTAGTACAAGGTTCCTTATTTACATCATTATCGTTAGGGGTTGTAATACTGAGTAATGACCGATGGTGAGAAAAGTACGACACAAGTAAGCTAACGGTTGTACGTTCGATACGTTTCGAGTAAAGATTCCGTCGATGCACGTCATATTTCGCGTTGTCGAAAGGTCCACCGAACTATTCATCTCGCAACCGAACGTTTCACTCATGAATTGATAGAATCGCAATCCATCGTCCGAGTGGAAAGCGATGTTGAAATCACCACAGACTATGATCGGTAAATCGTACAGCTTTATTTCATCGATAAAGAGAAACAGGCCTTTCAGCTTGATCGAGTACGGTAGTAGGTAACGCTCGAAGAAATTGATCTTATCGTTCAACGTTGTCCCGTTTGAGAGGTACTTCGAAAAAAGTAACAGACGCTCTCCATCGATCATCGTTTCGGCTTTGCTTAATTGATACGAATCAGTGGCCGACTGCGGCTCTTCAAAGCATCCGAATCCAATTTCCTTTCGTAAATCGCTATACCACCAGCCATCTTGCCGTTGTCGCGTTTGTGCCGATTTACGAGCAAGTAACTTTCAAGTTCAAATTTATCGCAATCGGCGTTTGATAACCACGTTTCAGAGAGTGCGAGTAAACTGCACGAAGGTATAACAAAGTCACACGTTATATCATCGAGCGAGTGTGAGCGCAACGACTGAACGTTGAGTGAACATAGTGTGAGAGTATCGACAGACCGAGTACGACAAAATCTCGACTGTGGGAAGCGTGCGTCCGCAAACGATGACGCGTAAGACGTTCAAACTCAGTTCTAATGTCTTTCAACTGTTTTTCGCGTCCGTGGTAAAATCAGTGGTCCCCATTCCTATTCGTTAGGAACAACCCTTCGTACAAAGAACATCGAGACAGAGTGACGTACACGAGTTGCTGGTCGTGCGATTTCGAGTATTCGTATACCACCGCCGAGTATGTACTGCCTTGCGATTTGTGAATCGATATCCCGCAAACAGGTGTGAGTGGAAATATCGATCGTTTACAGGTAACCATCTTACTAGGAAGCGTTACCATTGACGAATGTAAGCCGATCGGCATCCAATGCTCGTAGATACACAGATACGCTACACAGTGTCTATCCGAACTTCCGATCGTGGTAATTTACCGATTTTAACGTTGTCGAATTTTAGCCAAAGTCGAATTATCTTGTCGGTTCCGAGAGAGCGTTCGATGTATTGCAGCAGGCCTATCACGCCGTTCACGAGACCATCGGTGACATCGATGTTTACTCGCACCATGTGCGGCTTGTCAATAAGGAGCTCGATCTTGTATGGTAGGCCACCCGTCTCAACGAGCTTCATCTTGTGCACCTTGGTGCGAGCCGACGCGAGTTGGTCTCTCGTTCGCTTCGGAATCCATAACACTTTTCATGGGAAAGAAATGGTTTACTCGAGACTAAAGTTACATTTAATTTATAATTACTACGGTAATTGTTTTGTGCGCTCAGCAAATGTAAACAAGGAAATGAAGTGTGAAATATACAACCCTACAGTTTTCATAAGAATTCGTTATAGGAAACACTTCTCCATTTTGTGACGCTTTTCGAGTTTATGTGACAAAGTAAAGAGACATGAAAATATTAGTAATCAGTCGCATCCAAGTAATGACATGAAGTGTTCGTAACGATTTTCCGTGACGGTCCATTTCGTGACGCTCCATTTCGTGACGCTCCATTTCGTGACGATCCATTTCGTGACGCTTCATTTCGTGACGCTTATTTGGTAACGCTTTTCAAGTTTATGTGCCAAAGCAAAGACATAAAAATGTCAAAAAAAAATCCATTCTATTTCATTTCTATTCTATTTTTCCCTTTACAATAAATATCAAAAAATTCTGGTTCTGAAAATATGTGAAGTTGAAGAAATTTAATTTAACTCAATGAATACTCCATAAAGGACATCTCTGGCGAGTCCGCTAATTTGAACACCGAAAGTCACCACAGACCGGTAATCCGAACCCTGGAACTGTGTGCAGAGTGCAGAAACTAACCAATATACATATAGATATTGCTTTTATTTCCGAAATAAATTTAATGCGCCGTACGTACCTTCTAATTATATAAGACATTAATACGTTATAAACTAATGATAATTTATCGAACTGGATTATTAGTACAGACCGTTTATACGCATGCGTTATACAACATTGTAGTCATTAAACTATATGATATAACGTTTATCTTAATCTACATTGTATTTTCAAATGTAAACAATTTTAAAAATGACCATTAACATTCGGTTACTGATGTTAGATATTTTTTATATTACACAAATGACAAATGACATTCACAATTCACAAAAATATATAACATTATTTAGTTTAATATTTTTTTTACAATCTAGATAATGTTATATATTTTTGTGAATTGTGAATGTTATTTGTCATTTGTGTAGTATAAAAAATATCTAACATCAATAAACGAATGTTAATAGTCATTTTAAATTTTTAAAGTTGTTTACATTTATAATATAGTGCGTTTTATGGTAGAAAAATACTTATAATGTACTTTCAATTTTTTTTTTTTTTTTTTTTTTTTTTTTTTTCTTGTTTGGGTTTTTCCCTGGGCTTGTCAGCAACGGACGATTACCCATCAACATGTGTACATAGCAACAATTAGGAGTAACAAGAAATGGAATCTGACAAAGAATGCTATACCAAGGATGGAGAAACAATAACAATCAACGTCGAAAAATGCCAAACGTATGTATCCTGAAAAGAAAAGAAATGACGGAGGTAAGAGCAAAAGGAGTTAGCTGTCCCATACCATGGCCACATCTGCAATTACAGAGCCCACAGTACGAACGGACAAAGGAATCTGGCTATAAATAATTAAGGAAGAAGAAACACGGGATGTTTAAAAAGCAGTTAGATCCATCAAGCACGAAACCTATATAGAACACAGCGCTTAGCGTCCGTAAACAATTATCCGAAAGTTCAATGACTTTCTCCATCACATTCAATTTTTAAATATGTATCTATATACTAATAACATCAATCAATTAATATTTTTAGGAGACTTAAATTCTCGTAATATTCTAATGGGATAAAGTAAATAATTCAAGAGGCAAAAACCTTTTAAAGTTGATACAAGATTTCGAATTACAATTATTAACCATTAAAGATGACTGTACATTTAAAAGGAAGAAGCAAGTAAGCACAATCGACTTAACTTTAGTAACTAATAACGTATTTGATTCCACATCAAATTGGGAAGTTAGTAGAGAATTAAATACCAGCGATCATTTTTACATTTATTTTACGTTAAACATTAAAAAGAATACTATAACTGATATGCTTGCCACAATAAATTATAATAAATTGAACTTAAACATCACTAACTTGGCCTCTCTTATAGATTTAACTGTGCAATGCACTTCAATAACTGATATTAATAACTGGTTATCACAATTTCAAATTTATATTTCTACAGTATTAGCACATTCTAAAACCATTAAAAGGAAAACAACAGTTTATTGGTGGAGACTAGTGACTTGCAATATCAGAAACAGTTAGTAGATATTATAAGAAATTTGGTTATTGTAAAAGTTTTGTATTAAAAGTGTAAAGTATTATACTACTTATAAAGAAAGTTTTAAGGAATACAATCATAAAATCAAACAGACCAAACTACAAGCCTGGAAAAAGAATTTAGTATATGAAAAGACAGCATTCGGGTTAAAATATAAGATTTTATTAAAAAAATATATAAACCAGTTCAAATACAAAAAAAAAAAAAAGACTATCGCCTATTGCAATTTTTATTAAGTCTAGGCACCGTAATAGCCTAAGTAATCTCATTCACAGAGCACCCAGATTTATGCCAAAAAATAATAGTAAAAAAATCTAAGTATTTTACTTAAAAAAATAAATATATATTTCATATACAAGTAAAATACTTCTTACCAGATTAAAAACCAGATATATTAACAAAAGTGTATACTTATTCAAAAATGTCTTCCCCGTAATGTGCAAATATGCATTTTCGTGAGGATGAGAATAGTAAACAGACATTATTTTTCACTGTGTTCAAAGAAATACAACGCGGTTGATATTAAAACAATAAAACTGCAATCGATCATAAAACGAACAAGTTGTATTAAAGATTTAAATTATCCGCTGATGACGAGCCGTTTGGGTATTTAATCAGATAAATGCGAATAGCACATTATCTTAACGATTACTGAAAAAACAAAAAACGATCGCTACAAGATGATATAAAAAAGCTTTATAAGAGTATCGGGCGATAGCTTCTATCAACGATCTTTTTTTTTTTTTTTTTTTTTTTTTTTTTGGGCGCGCCAGCGGCATTGACCCAACAACAAGAAAACTAAGCTAATAAATTAAATAACTAAGCGGTCCGAAATGGACGACGCAACAAAGGACAGCAGTGCTGACACCACAGAAGATGAAGGAAAGGAGAGGATCTTTCAATTCACTAATCGGTTCAGAATACAAATTCCCCTATACATGGTTTATTACTGTAAACGATTTTTTTTTTTTTTTTTTTGTCGTCTCTAAATGTTATCTTTTCTGCTTGTCTCTTGGCAGAAAGTAGTACTCCATTCATTGTTTTTGGAACTGAAGCATTAACGATAAATTTTGAAAAAAAACAACAAAAGAACAGACCTAAATATCTTTTTATAATTAAGTTACGCTAAATAAAAACCAAACTGTTGGCGAGACAATCTCGCTCAATGGTCAAACAATTCAAGCCCGAAGACTACGAAACCCAGCAAACAAATTAATTTTTTCTAACGTATCAGCGACGATACCTAATGAAGTAAGAATGTCTCTCGCTATGTTCGCGAAAATCAACTTTGTGTATCTCGTTGTAATGAAACATTACATGATATTGGGCTTAATATATCTCCCGCTAAGTCAGCATTTTTCATCTGTACAACTAGATTATCCTTTTCTCGTGATCTTGCAATTCACATCGGTGATGAGCCTATTCCCATGGTTACTTGCGTCAAGTATTTGGGGATGCATTTGGATATGAAGCTTACCTGGTCTCGCCACATATTACTACTCCATAAACAAACCTTACAAATTACTAACTTGCTTAAAGTCATTGGTAACAGCTCCTGGGGCGCGGATCCAGCAATTCTTAACTTAATTTTTAGAACCCTAATTATTTCTCGTCTTGACTATGGTTCTATGTTCTACGGTTCGGCCTCCAGATCTAATCTGTCTAAACTTGATATTATACAAAACCTTTGCCTGCGAATTATTACCGGTAATCTGAGGTCTTCTCCGATTGCTTGTCTCCAGATCGAGAATAAAACACCTCCCCTATTTATAAGAAGGAATGTTCTTACTGATCGATATGCGCTCAAATATTGTAATTACCGATTCCCCTCTCTAGTGCAACAACTCAAAGTTATCAGCACCCATTGGAGATTTGTTTCTTCTAAGTTACCATTATTAGCAAGCCGAATCTCAATCTATCACAAGTATTGCCTCGCTCTTATTCCTGAGGTTCCATCTCACTATTTCTCTTATACGTTTTTCATTAATATAATAAATATAAATATTGACACCACGTTAATTCAGAAAATTAAAGATACTAATCTATCGTTATCCGTACTGTGGTTCAATAATTTTATTAATAACAAATATCCGGATTGCATCAAAATATTTACAGATGGTGCTAAGCTCATAGGTCCCCATAGTCTCACTGGTTCCGCTTTCATTGTAGCTAACGTTACAATTCAAAAATTCAAGCTTCCTCCTGATGCATCTGTTTTTACCGTCGAACTGCTGGCTATCGATAAGGCTCTTGATTTCATATTAAATGTTCTTAACCCGGATAATAAATTTACAATTTTCTCCGATAGCCTGGGTGCCCTGATCGCCCTAGATCATAGTTCGTTTAATTATAAATGTCACCCGCTTATTTACGAGATCAAAACTAAATACCTTCAAATTATTAATAACAATGGCTGTTTAAACTTTTGTTGGATTCCCAGTCATCGCGGGATTGGGCTGAATGATGACGTTGATGCCGCAGCTAAATGCGCTGCCTTGAATGGAATTATATTCCCGTTCATTCCTTCCTCAGACTTATATCACAGGAGTCAGGCCACTGCCTTGGATAACTTATAGAGATAGGCAGAATACTGGTAGATATTACAATATGGTTCAGTCTGATATACCTTCGCTTCCTTGGTATTTCGATATTCCACAGTCTATCCCCGGTCGTCTTATTCGTAAGTATGTCACACTAGTTTGTAGATTGTGTATGGGGCATTCCCGAGTGCCTCTAAATTTTGCAGACTCCTCTGGATGCAACAGTAATCATACTAGGTCTACCTTCATTGATGACATTAATCATTTGCTGTTCAGCTGTGACAAATACGAGCACAATAGGAAAAGGTTTTATAAAGAATTAATTTCATGCGGATTGTTCCCTCCATATAGTGTTCATTACTTACTGTGTTCTGGACATACAGCAATTTTTATTATGGTTCGCTTTATAATTAATAATAACATTTTGATTTAATTATAATATTAGTAAATAGAGAAAAATAAATAAATAAATAAATAAAAAATAATAAAAAAAAAATAAAAAATATTAAAAAAAAAAAAAAGAACAGGATAGAGAAAAAAGAAAATTAAGGAAAGATTTTATTAAAGGAACCAGAATTTTTTTTTATTTTATTTATTTTTTTTTTTTTCGTTCCTTTTCTTATTTATTGAAGTTTATTACTTTATTGATGAAGTTAGTTAGTTTTATTTCATTTTATTCTTTATCAGTCTATTTGTTACATTCTTTATTCAATTATTTATTTTTCTTACAACTTCCTTTTTCCATCAGGCATTGTGAACATTGCCAGGCAACTGTGGTCATATTGTAAGATGGGAATTTTTCAATTTTTTAATTTGTATTTCTCATTTTGTCTTTTTTGTTTTTTGTTTTCTCCTCTGAAAGAAAAATCTGATCTCTGTTTGTTAAGTTTCATCAGGCATTGTGGGCACTGCTCTGCAGTTGCGGCCATAATGTAGAATGATAACCTATTTTAATTTCTTCTTTGTTTTTCCTTGGTTAATTTCATTGCGCATTGTGGGCACTGCTCTGCAGTTGCGGCCATAATGTAGAATAGAATGAAATTTCCTTCTCCGCTTTTATTCCTTTTTCTGTTAATATTAATTTTCCATATCTATTCATAGTGTAGCTTGCTGGCCAAATGAACTGTATTTGTTCAGGTGAATAAAAAAAAAAAAAAAAAATAAAGAATGCCGTTTTGATTTTTAAGTAACTGGCGCGACGAGCGGCTGGTCTTTTTTTAATGATGAAATTATCTCGTTGATTACACATTTTCTCGACATGTGCATCTCTTTTTATTCATTCCTCTTCTCTTTCGTCGAGTGTAGATTATCATATCTCTTTTTCGGTGTCTGTTTTAAAATGTCTGGGCTGATATTGTTGCTGCAGGTCGCGACAAATCTAAGTCAAATATTATTACAGTTTTTTCCCAGTTTTTCGTTTTTTGTTTTATTTCTTTATTTCAGCACGATAATTAATTGAATTATATAATAATAGCAGCGACAAAATATTACCTTTTCTGATGATATTCTGGTAATTTTTAAGAAAAATTTCACTTTTATTATTGTATAATTTCAGTTTCTACAAGACCGCTTTATACGATCTACCGGTCGTTATAAATTACATCTTACAGCTGACGAAGAGGAGTCGGTTGGACTATATCGGTCACTCAGTTGGCGGATTAACACCGATTGTAATGTGCGCCATTCGACCGGAAATGAATGGCAGATTGAAATCCAGGTCACTTTAGCGTCACCGGTATTGTTCAATACCAGCTACAATACGAATGTGGGAAATATCTTATCCACATTTTTACCTTATAGCAGAATAAGATGCCGTGTTATTTTTTTATTTATTTGGCACCTTTGTACCGCCGGACACATATGGGCGTTTACGGGGAGAGGCCAGACCGTTGACCTCCCTATGTGGGAATTTGAAATAGAAAAAAAATCAAAACGGAAAACTGGCAAAAAATGTCAATATGAGTTCCGTTTAGTAATAAAATTCGTACACACGACCGTAGCTAGAGGGCGGCACGGGCACTAGAAGAGGGTCACCCTCTTTTGGGCGCGATCGATCGGGCGCCACTCTATCGGGCGCAGGCGAACTCAGACCTTTTTACAGACCACCTACGGTGATTTTCAGGTATCATCCGTTAAACGTTGTCATCTGTGTTAGTGAGAAATACGAGTTACCAAATGCTGCTATCAGAAATTCCGTCCAAAAAATACCGTTCTTCGTTAACGATTTAGTTTTTCCGCGCGTACAGCATGTTCTATATGCATATATAATCACGAAACACATATTTTACATGATTTTCTTCTTCTTCTTCTCTTCGAATTTTATGGACCGCGTGAAAACAGCAAACTTTTCTTTTTTCGTTCTTCCCAGTATTTCTTCATTATTTCACTGTGCTTTTTCTTCCGATCATCTGTCTATTTCTGCCCTGTTTTCTTCCTTTTGATTTTATTGAAGCCATTGAGTTCTCTTTAATTTTTTTCCTAAATTCTGTTCTGTTTTCAATAGTTGATATCTCTATTTGCGCTTCGTTAAGAACTTTTTTCGTGTTCGAGAACCACCTCGGCTTGGACTTCAATCTATCAAAATGTTGAAAGATTCTTTTAGTTAACCGGGTATCATCCATTCTCTGGATATGCGCATAAAATGCCAACCTTCTTTTCCTCATTACGTCGGATAGTTTTTCTACTTTCTTATATATATATTTCCTTATTTGGCCTGTTCCCCTGAATGTTTCTCCTATTTTTGAATTTTTCTTATGATCTTCCTTTCCTTTTTTTCCAATATTTCAATTTTTCCTATATTATTTAGCTCTAAGCACTCAGCTGCATATAGGCACTCCGGTTTAATGACTGTGTTGTAGTGTCTTATCCTGGTATTTATCGACATTGATTTTTTGTTGTATATATTTTTTGTTAATTGGAAAGCCGTTTCCATTTTTCTTGCCCTTATTTTCAGTGCTTCTCCATCCAATCCGTTTTGCTCAATAACCTCACCTAAGTATCTGAAATTTTTAACTTTTTTGATTTTTCCGTATTTTGTACCCATATCGATCGGGGTGAGGTTCTAACGTTTGTCATATATATTCTGTTTTCTCGAAGGAAATCTGTAAACCAGTTTTTTCTGCTACTTCTTTTAAAAGGTTAATCTGCTTTATTGCTGAGGTTACATCCTGTGAGAAAATTGCCAAGTCATCTGCAAAAGCTAAACAATTAATGGCTAGATTTTCCTTCTTGTATCCCAGGCGTATCTGTTTACTTATATTTTCTGTTTCCAGTAATTTTTTCCACTCTCTTATAATCTTTTCTAGGACACAATTAAACAGGATTGGAGAAAGTCCATCTCCTTGCCGTACGCCCGTTTTTATTTCAAAAGCTTCGGAGATTTGTCCCATAAATTTTATCTTAGCTTTAGTGCCTAATAGTGTTCGTTGTATTAATTTTGTTGATTTATTATCTACACCAAATTCTTTTAATATTTCCATTAAACTTTCTCGATCGACGGAGTCATACGCTTTTTTAAAGTCTACAAATACTATAACATATAGTTTGTTTCTTATCATCCTATCCCTTATTATTAATTTTAAATTAAGTATTTGTTCTGTGCACGATCGATGTTTTCTGAAGCCTGCTTGGTATTCTCCTAGTTCCATTTCTATTTTACTTTCTATTCGATGTAATAACACCCTTGCAAGGATTTTATATACTACCGATAACAGAGATATTCCTCTATAGTTGTTAACCTCTGACTTATCATGTTTTTTATGAAGCGGGTGTATTAATGCACATTTCCATTCCTGTGGTATCTTCTCTGTTCTCCAGACTTCCACTAGGAGTTTTGTCAATTTTATTTCCATTGGTTCCCCAGCTGCTTTTATTAATTCCGCTACTATTGAGTCTTCTCCCGGAGATTTATTGTTTCTTAGATTAGATATTATCTGTTTAATTTCTTCTCTGCTCGGGGGGTTTGAGTCGGTCTGTTTTTCCTCTGGTATGTCCACTGCTAGTCGTTCTTTCGGTTTATCACAATTTAGTAATTTTTCAAAATATCCTGCTAGTATTTTGCAGTTGTCTTTATTATTGAGAGCTAGGGTTCCATCTGACTTTTTAAAACACAGACTCGGAGCTTGATATCCTCCCATCCTGGACTTGAATACTTTGTAAAAATTCCTGGTTTTATTTTTTTGGAAATCATTTTCTACTTCTTCTAATTGTTGTTTTTCAAATTTTCTTTTTGAGTTCCTAATAATTTTTGCTGTTAATTTTCTTTGATTTCTGAATTGTTCATATGCAATATCTGTTTCAGCTGAATTCCATTTTTTCCAATATTTTAATCTTTCCTCGAGGGCAGCTTCACATTGCTCATTCCACCATTTGTGCTTTTTCTTAATATTCAACGGAATTATTTGTTTTGCTGCTTCTTGTATTCCTTTACATATGTCATGCCATTCTTCTGATTTTATTTCGTTAATCTTCTCACGATATTGCTGTACTCTATGATTATTCTCTTCATTTAACTTATCTATATCGTACTTAATTATTCCTTGTTTGAGAAATTTCTTTTTATTTTGTGGAATAAATCTCATTTTTATCGTTGTAAGAAAATGATCTGAATCAACATTACTTCCTTTTTTAACTTTAACATTCATAATTTCCTTTTGATTCTTACTCGAGATAGCAACATGATCAATTTGGAATTCTCCCAGGTTTTTATTCGGAGACTTCCATGTTTTCTGTTTTTTTGGGAGCTTCTTAAAGTTTGTAGACATTAATTTAAGGTTAAACATCCGGCATAATTCTATTAGCCGTTCACCATTTGTATTCGTTCTTTTGTGCGCTGGGTATTCTCCTACTATTTGTCTAAACTTCTTTTCCTTTCCGACTTGACCATTAACATCGCCCATCACTATTTTGATATGCTTCTCTGGTATTTTATCCATTTCTTCTTCTAACATTCCCCAAAACTGTTCGACTTTTTCCAGATTTCTTCTGTTATCTTCATTAATTGGGGCATGTATGTTCGCTATTGTATACATTTTGTTAGCACATTTTAATGTCAAAATGGACATTCTCTCCGACGGAGATTTGAAGTGAACTACCGAATCTAGTA
Organism: Icerya purchasi; assembly: GCA_039619475.1. Lineage (NCBI taxonomy): Eukaryota > Metazoa > Arthropoda > Insecta > Hemiptera > Monophlebidae > Icerya > Icerya purchasi. The sequence goes on from CM077115.1 coordinate 552,643,597, forward strand.
TCTTTCGATGGACACAGAATGATGTTCCTAAATGTGGCATTCCCTTCATTATTTTCATTCCTGGTTTTCCTTTAAATATTCTATAGTTTTCCACGTCTATTACATCTTCGTCCGTAAACCTCGTTTCCTGTAGTGCTAAAAGCAGTATGTTCTGTTCATTCAGTGCCTTTACTAGTTCTTTCAACTTCCCGACTTTTAATAATGAGTTAATGTTTAGTGTTCCAAACATATATTTTGTCTTCACTTTTAACTTCAGTTGCTTTTTACATGGTGGTTCAAGCTCTCCAGAAATGATATGCTTGAATGCACTGATGTTTCCATCAGTGGTGGATTCTCTTTTTAGATTACCACCTGGAGTATTAGTTCCCTTTGACTGACTTTCCATCATGTTTTACAAACCAAAGTTTGCTGTTAATATATTTTTGGGGGGGAAGCGGTTAACACCGGTTCCAGGATTAAAACTAGAATTGTAAGTTCTAGAGTTGGGATTATGTATTTTATTTCATCATTTTCTTTGTTTATTATCCTGCCTTTTATATATGTTATTTTATATTTATTTAATGTATTGCTGACTGCTGTAGGTTGTAGCTTGAATTTGGGCTATGGCAAAATGGGGGTCGTAATCCCATTTCCACCTTCCTCGTTTGTGGCAATTCCTAGGCGCTACTACTATCGGATTAACACCGATACGTTCACTCTAGTCAAAGCGTGCAGGGGTCACCACGAGCAGGTGAGGTAGGTGTTAACGTAAAGAGGCTAGTTGGAATGATGGCACTCCAATATGTTACGCATTCTACGTCATTTGACCCCCTTTACATGATTTTATTTGGTTATTCGCTTTTTTAAAATATTTTCTATTTTTTTTTTTTTAAATAACGACTTCAGCGTGAAATACTCATAAACAGACTTTCGCGATGTAAATTTAAGAGTTCTGTTAGCAATAGTGATACGAAACGGACAAAAATTATTAATATTAATAATCGGTCAAATGCATTGTCGGTTTTCTCCATTTTTTTTTTGCTAACGTACAGTCAACCGCATTTAAAAAATTACAAACTATCAACTCTACGTCATTTAAAGTGTAACATAACTGGATTGAATTTGCTTCTGATACATATTCCTTATATTATCTTTCTCTTTTATTCGTATCTAGAAAGTTTATTTGAGGATATGTTTATTGAAGTTTTTTCTGTTATCTACGATTTTAATGATATACTTAATTCCTTGACGAATTAACCTTGGTTTCAAAAAAATATCGAAAAAGACAAACAAAGGCGCAAGAACTTTTAAACAAAAACACATTTATGTTAATACTGGGCGAGAAATATATACGATATTTCAAATTAAAAATTAAATATCTTTGTTTTGAATTTAATATTATGTAAATGTAAATTATGGTTATTTTTAAATTAACTCACAGAATGTTCAGTACATGAAACCATCCTACCCGGCTAACTTCTTTTTTTTTTTTAGTTCGTTTAGAAAAATTTTCAATCTTCAAAACACTGGACTAATATTATTTTCATCAAAATTTTAATAAAGCCAATAAGGAAGAAGCTTTTCTTGTTTTGTTTAATAATGAAGCGAGCGGCTCATAAAAAAATAATAATAATTAGAAAAATCGACTTGACAATACTTGATGCGTGTTTTGTAGGGAAAAAGAAAAAGTAAAGAAGTAAGTTGAGAAACAGAAGCGATTAATTAATTTTCTACTGTGAAATAGTTTTTAATAAAAATAGGAAAAGAACCGTCAATGGCTGAAACCACTTTGTAATTAACATGTTTCTTTAAAAAACGCTTTTTAACCGAATTTTTTTTTCTAGAATTTCGTTTTTAACTGACTTATCACACTAAATTGCAATAATACTTTCTAAATATTGTCAGTTCAGTTGGGTTGGATTTGAGTAACACAAGGCTTTAAAAGGAATAATTTGCAGGTATTCGTTATTCGAATCATCGTTCTATCAATTTACATTAAATATGTATAATGGTAACTTATTTTACTTCGGTTTCTCATCATATCGGCTTTCTTTACTAAAGGTTTTTTGGTTTCATTTCGAAAAAAAAAAAAATTCTTTAGTGACGGTAGTGAATAATATGAAACTATATCTGCTTATTGGTAATGACTGCAAAACCTAAATGAGAATTACCTTTTTCCACCTCATTCTTATTTATTTATTTGGGCACGTCAATCAAGGTCCTTTACTCGGTTTGCATTTCGATACTTATGATATGTTGTTGCAAATACTAAATTATCTGTACGCTTGCTAGTATTCTTTTTGTATTTGCTGAACTGAAAAGTTCTGTTGAAGCAAAATGTAATCAAACAATAAATGAGTAATTGTTAAAATGAGTACGATCGCCTATTTGTTTTTATATAGTTATTTCATTAATTTATTCAGAATGATTTGTCAATTAGCCTAGTATGTTTGTTTTTATTTTTGTCCGACTCCTTTAGGTTGCTTTTTCAGATTTAACCTCATTTGGCCTAAAATTAAAATGCACAGAAAGAAAAAAAATGTTTATTTTATTTATTATTTATTTATCATATTTACAAGTCGCTTTTGGACTACAAGGTCATTAGCGGCTACGGTTTTACAGATAATTATAAAATTTTATATTGAATATTTGAAAATGCGCGGAACAAAAAATAATCAAAAAATTAGCTGAAGGCTGGGGAAGTTAGATCAGTTGGAAAGATGTCTTTGAGGAAGGCTACGATTTTTTTACACTTCTCGGTGTCCAAAAACATCTCTGGAAGGCCGTTGGTAATACCCGCTTGTTGTCTGGCCTGTTGGTAGTGATTACACTCGATCAAAAGATGCCTCACCGATATAGGCATGTTGCAGCGTTGACACAGGTTCGGCGGTTTTTTAGATATGAGGAACGAATGGGTCAAGTTTGTGTGTCCAATGCGAATACGAGTTAGGACACACGGCTCGTGTCTACTGAGAGTTGGCATGTTTTCGTAGGTATCTTTTCTAAACTCGTGGAGTTTGCTCGGCGTTTGGAGCCAAAGGGTGTTCCAGTAGTTTTTGACTGTGTTGCTTATCACCATTTTAGCTTCATGAGGTGTCATAAGTACTTCAGGCGGGCAATCTTGCGTCGTCGCGGTTCTTGCAGCTTGGTCCGCCAATTCATTTCCTTGGATTCCTGTATGCGCCGGTGTCCACACAAGGCTGACCTGTATATGCTTTGATTGGAGCTGGTCCAATTTTAGGTGGATGCGTTGTATGATAGGGTTTTCGGTAAACTGATTTTGGATGGCTCTTAAGCAGGACAACGAGTCAGTAAATATGGTACAGTTTGTTGCGACTTGGCGCAGTAAGATTAGTTCTAGAGTATGGAGAATCGCCTTAGCCTCACGGGTGAAGATTGAATTATTGTCGTGCGTTCGTTGTGCTGCTAACGTGATAGAGTCAGAGACTATAGCGTAACCTGTTTTGCCGTTGAGAATTGAACCGTCTGTATAGTATTCCGTGCATGGCTGAAATTTTTCGCGTATTTCAAGAAAAAGTAATCTAAACGTCTTTGAGCTTGTGATTACTTTCTCGTGCTCACTTAGATCAACATTTATTGTCAGATTTGGTTGGCACCATGGGGGTAGGAACCCTAGCGATCGTTCATAAACCGTTGGTAGTATTATTTCGAGCTCTGCTGTGTATCTGGCTATTCGCGATCTGAGTGGTTCTGCTGCCGTATAGTCGGGGTCGATATTGTGCACAGGGACCTTGAAGATACTGTCATAAGCTGGATTGTCCGGTGTCGAGGAGATTGTCACCGCATATTTTAAGCAGAGCTCTTTTCTTCTGATAACCAGTGGTAGTTCGTTGGCTTCTGTGAGCAAACTATTGACTGGACTCGTTCTGAACGCTCCTAAGCAGATACGGCATGCGGAATTGACAACCGGTTTCAGAGTGTCCAAGAGTGATTTCTTGGCTGCATCATATATAATGGCACCGTAATCGAGCACGGATCGGATGCGGCAAATGTGTCTGCAAAGATATCGGCTACAACTTGGGTATTATCAATAAGATTACCAGCATGGTCAGAAATGGTAGGTGAATGGAGAGGCGGCCGTTTCCTAGATATGGATCTGATTTTATTCCAAACGACGGCAGCTGGCGTTCTATCGTCGATTGATGAAGTGAAGTTGTTCCAGCAGACTTTTTTGCTTTGTTTCACGGTACGGCGGGCTAAGGCTCTGTTTTTTTTTAAATCAATCATATTCTCCTCAATGGGATTTTTCTTATACTTGCGGAAGGCTTTTTTGGAGTTCTTTATAGCTGCGTTGCAGTCGGGAGTCCACCATGGCACAGATTTACATAGCACTTCTCCAGTAGATTTGGGTATTGAGTCGTTGGCCGCAGCAGTAATAACGCCGGTCAGTGATTCGATGATATCATTCGCCGTCATATTCCCTGGAGACGGGAGGGAAGGGAGAAGTTGTTTATGCTTTGCGAGGGAATCTTGATACTTTTTCCAGTCAGCCTTGTTCAAAATCCATTTTTGCGGGTAATTTGGCATGTCGCTAGTGGTTATGCGGGCGTTGATGAGAATCGGATAGTGGTCACTACTAGAATTGTCGTCTGACACAGTCCACTCGAGGTCATCTGCAATGGTGGCTGATGCAAACGTAAGGTCTATTGCGCTCTGGTGTCCTGTTTTGACATCGAAATGGGTACTTGAGCCATTATTGAGAAGAATGGTTTGGTCGAGCCTGTTATACAGAGCTTCTACCGTTTTTCCACGATTATTCGTCGTCTCAGATCCCCATAGGGTGTTGTGGGGCATTAAAATCGCCACATAGAATAAATGGTGATGGTAGCTGGTTGATAACATTCTCGAGCTCTCTCTCATCGAGTGTTAAACTGTTTGGGAGGTATATACTACATATTGTTACTGGCTGGGCTGATCGGACTGTGAGCGCTATAGCTTCTAAGTGAATATTGAGATGCACCTCTTCAGTAGTCCATTTGTCCTTGACGAAAACTGCGACTCCACCACTGGGTCTGAGTGCATTTCGCCTATTTTTGAAAACTGCATGGTATCCTCTGATTATTGCACAAAAATTTTTGGTAAAGTTTGTTTCCTGGAGACAGATGCAATCAACATTGGTTCTATTGATACAAAGCTCTAGAAATTCTTTTTTTTCCACTGTAATAATTGCATTTCCTGGAATAATCAATCGGCTTGCAGTCAAATACTTAGTACTCGAGCAGGTGTGTGGAACTCCCCGTATCTTCCAGCTCCACTAGATTCTCCGTAGATGTTGCTGATCTGAGGGACGTCCTGTCGTCCAGGGCGCCTCCTTCGATTCTATTCGCTAAGCGGGTAAAACGGTACTTAAGCTTTTGGTCATCCAGAAGGTTGTACATCTTTCTGAGCATTACAACTGTGCCAGCTGGGTCAAGTTCGTACTTAGCAAGGGCATCTTCTATTGTTGGGATTGAAGGTGCTTCCTCCAGGAAGCTGGAAAGTTGTGGAAATGTGCACGGGAACTCGGAGGGCGTGTTGTTCATTGCCTGTTCTATCACAGCAGGAAGTTCTGGTTTCTCGCCATTAGATTTAGTTTTTTTTTTCTTTCTTTTGCATTCTGCATTAGATGGCTTTGCAAAAAGTTGTTGTTGAGTTGGTAGAGAAGCTTGCGATGAATCATCGGACCTTGACCGCTTAGCGGACAGATTGTGCGCTCCGTGTGTTGGTTGGGTTTCGTTTTTCTTGTTTACATCATTGTTGGGTCGTCCTGGCGGTAGTGGAGGAAAGGAAGGTTTCGTGACCGGCTGCATTTCAGGATGTACGAAAGCGTCTGGGTTTTTCTTGAGGGGCTCATCACCTGCAAACTGTTGTGAGCTCGCGTTTTGTGGGCAAGCCTTCGCTAAATGTCCTTCTTTTCTACAGTTGAAACAAAGCATTGAGTCGAGGGATGGATAAATAAAGTAAGAGGTATCTTCGTAAAATGTTTAATATTTGTGAAAAAATGAATTTGCTTCTGCGTGCATGTTTTGTAGTAAACGAAAACATAAAATGTCGCATGAAGTAGGCATGAAAGAGAAAAGAGGATAAATTTTGATCATATTTATAAAAAAAGTAATATTCTAGTCCGTCGTTTTTTTTGTTTCTTTTTTTCACATACGGCTTAAACACAACTGTGCCGTTATCAAGCTGAGCCTGTTAAATTAGCTTACAGCATACTACACAAATTACAATGTTTGGTCGTTTAGTAATAACTGAAATTTTCAAAAACCACAAAAATTTGGAACAATATCCTTATTATTTTTTGATAAGGAATCAATCTTTCTTATATGAAATGGACACAGTTTTATTTAATAAATAGGTATTTTCTGTAACACGCATAAAAATATTTAAGTTACCAACAATTTGAAACCTATAGTATGTATTGCGATAAAACTGTCGCAAAAGAATTATCCCCCCTTCCCGCAGGAATGATAATTTCTCAAACCATATATATGTATATATATACAAGGTACAACCAGTGTTCATACAGCTAGTCGAATTAGAAATTATGTTTTTCCTCTTTCAGGTTTTCACAACAAAATAAGAGTTTGCAATTATAATATAATAATAATAGCATTAATTAAAATACAAAAATAAACGATTTCGAAATCTTACGTATAAGTAATAATAATAATACCTATAATACATGCAAACACTAAAGTTAATTAATTACATTATGTGCTACACCACGAAGATAATCTTCGAGCTGAAGCTGATTATAATTTGTTGCGAATTTCAACAAACGTTTGTCGCAATCGACATACATCTTTTTTTTACTCGGTTACTTTTATCAATAAGACTATGTTTTCTTCATTTTGTTGATATTATATCACGTTCATAGACGAATGACAAAAACCATTATGTGTCAACATCCTTTGCGGCATTCTTTTTTTTCGGAACAGAAAAGTAAAAATAGCAATAATGGCAAGTTTTACACGCATTCATTGTTCATTTTGTTATGTTCTTCTGTTAGGAAAATGAACCATTTTCTTAGAAATTAAAAACCGAATAGCCAATCGTACGGGTTATGGACAGTGCAGGTAAATAAATTTCACCTCTTATGAAGCTATTCAGGATTTGGTCAGATGAACAAACTAAAGCACTACACTTATTTACAGAAAACAGTTTCATTCGTTAATTCTGCGTACTACGGTCATTATTAAGAATAGCTTATTCGAAAAATATTCTAGTAATTCTTCTTCCGCAGAAATAATAACTGCTCTACAATAAACCTATAGTCAATTCCAAGAAAAATATACGATTTTATCATTTTTTCTTCTTCTTTTAGTCCTACAGATTCGCATATTGTAAAATATTCGAGGTCCTATTCATTACCTCTTTTCAATCACTCGCAGGAAATCCTCCATGGTGAGAACCGAACCGACAAAAAAAAAATCGACGCCCGTTTGAGAAACATGAGCAGTTTACAATATATCCATAAAATTATTTTCCGCATATATGTTATTAGTGCCGTATTTTTTTGGAATCTCACTGGCGATCAATATTTATTTGTTTTCTAAAATAATTACATATATCAGTTATAAAACAAATATATACTTTTAAGAATGTCAAATAGTTGTTTAAAAATCGGAAAATTGTTGTTACTTAATTATGTTAATTTTATTACTAAATGAGCTGGTTTATTGATGTTTTTGCATGGTTTAAAAATGAATTCTGGTTTATGTAGGTCATATTTCACAATAATAAAAAAAAATGACTCCAAGTAATTAATCCGTGTTACATAACGTGCAGAATTAAATATCTAACTCTAAAATATTTATTTTGCAGGTAACTAGATTTTAGAAAAAATAAATAAATAAATAAATAAAAATATATAATATAATTTTATCGCAAATACAGCAAAGTAGTTGAACATAATGTGTCAACCGCCAAGGATACGTATGAATTATCGTAATTTCAATTTACATAATACTAAATTAAAAATTATAAAAAACCTCTCTATTCAATCTCTTGAGACTCTTCTTAATATATATAATTTTTTTCTTCTTTCTTGTTCCACTCCTCCTTCTTGGAATGCCTTTATCGTTATACCCATACCAAAGAAAAACTCCTCTTCTTTTCGTCCTATCTCACTTGCTCCCTGTTTAAGGAAGCTCTTTGAGAGCATGTTAAATAAACGGCTTGTCTGGTTTCTCGAACACAATAACTTAATTCCTAATAATATGTTCGGTTTCCGTCCCTATCTTGGTCCTCCTGATTGCATTAGTGTTTTCCTTTCTGACATTTATAATTCCTATATAAACAAAAATTTTACTATCGCAGCCTTTATTGATGTTTCCAGTGCATTTGATAATGTCCACCTCCCTACTCTCAGAAATATAATGCTGTCACTACATCTTCCGGACTGTGTTGTTTCCCTTATTATTAATCTCTTCCAAAGCCGGACTGTACATCTATCCACTTCTTGTTATTCCACTTCAAGAAAAGTTTTTTGTGGTCTTCCTCAGGGTTCCTGTCTTAGTCCTACTCTCTTCAACATCTATACTTCTCATATTGCTTCTCTTCCATTAAATTCATCGTCCCTATTCTATGCTGATGATATCCTTATTTACTCTTCTTCTCGCAACTTAACAGATGCTGTCTTAGAACTAAATAGGTCATTAGCCACTATAGAAAATGCTCTTTTCAATATTCATCTTTTTGTCTCTCCTCATAAATCCGCGGCCATGGTTTTTACTTTCCGTCCATATAATCCTTCCTCAATCAATCTAACCTTAAGTCATTATCCTGTCCCTCTTGTGGAGAGCTTCTGTTATTTGGGTGTGCTTCTTAACGGCCGTCTCTCCTTTCACGAACATATTAGTCGCCTGTATACTTCTTGCCTTAAAAGGATTAATCTTTTAAAATCACTCTCATCGTACAGGTGGGGTGGTGATCCTTACATTCTTTCCTTATTGTATAAGTGTCTTATTCTTTCTAAGTTGGACTACTGTTCCTATATATACGGCAACGCTTCTAAATCTCTTCTGTTAAAGCTTGACCGCATTCTAAATTCCTGTCTTCGTCTTTGTCTGGGTGCACGTAAATCTACTCCAATTCCTGCCATCCTCTCTGAATCCAAATCACTCCCTTTGTTCATCCGCAGATCCTATCTAGGCTATCGTTTCCTAATCAAACGTCTTCCCTCCTTTTCCTCTAGAATTATAGCTGCCTATTGCTCTATTTTTCACAACTGGCGTTTTACTCCCAACAGAATTCCAATTTTATCTTTCATTTCTGTTCGTCTTGCCAATTTTTCTCCCTATATTTTCTCCTATGATAAATCTTCGTACTTTTCTCTTAATTATTTCAGTCTCTTACATCCTCCTCACGTATTTCATTTGTCAAGTTCCGCCAAATTCCTTCCTCACTCTATAGTTAGATCTGAATTTCACATGGTTTTAAGCTCTTTATTTCCCAATCATTCCGTTATTTTTACTGATGGTTCTAAGAGGGCTGATGGGGTTGGTGCCTCCTTTGTTTTTCCTTCTCACAACTACTCCGAATCCTTTAAACTTCCTTCCTGCTGCTCTATATTTACTGCTGAATCTGCTGTCATACTTCATGCAATTATTTTTATCTCTTCCTCTTCTATCCTTTCGGATAAATTTCTTTTAATAGCTGACTCTGAAAGTGTCTTGCAGGCGGTCTCTTCTCCCTTACCGTTGCCCTCTTTTGATCCTTTCATTCTCCTTATTCGCAATCTAATTCACGAATTATTCCTGTTCCGTTCGATCCAAATTGATTTATTGTGGATTCCTAGCCATGCTGGAATTGAGGGTAATGAGGTGGCTGATTCCTTGGCTCGCTCAGGAGCATCCAATGGACATCCTCTTCATAAATTTTCCGCTCACAATATTAATCATATTTCCAAACAGTTTCACCTTAGATTATGGAAGGATATTTATTTTTCTCTTTTCTCAAATCCAAATTCCTTTTATCTTTTCGTTCAGCCCTTACCTTCTTTGACCAGATGGTTCGACATGTTTCCTTCCCTTTGTCGTCCCCTGATCACCGCTATATGTCGTCTTCGTTTCGGTCATACCTTTCTCCCTTCGTCACTTTATCGTTTTTCCTTCGTCTCTTCTTCGCGGTGCCCTCTTCACCCAGAGGACTCCTTTTTTCTGTGTGATATCAATCACGTCTTCTTCGAATGTTCCTCACTCTCTTTAGAACGTTCCCTCTTTTAATCTCGGCTTTTGGATCTTCGTCTTCCTACTCCATACAATGATTCTTATGTTCTCTCATTTTCTTCCTTGTCAGTTGTTCCTATTTTAGCTTCTTTCATTCATTCAATCTCGCACCAGATTGAAATCTAATATGTTATTCTCCTTTTGAACAATTACTTAGATTCCTTGGCTGATTGGGCTGTTGCTCTTCGTTGGCGTACCCATAAAAAAAAAAAAAAAAAAAAAAAAATACCTCTATCGTTATCGGATTTCGTATTATTATAAACTCCGCACATAGCTATCAGTATGCAGCGGACCCCCCCGCCAACCCGGAAACAATTAACGATGCCCGGTGAAGCGAGCTTATCAACGTCGCAGACATTACCTACAAAGACAACAGCAAAAGAAATAGAGGAAATGAACTCCGCTAAGATTGGAACAACATCTGGTGAAGGAAAGGAAAGTATGTAGGAAGCACAAAAAGGAGTAGGTAGTTTTAGGTGGAGAAGCTTAGTGTAGAGGAGGGAACGCTGTATACAAGAAGAGAGCATTCAAAAAGGATATGATTTGAATCACAAACACAGTCATGATCCGAGGGATGAAAATTGCAGTATGGGGAAGAAACAATAGAAAAACGAAAGAGAAACAAAGGAAGACAATTATGGTTGAGACGAAGACGTGTTATGGAGGAAATAACGGAACGGCTGAAAAACAGATTTAACGGAAAATGAAACAAGTAAGCCTGCAAACCTAAAAAACAAGCTCGATACACTTATTTCACACACTCCAACCGCTACCACAATAAACTTAACAGCAATAAATAAAACATCCCCAAGCACAAACATCGTGACCAACTCAATCTCTTTTTCTGACAAACTAAAATCTCGAAAACCTACCCCTCCTATAACAGATTTCGATTTTCCTACAGAAGACCAAGGCGTATTATTTCCATACGTCGAAAATGAGAATCCTTTAGACTATTTTAACGCCCTTAAAAACCCAGTAGGAGGTCCAAAAAACATAATTGCAGGCTCCAAAATTAGCAACAATCGAGTCCTCATTTTTTTAAAATCGAAAAACATCACAGAAAACCTCTTTCATAACGGAGCCGTTATTTCCATAAATAATAATACAATCACCGGTCAAAGGTTAAAAAACCCTACTCAAAAAATTATATTATCTAACGTATCTCCAACCATCCCAAACTCTGTTGTCAAAGCCTATCTTGAGGGAATATTAAATTTAAAATTAGTCTCGGCAATTTCTCTGCTCCGTGTTAAACTCAATGATCCAGAGTTTGACCATATAATCAGCTGGAGGAGGCAGCTGTATGTTGATAGCGCCAATCTCCCACCCTTACCAGACTCTTTCATAATAGTTCATAATGAACGTGAACATCGAATATTTATCCAAACGGGTATGCAGAACATGCCGTTCATTGCCCCATCTGTAGAAGATAGTGCTCCCCCCGCTTCAGACACTAAAGCCGCTCCAGCTCCGCAAAACATAACCGCCATCGCTGAGGAAAACACTCAAGCCTCTAACTTTGAAAATAACACAACAGTCAGCACCGAGGAAACCCCAGCAGCAACTAAGCGACCCCACCCACAAACCCCTGATGCTTCTCAGAAGATTACGGAGCCCGACTTTACAAATAGCACAAGAGCTATTATTATCCCTCTACAAATGCAGACAAACGAACCAGAAAACAGAGAGCATCCAAATGCGGTAGAAACCAGAGACAATGGAGCAAACGTAGATTTCAAACCTCCACCATCAAAACTGAAAAAACAAAAATTACCTACTGTTGAACTCCTAAAGCCCGCAGAAAGCAACATCAACAATAAAAACTATCCATTGTCTTTCAATGACTTCGTAGCCTTAATGGAAACGATTCAAGGACAACACGACCCGGCGAGTATAGTAGCCAACTTCACTGAAGACATAGATGGATTTATTCACATGCTCTCAGATAATTACTCCTTACTTCAAAACCGATCAATGAAGACACGTTTCACTTAGCTAATCAACAAACTTGCTAGACAGTCGGATTCAGATCAAACAGCAGACTAAATATATTTGAAAGCTAATAGTGGTCATGGTTCGTAACATTATCCTGCAGTGGAACTGTTGAGGATTCTACCCTCAACTTGCTGAATTAAAGCTACTTATTTCAAATCACTCTCCCGCTGTGGTATGTCTACAGGAAACTCATTTGAAGCCCACAGATAACCCAGCCCTACAAAACTACTCCCTTTTCACTTTCAGCAATGATCAAGGGTTTAGAGCAAACGGAGGGGTTACCATTATGGTCCACTCCTCTGTCCCAGCAACACAGTTGAATTTTAGTACCCCCTTACAAATCATTGCAGTGGTCGTCCATCTTCCTTAGATATCTGCCACCCCGATAACTGTATGTAACTGCTATGTGCCTCCGAATTATATAATGACTGCAGATATGTTTCAGTCAGTACTATCACAGGTCAGCCCGCCACTAATATTACTCGGTGATTTTAATGCCCACTCACCTTTGTGGGGAGCAACACTGGAAAACATACATGGTTCTGTCATCAATAAACTGGTCCTAGATAACGATCTGATACTGCTTCCCTCCCCAGGTTACACCCATTTCAATCTGTCCCATAATACATTCTCAACAATCGACCTACAACTTGTTTCCACTTCCATCTTCCCTCACCTGAGCACTTTTGTGCTACAGGACTTATGCTCTAGTGACCATTTTCCTATACTCATATGCCCGTCCAAAGCCCTCCCTACCCAAACCCCCCACCTAAGCCTCAATTTCTATTCCACAAAGCGGATTGGGATATGTTTTCAGTTAAAGTAAACGTTATTAATTATGATAAAAATAAACTTTAACGCTTTTATAACAATTGTATAATTTTTAAAACCCCGACGCGTTTCGAAGCAAACACTTCATGTTCACGGGAGTAATTACTTAAATCAACAGGCTTATATCCTGATTTGATCGAATTTAAAAAACGCCGTGCAGCTGCGAGGAGCCTCATTAGGCGCAAAAAACAGGAATCTTGGCAGCAATTTATGCATTCAATCTCCATAAATACTTCTAGTCACAATATTTGGCACAAAATTAAGGCACTGAACGGTATTAATCGTGCGACCCCTTCCTTTTCGATAAATCAGAATGGTTCCATGTTATCTGACCCGTTGAAAGTCGCAAATGCTTTTGCGAATCATTTTGCAATGGAGTCATCCTCATCGTCATATTCGTCTGCCTTCTCTTTAAAGAAATATTCCATGGAACAACAACCAATAACTATCATCTCTGACTCCTCACTTTCCTACAATTGCCATTTCACCATTTCTGAACTAAACTATCAACTCCAGTACCATACTGCAAACAGCGCGCCTGGGCCCGATTCCATACATCCTTATATGTTAAAACACTTACCTCCGTCAGCGAAAAACTTCCTCTTACATATCTATAACCAAATATGGTTCTCCGGATCGATCCCTGAGCCATGGAAATTAGCAGTTGTTATTCCTATTCTGAAGCAAAATAAAGATCCTCTTCTTCCACAAAACTACAGGCCTATATCCCTCATAAGTGTCCTCGCAAAAACGCTGGAAAAAATGGTTAATCGGCGTCTCCTCTTCTTCCTTGAACAGAATAATCTCCTATCCTTGTCACAAGCCGGAGGGCGTAAGAAGCGTACTACAGTTAATCATCTGCTGAGCCTACAAAGGCAAATATTAACAGCACTTCACAGACGCCAACATGTATACTCCGTCTTTTTCGATGGTATAAGTCGAAACATGGCCAAGTATCTGAATAATTTTTTAACAAACAGAACGTTCCATGTTAAGATTGGTTCGTCAACATCGAGCACCATTCAAACTGAGAATGGCTTACCACAAGGATCTGCCCTTAGTGCAACCTTGTTTATTTTTTATATCAATGATATAAATGATTGTATTGCTCCGCCTGTAAACGCCCGGCTCTACTTTGACGACTTAAACATTTCCCTGTCTTCCAGTTTTCCAGCAAATGCTCAAAAAATCCTACAAAAAACTATTTCAAAACTACAATCCTGCTGTAACAATAATGGTCTTGTGTTTTCTCCATCCAAGTCTATCTGTGTTGATTTCTATAGGGGACGTCAAAACTTTTCCAGCATCCGCCTCAATCTAGAAAATTCCTCACTTCATTTCCACCCTACTGCTACTTTCCTTGGACTACTGTTCGATCAAAAGCTAACTTGGCGATCCCACATATCCAATCTAAAAGTTAAATGTCATAAATTCCTATCTATTCTTAAATATGTATCAAACACAAAGTATAATGTACCTCCGAAAACTCTCCTCTCCATATACAAATCCTTAGTCATTTCCAGAATAAACTACGGGTCCCAGGCGTATGCGTCAGCCAGTCCCTCTTTACTTTGGCGCACATAGAACTTCCCCGTCTGTAAGTTTGTGTGCCTTGTTAGTCGCTCCCCCACTAAAGTATTTCCGAACCTATTATTACCACCGTGAGACCCTCGCTCTTTTCTCTAGTAAACGCGCCTGTCCTATTGACACAAATGACCTCCCCAACACCCCAGATTTCCCTAATGACCCTCTCCCAGAAATCCTGGCCCTCCTATCGCAGCACAACGTGAGCGTAATCCCTTTCCCTAACCTAGCTCCCAACATCATGATTCCGCCGTGGGCCCCTTTAAACATTGATGTTAACTTTTCTTTGACGAAGTATAATAAACCCCTGCACCCGAATATCGCTCAGTTGACAACAGCAACAATGCAAAAATACCCCGATCACCTCTTTTTCTACACATATGCTGCCAAGGCTGCCCCAGGGGCTACTTCTTCCCCAGCCGCCTGTTCCTTTGAAGTCTGCAACGTGATTCGAAGCATTCGACTGAATGACAATTGCTGGGTACTGGATGCTAAAATATACGCATTATTTTCTGTTTGGAATATTTTCTTTCTACAAAGCCTACATCACAGAAAGCCCTGCTGGTATCTGATTCATCCGCGGCCTTATTGACAATTTCTAATCCCCTCACCAAACATCCTGTAGCAATTCGAACCCAGCAGGTATTATACGAACTTATTAAGAGACAGTGCTCCGTATCCTTTCTGTGGGCGCCCAGCCATGCAGGGATTCCTGGAAATGAACGCGTCGATACATCCGCCCGAGCAGAAATATATTGCCCCTCGCTTAGTAACAGCCCACCTCCACCTTATCTCTCGAACATAATCTTCAATAATCTCACGTCCTTATGGAAAACCCATTGGTCCTCGTGTCAGACTTTCTCGAGGTTGATTAAACCCTCAACGGAACCATGGTGGCCAGAAAAAAGCATTTCCCGCAGAGATTTCTGTGCACTTAGCCGCTTGCGCATAGGCCATACGGCCATGTTGCATAATTTTATTTTGCAAAGAACCCCCTCTCCCATGAATTGTTCTTTCGGTGGCCAAGATGTTGCTCCCTCAACTCCTCACATACTATGCGACTGTCCAGCATTATCACCTCACCGGCACCCTTCAATTAATAACAAAACCGTCACCAACATTCTTGAGAATTCCCCCGATGAAATTTTATCTATAACACAGTTTATCAGAGCTAGCGGAATAGGCAGATATCTATAAAAACAAACTGCGCATCTTCGTACTGTAATAGCCACAGCAGTTAAACACGGTACAGGATGTTGCTTTCACAAGAAAAAAAAAAAAAAAAAAATTTTTGTCCGTTTCGTATCACTATAGCTAACAGAACTCTTAAATTTACATCGCGAAAGTCTGTTTATGAGTATTTCACGCTGAAGTCGTTGTTTCAAAAACAAATAGAAAATATTTTAAAAAAGCGAATAACCAAATAAAATCATGTAAAATATGTGTTTTGTGATTATATGTGCATATATAACATGTTGTACGGGCGGAAAAACTAAATCGTTAATGAAGAACGGTATTTTTTGAACGGAATTTCTGATAGCAGCATTTGGTAACTCGTGTTTCTCACTAACACAGATGATAATGTCTAACGGATGATACCTGAAAATCACCGTAGGTGGTCTGTAAAAAGGTCTGAGTTCGCCTGCGCCCGAAAGAGGCTGCGCCGGATAGAGTCGCGCCCGAAATAGCGCTCCCCTTTTATTTTAACCTCACCGAGTTTATTTTCTTTTATCCTATTCTCGCTTTACGTTTATTTTTTTCGGCTGTAAATATTATTTGATATCTTTATTTTTTACATGTAAGTATGTGTTTCGCATTATTCCATAAATTAAATGCATTGCTGCACTAGCGACTCTATAAACGAATGGCCACTTTCTAAGGGTCAGCGTCGGTCTTTGTTTAAACAGCATGGCGCTGTTTTTTATTTGGGTCAGTCAGTCAAGAACAGGTAGCTGCGAATGTTGGAATTCTAGCTGCGGACTTTGTGCGTATTTTGGTCGCCTACATGTGTGTATAGGCGTGTTAATAGATTTCCGGTTTCTGTCTTTGCTTTTTGATATAGTAAATTGTGTTAGCGTTCGATTAAATTCGTAATTAAACTGAGTGGTCCGACATCTTTATTCGAGCATTCGCTAAAATTAGTTATGCCGTGGATATCCGTTGAACTTAATCGTATTTATTTTGGGGTCACCCACTTTCGGGCGCAGGCGAACTCAGACCTTTTTACAGACCACCTATGGTGATTTTAAGGTATCATCCGTTAAATGTTATTATCTGTGTTAGTGAGAAATACGAGTTACCAAATACTGCTATCCGAAATTCCGTCCAAAAAGTACCGTTCTTCGGGCCACACTCGAATTGCGCACCGTTATTTACCTGCGTCGAAGGTTAAAAAAAGGTCTGTAATCTCCACACACGAATTGCGCACCGGAAGTTTGCAGGTATGAAATATAAAAAAACAAACGAAAACAACGCTCGGACCATAATCGCTGTTCACTGGACTAAGGGTTTCCAAAACTGATGGCGCTTGATCGTAGTACTATATTTTTAATGTTCGATAACTTCCAACATTTTTACGTATCGTATTTTTGACAATTAATTTTTAATCTACTAATGAAAAATACTCTACATCTGCTTATGTATTAAAAATATTTCCTGTATAACGGTTTATTAAAAAATATTTGAGAATACGCCAGATTAATTTTAAAAATACGTAATTGTTTAAACTTCTAATTCCATTTTTGTTTTTAAAACAAGTAGTTCCGATAAATAACTGTGATATATTTATGTTTTAATCATTAAAAATTGATTTTAGCTTTTGCAATTTACCAGTTAGCTCAACTTTCAGTAATTTAGCTTACTCCTAATTGTCTACATTTGTGATCCTTTATCTTTCTAGTTTCAAAAAAATTATATTTATGATTAAACGTATATACTACTACCTCTTGACATAGCGGCAGCTGAAATTTTCCCTTATTTGTAAGTTATTATTTTTAATAAAATATTTCACTTTCATATACACGTTAATGTTAATTTCGTGTTACCATTAATGTTAAGCAATTATCAGTGTTAACAGTTTTATTATGGGGATGAATATTTCTAGAACAGTTTGAATTCTACAAAGCCCCTGTAAAATAACAATTTTGAAACATCATTTTATTTCTATGGTTAAAAATAGAGCAGTAATTTAAACAGTGTCGAATTACTGTTATGTACTTATAAGCCGGATGATAATTTTTGATGTTTTTTTATGAAGAAATATGACGCTTACACGTTAAAATGTAAAGCTATATACAAAAATAGTATTAATGCTATTTCAGAAAATGCTAACGTTCGAACAACTGTTCTAACCCCTGAGCGCTAAAAGTCGCGCAACGAGTTAAGAATATGTAATATGACAAATTTAAAATTATCTAAAAATTACTTCAAAATGCATAAATCACCAACCGATATTATTCCTGAAATTTAAAATATACAATAAACAACAAAAACTTTGCATCGCAATAAACATTTCCAATAAGCACTTAATTTAAACCCCATTTGCATCTAAAAACGGCAAACGAATGTAGTTTTCGAAAATATATAAACGGATACTTTGGAAAGAAAAATATAACGATATTTTAGCTTTAAATTTAAATTACCGGAGGGTACTGGAAACTTAAAAGTTCAAAAAAAAAAATTTTTCCCGGGCATGTTCTGTATTAATGGGAAACATTACACGGAAGTAATGAAATCATATTTCAGTGTTGCTTCTAAGAATTACTTTTTTATTCTCATAACCTAAATTTGAGTTTAAACTTCTGCTTCTTTATCATTTATCTAACAAAATACATTAATACTAACCAAATGTGCGCAAAAATATCTATTATGTAGAGTAGAAACTATTTAATTTACAATAAACTATAAATTATAAAAACTTGACGAAGGAAAATTATCTTGTTAAATCCAACTAACATTTAAAGAAAAAAGGTAGTAGTACTAACACTATTTATTTGCGTAAATTATTATCATTGTAAGTTTTATTATTAAATTGTTTTAAATAGGATTTTATTTTAATGGTAAATTTTTGCGTTGGCATTTAAAATTTAAGTAGAATACTATGTGTGGTTTGATGGTACACTAAATGAAAAAATTACGATTTTTAACAAATTTGGTTTTAATTCAAATGACAATTTATAACTGAGATTGAACACTGATTATTGGATAAAATAAAATCTGAACTGAAACTTTCCCGAAACTCGGTTCCCTCAAACTCGTAAGTAACTCTATATTATAAGAACATATTTAATTTGTCAAACTCGAAAATTTTACATGGTCACATTTATATTCTATGTACATTAATCAGTTGATATGAAAGTATTTTGTATTAATGTGAAATAGAAGCTTCATGAAACATAATATGCCGTGCGCTGAAAATTCTACTGATTCAGTTAGAAATATTATCGTAATTTAGGTTATTTTATATAATATAAGTGCAAAAATTATTCTATTTTACGCAACATTTCTTTAAATATGTGTACGTTCCCTAGGGGTTGTTAAAAATATTTCGAATAACAATCGTACTGCTAACGGGATAGTAGCATATTTTTCGCAAACGTTAAAGGCTCTGAAATGTAGTTCGGTTATTATTCCAAATAGTAAACACGTTTCATTACGATAACACATTTTGGAAGTCACTGAAAGAGCGACTTTTACTCATTTTTTAAGTCCTTCATCGATTTTATAAAATCAGAGTGTTTTTTTTAAAGGCGGTGCGCAATTCGAGTTTTCAGCGGGTGAGCTATTTCGGGTCTGGTGCGGAATTCGTGTGTGACTTGTCACTGTGTTAGTGCTTGGTGCGCAATTCGTGTGTCCCCGTTCTTCATTAACGATTTAGTTTTTCCGCGCGTACAGCATGTTACATATGCATACATATATATAATCACAAAACACATATTTTACATGATTTTATTTGGTTATTTACTTTTTTAAAACATTTTCTATTTTTTTTTGAAATAACGACTTCAGCGTGAAATACTCATAAACAGACTTTCGCGATGTAAATCTAAGAGTTCTGTTAGCAACAGTGATACGAAACGGACGAAAATTATTAATATTAATAATCGGGCAAATGAATCATCGGTTATTATCATTTTTTTTTTTTTTTTTTTGCTAATGTGTACTCGACTATATTTAAAAAATGACAAAATATCAACTCTACATCATTTAAGATGTAACACAACTAGACTGAATTTGCTTCTGATACATATTCCTTATATTATCTTTCTTTTTTATTCGTATCGAGCAAGTTTATTTGAGGATACGTTTACTGAAGTTTTTTCTGTTATCTATGATTTTAATTAGATATTTAATTCCTTAACGAATCAATGCTGGTTTCAAAAAAATATTGAAAAAGAAAACAAAGGTGCAACAATTTTTAAACATAAACACATTTATGTTAATACTGGGAGAGAAATATATACGATATTACAAATTAAAAATTAAATACCTTTGTTTTGAATTTAATATTATGTAAATGTAAATTATGGTCTTCTTAAGAGGTGAAATTTATTTACCTGCATTGTTCATAACCCTTACGATTGGCTATTCGGTTTTTAATTTCTAAGAAAATGGTTAATTTGCCTAACAGAAGAACATAACAAAATGTACAATGAATGCGTGTAAAACCTGCCATTATTGTTATTTTTACTTTTCTGTTCCGAAAAAAAAGAATGCTGCAAAAGATGTGGACACATAATGTTTTTTGTCATTCGTCTATGAACGTAATATAATATCAAAAAAATAAATAAAACATAGTCTTATTGATAAAAGTAACCGAGCAAAAAAAACGAAGTATGTCCATTACGACAAACGTTTGTTGAAATTCGCAACAAATTATAATCAGCTTCAGCTCGAAGATTATCTTCGTGGTGTAGCACATAATGTAATTAATTAACTTTAGTGTTTGCATGTATTATAGGTATTATTATTATTACTTATACGTAAGATTTCGAAATCGTTTATTTTTGTATTTTAATTAATGCTATTATTATTATATTATAATTGCAAACTCTTATTTTGTTGTGAAAACCTGAAAGAGGAAAAACATAATTTCTAATTCGACTAGCTGTATGAACACTCGTTGTACCTTGTATGTATATATGGTTTGAGAAATTACCATTCCTATGGAAAGGGGGAGATAATTTTTTTGTGACAGTTTTATCGCAATACATACTATAGGTTTCAAATTGTTGGTAACTTAAATATTGTTTATGCGTGTTACAGAAAATACCTATTTATTAAATAAAACTGTATCCATTTCATATAAGAAAGATTGATTCCTTATCGAAGAATAATGAGGATATTGTTCCAATTTTTGTAGTTTTTGAAAATTTCAGTTATTACTAAACGACCAAACATTGTAATTTGTGTAGTATGCTGTAAGATAATTTAACAGGCTCAGCTTGATACCGGCACAGTTATGTTTAAGCCGCATGTAAAATAAAGAAACAAAAAAACGACGGACTAGAATATTATTTTTCTTATAAATATGTTCGAAATTTATCCTCTTCTCTCTTTCATGCCTACTTCATGCGATATTTTATGTTTTCGTTTACTACAAAACATGCACGCAGGAGCAAGTTCATTTTTTTATAAATATTAAACATTTTTTTCTTTCTGTGCGTTTTACTTTTAGGCCAAATGAGGTTAAATCTGAAAAAGCAACCTAAAGGAATCGAACAAAAATAAAAACAAACATACTAAGGCTAACTGACAAATTATCTTGAATAAATTAATGAAATAACTATATAAAAACAAATAGGTGATCGTGTTCATTTTAACAATTACTCGTTTATTGTTTGATCACATTTTGCCTCAACGGGACTTTTCTGTTCGGGAAATACCAAAAGAAAACAAGTAAGCGTACGGATAATTTAGTATTTGCAACAACATATCATAAGTATCCAAATGCAAACCGAGTAAAGGACCTTGATTGACGTGCTCAAATAAATTAATAAGACTGAGGTCGAAAAACGTAATTCTCATTTAGGTTTTGCAGTCATTACCAATAAGCAGATATAGAGAACTAAATATAGCTTCTTTCATATTATTCACTACCGTCACTAAAGAACTTTTTTTTTTTTCGAAATGAAACCAAAAAACCTTTAGTAAAGAAAGCCGATATGATGAGAAACCGAAGTAAAATAAGTTACCATTATACATATTTAATGTAAATTGATAGAACGATGATTCGAATAACGAATACCTGCAAATTATTCCTTTTAAAGCCTTGTGTTACTCAAATCCAACCCAACTGAACTGACAATATTTAGAAAGTATTATTGCAATTTAGTGTGATAAGTCAGTTAAAAACGAAATTCTAGAAAAAAAAATTCGGTTAAAAAGCGTTTTTTAAAGAAACATGTTAATTACAAAGTGGTTTCAGCCATTGACGGTTCTTTTCCTTTTTTCATTAAACACTATTTCACAGTAGAAAATTACTTATTCGCTTTTGTTTCTCAAACTTACTTCTTTACTTTTTCTTTTTCCCGATAAAATACGCATCAAGTACCTATTGCCGAGTCGATTTTTCTAATTACTATTATTTTTTTATGAGCCGCTCGTTTCATTATTAGACAAAACAAGAAATTACTCATGAATTGCCAGTAATAATTCAAATGTTTAAAACGCCGAAGTGCTTATAACAAAATAATATAAATGGTTCGTTTGCTAATCGAATAAAGGAAAAAATGTACTTAAAAATCAAATGCAGTAACAAAGCATATTTATGAACGATTAGGATTTATGTTGGAAAAATACGTCGATGACACTCCTACACCCGGCATACACATGTAGGTTTTGTTCGTCTCTTTGTTAGTTCATTTTTTTGTTTCTTCGTATTGGTACTTTGTTTTGTGACTTGGAGCGCATCGAGGGCCTTTAAAAATTATTTTCGGGGTTGACTACTTTCGAATACGTCGCGTGAGAACTATTCGAGTGTAATTGATTCGGTTTTATTTCCTTTCAATTTGAACTTTACTTATAAAGATATCATATATTGTTTTTTATTACCTTATTTACAACACGCTGCTAACTTGTGTACTCGATTAATGGAGTTGTGAATTCGTTATATGCTTGTCACAAAAGACACGATGACCCGCGTTGCAGTGATTAGCAAATTGGTTTGTTTGTGGTTCTTTGTGTGCATTTTTTTGGGTTCCTTAAGTAGATAGGAAACCTGCGTTCTGGGAGATTAGCCAATCAGGAGCCAGTATTTAGTCACGTGACCACGCCCCTTTTTACTCAACTAATCAAGAGTCAATACTTAATCATATGATCACACTCTTTCCACATCATTCATCACTGCACCACTATGTTCTACTCCAATTACACTCTTCTACTCGCCACATCTTCACTGTTACAAACCTAAATCCATATATCTCAATGTCTATCACACCCCAAATCAACCACATGCTTTCTCTGGAAGTACCTGCATATGGTCTCGCTCACTTAGTAACACCACTCGACCAAAACATGGATTAGGGGAAAGGCTTTAACCAGCCACCTTTAAATTTTTTTTTTTCTAACCCCTACTAAGTTGCTTTATGTAATCATTCTAGTTTTTATGTATGTTGATGATATATTTATGATCGTCTAACTGTTGCAATAATTTATGCTAACGGATACTAGTTATTTATGATTATGTATGCTTTGAGAAAATGTTTTACTATTGACTACCCACCATCAACTCTTTAACCCCAATACCAATTCTACCATTTTGTGTGTATTTATATGTTTGTTGATGATGCATTTACTACTGCCAAACCAATATAATAATTTGCTAAGATGCTTGTGTGTTTCTATGTGCGTTGATGATATATTTATGATTGCCTAACTAATATAATAATTTGTGCTAACTGATACTAGCTGCTCATGTTTGTGTATCCTTTGAAAGTGCTTTATTATAAACTACTCAATGCTAATACAACTTGATAACCCAATATTATTACACCTACCACACTTGTTCCAACAAATATGTCTCCAAGAATAATTTAATATGTTGATTAATTGAAATTGGGATAATCTTTGCTACCAATGCTTGTTTGCATGTATATAATTTGATATATGTCCAACCAAAATAATTGGAATAACAACATATATGTGGGGATATATCTCAGCTCAGAGATTTTTTTCTTGGGTGACCATGTACATGTATGTGTACAGTTTCTAATGCAATGAAGCAATATCTATACCCCACAAAATTATTAATCATAACAGATACAACCCAGCTAATATACACCAGTATAATATAGATTAAAATTAGAAAATCAAACTGTCTGCATGAATCAAATATGATGAAGCACACATTCTACCTCTCACCCCCGAATTTTACTATTTGACAGATATAATCGCACTCGCAAGAATTCCATAACGCACATATTCCCAACCAAATAACACCACCATCTCAATAACTCACCTAAGCTGCCGCACTACCACTTGCTATACAAACACCAGATTAAAAACCTAATAATTTTTCTGTAACATGACTCCAAACATCACAAATAGGGATTAAGATAAATATTGTATCATAGAAAGAAGCGCTCAATTTAAACTAAAAGCACTCTTTTCACACAAATTATACCATCTAGGGCTAAAATACTCACATTTTAGCACAAAACATCAAATTTTAAAGGAAAAAGACCATTTTACACAAAATATCCTCATTTTAGACACAAAAACAACAATTTTATAGTAAAATATAACAATTTAGTATAAATGGTACTATTTTAGGCAGAAAGCTCCAAATTTTAATGAAAAATGCACCATCCTAAGGAAAAGTATTAAATTTTTACTACATACACACTATTTAATTAGAAATAACATCACCTCTATACACTATGACTAAATACAAAATATTTTAAGCTCCCACACATTCTTAGATCTAACAAATTAAAGAAATAAATACAATTGTTAATACAAAATTTATTACACAATAAAAACAAAATATACACTGGCTAATATTACACTTAATAATAATACATAGCTCCATATAATCATGCAATATACATATTCTTATCTAATATAAATGCTCTTAGTTCAGCTAAAACAACATTAAACTTTCTATGGAATTTATTATACATTGAATTTCCATAAGCTATTGTATCTACATTATTACTACATATTATTCTTTTATCATCACTACCACTTAATACTACTTTATTCTGCTCCAGGGTATACAGTATATGTTTATGACTTTGAATATTGTAATATGTCTTGTAATTATCACTTAATTTACCACACACACCATTCACACAATTATAATAATCAATAAAATTAAGCTCTTTCTTAATTATAGAAGACTGTACACCTTTACATTTTTTTATTTCTCTATTATCTACAATACTTATAGAATACATTTTTGGGCGCAATCCAACAAATTCACTAATTGGAATACTATTTAATTCATCCTTAAATACACCAAGTTTCTTTTTATTTTCTAGTGAATAGCATGGATGACTTTCAGGATAATCACTTGTATCAAAATATTGAGCATTATCTTTAATATCTTTATAAAAATCAAGTGATTTAAGTTCATAAATAAGTGAATCAGTATCACAATATAAAAGATTAATATTCTTATACATTTTACACATTACATTATAATGAAAATCAAACATTTTTACTTTGCTAATATCTAAAATAGACATCCCAATATAAATGGGTTTATTAAATTTAATTGTTGAAGGATTTAAATGTACTGCAGCCAGAAATGGCCGTTCACTGAATATTGTTCGATCTTTAAAATTACTTTTACCAACTAGTTTTGTAAATTTTGCTTTATTTGTAATAAGTTGTATATTAATTCTATGTCTAACGTTTTCCATCATTTTACCAAAAACACTATTATTCATAAGCTTCCAAAAGTTCTTCTCAAACTCATTAGTAGCATGTTTCCGCTGTAGAGTGTTCAAATCAATGTATGGCTTCAACCATGCAGACTGATTGAAACAAATGACTCGATGCACACACAGAAGTTTTAACCCTAATGCAATTGCTTGTTTTAAATTTCTATAGTGAATAATATAATTGTACTTATTTTCTAATGTATTAACTAATTTCACACATTTTCCAACTGATTTAGCCTCAGGACATAGAGGTAAATCATTATGCACCAAATGTAAACTTGTAGGATACTCCAAATCCACCTCGAGCACATAGCCAATGGACCCATCATCAGCTATCTCCATAATATTTAATTCTCTTATTTCTTTTTGGCTAAGCCATCTGAAACCATTCATAGGAAGAAGTTCACTCATAGCCCAACCATAAAGGTTATTTGCATCTAAATATGTTATGAAAGTGTTATCTACACCACTGCTACTACCACAATCATCATTACTACTGGAATTATTATTATAACTATTGATGTATGGATTTTCTGCCCTGGCATAACGCTTCACACACTGACACATCCCACCACGTATCCCAGCTTCAAAGAATAAAACCATATCATAATCAGTTAAGAGCTCCAATTCAACTTTTGTTAACTTTAACATTGCCTGGAAGGCTAATCCAGGGGCTGTAAAACTCCATGCAGGATCCAATTTGTATATGTTATAACAGACACTTCTAAAGTTTTCAAATACATCTGCTAATAGAAGCACATCTGTCTTTAGATATATATCACTATACTCCCCAAGTGTTTGAACATTTAATGTATTCCACACATTCACTGCATGTAAGTAATCTTCGTCACTAATATATGATTTTGTAAGGGAATTATAGAAATACTCCTTTGCAGGCAAACTTGTTTCATCCAATTTTTCCCATGATGACACATATGAATAAGGGAAAACACCCTTTCTACGAAATAAAGGAAGCAAATCAGGCGACGCAATGTTCCTGATGGTATGATGAAGTGAACTATCAGGCAAATAACTGGCTAATTTCTCAAGACTTGACGCCATAAAACGGAATGTATCTATGAATCGTATTTTCATTTTTTCTGAAATACGCTTTGAGAATGATATGTAGCGTTCTTCACTATTTGGTATTACTTTGATGTCCTGATCATCGCACGCTAAATCCCTGATGAATAAATGAGCATCATATCCACTCAGATTATGTATGAATACTGGCACAAAATTCGGGAGTTGATACTCTAGGTTACATTTTGAATGCGCTGCACCTCGAAATTTTCCAGTCAAATGATTATGGTCTGCAACTTTATCATCATGTAGCACTCCTTCACAAACGTGGCACACCAATGAAGCATCATATTTTTCCAAACCCTCAGGCGTCCACTGTAACGGAGTGTTTTTCTGATAAATCTTTTCTATTTTTTGAATATCTTTTACCAACCATTCATAGAATTTTTTAGTCGCATTAGGACCTTGATACATTTTAGGCTCCGATGTAAAATTAAACCCAACACCTTCTTCACATCTTGATACAATATAATAGCAAAAGCTAAATGCTTCATGCCTCTGTATGGGAATAGTACTAGATGATTTTTGGGGCCTGTTTTGATTACCACTGTATGAACCATCTTCCATACATTGTCGCTTACAATTTTTCATATTTTCACCATGTCGCTGACTATTTTGACACTTGCCACCAATTTCTATACTGCCATCATCATTATCACTAATAATTTCTCCATCATTGACATCACTAATAATTTCTCCATCATTGACATCACTATCACATGATTCATCATTTACAGGCTTCAGGATACACTCGAAATCAGCAAATATGACAAATGGTATAAATTCTTGCTGTTTATACTGTTGGAATTTTAATATTTTATTCTCCTCCATTGGCATAATAACTGTTGCAGGAGCATTATCAGAGCAGCGTTGTGTATGAGCCAGGTACTTAGAATGATCCTGGACATACCATAAACAGCGACGACATATAAACATCCGATAGTGATCCTTAGTGATCTGACTTCTTACAAGACGCTCCAAATTTTTTATCCAACAATAGTGTGATTTATCACCTTCAGTTATAAGGAGCAAATCTGTATGATCCACTCGTTCTTCTTTACATATACAAACTGGATAGACAATATTTTTCTCATCCAAACCATAAACATTCACAGATGATTGTAGGTTATTCTTTTCAAATGTACTTATATCATCTAATGATGTGGGGAAGGATACACCACTCCAGTTGTATTTCTTTAACAATGATGTATTCCGCACATAATTGCTTGCATATTCTGGATGATTCACTTTAATATATTTCGTCAACATTGAATATTTGAAACACATCTGATCAACATTTTTCACATTAATAACAGCCTTTTTCGATGCAATACAGGATGGTAGTGGAATATATGATGATGCACGGCTTAGAACATTCCAATGGTTGACACGAATTTCCAGATATTCGATTTTCTTTAATCTCCAACCAGATCCTGTTGCACGCTCAAACTTATCAGCAAGACTAATAATTTTTCCACATTCTGCCTTGTACCATGCAGAAATATTCTCACCACGAGTGAGTAAATGCACATTAGTTGGGAAGTAAAACTGGTTAGTGACCCAGTCTACAAGTCCAACACCTTTAACAAATAGACAGCAGAATGATAAATTAACTTTTATTCCAGCATTAAGTCTTCTCTTAATTATCCTGATCACTGTAGGAGTAATATCAACCAAATACTTTGCAATGTCCATCTGGCATTTATTATTGTTTACAATACGATATGTTGCCAAATGCTTATGATAACGCTTGCTAACATTTTCAACAGAAATATTACGTTGAACACCCACTGACGACATCTTTATAAATATTGATACAATTACAAATTAAAAGCAATAAAAACTTGAACGCAGGAAAACACGTCTAACAACTTAAAGCACATAGACAAATCAAATAAAAGCCCATCGACCTCATGCTTATAATAAAATGCATACAAAGTTCATAACGCGATGTAATTTTAACTATTTCAAAAAAAATTATTTAAAAATAAATAATATAAAAAATTTAAGTTTTAAAAATAACACTGGCAGAATTACTTTACTTAAAAGCCAAGAATACTAAAAAAAAATTGATGTGTTGCTCATGTGTAGCAATGTGTACATACACAGCACAATCTAAATATTCCTTATTTGATGACAATAGGAGGCGATGATGTCTGAACTGACAAAAGATTTTCTGTGAATTAACATATAACATAACAATTGCTAGCAGACTAACATTAAAAATTTCATCAAAACTCACATGTAAATCTTCTCTATATATACATTTCACAATCTATTTTGATCACAGAGAGTTAATGCTTATTCATCAGCAGTAATATATAATGACACTCATATATCTAAATATCTACATATATATCTACATATATACATATATATCTGCATATATACATATATATCTACATATATACATATATATGTACATATATACATATATATGTACATATATACATATATATCTACATATATATCTACATCTATACATATATATCTACATATATATCTACATCTATACATATATATCCACATATATATATGTCTTAAATAATTAAAAATATGTCATAAGGATAGACAGGAAAATATAAAAACATTATCATTTAAACAATTATTTAAAAATGTACAAAATTAATACATCTAAAAGACAAATATTAAACTAATTTATCAAAATTTACTAGAGAAAAGAAAAAAGTATCACAAACTTCAAAGGAATAATCAAAAGAAATATATGATTCAATTCAAAACACAATTTTACAACAAATCAGTAATGAATTAACCACAACATTATATCTATAACCACCAATGAACAATAAAAAATAAATGCATAAGATTTAAAATATCTCCTTCCAAAAATAATGACCACAACACACAAAAAAAATAAAATGAAAACATGTAAAGTAATGGAACAAAAATGAACTGGAAAATAAGAACAAAGCAGGGGTACAATCAAAATTAAATAATAGAATATAGCAATACAAAAATTAAAGAGTCAATAAAAGACGGGCAAATACACAATAGATGTAAAGAAACTATGATTTGTAAAGTAAAATATAATCAATTACAGATTATTTAATGTATCAAAAGTAAAAAGCAACAAACAGAAAATAAAAAAAAATTAATAATAACGCAATAATAAAATCAGATACAAAACTGACAAACCATAATAAGAGAAAAAAACCATACTCTAAAAACTGGATTTATCAATGGAAACAGTAAGTAGAGTGATTATACAAATAAATAAATAAAAAAAGTGGAAAAGTAATAAGAACTTGAAAATACAATCAATTCAAACATTCTAACAAAATAATTAAAAAAACAATAAAAAAGCAATGAACCATGGAGAGAGCACTTTGAATTAAATTTAAAAAAATTAATAGGCAAAGTTCACAAGCTCCAAAGATTATAGATAAATATGATTAAAGAATAATTAAATATATGTCATAGGAATCCTCAGAAAAATATAAAAACACAGTCCCTTAAACAATTATTTAAAAACACACAAAATGAATACACCTAGAAGGCAAATATTAAACTAATTAAACAAAATCTACCACAGAAAAGGAAAAAGTAACATAAAATTCAATAGAATAATCAAAAAAAAATATATGATTTGATTCAAAACATGATTTTACAACTAACCAGCATTGAAAATAACTGCGGAATTAAATACACGACCATCAATGAGCAATAAAAAGAAATACTTAAGATTTAAAATACCCCCATTCAACAAATAATGACCGCAACACACACAAACCTAAAATTGACACATCTAATGTAACGAAACAGAAACAAAGTAGAAAATAAAAAACAAAGGCGCAATTACAATTAAATAAAAGAACATAACACAATACAAAAATTAAAGGATGATACAGATCGCTCAAATATATAATAAACACAAAAGAAACCCCTATTTGAAAAGTAAAATATAATAAACTACAGATTATTTAACACACTAGAAAATAAAAAGCAACAAGCGGGGAAATGTAATATAACATAACTACATTGGAAGAAAAAACATAAAAGTGTAATGAATTAGTAATAAAAAATCACTGGATTAGAGAAAATAATTTAAAACCATTAAAATCTCTATTAAACAGACGAAAATAACACATATATTAAATTTATAACAACTAAAGATCGCGTCCCTAAACACTTCAACTACATACAAAAAAAAAAAAAAAAGATCGAAAAAGAGTGATATAAAACGGCCAAATCGGAAAAAAGCATAAAATTGTAATGAATTATCAATAAAAATAACTGGATCAAAGAAATTGATTTAAAACCATTAAAATCTCTATTAAACAGACGAAAATAACAAATATATTAAATTTATAGCAACTTATAAAGATCGCGTCTGTAAACACTTAAACTATATGCAAAAAGATCGAAAAAGAGTGATATAAAACGGCCAAATCGAAAGAAACAAGCATAAAATTGTAGTGAATTAGTAATAAAAATCACTGGATCAAAGAAAATGATTTAAAACTATTAAAATCTCTATAAAACAGACGAAAATAACAAAATATATTATTTAAAACTGATCATAATTTACTTAATAACAAATATATTAAATTTATCACAACGTTATAAAGATCGCATCTGTAAACACTTCAACTACATGCAAAAAAAAAAGATCGAAAAAAGTAATACAAGACGGCCATATTGGAAGAAAAATATAAAATTGTAATGAATTAGTAATAAAAAAACACTGGATCAGAGAAAATGTTTTAAAACCATTAAAATCTCCATTAAACTGATGAAAATAACAAATATATTAAATTTATAACAACGTTATGGCATCTGTAAACACTTCAACTACATTCCAAAAAAAAAAGATCGAAAAAAGTAATACAAGACGGCCATATTGGAAGAAAAATATAAAATTGTAATGAATTAGTAATAAAAAAACACTGGATCAGAGAAAATGTTTTAAAACCATTAAAATCTCCATTAAACTGATGAAAATAACAAATATATTAAATTTATAACAACGTTATGGCATCTGTAAACACTTCAACTACATTCCAAAAAAAAAAAGATCGAAAAAAGTAATACAAGACGGTCATATTGGGAGAAAAGAACATAAAATTGTAATGGATTAGTAATAAAAAATCACCGGATCATAGAAAATGATTTAAAACCATTAAAATCTTTATAAAATAGACGAAAATAACAAAATACATTATTTAAAACTGATTATTATTTACTCAATAACAAATAATTTAAATTTATCATAATATTATAAAGATCGTACAAAATAGAAAAAAGATCGCAAAAAAAAAAAAAAAAAAAAAAAAAAGATCGCAAAAAAGATCGTAAAAACATTGCGCTTAGATAAAATACACTGTTGCATAGAAAAGAGATGAAAAACAGCGCCGGAAGACAAAAATAACAGACCAAACCGGCGGAAACAACCTGTTTTATGTATTTACACAGCTGCTCACTAACTCAAACACACTAAAAAAAGTAGTCGATAAAGGGCGACTCTAGCCGTTCCACTAATCCGAACCCCAATTCCTGTCCCGGCGGCGAAAATTCACCCCAGACCAGTAATCCGAACACAAAACTCACCCCAATTCATGTCCAGGTAGTCAAAATTCACCCAAGTTTCCCCCGATTCCTCCGAGTCTCCCCTGGACGGTTCCTGTGCATATCCGCTAAACCGAACAGCAAAAGGCACTCCAAACCGGTAATCCGAACCCCTAAACGTGTGCAGAGGGCTGAAACTAACCTAAGTAACCAAATTTTATACTCCGACATTGAAAATTCACCCCCTTCCCTCAAAATTTCCTCAAAATTCCTCAAATTTTCCCCATACGCGTCCTGCTCGTTTCTGATAAACCGAACTGATCATTAATTAACATAAGTATATTAATTAATGTCTGAAAGTAACCCAATTCCCCGCATTTATCGACTACTTTTTTTAGTGTGTTAGAGTTAGTGAGCAGCTGTGTAAATACATAAAACAGGTTGTTTCCGCCGGTTTGGTCTGTTATTTTTGTCTTCCGGCGCTGTTTTTCATCTCTTTTCTATGCAACAGTGTATTTTATCTAAGCGCAATGTTTTTACGATCTTTTTTGCGATCTTTTTTTTTTTTTTTTTTTTTTTTTTTTGCGATCTTTTTTCTATTTTGTACGATCTTTATAATATTATGATAAATTTAAATTATTTGTTATTGAGTA
This sequence comes from Icerya purchasi, assembly GCA_039619475.1. NCBI lineage: Eukaryota > Metazoa > Arthropoda > Insecta > Hemiptera > Monophlebidae > Icerya > Icerya purchasi. The sequence goes on from CM077115.1 coordinate 552,676,369, forward strand.
AATAATAATCAGTTTTAAATAATGTATTTTGTTATTTTCGTCTATTTTATAAAGATTTTAATGGTTTTAAATCATTTTCTATGATCCGGTGATTTTTTATTACTAATCCATTACAATTTTATGTTCTTTTCTCCCAATATGGCCGTCTTGTATTACTTTTTTCGATCTTTTTTTTTTTTGGAATGTAGTTGAAGTGTTTACAGATGCCATAACGTTGTTATAAATTTAATATATTTGTTATTTTCATCAGTTTAATGGAGATTTTAATGGTTTTAAAACATTTTCTCTGATCCAGTGTTTTTTTATTACTGATTCATTACAATTTTATATTTTTCTTCCAATATGGCCGTCTTGTATTACTTTTTTCGATCTTTTTTTTTTGCATGTAGTTGAAGTGTTTACAGATGCGATCTTTATAACGTTGTGATAAATTTAATATATTTGTTATTAAGTAAATTATGATCAGTTTTAAATAATATATTTTGTTATTTTCGTCTGTTTTATAGAGATTTTAATAGTTTTAAATCATTTTCTTTGATCCAGTGATTTTTATTACTAATTCACTACAATTTTATGCTTGTTTCTTTCGATTTGGCCGTTTTATATCACTCTTTTTCGATCTTTTTGCATATAGTTTAAGTGTTTACAGACGCGATCTTTATAAGTTGCTATAAATTTAATATATTTGTTATTTTCGTCTGTTTAATAGAGATTTTAATGGTTTTAAATCAATTTCTTTGATCCAGTTATTTTTATTGATAATTCATTACAATTTTATGCTTTTTTCCGATTTGGCCGTTTTATATCACTCTTTTTCGATCTTTTTTTTTTTTTTTTGTATGTAGTTGAAGTGTTTAGGGACGCGATCTTTAGTTGTTATAAATTTAATATATGTGTTATTTTCGTCTGTTTAATAGAGATTTTAATGGTTTTAAATTATTTTCTCTAATCCAGTGATTTTTTATTACTAATTCATTACACTTTTATGTTTTTTCTTCCAATGTAGTTATGTTATATTACATTTCCCCGCTTGTTGCTTTTTATTTTCTAGTGTGTTAAATAATCTGTAGTTTATTATATTTTACTTTTCAAATAGGGGTTTCTTTTGTGTTTATTATATATTTGAGCGATCTGTATCATCCTTTAATTTTTGTATTGTGTTATGTTCTTTTATTTAATTGTAATTGCGCCTTTGTTTTTTATTTTCTACTTTGTTTCTGTTTCGTTACATTAGATGTGTCAATTTTAGGTTTGTGTGTGTTGCGGTCATTATTTGTTGAATGGGGGTATTTTAAATCTTAAGTATTTCTTTTTATTGCTCATTGATGGTCGTGTATTTAATTCCGCAGTTATTTTCAATGCTGGTTAGTTGTAAAATCATGTTTTGAATCAAATCATATATTTTTTTTTGATTATTCTATTGAATTTTATGTTACTTTTTCCTTTTCTGTGGTAGATTTTGTTTAATTAGTTTAATATTTGCCTTCTAGGTGTATTCATTTTGTGTGTTTTTAAATAATTGTTTAAGGGACTGTGTTTTTATATTTTTCTGAGGATTCCTATGACATATATTTAATTATTCTTTTTTTTTTTTTTTTTTTTTTTTTTCCACTGTACCAGTCGAGGGACCACATAATCATATTTATCTATAATCTTTGGAGCTTGTGAACTTTGCCTATTAATTTTTTTAAATTTAATTCAAAGTGCTCTCTCCATGGTTCATTGCTTTTTTATTGTTTTTTTAATTATTTTGTTAGAATGTTTGAATTGATTGTATTTTCAAGTTCTTATTACTTTTCCACTTTTTTTATTTATTTATTTGTATAATCACTCTACTTACTGTTTCCATTGATAAATCCAGTTTTTAGAGTATGGTTTTCTTCTCTTATTATGGTTTGTCAGTTTTGTATCTGATTTTATTATTGCGTTATTATTAATTTTTTTTTATTTTCTGTTTGTTGCTTTTTACTTTTGATACATTAAATAATCTGTAATTGATTATATTTTACTTTACAAATCATAGTTTCTTTACATCTATTGTGTATTTGCCCGTCTTTTATTGACTCTTTAATTTTTGTATTGCTATATTCTATTATTTAATTTTGATTGTACCCCTGCTTTGTTCTTATTTTCCAGTTCATTTTTGTTCCATTACTTTACATGTTTTCATTTTATTTTTTTTGTGTGTTGTGGTCATTATTTTTGGAAGGAGATATTTTAAATCTTATGCATTTATTTTTTATTGTTCATTGGTGGTTGTAGATATAATGTTGTGGTTAATTCATTACTGATTTGTTGTAAAATTGTGTTTTGAATTGAATCATATATTTCTTTTGATTATTCCTTTGAAGTTTGTGATACTTTTTTCTTTTCTCTAGTAAATTTTGATAAATTAGTTTAATATTTGTCTTTTAGATGTATTAATTTTGTACATTTTTAAATAATTGTTTAAATGATAATGTTTTTATATTTTCCTGTCTATCCTTATGACATATTTTTAATTATTTAAGACATATATATATGTGGATATATATGTATAGATGTAGATATATATGTAGATATATATGTCGATATATATGTATATATGTAGATATATATGTATATATGCAGATATATATGTATATATGTAGATATATATGTAGATATTTAGATATATGAGTGTCATTATATATTACTGCTGATGAATAAGCATTAACTCTCTGTGATCAAAATAGATTGTGAAATGTATATATAGAGAAGATTTACATGTGAGTTTTGATGAAATTTTTAATGTTAGTCTGCTAGCAATTGTTATGTTATATGTTAATTCACAGAAAATCTTTTGTCAGTTCAGACATCATCGCCTCCTATTGTCATCAAATAAGGAATATTTAGATTGTGCTGTGTATGTACACATTGCTACACATGAGCAACACATCAATTTTTTTTTAGTATTCTTGGCTTTTAAGTAAAGTAATTCTGCCAGTGTTATTTTTAAAACTTAAATTTTTTATATTATTTATTTTTAAATAATTTTTTTTGAAATAGTTAAAATTACATCGCGTTATGAACTTTGTATGCATTTTATTATAAGCATGAGGTCGATGGGCTTTTATTTGATTTGTCTATGTGCTTTAAGTTGTTAGACGTGTTTTCCTGCGTTCAAGTTTTTATTGCTTTTAATTTGTAATTGTATCAATATTTATAAAGATGTCGTCAGTGGGTGTTCAACGTAATATTTCTGTTGAAAATGTTAGCAAGCGTTATCATAAGCGTTTGGCAACATATCGTATTGTAAACAATAATAAATGCCAGATGGACATTGCAAAGTATTTGGTTGATATTACTCCTACAGTGATCAGGATAATTAAGAGAAGACTTAATGCTGGAATAAAAGTTAATTTATCATTCTGCTGTCTATTTGTTAAAGGTGTTGGACTTGTAGACTGGGTCACTAACCAGTTTTACTTCCCAACTAATGTGCATTTACTCACTCGTGGTGAGAATATTTCTGCATGGTACAAGGCAGAATGTGGAAAAATTATTAGTCTTGCTGATAAGTTTGAGCGTGCAACAGGATCTGGTTGGAGATTAAAGAAAATCGAATATCTGGAAATTCGTGTCAACCATTGGAATGTTCTAAGCCGTGCATCATCATATATTCCACTACCATCCTGTATTGCATCGAAAAAGGCTGTTATTAATGTGAAAAATGTTGATCAGATGTGTTTCAAATATTCAATGTTGACGAAATATATTAAAGTGAATCATCCAGAATATGCAAGCAATTATGTGCGGAATACATCATTGTTAAAGAAATACAACTGGAGTGGTGTATCCTTCCCCACATCATTAGATGATATAAGTACATTTGAAAAGAATAACCTACAATCATCTGTGAATGTTTATGGTTTGGATGAGAAAAATATTGTCTATCCAGTTTGTATATGTAAAGAAGAACGAGTGGATCATACAGATTTGCTCCTTATAACTGAAGGTGATAAATCACACTATTGTTGGATAAAAAATTTGGAGCGTCTTGTAAGAAGTCAGATCACTAAGGATCACTATCGGATGTTTATATGTCGTCGCTGTTTATGGTATGTCCAGGATCATTCTAAGTACCTGGCTCATACACAACGCTGCTCTGATAATGCTCCTGCAACAGTTATTATGCCAATGGAGGAGAATAAAATATTAAAATTCCAACAGTATAAACAGCAAGAATTTATACCATTTGTCATATTTGCTGATTTCGAGTGTATCCTGAAGCCTGTAAATGATGAATCATGTGATAGTGATGTCAATGATGGAGAAATTATTAGTGATAATGATGATGGCAGTATAGAAATTGGTGGCAAGCGTCAAAATAGTCAGCGACATGGTGAAAATATGAAAAATTGTAAGCGACAATGTATGGAAGATGGTTCATACAGTGGTAATCAAAACAGGCCCCAAAAATCATCTAGTACTATTCCCATACAGAGGCATGAAGCATTTAGCTTTTGCTATTATATTGTATCAAGATGTGAGGAAGGTGTTGGGTTTAATTTTACATCGGAGCCTAAAATGTATCAAGGTCCTAATGCGACTAAAAAATTCTATGAATGGTTGGTAAAAGATATTCAAAAAATAGAAAAGATTTATCAGAAAAACACTCCGTTACAGTGGACGCCTGAGGATTTGGAAAAATATGATGCTTCATTGGTGTGCCACATTTGTGAAGGAGTGCTACATGATGATAAAGTTGCAGACCATAATCATTTGACTGGAAAATTTCGAGGTGCAGCGCATTCAAAATGTAACCTAGAGTATCAACTCCCGAATTTTGTGCCAGTATTCATACATAATCTGAGTGGATATGATGCTCATTTATTCATCAGGGATTTAGCGTGCGATGATCAGGACATCAAAGTAATACCAAATAGTGAAGAACGCTACATATCATTCTCAAAGCGTATTTCAGAAAAAATGAAAATACCATTCATAGATACATTCCGTTTTATGGCGTCAAGTCTTGAGAAATTAGCCAGTTATTTGCCTGATAGTTCACTTCATCATACCATCAGGAACATTGCGTCGCCTGATTTGCTTCCTTTATTTCGTAGAAAGGGTGTTTTCCCTTATTCATATGTGTCATCATGGGAAAAATTGGATGAAACAAGTTTGCCTGCAAAGGAGTATTTCTATAATTCCCTTACAAAATCATATATTAGTGACGAAGATTACTTACATGCAGTGAATGTGTGGAATACATTAAATGTTCAAACACTTGGGGAGTATAGTGATATATATCTAAAGACAGATGTGCTTCTATTAGCAGATGTATTTGAAAACTTTAGAAGTGTCTGTTATAACATATACAAATTGGATCCTGCATGGAGTTTTACAGCCCCTGGATTAGCCTTCCAGGCAATGTTAAAGTTAACAAAAGTTGAATTGGAGCTCTTAACTGATTATGATATGGTTTTATTCTTTGAAGCTGGGATACGTGGTGGGATGTGTCAGTGTGTGAAGCGTTATGCCAGGGCAGAAAATCCATACATCAATAGTTATAATAATAATTCCAGTAGTAATGATGATTGTGGTAGTAGCAGTGGTGTAGATAACACTTTCATAACATATTTAGATGCAAATAACCTTTATGGTTGGGCTATGAGTGAACTTCTTCCTATGAATGGTTTCAGATGGCTTAGCCAAAAAGAAATAAGAGAATTAAATATTATGGAGATAGCTGATGATGGGTCCATTGGCTATGTGCTCGAGGTGGATTTGGAGTATCCTACAAGTTTACATTTGGTGCATAATGATTTACCTCTATGTCCTGAGGCTAAATCAGTTGGAAAATGTGTGAAATTAGTTAATACATTAGAAAATAAGTACAATTATATTATTCACTATAGAAATTTAAAACAAGCAATTGCATTAGGGTTAAAACTTCTGTGTGTGCATCGAGTCATTTGTTTCAATCAGTCTGCATGGTTGAAGCCATACATTGATTTGAACACTCTACAGCGGAAACATGCTACTAATGAGTTTGAGAAGAACTTTTGGAAGCTTATGAATAATAGTGTTTTTGGTAAAATGATGGAAAACGTTAGACATAGAATTAATATACAACTTATTACAAATAAAGCAAAATTTACAAAACTAGTTGGTAAAAGTAATTTTAAAGATCGAACAATATTCAGTGAACGGCCATTTCTGGCTGCAGTACATTTAAATCCTTCAACAATTAAATTTAATAAACCCATTTATATTGGGATGTCTATTTTAGATATTAGCAAAGTAAAAATGTTTGATTTTCATTATAATGTAATGTGTAAAATGTATAAGAATATTAATCTTTTATATTGTGATACTGATTCACTTATTTATGAACTTAAATCACTTGATTTTTATAAAGATATTAAAGATAATGCTCAATATTTTGATACAAGTGATTATCCTGAAAGTCATCCATGCTATTCACTAGAAAATAAAAAGAAACTTGGTGTATTTAAGGATGAATTAAATAGTATTCCAATTAGTGAATTTGTTGGATTGCGCCCAAAAATGTATTCTATAAGTATTGTAGATAATAGAGAAATAAAAAAATGTAAAGGTGTACAGTCTTCTATAATTAAGAAAGAGCTTAATTTTATTGATTATTATAATTGTGTGAATGGTGTGTGTGGTAAATTAAGTGATAATTACAAGACATATTACAATATTCAAAGTCATAAACATATACTGTATACCCTGGAGCAGAATAAAGTAGTATTAAGTGGTAGTGATGATAAAAGAATAATATGTAGTAATAATGTAGATACAATAGCTTATGGAAATTCAATGTATAATAAATTCCATAGAAAGTTTAATGTTGTTTTAGCTGAACTAAGAGCATTTATATTAGATAAGAATATGTATATTGCATGATTATATGGAGCTATGTATTATTATTAAGTGTAATATTAGCCAGTGTATATTTTGTTTTTATTGTGTAATAAATTTTGTATTAACAATTGTATTTATTTCTTTAATTTGTTAGATCTAAGAATGTGTGGGAGCTTAAAATATTTTGTATTTAGTCATAGTGTATAGAGGTGATGTTATTTCTAATTAAATAGTGTGTATGTAGTAAAAATTTAATACTTTTCCTTAGGATGGTGCATTTTTCATTAAAATTTGGAGCTTTCTGCCTAAAATAGTACCATTTATACTAAATTGTTATATTTTACTATAAAATTGTTGTTTTTGTGTCTAAAATGAGGATATTTTGTGTAAAATGGTCTTTTTCCTTTAAAATTTGATGTTTTGTGCTAAAATGTGAGTATTTTAGCCCTAGATGGTGTAATTTGTGTGAAAAGAGTGCTTTTAGTTTAAATTGAGCGCTTCTTTCTATGATACAATATTTATCTTAATCCCTGTTTGTGATGTTTGGAGTCATGTTACAGAAAAATTATTAGGTTTTTAATCTGGTGTTTGTATAGCAAGTGGTAGTGCAGCAGCTTAGGTGAGTTATTGAGATGGTGGTGTTATTTGGTTGGGAATATGTGCGTTATGGAATTCTTGCGAGTGCGATTATATCTGTCAAATATTAAAATTTGGGGGTGAGAGGTAGAATGTGTGCTTCATCATATTTGATTCATGCAGACAGTTTGATTTTCTAATTTTAATCTATATTATACTGGTGTATATTAGCTGGGTTGTATCTGTTATGATTAATAATTTTGTGGGGTATAGATATTGCTTCATTGCATTAGAAACTGTACACATACATGTACATGGTCACCCAAGAAAAAAATCTCTGAGCTGAGATATATCCCCACATATATGTTGTTATTCCAATTATTTTGGTTGGACATATATCAAATTATATACATGCAAACAAGCATTGGTAGCAAAGATTATCCCAATTTCAATTAATCAACATATTAAATTATTCTTGGAGACATATTTGTTGGAACAAGTGTGGTAGGTGTAATAATATTGGGTTAGCAAGTTGTATTAGCATTGGGTAGTTTATAATAAAGCACTTTCAAAGGATACACAAACATGAGCAGCTAGTATCAGTTAGCACAAATTATTACATTAGTTAGGCAATCATAAATATATCATCAACGCACATAGAAACACACAAGCATCTTAGCAAATTATTATATTGGTTTGGCAGTAGTAAATGCATCATCAACAAACATATAAACACACACAAAATGGTAGAATTGGTATTGGGGTTAAAGAGTTGATGGTGGGTAGTCAATAGTAAAACATTTTCTCAAAGCATACATAATCATAAATAACTAGTATCCGTTAGCATAAATTATTGCAACAGTTAGACGATCATAAATATATCATCAACATACATAAAAACTAGAATGATTACATAAAGCAACTTAGTAGGGGTTAGAAAAAAAAAAATTTAAAGGTGGCTGGTTAAAGCCTTTCCCCTAATCCATGTTTTGGTCGAGTGGTGTTACTAAGTGAGGGAGACCATATGCAGGTACTTCCAGAGAAAGCATGTGGTTGATTTGGGGTGTGATAGACATTGAGATATATGGATTTAGGTTTGTAACAGTGAAGATGTGGCGAGTAGAAGAGTGTAATTGGAGTAGAACATAGTGGTGCAGTGATGAATGATGTGGAAAGAGTGTGATCATATGATTAAGTATTGACTCTTGATTAGTTGAGTAAAAAGGGGCGTGGTCACGTGACTAAATACTGGCTCCTGATTGGCTAATCTCCCAGAACGCAGGTTTCCTATCTACTTCCGTATTCAGCAAGACCAAAATTCGTAATAATCTCGTAAATAATAAATGAACAGCTCTCTTCACGGCGATTCAACATGTAAAATGTATATTGTAATGTGTATATTACATGAGTATAATATAAAAAATAAAAATAAGAAATAAAATAAATAAATAAATGGTAAATAAAATATAACTAGATTAAATAGAATAGAAAATGAATAGAGGTCGAGCGGAGTGTGAGAGTGCTTATGTGTGTGAATGGAAACCAGTAGCCGACTGGGAGTGTTTACAGAGCTCGATGTCGCCTTTAAGGGATGCGCGCGATGATTGCTAATCGAACGACACTGATTGGCACATCAAACACGGCGGAGAAGACTTAGTGGAAGAAATCGGGATTAGAAATTTGCGAGTCTAGAAGGCAGTTAGAATGAGTTAGAGTTTTGAATTGGTCAACGATAGATCTCCAGTAAAGGAAGAGGGTCTCCGGTCAAGATTGCATTCGTGATACTCGTAGCAGTCGTCCAAAGTTACCGACCGTTTCATTTTGTTGTTTTCGGAACGCAATAGTTTAAATAACGCGAAAGTCCGATAAATTAAAATTCGTATAATAATTTCGAATATCGCTTCTTCTCTCCGCGCTCACCGCCAATCCAGTACTGAACTTCCTACGCACACCTGCCTGTGCAAACCAGTCTGCATTTCTCTTAAACACACGATACACCCTAAATTGGGGAAAAGAAAAGAAAATAATGAATGATCCAACTTCAGAAATACGTGAGAATCATAAGAAATATTTAAACAGACAAATGAACTTAAGAAAAACGTAGCCCGGCTGTTTACCAATGGTTTTAAGATATTTTTATAGTCAAATTTTCCTCCTGTCGCTCAAAAACTGTACCCCTGGACTTTAGTTTATCAATGATTGTAAACATTTATAAGAAAATTAATTAAAACAGCTTGCGTACAAGTCCGCAACACAGTGAGACATTTTCATGTTTTCCCGTAAAAGTAGGCTTTCTACAACCATATTCAGACGTCCGCCGACATGAAAACGTCGTTCGCTTCGCGGCCTCCGTCGATATGAGAATGTCGCCGTGTAACCTCTAAATACCTTGTACATATTATATCGCAACGTATTATTTCGAGATTGAACCTACCTACTGTACCTCTAAATGCTTTGTACATATTATATTTCAATGTATTTGCAAAAATATATCCATTTAACAACTACTACCGCTAGTACAAGGTTCCTTATTTACGTCATTATCGTTAGGGGTAGTAATACTGAGTAATGGCCGATAGAGAGAAAAGTATTTGTACGTTCGATACGTTTCGAGATTCGGTTGATGCACGTCATATTTGTCGAAAGGTCCACCGAATTATTCATCTCACAATCGAACGTTTCACCCATGAATTGGGAGAATCGCAATCCATCGTCCGAGCGGAAATCGATGTTGAAATCACCATAGACTACGATCGGTGGTAAATCGTATAGCTTTATTTCATCGATAAAGAGAAACAGACCTTTCAGCTTGATCGAGTACGGCTGTAGGTAACGCAAGAAGAAATTGATCTTATCGTTCAACGTTGTCCCGTTTGAGCGGTACGTCGAAAAAAGTAACACACGCTGTGTCTATCGATCGCCGTTTCGGCTTTGCATTATCACGTTACATTTTTCGAGACCATTTTTTTCCTAATTGATACGAATCAGTGGCCGACTGCTTCTCTTCAGAGCGTCGGAATCCAATTTTCTTTCGTAAATCGCTACACCGCCAGCCATCTTGCCGTTGTCGCGTTTGTGTAGATTTACGAGCGAGTAACCTTCAAGTTCAAATTTATCGCAATCGGCGTTTGATATTTCAGAGAGAGCGAGTAAACTGCATGAAGGTATAACAAAATCACACGTTATATCGAGCGAGTGTGAGCGCAACGACTGAACGTTGAGTGAACATAGTGTGAGAGCATCGACAGACCGAGTACGCGAAAGATCCACAAAATCTCGACAGCGGGAAGCGTGCGTGCTCAAACGATGACGCGTAAGACGTTCAAACTCAGTTCTAATGTCTTTCAACTGTTTTTCGCGTCCGTAGTGAAATCGGTGGTCGCCATTCCTATTCGTTAGGAACAGCCCCCTTCGTACGAAGAAGATCGAGACAGAGCGATGTACACGAGCTACTGGTTGTACGATTTCGAGTTTTTGTATACCACCGCCGGGTATGTACTGCCTTGCGATTTGTGAATCGATATCGCGCAAGCTGGTGTAAGTGGAAATGTCGATCGTTCACAGGAAGCGTTACCGCTGACGAACGTAAGCCGATCGACGTCTAATGCTCGTAGATACACGGATACGCTACACAGTGTCTATCCGAACTTCCGATCGTGGTAATTTACCGATTTTAACGTTGTCGAATTTTAGCCAAAGTCGAATTATCTTTCCGGTTTCGCGAGAGCGTTCGATGTACTGCAGCAGGCCTATCGCGCCGTTCACGAGACCGTCGGTGACGTCGATGTTTACTCGCACCATGTGTGGCTTGTCAATAAGGAGCTCGATCTTGTATGGTAGACCACCCGTCTCGTCGAGCTTCATCTTGTGCATCTTGGTGCGAGTTGACGCGAGTTGGTCTCTCGTTCGCTTCGGAATCCATAATACTTTTTATGGGAAAGAAACGGTTTACACGAGACTAAAGTTACATTTAATTTATAATTACTACGGTAATTGTTTTGTGCGCTCAGCAAATGTAAACAAGGAAATGACGTGTGAAATACACAACCCTACAGTTTTCATAAGAAGTCGCTATAGGAAACACTTCTCCATTTTGTAACGCTTTTCAAGTTTATGTGACAAAGTAAAGAGACATGAAAATATTAGTAATAAGTCGTATGCAAGTAAAGACACGAAATTTTCGTAACGATTTTCCGTGATGGTCCATTTCGTGACGCTTCCATTTGGTAACACTTTTCAAGTTTATGTGCCAAAGTAAAGAGACATGAAAATATTAGTAATCAGATTTCGTGACGCTCCATTTCATGACGCTTCCATTTGGTAACGCTTTTCAAGTTTATGTGCCAAAGCAAAGACATAAAAATGTCAAAAATGAAACACTCTCACGTCTCGGCAATCAGGTCAAGAAAGAAATTTGAGGAGCACAAAAAGATTGTCCCAACAATGCGACATTTATAACAACTGAAAGGTCCTTGATCTGAAAAAGTAGTGATCGACAGGAAATCAAAAGATCGACTGCGAACATTACACAATAGTGCATCAACCATTTTGTGTATGTACCTCGTGTTCCGAGTTGTTCAGACCTCTTCCCATTTTCATTTCAGTAAATGTGCTTCATCCACCCTTTCGTTACTCGCATATTATCCGTGTGTATTCGTTTTTAATGTGTGTTCCGTATTTTCGCAACTTTCGGTAATATTGTATGAAAATATTCATATTTGAGAGGCGAGTGACAATTTTATATTTCAGTCGTTATTGCGATTTATTATTTATCTTAGCAAGAAAAAAAAATTTTTAAATTTTGTAAAAAGGCTATATATAAAAAGACGCCAATCACACATCGACTGCTAAATGCCCGTTGCATTTCAGACCTAATTTAACAGTGGAACGTATAAGCGAATATAGAAAACAACAAAGTATTGTTTTAGGTATATCCGTAGAAACCCAAAAAACTATCTCATAAAGCTTCGAGAAAAAAAATCATATAGCCCGTTCTCTATAGTAGCTAGAGAGTTAAGTTTTTTTTCAATCGGACGTATTTTCTTCGTGAGATCATAAGGAAATTATGAAACCCTCAAAATTTTAAAACTAAATGGTCCACATAATCAAAAAAAAATGTTTAAAAAATTCCACAGCCACTTCTGTATGAATTATGGTATTGATTTAATTTTTAATCAGCGCACTAAGGCATCTTATAATACGGGGAAAACATAAAATTCGAAAAATGTTGATATTTAGGGACCGAAATTTGCAAAAATACCCGCTTAAAGCGGAAAGACTGGAAACTAAAAAATGGTCTACAGCTCTTTCCATAGTAGCTGGGGGGTCGCTTCTTTTTTTTTTTTAACTGGTGTATTTCAATCGCTAGAATACAGGAAAAATACGAGGCCTCTAAAATTTTATAATTAAAGGGCCCAAATTTTGAAAAATAATTTAAGCGTACAAATTCTGAAATGTTTAGAGTGTGATCGTCAACAGTGACTTAATATATCATTGCTTAGATTCTGATAAAAAAAACAAATTTCATCGTCGCGTTTAAAAAAATAAATATTGTTAATATCTTACTTTAAAAAGAATTAAATTTAACATATTCTTGTCACATATATTACCCTGCTAGTGGTTTCAGGGTTTCAAATATTTTAATATAAATTTCACTTTTTTGATTGATGTATTCGTGTACTTTTTTTTTTTTTTTTTTTTTTTAAATAAATATATGTGAACGCTGCAGTTGTAATGCAAATTTATAAAATTAAATAATTTGAAGTCCGAAGGAACGGGCCGCTAAAAGCAAGTGGGAATAAAGGAAAACTAAACAATTTCTCTTTGGACAGAATGAAATTAGATTTAGTAACGAAATAATACAAAATTGTATTTGTATTTTATCATAACAAGTTTCCTTGAATTTCCTTCCTTCTGAGATCGCAGAGTTTTATGAATAATAAACATTACAGTATTAACTAAGCGATATCTCAATTATTTTTGTGCTTTCACGTCATCTCTAACTAACGATGATCAGTTTATTATATTTAATTTAGGCTTGTAGCGTACCACCGCAATTAGTAAAAAAAAAAATTACTGGCCGCCATCTGTTACTATCATCTAACTGTTATTATATGACACTCATTCAAATTCCAGCTGTGTAAGCCCTCATTTTACGATTTCATTAAATTTATTTAAAACACATTTTTAAGTTTCACGAGAATTAAACGGCGCAGGATAGTGAAAAATTGCACTTATTTTTTGACATTTTTCTTTGGGCAACAGCAGAAAATTAGAATATCGAAAAAACGTTTCCTCAGTCCGCCAATAGTAGACAAGCCAACGTTCAAACAGAAAAACGTCTGCCGGGTCCGCTAGTAAAAACATAAAAACAAATAATAAAACTGCAATGAACGCTAACTAAAATTAATATATACGAAATTCGCGTGTTCTGCATTATATTTTTCTGTAATGCTTTAGGTTTTTCTCTTTACGTTGCAATAATGTTCATTGATAAATTGTTTTAACGTTTTTAGGTGGCAAAAAGCTTATTTCGAGATCACTAAGTTGTATTTACTGAATCACTAAACAGCTCTTGTTTTTTTTTAACAGAAGTACAATACAGTATTCAATGTGATACCGGAAGCATTGAAGAACATGGCATACTAACATCTGAAAACTAGGTATCAGAGAAAGTCGATGATGCTTCGTCTAGTGTCCAAAACATAACTAATATTTCAATCCCAAATACTCAGCCAACTATGGATTTACTTCCACTACCAAATAAACGTCAAAAACACAACGAGAAAATTTTACAGTTGCTGGAAACTAGGCGCACTGAAAGAGAAGAAACAATGAAACAATTAACTCGAAACCGCGATGATAAGATCAATCTGTTTTTTAAGAGCATTGCGATGCCTTTTAAGAAACTTACACCAGAATTAATTAATGAAGCAAAACTTAGATCGCTATAAATGGTTTTTGATTTGGAAAATCGTGCTGCATCTCAGCTTAACTTATCATAAATTTCCTCATCACCAACTATTAGTAATTCGACATCACCAGCATCATCAAACGTCCAATAAGTGTTGATTTATCAGTTTCTGATGTAGACGATTCGATCACCATTGAAATGTCGTCTGACTCGAGCTAAATTATTTTTAATAATTTATAAAATACATTTTTTAGATTATGTTTAACTTATTCATCTTACAATTAGTGTTATGGCTAATTTCTCCTCTGCCGTTATGGGGCACGTGTATCTTCCTGACGAATTGTGTTTTAATAACCTTCTCTAATCCGTGTCACAAATACCGAATGAACTTCAGCTTTCTGTTCTTCTACCTAATTCACCGAGCGAAATATTTTCTTCTGCAAATCAATCTAAAACCAATTCGTGTTCATCCCTTTTAACAACATAAATCAACCGGCCGCTGACCTTACAGCTTAACCTTTTCGCGGCAGTTGCAGGTTAATATGCTCTTGCGTCTGATGCATTATAAGAATCCTATATTAAATCCGCAGTCAGCGAGAGTTTCAGTATAACCCTAAGTAAGAATATATGTATTTTTTTTCTTCTTTTGTTCAAAACTTGAAAATAATTTAACAAGAGGTTTGATATTTTATGTTCAATAAAACTTATTCATATATGCTGGCCAATTATTAATTTTATTGTGTTTGACTATTTTAGGACTATTCTATGTTGCAGATATACAGGGTGATTATAATTAAAGAGTTCAAGTTTCAAAACGCTATAAAAAAAGAACTACTGGTCATCAGAATGTCGTCAAATTCGAACGGAATATTATTGAAGAAGTGCGAAAGCGGATGGCATAAAAAAAAAAAAAGAAAGTTCCATTTTTTTATTTTTTCTTGTCCCGCATCTAATTTTAGCAACAGATTGCGCTACCGGTACCGCTTCATTCTGCAAAGGTTACTGTGTAGTGTGGGTTTACAACATCATTTATCATACGGCCATATTTTTTCCAGGAGACGAGTGCTTTCTCGGGCTTGTTACCTATACCGTCACTGGTAAACGCTATGTGTCTTTTACGCAACCACGTCATTCCAGCTCTTCAACAGCGTGGATGTGTGGATGGGATCATTCATTTTTATGCAAAACAGCGCTCCTTCGTACATTGCAAATCCAGCGAAGCAGCATTTCAGAAATGCTAGAATGATTAGCCGTCATTTTCCTACAGCCTGACCGTCCCGATTACCTGATCTCAATCCGTGTGAATTCTGGTTGTGGGGCTATTTGTTGTGTTCAGCGCTCCAATTGCAAACCTAGCTGAATTGAAAGCACATTCTGAACGTGACCCCGGAGATTGTGGAGCGTGCTGTTTCTCGATTTAAACTTGCTGCAGAAAACGGTAGACAGCATATTGAACATGTTTGGCGCCAGTCTCACGAAATTTAAAAACCGATTTGATGGATTCCCTTTATGCGGTTTTTTCCCTCGAGATAATTAAAAACCGATTTGATTGATGCTAATGCAGTTTTTGGCCGCAGGACAATTAAAACCCGATATCTTGCATAAAAATGAGCCCATTGACACATCCACGCTGTTAAAGAGCTGGAATGACGTGGTTGCGTAAAAGACACATAGCGCTTACCAGTGACGGTACAGGTAACAAGACCGAGAAAGCACCCGTCTCCTGGAAAAAATATGGCCGTATGATAAATGATGCTGTAAACCCGCACTACACAGTAACCTTTGCAGAATGAAGCGGTACTGGTAGCGCAATCCGTTGCAAAAATTAGATGCGAAGTAAAAAATAAAATAAAAATGGAACTTTCTTTTTTTTATGCCATCCGCTTTCCCACTTCTTCAATAAAATTCCGTTCGAATTTGACGTCATTCTGATCAGTGGTTCTTTTTTTATAGCGGTTTGAAACTTGAACTCTTTAATTATAATCACCCTGTATACAACTTTAATAAAGTATTAATTTAATGAAAAGGAAGTTATCAAATGAGTACACTGAATAAAATAAATTTATTTTATGTTATTTTTATCTCATTAAATTTTGAAACTAAATATATACATTTTATAAGAAATTCGACTGATTTAACACTATTCTGTATTGCAAATGTTTTGTAATTTAAGTGCAATATTAAACTTAATGAGCGTGACACCATTACCACTAAATGAGTATACAGTTGATATAAATTCGTATGATGTTATTCTTCTTTCATTAAATTTTTAAACTAAATATTAAATAATGTAAGAAATTTTGACGATTTTATTATTATTCTGATTTGAAAACGTTTGTAATGTAAGTGTTATGTAGGAGGTAATGACAGGGCACCACAAAACAAGTATGGAGGCTGACTTAAACTTTATTTCTATATTTTGAAAAAAAAATTAACTGTTCTGAACAATATTAATGTAATAAATTTTTTAACCCCGTTTATTTTTGTACCGATGAATTGATTGTGTAGTAATGCCCAATTTTTTCAAATAATGCGTTCATTTTATGTTATTTGATAACAAGTTTATATGAAATTCAAATTATGTCATTTATGCATCTTGAGTAGTGATGACTGAAAAAGCTTTTTCACAAGGCAATCGGGGCCACCAGTGAACGAGCAAAAAAGTATGTTATATGGCATTTTTTCTTACACCAAATTACGTCACCTATAGCTCCCTCCTATCATAGTCAATGTGCGTGCACTAAGTTTTGTTTTGTTTGTTTACAGTTACTTTGCGGTTGTGTTTTGTTTTTTTATTAACGATGGCTTTTCTTTGCAATTTTTGTGAAAAAACTTTTACTAAATTATTTAATTTAAATAAGACATATTAGTTCTATTAATTTAAGCTATAAAGATAACATCATTTTTAAATGTGATGTATGTAATATAAAATATACAAAAAAGTTAAATTTAAAACGCCATATTTAGAATAAACACGCTACTATATTATATAAAATAAAACAATGCGGCCGTTCAAATATAATTTTTAAATTTCTGCTCTATTCTCAGTTTTTCCGGGCCAAATCTTCTCGATTTCATGGTTATTAAAATTGTATGAGAAAACGTAGGTGGACAATAAATACACCAACGCTGCGGTAGGCGAATATTTAAACTCCGCCTATTTTTTTTTTTTTTTTTTCTTAAATGGGCTCGGTGTTAACACTGACCCAACTACATGGACTTAGATCACCTACTCAGATTCTGAAGCGATCGGAGATAGAAAGTATAAAGGAAAGAAGGAGGGGAATAACGGCTGGAGATGGGAAGGAAAGGATAAAGGAAGCACTGAAAGGGGTAGGAAGATCCAACGCCAAAAGTTTGGCGTATAGATGAGAGCACTGGGTAAAAATAGCAGAGCATTCGAAAAGGATATGGTTGGGGTCACATATAAAGGGAGGATCAGTTGAGTGGAGAGGGCAAAAGGGAGAAGGTGAAAGAGAAAAAGAAAAACGAGAAAAGGGAAGGAGGGAATGTCCAAGTCTCAGTCTGATTAAAGAAACAATAGCCGAGCGCCGAGAAGAAGGAAGAAATTGGTACCAAGGCTGTGAATTGGGAGTAGGCTGTAGGAGGAGGTAGAAGGAGGAGCGATTGGCAAAAAAGGAAGGGTAGATGTCAACCCACAGTCTGGTATGGAAACATGCGGAAAGGAAAAGGATGTCTGAGGCAGGAAAATGTGGAAGGAATGGATCATTGAGAGACGCCGAGCGAGCTAGGAAGTCAGCTGCTTCGTTGCCCTCAATGCCAGAGTGGCCAGGAACCCATAAAAAGTCAATAATGGTAGAACGAGCTAAGCGCAAGTTGAAAATAGAGGCACGAACAGAAAGAATGATATCATTAGTCGAGTGGGAAGGATGAGAAGAGATAGCTTGCAGCACGGATTTGGAATCAGTAATAATGAGAAACTTGCAGATCCCTCTTGAAGAGGAAATAAAGGAGACAGCACGGAGAATGGAGACTGCTTCAGCAGAAAAAATGGAACAAAAGGAAGGAAGTTTGAAGGATTCCGAGTGATTAAGCGAGGGGGCCGCCTATTTGTACTTCTTCGTTTTCATTAATGTCATGACGTCATTATACAATGAAAAACATAATAACTCGAGAATAAACAATAGTATTTTTACGTTTTATCAAATAAAATAAATATTTTATTACAAGCCAGTTTAGTGTTATAATTTTATAATTACTAGGCAATACATATAAATTTATTTCTTTACAAAATTTGTAATATAAAATCGTAAATTACACATATTTCCACTATATTCATTATATGTGTGTACACATTTATAAAATATAGTGTGTAATTATAATTAACTAAAATATTACTAATGTTGTACATTTTTTATGGGAATCATATTCATTATATACTATCGTGCTAAAAATAAAAACTATTTATAAGTATACTTTTTGTACTATAGGAATCTTTTATAAATTCTGACAACTCCTGTATTTTCCTTACAAGTAATGTCGTATTTTTAATCTTATAAAATATGGGGGACTAAACGAAATCAGTAAAATATACAACATAATTGTACAAATATATATAAAACAAGTGATAATATTACAATTTTCTTAGAATTATAAATAATAGACTACCTTTACATTATAGTGAATATAAATGTATATAATAAAAAATATATTTAATATATTATTTATTTACAAAAAACGTTCTAAAAACTTTTAAATGTATATATATATATACATTTATATTATATCTATTAGGTTTCAATGAGTTTTTTTCCTTACTGGTAATTTGGAAAAAATACTTTCGGAATCTGCTGCTCTTTTATTTGACCTGTCTTTTTCTATTAGGGATGATGACCATGTAAATAGGTCTTTAACTTTATTATAAAGTTGTTTTATTTTGTTCTGATCGGTGATATTATAAGCATTGTTTATTATTTCGTGCAACATAACTCTAGTTTTGGAATCATATTTAATGGTATCGTTATGTAATTTGATTACTTCGTCATTTAATGCGGTTTTTTCCAATGGCAATTCACTGTTTGCTGGTGGTATAATCAGAGAAGTAGAATATGAAGTTACACTTTCATCTAAAATATGAAAAACTGAGTTTATATAATTCATTCCAATACTTTCCCATGGTTGTTTTGTTTCTCTTAGAACAGCAAACATATGTTTACAGGGCCACCTGTTTTTTTTCCAATCTAAACATTCGCAAGATGGATTTTCCTCATTATTAGCAAAACAGACTTTATATTTTCTGTTCGGATTGTCTTCGCTTTGAACCATGAATTGTGACTTTTGAATTTCGACAACATTTTTCAGTAATTCACAGTTTGACATTCCTTTTAAACAGTGCATTATAAAACTTTGAGGACGATTATTTAAAAATACTGGAATTTCCTTGTTATATCCTTTAACAGAAGAAAGACATGATATATTTTTTTCAACATATTTATGAAACTTTTCTGTGAAAAATTGGTTATGCAGCACCCCAAGAATACCACTTAATGACTAATCTTTGTGGTGACGTAAGTAACAGTTCTTCAATTCACTATTCAGGCTTTCAACGCCATTATTTGTTTTAATATTAATAATAAAATGTTCTTTTCTAAAATACCATACCCATTTTGTCATGTAGGGCTCCCATTTTTTTGTAAAATAATCCTGAAATTTGATTGATGTTTGCCATATATTACTTTTTTTTAACTCGGCCAAAGCTTGTTCAAAATCAATTTTATTTTCTGAATGAGAAATATCTCTTAACATCTTTAATAATTCTTCTTTTTTAGAATGAACGCCATGCTTTTTTGTTTTCAACCATCGTAACCAACTTTGTTCTTTATGAAAGTCACAAAGATATGTGTCTGTTGCAGGGAAAGTAGCTTCGATGGCTTTTATTTCTGCCTCAGAAAAATCAGTCATAAAATATTTAGGATTCCATGCAGGATTCCAGTTTCGTAAAATTTGTAGTGGTTCAGTGATTGCCTGAATAGTTTCATTCATTGTTATGAAGGTCGTTACTAGCTGGTAGTCTACATTTGTTTTCACAACGATAAAAAATAATGGTAGTGCGTATTTCGACGTTTTGTAAGTAGCATCCATAAGACACGCTTCATTTCCATAACGGTGAAGTAAATTTTTTTGATTTTTTGACTGAAAAATAAAAAGTAATGGAGATTTATGATTATCACTGTTCACAAATGGTTTAAAATATACCATATCTTCTTTATATTCTATTTTCCATTGCTCTATCATTTGCTGTACATTTTCTTGATCAACTTTTGAATAGCAAAGTTTTCTGAGAGCTAGATTAACATGGTTCCGTATTGTGTTATTATTTGGATAAAATCGTTTGTTAATTCGGCTTGGAAAATTTCCATCCTGAAACCAACTATTTTTGTTTGAATTAAGAAATTCATTTAAATATCTCTTTATTTCTATTGTGCTATCTACCTCATTATTAACCAGTTCATAAATTCTATTTTTTAAACGTTTGTCTAACCTTTGTACACAATCTTCTGTAATTTTGGAATCATGATTGTGATTTGTTATTTGTGGTAAACAAACATAATACTGTTTTTCAGTTAAAATCGAATCTGAAGATTCTTTCAACTTATTTCTTATTTACATTCATATCAGCTAATGATGTAAATAAATTTTTTTTTTAAACTGAACTGTATATACAGCGGATATAATTCAAAAAATTAGGATAAAAAAAATATATACAAATAGGACCAAACGTATTGTAAATTTAAATAATACATTAATAACTGAATAATAATATTAAATTTGCTTAATTGGTGAGAAGTAACAAATAATAATGGGATCACATATTCTTACATTATTAAATTTCTTGTGATTATTCACATTACTGATTAACATTAATAAAATTGTGTAGTATAACTTACTGTTTTGATTTAGTCTCTTATGTTTTATTATTTTAGAAACATATCGAGTATTATTTTTTTTTTTTTTTTTTTAAATAAACCGTATATTAAGAAATTAAGTGTATAAAGGTGCAGAGGACTGTGTGTGTATTGTAACTATGAACTCAAGCTAACAGTCTAGGATTAATGAAAGGATGAAAACGAAAAATAAAAATAAAAATAAAAAAAAAAAAAGAGTTGTGTGTGAGAGGTCCTTTGCAAAAGTGTACTTATAGATAAATTGTAGGTATTAGTCAGGATGATAAAGAACATAGTCCCAACTATTACCAAGAAAATTAAAGTATTTAATTGCTATATTACATTCTTAGTTAAATTAACTGTAATAATAAGAAAGGTAAAATACAGTAGCTGTAATGTAAGAAAATAAAAGTTGTTGGGATAACGTTTGACTTAGTGCATAGGTGAGAATTGTAATTCTATAACTATAATAAGCTACTAATATTTAATCAAAAAGAAATTAACGACTTGAATGAAACAAAACATAATGGCTATCACTGAATTACAATTTATAAATAAATTAATTAAATTAATTAAATAAAATTAAATAAAATTACATTAAGTTAAATTAAGTTACATTAAGTTAAATTAAGTTAGGATGAGTTGTGAAGAGAAAGCAGATAATCCTGAATAATAGGGTTTCGTAAATGTTTGGATTTAACAGAAATGATTTAATTACTCAGTTGAAACTTACGCCTCAAAGCTGCCTCAGCAAACTTAAGTAAGGGGTAGTGATTTGTTCTATTAATGGGGGTGGGGTTAGTTTTTATAATATTGAACTTGGAACGTAAGTAACTAAACATGGGGCAATCAAAGAGAAAATGATCAACGTCATCAATAATATTAAGAGAACAGAAGGTACAGCCTGGGCTGCTGACAAGTCGGAACCTGTACAGGTAGGCACCAAACTTTCCATGCCCAGAAAGTACCTGAGCGCTATAGAAATTGATATTAATTTTACACATCCTTAGCCTGTCTGAAATACTAGGGAGAAAATAATAGGTTTTCCTTCCAGTATGATCAGCAACCCATCTCCTCTGCCATTAAGCAATTATAGTCTGTAGAACTTGCTTTTTAAGTAATATAGAGGAGTTGTAATTAACAGTTTCAACCAAATTATTATTTATTAGGTTCAGAGATGTGAGCAAATATCGAGTATTAGTTGCAATTTGGAATTGTTCAATAAGTTCCTTTGCAATTTCATATGATGTTGTAAATCCGAAAAACGGATTTGAAAAAAATTTTATCCAACCATTTGATTCCTCCATAATGCTGTAATATATTGATTTTATTATAAACAATATTAGCATATTAAACATGTATGTTAATTTTCTAGTCTTTTATTATTTTTCCACGTTAATATATTAGCTGTTATTATTATAGTTTATTGTTCATTGTAATCGTCAACACGGTTGTGTGTCATTTTTATTAATAAAATTTATCAGCTATTAATTTTTGTGATTTTTATATTTACGAACAGTAAAAAGGATTGTATTTAATAAGTCAGAGTGATTTTGTTTGTTTATTTTGGATTTGTCCTATATAATAATTAAAAACAAATTTATGTTACATTATAGGTCTACAGCACATAGGATTTATAAAAAATTAAAATCTAAAATGTATATTATAATAGAGGAATTCAGTTAGTCGGCGATACTACAATATTGGCAAATAAAAGTTTGTTTCATGAAACAAAGAATTCAAAATATAGAACTGTATACAGAATTTTAAAAAAAAAGATGAATTCAATTTATCTAGATCGACAATACTGCAATAGTATAAAATAGTGAGCAAAAAGATAGTATTTCTTTATTTTGACATTCGTTTAAATTTTGAAATTAAAATCTTTAGTTACCTTATTTTAAATTTAGAAACTTGTATCTTTACTGTATATATAGTTATAATTCGTTTTCTTCGATAAATTTTTCTGCTTTTATGAACTACCTAACTATTGTAATGAACTTTGTTAATATAAAAATCTTTTTCCTAATTACTATAGATGATATAATTCATTATTACAAAAATATGTACAGATTCGATCAAAAATCAATTCAGAAATTCAAATTAATGTTTTTCAGATGATTATATAGTTTCGTATCGATGTTATATGCATTTTCTAATTATTTGTTTTTATTTTTAAATTAAAAGATAATATGGCTAATATGAATATATAATGTGAAAATGTTTAGTTATTAAGTGGAAATGAAGCATTTGAACATTTTTAAAATTTCAAATATATGACGTCATGAATTCTATGAACATTGTACAAATGGAAAACTATAACTGGGCGGAGTTTAAGTATTCGCCTACCACAGCGTTGGTGTATTTATTGGGTGGACAATAAATACACCAACACCGCGGTAGGCGAATATTTAAACTCCGCCTATTTGTACTTCTTCGTTTTCATTAATGTTATGACGTCATTATACAATGAAAAACATAATAACTCGAGAATAAACAATAGTATTTTTATGTTTTATCAAATAAAATAAATATTTTATTACAAGCCAGTTTAGTGTTATAATTTTATAATTACTAGGCAATACATATAAATTTATTTCTTTACAAAATTTGTAATATAAAATCGTAAATTACACATATTTCCACTATATTCATTATATGTGTGTACACATTTATAAAATATAGTGTGTAACTATAATTAACTAAAATATTACTAATGTTATAATAAAAAATATATTTAATATATTATTTATTTACAAAAAACGTTCTAAAAACTTTTAAATGTATATATATACATATATATATATATATATTATATCTATTAGGTTTCAATGAGTTTTTTTCCTTACTGGTAATTTGGAAAAAATACTTTTGGAAACTGCTGCTCTTTTATTTGACCTGTCTTTTTCTATTAGGGATGATGACCATGTAAATAAGTCTTTAACTCTATTATAAAGTTGTTTTATTTTGTTCTGATCGGTGATATTATAAGTATTGTTTATTATTTCGTGCAACATAACTCTAGTTTCAGAATCATATTTAATGGTATCGTTATGTAATTTGATTACTTCGTCATTTAATGCGGTTTTTTCCAATGACAATTCACTGTTTGCTGGTGGTATAATCAGAGAAGTAGAATATGAAGTTACACTTTCATCTAAAATATGAAAAACTGAGTTTATATAATTCATTCCAATACTTTCCCATGGTTGTTTTGTTTCTCTTAGAACAGCAAACATATGTTTACAGGGCCACCTGTTTTTTTTCCAATCTAAACATTCGCAAGATGGATTTTCCTCATTATTAGCAAAACAGACTTTATATTTTCTGTTCGGATTGTCTTCGCTTTGAACCATGAATTTTGACTTTTGAATTTCGACAACATTTTTCAGTAATTCACAGTTTGACATTCCTTTTAAACAGTGCATTATAAAACTTTGAGGACGATTATTTAAAAATACTGGAATTTCCTTGTTATATCCTTTAACAGAAGAAAGACATGATATATTTTTTTCAACATATTTATGAAACTTTTCTGTGAAAAATTGGTTATGCAGCACCCCAAGAATACCACTTAATGACTAATCTTTGTGGTGACGTAAGTAACAGTTCTTCAATTCACTATTCAGGCTTTCAACGCCATTATTTGTTTTAATATTAATAATAAAATGTTCTTTTCTAAAATACCATACCCATTTCGTCATGTAGGGCTCCCATTTTTTTGTAAAATAATCCTGAAATTTGATTGATGTTTGCCATATATTACTTTTTTTTAACTCGGCCAAAGCTTGTTCAAAATCAATTTTATTTTCTGAATGAGAAATATCTCTTAACATCTTTAATAATTCTTCTTTTTTAGAATGAACGCCATGCTTTTTTGTTTTCAACCATCGTAACCAACTTTGTTCTTTATGAAAGTCACAAAGATATGTGTCTGTTGCAGGGAAAGTAGCTTCGATGGCTTTTATTTCTGCCTCAGAAAAATCAGTCATAAAATATTTAGGATTCCATGCAGGATTCCAGTTTCGTAAAATTTGTAGTGGTTCAGTGATTGCCTGAATAGTTTCATTCATTGTTATGAAGGTCGCTACTGGCTGGTAGTCTACATTTGTTTTCACAACGATAAAAAATAATGGTAGTTCGTATTTCGACGTTTTGTAAGTAGCATCCATAAGACACGCTTCATTTCCATAACAGTGAAGTAAATTTTTTTGATTTTTTGACTGAAAAATAAAAAGTAATGGAGATTTATGATTGTCACTGTTCACAAATGGTTTAAAATATACCATATCTTCTTTATATTCTATTTTCCATTGCTCTATCATTTGCTGTACATTTTCTTGATCAACTTTTGAATAGCAAAGTTTTCTGAGAGCTAGATTAACATGGTTCCGTATTGTGTTATTATTTGGATAAAATCGTTTGTTAATTCGGCTTGGAAAATTTCCATCCTGAAACCAACTATTTTTGTTTGAATTAAGAAATTCATTTAAATATCTCTTTATTTCTATTGTGCTATCTACCTCATTATTAACCAGTTCATAAATTCTATTTTTTAAACGTTTGTCTAACCTTTGTACACAATCTTCTGTAATTTTGGAATCATGATTGTGATTTGTTATTTGCGGTAAACAAACATAATACTGTTTTTCAGTTAAAATCGAATCTGAAGATTCTTTCAACTTATTTCTTATTTACATTCATATCAGCTAATGATGTAAATAAATTTTTTTTTTAAACTGAACTGTATATACAGCGGATATAATTCAAAAAATTAGGATAAAAAAAATATATACAAATAGGACCAAACGTATTGTAAATTTAAATAATACATTAATAACTGAATAATAATATTAAATTTGCTTAATTGGTGAGAAGTAACAAATAATAATGGGATCACATATTCTTACATTATTAAATTTCTTGTGATTATTCACATTACTGATTAACATTAATAAAATTGTGTAGTATAACTTACTGTTTTGATTTAGTCTCTTATGTTTTATTATTTTAGAAACATATCGAGTATTAGTTGCAATTTGGAATTGTTCAATAAGTTCCTTTGCAATTTCATATGATGTTGTAAATCCGAAAAACGGATTTGAAAAAAATTTTATCCAACCATTTGATTCCTCCATAATGCTGTAATATATTGATTTTATTATAAACAATATTAGCATATTAAACATGTATGTTAATTTTCTAGTCTTTTATTATTTTTCCACGTTAATATATTAGCTGTTATTATTATAGTTTATTGTTCATTGTAATCGTCAACACGGTTGTGTGTCATTTTTATTAATAAAATTTATCAGCTATTAATTTTTGTGATTTTTATATTTACGAACAGTAAAAAGGATTGTATTTAATAAGTCAGAGTGATTTTGTTTGTTTATTTTGGATTTGTCCTATATAATAATTAAAAACAAATTTATGTTACATTATAGGTCTACAGCACATAGGATTTATAAAAAATTAAAATCTAAAATGTATATTATAATAGAGGAATTCAGTTAGTCGGCGATACTACAATATTGGCAAATAAAAGTTTGTTTCATGAAACAAAGAATTCAAAATATAGAACTGTATACAGAATTTTAAAAAAAAAGATGAATTCAATTTATCTAGATCGACAATACTGCAATAGTATAAAATAGTGAGCAAAAAGATAGTATTTCTTTATTTTGACATTCGTTTAAATTTTGAAATTAAAATCTTTAGTTACCTTATTTTAAATTTAGAAACTTGTATCTTTACTGTATATATAGTTATAATTCGTTTTCTTCGATAAATTTTTCTGCTTTTATGAACTACCTAACTATTGTAATGAACTTTGTTAATATAAAAATCTTTTTCCTAATTACTATAGATGATATAATTCATTATTACAAAAATATGTACAGATTCGATCAAAAATCAATTCAGAAATTCAAATTAATGTTTTTCAAATGATTATATAGTTTCGTATCTATGTTATATGCATTTTCTAATTATTTGTTTTTATTTTTAAATTAAAAGATAATATGGCTAATATGAATATATAATGTGAAAATGTTTAGTTATTAAGTGGAAATGAAGCATTTGAACATTTTTAAAATTTCAAATATATGACGTCATGAATTCTATGAACATTGTACAAATGGAAAACTATAACTGGGTGGAGTTTAAGTATTCGCCTACCACAGCGTTGGTGTATTTATTGGGTGGACAATAAATACACCAACACCGCGGTAGGCGAATATTTAAACTCCGCCTATTTGTACTTCTTCGTTTTCATTAATGTTATGACGTCATTATACAATGAAAAACATAATAACTCGAGAATAAACAATAGTATTTTTATGTTTTATCAAATAAAATAAACATTTTATTACAAGCCAGTTTAGTGTTATAATTTTATAATTACTAGGCAATACATATAAATTTATTTCTTTACAAAATTTGTAATATAAAATCGTAAATTACACATATTTCCACTATATTCATTATATGTGTGTACACATTTATAAAATATAGTGTGTAACTATAATTAACTAAAATATTACTAATGTTATAATAAAAAATATATTTAATATATTATTTATTTACAAAAAACGTTCTAAAAACTTTTAAATGTATATATATACATATATATATATATTATATCTATTAGGTTTCAATGAGTTTTTTTCCTGACTGGTAATTTGGAAAAAATACTTTTGGAAACTGCTGCTCTTTTATTTGACCTGTCTTTTTCTATTAGGGATGATGACCATGTAAATAAGTCTTTAACTCTATTATAAAGTTGTTTTATTTTGTTCTGATCGGTGATATTATAAGTATTGTTTATTATTTCGTGCAACATAACTCTAGTTTCAGAATCATATTTAATGGTATCGTTATGTAATTTGATTACTTCGTCATTTAATGCGGTTTTTTCCAATGACAATTCACTGTTTGCTGGTGGTATAATCAGAGAAGTAGAATATGAAGTTACACTTTCATCTAAAATATGAAAAACTGAGTTTATATAATTCATTCCAATACTTTCCCATGGTTGTTTTGTTTCTCTTAGAACAGCAAACATATGTTTACAGGGCCACCTGTTTTTTTTCCAATCTAAACATTCGCAAGATGGATTTTCCTCATTATTAGCAAAACAGACTTTATATTTTCTGTTCGGATTGTCTTCGCTTTGAACCATGAATTTTGACTTTTGAATTTCGACAACATTTTTCAGTAATTCACAGTTTGACATTCCTTTTAAACAGTGCATTATAAAACTTTGAGGACGATTATTTAAAAATACTGGAATTTCCTTGTTATATCCTTTAACAGAAGAAAGACATGATATATTTTTTTCAACATATTTATGAAACTTTTCTGTGAAAAATTGGTTATGCAGCACCCCAAGAATACCACTTAATGACTAATCTTTGTGGTGACGTAAGTAACAGTTCTTCAATTCACTATTCAGGCTTTCAACGCCATTATTTGTTTTAATATTAATAATAAAATGTTCTTTTCTAAAATACCATACCCATTTCGTCATGTAGGGCTCCCATTTTTTTGTAAAATAATCCTGAAATTTGATTGATGTTTGCCATATATTACTTTTTTTTAACTCGGCCAAAGCTTGTTCAAAATCAATTTTATTTTCTGAATGAGAAATATCTCTTAACATCTTTAATAATTCTTCTTTTTTAGAATGAACGCCATGCTTTTTTGTTTTCAACCATCGTAACCAACTTTGTTCTTTATGAAAGTCACAAAGATATGTGTCTGTTGCAGGGAAAGTAGCTTCGATGGCTTTTATTTCTGCCTCAGAAAAATCAGTCATAAAATATTTAGGATTCCATGCAGGATTCCAGTTTCGTAAAATTTGTAGTGGTTCAGTGATTGCCTGAATAGTTTCATTCATTGTTATGAAGGTCGCTACTGGCTGGTAGTCTACATTTGTTTTCACAACGATAAAAAATAATGGTAGTTCGTATTTCGACGTTTTGTAAGTAGCATCCATAAGACACTCTTCATTTCCATAACAGTGAAGTAAATTTTTTTGATTTTTTGACTGAAAAATAAAAAGTAATGGAGATTTATGATTGTCACTGTTCACAAATGGTTTAAAATATACCATATCTTCTTTATATTCTATTTTCCATTGCTCTATCATTTGCTGTACATTTTCTTGATCAACTTTTGAATAGCAAAGTTTTCTGAGAGCTAGATTAACATGGTTCCGTATTGTGTTATTATTTGGATAAAATTGTTTGTTAATTCGGCTTGGAAAATTTCCATCCTGAAACCAACTATTTTTGTTTGAATTAAGAAATTCATTTAAATATCTCTTTATTTCTATTGTGCTATCTACCTCATTATTAACCAGTTCATAAATTCTATTTTTTAAACGTTTGTCTAACCTTTGTACACAATCTTCTGTAATTTTGGAATCATGATTGTGATTTGTTATTTGTGGTAAACAAACATAATACTTTAAAGAATATTTTATCATCCTCTTTGTTAGTAACTGTAGTATAAAAAATAAATGCTAAAATAACAAACTAATACGTAAGTAACAAAATTAATATAAGAATATCAAACTTGTTATCTTAGGAACGTTTTCGGGCATAACCCATCTTCAGCTAAAATATAATCGAACTAAATTAAAAACATAGTGTAACAGTGAACACAATTTAAAACTTCACTTTGAAGCTAAAATAAAATTAAATTAAAATAAATTAAAATGAAAATAACATGAAACATAGCACACATGTGAATTGAACTACAGTCTAACACATATTGAAACTAAAAATTAAATCACAAGTTTAATAACGGTAATTAATGTGAAATAAAAACAAGAAATAAAATTGAAATAAAAAATTGAAATAAAAAATGAATGATAAACATATTTGGAGATTAGATAAGAAATAAATAATAGAACCTGTCTAAGAAGGGCTAGTTTAAAATTTTTTATTAAAGTATTATATTAAAGAGTGGGTTTTGATTGTGTGGAGTTTGGTCATTTAATATATTGTTTTTGTGTTTATTTATGTAATAGTTTTCAGCTATGTTCATTAGGTTTCCTTTATTGTATGTGGCTAATACTGTAACTGTTTTTTCTAGTGAATCAGGTGTATGTTTATTTTTTATTAAGTGTTCTGCATATGTGGATTTTTCCGTTTCGTTATTTGTAAATGATTTAATGTGTTCTAGGTATCTATATTTTATTTTCCTACCAGTTTGACCGATGTATGCCTTTTCACAATTATTACAGTTTATTTTGTATATACCACTATTTTCAAATATATTATTATTTTCTTTATTCATAGTAATTATTTTGTTTTTTAGGGTATTGTTTGTTTTATAAGCTATTTGTACTCCTAGTTTTTTAAATATATTACTTAATTTGTATATATTTTTATTTATGAAAGTGAATGTTATAAATTTGTTTTTGTCTTTGTTAATATCGTTATTTTTTGGTTTATATTTTAATTTTAATTTTATTTTTTGTATTAATTTTTCTAATATGTGTTCAGTGTAACCATTATTTATTGCAATTGTTTTTAATATTTTTATTTCATTTTGTTTTTTGTTTTGATTCATGGGGGTGTTTAGTAATCTATTTATGGCGTGTATGAAGTATGCGTGTTTATGTTGATTTGGATGGTTTGATGTTTTGTTTATTATAGTGTCGGTTGTTGTTTGTTTTCTGTGTATATTGTATTGTAATTTATTAGTAGTTTTATTTATTATGATGTCTAAGAAGTTAATTTTATTGTTTATCTCTTTTTCCATAGTGTATTGTATGTTTTTATGTATTTTATTTAAATCATTTAAAATGTTATTTTCAGTGTTATTGTTGTTTTCATCAAAAATAACTAAAGTATCATCTACATATCTGATATATGTTTTTATATTATATTTTTTAATTAAATTTTCAATATATCTTTCTTCGAGATGTTGTAGAAATATTTCACTTAAAATACCTGATAAGGGGGATCCCATACCTAAACCACTATTTTGGGTATATGTAATATTATTGAATTTGAAATAATTTTGTTCAATGAGTATTTTTATTAAATTGATTAATTGGTTATTATATATATTATTATTTGAAACATTTATTGATTTTTTGATTATTTCTATTGTCTCATTAATTGGTATGTTAGTGTTTAAATTGGTTATATCGTAAGAGATTATTTTAGTTTTATTGTTTATAGGTATGTTTTGTAATTTATCAAAGACATTTTGTCTATTTCTGATTGTATATTTATCATTTAAAGATATATTTTGTTTTAATATATTGGATATGTATTTGGCTAATTTATATCCAGGGGCAGTTGTGTAATTTACTAAAGGTCTAATTGGTATATTTGGTTTATGTATTTTTAATAGTGGGTTGAGAGTTGGTGCTTTGGGGTTCATATTTATAAAGAATTTGGCGATATTGTTATTTATTAGTAAATTTGATTCTTTTATTATTTTTCTTATTTTAGCCTGATATTTGTTTGTGGGATCGATTTTTGTCGTATTTATGTTATTTTCTTTTATAAAATTATCAGTTTTTTGAATAAGTTCATTTTTATTTATTATAATTATACTATTTCCTTTATCAGCTTTAGCGGTGACAGCATTTTCTTGGTTTAATTTATTATTTATATTTTTGATGGTTTTTTGTATTTTTAAATGGTCTGTGTTTGTTTTGTTTTTCTTTATAATGTTTAAAATTGCATGTGTTGCTTCGGCTCTTGTAATAGTTTGTTCATTTGTTGGTAATTTTTGTATTGCATTTTCAGTTTCTATTATTAAATTTTCATATTGTTTTTTATGTGATGTGTTTAAATTATATTTATAACCTAAATTTAAAACGTTGACTTCATCATTTGTAAATTTTATGGTAGTTAAGTTTACAGTTCTTGGATAAAAATCAAATTTATTATTAATTGTAGGTTTAGGTATTTGTTGTTTTGCTAAAGTATTTAATTTTTTATTTATTATTTGTTGTTTTTGGTATATAATGGGTTTAATTTTGTCATTAATTTTTTCAAAATATAAATTTAGAATTTCAGAGTTTATATTATTAACTAATTGTAAATGTATTTTTAAGAGTTGTATATTGATTTTATTCTTTTTGTTATATAGGTAATTTATTTCATTTTTGATCCAAAATATTTCAGCTTGTTTTTTGGTTTTTATTGCTACCGGAGATTTGTTTTTTATTTTTATTGTTGCATATTTTGGTATTATATTCATTTGTAGGCATTTTTTATTGAAGTAGATGTTATTAATAGTTTTTTTCAATTTTAATGTTAAGTAATAATATTTTTGGATATGTATTGCTATATCAGCAGAATTCATTAAAGAATATTTTATCATCCTGTTTGTTAGTAACTGTAGTATAAAAAATAAATGCTAAAATAACAAACTAATACGTAAGTAACAAAATTAATATAAGAATATCAAACTTGTTATCTTAGGAACGTTTTCGGGCATAACCCATCTTCAGCTAAAATATAATCGAACTAAATTAAAAACATAGTGTAACAGTGAACACAATTTAAAACTTCACTTTGAAGCTAAAATAAAATTAAATTAAAATAAATTAAAATGAAAATAACATGAAACATAGCACACATGTGAATTGAACTACAGTCTAACACATATTGAAACTAAAAATTAAATCACAAGTTTAATAACGGTAATTAATGTGAAATAAAAACAAGAAATAAAATTGAAATAAAAAATTGAAATAAAAAATGAATGATAAACATATTTGGAGATTAGATAAGAAATAAATAATAGAACCTGTCTAAGAAGGGCTAGTTTAAAATTTTTTATTAAAGTATTATATTAAAGAGTGGGTTTTGATTGTGTGGAGTTTGGTCATTTAATATATTGTTTTTGTGTTTATTTATGTAATAGTTTTCAGCTATGTTCATTAGGTTTCCTTTATTGTATGTGGCTAATACTGTAACTGTTTTTTCTAGTGAATCAGGTGTATGTTTATTTTTTATTAAGTGTTCTGCATATGTGGATTTTTCCGTTTCGTTATTTGTAAATGATTTAATGTGTTCTAGGTATCTATATTTTATTTTCCTACCAGTTTGACCGATGTATGCCTTTTCACAATTATTACAGTTTATTTTGTATATACCACTATTTTCAAATATATTATTATTTTCTTTATTCATAGTAATTATTTTGTTTTTTAGGGTATTGTTTGTTTTATAAGCTATTTGTACTCCTAGTTTTTTAAATATATTACTTAATTTGTATATATTTTTATTTATGAAAGTGAATGTTATAAATTTGTTTTTGTCTTTGTTAATATCGTTATTTTTTGGTTTATATTTTAATTTTAATTTTATTTTTTGTATTAATTTTTCTAATATGTGTTCAGTGTAACCATTATTTATTGCAATTGTTTTTAATATTTTTATTTCATTTTGTTTTTTGTTTTGATTCATGGGGGTGTTTAGTAATCTATTTATGGCGTGTATGAAGTATGCGTGTTTATGTTGATTTGGATGGTTTGATGTTTTGTTTATTATAGTGTCGGTTGTTGTTTGTTTTCTGTGTATATTGTATTGTAATTTATTAGTAGTTTTATTTATTATGATGTCTAAGAAGTTAATTTTATTGTTTATCTCTTTTTCCATAGTGTATTGTATGTTTTTATGTATTTTATTTAAATCATTTAAAATGTTATTTTCAGTGTTATTGTTGTTTTCATCAAAAATAACTAAAGTATCATCTACATATCTGATATATGTTTTTATATTATATTTTTTAATTAAATTTTCAATATATCTTTCTTCGAGATGTTGTAGAAATATTTCACTTAAAATACCTGATAAGGGGGATCCCATACCTAAACCACTATTTTGGGTATATGTAATATTATTGAATTTGAAATAATTTTGTTCAATGAGTATTTTTATTAAATTGATTAATTGGTTATTATATATATTATTATTTGAAACATTTATTGATTTTTTGATTATTTCTATTGTCTCATTAATTGGTATGTTAGTGTTTAAATTGGTTATATCGTAAGAGATTATTTTAGTTTTATTGTTTATAGGTATGTTTTGTAATTTATCAAAGACATTTTGTCTATTTCTGATTGTATATTTATCATTTAAAGATATATTTTGTTTTAATATATTGGATATGTATTTGGCTAATTTATATCCAGGGGCAGTTGTGTAATTTACTAAAGGTCTAATTGGTATATTTGGTTTATGTATTTTTAATAGTGGGTTGAGAGTTGGTGCTTTGGGGTTCATATTTATAAAGAATTTGGCGATATTGTTATTTATTAGTAAATTTGATTCTTTTATTATTTTTCTTATTTTAGCCTGATATTTGTTTGTGGGATCGATTTTTGTCGTATTTATGTTATTTTCTTTTATAAAATTATCAGTTTTTTGAATAAGTTCATTTTTATTTATTATAATTATACTATTTCCTTTATCAGCTTTAGCGGTGACAGCATTTTCTTGGTTTAATTTATTATTTATATTTTTGATGGTTTTTTGTATTTTTAAATGGTCTGTGTTTGTTTTGTTTTTCTTTATAATGTTTAAAATTGCATGTGTTGCTTCGGCTCTTGTAATAGTTTGTTCATTTGTTGGTAATTTTTGTATTGCATTTTCAGTTTCTATTATTAAATTTTCATATTGTTTTTTATGTGATGTGTTTAAATTATATTTATAACCTAAATTTAAAACGTTGACTTCATCATTTGTAAATTTTATGGTAGTTAAGTTTACAGTTCTTGGATAAAAATCAAATTTATTATTAATTGTAGGTTTAGGTATTTGTTGTTTTGCTAAAGTATTTAATTTTTTATTTATTATTTGTTGTTTTTGGTATATAATGGGTTTAATTTTGTCATTAATTTTTTCAAAATATAAATTTAGAATTTCAGAGTTTATATTATTAACTAATTGTAAATGTATTTTTAAGAGTTGTATATTGATTTTATTCTTTTTGTTATATAGGTAATTTATTTCATTTTTGATCCAAAATATTTCAGCTTGTTTTTTGGTTTTTATTGCTACCGGAGATTTGTTTTTTATTTTTATTGTTGCATATTTTGGTATTATATTCATTTGTAGGCATTTTTTATTGAAGTAGATGTTATTAATAGTTTTTTTCAATTTTAATGTTAAGTAATAATATTTTTGGATATGTATTGCTATATCAGCAGAATTCATTAAAGAATATTTTATCATCCTGTTTGTTAGTAACTGTAGTATAAAAAATAAATGCTAAAATAACAAACTAATACGTAAGTAACAAAATTAATATAAGAATATCAAACTTGTTATCTTAGGAACGTTTTCGGGCATAACCCATCTTCAGCTAAAATATAATCGAACTAAATTAAAAACATAGTGTAACAGTGAACACAATTTAAAACTTCACTTTGAAGCTAAAATAAAATTAAATTAAAATAAATTAAAATGAAAATAACATGAAACATAGCACACATGTGAATTGAACTACAGTCTAACACATATTGAAACTAAAAATTAAATCACAAGTTTAATAACGGTAATTAATGTGAAATAAAAACAAGAAATAAAATTGAAATAAAAAATTGAAATAAAAAATGAATGATAAACATATTTGGAGATTAGATAAGAAATAAATAATAGAACCTGTCTAAGAAGGGCTAGTTTAAAATTTTTTATTAAAGTATTATATTAAAGAGTGGGTTTTGATTGTGTGGAGTTTGGTCATTTAATATATTGTTTTTGTGTTTATTTATGTAATAGTTTTCAGCTATGTTCATTAGGTTTCCTTTATTGTATGTGGCTAATACTGTAACTGTTTTTTCTAGTGAATCAGGTGTATGTTTATTTTTTATTAAGTGTTCTGCATATGTGGATTTTTCCGTTTCGTTATTTGTAAATGATTTAATGTGTTCTAGGTATCTATATTTTATTTTCCTACCAGTTTGACCGATGTATGCCTTTTCACAATTATTACAGTTTATTTTGTATATACCACTATTTTCAAATATATTATTATTTTCTTTATTCATAGTAATTATTTTGTTTTTTAGGGTATTGTTTGTTTTATAAGCTATTTGTACTCCTAGTTTTTTAAATATATTACTTAATTTGTATATATTTTTATTTATGAAAGTGAATGTTATAAATTTGTTTTTGTCTTTGTTAATATCGTTATTTTTTGGTTTATATTTTAATTTTAATTTTATTTTTTGTATTAATTTTTCTAATATGTGTTCAGTGTAACCATTATTTATTGCAATTGTTTTTAATATTTTTATTTCATTTTGTTTTTTGTTTTGATTCATGGGGGTGTTTAGTAATCTATTTATGGCGTGTATGAAGTATGCGTGTTTATGTTGATTTGGATGGTTTGATGTTTTGTTTATTATAGTGTCGGTTGTTGTTTGTTTTCTGTGTATATTGTATTGTAATTTATTAGTAGTTTTATTTATTATGATGTCTAAGAAGTTAATTTTATTGTTTATCTCTTTTTCCATAGTGTATTGTATGTTTTTATGTATTTTATTTAAATCATTTAAAATGTTATTTTCAGTGTTATTGTTGTTTTCATCAAAAATAACTAAAGTATCATCTACATATCTGATATATGTTTTTATATTATATTTTTTAATTATTTAATAAAATACATAAAAACATACAATACACTATGGAAAAAGAGATAAACAATAAAATTAACTTCTTAGACATCATAATAAATAAAACTACTAATAAATTACAATACAATATACACAGAAAACAAACAACAACCGACACTATAATAAACAAAACATCAAACCATCCAAATCAACATAAACACGCATACTTCATACACGCCATAAATAGATTACTAAACACCCCCATGAATCAAAACAAAAAACAAAATGAAATAAAAATATTAAAAACAATTGCAATAAATAATGGTTACACTGAACACATATTAGAAAAATTAATACAAAAAATAAAATTAAAATTAAAATATAAACCAAAAAATAACGATATTAACAAAGACAAAAACAAATTTATAACATTCACTTTCATAAATAAAAATATATACAAATTAAGTAATATATTTAAAAAACTAGGAGTACAAATAGCTTATAAAACAAACAATACCCTAAAAAACAAAATAATTACTATGAATAAAGAAAATAATAATATATTTGAAAATAGTGGTATATACAAAATAAACTGTAATAATTGTGAAAAGGCATACATCGGTCAAACTGGTAGGAAAATAAAATATAGATACCTAGAACACATTAAATCATTTACAAATAACGAAACGGAAAAATCCACATATGCAGAACACTTAATAAAAAATAAACATACACCTGATTCACTAGAAAAAACAGTTACAGTATTAGCCACATACAATAAAGGAAACCTAATGAACATAGCTGAAAACTATTACATAAATAAACACAAAAACAATATATTAAATGACCAAACTCCACACAATCAAAACCCACTCTTTAATATAATACTTTAATAAAAAATTTTAAACTAGCCCTTCTTAGACAGGTTCTATTATTTATTTCTTATCTAATCTCCAAATATGTTTATCATTCATTTTTTATTTCAATTTTTTATTTCAATTTTATTTCTTGTTTTTATTTCACATTAATTACCGTTATTAAACTTGTGATTTAATTTTTAGTTTCAATATGTGTTAGACTGTAGTTCAATTCACATGTGTGCTATGTTTCATGTTATTTTCATTTTAATTTATTTTAATTTAATTTTATTTTAGCTTCAAAGTGAAGTTTTAAATTGTGTTCACTGTTACACTATGTTTTTAATTTAGTTCGATTATATTTTAGCTGAAGATGGGTTATGCCCGAAAACGTTCCTAAGATAACAAGTTTGATATTCTTATATTAATTTTGTTACTTACGTATTAGTTTGTTATTTTAGCATTTATTTTTTATACTACAGTTACTAACAAACAGGATGATAAAATATTCTTTAATGAATTCTGCTGATATAGCAATACATATCCAAAAATATTATTACTTAACATTAAAATTGAAAAAAACTATTAATAACATCTACTTCAATAAAAAATGCCTACAAATGAATATAATACCAAAATATGCAACAATAAAAATAAAAAACAAATCTCTGGTAGCAATAAAAACCAAAAAACAAGCTGAAATATTTTGGATCAAAAATGAAATAAATTACCTATATAACAAAAAGAATAAAATCAATATACAACTCTTAAAAATACATTTACAATTAGTTAATAATATAAACTCTGAAATTCTAAATTTATATTTTGAAAAAATTAATGACAAAATTAAACCCATTATATACCAAAAACAACAAATAATAAATAAAAAATTAAATACTTTAGCAAAACAACAAATACCTAAACCTACAATTAATAATAAATTTGATTTTTATCCAAGAACTGTAAACTTAACTACCATAAAATTTACAAATGATGAAGTCAACGTTTTAAATTTAGGTTATAAATATAATTTAAACACATCACATAAAAAACAATATGAAAATTTAATAATAGAAACTGAAAATGCAATACAAAAATTACCAACAAATGAACAAACTATTACAAGAGCCGAAGCAACACATGCAATTTTAAACATTATAAAGAAAAACAAAACAAACACAGACCATTTAAAAATACAAAAAACCATCAAAAATATAAATAATAAATTAAACCAAGAAAATGCTGTCACCGCTAAAGCTGATAAAGGAAATAGTATAATTATAATAAATAAAAATGAACTTATTCAAAAAACTGATAATTTTATAAAAGAAAATAACATAAATACGACAAAAATCGATCCCACAAACAAATATCAGGCTAAAATAAGAAAAATAATAAAAGAATCAAATTTACTAATAAATAACAATATCGCCAAATTCTTTATAAATATGAACCCCAAAGCACCAACTCTCAACCCACTATTAAAAATACATAAACCAAATATACCAATTAGACCTTTAGTAAATTACACAACTGCCCCTGGATATAAATTAGCCAAATACATATCCAATATATTAAAACAAAATATATCTTTAAATGATAAATATACAATCAGAAATAGACAAAATGTCTTTGATAAATTACAAAACATACCTATAAACAATAAAACTAAAATAATCTCTTACGATATAACCAATTTATACACTAACATACCAATTAATGAGACAATAGAAATAATCAAAAAATCAATAAATGTTTCAAATAATAATATATATAATAACCAATTAATCAATTTAATAAAAATACTCATTGAACAAAATTATTTCAAATTCAATAATATTACATATACCCAAAATAGTGGTTTAGGTATGGGATCCCCCTTATCAGGTATTTTAAGTGAAATATTTCTACAACATCTCGAAGAAAGATATATTGAAAATTTAATTAAAAAATATAATATAAAAACATATATCAGATATGTAGATGATACTTTAGTTATTTTTGATGAAAACAACAATAACACTGAAAATAACATTTTAAATGATTTAAATAAAATACATAAAAACATACAATACACTATGGAAAAAGAGATAAACAATAAAATTAACTTCTTAGACATCATAATAAATAAAACTACTAATAAATTACAATACAATATACACAGAAAACAAACAACAACCGACACTATAATAAACAAAACATCAAACCATCCAAATCAACATAAACACGCATACTTCATACACGCCATAAATAGATTACTAAACACCCCCATGAATCAAAACAAAAAACAAAATGAAATAAAAATATTAAAAACAATTGCAATAAATAATGGTTACACTGAACACATATTAGAAAAATTAATACAAAAAATAAAATTAAAATTAAAATATAAACCAAAAAATAACGATATTAACAAAGACAAAAACAAATTTATAACATTCACTTTCATAAATAAAAATATATACAAATTAAGTAATATATTTAAAAAACTAGGAGTACAAATAGCTTATAAAACAAACAATACCCTAAAAAACAAAATAATTACTATGAATAAAGAAAATAATAATATATTTGAAAATAGTGGTATATACAAAATAAACTGTAATAATTGTGAAAAGGCATACATCGGTCAAACTGGTAGGAAAATAAAATATAGATACCTAGAACACATTAAATCATTTACAAATAACGAAACGGAAAAATCCACATATGCAGAACACTTAATAAAAAATAAACATACACCTGATTCACTAGAAAAAACAGTTACAGTATTAGCCACATACAATAAAGGAAACCTAATGAACATAGCTGAAAACTATTACATAAATAAACACAAAAACAATATATTAAATGACCAAACTCCACACAATCAAAACCCACTCTTTAATATAATACTTTAATAAAAAATTTTAAACTAGCCCTTCTTAGACAGGTTCTATTATTTATTTCTTATCTAATCTCCAAATATGTTTATCATTCATTTTTTATTTCAATTTTTTATTTCAATTTTATTTCTTGTTTTTATTTCACATTAATTACCGTTATTAAACTTGTGATTTAATTTTTAGTTTCAATATGTGTTAGACTGTAGTTCAATTCACATGTGTGCTATGTTTCATGTTATTTTCATTTTAATTTATTTTAATTTAATTTTATTTTAGCTTCAAAGTGAAGTTTTAAATTGTGTTCACTGTTACACTATGTTTTTAATTTAGTTCGATTATATTTTAGCTGAAGATGGGTTATGCCCGAAAACGTTCCTAAGATAACAAGTTTGATATTCTTATATTAATTTTGTTACTTACGTATTAGTTTGTTATTTTAGCATTTATTTTTTATACTAAACATAATACTGTTTTTCAGTTAAAATCGAATCTGAAGATTCTTTCAACTTATTTCTTATTTACATTCATATCAGCTAATGATGTAAATAAATTTTTTTTTTAAACTGAACTTTATATACAGCGGATATAATTCAAAAAATTAGGATAAAAAAAATATATACAAATAGGACCAAACGTATTGTAAATTTAAATAATACATTAATAACTGAATAATAATATTAAATTTGCTTAATTGGTGAGAAGTAACAAATAATAATGGGATCACATATTCTTACATTATTAAATTTCTTGTGATTATTCACATTACTGATTAACATTAATAAAATTGTGTAGTATAACTTACTGTTTTGATTTAGTCTCTTATGTTTTATTATTTTAGAAACATATCGAGTATTAGTTGCAATTTGGAATTGTTCAATAAGTTCCTTTGCAATT
Organism: Icerya purchasi; assembly: GCA_039619475.1. Lineage (NCBI taxonomy): Eukaryota > Metazoa > Arthropoda > Insecta > Hemiptera > Monophlebidae > Icerya > Icerya purchasi. The sequence continues at coordinate 552,717,855 of CM077115.1, forward strand.
TCATATGATGTTGTAAATCCGAAAAACGGATTTGAAAAAAATTTTATCCAACCATTTGATTCCTCCATAATGCTGTAATATATTGATTTTATTATAAACAATATTAGCATATTAAACATGTATGTTAATTTTCTAGTCTTTTATTATTTTTCCACGTTAATATATTAGCTGTTATTATTATAGTTTATTGTTCATTGTAATCGTCAACACGGTTGTGTGTCATTTTTATTAATAAAATTTATCAGCTATTAATTTTTGTGATTTTTATATTTACGAACAGTAAAAAGGATTGTATTTAATAAGTCAGAGTGATTTTGTTTGTTTATTTTGGATTTGTCCTATATAATAATTAAAAACAAATTTATGTTACATTATAGGTCTACAGCACATAGGATTTATAAAAAATGAAAATCTAAAATGTATATTATAATAGAGGAATTCAGTTAGTCGGCGATACTACAATATTGGCAAATAAAAGTTTGTTTCATGAAACAAAGAATTCAAAATATAGAACTGTATACAGAATTTTAAAAAAAAAGATGAATTCAATTTATCTAGATCGACAATACTGCAATAGTATAAAATAGTGAGCAAAAAGATAGTATTTCTTTATTTTGACATTCGTTTAAATTTTGAAATTAAAATCTTTAGTTACCTTATTTTAAATTTAGAAACTTGTATCTTTACTGTATATATAGTTATAATTCGTTTTCTTCGATAAATTTTTCTGCTTTTATGAACTACCTAACTATTGTAATGAACTTCGTTAATATAAAAATCTTTTTCCTAATTACTATAGATGATATAATTCATTATTACAAAAATATGTACAGATTCGATCAAAAATCAATTCAGAAATTCAAATTAATGTTTTTCAGATGATTATATAGTTTCGTATCGATGTTATATGCATTTTCTAATTATTTGTTTTTATTTTTAAATTAAAAGATAATATGGCTAATATGAATATATAATGTGAAAATGTTTAGTTATTAAGTGGAAATGAAGCATTTGAACATTTTTAAAATTTCAAATATATGACGTCATGAATTCTATGAACATTGTACAAATGGAAAACTATAACTGGGCGGAGTTTAAGTATTCGCCTACCACAGCGTTGGTGTATTTATTGGGCGGACAATAAATACACCAACACCGCGGTAGGCGAATATTTAAACTCCGCCTATTTGTACTTCTTCGTTTTCATTAATGTTATGACGTCATTATACAATGAAAAACATAATAACTCCAGAATAAACAATAGTATTTTTATGTTTTATCAAATAAAATAAATATTTTATTACAAGCCAGTTTAGTGTTATAATTTTATAATTACTAGGCAATACATATAAATTTATTTCTTTACAAAATTTGTAATATAAAATCGTAAATTACACATATTTCCACTATATTCATTATATGTGTGTACACATTTATAAAATATAGTGTGTAACTATAATTAACTAAAATATTACTAATGTTATAATAAAAAATATATTTAATATATTATTTATTTACAAAAAACGTTCTAAAAACTTTTAAATGTATATATATACATATATATATATATTATATCTATTAGGTTTCAATGAGTTTTTTTCCTTACTGGTAATTTGGAAAAAATACTTTTGGAAACTGCTGCTCTTTTATTTGACCTGTCTTTTTCTATTAGGGATGATGACCATGTAAATAAGTCTTTAACTCTATTATAAAGTTGTTTTATTTTGTTCTGATCGGTGATATTATAAGTATTGTTTATTATTTCGTGCAACATAACTCTAGTTTCAGAATCATATTTAATGGTATCGTTATGTAATTTGATTACTTCGTCATTTAATGCGGTTTTTTCCAATGACAATTCACTGTTTGCTGGTGGTATAATCAGAGAAGTAGAATATGAAGTTACACTTTCATCTAAAATATGAAAAACTGAGTTTATATAATTCATTCCAATACTTTCCCATGGTTGTTTTGTTTCTCTTAGAACAGCAAACATATGTTTACAGGGCCACCTGTTTTTTTTCCAATCTAAACATTCGCAAGATGGATTTTCCTCATTATTAGCAAAACAGACTTTATATTTTCTGTTCGGATTGTCTTCGCTTTGAACCATGAATTGTGACTTTTGAATTTCGACAACATTTTTCAGTAATTCACAGTTTGACATTCCTTTTAAACAGTGCATTATAAAACTTTGAGGACGATTATTTAAAAATACTGGAATTTCCTTGTTATATCCTTTAACAGAAGAAAGACATGATATATTTTTTTCAACATATTTATGAAACTTTTCTGTGAAAAATTGGTTATGCAGCACCCCAAGAATACCACTTAATGACTAATCTTTGTGGTGACGTAAGTAACAGTTCTTCAATTCACTATTCAGGCTTTCAACGCCATTATTTGTTTTAATATTAATAATAAAATGTTCTTTTCTAAAATACCATACCCATTTCGTCATGTAGGGCTCCCATTTTTTTGTAAAATAATCCTGAAATTTGATTGATGTTTGCCATATATTACTTTTTTTTAACTCGGCCAAAGCTTGTTCAAAATCAATTTTATTTTCTGAATGAGAAATATCTCTTAACATCTTTAATAATTCTTCTTTTTTAGAATGAACGCCATGCTTTTTTGTTTTCAACCATCGTAACCAACTTTGTTCTTTATGAAAGTCACAAAGATATGTGTCTGTTGCAGGGAAAGTAGCTTCGATGGCTTTTATTTCTGCCTCAGAAAAATCAGTCATAAAATATTTAGGATTCCATGCAGGATTCCAGTTTCGTAAAATTTGTAGTGGTTCAGTGATTGCCTGAATAGTTTCATTCATTGTTATGAAGGTCGCTACTGGCTGGTAGTCTACATTTGTTTTCACAACGATAAAAAATAATGGTAGTTCGTATTTCGACGTTTTGTAAGTAGCATCCATAAGACACGCTTCATTTCCATAACAGTGAAGTAAATTTTTTTGATTTTTTGACTGAAAAATAAAAAGTAATGGAGATTTATGATTGTCACTGTTCACAAATGGTTTAAAATATACCATATCTTCTTTATATTCTATTTTCCATTGCTCTATCATTTGCTGTACATTTTCTTGATCAACTTTTGAATAGCAAAGTTTTCTGAGAGCTAGATTAACATGGTTCCGTATTGTGTTATTATTTGGATAAAATCGTTTGTTAATTCGGCTTGGAAAATTTCCATCCTGAAACCAACTATTTTTGTTTGAATTAAGAAATTCATTTAAATATCTCTTTATTTCTATTGTGCTATCTACCTCATTATTAACCAGTTCATAAATTCTATTTTTTAAACGTTTGTCTAACCTTTGTACACAATCTTCTGTAATTTTGGAATCATGATTGTGATTTGTTATTTGTGGTAAACAAACATAATACTGTTTTTCAGTTAAAATCGAATCTGAAGATTCTTTCAACTTATTTCTTATTTACATTCATATCAGCTAATGATGTAAATAAATTTTTTTTTTAAACTGAACTGTATATACAGCGGATATAATTCAAAAAATTAGGATAAAAAAAATATATACAAATAGGACCAAACGTATTGTAAATTTAAATAATACATTAATAACTGAATAATAATATTAAATTTGCTTAATTGGTGAGAAGTAACAAATAATAATGGGATCACATATTCTTACATTATTAAATTTCTTGTGATTATTCACATTACTGATTAACATTAATAAAATTGTGTAGTATAACTTACTGTTTTGATTTAGTCTCTTATGTTTTATTATTTTAGAAACATATCGAGTATTAGTTGCAATTTGGAATTGTTCAATAAGTTCCTTTGCAATTTCATATGATGTTGTAAATCCGAAAAACGGATTTGAAAAAAATTTTATCCAACCATTTGATTCCTCCATAATGCTGTAATATATTGATTTTATTATAAACAATATTAGCATATTAAACATGTATGTTAATTTTCTAGTCTTTTATTATTTTTCCACGTTAATATATTAGCTGTTATTATTATAGTTTATTGTTCATTGTAATCGTCAACACGGTTGTGTGTCATTTTTATTAATAAAATTTATCAGCTATTAATTTTTGTGATTTTTATATTTACGAACAGTAAAAAGGATTGTATTTAATAAGTCAGAGTGATTTTGTTTGTTTATTTTGGATTTGTCCTATATAATAATTAAAAACAAATTTATGTTACATTATAGGTCTACAGCACATAGGATTTATAAAAAATGAAAATCTAAAATGTATATTATAATAGAGGAATTCAGTTAGTCGGCGATACTACAATATTGGCAAATAAAAGTTTGTTTCATGAAACAAAGAATTCAAAATATAGAACTGTATACAGAATTTTAAAAAAAAAGATGAATTCAATTTATCTAGATCGACAATACTGCAATAGTATAAAATAGTGAGCAAAAAGATAGTATTTCTTTATTTTGACATTCGTTTAAATTTTGAAATTAAAATCTTTAGTTACCTTATTTTAAATTTAGAAACTTGTATCTTTACTGTATATATAGTTATAATTCGTTTTCTTCGATAAATTTTTCTGCTTTTATGAACTACCTAACTATTGTAATGAACTTCGTTAATATAAAAATCTTTTTCCTAATTACTATAGATGATATAATTCATTATTACAAAAATATGTACAGATTCGATCAAAAATCAATTCAGAAATTCAAATTAATGTTTTTCAGATGATTATATAGTTTCGTATCGATGTTATATGCATTTTCTAATTATTTGTTTTTATTTTTAAATTAAAAGATAATATGGCTAATATGAATATATAATGTGAAAATGTTTAGTTATTAAGTGGAAATGAAGCATTTGAACATTTTTAAAATTTCAAATATATGACGTCATGAATTCTATGAACATTGTACAAATGGAAAACTATAACTGGGCGGAGTTTAAGTATTCGCCTACCACAGCGTTGGTGTATTTATTGGGCGGACAATAAATACACCAACACCGCGGTAGGCGAATATTTAAACTCCGCCTATTTGTACTTCTTCGTTTTCATTAATGTTATGACGTCATTATACAATGAAAAACATAATAACTCCAGAATAAACAATAGTATTTTTATGTTTTATCAAATAAAATAAATATTTTATTACAAGCCAGTTTAGTGTTATAATTTTATAATTACTAGGCAATACATATAAATTTATTTCTTTACAAAATTTGTAATATAAAATCGTAAATTACACATATTTCCACTATATTCATTATATGTGTGTACACATTTATAAAATATAGTGTGTAACTATAATTAACTAAAATATTACTAATGTTATAATAAAAAATATATTTAATATATTATTTATTTACAAAAAACGTTCTAAAAACTTTTAAATGTATATATATACATATATATATATATTATATCTATTAGGTTTCAATGAGTTTTTTTCCTTACTGGTAATTTGGAAAAAATACTTTTGGAAACTGCTGCTCTTTTATTTGACCTGTCTTTTTCTATTAGGGATGATGACCATGTAAATAAGTCTTTAACTCTATTATAAAGTTGTTTTATTTTGTTCTGATCGGTGATATTATAAGTATTGTTTATTATTTCGTGCAACATAACTCTAGTTTCAGAATCATATTTAATGGTATCGTTATGTAATTTGATTACTTCGTCATTTAATGCGGTTTTTTCCAATGACAATTCACTGTTTGCTGGTGGTATAATCAGAGAAGTAGAATATGAAGTTACACTTTCATCTAAAATATGAAAAACTGAGTTTATATAATTCATTCCAATACTTTCCCATGGTTGTTTTGTTTCTCTTAGAACAGCAAACATATGTTTACAGGGCCACCTGTTTTTTTTCCAATCTAAACATTCGCAAGATGGATTTTCCTCATTATTAGCAAAACAGACTTTATATTTTCTGTTCGGATTGTCTTCGCTTTGAACCATGAATTGTGACTTTTGAATTTCGACAACATTTTTCAGTAATTCACAGTTTGACATTCCTTTTAAACAGTGCATTATAAAACTTTGAGGACGATTATTTAAAAATACTGGAATTTCCTTGTTATATCCTTTAACAGAAGAAAGACATGATATATTTTTTTCAACATATTTATGAAACTTTTCTGTGAAAAATTGGTTATGCAGCACCCCAAGAATACCACTTAATGACTAATCTTTGTGGTGACGTAAGTAACAGTTCTTCAATTCACTATTCAGGCTTTCAACGCCATTATTTGTTTTAATATTAATAATAAAATGTTCTTTTCTAAAATACCATACCCATTTCGTCATGTAGGGCTCCCATTTTTTTGTAAAATAATCCTGAAATTTGATTGATGTTTGCCATATATTACTTTTTTTTAACTCGGCCAAAGCTTGTTCAAAATCAATTTTATTTTCTGAATGAGAAATATCTCTTAACATCTTTAATAATTCTTCTTTTTTAGAATGAACGCCATGCTTTTTTGTTTTCAACCATCGTAACCAACTTTGTTCTTTATGAAAGTCACAAAGATATGTGTCTGTTGCAGGGAAAGTAGCTTCGATGGCTTTTATTTCTGCCTCAGAAAAATCAGTCATAAAATATTTAGGATTCCATGCAGGATTCCAGTTTCGTAAAATTTGTAGTGGTTCAGTGATTGCCTGAATAGTTTCATTCATTGTTATGAAGGTCGCTACTGGCTGGTAGTCTACATTTGTTTTCACAACCATAAAAAATAATGGTAGTTCGTATTTCGACGTTTTGTAAGTAGCATCCATAAGACACGCTTCATTTCCATAACAGTGAAGTAAATTTTTTTGATTTTTTGACTGAAAAATAAAAAGTAATGGAGATTTATGATTGTCACTGTTCACAAATGGTTTAAAATATACCATATCTTCTTTATATTCTATTTTCCATTGCTCTATCATTTGCTGTACATTTTCTTGATCAACTTTTGAATAGCAAAGTTTTCTGAGAGCTAGATTAACATGGTTCCGTATTGTGTTATTATTTGGATAAAATCGTTTGTTAATTCGGCTTGGAAAATTTCCATCCTGAAACCAACTATTTTTGTTTGAATTAAGAAATTCATTTAAATATCTCTTTATTTCTATTGTGCTATCTACCTCATTATTAACCAGTTCATAAATTCTATTTTTTAAACGTTTGTCTAACCTTTGTACACAATCTTCTGTAATTTTGGAATCATGATTGTGATTTGTTATTTGTGGTAAACAAACATAATACTGTTTTTCAGTTAAAATCGAATCTGAAGATTCTTTCAACTTATTTCTTATTTACATTCATATCAGCTAATGATGTAAATAAATTTTTTTTTTAAACTGAACTGTATATACAGCGGATATAATTCAAAAAATTAGGATAAAAAAAATATATACAAATAGGACCAAACGTATTGTAAATTTAAATAATACATTAATAACTGAATAATAATATTAAATTTGCTTAATTGGTGAGAAGTAACAAATAATAATGGGATCACATATTCTTACATTATTAAATTTCTTGTGATTATTCACATTACTGATTAACATTAATAAAATTGTGTAGTATAACTTACTGTTTTGATTTAGTCTCTTATGTTTTATTATTTTAGAAACATATCGAGTATTAGTTGCAATTTGGAATTGTTCAATAAGTTCCTTTGCAATTTCATATGATGTTGTAAATCCGAAAAACGGATTTGAAAAAAATTTTATCCAACCATTTGATTCCTCCATAATGCTGTAATATATTGATTTTATTATAAACAATATTAGCATATTAAACATGTATGTTAATTTTCTAGTCTTTTATTATTTTTCCACGTTAATATATTAGCTGTTATTATTATAGTTTATTGTTCATTGTAATCGTCAACACGGTTGTGTGTCATTTTTATTAATAAAATTTATCAGCTATTAATTTTTGTGATTTTTATATTTACGAACAGTAAAAAGGATTGTATTTAATAAGTCAGAGTGATTTTGTTTGTTTATTTTGGATTTGTCCTATATAATAATTAAAAACAAATTTATGTTACATTATAGGTCTACAGCACATAGGATTTATAAAAAATGAAAATCTAAAATGTATATTATAATAGAGGAATTCAGTTAGTCGGCGATACTACAATATTGGCAAATAAAAGTTTGTTTCATGAAACAAAGAATTCAAAATATAGAACTGTATACAGAATTTTAAAAAAAAAGATGAATTCAATTTATCTAGATCGACAATACTGCAATAGTATAAAATAGTGAGCAAAAAGATAGTATTTCTTTATTTTGACATTCGTTTAAATTTTGAAATTAAAATCTTTAGTTACCTTATTTTAAATTTAGAAACTTGTATCTTTACTGTATATATAGTTATAATTCGTTTTCTTCGATAAATTTTTCTGCTTTTATGAACTACCTAACTATTGTAATGAACTTCGTTAATATAAAAATCTTTTTCCTAATTACTATAGATGATATAATTCATTATTACAAAAATATGTACAGATTCGATCAAAAATCAATTCAGAAATTCAAATTAATGTTTTTCAGATGATTATATAGTTTCGTATCGATGTTATATGCATTTTCTAATTATTTGTTTTTATTTTTAAATTAAAAGATAATATGGCTAATATGAATATATAATGTGAAAATGTTTAGTTATTAAGTGGAAATGAAGCATTTGAACATTTTTAAAATTTCAAATATATGACGTCATGAATTCTATGAACATTGTACAAATGGAAAACTATAACTGGGCGGAGTTTAAGTATTCGCCTACCACAGCGTTGGTGTATTTATTGGGCGGACAATAAATACACCAACACCGCGGTAGGCGAATATTTAAACTCCGCCTATTTGTACTTCTTCGTTTTCATTAATGTTATGACGTCATTATACAATGAAAAACATAATAACTCGAGAATAAACAATAGTATTTTTATGTTTTATCAAATAAAATAAATATTTTATTACAAGCCAGTTTAGTGTTATAATTTTATAATTACTAGGCAATACATATAAATTTATTTCTTTACAAAATTTGTAATATAAAATCGTAAATTACACATATTTCCACTATATTCATTATATGTGTGTACACATTTATAAAATATAGTGTGTAACTATAATTAACTAAAATATTACTAATGTTATAATAAAAAATATATTTAATATATTATTTATTTACAAAAAACGTTCTAAAAACTTTTAAATGTATATATATACATATATATATATATTATATCTATTAGGTTTCAATGAGTTTTTTTCCTTACTGGTAATTTGGAAAAAATACTTTTGGAAACTGCTGCTCTTTTATTTGACCTGTCTTTTTCTATTAGGGATGATGACCATGTAAATAAGTCTTTAACTCTATTATAAAGTTGTTTTATTTTGTTCTGATCGGTGATATTATAAGTATTGTTTATTATTTCGTGCAACATAACTCTAGTTTCAGAATCATATTTAATGGTATCGTTATGTAATTTGATTACTTCGTCATTTAATGCGGTTTTTTCCAATGACAATTCACTGTTTGCTGGTGGTATAATCAGAGAAGTAGAATATGAAGTTACACTTTCATCTAAAATATGAAAAACTGAGTTTATATAATTCATTCCAATACTTTCCCATGGTTGTTTTGTTTCTCTTAGAACAGCAAACATATGTTTACAGGGCCACCTGTTTTTTTTCCAATCTAAACATTCGCAAGATGGATTTTCCTCATTATTAGCAAAACAGACTTTATATTTTCTGTTCGGATTGTCTTCGCTTTGAACCATGAATTGTGACTTTTGAATTTCGACAACATTTTTCAGTAATTCACAGTTTGACATTCCTTTTAAACAGTGCATTATAAAACTTTGAGGACGATTATTTAAAAATACTGGAATTTCCTTGTTATATCCTTTAACAGAAGAAAGACATGATATATTTTTTTCAACATATTTATGAAACTTTTCTGTGAAAAATTGGTTATGCAGCACCCCAAGAATACCACTTAATGACTAATCTTTGTGGTGACGTAAGTAACAGTTCTTCAATTCACTATTCAGGCTTTCAACGCCATTATTTGTTTTAATATTAATAATAAAATGTTCTTTTCTAAAATACCATACCCATTTCGTCATGTAGGGCTCCCATTTTTTTGTAAAATAATCCTGAAATTTGATTGATGTTTGCCATATATTACTTTTTTTTAACTCGGCCAAAGCTTGTTCAAAATCAATTTTATTTTCTGAATGAGAAATATCTCTTAACATCTTTAATAATTCTTCTTTTTTAGAATGAACGCCATGCTTTTTTGTTTTCAACCATCGTAACCAACTTTGTTCTTTATGAAAGTCACAAAGATATGTGTCTGTTGCAGGGAAAGTAGCTTCGATGGCTTTTATTTCTGCCTCAGAAAAATCAGTCATAAAATATTTAGGATTCCATGCAGGATTCCAGTTTCGTAAAATTTGTAGTGGTTCAGTGATTGCCTGAATAGTTTCATTCATTGTTATGAAGGTCGCTACTGGCTGGTAGTCTACATTTGTTTTCACAACCATAAAAAATAATGGTAGTTCGTATTTCGACGTTTTGTAAGTAGCATCCATAAGACACGCTTCATTTCCATAACAGTGAAGTAAATTTTTTTGATTTTTTGACTGAAAAATAAAAAGTAATGGAGATTTATGATTGTCACTGTTCACAAATGGTTTAAAATATACCATATCTTCTTTATATTCTATTTTCCATTGCTCTATCATTTGCTGTACATTTTCTTGATCAACTTTTGAATAGCAAAGTTTTCTGAGAGCTAGATTAACATGGTTCCGTATTGTGTTATTATTTGGATAAAATCGTTTGTTAATTCGGCTTGGAAAATTTCCATCCTGAAACCAACTATTTTTGTTTGAATTAAGAAATTCATTTAAATATCTCTTTATTTCTATTGTGCTATCTACCTCATTATTAACCAGTTCATAAATTCTATTTTTTAAACGTTTGTCTAACCTTTGTACACAATCTTCTGTAATTTTGGAATCATGATTGTGATTTGTTATTTGTGGTAAACAAACATAATACTGTTTTTCAGTTAAAATCGAATCTGAAGATTCTTTCAACTTATTTCTTATTTACATTCATATCAGCTAATGATGTAAATAAATTTTTTTTTTAAACTGAACTGTATATACAGCGGATATAATTCAAAAAATTAGGATAAAAAAAATATATACAAATAGGACCAAACGTATTGTAAATTTAAATAATACATTAATAACTGAATAATAATATTAAATTTGCTTAATTGGTGAGAAGTAACAAATAATAATGGGATCACATATTCTTACATTATTAAATTTCTTGTGATTATTCACATTACTGATTAACATTAATAAAATTGTGTAGTATAACTTACTGTTTTGATTTAGTCTCTTATGTTTTATTATTTTAGAAACATATCGAGTATTAGTTGCAATTTGGAATTGTTCAATAAGTTCCTTTGCAATTTCATATGATGTTGTAAATCCGAAAAACGGATTTGAAAAAAATTTTATCCAACCATTTGATTCCTCCATAATGCTGTAATATATTGATTTTATTATAAACAATATTAGCATATTAAACATGTATGTTAATTTTCTAGTCTTTTATTATTTTTCCACGTTAATATATTAGCTGTTATTATTATAGTTTATTGTTCATTGTAATCGTCAACACGGTTGTGTGTCATTTTTATTAATAAAATTTATCAGCTATTAATTTTTGTGATTTTTATATTTACGAACAGTAAAAAGGATTGTATTTAATAAGTCAGAGTGATTTTGTTTGTTTATTTTGGATTTGTCCTATATAATAATTAAAAACAAATTTATGTTACATTATAGGTCTACAGCACATAGGATTTATAAAAAATGAAAATCTAAAATGTATATTATAATAGAGGAATTCAGTTAGTCGGCGATACTACAATATTGGCAAATAAAAGTTTGTTTCATGAAACAAAGAATTCAAAATATAGAACTGTATACAGAATTTTAAAAAAAAAGATGAATTCAATTTATCTAGATCGACAATACTGCAATAGTATAAAATAGTGAGCAAAAAGATAGTATTTCTTTATTTTGACATTCGTTTAAATTTTGAAATTAAAATCTTTAGTTACCTTATTTTAAATTTAGAAACTTGTATCTTTACTGTATATATAGTTATAATTCGTTTTCTTCGATAAATTTTTCTGCTTTTATGAACTACCTAACTATTGTAATGAACTTCGTTAATATAAAAATCTTTTTCCTAATTACTATAGATGATATAATTCATTATTACAAAAATATGTACAGATTCGATCAAAAATCAATTCAGAAATTCAAATTAATGTTTTTCAGATGATTATATAGTTTCGTATCGATGTTATATGCATTTTCTAATTATTTGTTTTTATTTTTAAATTAAAAGATAATATGGCTAATATGAATATATAATGTGAAAATGTTTAGTTATTAAGTGGAAATGAAGCATTTGAACATTTTTAAAATTTCAAATATATGACGTCATGAATTCTATGAACATTGTACAAATGGAAAACTATAACTGGGCGGAGTTTAAGTATTCGCCTACCACAGCGTTGGTGTATTTATTGGGTGGACAATAAATACACCAACACCGCGGTAGGCGAATATTTAAACTCCGCCTATTTGTACTTCTTCGTTTTCATTAATGTTATGACGTCATTATACAATGAAAAACATAATAACTCGAGAATAAACAATAGTATTTTTATGTTTTATCAAATAAAATAAATATTTTATTACAAGCCAGTTTAGTGTTATAATTTTATAATTACTAGGCAATACATATAAATTTATTTCTTTACAAAATTTGTAATATAAAATCGTAAATTACACATATTTCCACTATATTCATTATATGTGTGTACACATTTATAAAATATAGTGTGTAACTATAATTAACTAAAATATTACTAATGTTATAATAAAAAATATATTTAATATATTATTTATTTACAAAAAACGTTCTAAAAACTTTTAAATGTATATATATACATATATATATATATTATATCTATTAGGTTTCAATGAGTTTTTTTCCTTACTGGTAATTTGGAAAAAATACTTTTGGAAACTGCTGCTCTTTTATTTGACCTGTCTTTTTCTATTAGGGATGATGACCATGTAAATAAGTCTTTAACTCTATTATAAAGTTGTTTTATTTTGTTCTGATCGGTGATATTATAAGTATTGTTTATTATTTCGTGCAACATAACTCTAGTTTCAGAATCATATTTAATGGTATCGTTATGTAATTTGATTACTTCGTCATTTAATGCGGTTTTTTCCAATGACAATTCACTGTTTGCTGGTGGTATAATCAGAGAAGTAGAATATGAAGTTACACTTTCATCTAAAATATGAAAAACTGAGTTTATATAATTCATTCCAATACTTTCCCATGGTTGTTTTGTTTCTCTTAGAACAGCAAACATATGTTTACAGGGCCACCTGTTTTTTTTCCAATCTAAACATTCGCAAGATGGATTTTCCTCATTATTAGCAAAACAGACTTTATATTTTCTGTTCGGATTGTCTTCGCTTTGAACCATGAATTGTGACTTTTGAATTTCGACAACATTTTTCAGTAATTCACAGTTTGACATTCCTTTTAAACAGTGCATTATAAAACTTTGAGGACGATTATTTAAAAATACTGGAATTTCCTTGTTATATCCTTTAACAGAAGAAAGACATGATATATTTTTTTCAACATATTTATGAAACTTTTCTGTGAAAAATTGGTTATGCAGCACCCCAAGAATACCACTTAATGACTAATCTTTGTGGTGACGTAAGTAACAGTTCTTCAATTCACTATTCAGGCTTTCAACGCCATTATTTGTTTTAATATTAATAATAAAATGTTCTTTTCTAAAATACCATACCCATTTCGTCATGTAGGGCTCCCATTTTTTTGTAAAATAATCCTGAAATTTGATTGATGTTTGCCATATATTACTTTTTTTTAACTCGGCCAAAGCTTGTTCAAAATCAATTTTATTTTCTGAATGAGAAATATCTCTTAACATCTTTAATAATTCTTCTTTTTTAGAATGAACGCCATGCTTTTTTGTTTTCAACCATCGTAACCAACTTTGTTCTTTATGAAAGTCACAAAGATATGTGTCTGTTGCAGGGAAAGTAGCTTCGATGGCTTTTATTTCTGCCTCAGAAAAATCAGTCATAAAATATTTAGGATTCCATGCAGGATTCCAGTTTCGTAAAATTTGTAGTGGTTCAGTGATTGCCTGAATAGTTTCATTCATTGTTATGAAGGTCGCTACTGGCTGGTAGTCTACATTTGTTTTCACAACCATAAAAAATAATGGTAGTTCGTATTTCGACGTTTTGTAAGTAGCATCCATAAGACACGCTTCATTTCCATAACAGTGAAGTAAATTTTTTTGATTTTTTGACTGAAAAATAAAAAGTAATGGAGATTTATGATTGTCACTGTTCACAAATGGTTTAAAATATACCATATCTTCTTTATATTCTATTTTCCATTGCTCTATCATTTGCTGTACATTTTCTTGATCAACTTTTGAATAGCAAAGTTTTCTGAGAGCTAGATTAACATGGTTCCGTATTGTGTTATTATTTGGATAAAATCGTTTGTTAATTCGGCTTGGAAAATTTCCATCCTGAAACCAACTATTTTTGTTTGAATTAAGAAATTCATTTAAATATCTCTTTATTTCTATTGTGCTATCTACCTCATTATTAACCAGTTCATAAATTCTATTTTTTAAACGTTTGTCTAACCTTTGTACACAATCTTCTGTAATTTTGGAATCATGATTGTGATTTGTTATTTGTGGTAAACAAACATAATACTGTTTTTCAGTTAAAATCGAATCTGAAGATTCTTTCAACTTATTTCTTATTTACATTCATATCAGCTAATGATGTAAATAAATTTTTTTTTTAAACTGAACTGTATATACAGCGGATATAATTCAAAAAATTAGGATAAAAAAAATATATACAAATAGGACCAAACGTATTGTAAATTTAAATAATACATTAATAACTGAATAATAATATTAAATTTGCTTAATTGGTGAGAAGTAACAAATAATAATGGGATCACATATTCTTACATTATTAAATTTCTTGTGATTATTCACATTACTGATTAACATTAATAAAATTGTGTAGTATAACTTACTGTTTTGATTTAGTCTCTTATGTTTTATTATTTTAGAAACATATCGAGTATTAGTTGCAATTTGGAATTGTTCAATAAGTTCCTTTGCAATTTCATATGATGTTGTAAATCCGAAAAACGGATTTGAAAAAAATTTTATCCAACCATTTGATTCCTCCATAATGCTGTAATATATTGATTTTATTATAAACAATATTAGCATATTAAACATGTATGTTAATTTTCTAGTCTTTTATTATTTTTCCACGTTAATATATTAGCTGTTATTATTATAGTTTATTGTTCATTGTAATCGTCAACACGGTTGTGTGTCATTTTTATTAATAAAATTTATCAGCTATTAATTTTTGTGATTTTTATATTTACGAACAGTAAAAAGGATTGTATTTAATAAGTCAGAGTGATTTTGTTTGTTTATTTTGGATTTGTCCTATATAATAATTAAAAACAAATTTATGTTACATTATAGGTCTACAGCACATAGGATTTATAAAAAATGAAAATCTAAAATGTATATTATAATAGAGGAATTCAGTTAGTCGGCGATACTACAATATTGGCAAATAAAAGTTTGTTTCATGAAACAAAGAATTCAAAATATAGAACTGTATACAGAATTTTAAAAAAAAAGATGAATTCAATTTATCTAGATCGACAATACTGCAATAGTATAAAATAGTGAGCAAAAAGATAGTATTTCTTTATTTTGACATTCGTTTAAATTTTGAAATTAAAATCTTTAGTTACCTTATTTTAAATTTAGAAACTTGTATCTTTACTAGTGGCGGCTCGTCCTAGGGGGCTCAAGGGCGCGAGCCTCCCTGTATGAGTTTTCAATAAATACATATTATTTAATTACTTCAAGAAAAAAAATCAGTGTTATAGAGTAGAATTTTTAATTTTAAAATAATTTCTTTTGCAAGAGCGTATTTTAAAAATATCCGCATTTGGCGCGATTTGTTAAACGAACAGCAGAAACACCTACTAACAATTATCGGGTTCATGCTTACTGCACTGGAACTGTACGATCTACTCGTAGTGTAATATACCATCAAGGTCGTTAACAGCTGATTTTTTGGTCACATGATATTAGCAACCAATAATATAGTACATGGGCTCAGAATATTTGAGCCTCCAAACCGCATATGAAATACATGCAAAAAACGAATAAAGCCGAAGTTTCCCGAGCGTAACTTGAAGGCGTCTGTGGGCTCTCGAAAAGTGAGCCCTCTTCAATTTTACACGTGATTATAACTGGTTTTAACAATAGATCCGTGTCGCGCGTCGCGTCGTCCGTTTACCCAGTGAAGCACACTGTATTAATTTGCTGCTTTTTTTGTTCTATTTCTATCCTTGCTTTTCTTCTTTAAATAATACATTTTGCGATCTGGATTTTGTTACTTTTGAATGCAAGAAGCACTGCTTTTTGTCGACACTTGCTTTACACGGTGATTTTTCAAACGTTCAACATTTTATAAACTGAATTAGATCAATTAATTGGAGAGACTAACCTTTTAAGCTAATTACTTAAACTTATGATGGAGCATAATGAGCGATTCTACAAATGATGTATAGGCGAAGATAAAACAAAAATATAAATACTGTCATATTATTCATTGTTATGCGCACCAGTTGAATTTAATTATGCAAAAAGCAACAAGCCAGGATTCTAAAATTAAAATCTTTTTTTCAAATTTGTCCACTATAGCAAGCTTTTTCTTTCAAATTCTGCTCATAGATGTGATGTACTGCAAGAAATTGTAAATCGGAAATTACCTAGAACAGTCACTACACGTTGGAACCATAATATGCGTACAGTGAATATTGTTTATGAAAATCGAGAAAAATTAATAGAATATTTCGAAGAACTAGAAGAAAAATGTAATAAAAATATTACATGCAAGGAAGCATATAGTTTACGAAGAACCTTAGAAGACCCGGATTTTATATTTTGGCTTACCTTATTCCATAAAATTATGCTACATGTATTTTTTTTTTTTTTTTTTTTTTTTTGGGCACGTCAACAGTGAAACTTACTCAACGCAAAGAATTGTACATTATATAAGGAAAAGGTTAGAAAATATTATTTAATAAATTTCAATATTCACATATTTTTTTAATTAAATCAGAACTTGAATGCATTAAACCAGTTTTATTTAGTTTAAAATGTGGACAAAAAACCAAGGTAAGTTGATGTCATTACACTTTTTAAGTTATTGTAATTTTACATTAGAGCCCCCCAGATTTACTTGTCACGAGCCGCCACTGATCTTTACTGTATATATAGTTATAATTCGTTTTCTTTGATAATTTTTTCTGCTTTTATGAACTACCTAACTATTGTAATGAACTTCGTTAATATCAAATCTTTCTTTTCTGTTTCCTAATTACTATAGATGATCAAATTCATTATTACAAAAATATGTACAGATTCGATCAAAAATCAATTCAGAAATTCAAATTAATGTTTTTCAGATGATTATATAGTTTCATATCGATGTTATATGCATTTTCTAATTATTTGTTTTTATTTTTAAATTAAAAGATAATATGGCTAATATGAATATATAATGTGAAAATGTTTAGTTATTAAGTGGAAATGAAGCATTTGAACATTTTTAAAATTTCAAATATATGACGTCATGAATTCTACGATCATTGTACAAACCGAAAAGTATAACTGGGCGGAGTTTAAGTATTCGCCTACCGCAGCGTTAGTGTATTTATTGTCCACCGTATTGATTGTCCACTGAAAATGTACTTTCGCCTGTATAATAACAAACCTAATAAATTTAAGTGAAAACAAATATCAGTACAAACAAAAAAAATACAAATTAAATTTTTTAGTTATTTTTAAAGTTGTTTTATTCGCATTTTAAATATTTTACGGTTATAATGACCATTAACTAACTCAAACGATATATGTTATCGGCTTATTCTCGGTTTCCTAGTTGGGTGGCTACCCTGTAAAATGTTTTGAATGTAATGTACATTTTAAAATAAGCGAAAATTTTATTGCACATATATCGGATCATTACATAAAAATTAACCGGGAGGAACTATTATTTTTGAATATCAGTGCTAAGTAAGTATTACTCGATAAAATATAAATGAAAGTTTACAATAATAGTATGTAAGAGGGAAAAATAGAAATCTAATGATGGAAAATATGCAAATTACCTATGTAAATATATAGTCCATAAGAAAGAAATATAGACTAATAACAATTAATTCAATAACAATGAAAATTATTGAAAAGTATATAGCCACTTAACTTTTTATTGAAAACAAAATAAAATGACTGATAATGAACAATACGATTTTTAAAGAGATAGATCAACAGCGAAGACATTACTTGACTTTGCTAAAAAGGTAAAAAATAATATGGAAACGAGAATTAAAATACTTCTAAATTTCATTGATTTGACACATACTTTTGATACAGTAAATCATAATGAACTAACAAACGGATTAAGTGAAATAAAAATTTAAAAAACGTGTATTAAAATGGTTTATGAATTATTTGCAAAATAGAAAAGCAGTTGTGAGTATAAAGATTTTATCAGTAAGTTTTAAAATATGTGTTTAGATAAGTTCGTTCGCGCTGTGCTCTTTTGTTCCGGATTAGCTCGGTGAGATCGTTAAATTAAATTATTTGTTTTACGTGTAGCTTCTCTTATTGTTCGGCGTTTCAGCGAACTGATAAGCGTATTATGCGCACGCACCTCGCAAGTGCGTGCGATCAGTGCAGCCATTTATCCATCGTTAATTTATCGTTTAAGAGAAATATATCTTGGCTAGATCACTAGTACAAGTTTTAGCGTATTTAAATTATTCTCATACTGAAAGCGATCTAGTAGTATAACCAATAGAAAAGTTAAAGGCAAGGAAAATCATAGCCAAGTTCGAAGTGTTGAAATTACATTAATGACGTCAACAACACCGGCAGTCAGTGAACATGCTACCGCTTCCACTTCTTACACACATAAACGGGTTAGCCCTATAAAAATAATAAAGACTAAAAGTGAACATAATATCAAGAGGCAGTTATCGAACCCTGAAAATAGTGAAGGAGATGAATGGCGAACACCTAAGCGAACCTTCAAAATTAAAAATACCGCAGCTTATACTTCCGAAGGAAATCGATACGAGGCTGCTCGTTCAAATCGTAATATATTCAAATTTTTAAAGGACGAGGATAGCAGTATTGAATGCGACGAAAATAATCATCAAAGGTATACTGAAATCGCTAATGTAGAGACAGTAAAACCAAATGCTAACGAACATCCCGACTCTTTGAGGAATAAAAAAATACCTCCAATACTAGTGAAAAATATCACTAATATATCGACCTTACGTAATGATTTGCTAGCAGACAAAGACATCAAATTTATGTTAAAATCTACTCGTACAGGAGTAACTATTAACCCTGAGAACGTAGATAGCTACAGAAAAATTATTAAAACATTACAAGCACGAAGGTATTATTTTTTTACCTACCAGCTATGGGAAGATAAACCTTTTAGGGTAATACTTAAAAACCTTCATCCATCAACAGACGTTAAGGAAATTAGCACTGAACTTGAAAGTAAAGGCTTTAAAATTAAGAACGTCACTAACGTCATACACCCAAAATATAAGACACAGCTGCCTATGCATTTTATAGATTTACACCCGGCACCTAACAATCACGACATATTCACGTTGGTGAGTTTGTTACATACAAAGGTGGTAGTCGAAGAAGCAAACTCCAAAAAACAACTGATTCAGTGCAAAAGGTGCCAGCTTTATGGTCATTCACAAAATTATTGTTACTTACCTCACAGATGCGTAAAATGTGGAGGTAAACACGACACCAAACTATGCCAGAAGTCGCTGGAAATCAAGCCTACTTGCGCTCTATGTAATGGCGACCATCCTGCCAGCTACAGAGGATGTCCCGAATATAAATGTGAAGTTAAGGAAAGGATTATGCGTACTGTTAATCCTACAATGAAAAATGTAAACCTTAAACAGGCTGATTTTCCCCCGTTACCGGTTAGTAATTTCCGTTCCAGCAACCCATGGATTAACAATAATACAAGACTCAACGAGACGCAGAACATAAAATTCACAGATAACGTCACTGGGCTCCCAACAAAAAATACACAAAATATGGACCCCTTAGAAGTACTAACAACTAAGATGTTAGACTCAATGGACAAAATGCTAAATGATTTCAAAGCCATAGTAAATCCTCTATTTGCTATTTTAAATAAATTATTAGAAAAACTCCTTTAATGTCACGCAACGATATAACAAATACGTCTCTGACAGTTATGCTCTGGAACTGTAACGGTATTATTACTAAAAAAGCGGAATTAGAATTATTTTTTCAATCACACAGAATTGATATAGCACTTCTCTGCGAATCACACCTGAAATCAAACGTCAGTCTCAATATTGCAGGTTATACCGCATACTGCACCTCCCATCCCGATGGAAAGGCACACGGGGGAGTAGCGGTTCTAGTAAGAGACAGAATTAATCAGCACGAAGTATATGCAGAAGCTTCCTTCGCTTACCAACTACAAGCCGTAAACATTCAAACGCTGCTTTTCGATTTTACTGTCGCCTCCATATATTGTCATCCTAATGTTATTCTACCAAAAGAAAGAATGAAAACACTAATTACTAGTCTGGGGACTAATACAATCGTAGGAGGAGATTACAATGCTACTAGTCCTAGGTGGAACTGCCAAAAAAGTAACTCAAGAGGAAGAATGATTGAAAAGCTAGTTCAGCAGAGCGGCCTCTCAATTTTATCGCCAAACGAACCCACCTACTGGCCAAGTCATATAAATCGAACGCCAAGCGTACTGGATTTCTTTATCATGAAAAACATGCAAAATGTCAATAAGATATGTAAAGCAGTTCCCCTGCTCGGTTCTGACCACGCCCCAGTATTGGCATGCCTTTCACTGGAACCAATTGAAACAACACCACGAACCTATCTAACGAACAGGAGTACAGATTGGATTGAATTTTCAAAATATATGGAACTTAATACGAACCTCAATATACGCTTAAAATCTCCTGATGAGCTAGACGAAGCAATATCAAATTTTACAAAAAATATACACGCTGCCACTTACAAATCTACAACCTATCCTAAACATCGAGAAACTCAGCGCGAACACTCGTTCTATATTCCTTTTAAAGTGAGAGAATTGATACAGATAACAAGAAATGCTAGAGTGCAGTGGCAGCGCAACAGAAGGAAGTCGCTTAAAAAAGTTTATAATGCGTTACACAAACAACTACGTGAGCAGATAACGCAATACAGAAGCTACAGATACGAGCAGTTTTTCTCTCAATTAAACCCTGAAGATAAATCAATATGGAAAGTAACCAAATCCTTCCTCCAAAAGAAAGAGAAACTCCACTTCGTGCGGAAGCGCAATGGAGAATGGGCTAAAACCAATACTGAAAAAGCTGAAGTGTTCAGCGACCACCTATTTCATATTTTTCAGCCGTTTGACGATCTAAATGATGATTCAAATGATGAATTAGTAATGAACTATCTGGAATCACCACGTCAGCTAACGCTACCATCTAAACATATATCTCCCAAGGAAGTAGCGAATAAAATAGCCCACCTATCATCAAAGAAAGCTCCGGGGAAAGATTTAATCACCTACGAAATAGTCAAAAAGCTACCTAAGAAGAGCATTACTTTTCTGACATACATATACAATGCAGTATTAAGATTGGGATATTTTCCTAAAACTTGGAAAGAGTCCGTTATCCAACTAATTCTTAAGCCGAAGAAAAGTCCATCTCTTCCTTCGTCTTATAGGCCAATCAGCCTATTAAACGCATTTTCAAAAATACTTGAAATGCTTTTACAGGACAGAATCCTCAAGGCTCCCTCAGTCAACAGCGTTATTCCTCATCATCAGTTTGGTTTTCGCACTGGACATTCAGCCATCCAACAGGTTCACAGAATAACAGATAGAATAGCTACGGTATTCGAAAAAGGACAATATTGCAATGCGGTCTTCCTCGATCTGGAGCAGGCCTTTGATCGAGTTTGGCATAATGGACTCCTCTACAAAATTAGAAGCATTCTTCCTAACGACATATTTGCAGTCTTGAAATCATACTTGTCGAACAGATCCTTTCAAGTTAAGGTGAACTCTGCTATGTCTGCTCCAAAACCTATTGGTGCGTCGGTGCCGCAAGGAAGCATACTTGGGCCGTTGTTGTACTGTCTGTACACGGCCGATCTTCCTGTATTGAAGACAACTATTACAGCTTCATTCGCTGATGACATTTGTATCTTAGCTGCTCATGAGGACCCAAATTGTGCTTCCTTGTTAATCCAAGAACACTTGGACAAGATTCAGAGTTGGGCCGTAAAATGGAAAATTAAAGTCAACCACAGTAAAAGTCAGCAGATTACATTTACCTTAAACAGGCGAACATGACCAAAAGTTAAAATCAACAACAACTTTCTAACTCAGAGCAATACGGTCAAATATCTTGGCCTCGTTTTAGATCGCAGGCTAACCTGGTCTGCCCACGTATCATATACTAAACAACGCATCCAATCAAGGAACAGGCTGCTCTCTCAATTAATCGGTAGGAAATCTAAACTAAATTTGCCATGTAAACGGCTAATATACTCCGCAATCCTGGCACCAATCTGGAGGTACGGTATTGAAGTCTATGGCGCTACAAGCAGGAGCCATTTCAACCAAATCCAGCAGATGCAGTCCAGGATACTCAGGCAGATAGCCGACGCTCCTTATTTTGTCTCCAATAGGACTCTCCATAGCGATCTGAGGATACCATACACGCATGAATATTATAAAGAGCAGTATAGGAAATTTTTCAATAAGCTGAGGGACAGTGAAAACATTGCAATTGCCAGCATGCATCATAGAAACATTCAAGCGAGAAGGCTTAAAAGAGTATGGACCAGAGACATCCTGGACCCAGGTTAAGAAGATCCTGATTACTCTCAGAGACACAGCATATATAAGCTGGCTATTTTCTCTTTTTGTCTTGTACTAGATTTTACTATTTGTTAATAAGCTGGCTATTTTCTCTTTTTGTTTTGTACTAGATTTTACTATTTGTTATCTTGGCTTATCTACTTATTTTACGTACTTTACGCACTTTAAGGTTGTAATACTATTATTTATGTCCTTTTTCAAGGGAAACAGGCATATAAAACTGTAATTATTACTTAAGTTTAACCTATAATTAAGCTGTTAGCCTCGCCAATTGTGGTCAACAGACCGGGGTGGCTTAGAAAAAAAAAAAAAAAAAAAAAAAAAAAAAGGTACAGATATAAATATAGATGGAAAGTATTTTAGCTTTGCTATTATTGTTAGCATCGAAAAAAGCGAACTATGTGACGTCATTTGATGTAGGAAAAATATCACAAAAATGTCACTATTTTGCTTGCTCGCCGGTGGCTCCGATTACCACATATTTTTACAAAGTTGTTCTTATTATACTCGTTCATTTTGAAGAATAACTCTTATCAGTTCCCAACTCTTTTAGTTCCTGAGTCTCCTGACTGACTCCCAATTCTGTAATAATTGTTTCTTAAACCAGGGCTTGAAAGCCAGCCGAAAGCCAAAAGCTAAAAGCTGAAAGCCAATTATTTTTAGATGTTATAAGCTTAATCCAAAAGCCATATTTAAATTTCCATAAGCTAAAAGCCTAAAGCTTAAGCCATATTCAAAATTTAAACAGCTAAAAGACGAAAGCTTAAGCTGTATTTTTGAAAAAGCTAAATTAAGCTTTATATTCGGCTTAAGCTTTTTTATTAAATTTCTTGATTTTGCATTTTTGACATAATTATTCGCATAAGAAATTGTTTTTAAAAACTTTTATTTTTGTGCGTAAAGAAAAACGTTGAAGTTTCAATAGTAATGCTTAATAGTTTGATGCATAGTAATTAGTAAATGATTTTAATCAACTTCTATTGAAAATCATTTCATAAGCCGAAAGCTGAAAGCTTAAGCCGTATTTTAAATTTAAACAGCCAAAAGCCGAAAGCTTAAGCTGTATTTTTCAAGGACATAAGCCATATTAAGTTTAAGCCGTATTATTATTCAGCTTTCAAGCCCTGTCTTAAACAGCTCTCTGAACAGAGAGTATAGCAACTCTAGTGCAATACCTCTCATCTCACTGTTTCAGCTCTCATTGATTAAAAATAGATAAGCAATACTGAAATTTATAATAACATACAATCGCACTACAACAATTTTTGTATATGCCTAATAGAATAGGAATTATAACAGATATCTGCTTAATACAGTTTGGACCAGTGTCTTGCCCGTTATTGCTAATTATATTGTGGTTTCTGGTTAAGTCATTCTTTTTTTTAGTAAATCAATTTTAAATAATTTAAAATTAAAATTAGTACCACAATGGTCTGTTAATCTGAAATAGCAATGAATTGAATGAATGGTCAAAATAAAATGTTGGTACCAGGCAGTGTTCTCACATGAAATATGTAGATCAGTGAGCAAATTCCAGTCACATTACAACAATGTTACTGGTGTGGTGGTGACACATCATTACTATGAATATTTTTATCACTGAGGTATGCACGATTCAAGCCCGTGCAAGACTCTTTGCTTGTTCTACTACAACAAAAATCATTAAAACTGAAACAGAAAGAACTGTTCTCTTTGTTCAACTTTCTGCCATCAGTGCCTCTATGTTGCAGTTTTTTTTTACTGATTGAACAGTAAGTTAACGGAGCTAGGAACCAAGTACTGTTACAATTACAATGATCTGTGAACTGTTTACGAATCCAGTTCTTTTTTAAAACCTGTTTTTTAAGAACAGTTAGCTTTTGAACAGACCATCACTAATCTTGGGGTGCCCCAATTGTCTCATATGCTAATTACCATTTGGTAAATTAAAAAATAATTTGATTTCGAATTTTTGCTTTTGATTTTTCTAATTTGATTTAGCTTTTGTTTAACACCTATAAGATAAATAATTTTTACTGTATCGATATACTAGGTCAATTATTGCAATCATGTGATTTACAGTGGCATTTTTACTACAATAAAGTTCGTCCATATAAACGGTTACCCCTTTTGTTTATATTACTGTGTGCCCTTTCCTCAAATAATTTTTTTAGCCAATACTTCTGAAAAATTATTATATACTAATTTAATTTTTGATCAAAGTTTTGGATCAGTTCAGGTTTTCGTTATTTTGAATTCCAATGCAAATTTTATTTCACTCAAAAGATAAAAATGTAAAATTTTGAATAAAATTTCAGTTGAAACAAGTTATAAAACTCAGTCAAGCATTTTAAAAAAAGGTCAATATTTGCAATGAACGATCATAAATATTATATCCCAAACAATAAAACTCTTAGAAGAACTCTAGTTGCAAACTTTGCTTTGTATAAAACCATTGTTTAAGAATAAGTTAAGTTATTGTTGAATTTGTCACACTTTTGATTAACTGTGTAATATTACTTTACACATAGATGTGTTTTATAAAAAGTTTTGGGAAAGAGTCAAAATGGTTTTTATAGAATTGTTACTTTATTTACATATGCATATATTCATGCATGCCCATCTAGAGGATTTTCAAAAACTTTTATTTCAATATATAAAAGAAGGATTGAAATTTTAACTATTGCGCTTAATAGCTTATTGTATAATAAGAAAAATATAATGAATGCTTTCAATCAGTTTTCATTAAAATTTATCTCTAAACTAGAAAGTTGAAAGCCAATAAAATTTTAAATATTGCAAGTTTAATCTAAAAGTTGCATTTAAATTAACACTCCTTATTTCGTGTCCAATAGAACACTCCATCACGATTTGAAAATCCCATTCGTGCAAGACTATTACAAACTTCGATATGGTACGTTCTTTAGTAAACTTGAACTCAGTGAAAACGTAGAAGCGCAGCATGTTTTGTTCATTTCTACCTGGGAATCTGCGGAGTAGACTCAAAAGATACTGGTGTAGAGACGCATTACCCGGATAATCCCAAGAAAATTACAACAGCATCCATGGAATTAATTTCACTCGCTCAAACCTAATTTGTGTTGAACAATGTCATAAAATGGACTTCATTTGTAAAAGTTTTTTTTTTTTTACTGTGATAAATATTGTCTATTGTGTGTAATGTAAAATAATAGTAAGTTATTAGTATATTAGTTAAAAATCATGTCTTTTTCTAATGAGAAGAGATATGAGGAAGTAATTGCTTAACATAGAAAAAGTCGAGATTTAGTTAACCAAACAGCAGCGCCAATTGTGGTTCTAAGACCGGAATGGTGAAAAAAAAAAAAAAAAAAAAAAAAAAAAATCCATAAGCTGAATTCTTCAAAGATGTAAGTTGTGTTAAGCTTACGCCATATAATTATTCGACTTTCAAGACTTGCTGGAGACATGTCTTGTAGTATGTTTATTATTTATAAAAAGTTTAATACTACTTGTCATCTCAGTCAAGACTGTTGTCTGTTTTATGTTATTTTGATAAAAATTATACACATGTTTAACAGTAAGTTTTGTTTGATTACAAATATTTTATCAAAATTTGATGTACATTTTCATTAAAATTTTTAAATTTATTAATCACATTTGTTGTATTTATTTTTGCTGCTATTAATTTTTTTAACACCAATAAAGCTGACTGAATTTATTATTCAACCATTTATTTTAAATTCAATGTGACTTAATTTTTCCTTTTCATAATCACCTTAGTGCAATAATCAAATAATTCTAGTGATCAAACGGTTTCTTAACATTATATTTACTTTTTATGTATCTGTATTTTGATTTAATGAAACCTATTGGTTGCCAATGCATGTTAAATAAATCTATAGTTTGGTATCAATATTATATTTTCTTAATGTTTTAATTAAGTGTTGGTGATTTATTCCAACAAAACTTTTTTATAGTTAATGAAATATAATTTTTTTCCCATCTGGATGTAATACCCTCCATGTAGTAATATTAATTTGAGATGACGCGCTGTTTATAATTTATTGCAAATAAACAATAAAACGTTTTTAATGTATATAAATTCAACAAATTTATTTTATATTGCAATATTTATTTACTTTTTTTCTGCATCATAGATTTCTTTTTTCCATCGTGGACATATTTTTTAAGAACAATCATTTGTGTAAAATATAATTAATAATAGTAAACATAACATTTCTTAATTTCCCAAAATTATAAATAGCCTAATTAACTAAACTAGACGTGGTATAAATAATATACACTTCTTGTTAGTAATTCAGCATATTAAATAATGAATTTTACTTTATCCTGAAAAATTGTTTCTTGTTTTCTTTCAATTTTATTTTAACAAAAAAAAAAAACAAAAAAAAAACTATAAATTACTTTAAACAGTTTAAGAAAATATAACTAAGAATTGTTGAGAATAAACTTTAGATATTTTAGAAATATTTATGAGTTGACTTTGCCAATAGGTGAAATGTGATTCACCAATTTGTGCTATTTTTCTAGGACTTCCAATTTAAATAGTACAAATAAACAGTTATTTCTATACACCTTTTATAAGTAATTACACCAGTTTGTTAGTGCTCTATTTATATTACACCAATGCAAAATTTATTTGAAGATAACTGTTTTGATCAAGTATATATATAAAAGTTAATTTTCACATATAGTAATTATGTTTTTTTACAATTCTATTAGTAATGAACAGTATTTATTACTATAACACTAATGGCCATTGGTATATATTAAGTTTAGTTCCATTGCTATTGCTTACAAATCATATGAGATTGTAGCAACTTCTTTCTACCATATATATTAGTATTTCAAATATTTCGGAGAGTACACTTAAAAGGCTGATCGGCCTATACAAGGACGGATATATTAGATTTTTTCCTAGGTTTTAAGATTGCTAAAATTATTAATCTTTTTCAAGTTTCAGGGTAATATCTAATTCTTAGAATCATGTTAAATATATAAGTAATTAAAGTGACCATTTTCAACAGCAGCATTTTAATTATTTCACCTGTTATTTTATTGAAACCTGGAGCTTTTTTGGTTCGCGGCATCTTTATTTTAGCCTGCACTCGTTTAAGTGTACAAGCTTTGTTGGTGTTGTGATTTGAAAAGGGGCTTCCGTATGTGTCTCCAATAGTTTATTATGTGTAGAATCCTGTATTTCATTGTGTGGTTTAAATATTTGTACTAAATGTTCAGTAAAAGTTTGAGCTTTATCAGCATCAATTTTTGTCCATTCCCCATCTGCTTTTTTGACTTTTGTTGTTTTCCAAATAGAGCCATCTTGTAGGTTTAATTGAGAACATAAGTTTTCATACCTAGTGTTCTTGTATATTTGTATCTTTTTACATAATTCTCTGTGCAGTGAATTGTATAGTTGTTTACCAGTTAATATTCTATTACAGCGCCAACTAGTGCGTGTTCTTGTTGTCACTTGTATTAAATTTCTAATTTCTACTGGAACATTAAAGTGACTTTCCTTAATAGCTTTATGCGCTGGCGTTTTAGTGGCAGTTTTACAGGCATCATAAATGTCTTAGTTAATGTAGAAACTGCTCCATCAAGATCCTCTTTCATTTTTAGTCTAATATTTAAGTCCTTAATCAGATCAATGTGTTTCTAAAATTTCATCCTATCTGTATATTTGTTTGATAATGGTTTAGTTTTTTAATTTATTATTGGTTGTACTATGAGGCATGTTAAATGGCTTCAAGAACTAAAGCTCTCAGCAACATATTAGGCAATAAATCACCAGTGAGTTTGAAATGCAAGAGGCTAGTTTATCTTTCAGTCACAGTGCCAGTCTGGAGATGTGGATTAGAAGTATATGGAATTGCTGCAAAGAGTGACCTAAATAGGGTTCAACAGTTCCAATCGAAAACGTTGAGGCAACTAGTAGACGCACCGTACTACATATTATTGAATCACACTCTACATATAGACTTAGATGATCCATAAATAAATTATTTATACAAGAAACAATGTAAATACTTTTATGAGACACTTCAACTCAATCAAAATCCAGAAATAGTGAATATCAGTCACTAGGATCTGCCAAGGAGGTTCAAAAGAACATGAGCCAGTGACGCCCTAGGTGTCAGATGCAGTAAATAAAATCTTCGTTAATATCTCAGCTGTCGAATTAATAAAATTCAACTCTATAGCAACCAGTATTAGGTATGAGAAGTGGAATATAATTCCATCACAAGTATCTCGGCTGTCGAATGAACAAACTTCAGTTCTATAATAATCAGTTTTCAGATCGACTAATGCTCATACTGTTGCTAGGTAGCTGAGCACAAGAAATAAAATAATGTACATAATAGCCTGGTCAATTATGGTCTTAGGATCAGTGTGATGTAAGATAAAAAAAAAATTAACTTCTTTACTACAACTTTTTGTGCCAGTTAAATAAAACACATTTTACTATGTTTATATATATATATATATATATATATATATATATATAAAATAAATAAATAAATAGCAATAAAAATAAACTAAATATGATTCTTAGAAAAAAAAAAAACATTCAAAAAACAAGTCGCTTCTTATAACTTGTGTATCTAAAAACGCAATTCATTATCAATACTATGATTTACTCACAGTTTTGTTTTATTTGTTTTTAGCTAAAGAAATTGCCATTTTGGCGGTCATACAGTTTTTTAAAATAATTTTACATGAATTTTGGGGAAAAAATGTTTGAATGGAGAACTATTTTTGTTTCATAAAAAATTAGTTCACAGTAAAAATAATAAAACTATAACAAGAATTTATAAAATAATTCAATATATGTAGCAAATTACTTTTTCTAGAAAGGACAAACTCTTAAAATATTTAATGGAAAAAAATACATTTATGGCTAAAGAAGGAATGCTGGAATTGTTAAATACAGCATCGGATGTAGATAAGTTATCAAGTGAAACTGAGTTAGAAAATGAAGATATAATTTATGATAAACTTGTTGGTAATTTATATTATTACAACTTGTGAAAATAATAATTAATTTGTTAAATAAATCCAAATAGCCTTGTTTTGAGCATACTTACTCTGTGAGACCCACAACTTGTTTAAAAAATATATAAATTTTAGTATAATTCTTTATATAAATAATGTTGTACATAATCAATAAGAACCCTTTTATTTTTTCATGGAATTTGTAAATGATGATGGGGATAGAGTTAAAATAATTGATATTTTAGGAGTAGCAATTACAAATAATGCAGAGAAATCTGAATATCATTTTTTTTTTTCAAATAAACAACTTAATACCAAAAAATAAGATTTCT
The DNA here is from genome assembly GCA_039619475.1 of Icerya purchasi. Taxonomy (NCBI): domain Eukaryota; kingdom Metazoa; phylum Arthropoda; class Insecta; order Hemiptera; family Monophlebidae; genus Icerya; species Icerya purchasi. Next base: position 552,748,381 of record CM077115.1, read on the forward strand.
TGGATGAAAAATGTAATTTATAAAACACCACTAATGAACGAATTTATTTTTAAGGATAAAAAGTATTATTCATTAACTGCACCAAAAGATTATTTTAAACAATACCTTAATGGTGAGCTTATATTACAAATGGCGGATAAAACAAATTACTGGCTGTATAAAAAAAATATAACATGATTTACAAATTCAATAGTTAAGGAAATGAAGGCTTATTGCATTTGATCATAAGGAACTTTAAATTCTCTAGAATAAAAATGTACCAGAATACACACAGTTAAAAAAATAAGGATAATGATGATAGATTATGAAAAATTCAACCCATTTATAATGCTATCAGATCAAAATGTCAAACATTAGAAGTAGAAGAGAAATTATTAGTAGATAAGCAAACAGTTTCATTTAAGGAACAATTAAATGTCAAATAGCATATAAGAAATAAATCTCATGCTTTAGAAATAAAAATATTTATCCTTCTGGACAAAGTGGCCCAATTTATGATTTCCTAATCTACCAAGGAATCACAATAAAAATTAAACCACAATACATACCATTTGGAATTGGGGGGAGTAATATTGGATTCAAAAGTGATGTGAAGAATTTATAATCCTGGACATCAGTTGAATTTTAACGATTATTTTAATACATACAATTTATTCTAATATCTAGCAAGAAAAAAAAATGTATGCTGCAGGTACATTTGGAATAAACAAGTTCTCCAAGCCAGCATTGTTACCTGATAAAAAAAATGAAAAATATTAGTTCCAGTTATAGTGATTAAATTAGGTTTTAATTTTGTTAGTGTAGGTAAGGCAGATAGTTGTAGGCGACAGGAAAAAAAAAAAAAATTAAAACGTACATAACTGTTCCAAAACAACAAAGTATTCAGTTATATAATTAAAATATGGCAAGTTTGACTTTTTGCAACAGATTTATACATGTAGTATAAAACCACAAAAATGGACTGTCGAAATAATTGTTAATGCCTTTGATGTGGCGGTTATTAACAGATCGTTGAAATACAAATGAGATGCTAAATATCTAGATGTTTCCAAAAAAAAAAAAAAACTCTTAACTTAATACATTTCTGACAGCTCATCACAGAGAATTAAATTTTATCTAACAAAACTGCTATTAAAAAAATAGGATGGCCAAAAAAAAACAGGTTTGTATTATTCCTACAATTTCTAGAAAAATTAAAAACATTAAAACTAAACCAAAAGGGTCTATTCACTTTTTAAATGTGGACCATATTCCAAATATTGTTGAAAAAAAAACAAAAAAAACCATTAAGATGGAAAGCTACTGGTTGTAAATTGTGCATCCAATTCGAGTGAAAATGTGTACTTTTGTATTACAAAAATATGGAACTGTTTAAAACAATTTCATATAAAATAATTTGTAAACTGGAAATATTATTCGGCCTAAAATAATTAAATATTAATACTAAATTTGAAGAAAATTTTGGCTACATATTTATTTTTCTATACCCTGGTTAGAGAACGTTTCTTTCTAATTCGAATGTTATTAGTTTTCATTTTTCTAGCTGATCTGGTACATTTCTGCTCAGATATTCATTTCATATGAAATGTAGAAAAGAACAGACAGTCCATTTTTTTTTTTTATCAAAGTGTCTATATTTTATCTTCTATAGTGGAACTGTATGAATCTGGATCAGTATAACATTCATCAATTCAGTTTGTTGGTTTGGAATAGTGAATGCGTGCCTGGGAACTGTAGTCAGAGTTACATCAATTCTATTGTGGCTTATGAATCCATAGATACACATATTCTTCCAGACTTACTCGTCACTTTATTATACTTCAATTCAGTAAATATAAATTAATTTTGAACGGTTTAATTAGTATGTATACTAATTTTATAACTTTTTATCACAAATTCAAAATGTTTGAGTGAAAGGGTTAAATTTCTTTCTTATAACATAGTCTTTATCACAGTTTGATTATTTTTAATTATTTAAAATTGTATTAAAATAGGAAAATAAACAAATATTGAAGGTTTCAATTGTTTCATATATGACATGATAATTTCATGCGACTAACTGGATAGTTTTACTGAGGCAGAAAAAAAAGCAAAACATTTGTATTCGTATGCTACATTATGAGAAATAAATTGTCTTTCTTAATTACACATGCATATAAAAGCACAGTTTTAAATTTAAACTTCTGCTCCTAAAAAAAAAAAAAAAAAAATAAAATTAAAAACATCGTATAATCTGACAAAAACTTTACGTACCGATAAACAATATTAATACAATTTCTAAATTTTTTTTTCGTAGAATTATTGAAATAAAGATTATATAAAAATATTTTTCAATAGTAAAATTTTTCTACGTTTAAATGTATTAATTTTCAAAATAACGTAAATATTTAAACATTACTGGTGTTAATTGCAAAAAAATTACCAGTACGATAAGCAACTAAAATCGGATTTTTTAAAAATCGTAGAAGACGTAGTGTGATATCATTAATGGTGATTCATTCCGATTGGTGAGTAAAATCGAATCTATCGCCGCTCTAAATGAATCAATTAGATATATCGATATATCGTTTGATTTAGTCATAATTTTAATCAGAAGATTTTCAAACTGATGTTGCTATTAATTGTCGTGAGTTTGTATTTGGTTTTGTTTACGTCGTTTGTGTTTCGAAGGTAAAATTTCGTTTTCGGGGACGAGGCCGTTATTTCAAATGTGTTTAAAATTACGTTAATATGATACTTAGATGATTAATTTTAATTAAAATCTTGTTTCGAGAATATTTTCTTCTTGACTGAATTTGTATATAGGTGCTTACCAAATTAATCATGAGTGATTTCATGATTGATCCGTTAAGGTTACCTGATGATGTAAGGGAAAAGTTAGCCGAGTTGGATTTGGAACTATCAGAGGGTAAGTTTTAACGACTTATCTAACATTACTGTTACGTATTTTATTTATGTAATTAAGTATCGGCGAAATTGGTGTACACTATTATTTTTATCGATGTTAATAATTTCTTTGGACGGCATGAATTACAATTATCGCACAAAGGTAATCTCGATTTTTACCAGTAATCTCGGAGATGTTTTTTGAGAGATTGTTGAAGAAAAACGATAAATTGTGTTGTCCGTGTGAAAATTAATGTTTTATGTTTGAAAATAATTAAAAGTATTATTAATATCGAGAAGAATTTGTCAAAAAAAAACAAATGATAGCAGTCGTATTTTAATAATCTTTGGCTATTCTGTAATAGAAGTATGCTCTTATTAGCGAAGTTAATTTTTCTGCATCGGCGTATTTAAATTATGCCAATAAAATTCTAGTCTGTTAATTTAATTCATTTTACAATGTTTCGTTTTTTTTGTCACGCATATTTTGTAGCCGTTTGAATTATTGCATTAGGGGTTTACATATGTATAATGGATTTTCTTTGGTATGTTATTTGGCAAACGCATTTTATGTTTTTTATTTTACATACGAGATTTTGGTCACTTAATTTTATACATCCATTTGCCAGAATGGAACTTCTACTTACGAAAAATATTAAGGGAAGTTTCAGTGTAAATTAACTTGTAAGATTACAGGATTATTTCAAGACATGTTAGAAAAGATTTTATATACTATTATGATGGTGTTATTCCCTCGCTCAAAGGTTATTGCTACTTTTAGGAGTAGAAAAAAAAAGTTGTTTTAAATTTTGTTTCGTCTAATTTATGGCGGAAATGTAGTTCTCTATTTCTTTTGGAATGTATTTTCTGAATTTGTAAATGATCCTAATTAAAATAATATTTATCGAACGATAATGAATGACAGCTGAGTAGAAACAGGTAAAAATCGCTGATGATTACAATTGAAGCACATTCAGAATTCTTATTTAAATGTATAGAATTAAAAGTACTTTTTTTTTTTTTTTTTTTTTTTTTAAAAAAAAGGACAGAAAATGTAAAATTTCTTACAATGAATTTTTTGCTATCATCGTACAGTTTATTTTGAAATTTTGCGAAGCCAAAAACTACCGAAGAATCCAATTTAGTTCGTGTGTTAGCGAAAAATATAGTTCACATAATTTTTTTTCCTGCATATTCACTGTTTTTTAAGTAGCAATTTTCTAATTTTTTATCTTGATTTTGACCATACTTAAACAGTATCTGGTTATATTCATAATGCTTTACTCGTACCGCGTTGAAGAAAAGTAATCTTTTCATTAAACAATGTGTACAATTTTAAACGGATTTAAGTTCTAACCTGACATGTTGAATGCTTGTAGTAGGGATGTCTGATTACATTTGAAAGATTTAGATATTTCATATGCATGTATATTGTAGCACGAAAAATGGTCTTGAAGTATCTGGTTATTATCGCCAGAAACTAGAATTTATTAGAAAACGGGCTTGTTACGTACACTTCTCAAAATACTTTTTTTTATATTTTTTTATTTTTGTTAATATTGTGATCGTTTAAATTGATGTTGTTTAACACAAGTTGTAAAGCAAGAATTATATATGACTTCGGTTCTTCAAAAGATCAAAAAAAGCACCGGTATTCTCTGAAGACTGCGCATATATTTATGATCTACTAAAAATTGGCGGAGTTTAATTTTTTATACACTAAGTATGTATATTCTAAGTAAATATTTTTTTTTCTTTTCTTAAAACAGAACGAAATAGTTTATTTATGTCAACGGTGTATAGTTTATGTTATAGTTACTTTTTTCTTCCAGTTTTATTAATTGAACAATTAATGAAATATGAAATGTAGTTAAATTAAGAATCTCTTTTTTCTTTTCTTTTCAAATTAAATAATGCAGATTCGTTATCGTAAGTTTAAAGGCTTCTTTATTATATACGTTCTTCTACGTTCACTTGTATAGAAATTAAAAATAAACGATGAAAAATTGTTTATTGTAGTTATGTACAGGAAATGTATGTCTGATCATTGCGCGTAATATCAATTATGCAGAACGTTTTTTGTGTTATTTTCTCGGTGCATTAACAGAAGACAATAGTAGAATCGGAGATAAGAAGTTATATATTGTCAAAGATAGGATGCGAAAAAAGTATTAAAACAAAATCACGCGCTACCGAGATAATTTCTGATAAGCAGCTTAGAGCATTTTTAATGGTATGCATCGGAAAGTAATTAAAATAAAGAATACTGACGAGGAAAATAAGTTGAGCGTTGAAGTGTGGCGTTGTGGTCCTAGTAATTCCGTGGCTGGTTAAGATGTTTAATGGCATAAATGTCTAATCTAAGTGCCGTTTGTAATTATATTTACTATACACTAAGATGTTATAATTCTTTGGACGTGCCATAGAATAAACGATATAATACGGGGGGGGGGCTAGGAAGAGATGTAATGTTACACAGATAAGGCCTTAAAAGATTAAAAGAGAGTTTGACGGAAATGTATAATCTCAACTGTAGCGTGCATCATACGATCAAAACTGAAAAGGCAAGAAAACGAAAGGGAATTTTCAGCAAAAGAATTTCGTCGTCTTCTTCGATCTATCCCCTGCAACGGTTTAATGGTCGTGAGATATGTAGAAGGATAATAATTTGTAATAATGATTTGATCGATAAAGACTAATTAAAGGGGAATTTGTTAAAGTTAAAACTTTTTCTGTTAGTTTGAAGTATGGCAGGTAATTTATCGAAAAATATGTGTCTTATGTCTCGTTATTATCAAGTCTCATTTCCGAAACTATTAATAATTCGGTAATCGGCATTATAGGAAACGTAATTCGTAATTACGTTCATACATTTTCTATGTAATAAACTGGCAAATTTTGAAAATTTCACTATGTCAACATCGACAACATGTTCCGGGATCCTAATTATAACTTTAATTACAATGTTGTAACACAACTACAATTATGGAATTACACAAGTTTGTGAATTGTTTATGTATATTCACATATTTGGTTTTGATAATTGTAAAAAATTGATAATGTTTCTTTAGGCTGCAGTTGCACTCGGTAGTCTGTCTTCTGAGATGCAAGTTCGGCAGCTAAATGAGAAAGCTTCTAAGGGCGATCGAATTCGAAATTTTTGTAAGGACACTGAGTTTCCGCAAGCGTTAATTTCACATATGCAGGCTGCAAACTTAGAACTGTACCAAGGTGGGCGGCGAAAAAAATGGCCAACTCGTGAAAATGATAAAGATTGCAGAAGTAATGAGAATTAAAAGACGGAGGAGTAAAGTGGTGTTCGGGCAATTAACAACGGTAAATAGTATAAAGAGGCAACAACTGGTATAGTAAAGGCAATAAGGCGAAATACTTACTAATTTAACAGAATAATGTTAGTGATATAATTAATATGTGAATGCGTGCTATGGTGCTTGTTATTCCTGCTTCAGAAAATTATCAGTCTAAGATGATATGTGTGTTGACTAATTTTGTTAACTGCGCCTCATATTATATACTGTTGAAGAATAAAGGGTGTTGGAATTTTTAAAAAAATGTGTACAATATGTGTATATGTATATATATATACCTATATACATGTGTGTGTTCTGGTATTTCTAGTCATGTGGCGAAGTATCAAAGAACATTAAAAAAAAAAAAAAAAGGAAAAAAGAAAAATAGAAATCTGCCAAACTTGATTAATCTGGCTGAAAAGAAATGGTTTTTAGCTTGCAGGAGAAATACGAACAAATATGCTTAATGTGTAAAAAGCGTCAGTGCGAGCGGTCAGTGTCGATTAGTAGTGAATTCTGATTCGATGATCTGTTTGATTTCCAGTTTTGTTCGTCAGATGCTGAAGTACTTCTCCGGTTAGCGAGTCACTAAGAGCTCATTGAGAAGAGGCCACACATACATATATGTATGTAACAAAAGCCTACGTAGGTAAACAGGTGCAATCGTTTAACCAGGTACTTCTCTGTACTTTTAAGCGAGCTACGTGCCCGTTCTACGCTGTATATTTATCGGTGCGAAACTGTGACCACCACGCTATTACTATTTTATCATTGCGAAATGACGTTCGCACGTCTGATTTATAAATGTGTTCACGATGTGAAAATATACTGCTAGTGAAAATCTGTCGCCTGCGAAAGATGCAAAGCGGGATGGAAGCGGTAGTGCAGCGAACTAATAATTGTCAGGTTGGCAGTTCAGAAAAGTTTGTTAATGTGAGCAGACTTATTCGCTTTTAAGTAGATTTCTTCTTAATGCGCGATTGCAATTTTCTTTTAAATAATATATTTAATTTAATTTTTTTTTTTTTTTTTATTATAAGAGGAAGGCATTGTATACACACATATATTTAACTTTATAAAGTTACGCGATTTAATAATCTTTATTTGTTTTTATTTATTTATTTATTTTTTTATTTTTTTATTTTTTTTTTAAATCCTTTTTGCTGTTCAATTATTTTCTTTATCGAAATTTAAATATCAATTTTCTTTTACATAAATTCAACTTATTTATTTTTTGAAATTTAAAAAAAAAAAAAAAAAGAAAAAACAGCTCTTTAATTTGGTTTTGTTTGGATAGTTGAGATTGTGTATGTTGGTTTTAATTTCACATTTGAACACTTTTTCGTCTTAGTTCAAGTACCGGGGAAAACATCAGGATTAAAGAAAATATTTAAAAAATTTACATAACGCTTAATGAGTAAAGGAGGACAAGAATTGCGAAATTTTAACAACAGGCTGTGAGGAAGGCCAACGGAATAATAATATTTTCGCTGTGTATGGAGTCGTTTCGGGGGGAAGGAAGACTGGCGCTTTTTAGATTTTGCATGCGGCAGGATGGCGGGAGAAAGTCAGCTGGAGCAAAGAATTAAAGAAACACCAACGTGTCTAATAGGGGGACACTGGTTGATATAGCGTGGAAAAGAAAGTTGGATAGTATGCAGTTGGATTTTTTTTTTTTTTTTTTTTTTTCGTAAAGGAAGATGGATGGAATAATTAGAGAAAAATTTCTGTAGAAAAGAAAATTGCGGTAGCGGGTTAAGGGAGAAATGCGAATGCAGGTAGTGGATAGTGGAAATATTCAGTCGAGTAGTATTGTGAAATGAAGAAAGTAGCAAGCGAGAGACAAGAGAAAGTTGGATTTAAATTGTATTCATAATGTGACGGCGGTGGTTGGAATATTTAAAGAGAAGAACAAATATGGTATATGATAGAAGAAGAACGATAGGAAGGATGATGATAGAAGAGCCTCCTAAAACATTTTAAGGTGATGAAGCCGTACGCGCGAAAACTTAAGGTTCTTCTTAATGGTGTAGTATGAAATTATTTCTCTCTTTATATGTCTCAGTATCATCACTTGCAGGAAGGGATAACTTTTAAAAAGAGTTTTCTGCATAGAAAGTTGGTTGGATAAAATACAGATAAAAATTAGATATTTTCCGCTGATAAAATGGAAGAGGGTACATAAGATAGGGAGTGTAACGTTGCAACAACACAACGATGTAAATTATGCATGAGTCGCCTGCAGTTGTTTTAGCGATGATATTCTGTCATTTTTATTGGCCGCCATCCCTTTCCCTAGGTAGAGCCGATCTCATTATTAATAGCTGCGAATGAACTCGGAGCAACATTATTCGAGTAATATTTACCGATCTGTTGAGGGCGTTTTATATTACGTCAGCGGTTTTCTTTTATCATAATTCCAAGTGGCGGAGAACGACTCTTACCCATTTTGCTTTTACCTTAGTTCCCCTTCTAGACACGCGCGCACACACTTACATATATCGTGCGTTGCTTTAAAATTAACACAGTTCCATCCCCTCGTTTACAATAAATATTTTCTCTCGCTTGCTGCTGTACAGTTACGGTAGTTTGCGCAATTGTCGGATTGACTAGGGCAGAGAAAAACTTGAAAGAAATGCTCGCGTCGCCTTTTGTAAATTCCGATATACCTCTATTCATTTTTTTCACTTTTCGGAAATATAATTCTGAAACTCGTCTCTCCGGGATAAGAAGCGAGTGGGATGAAAATGAAAATTTTTACAGCCTCCATTTCGAAGAGGTTACACTCGATTATATTTAATTTCCTCGTAGATTACTTACGTTTATAATATTTTTATCTTTTCATCGTGGGAATTCCATTTTTATGGTATCTTTAATTTAGGATTAAAAGTATCGGTCGCAGTCATTTTTTATCTATTTCATTCGTTTTTCTTCCTTTTTTTTTTTTCTTCTTCTTCATATCAAAAACTTTTCTTTTACACTAACTTTATGAAGTGACATCGAATGAATTTTTGAAACATATTTTACACAGTGCAGTGAATCATTAAAACATGTTAAAACTCGCATAAAATATTCTCGTCTTCGATGGTATTTATTTTGTAGGATAAACTGAGGAAATATTTTGAAGCGCCATTGGCTCTTTTTTCGATTTTTTCTTCGATTTTTTTTTTTTTTTAAATTATTTTACTCTATAATAAAAAATGCAAACAACAAGAGTATTTTTGTAAAAGTAACGAATTAGTTTTTAATTATTTGAAACTAATGTAAAAAAATGGCAGTAAGTTCTTGTGTTCTTTTAAAGATCACTAATATCAAATATGGGGAACTGTTTCTGTGAGTCCTAGTGATTTTAGCACGAAATTAATCTTTTATTCAAATATAACAATATTACACTGAATCGAAAAAATATGGTTAACTAAAGCAAGAGCCGTAGTAATAAAATACGAAAGTTATAACATTCAATATCTATGGTATAATTTAATCAAGAAGTTTGCGATTAAAAATTTAAAAAAACTATCACTGACGACTAGTTTCGAACACAATTCCGTTCTCTTTATTCTTTAATCCGCGTAACCGGTTGGAATTTTTTGTTTAAAAATTTCCTCGTTAAAATGCATCACTTTAATTCAGGATTTTGCGCGTATTTATTTGTGTTTTGCATATTTTATTACCGGGCTGCCTAGTGCTCTAGTGTGATTACGACGCCATTCTTTAAAAAAAAATAATAATAATAATAATAATTAATCGATACACCATCCACATCGTGTATCGATTATGAATATATAAAGTTATTTAAATATACTATACAGTAACAGTTAGGATGTTCATGGGATATGTGTAAATTTTTGATAATTAATCATTTAGAGATTTATTGTTTCTTTCACGGCACTGGTTGAGAGCATTTTAAAGTCTGAAACGAATAAGCGATTTCCTTTGAATAATTAACGTGATATTTTGTCGATTGGTTGAATTTTCGACGCCCCCCCCACCCCCAAAAAAAAGCCACATATTTAAAGGCTTCGATTTAATGTTTTTTTTTTTTTTTTTTTTTGTAAAATCACTTTATAAGAATCGTTGTTTTCGGTGAAAAAAAAAGAGTTCGCGACAGACTCTCTTGTACATGTTTCAAAAGTTACTTTTACTCGGTTATCATGCGCGATTCCTTAGAATGAGATGTTGCACTTACATACAAACAACTGACCACCGTGTACGCCGTTATTTTTTATGTTAACGGGAGGGGGGGGGGGATCTTTAAAAAGCCGATATTTTATCGTGGAAAATTTATCAAAACAATTTTCATTTGCAAGTGAAACTACCGAAAAGTAATCTATATTATTATAAATAATTTTCGGACAATTGTGTTCAAAAAATTAAGCATATTTGTTACCAAAAATAAAAACCCTAAACGTTTCGGATATTTTTAAAAACGCGACATTTTAAAAAAAACAGCACACATCGTGCATGCATGATTGATTATTAGTAGCTCGATGATGGTTTCATTTTTAATTAGATTTAAAATTTCCAATGATATCATATTCGTCGATCGGTAGAAGAGTTTTGATAGGCTGTATATAAAAAACGGGGTTCCCTGTGATATAATTTCGATCAGCAGTGGATTTTGAAATGTAAATTAGTGTCGAACGCGCGTGTCTCAGTGTGGGGACGGATCAATTTGAAAAATATGAAAACGGGATCCGCTTCCGCGGCTTATGTTTGTTGTGTGCTAAATTTGTCATCCACGTCGCGTTAGAAGGAAGAAATGCAAGAAGTGCACACACTAGTGGGGGGGGGGGGGTCCTTAGGCGCATACTACCAGAGTTACTAATTCGTAATTAACGTATAGTGACGTCAGAAATGCCACTATGCGGACGTTTAACGTTCGCTATGTATATTTGTAGAATTGCCAAAATTTATATTCTCTCCGCATAACATTTGTGGTTTTCGGTAAAATGTAAAAATGCAGTCCAGCACGTGTCACGGCTATTCGGCAGATGGATACAGATCGACTTGCGGTCACGTGATTTCGTGTTTATATATCTCTTTATAATATTTACGTATTTGAAAGATACGGACGAGGGCCGGAAAGGGATACCGCGGAGGGCTGGAAAGGGTAGCATTGGAAGTATGGTGTCAGCAGCGGCACAGTTGCTGTAATAATAGTACTAAATTTTACATGCATATAATATAATGAATTATGTGTTTCGTCGAAATTTTTCGCGAATACGATAAAAATAAGACGCTACTAGTAGTAAAACTCTTTCGTATAATAGAAATATTTAAAATTCCATTAATAAAAAGTTGTGAAATTTGTCGACTTGACTTGGATAATTTTACAAATGTGTAATATTTTCCAGTTAAAATCCACGTCGGACATGTTATGTGTTTTCAGCTAAGCACTATCCATCCTCAAAACAACATTGAAACGAAGGAAATCCTTTTTAATTGCGGCATATTTTAATTTCATGCTGAATTTACGATATCATAATCTTAATGTAAACTTAACACCGGATTATCATCATCGGGGAAGGGACATATTAAACTTTAAATAAAATTATAAATTAATTTGCTAATTGGAATTCCAGTGAAGAGTAGGAAATTATGCGCGTATATTTCAATAGAAAAAATGCTTTTTTTTTTTTTTTTTTTTTTTTATCACGTCGAAGACTGTTCTGTTTTTTGCTGTTCGTATCTATTGACAGGATTCTCTGAGTAACCGCACGATATTCGCGCGAGAATAAATGGCTATGACTTTAAATGCGGAATTTTTGAGCTGTCCGAGTCCTTTCGTTTGCTTCTTCGCGTACGGTGTTTTAGAAATAAATGAAATCGTTAAGGAGGGTGATTCTTTTCTTAGTACACGAAGCGCGTTTACAACAGTTCTCTGGTCACTACTATTACAGAGCCAAGAATTTCGTTCGCGGTTTAGTTCATGCAATTTCGGTATTTATGAGAAAACCGACACGCAGGTAAGAAATACACGTTATTCGGTAAAGGACCCGGATTTGTAAAATAAAAAAAAAAACAAAAACAGGCGAAAAACCGTATAAAAAGTGAATTTGCTTTTATTCTACGTCTCTTCTTTGCCGTGTGGTTAATTATGTAAATCGGTTCGACGTTATGCGACTTAAAAGTGATTTTAATTAACGCACTAGAGTCCCATTGTGTAAGGTTTACCTATGGAATGCTATAGGTGATACCACTTAATTATTGTTTAACACTTCGATGCCTCGCTGTTTGGCTGAATGATCCGATATGCGCCCCTATGCATTATTATTATTATCATCATTATTAGGACATTTAATTTCTTCTCTTACAAGTGTAACTTCAAATATCACGAGAGGTTGTCGTCATCAATTTCCGAGTTAATTGCTATATCGATTTTGGCCATCTACTTAACACGATATGTATATACTATATATAGAATCGGAGTTCGATTAAAAACGGTGATGTAGAAATTAATATTTTCATTACAATTCGTCTCTTCTATACTGTGTTTAAATTTGTCGCCTCGAGAAATCTGTTACAGCTGAATAATTTTGTCATTTTACGTAATAATATTAACACTCTGCGCCGATTTTTTTTTTTTTTTTTGATATTTTCTTAATGATAAAAGCAAAAAATATTGGTATATATTTATCGAAATATTTTTGAATTTATAATTAAATAAAGCCGCTTTTTCTTGTTTTAGATTTGAGGTTAATGCTTTTCATTCTTTTTGTAAGTTGCATTAGCGTTTAATTAGCGTTATTAACAGTGAGATTTTAGGATGAATTCGTTGGTATATGTTTGTAGTAAATCTTGTCAGTTAAGGATTTTTTTTTTTTTCTATAGATTTAAAAGTAAACTTTTTCAGGTGTCGGGTAGAATGCTATGGAGAATGGGAGTTAATTTTCAGTATGAAAATTTTGGGTAGGTTTAGAAAACACATCAGGCATGGCGCGTAAGTTACATGGTTTGGCATGCAACGGAGTATGAAAAGGTATATTATATATATATATATATATATATGTATATAAAAGACGGCAGTGCGACTTGCGTGCGAACAGTTGGTTACGATTTAGGCGAAATTGAAGTTACGATACTACCGGTCGCTTGTAGTGAAGTCGTGAATGAAGCGACGGTGACTGTTGATGATTTTGGACGTTGTGTTTGGTGGTGCCTACGCGTAGAATTCCGGGTGTCCTCCTCAGTTAGTTTGGATGAGGTTGTAGGTTTTGCAGGTTTTTCAGGTTGAACATCTTTTTCGGCAGTGTTGGTTAAGGGTTACTCCCACGAATTTTAAAATGTCCTGTGTTGACGCGCCCTAGGAAAATAATAATAATAAAAAAAAAAAGATACACTTACAAGGGGAGGTCACGATTTGCTGGTCACTGATTTTGATGAAACTTTGCAGATCGATAAAAGACCATGAGTATATAAACTATGCAAAACATTAGGGAGAAATTTAAATTTTTAGAAGCCGAATTTAACACGGATAATATACATAGCCGTTTAGATAAAGATATGCAATAAATTCCAGGTCGTGTTTATATTTATTTTATGCAATTGATTCGGAAGACTGATTATATTCTAAAATGAAGTATATTAAACAAAGGAAAATTATTAAAAAACAATAAAATAACTTTTAAAAAATTCAATTTTTAATTTTATAAAAATTTAAACATGTCATTTATTACATTTATATACTATAAAAACACAAGTTACAATATGTATGTTTTGTGGTGTAACATAGTCGTAAAAAAGACGTGTCTATTTGTATAAAATTGGAAGGTAAGGTGTCTGGGTTCGAATCCCCCACCGGTGGTGTGTCCCGTAAAATTTTTGATTCTTATATTTTAAATTACTAATTTTTAACGAATTATTTAAATTCTTTATACATAACTATGTAAATATAATGACAATTTTTAAACATTTAAATTATTTAACGACTGTTTTTGTACATATGGCTTCCCCCTAAACATTCGGATAAACGTGAAATATTTTTAAATGTAAATGAAATTTGTTTTTCAAATGAAAAATTAAAAGAACTTTACACTTCTTGTGGTAATAATTAATTTATATGTCGCAGTAAATGTCGCAGGAATTGCTGTTTTATTTGTTTTTATGATCTATGTCACCCCAAATTATGTAAATAAAAATTAAGTTTGTAGCATTTTAATTATAACTGATATTCATCAACTCTCTTATTTTATATGTAGATAAGTATATTTTTTTATTTATATTTATATATACATATGTATATAATGAATTCGTTGTGTATAAAACATATTTATCTTACGCTTTATTATATTTATGTAGTTATGTATAAAGAATTGAAATAATTCGTTAAAAATTAGTAATTTAAAATATAAGAATCAAAAATTTTACGGGACACACCACCGGTGGGGTATTCAAACCCAGACACCTTACCTTCCAATTATATACAAATAGACACGTCTTTTTTACGACTACACCACAAAACATATATATATATATATATATTGTAACTTGTGTTTTTATAGTATATAAATGTAATAAGTTACATGTTTAAATTTTTATTAAATTAAATATTGAATTTTTTAAAAGTTATTTTATTGTTTTTTAATAATTTTCCTTTGTTTAATATACTTCATTTTAGAATATAATCAGTCTTCCGAATCAATTGCATAAAATAAATATAAACACGACCTGGAATTTATTGCATATCTTTATCTAAACGGCTATGTATATTATCCGTGTTAAATTCGGCTTCTAAAAATTTAAATTTCTCCCGTAAATCAAAACGTTGCACTCTAATAGTATTTTACACGGCAGTTTATATACTCGTGGTCTTCTCTATCGCGGTCTGCAAAGTTTCATCAAAATCGGTGACTCGCAGATCGTGACCTCTCCTTGTTAGACGTTATTTAGGTTTTCCTGATGATAAGTTCTTTCGGCGACCTTTCGACATGATGCCCCACATCCTTCAGTTATTTTAAAACTAATCATGATTTTTTAAATTTACTCTTTTCAAACTAGGTGTCGAATTCAAAACTTACCCGCTCGTTTATTTCTTTCCTTTTATAGATATATTTTCTTACATTAGTAATCTACTTTCGCTTTCTTCTTTTGTTAAAACTTACCGCTCGTGATTGTAAAAATGTACATGCTAGTTTTTTACTGTTTTTGTCTTTTTCTAAACATTATCGGCGGTTAATTTATTGTCAGGTCGTTCGGACCACCAACTCTTCTATGGGATGAATATTGCATGCGCACTGTAGTCGGAAATTTTTGGCTGAGTAATGTTTCGGGAAAGATCAGTTTTTATTGATCAGATTTCCCGCTGTCCAATTAAAAATGTTTCGCAATATGTCAGTTGATGGCGCAAAGTTGGTCAGAGATAACAACGATCATTTGACACTGGCGAAAGTGTCGCTTGTGCTACCTAAGTTCTTACGTTGTTGTCGTCACGTATATGTCGGCGAGAGAGTTGCTATTTTTTCCGAGTGTGCGACCACTTGTTCAGCATGCTGTGTAAAATCATTTCCCGACCGGCGATCTAATTAGTAAGATTACATCTGTGATATATTGATATGTGATTCGCTTTTGGCCGGGTAGCGTATTTTTATATATAATTAAAAGAGCGCTTTACAAATGCTTTATTATTATTCCTTTCCAGTATAATTAACGCTTCGCCATACCGCTGATAAGAAAGCAACAGCTTATTACCGCGTTGTTATTATTTCCCACATACACTAAAACACTAAAACACTCAAACACCCCAGAGTAAATTATTCAGGACTGTCATATCGATAAAAATGCGCGCGTGTGTGTGTGTGTGACTTCGACACGCACTTTGCTCTGCAATATTGTGCCGGCGTTGTCTGCGTAATCGAAAATAATAATTTTCCGATAAACTGTAAATTTCTGGAAAATTCAAAAAAACTTTATTACGGATTTCGGCGAAATTCGCCTATTTCTAAAAAAATTGCAGTGTTGATTCTTCGTTTAATAGTTCCGCGTACATTAAAGACGTTCTCGATGGATAGGGGGATACCTTGCGGATACGTTTCGCTAAGACGTACACTCCATCGTGTTTTATGATATTCTCCTGATCGTTCAGCAGAACGGATGAAACCCTGAATTGATGTGGTTGCAGGCTTGCTAACTGACATGAACCGGTGTTTTTATTTCTCCGTGTTTATAATAACGGGCACGCGGTTGCCGTTGTCAATGTTTTGGTCGATTGTTTTCTGATAGGTTTAAAAAATTACTTAATCGGACTTGTCATCGTTGAGTATCTAATTAGCTAAAAGAATTAAACTTTGAAGATTGTCTAGTGAAGATGAAATGAGCTGACGGTAGCATATCTTTAAGGTAGCGCCGCTGTTCAGGTTTCTCTAGTTAAGTGTACGTAACAACGATATGTGGTGGTACACATGCACTGTGTGCAAGGATAAAATGAAAGCGTGTGTTGACACAAACATCCTGCTAGAAGCAGGGTTGATTGGCTAATAAATTTTTCGAGACTGTACACATAAATGAAATGAAATAATAAATAGTTGAAGAAACATCTTATCTAATAAGAAAGTATAATAATATATTCTTCATAATTGCCGGGAATTAATGTCTTCCGTTTGCGAAACTGAAAGAAATAAAATGAAAAATTGATCGCGATATAGAATTATTATTAATACATTTTTGAGAGAAAGCAGTGCCTGCATACTTTTTATTAGTTTGTTCAGTGATAACGTATCCTTCTCCGATTTTTGTTTGTCAAACTATTGTTGTTTTCGTTAAAAGCTGTCACGAGGAAAAAGTTGTATATTGATTTTTATCTTTTCAAATGGTAGAAACGCATATTTTTGCTTTTGAATAATGTGTATATTATATTAATGACACTGCATCATTCTTACGTTGGAGCATTATATATGAATATCACAAAATTGTTAACGAAATCGATGCTCCATATTCTTTATATGAAATCAGAAAAGTAATTTGATTAATTTGTTTTCTTCTTGGGATGTAACGGAAAACATGTATAGATTATATCAGGATGGTATGAAATGTATGTTGCAAATGAAACTAAAGGTTTCTCATGTAGATTAGAAATTAAATTTTTTAAAAAATGCGCTGGATTAAATGTTCAAAACTTTCACAGCGATCATTTTATTCATCATAAATAATTTTCGGACACAACTGCGTTAAAGAGAAGTACATTTATATTAATGTTTTGGAAGGATTACACCAACCATCGTCAGAATTCAAACGTCTAGTAAATGTATATTTTTTCAACACAGTTGTGCCTGAAAATTATATATGATGAATGTGTACTGGATTGTAGACTTGTAGTGAACAACCCAGTGAGCAACCAACTTTGTCTGGATTCAGTGTTTCTTTGAGGCTTGGCGGAAGCTAGAACTTCACGCGTTAGTTTTTGTATAGTTGGCGTAATAAAACTGGTCATTCGATAGTTATCGGTTCATCGTTGAAGGAACATCTTGGAGCATTCTCTCTCCGCAGCAAGTGACCGTGATGTCAGAGAATGTCTGAGACGCAGTTGGCGCAAGATGATATTTCTTCTTCACGAGTCAGCGAAAACGGTGCGGACCAAAATGTATCCGTTTTAGTATTATGTACGCAATTTGTTTAATCATGTCGGTGTGAATTCCACTTAGATAACAGACACGGATGGATGTGTTCGGAAAAATCGTTACTTGTGGAAGGTGTGCGCCGAGCCGGATGCATTGTAGGCGCTTGTTTAGCTGATAAATATGCTAGTTCACGATCTTTTATACACAAGAACGGCTTGGAATCCAAGTTAAAGTTGGTTTAAAGTTTTGGAACTAAGCTTCGAAAGAAGTAACACGATCTCTTTAGCCACAGGATGCTGCTTAGTGCGTGTGACGCTAATTAGACACAGTACAACTGAATGCGAATCGGTAAAGATGACTCTGGTCGCTCCAAGATACTATTTGTGTGTTCAAGTATGTATTGAACGGTCAATCTAATTGCATATAATTTCGCCAGTAAGACTGAGAAGTACGACGGGAACGAGTAATAAGCGTTTCTTCTGCAGATGTAATGGCACATCCTACTGTAAGGGATGATTTAAAGGTGAAGAGGAACATACGCCCGTTAAACTCTTTAAGTATACTCGCTGTATCTTTGCGATTTTCAGCAGGACGTGTAGAAATCTCCGAGCAAATTGGTTGTCGTCACAGTATTGAAGCAGCCGCATAATTCCGAAATACATCCGAACTGGTTTTATGCAAGTGGAGAAGGTGTGATCTGTGTTATTCTTTAAGGGGGTCAGGTGGGTTTGAAAATTTCAAAAAACCGATTTTTTTTCTTTTTCTTTGTCTTATTAAATAGTACAATATGTCTAGAATATTCTCCCAACATTTTAAATCGATTGGAGTAAAATTCTAAGAGACAGAGCCTTTGGAAGTTCCGCCCATCAGGCCATATCAGCCTGGCGCCGCGTCACAGGTATATTTAGGCAGCTGCTTAGCTATTGTTTCGTTTGTTTTTTGGATTTCTAAGGGCAATTAGTTTTTTAAATTTCGACTCGTCCGTAAATAGTACATCATGCCAGAACGTTTCGTTGTGCGAAAGTTATTTCTCGGCAAACCGAAAGCGCTTGTTTTTTGGTTGACTTCACTGGTATGTAAGGTTTACAGCGTGTAGTGCCTGAATTATTATATCCTAAATTACGAATTGCATTACGTATCGTTTGAGCTGTCACTTCTGTACCACGTTCCCGCAGCTGTATGACCTGTTTTGGGGTTACTTATGCGGGGGTTTTTCTCCAATTCTCGGTGGATAGAACGCCGATCATAGACCGTTAACTTCTCTGCTACACTGTTTTTATACTTCGTACTTTCAATTCGATCTTCTTGTTTATACCATAAAATAATATCGGAAACCGTACTTCTGGGAATGTTCACCAATTTTGAGATCTGTCTGAATGGCTTACCGCGTACATTACTCAAAATTACTAATTGACGCATTTCACACGTGCTGTTCTTTCCCGAACGAGACATTTTTCATTATTCACCGTTTTGATTCGCACACAAAATGGACACACAGTATGCTGTAATTCGCACGTATTACTGCAAAATGAATAAGCAATGACTGAGCGGATATTATTACTCATCATCTTTTTGAGAAACCCGACCTTATACTGTTTTGTATGTGCATGCACTCGCAACATTTCTGCTGTGTCCGGATTTTAATTTTGCCTACATACATGCAGTTTTTTTTTTTATAACTTTGCTCGGCATTAGTTTTTTTTTTTTTTTTCTTTTTGGTTTATTTTTTTAACATTTCCAATATATTCCGGAATTGTCAATGCCGAATCTCACGGTGAAAATTTTGTAATAAACAAGAAAAAATACGGTAGGACATGTACAAAAGAGGATGGGCACCCGCTTACGCGATTTGGTCAATAAAACAAACCAAGGCCGGTAAAACAATTAGAAAAAAAATTCTTTCTGGCAAAGGCAAACTTACCGGCAAATTGATCGAGATAAATTAACAGTTTATTACGGCCTGGTTGTAAGAAGAAACTGTGATTCGGTACAAAATATGAAAGACGCTATGTCATGGGGGCAGCTTACTTTCATTATAACTCCACAGACAAAAACCCGCAGCACGATAAATGTCCAAACGGACCTGATCCATAGTGCGCTTGGCAGCGTGCTTTGGCTATGAACACGCTTTCATCATTCAAACACGATTATGATCCATTACCAAGTGACCTTTTCATCAGCTATCAAGCCGGTTTATGAAGAATTCAGCAAAGAAGAGCTTTTTGAGCGGTGTGTTGGTGGCTTTGCGAATGAAAGTTTGAACTAGTTAATTTGGTAAATTATTCCAAACATACTCAATAGCCGAAAAAAAAACTGGGACTCGAGAAGCAAAAATTCGTCACAGGCAAGAGCAAAAGGAGACCCTGGATATAGCTGCTGCAGCAGGTTCTTTACTTGATGGTGCCGGAATAGACGATTCTATGGAAGTTGAAAAAACGAAATTTATGTGTGTGTTATTTCAATTTAAAACTTCAATCGCGTTTTTCTCGAAACTCTATTTTTGAAGTCGGTTGTCACGATTTCTCAAAAAGTTACGAACCGATCTTGTTCACATTTTGCACACTTCTTCAAGATAACATTATCTGGTGCTTGAACGAAGGATTTTTTTTTTTTTTTTCATTACAACTAATTTTACAAGGCATTACGTGTGCAAATTTGATCAAAAAATGGATATTTTTTCTTCACAACTCCGCTAAAAATTCAAATTTTAATATTATTTTTTTTTCTTCGTCCAAGCACGAGCTATACAGATATATACTAACAGAAAATATTTGGTTTTTTAATTTCAGATGAATCGGTCATGAGTTATCCTGACAACGGCGAGAGAACTTTTTTGTGAGGGGTGGTCAAGGAAACTGAAGTCCCAATGGCTGAATTTAAAGAATTTATAAATGAAAATTTCACAAAGTACTTGTCAAATGTGTATCTTTGATATAGCTTAAATTGTTTGAATAAAATATTTCATTTGATCTATCGGAAACAAACTAGTAAAAATATGCTTTTTTCGAGCCTTCGAAATCCACCTAACCCCTTAAGAAATTTAAAGCCTGACGCTTATTTATCGGAAGATTTTGAACTGCTGCCAAGTGCACATGAAATTTCGGTACAATTTGAATACAATGAAATTTAAAAGTCATTTCAAAGCCGTCCGTTGGAATGTTGTCCTAAAAAGCCCAGAACAGATTTTTAAGGCTGAACTTTCGCAGCAGATTTCGTTTTTGCACAACAACTCTTCTTTAACATATTAATATGGGGTTTTCATAGTAACCGATTATCTAAGGACAGTCCAAGGTATTTCACTACATCAGAAGTTGGGATAGGTTGGTTGTTAAGGGGCGGACGCTGACATCGTGAAGTGTATCGTCGCGGTAGATTTGCATGCAAAAACCTGGGATCATGCAGTCTTCATAGTCCAGATTACAAGTTGATCCAGCGTGGTTTTGCATTAACTTTGTGACGAAGAAAATATTTGAGCTAGTGAAAAATAAAACCAAATCATCTGCGAATAATGATCCTTTTATCGGCCGAAGGATTTCATTCAAGATGTCGTCGATGGTGATGTTAAACAATATCGGCGCTTATATTGCTCCCTGCGCAATTCCGTTATGCAGCGTATGCAGAGTTGACGTTGTATTTCCCGGTCGCACCTGGAACGGATGGTGGTTATTGGGAAAAATTTGTACGATTATCGGAAGTCAATCTCCACGGATATTTACTTTTCTGGTGTGCATCTTATACCCTGTATTTTACTCAAAGCACGTTTCGTAATTTATCGAGAAATTCCAAGTACGCAAGCGTGCCTAATTTATTAAATGATTCATGTATAGCGTTTGGGCGAACAGCTTTCTTCATCTTCCCGTTTAGCTTCCTTGTAATATCTCTTTAGATCGTTCTTTATAATCGCCATGTCAAAAAGCTTTACTGTCTGTCTCGGCTCAAACGTCTCAATTCGTTTACGACTTACAGCATTCATCACTTCGATTTCTACGTTTCAACTGGGAAAATTAGTGTCCGAATCAGATGGCCTTTTTAGTCTGTTGTGTTCTTTTCAGATTTTTTCCTACTCTAATCAAGACAGCCCTAGAAGCGCCTTACTGAATTTGTAAAAACTCATTATCATCATTATGAAACATATATACGAGTAGTCCAAAAATACATTAATACTTGACTGCGACGATGTAGTCGTGTGTGATCCCGATAATGACACGCGTTGATGATACAGTCACAGTAATAACGTCTAAAACACCCCGTTTTCCGATCTAAACTGTTGTTTATTTGATTTTAACTTGACTTTTTAACTTGCAGAATTTCACTCAGAATTGTATGTGTGATCTTTTTGTAGCGCTTTCTTCATTGTTCATCAGTTCTCTCCTTTACGCCTTGATTGCTTGATACCTCTTTCATTCTTGTACTAAGATGCGCAGATCAACATAGAGTAGCGTTCATACTGCTCGCACGGCGTGCCTTATTTTGATATACAATTTTCTTTTGGCTATTGTTTCGTGTTTTGCTCTTCAAATTGAAATATCCATTAGTTCTAGCTCGGCCATTTTCTACGCACGAATTAAGAGGTGCAGCATGCCTTATCATTGGCGTTTCTAATTTCGTGATACTGATCATTGACGGTTTAATATATATATATATATATATATGTTGTCGCGAACTAGAAAGTTTAAATTTTCTACTAGATATTCTTATCCAGTTTCGATTTAGTGTAGGGTGTTCGGAGAAGCTTTAGGGGGAAGTAAAACTTCTTTCTCGTTGTCACCGAACTCCAGTGTATTATAGGAGCATATACCGACAAAACTGAAACATCTGATGTTTACACTTATTCGGAACTAGTGGTAGATTTTTTGATTTTTTCGACAGCAGATTTTGACGTATGTACACATACTACAGATTTATTATTATTGTTTCTTCTCTTTTGTAGAAGAATCTTCTTAAGTTTATGCACTATGGTAACAATTCATCTTTTCGCATTATACTTTTTACAGAATTTTAAGATCCTAAGTGTAGCTTTTCCCCCTCAACGTTTCTCGGTTACTTAAACAAACGACTAAGATTATTTAACGCCATGTTTGTTGTATTTCAGTTAAGAATTTTTAGTTAACTTCTAATCTTTTCCGTATATAATGTACAATTCTCTGCGCCGAGTTCCACTGTTGACGGGCCCAAAAAATTGAAAAAAAAAAAAAATAGATGATCACCCCGGAATAAAAATCTAGTCTTCCTAATTTATCGCCATAAATAAATTGCGTGTTTAGTGTAATTAACGAAATTTAGCTTCTATATAAACGTTACTTTTCTTATTGAAAAATATTTAAAAGCGCGCAGTTGAGTACGCTCGAAACAATAAATATATGCATATATTACTTCAACAGTAATAGGACGAATGATATGTGGATGTAACGATAGGGATTAAATTTTATCTTCGAGCGAATTTTAAACGGTCAGAAGGTAAAAATTATATTTTTCTTAGCGACTATACATTTCCTTTGGTAGCACCCTAGTAACGAGTGTCCACCTATATTTATTGTTCTTGAGCTGTCTCATTTATCTTTTGGGTTTGTTCGTCGAAAGGCAAGGGCATACCTTAATTAAACTGCGAAACAGTCTGCAGTTAGAAGATTTACGTCCGTTTACTGAAATGTGAGCTTTGAATTGCTCCACCGTTTCCGCTAGAATAATTACATTTTCAGCCTTTTAGCTACATTTGGTCGTGGCCAGTTTTACTTCTTTTTTCTCATCTGTGCCACTAGTTCGGTTTTGTTGGCAAATTATTTAATTATAGCACACCGGAATCGTAATTGTGTGATTATGTTTAGAATTCCGTACACATATAATGTACGAAATGCTAATAATAATAGATGGGGTTTAGAAACAGCATAATTCAGGAACCGCCGGACAATTATAAGCTTCAAATTTTGCGATAACCGATTATCCTGGGCGATGAAAATCGTAAAAATACGTCATGAATATATAATGCGAAATTTAAAACGATCTCTAAAAAATCGCCCGTAAAAAATTCATACCAGGTTGTCTATTAAAATTAAAATTTAAAATATATAACAGATATATATATAAAAAATTGTTATATATATATATATATATGTATACATACATTTAATTGGCAAAAAAAACCTGTTTTATAAGAAATAGTTCGAGTAAAGAAGTGTTAGAAAAACTAAAATAGATTTTAAATATGCTCATAAAAGAACGCTTTACAGTAAAAATGTAGCCGGTACTAAAAATTTTTATATTTCGACTCTCCTTCGGTTCGAAAATATATTTTTTCTCCGAGGGCTTTGATATGTCTCTGGAAATTTCATTATTTGAAGGTAACGAATTAATGAAACTTTCGAATTTCGTAAAAAGCGAAAAATAATGTTCCTCTCTTTGCGGCTCGAATGTTATAGTTAAAAAAATTTCAAACCAGCTTTTAGATAAACGCGCACATTTGCAGAAATTTCTCTATTTTTGATCGTCCAAATTTATGATTTAAAAATTGGGCTCTCGGGGTCTCGCGGGCCATAAAGTTCAATTTTTTTTCCGCGGGCGCGTGATGTATTATATATTGTTGGAAAGCAAACGAGACCATATTTCCTTTCCTTAACGAAACTTTCAAAGTTAGTGAAAAGTTCAAAAAAGAGAGCGGAAAATGAAATTGACCGATTTCTTGACAGATTTTTTGATGTTTTTATTTCGATTTAATCATCACAATTAAAAACTTTCATTTAGCATTTTTATCTACAACAAATAAATGTAAACTATATACAAACATATATAAAAATATATATTTTTCAGTTCAGTAACCATTACTTGACGTCTGATTTATTAACACAAATAAAAAAAACACTGATATGCATAGTCATCAAACGTAAGATTTGTCAATTATGTATCTATATCTATATATATATATATATATATTTACCTATATATTTATCTATATATATATATATATATATACTCGGCCATTTTGGACTCGCAATGGGCTGTGCCCCTTGACCCCTCTTGCTTTCATTTCTGTCTCTTTCTCTTCTATACTTTGTATAAAATGATCAAAATATACAACGTAATTCTTACTGGCATCAAATTACAAAAAAAAAAATAACATAACCACAAAAGTCCTATTCTAACATTTAACTTTCATTATATAAAATTAAGACATTTTTTCGTTACATATTTCATTACATAAAATTGTGACATTTTTTAAATAACAATAACAAAAATCCTATAAAATATAACAAACGTTACATAAAATTGGGACATTTTTTCGAATGAGGAGTAGCCTAAGAATTACGTTGTAATTAATAGATAGATAGATAGAGAGAGAATTTTTTTTTTTATAAATGAGATCGTTACAATAAGCAAACTATTTATATATATATATATATATATTAGTGCGGAAAATTTTTATCATTTTTAAATGGATACAACTAAGAGTATTTTTGTTAGGAAAACGATTATTCGATTATTTCTTTTTTGCTTGTTTTTTTTTTTTTAATCTTTTAGCCAGTTTATGTTATATTATAAGTGTAATATTACTGAAATTACAAACTTCAGTATTGCATTTTTTGCGATATTAGTAAAGGTTTTTGGTATGTCTGACTTACAATTAGTGGATTTGTAATAATGGACGTATTTATCGGTAATATGTAATAATTCTGAGTTAACCTGTAAGTTCTTGTTGTTTTTGGAAACCGGTACATTGCCATAAGAGATGATTAACATTGTCTTCATAGTCTTCGTTATAGTGTTGGCATTTATCTGATTCAGCGATGTTCAGTTTTTTTAGTCGACCTGCTGCTGTTCTAGTGCATACTGTTCTAAGACAGTTTGTTCTATGCAGTTTTTAGGTGTTTTTTCCGATATTTGAACTAATTCGTTCAAAATTTGCATTTTATTTATAGATAGTCTGTACACAGTGGTGTATTTGATTTGTTTGCATTTTTGATTTTCGTTGACTCGATAAGTTGTCAATAAATTCATTTCTTTTTATTCCACTATGCCTTGGTATTCTGATGTGATTATTACAATATACGTTTGCGGATCCTACTTTTTTTTATCCTAAAGACTACATTTTTGGTTTGCATTCTCTATTATTTTATATAATGCGTTTAACGAATTGGTTAATATCAAAAAATTGTGATTTTCATTTTTGGTGTTTACGAATTTTTCGATCGCTTGATAATAGGGTGCATATAATTCTGTCGTACACGTGATGAATGTGCCACATCGGAATTCGAAACGTTCAATAATTATTTGTAGTTTTATTAAATATCGTGCAGGTACAGATTCTCTTTTCTTTTTATTTAATCAATACAGATTTGTTCATAATTGTGATATTTCTTTTCTGCGATGTCTTGTAAAATCTTTTCGATACACGTTCATGGTAAAATGTTTCAAATTTAGCTGTTGTTGTTAAATTTAAGTAGATAGATCTTGGCATATTGAAGTGTAATCTATATTGTTATACATTTGACTAGACTTTTTAAATGAATCGATTTAAATTAGACAGTGTCTGCTGACGACTAAGGCCAGGTGTACTCCTATCGGACCAGTAATTATTGTTGCTAATGAATTTAGTCAGTGTTAGTGTAATCTGTTGTTAGGAAAATAATATGTGTTTTGGTTTTTCACGTATATTTATTATCTATGAATTGGGTTTTTAAATCGATTCTAACACCCTTCCGGTTTCATAATGTTGTAGCACATGGATTGGGGTTGTTTTAAAGATGCTTGATACTAATCTCGATACTTTATTTTGCATTGAATGCTGTTTTTCTGATTTTTACTGGCGGTGGCTGATGTTACGGCCGTGTAAGCATGCGTGATCTTATTAAAGTTGTGTACACACCGTTGTGTTATTTTTTCGATAACAAAAGCCCATTTGTCTCCATTCAAAGCTCGTAGTATATTAACTTTTTTATTTCAGTAGCCTAGATGAAGCGGCCATCGAAAGTCACAATCGTTGTAATGCTTTTCCCAGATAGTTTTAATAATGGTTTGTTGGATAGTGTTCGATGTCGTGTGTATGTTGTGTGCTTTTAGTTGTTTTTTTCTAATGATATTTAAGTTACCAGTTTATTTGTAATACTTTGGAAATCCTTAATTTTTGTTTTTAAGATTGTTGATAGCTACACTGTAGTTGGCGGCAACTGGATAAATTACTATATCATCTGCGTATTGTAGTACTTTTACACTTTTGCTATCTAGTTGATCAGTTTCCTAACTATATAGTGTATATAATGGAAGTGAGAGTATGGCGCGCCTTCTGGAGTTCCTCCATCACCGCTCGCGCTGTGTCATATAGTTGATTTTAAAATTTTACTGTCAGTTGGCGGTTGGATAGCTGCGCATGTGAATCCATTTAACAATATTGTCAGAGATATTTAAATTTGTCATAATTTCCGCTAATTTAGATAAATTAACTGAATCGTATGAGCCTATAATATCCAATAAATACTGATATCACATAAAATGATTTTTAGAGTAAGTTATTTATATATATGCGTGTTAAATATATTAATGTAATCTCGCGAGCTATATCCTTTTCGAAATCCATATTGTTGTGTTTTAGGCAATCGATCAAATTTATTTAAATTCCTATTCCAATGTAAATTTTATTCGATAGTTTTACTTATATGTGTTAACAAGGTTATGGTCTGTATATTTTCTTATCTGATTTTAAGATGGGTCATACTATATGATATTACCATTCTTTAGGTTTGTATGAGAATTGTAGTGATTATAAAAATTTGACAATAATTATTTAGTTTCTACCGATAATTCTTGAATAGCTTTATGGAGGCCAGCGGGTGATCTTACTTTTTTTTTTTTTTTATGTCGCGTCAAAAATATACGGAGCTACTCCTCTCCTAGGTGCAAGAGTTTTGCAATATTCTATCTAAGTTTCTCTTTTTTTCTTTTTGATTAATTTTTTTGTTCTGAAGCAAGTTTAGCGTAATTATTCGTTGTAGGACATTGGTTAAACTCTGCTGGTGATAAGTGTTGTCTAGCTATTACTGAATTTCACTCACTGTGCCACCATGAGAGTTTGTATTGTTTTAGGGTAGTTTTAAATTATTATCGTGGGTGTTTGTGAGGATTTTTTCTATTACTTTATGTTGTGTAGATAAGTTCTTATTCCCGCGATTTGATTGATTTTTTTAGTTTTTATTTAAAGCAGAGAGGTACGATATTTATTTGAATTAGTTCAAAGCATTTCACATGTTTCTCACTTTGAATGTTAATGTATTATCGTTTTTTTTTTGTTGATTTATTAATAATGTAGTCTATTGTAAGCAGTAAGTGATTACTTCTTAAATGGTCTTTCTAAATATTCATTGTGCGGTTTAGCGAGACATTAGCTGTGCTTGGCATTAGATTTGTGTTGGAATTATTGCGTCTGTCGATGTTTTCACCGAGTTCGGGAAAGTTCTCTTCCACATTTGTCAATGATAAAAATCTGTTCTTTTACAGAAAAATAATTTTCTAATTGAATTTTTGGCGGTACCTCTGTGGGTGTTTCTCCTTGTAAAAGACTTTTGTACGCTATGAATTCTTTGATGTTATTTTATTTTATTCGTTCTGGACATTCGCCGTCAGTTGCTGTATGTGTTCCATGACAGCACAACATTGTACTTGATTATTATAATTTTCTCTCGTGCGAGAATTTTCTCTGCATACTACTCTACCCGTCGTTTGCTGCTGTTTTTACCTGGCTATGCGTCAAATCTTAAACTGTGCACGGCATCGTGCTAGTGTATAGGATTCACATACGAATTTTAATCGGTCGAT
Source organism: Icerya purchasi (assembly GCA_039619475.1). NCBI lineage: Eukaryota > Metazoa > Arthropoda > Insecta > Hemiptera > Monophlebidae > Icerya > Icerya purchasi. Next base: position 552,776,930 of record CM077115.1, read on the forward strand.
AAGGACGTATTGAGGGAACGCCTGTGTCGCTGTAATATTACTCGTAGTTTGACAGATTTACTTGGAATGTAAATTGCTCGGCTGTCTACTGTCATTCTTCTATTTAGGCTCTCTGCTTTCTCTAACACGAATTTATCGCATTCGCTATTATCGTAGAAGTCGTCGTATGTTGTAGTATGTATGTCTTTTATTACTGCCGATCTAATAATAAAGAAGAAAGGGGGGGAATATAAACCCGAGAAATCCTTTCCGTTTAGTTCTGTCGTCTTCTGTTCCCTTAGCCGTTTCGGCATTTTGGCAAAATTACTTTTAGTTGTGCATTTAATTCCGATTACACATTATCGCACTATGCTAATGTTTTTAATAATTTTGCCGCATTTAATGATCGCAGTTTTATTTAGTTTTTCTTCCGGTAAGAGATTCGTAGTTCTTAAATTCATTATCGTAAAATGGCGTGGGATAATAAGTTTTATCAGCGTTATAGTTGTATCACTTGCACTTTTATTCAAAGTTTCGGAATTCTTTGTCTTACAGTTTTTATAATGGTTACTTTTGTGTGATTATTATTTTCACTCTTATCATTCTTGTAATCAGTTTTATTATTACCGTTACTGCTACGATTACTACTATTACTACTATTACTATTGTTATTACTATTATTAGATAAAGATTTCGTACCTTTTGTCGCATTTTTGTTATCTGTTTCATAATGTTGGTTTATGTTTTCATGCGATTTTAAGCGAGAGCGGTATTCTCCTCTCCCATCGTCGTCGTCGTCGTCGTCCATTTATCGATAAGACAAACAGAAATATTCGATAAGCAAATGCGATCAAAAGAAAGATTTTACTACTTAACGCGTAACTCTGAACTGAAAACAAGCCTATACACAATGATAACTCTGATTCGAAGTTTAGTATGATAACGAATAATGGGAGGCTGTATAAACATCGCGCGCAAACTCAAACTAGATGTGTAATTTTAGGGGGGATGGAAAAAGGTTTTGCTTAAAATGAGAACGGCCTGCGTGGTGCGTTTACCTTCTCTTCATTTCATCATTAGGGTATCTATCTTCAAGTCAACCTACATGTGACTTGCGTCTCTCATTTTATCTATAAAAGAGAGGATTAGTAAATTCTCAAAAGCGCTTTTCGAGCTATTTCTTCTCCTCCTTCTCATTCGTTCAAACTTATTATACTCTTGATCCATTCTTTTATTTCCAATTTGCCCTCATTCCGTTTTATTTCTATAGACCTTTCACAGGTTTTTAGTCCCTCCAGCACCGAGGATAATGTGATGCGGCAGACTTTCTAGCTTGTTCGGCTGCTCTGATGATCCTTAACAATTTTCCTACCTCAGGCAGCAAGGCCCACATATGTATCCTTTATCCTTTGTAACGGTTCTAGACGTTAACTTGGTAGTCAGGGATGCCAACCACGAGGTTTTATCCTCGTGGATTTTCTTTATTTTTTAGTTTTATCGAATTTATTAAAATAAGAGGTTTTGGACAGATTACTTTCAGAGCTTTTATAACGAACAATATATTATTAAAAAGTACACCTAGCTTTCTTTGCCGGTCGACCGCTGAAAAACAATATTAGTCCGAAAATAGCGCAATTATAAATACACAACAATATATATATGTAAAGAGAATATAAATTATACGTATCACTGTTGTCGGTGATCGGGGATCTATTGGTGGCGATTCGGCGGTCGGTTGCGTTGCAGAAATCGGAATCGGTCGAGGAAGATTTATCGAACACTTTCGTTGAGGACCGGTTGCAAATCCGAATCCAAACTTTGCCGAACAGCAAGAATCACTACTCGCGCCACTTCGATATTTATCGATAAATTTAACCTATGTCGTATGTAGTAACAAGACGGCGACTTTTCCACGAGAAATCAAAACGGAAGTATTTCTACAAAATTAAAAACCGGTAAACAGCCACTGACTGGCTTGACCGAAGGTAAAAACGAGACTGACTCTATAAGGCTGCCACTGCCTTTTTCGCTAACATCTTCATCTCGCCTTTTTTTTAAATTATCGAACGCCTACTCGACCGTGACCGCTGGATTTTGCCGAATCAGGTAGATCCTTTTTGTTTCCAGCAGGATGCTGATTGGCTGGTCCCACCGACAACAGTTCCATGCACGCGCACACTCGCACCCGCACCACACATTCCAAATTATTTTTATTTTTATTTATTTTTTGTTTATTATTATTTTTATACAAATATATATGACTAATGTAATGGACACATTACACCTTTAATCATACTTCTCACTATAAATACGCAGCTTGCCCCTTGTCTTCAGCCTCAATTTCAATCTATTTCTTCTCGTTACCTTTTTTTTTTTTTGCTTTCAATTTTTTCTGTCTTTTTCCTCCTTGATTCTCATTCATAGTTCTACTCCTTCTGTCGTAAGTGATTCAAATTATATTTTCTTCAAATACTGCGTTCTCGCTGTTAAACCTACCGTACTTCAAAATTTTGACTCTGAGTTTACCTGCTTCTTATAATTTTTCCTTTATTCTTCCCTTCCCATCGCTAGCTGTAATTCCTTTTTCTTCAATCTTTTTCACTCTCCATCTCTAATCATCTCTCGATGTAAATTTGTTATTTAACTTTTCCAGTTGTCGGTGCCCTTATAAGATGAAAAAAAAAATAAAAAATATTAACGCGAAAAATATTTTTAAACAAAAATGTTTAATCACTTACAAATCAGATGAAACATTTATGTCACCTTATACTTACAATGGTATAACACTTTAAAAAAGAAAACTACGCGTTTCGTCATCCTTCATATATATATATATCAAAATTTCGAGTGTCTCAGGTTGATATGTATTTTCAAGATGTTCTTTAACATCGTTTCGGCAGAGTAAGTAATTGCCGCCCCCATTTTTTGGTCCCGACCTTTTCATACGGTGCGGTATTTTAAGTGATTATTCAAAAGTTCCTACTGTAAAATGCTGTTTAAAGATATCGTTAATGTTCATTAAATCGAATAAATCTAACCCTTGAAAAAGTAGACACAATCTTTGGTAATAAACATTTTCATAGTTTTTTGGTATCAACTTGCCATTGAAAATTAACCCTTTCTTCAAATTCTAGTCAGATTGGTGTGTCATAACAAACTGTTTGTGGTTTGTGTGGAAATTATTACGGAAAATAGCCATCGGCGGTTTTACGAAAATTTTAAATTATAGCTGTAATAATGGCTTCGATAATTGTTCCACAAACTTTAATTTTTACATTCTTAGTTATTGTTTTTTTATTATTTTTGTATATTTTTGATTCTTTTTCCTTTCATACAGACCACGTTTTGTGATACTCTTTTCTTGATTCGTTGCAAGTTGGCTATATATCACCGCAATATTCTCAATATATTTCCAGTTTTTCCAAGTTTTTATTTGCTTTATCAAGAACAATTTCTATTATACACTCTAATTAGAGGGCGCCTGGTTTGCCCTCTTTTTTTTTTTTTTTTTTACCTGCAACCCGTAGAAAACTAAAAATTTTCTTTATACATACTTTTCCCCCTTTTATTGAACAGGATTTTTTTTTTTTTTTTATTTTATTTTGTGTCTTTATCGTTGAACATTTTTGATTTTCAACACTTCCGGCTTGTCATTGTGACTGAATAACATTGAAAGAGGAAGCGTTTTTGTTCGAGTGACGAATTGAACACTTTCGGATTCCTGCTTCAACCGAATAATGCGGGGTACATTGTATCTTACGCGTTTAGTTTTACCGATAATTCGGAGGACTCTTGTAACTTCTTCTAATCATTTTATCGAGATATAAAACACATACTGGATTCTCCTCGTTCCAGTAATCTCGTTCAACCATTTCTATTTTGTTCTTTTAAGGGTGTTTATTTATTTATTTATTTATTATTATTATTATTATTATTATTATTATTATTATTATTATTATTCGAATTGGCCAACTATGGACCACGTGAAATATCTTCATGATGGCTGTTTCTTCCTCTTCCTTTCACTTCAGTATTTCTTCATTGCTTGGCTGTGTTTCTCCTTCCTTTCATCTGTCCATTTGACACCAGTTTTCTTCTTCGTATTCTCTTCAAAACTCCGGAATATATTAATTTTATTTCTAAACCTGTTTCTGTTAATAATGTCATCCTCCGTGATGGTCACTTTCTCAAGATCTTTCTTAACTTCTCGGAACCATGAAATTTGCGGTTTAGGGTTTTTATCAAAGTATTCGAAAATCCTTTTTGTTAAACATTTTTCCTCCATTCTTTTTAAATGACCATAATAGCTTAATCTCCTTTTTTTCATTGTGCTAATAATATCTTCAGTAATTATTATTATTATTTTTTTTGTATAAAGTCATTATGATAAATTAAGAACTGCGAAATTGTGCGCGCCCGATCTGCCAGAACTATAGGTATATCTGTATATAGGGATGTGTCGATGTTTTCCCTAACTGTTAAGCTGAACTGGAGGTTGTATTTGACACGTGTATCGAATGAGTTCCGTTTGTACGTTTTCATTCTACTTTTTTTGAATTGGCGTTGAAATATCTATTTAATTTTCAATTTCTCATTAAAAGTAACAATTTCCTCCGTATATGTCTTTCTTCAATAGAACAAGATATATTGATGTGGATATGAATAAACAAAATAAGTTGAACCCCCGCGGAGAAAGAAATTTTAGAGAAAAATGAAATAAATAATTAAACTAAAGGAAAGATAATTAGAATGAATAAAAAAAAGTCTGTATTAATCGCTTTGGACGATGCTATTTAACGAATGCCAGTGAAAGTCAACGTTCGCACATACAGTGTAATTTTATTAAAGTACGCATTTACAAGTTTTTTGGTGAAAAATGGATCGTGTCATGGTCGAGCGTGTTTTATTTGACAGAGGGAAATTTTTAAATGAGATTATAATTAAATTAAAATTTAATAAGCCTTAACTGGCCAAATGGTGAAATCTGAGCCGAGAAGATAAATTTATTCTGGAACTGAAGGATTTTATGCGCGTATAAAATTATTACGTGTAATATTTAATAATTTGAACGGTACAGTTCATAGTACACACTCGTTTAGAGTTGTGTTTAAAACCTTTCCTTGCGCCTCTCTCCTAATTAGACTTGTTAATTGAATTACTTTTCCGGGTTTTTAATTAAAAGTTGTAAAGTTTTTCTTTTTTTTTCTTTTTCTTTTTTTTTTAAATACACCGATTTTTACTGCTTACAGCGAATATCGGCCGAAACTTAGGGGGGTTTGACTAATTTAAAATCGGGGCAAACTATTTTCTTACCGCGGTGCAAATTCTTCTTTGGTTTTTTAGTCAAGCATTTTATTTGTGGTAGCCGGTGCAATTTGAAGAGATTTAGGAAATTCTGAGAATAATTTTAGTCAACAACAGCTCTTTCTTATTCAATAAAGAGGAACGCAGTTCATTAAGAACTACTGTGATGGAGCAGCAACTGTGATTTTAAATGAGCTTTGTATTTGGCGTCCGGGTCAAACGGAATTTTTAATAGGGGATTTCGTTTTTCTTCTAGTTTTAGCCGAAATCAAAATTGAAACTTTCGGCTTATAATCGCTTTAATTACGATGTAACCTCCCTCCTTTTAATATATACACACACATATATATATGTTTTTTCAATAAATTTTGTAACAGTCATGATTAAGTTTTTAGAAAATAAAATTATATAAAGCAGCAAAATTATCTAATATATATATATATCTAACAATGCTTAAAATTGAAAGATTGCGCGAAATTATAAAAAGTTATAGAAGAAAACATTGGCCATCAAATTAATTAAATCACATAATAAAACAATTAGTTATTATTCATCCATTAGTCAGATTTCTTGCCGTTAGAAATGGAAATAGAAGAAATGAACGATCCGCTTAAAGCATTAATACTACATAAATAACTGTTCACTAGTTACACTGATAATTCGGATAGGTAGATATATTTTAATGCCGCCACTTTTCTGCTTATGGCCTGCAGTTGGAGTAAAAATATATATCATCTGCATTTTGTTGGAATCGCGGTTCTAAAAGATATACTTTCAATTGTTTACTAATATTTCGAAGAATTATATAATAAATGATTTCTAAGGTTCCAGCTGCATTTCTATACCTCTTAGAAACGGTTCGGTTTAAACAGACCCCCATCTGATTTCGGCCAATTAGACTCAAATATGAAATGGGCTTTCACCTTTAACGGTAAAAAGTGTAATTAGAGCAAAACAAAACTCACGGTCGGGGTTAGAACTAAAAGTAAAACTTGAGTGGGAAGTGACTCGATCTGAAACCAAAATTTCAGTTGGGCACTGGCGTCTAGCTTGTACGTGTAAACATTTAAACATGAATGACACAGGTTTTTTTTTAAATCGGAGTTACAATTGATTATCTGCTCGCGTGTGGGGCTTTAAGTAAAAACCGAATTTAAAAAAATCGTTGCCGAACAACAGCTGGAGTGCTGCTGAATATGGTTTGATCTCATTTTGGGCTAATTCCCATTTCGCCTAAAAATGAAATGGCACGGAAAAAAATTTAATAATAATTTGAAAAAATTAACTTGGCAACACGTGGAAAAGTGTACAGGTGCGATTTCACGACGCACGGTATTGATATTGAATTGCCATTGCTTGAAACAGGTAAAAATACGTACGGACAAATTTCCAGTAAATTTCCGGTTATTTTTTTATTCCTCCGGTAAATAATTCGGATATTTAATTCGAATTTCATCGTAAATAAATACACCTGTACACCGGCTTAAATTACAAGTTTCACCGCTCGATGGGACGCATGTGAAAAAAATTAATGCAAATGTTGCATTTCTCGCAAAAATAACTTCATCCCTGCTTTGTAATCTCATTACTCCTTTTTCAACATGCACTAACTCACCGTATACTGACTGATTTAACCCACGAAGCTGCAATTTGTTCTGACTTGGCTCTTGTGCACATTAGAACACACTAAAAGAAACTGTTCTATCGTGAAGTGTATTATAAGTTTGGCATTTGCGATAGAACAAAAATTTAGAGTCGGTCTAATATAATAATGGATGTGTAAAAATAAAGTAAAAGTAAAGCAAGTCCTAATTGTCAGGGCGTCGGGGAATGTGAAGTTAAGGTTCACAATGTATACTGGTATCATTTATAAAAACAAATTGAGCAGGTAAAAATATATTTTATATATTTGTAAATTAAAATATTTATTGCAAATTACGTTTTAAATGAAATGATACTATTCAGATTTCGGCAACAGAGAATAAAAAATTGTCATTTATTAAAAAATTATTTTCATTTTAATTTGCTATAAATTTTTGTTTTACGCGTCAAAGTATATTTTATAAAATATATGGTTAAGTAAACGCAATAGCGACTTGTTATATTCTCTTTTTTTTCCCTCATTTTTGGGATATCGTACAGAATCCTAATAACATGGTTCAGAAACGACAGAAATATCAAATAAAAATCAATAACTCACGAACAGTGGTTTGACTTATTAATTTCAAAATTTGGATTATATAAATTACAATTAAAATTCTCTTTAAAACGATTTGTAACTTCAGGCTAACTGATATTACCCTGGGCGGCAAAAAAATCGAAAACCCGTCAAGAAAATATAATGTGGTATTTAAAACGACCTCAAAAATGACTCTTAAACAATTCATAACTCATTACCAGAGATAAACACCTTTAAAAGTGAAATTCAAAATATATAAAAAAATGCACAAGTTCTTTCATAAAAGCAAAAAAATTATTTGTATAAAAACAACAACAACAAAAAAAGGGTAATTCAAGTAAGTAAAATAATTGGAGTAAAAACGTCGAAGAAACCAAAACCTATCTGAAACATATGCATTTATAGGAGAAATATAGCAGAGCTAACAACTTCGTCTTCTGGCCCCTAGAAGCCGGAAGTTCAACAATTTTGAAAAAAATATTTTTTTCCCCGGGCATTTAATATATATTGTTGGAGAGATCGCTATTTGTCGAAAACGAAACTGTATTTCATTTCCTTTACGAAACTTTCAAAGTTGACGAAAAGTTCAAAAAAGCGTGAAAAATGACGTGTCTGGGACCCTTAGCGCCGCGAGTATTATTATAGCTATAAATTTTGAAAAATGTTAAAAATATACGCATCCCTGTATATTTCTCTAGTTCGGAACGTCCGGGTTTCCAACTTTAAAATTAGACTCTCGGGGGCGCGTCGAAAGCTGGAAATTTTGAAGAAAAATATTTTTGCTTCCCCAGGCATGTGATATATTGTTTGATTGTCGGGAATGAAACTACGTTTTCTTAATCAAATTTTCGAAGCTAGTGACAATTTCAAAAATGGCAAAAAATTCCGTCTTTGTGGCGCGAAAAATCAGATTTCTTTGTTTTGAAGTTAGTATATTGTGTAAATGTAAATTATAGTTAATCGTTAACTTGACATACGGAATAACCCTGAGCGCGTGAAACATTATGCTTGACTGAACTTTTTTTGAAATCGTAATCCATCGGCAATAATTTTTTGAATTAAGACATTTTAATTAGTAAAATGGAAGATTGCATAATTAACTTCTTTATTGTATAATCGTATTTTTTAAGAATATTGACACTTATGATAAAGAGAGTACCCTCGTTTAAGATAAGGTTCTTTTTCTTTTAAAGTTCAAAAAATATTGGTTCGAACGTAAAATAAAGAACAAATCTTAAGTACCAAAAATTTAAATTTTTTCACTGTGCCGGGGACTCTATTAAACAATATTTTTTGCGTCTTATTTATTTTTTGCTTAAACGCGATCATTTCGAAACTATACCTAATTATAATTTTGTTCTTTTTTCTGCATTGTAAATAATTTCCGGGTCGTATTTTTCCCCCCTCTATTTCCAATAACTTTGGGTAGGGTTGTTTATTTGTTTAATTTCCAATTTTTACTATACTGTTCATTACAGGCACCATCCAAAAAGGGGTTTTTGGCTTCCTGTAATCCCATTTTACAATCATATTAAATTAATATTTTCCTAAACTTAAATACACTAGTATTATTTTAAACTTGATTTATTTAATTTGTCAAGTTCTGCTAAATTCCTTCCTCACTCTATAGTTAGATCTGAATTTCACATGATTTTAAGCTCTTTATATCTCAATCATTCCGTTATTTTTACTGATGGGTCTAAGAGGGCTGATGGGGTTGGTGCCGCCTTTGTTTTTCTCTTCTCACAACTACTCGGAATCCTTTAAACTTCCTTCCTGCTGCTCTATATTTACTGCTGAATCTGCTGCCATACTTCATGTAATTCTTTTTACCTCTTCCTCTTCTATCCTCTCGGATAAATTCCTTTTAATAGCTGACTCTGAAAGTGTCTTGCAGGCGGTTTCTTCTCCCTTACCGTTGCCCTCTTTTGATCCTTTCATTCTCCTTATTCGCAATCTTCTAATTCACGGATTATTCCTGTTCCGTTCGATCCAAATTGATTTATTGTGGATTCCTAGCTATGCTGGAATTGAGAGTAATGAGGTGGCGGCTGATTCCTTGGCTCGCTCAGGAGCTTTCTACGGACATCCTCTTTATAAATTTCCCGCTCACAATATTAATCATATATCCAGACAGTGTTCCATATTACATTATGGAAGGATATTTATTTTTTTCTTTTCTCAAATCCGAATTCCTTTTATCTTTCCGTTTAGCCCTTACCTTCTTTAACCAGATGGTTCGACATGTTTCCTTCCCTTTGTCGTCGTCCCCTGATCACCGCTATATGTCGTCATCGTTCTGGTCATACCTTTCTCCCTTCGACACTTTATCGTTTTTCCCTCGTCTTTTCTCCGCGGTGCTCTCTTCACCCAGAGGATTCCTTTTTTCTGTATGATATCAATCACGTCTTCTTCGAATGTTCCTCACCTTTCTTTAGAACGTTCTCTTTTCTAATCTCAACTTTTGGATCTTGGTCTTCCTACTCCATATAATGATGACACTCTTATGTTCTCTCATTTCCTTCCTTGTCAGTTGTTCCTATTCTAGTTTCTTTCATTCATTCAATCTCGCACCTGATTGAAATCTAATATGTTATTCTCCTTTTGAGCTATTACTTAGATTCCTTGGCTGATGGACTGCTGCTCTTCGTTGGCGTTCCCCACAAAAAAAAAAAAAAAAAAAAAAAAAACCCATAAAAAACTTGATTATCTCATATTATTATATAATTGAATTTTTCTTACGATATACTATTATTTCTTCCACGAAAAATTCATTAAACTCTTTAAACAGATTTGTAACTAATTCCGTAGCGTATAAATTATTCGAATATTTTATTGCTATGATTACATCCGTTTAACATGTGATGCCTAATATCATCCAAGAAGAATTTTCATTATCTATAATTTTAAACTTATATAAATATACTCTTAATATACCATGTCCGGATATGAATTGTACGTTAAAAAAATGGGACACGACGTCTTTATTCGTTTCGTATATATTTACATTGAACATTTTTAATAGTATTTTTTCACTTCTGATTTTCATATAAACGTTTTTGTGGAAAAAAACCTTTTAGATTCCAGTTTAAAATTCGACAATTATGACGCGTTGTTGCCAATACGAAATAATTCGTTCGTTTACCTGCTTTTTTTTTTTTTTTTTTTTTTTATCGGCTGAGTTGCCGAAACCCCAAATTTAGGCGAATTCGGAATGTTAGAGAGTTTTTGCGAAATTTTTTTGAATGTACTGTCAGAATTACGGAATATTTTTAAAAACGGATACTGAATTTTAATAAAAAATTTAGATCAAAATTTTCTTCCGCTGTCCTCGGGAGCTGGCTTACGAAAGTACTTAAAATAATACGGTTAAAAATATGAAATCACAAATATCGGAAATATATTAATAAGAACCACGGGAATTTTATTTAAAAATTAAATATATTCCCAAATTCACAAAAATTGAACTGACATGTTTCCGAGTACGAACTCTACAACATTACATTTTACCGTGATTTTTGATGTTATTTATGTCGGTCTAATTTTACGTATTTGTGCATATGGTATCTCTTTGCTATTTGTGATTTTGTGTTTTTAATTGTAATAATATATATTGACTTTAAAATAATATTAATATTCAGAAACACTGCATCATAAACACGATGCGATTGAGAATGCATTTTTCAGATCATGCAATCTACCCCTAAAATGAGATGTAATTGCTTCCAGAGACGTAATATGATTGGGGGTAGCACTCCTTAAGGATAATATTTCAGCTACCGTTGATTAGTACAGTGGTGTTTCTTTCCTTTTCTTTTCTTTTTCTTTTTTCCGTTTTTTTTTTTACTGTTGGGCTGATTTTAGATCTTTGTACGATCACAGAGATAGATGAACCACTTTTTTTCCCTTTACCCTAGGCGCGTCAACAAAACATGATCAATTAAGAGATAGAACTAAATATCCAGGCGGTCAGAAATGGAAAAAACAAAGGACAGCAGCAATGGAATAACTCTAAAGGCAATGGGATGGAAGGGATATCGGTAGTATTAAAGGGAGTAGGAAGACCCAAAGCTATAGGTGTACCCCACTTTTGCAGCTTCTCCTCTTGAAAAAAAGAAGAATAGTGACTGATAAATGTTAACACATCGGAAACTTAAATCTTTTCAATATATGTTATCACAGCTATAGCACATTAAAGTTTTTCAGCATAATTCGAACTAGGAAACATTACCGTTTAGTTTGTATCCCCCCCCCACGCCAAGAATGCCAAATGAAACGGTATATTTTGATGCCGTTTAGTTAATATCTCTCGAATGGCACCACTGTCGTCTCGTTTTATACTGTGGGTGTCTTAAATTATTGTTTATTATTATTATTTTTTTTTATTTAATAAATTTACGATTATTATGATTTATGATCAATATGCGCAGTTATTAAGTTTTACATTATAAAGAGTTAGCTACACAAATCTTTCTTGATCGACCGGCCATTGAAATACACAATTATACAAATGCAAATGATTAAAATAATATTTTTAATTCTGCATATCCTGTTACCGACGGTGGTGGTGATAACCTGCTCCACTATCGGTCTGCAAATTGTTGATCTCCGGTGATTGTGATTCGAACGACAAGGATTGCGCCAGGTAAACGGTAATGAATGTTGCATTAATCCCAATTTACAATACTTTACCCGAATTTCGCGGTAACGTAATTTAAATTTCTGGATGGTTCAACAGGACAAGGTAATTTCGTTGTTTACAATCAATAACTTCTGTAGCAGGTCGGTTGACCAGTCACAGGAGGAGTTAAACAACCAAGTCGTAATCCGAAAGAAAGTTAAATCCTTCGGTCGTTTTTTCTTCGATTGCATTTACTCCACAACCTGCCATTGCTCGCCATCCATTTCCAAAAGTATGTTGCGCATTTTTCTCAGCATCGATTCGCAAGTGGTGTATTTTGATCGACAACGAAATCTCACATAAATCGTTTGCCGCTGTTTTTTTTAATTTTAATTTTAATTTTAATTTTATTTTATTTCGTATTTATTTTACACGCTTAACTGTGTAATGTACACATTACAAAAGTTAGGGGCCTCTCTGGTATGTTGATATGGCACATGGTAGATAGTTTCGAGACAAAGCAAAGCCAGTACGCAATTAGACTGAAATCTCTGTAGAATTACATTAAGAAAAAGGTTTTTTTTTGGGGGGGGGGGGGAATAAACTTAAATTTGATGAAAGCTGAAAATGAAGATTTTTTTAGTGAAACAACGGTGAGAAATATTTCCGTGTTTTTGTCTTGGCAAGTAATTTTGATGATACGTTTTTCCAAGAAATTAACCGTATGGGATGAGAAAGAAATTAGATGAAGATAATATGTGAATTATGTGTAGACAAGAGTATCGGTAAGTGAGATGCTTGCACTCGCGTGCTCGTTATTACTAAGTGTAATGGGTAGGGTAGTTTTTATGTGTGTTTTTTTTTTTTTTTTATTCGATAAAATTATCGCCAATCGTACCAGTACGGCGCCTGCTGCTCGGTATTATTACACAGCGTAGGTAAAGAAAAAGGTATGTATAGGTTTTACCGTGGCATGGAATAGAAAATTTCGTGAAATTGATTGCGATACGGTGTGGACGAACTGGTTTGATGTCTCTAATACGTGATGGTGATGTATATGAACAGATGACTCATCTGGTTAAAAACTATTCAGAAGTCAGCTATGTTATACGTCACTGCGGCTTGTGTCGGGGAATATGTGTGTGCGTGATTGTTGGAACGATACGGAACCTTTATTTTACCGGAGAATCTCGGTTACTGTTTAAAACGTGTTTGGGTTGTTAATAATAGTGTATACGATCCTTGATAAAGAAACATCATACACCGGAATGAATGGTTTTCGACAAATTAACACTTTTTAAAATTGTTCACTCTAGTCGACAAGGATGCCCGAATTTGAAACTAGCAACGTTGTGAAAGGATTATTAAAAATATCGAAAATAACAAATGATTAAAAAGGAGAAAAATAATTCCTGCTTGCATTAGCCGCGTCTCCCGCTTTCGGTAAAATGCGTAATGTAGTTGAAAATGTAAAATCGGAAATAACAGAAATATCGTAAATTTAAAAAAAAGCTAGACCATCTTCACGTTTCGGTAGTCGGTTTAATTTTTTGTAAATTTTTTTTTAATATTTGCGATTTTATATTTTCAATTATAAATGATAACCTATAGAAATGGGAATGTAACAAAAGTAACATTAACACTTGTAATCTCTGCATATATATGTTAAAACAAATTTTTCGCAAATATTTGATGTCTTCTTCCTTTTTTTTTTTGTATTATAGAAATGCAATAGAAGTGTAAAAACATTTTAGCAGCCAATTTTTGAACGCCTGTTTGCTATCGAAGCAGGTTGATGAGGAGCTCCTTTGCAGGTTGGAGGATTAATAAAAAAAAATCTGACAAGTATTTATTTTTACACAATTTTCAATATGACAAAAAGAACGATAATAAGAGGTCCGGTGTTGATGGTCGGCCAGTTGAGCGAGCAGTTTACTTTAAAAAAATTTCAATGATATACGTATAGAGGTTTTGTAGCTTTTTCACCTACAAGTCGCTTTGATGTATAGGTGTAATTGAGTTTTCGTAAACGACTCTAACGATTTTGATACAATTCACCAATCAGTGGTTTGCAGAGGTTTTAGAACAAAATCAGTTGATCGAGGTGTGATTGTCATGAAAATTCTACGAAACGAGCAGTTTTAAGAGGGAAACGACCATAAGTGTGATTATTGTATTTTTAGGCTTCATTAAAACTTAAGCATAATGCTTATTAACGACATGGTAAAAATAATAAATGTATCTGCCATTGTTAATTACAATTATATTAATTAAAGTTAGATTAATTAAAATTAGATTAATTAAAATTAGATTAATTAAAATTAGATTAATTAAAATTAGATTAATTAAAGTTAGATTAATTAAAGTTAGATTAATTAAAGTTAGATTAATTAAAATTAGATTAATTAAAATTAGATTAATTAAAATTAGATTAATTAAAATTAGATAAAGGAGCAATATCTTTTTATTAATATCTTTGTTTCGTAATGAAGTATTATTTGCGTTTTACGCACCGGATTTAAACATTGTGTCAATTCCTGAATACAAAGGACGTCGTTAACATTTGTAATAGTATTTCTGGCACTTGGGAATGTTTGTTTTTATTGTTCGCGAGCCGAGAATACTTCAACATAAAAACGAATAATGCAGTGTTAATGGAACTTTCGTGTCATGCTAAATGTTTGACTGCTTGCGAAACTTATTAATCATTTGATTTACAAGTTTTTAGATTCGAACAAAACTAATATGTGTATTATTAAATGAGCAATTCTTTGTATAAGTGTATTGAATTAGTTGTGAAAATGGCTGTAACGATTTTGATAAAATTCACGGATTATAATATATAAGGGGTTTTAAGGCTAGGAGGTCGATTGGTATAGGAAATGGAGGCGAACAGTGTTAGTGCTAGCGATCAAATTTTTGAATTTAGACATGAATAAAAAGTAAATAAAGGATAATTCGCTTATTTATACTGTATTATATAGCGAAATTTCGCGGTGGAATATATATAATCTTACGTAAAGTTTAAAGTACACTTTTAAGATTGAAAAATTAGGTCACGCGCGCAATATTGGCAAGTTTCGCAATTATACTATTTTTGTAATTTTTTTAAATGTTTTTGGAGGTCACGATTGTCGTGAATGCTTTAATTGATTTGCGAGTTTGGAATAAATCCTAGTAAAATTTGGTCGCCAGATACTGTAATATGAATAGTTCGGAATGAACGATAAATTATTCGTTTTTAATAAAAGAATTTTTCAAAAGTTTCGCCTTCTGGTTAATAAAGTTTATAAATTTGACAATGTCCGTTTTACTTTAATTACTATCGGACTATTGTTTAGATTCAGGAATATTTAATACTGAAACGTGATATTTGTAATTACAACATTCGTGTTTAAGTGTGTAAAATTGAGTAATAGTGAGTTTTATTAAGTTTTATTTTTCTTAATACTGCGCGGTAGTCACACTTATTGGTACCCTCATTTAGGATGTCGTCGAATTATTCAACAGTGGCTGGGTTTCGGCGAATTGCGGTTTCAGCGAATCATGTTCGCTGAAAATGTGCTTACGACGGGGAATGCGGTAGACGACCCGTAGGTAATAGATATCAGCTTTTAGTGGCCTTTGTTTCGATTAAATTTGGGGTAGAAAAATATAATTTTGAAATTAATGTAATTATAAAAGTAAAGTAATAATAATATTTTTTTTAAATAAAGGAAATTTTAAGTTTAAATATAAGTTTATAATTGAAGAAGTTGTAGGAACATCGTAAGAATGTTCACCGTAAGATGCTCGATCATTGGTTTTAAATTTTTACCCAATTCCAGTTTGTTTGTTGTTTTTTTGTTTTTGTTTTTATTTACATTATCAAGGAATTACGGACCACTGATTTTTACTTCCGCTTCGTTTTTAAAGCCAGTTTTGGTATCGGATGGTGTATTTGGAGAATTTTTTACGAAACTTTCTCGTCGAAAATAATACCGTTTTCTGGGGCGTTTGTGGGCGTCCTTTTTTTTTTTTTTTTTTTTTACTGTAAACATTGTCGCTTCAGATCTGATTGATGGTGCGCGTCAGTGTTGAATAAACTGACGGAAATCATTGAATTTAATCAAATCGGACACGGTGAAAAAATGACCTAGGGTATATGTGTTATTGAATATGACATCTTCGACAGTGATCGTTTTTCTTCAAGTATTCCTCTCTTCGTAAGAAATTTCCAATCTGGATTTTTAATATTTATCATGCTGTGCGAGTACAATCAGTACAGCCGATTTCAAAGTCTTCATTCAGTACATCGTTATGTTGCCTTTTCGAGCGCATTGTTTGCTCGATGATGGTGACATTCGTGAGGAACATCGGGCATATCAAGACGATTCTCAGTTACAGCCAACTGTGAATATATGTAGAGGTTTGAAACCTCCCGCTGGTCGGCTAAAAGAATATATCGCATATTTTATATACAATTATTTAGATATAAAACGTTTTCGAATAATGGGGGAGTTGTTTTAAACTAGAATGAAACCACAAATAATACGCCTTATGATACGTAAATATTTCTTTTTTAAAATGAAACTTTCGTTTCTCGTTCGATTGTGCGCATGTTGAACTTTTAACGTCCAATGGGGAGGCGGATATCTGCAGAATTTATTAACTCGGTGAATTACGTATCAAGAGTTTTAATTTTTTTGATTAAGAATTTGCAGATTTGATGCGATAAAAATCTTGGTACATTTAAATTGATTATAAGAGTTAATCAGTCACAATTGGCGATATTATAGATTTTATTCTTCCTCACTTTCTGCCTCTGCAGCAAGAATTTACACCTGAAAGAGAAGACTTCATCGAATTAAATTATTTAAATTAAATCCTACGATAGCGAGTAACTAATACCAATTCCGCGGAATACAACAATTTATGCGATCTTTGACACAGATATATATATATATATATATATATATATATATATTGTAAAAATAGAATGTTAAAACTCTTATTCCACCAGTTTCAGATATCATCAATGGGATTTAATTTATAAATTGTAAAACTCAAAGTGGGGATGAAATTAAATTTTATTAACTCAATTACTCTACATTATAAATAATACGTACTTTTAGGTTCTTTTTTCTTTTTGTATTAATATTATGATAATTAAAATTAACGAATTAAAAATGTATTTTTTTACCTACACTTTTTCCCCTATCGATTATTATTAATATAACACAACTAATGCCAAAAGGACGATAACAAAATGATTGCGTTTTTCGGATAAAATCGTTTAGTGTTGTGTTAAAAAAGTTTCATAGGAACCACGTAGTTTCGTGCGAGCGCTGAAATTTCGTGCACGATGCTGTGTGTAAAAGATGCAAAAATAACTGCGTAACTCTTAATAAGAGGGTGAAAGCGCAAATACACAGGATAGACAGTAATGAGAGTCAAAAAAAAAATAAAAACACAGTCCTCCTCGTAAAGATTAAGAAATATTAAACGAAGCATTCAAGAACGATAAGGGCTATTCTCACGAAATGCGATTAAAAGACGCAAGCAAAAAAGCGATGGCCCAAAATGACGATATAAGAGAGAGCCTCTTAGTAGAGGGATCAGTAAATTTAATTATTTTCACGGAGGATCGATGGTTAGTTATGAATTCCGCTATTTAGAACAGAGGCCGATGGAAATTCATAGACGATTTTGATAAAAACAAGAGCAACTACGAAATATTTGGTTTTTTCAACGTTGATGGACATGGAAATATGAAACACGATAAAACCTAAAAAGTTAGTAAAAATTCCGTTTTAAATAAGAATCAAAAAAAAGCCAAAAACTGAACTGTTTATCGAAACTAATAATAATCTAATAAGGATATTTTGACAAGTCATGAACCCGGTGATAACGGTTGTATAAACGAAAAGGGAATATTCGCTATCGACGTTAAACCGTATTAATAATTCCGCTTAAACGAAACGCCTTTGATTACATTTTTATTTTTTTCTTATTTTCATATATTTGTTACAAATTATTTGCTGATTTTTCACTTCTCGTACCGTATGCCGTGAATATTTACACAGCCTTCCTTAGTCGATTCCGTATAAAAATGCCTTTTGGAATTTTTAGACCGGTGGACAAGAGTAGTCTTATCTTTTACCTTTCTATACAGGCCAATGTGGCGGTGTTTAAATTGATACTGTAGCAGGAGCCGATGTTTCAAAAGAAGAGAAAGTATCTGCCCAACGGACATGTAATAAAATAATGACGTAATTTGCGTAACTTTCACAGGTGGAAACGTGTGTCTCTGTTAATAACAAATTGAAAAGTGTTGCTATTTTTTACAAAAAATTTTATTGTTAATTAGGGGTGGTAGTAATTACGTCCGTACATATTAGTAGTACGCAATTTTTTTATAACTTTACAGTCTACCACCTGATTGGGTCGCTGAACTGCTTCCAAGACAACGTGTACTCTTCTTCTCTTTGTTCATGTGAGTTGTATAGATTACCTGTAATATTTTTATTAATTATAGCAAATACAAAAAAAAGCTTATTTATTTGCAACATTGTCGTAATTGTTGGTAATTTTAAATACTAGATGACATTAATATATTCTACGTGAGGGGCGATGAAATGCTTGATTCATTTTTGAAGAAAGCGAATGGTCGCTTTTCTCTGTGTTTTTTTTTTAATGTTTTATATTATAAATAATATAAGGCGTGCGTATTATATACGAATACAATTAGGCGCATCCGATTCATCATTTTTTCCGAGTAGAGGTTTTTTTTTTTGCTTTATTTTCTCTTTCTCAGTTCTTTCTGATGAGTAATATCCCCGTTAAAAATGACCTATAAATATAAACATTGGTTTAGTTAATTTTACTTATGATTTCCACTGACGTAATATATGTATATGCTTTATGCTGATTTGTAAGCTATATCTCCAAAAATAGAATAAAAAAAAAAATTATGGAGAATTTTTTAAAGAGAAAAATTTTAGGTTTATTGAAAGAAACAGGATTGTTTTTGATTTTTTTTTTTCCTTTTTTTTTCCTCCATTATTTTATTTATTTTTTCTTATATTGTACTCTTTATCCAGTGTGGCTGTGACTTACCTCCTTTTTCTCATAATGCATTGTGTGAGCATTGCCAGGCAACTGTGGTCATAATGTGAGATAGAAATATTTATATCAATTTATCTATTTTTTCTTTTGCTCCTTTTTCCAGAACGAAAAAAATCTTGTTTGTGTTTGTTTTGTTTCATTAAGCATTGTGGGCACTGCTAGCAGTTGCGGCCATAATGTAGAATGAAATTTCTCTTCCTGAATTTTCTATTATTAGTAATTTTTAATATCTAGCCGTGGCGTAGTTTGCTGGCCAAATGAACTGTTCTGTTCGGGCCAAAAAAAAAAAAAAAAATTGAAACAATTATTACAAGTTTAGGAAAGTACATTATATGGTGGAATATACGAATGTAGTGTCAGACTGAAGTTTTTAGACATGGAAAAAAAAAATTATTATTTAAAAATGTTCTTCTAAAACTCTCTGTAATAGAGTAATAAGCAGGCCCGTGCCCAGAATTTTAGAAGGGGGGGGGGGGTGAAAATTTTCTTTGCGTACTTATTTTATAAATAAAAATACATTTTTCACTAATATTCATGCTATTAATAATTTCCACCATTTTGATTTATATATTAATAATTTAAATAAACGAATTACTGTATAAACAATAAAAATTACATAAGTTATTGATTATACTCGTAACAAAAAATTTTGCATAAAATATTAATGAAGTACCTAAGTTATTTCAATTCTCATGGGGGGGGGGGGTTAACCCCCAAAACCCACCCCGTGGGTAATAAGTGTATAGAAGTTAGTACTATAGTGAACATTTGAACGAATAGTGTGTTTATTATAAACTAATAACGTACATTATAAAAATAACGGTGAGTATATAAAAGAACAATTATTCCAATTGCTATGAGTCATATGTACGGGGAAAACTAGTAGAATGGATTCGATTAGATATTACAATCATATCAGCGGATCCTGCGGCAATTTGATTCAGTTGTACTTCTTAATTCATTAGCTGCTGACGCATTAGGTTTCGACAATTTTGTTTATGATAAAGGTGACACGAAGTTTAATAATGTGATCGATAAACAAACTGTTATTACATTTTTAGAAAAAATATTAATCACAATTGAAATATCGTGAATGTAAAAATTATCGTTTTATTCATACTATTCCTGTTTTTTTATTTTACAGTTAGGTTGTATGTACTGTCGAATATAATTGCATTTTTACAAATATACATGATTATTTATTATTACACTTATATTTGATTCCTGAATCTAAACTGTTTTCATAAGAAATCTAAAAATTTTCATTAAACTGACTGTTATTTAAAGTTATTATTTCATTATTTTAAGTACGTATTGTAACCAATTTAAAAAAAGAAAGAAATAAATTCAGTAAGCATTTTATAGATCTTGCGTTGTTTTATCGATTAAATAAAAGTTTATTAGAACAATATTTTACAATGAAGAGAAATAAAAATGTAAAGTGTCCATGTTCTCACAGTATGATTTCTTAAAGCTAAAACGTAATTATCAACATCAGAAGAAACATTTACCGTAAACAGAAAATGTCAAAACTGAATTAATAGCGTCATTTTTTAAATTAAATGTTAAAATTTGTTTTTGGAAAAAAGACAACAAATTATTACTCATACGACCTAGATAAATTGTTAACTAAGCAGACTACATTTGAAGGTTAAAGATTTGCCGAGGAGGAAATTATAAGTGTAAGCCATCGGTTTAAATGAAATTTGATTTGATTCTGTACATATATAATAATATACGGAATCCTAATAAGATGATTTACAAATTTCAAAATGAAAAAAAAAAATCAATAATTTTGGAACGACTTAATTTACATATACATATTTGAAACTGAATTTTAAAACAGGATCGCTAATTTTTAATTTTTTACGTTCTGTCGTCGCATTATAAAATTCTAACCGCCAAAAAATCTCCGTCTTAACGATAATGACGTAATTGCTATAAATTGAGGCTGTACCGAATGACATAATGGGCCGCAAAAGTAATTTATACGTTTGTTTCCGCTATTATGACTTCAACTGAGAAAAAAACATAATAATTAGAAAGGCTCTGTAGAATTCTAAACCTTATCCCCCCCCCGCGAAAATAAATTCGAATTTGGAAAAAAATTGCCGCTGTGCTCAAAAATAAAAAAGCGAAAACTCAATGTAGTTCAAACTTTTTTCTTATAAATTGTGTTTGAATAATTTAAACATCTGCGGAGGATTACGTGAGACAAATTTATAGGAGCTTTGTTTAATTTTTTCGTTAATTATAGTTTTATTAAGCGGAACAAGTTGGTCAACTGATGAAATAGCCTTGTTGCTCAGTAAGGAAAATTTGATTCCTCTTTATTTATATTTCATTCCTTTTGCCTCTTATTTTATATACGTTTTTGCTATAACGTAGGTAATGGTGACAAATCGCATTGTCATAGTGTTTGCTGTATGTAGAATTCTGCTTGTTTGTTTGTTTTTCGTTTTTATCACTACTGTTGTATTAAAATATTAGACTCTATTCAACTCTAGTATGACGGAAGTTGTGGAAAATAATAACAGTGTACTTTCCGTTGCTCAATGAAAATGTCGAAGTAATAGAGTCCGTAATAATTTTAATTGTTGGCAAATAGATTGTTTCATTAAGCCGTAGTTTACTTTAACGAAATTATTTTCATTATGCAAAAAATCACACTTTAGAAGGGAATATTAACGTAATTTGTGTTGTATAAATTAGAGAGGAGAACGCAATTTAAAATAATTGAAAATTAGAAAATTTATGCTGGAATTACGATCTCTGTCTGATAAATGGCAAAAATACGCAGGTTTATTAAATGGTAGTTAAAATTTTCATTTTAAAGATTTTGTATCTACTTTTAATTAAACGTTGTGGTAAATTTATTAACATAATTCCGGTCTTAATAAGTAACGACTAATTTTAATCGATGTACGCTCACTGGAAATTGTAATTAATTGTAAGCTCTTCATGATTTTCTAGTTCATAACTGTATAATATACACATATCTGATTCAAAATTTTTCCTCCGATTTACAATAATTTACCTGATGCCGCAGGAACTTAGGATTAAGCATAAGGGGAGGTAGCCTCGCCTAAAATGTATACGTTGACAATTGGTTTAAATATTACGCCTAATAACGGTACGTAGATTTCTATGCTGTGTGTTAAATAGATCACAGTATATAACAAAGCATTTCGAAAGAAGTTTAAAAATAATTTATTATTAGTTGGTCATTCGGGAACAAAATCTTCAGTCGCTTCTGCAATAATTTAAATAAATGTAAATTATTTATTATTTTAATGATAAATAAAACTATTTCTTATAATTATTTATTTTCTTAAATTGTATTCTTAATTTAGTTTTTTTTTTTTTTTTTTTTTTTGATGTTTTCGATTTAGTTATTCAATTTACTAAAATTATCGACGAAGAAAAATTTGATATTAAATAAACTTTATAAAAAAAAGTAATTTCGCGTAATAAATAGAGTGTAAATGTATTAATAATCTAAATATATATTATATAAAAGTGTATATATATCTCATTAACAATAAATATTAATTTAAAACGAAAAATTGTAACCGTTATAAATAGGAGTGTATTATTTCAGTTTATAATACTTATATCTAAGCTGCAATTGACCACAAAGTTATATTCATTTTTCTGAGTAACAGAATGTAATTTTAACTAACAAGTTTATTTTTATTTTTCAACGATCTGAATATTTTTTAATTTTCTTTTGTTTTATAAGATGTTACTTATATTTGAAGTTCACAAATTCTAATTTATTAATTGTGAAAATTGTTGTATTATTTATTACTTACTATTATGAATTGTTCAGATTATAATTGTTGTATATACGTTGTTGCTAATTCATTGTACACTACTTAGCCTTCTGTTTTATACATTGTTTAAAGATATACCTATAATTCTTCATATCAATATGCAACTAAATGAAAAAAAAAAAAAACAACAAAACAATATTCTTTTAGTCTTTCAACTCGGCGATACTAGTTAAATTATTTCTGTGCTGCCAATGTCGGCATAAAGTGAAACACAATAAAAGAATATGGTATTAATTTCTTTCTTTAATGTTACTCTATAGTTGTAAGTAAAATTAGTTACCAATTATATTTCGAGTAATTGTATGAAGAAATAAATAGGAACGAGGGGTAAATGAACTTTAAAAAAAACTTCTTTTATATCGCAAGTTTTTAAGTTTGATGAAGGGTTCGTGTGTAATTAAATATAGTGTCTATTTTTAAACATTCTGTTTGTGGGGTAATTAGAATAATGAAAATTATACAGGTAATAACACACACTAAATAAAGAAGAATATTCATTTACGTTTATTTAATTTTATTATTACATTTATAATTTGTATTATTTAAATGCTTTAATGTTTGTATTTCATTATATAATGCAAAATACGAATACGATCATCAATATAAATTACGAAGTTTTAAAATTTTACAATAATAAAATCCTAAAATTACGGTTTTACTGAGAAGTTGATTTTTTTTATCTTTTCTTTGAAATCTGTATGTGTACAACGCGCAGTGCCATTGAAGTTTTTCTAATTTGGCTACATGTACCACTACGTAGAAAAAGCAATAAAGGTCTTTTTAAACATGAAAAATCTAATGCCCCGGAAAGACATTAACTTGCAATTTAGTGCAATGTTACGTAGAGTCGTCGGTACTACTCTACGATATGAAATGTTGGATTGTTCTCACATCTATGTTTGAGAAAAAGATCGAAGCACCGGAAATGTATATATGTATATTGTCCCGTTTGTTAAAGATTTGATACAGAGAGATGATCGCCCAATAAAAAGAAGAAAAAGAGTATCACTGTGCCTGTATTGATACTTTTTAAATATTTATTTCTCTGACAATAATTCTTATTGATTTAATATAATAATCTTGAATTTTATTCTCACGAAGAAGTTTTCGAAGATTTCTTGTTTTATTCATTTACTAATATATTATTACATTTGTGTACAGCGCAGAAACCGTAGAACGAATTATATGTTAAAAGCTACCTAATTTATTATTACGTATCTTAATTTTTTAAACTTTTTTTGAATACCTTTATTACATAATATTAAAGTAATACGCGCGACATCATTTGCGGAAGAGAACATTATTAAAAAAGGAAAAGATAAGGGCTAGTAAATGATTGTGTAATTTTAAAATTACTTCCTGATTACACGAGTTTGCATCTTCAAGTAAGATAATTAAATTAAAATTCACAGTTTATTTAATATATGTATGTTAATTGTTTTTGTTCTAAATATATCTACGGAATCGATTAAAAATGAAATCATGACAGTGCATGTGTTTTTATTTTTATTTTTATTTTTTTATTTGAACATTAGTCCGGATTAGTTTTGAACGGATTAAAAATTAATAATCAATGAACACTGGATGGTGTTTTATCAGATTGGTGATAAATTTTTATCCATATTATAAGTGTAATGTTATCTAGAGTTTAGACATTCATTTAAATATAGTTTTTATCAGTAAGTATATAAAAATGTTAACTACCATTATTTTTGTTAAAAATAAATAATCACAAAAAAAATCTGTGTTGTTACTTAAATTTTAACTTTTCTTTTATAATTTGGGATGTACCTTCGTGGAATGTGTGATGAATAAAAATTTTGTTTTCTAGTAATTTTCTTTTTAAAATGAATGCAAAAAAAAAATAGCGGTGCAAGACTTTTCTTACATTTTAAATTGAGTTAAATTACAATGGACTCCATAGAGATTCGTTTATGCATACTCGACATTTCATGTATTATTAGTTTGTTACAACATTTGTATAATGAAGTTATCAAAAATGCAATATTTTATTGTTATTCTGTTTGATAAAATTTGGCCTGGCATGGTTTATCAATGATGAATAAAACAAAATTCATTTTCAGAAGAACAAAAATAAAATCTGCACTCAAATTTAAAAAGTTGTTATTGATTAATGTAATTTCCTTTTAGCGATAATATTGAGATAAGATTTAATTCATTTGTAAGTAACTGAATGTAATCATATATATATATAATTTAATGAATCGTACATACTAAATAATTAGCGAGTAATTTATGGACAGTGAATCTCTTATTGACATTGCTTTTTTTCCTTTTTAATAATATTATTGTTATGATTATTATTTAAATTTGAAATATACGGTGTTGTAAGTCGATAAACATTTCTTACGTGTTGCTATTTAAAATAGTTACTTTTACGCCTGCAATTATTATTGTAGTGAAAACTACGACGCGGCGATGTTCAACAAATTGCATAGGAAAAATAAAAAAGGCGTTTGATAAAAGTTAACGTTTTTCATCTAATTTATTATTACTTAATTAACACTTATTTGTATTTTATTTATTCATAGTTTATATAGTTTCGATGTAGAATAATTTGATAGTTAAATTTTTTTTTGATAACATTTTAATGCCGTGTTACTAAATAGTGAATATAATATATCGTACACTGTATTAATTTCACCGGTGGTAAATCAATTTGTTAAAAGGAATATTAATTAAATTAATTATTAATAATAATTTTTCCTCGCTTTCAACATTTGTTTATTGTTTGGAACCTTGACTTGGTGGTCTCGGTATCTTTCTAAGGGCGTCGGATTACTTTACTTTACCATGAACGTGAAATTCGTTACTTTGAAAGAGTTAGTTGATTCATAATTTAATATTACATATATTCGTATTTGTATTTTTGTTTTAGTTGAATTATTTTCTTTTTAATAGCATGATACTAATGATGTTTAGTATTGATTATATCAAGATATGTCAAAACGCATTGGAGAGATCTATGATTGGAGTTAAATTAAGAGACAAAATAAACTCAAAAAAAATCAAAAACAAATTAAAAGTTAAAGACAATTTTACATGGGCAATGAGAAGGAAAATATGGGACTGGGCAGGACATATTGCAAGAATGGATTCCACAAGATGGACTAAAAAAATAACAGATTGGACGATATATGCGAAGAGAAAAAGAGGAAGACCAGAAAACAGGTGGGAAGATAGTTTCGTGAAAGAAAAAAACAACACACAATTATTTTAGGGATAATCGTAAATTAGTTTTACATTTTTCAGTACTGGAAATGGAGAACCTAGGAAACCCTTGGATAAATATTAGATTCTCTATGCTTTTTGAAAAAGAAAAAAGAAAAAAATATTCTGCTATTTTTAGTATCATTAGGCTTAATTTTAAAAAAACAATAATATCACTTCTGTAATTAAAATTTATGTTAAAAGTAACGCACACTCGCGCATGTATGCATACATATTTGTATATATATATATATTAATTACAACGTAATTCTTAGGCTACCCCCCATTCGAAAAAATGTCCCAATTTTATGTAACGTTTGTTATATTTTAATTTTTACCGACTTTATATACATATATTAATTACAACGCAATTCATGGGCCACCTTCCTTTGGAAAAAATGTCAAAAATATGAAAAAATGTGGTCCTTTTGGATAATTTTTTTTTTCTTATTTTTTATTAATATTACAGGGGCGGTTGACTTAAAATACTATCAATTTGCAAAATTACCATGGAAATATATTAATTACAACATAATTCTTAGGTTACCCCCCATTAGAAAAAATGTCCCAATTTTATGTAACGTTTCATATATTTTATAGGATTTCTGTGATTATGTTATATTCATATGGACCAATTTAGAATTATGTTGTAAATTTTGATCATTTTATACGAAGTATGTAAGGGAAAGAGATAGAAATGTAAGCAAGAGGGATCAAGGTGCACGGCCTCTTGCGGGGCAAAATGGCCGAGTTTATATATATAACATGATTTTTTCGATCTCGTAACACACCCTCTAGGGCCCCCCGATGGTGGCTTTGTATAATTTTCATGGAAGAACCGTTTGTAATTGATTATATCTTTTTTTAATTTACGATTTATCGTATATATATATATCGCTCATCAAATACAATAACGTCATAACTCAAAAAATTGCGAATTTGAGTTATGTATATAGTTGGAATTCATTTTATGAGTACAATTAGAGGTTAGAATGCCATATTTGTAAATAAGAAACTCAACAAAATAACCATTGGTTTTGGAACGGGTACAACGTTCAAGTTATATGTAAATTTTAATTTGCGTTTCCTGCGGAATAGCGTTTTTTTAATTATGACGTTATTGTGTTTAATGAGTGATATATATATATATATATATAAAATATTGTTATTCTTGCTGGAGTTATGTTACGGTCGTTAGATTTTTGCGTTATAAAACGTTTAATATATTTCCAAATTAGTAAAATTATTACTTTTTTCTCAGGAATAACGTAGTCAATTGAAAGTGAGTTTTCTTGTAAGTATAATTAGCGTCTGGAAAAGTCCAAAGGATTTCTCTGTGGTGAATTTCAAAGAACCCGAGTTTTGTATCTATCTGTTCATAGCTTGTGCTAAAATGATGCAAATATTTTTTTTTTCTTTTTTGAAAAAGTGGTTGTACTGAATTAACTAAATTCAAGTTACGAAAACGGTAACACTGATTTTTTGCGTAAGCCGATAGAGGATAAAAAATGGGGCAAATTTGGTAGATTTACACTCTTGCCATAAAATCACTTACCTGGGGACGAAAAAAATCTGAAGTCAAAAATGCGTAGGACTGTTAATAATACTATTTTGGAACATACTGTATATATAAAATAAAGTCGTTTTTTGTGTCCACCTTTCTATTTGTCTACATGCCAGCGTTAATCTGGTTTCCATTAGTAGATAGACTGATTTCTGAAAAGGGTTTCAGCGCTTAATTTTTATATTCTTGATGTAATTTACTGACCAATGAGAATTTTTTTCAATGAGGTTAGAAAAAGAGAGAAAAAATACGCTTGATAAAATGAAACAAAAATTTGAATAAAATTTTTATCAAAGTAAATATAAATTCTAAATAAACAAAAAAAACAAAAGACATATTAGTTTCTAGCATAGATTTAAAAAAATGTTTTTTATTAGTCTGATAATAAATTTTGTTCATTTGTTATATTAATAATTTTTCTGTTAAAATTTAAAATAATAGGTTTAATAAAAAATAATGGATATAGTGAAGAGAGAGAAATTCGTTTAACGAATGACATTGAGATTCATTCTTTACAAAGAATAAGAAAATCCTTTAGTTGAGTAAAACTCTCGACTATCGTTAGATCGCGACAAGCGTGGTCTCAGAGGCCGAGAACCTTCAGCTGAACATGAAGGCCGTTTATTATTATATCGCAATATACATGTTTTCCAAAAACAGAAAGCATCTCTATATGAATTTTTATATTGAAAAACAAAAATAAATAGAAACAATTTACATTTTTAGTCGAAGAAAGTGGACGGGGAGCAGATGGACAGTTTATAGAATTAATACATATTTAAACTTTCGTAAACGTGATTGTGTTATTATTTTCGATGAAAATCATGTCAGAAATTTTCGCGTTGATGTTTATGCATTGGCCAGAAGAAATGAATGATATGAGAAAAATGGAACGGTAAAGAAAGATATATTGGCAATGATGAAACCAGTGTAACTGCTAGCAATGATATTCAGCTGATTTTCTTTTAAGTATTTCGGCAAAGAAGAGACAAATTTATTGCCAAAGGTACGGCCAACAGCATTATAACATGAACTTAGTATTGAATGCAAAATTATAAATATTAATTACGTAAAAATGTTATATTATAATTCTTTATAGTAACATTTGTAGGTTTTTTTTTTAACATTTTTACATCGCATATTATCCCATAAAAAAACAGATGCCATTACAATATTTTAGAAATTTAAATTATGGAGAAATCATTACAGAACCATGTAACAAGAGTTTCAATAGTTGTTATTGGAAGTATTATTCTCACATTAATATCTTATATCCTCACCAGCTATTAGGGTTTGCGGTTTTAGGATGTATTTCAAGTTCATTTTAATTATTACATTGCTAATACGACTAAAAAAAAAAAGGAAAATTGAGCAGAAGAAATTAATCTTTAGCAGAAATCCTTAGAAAAAGAGAAAAAAATGAAAGGTTTAACAGACATTAATATGAGAGGGGGCATATGTATATATATATATATATATATATATATATACGTAAATGAAAGTCGAAAAATGTATCCATCTGGAAAATTACTGGATAGATTTTGATACAGTTTTCACAGCGAGTTACCGTTATTCTCAGAAAAAGGTTTTAAGTTCACAATTCAGCATATTATGATATGTAAAAGGGAGGTGAACTGACCATTGTGTTGTAACGGTATTTTTGTTGTATTAAAAAGTAAGTAAAAGTTATTTTGTGGATCGCATAGCGATCAGTAATTGTTGTACTGATAAGCAATGTTTAATTAAATTACGAGCCACATAAGAAAAGTAAATATAATAGTTTACCTACTTGTTTTGTTTATAGTATTTGTGGCCGTTGTAAATGAGTATTTAAATATTTAATTTTTCCTCAAATTAATTTGTTAATTAAAAAAAAAAGTAATGAAAAAAAATTAGTTACATTTAAAACACAAAGAAGCGGACGGGTAATTGATCGAGAGTATATAGAAAGAGTGAGTACTATGAGGGAATGTAATGATAAAGAAGGTATATAAAACATGATTGTTGTAGCGATGAAAGTAATGGAACCTTCAAAAATAATCTCAAATGACTTCCTAATAAGTATTTGGACAAAGAAAGTACAAATTTACCGTCTAAGATACGGAAACATGTTTATAATATAAATATATATTAATGTAACTAATTAAATAACAAAATACTTTAACATGTTTTGGAATTTTTTCATGTATTTTTTTAAATCGCAGACAATTTTCTAGTTACTTTATGATTTGGTATATAAATATTTTTTTAAAAAATTATTTAAATTAATACTTAATACTTTATTTTAGAAAATAAAAGAAAAATTTGATGTGTACGTTACTAAACGCACCCGTTGTAATAGTTTTTTAGACTAAAAACTAATGTCGTTTTCAGTTTTCACTGTAGTTGTCTTTGTGTAAGACGCTCTAGCAAAATTCTAAATGCGACGCATTGTTTTATATGTCTAATTAATTTTATTAAAATAATTCTTTGGGGACTGTGTAGAATTTTCAGAATCGCTTTGATTTTTAGAATATGTATTTTATATAAAAGTGTGATTCGCAAATATTAATTTATCCGATATGCATTGTTTTCAGTTGGAAACTTGTATAATCGATTCGTGATGTTAATGAAAACAGCTGAATTATCGAAAACAGTTTTATTCGTTTATAATTATGCGTTTATTTTAAATATGTAGTTATTACTTTATGACCTTACTGATCGCGTGCATGTTAAGAGGTTGAGGAAAGTGGTTGTAAAACTCCAGCAGACAAATTAAAGCTGGAGAAAAGAAATACCCTGTCTACTATCGAGTTGAGTCGATTAAAAACGTGATGTTAGCATGGCTAAGGGAATGGTTCAACATGTAGAAGGGAATTATCATTTTGCAAGACAGAGTTGCGAAATCTGTTAATTTAAACCAATCGATTGTGTTATACAAATAGGCCAAATAAATAATAATAATAATATATATATATATATATATATATATGTGTATATGTGCATATATAATGTATATATATAATATGCATTTCTTTAGTTATACGATGTAGTTTTTAGAGTTAAGTTTTGATAATTTCGAATAATTATTAGCGTAATTTGAAATTAATGAAATATTAAAATATTACATATCTAAGAACCAGATGTCTTCGCTACTTAAACTCTGATAAATTAATTTACAATATTTTGCTTGCATTTGCATTGTGTATAGGACATGAATTACTCTTTTTTTTTTTTTTCAGGTGCCATTTATGGTCTGTTATTCTTAAAGTTCCATTTTTTTCGAACAAAAATTACATTTACATATATACCTATATATGTGAATCCAATTCATTTTAGTTAGATATTTATTAATTGCGTTTTAATTTATAATAGGACGCGGGTGTGTTAAGTATGTCTTACTATACGGAACATAATATACGTGTCAGGCGTATATTCATTTTTATTTCTGAGCTATTCTGTAATGAAAACGTATTAAGTATTAATATGTTTATTTACGGTAAATCACTCAAATAAAAATAACAATTATTTAACATTATTATAAAAAATAATAACAATAATAGCAATGATGATGATGATGATGAAAACAAGCTAAATATATTACTGTAGGTTTAAATTCAAAAAATTTATTTTAAAGTGTCACATTAGTTAATCGATTAAATTGAATATGTTTGTTTGCCTCAATGAGTTTTTTAAATTGCTTTATTATTATTATTATTATTGTTGCTTCTTTTTCCCGTAATTGTTTACAAACACCAGTATGTATATGTATATGGAGTAATCCTTAAATTGGCTAGATATAGCTGTAACAAGACTGGAAAACTAGGTAGGTATTATATATATACGAATGAGTGGTTTTTTTTTTGAGGGAGGGGGTTTAATATTTCATTCTGTTTATTTAATATTTAAAATTTGAGTTGGTTTGAAGGTATTTCTTAAAATTCGGGGTTTGTTCATCACACAGGCTCCGGGGAGTACTCACTTGCCGTCCGTGTTCATTTACTAGACAAATGATTCTAATAAAATAACAAAATTATAAACACTATGATAAATCTCCTAAGATTAAATATTAAATGCAATGTACTGGGAACGAATATTCTCAGGGAAAGCCTCATCAATAGTATTAGAAAACAAAAAGAAATACATTAATAAAGATAAGTTTAGTATTATATTATTTGAATATTCACAGGAAACTAACATAAACTATAGTTTCATTTAAAAAAGAAAATCAAAGATAATTTTCTTTTTTAGATGAAAATTAGTTATTTCGATTTCCTTGAGATATTTACATAATATAATACTAAATTTATCTTCGTTAATATATTTCTTTTTGTTTTCTAGTACGTAAGACATTCTCCCGAAAAG
The DNA here is from genome assembly GCA_039619475.1 of Icerya purchasi. Taxonomy (NCBI): domain Eukaryota; kingdom Metazoa; phylum Arthropoda; class Insecta; order Hemiptera; family Monophlebidae; genus Icerya; species Icerya purchasi. The sequence continues at coordinate 552,809,095 of CM077115.1, forward strand.
AGACGTTTGTGTACTATTTACTCTGCAATTTCAAGATGTGTTTATTACAGATTTATAATTTTACTATTTAATAAAAGAGATGAATACATACACTTAATTTAAGAGAAAAATGCGATAATGTAAATTTCAAATTACTGTACTGAGAAGGGGAAAAAAAGTATTTACAGGTAAAATTATTTTAAAATATTATCGGTGCTTCGCTGCTGAATTATAGCGAGTGTAATAAACCACCGGAAAAAATCAGGCAAATTTTTGAAACTTACGTGCTATGTTTAGAATTTGAACAGATTAAAAATGATTGCAAAGCTATTATATGTACATTTACTTTATGTTGTTGTAATAAAAATGATGAAAAAGGAGTTAAAAGATGATAATGAATTTCGTTCATGTGTTGGCGGGAAAAGTAAAAATTATATTTAGTGATTCGAGATTTCATCATCGGGGTATGATAGAAAAAACTTATTGCAAAATATTTGGAAATTACACATTTTTGTTTTACCATACTAAACGTTTTATTCAAATTTGCTTGTCTATTGTAAAACTAATATTTTTCTTTACCTGTACCGGTAAACATTTGATTTCATTTTTTCGTATACTTTTTTCTGTCTCTTTCGCTCTACATTCCAGTGAACAGGTATTCGAAAAGGACATAAGTAGTTTGACAAGTAGTTTAACAGATTTTTTTTTTTTTTTCCATTTTGGGCGCGTCAGCACAGGACATTTACTCAGCGCAAAGGACTAGCAGAATGATCAAACGTAGAAATTTGTAGGTTATATCAGGAAGAGATTTCGTTTGCTCGGTGAATTTACTCTTTATCTCAAAAAATTCGCAGTGCCCCATAAAAAGTTTCACTTCAAATAAGAAAAAAAAAAATAAATAAAAAAAAAAAGAAGCCACCCTGCATTATTAGGCTTTACTGTTAAGAAATAATTTCAATCCAACTAACGCCGTGCAGTTGGTTATATGTGGCTTTTCGTTTGGCTAGGACTTGGTTTGATACAAATATTTTACTTGCGTTTAGTTCCATAGTTAACGCCCCCATCCAAAAAAAAAAAAAAAAAAAAAAAAGGAAACAAAACTTTAACCTGAAAGTTTTGTGTAGCTATTTATTTATTTTTTCCTGTCATAATATTTACTTTTTTATTAGCCGGTCGCCCAGTCATGGCATAATCTGGGGGAAAACAAAGGAAATGAAATAGCAATATATATATAGGTATATTATATCTGCTCATTCGGTTATATTGGCCCACATGAATCGTATATTTGACCTTGTATTTTGAAAGTTCGCATAACGGAGTCTTGAATGACTTTTGTGACTCCGAAGGAAGTCATTTGGGAGGACGCAGAATTGTATTTTCGTATGTTCGCCAGACAATACCGAGAATCAGATGATGCACCTGAAAACAATGACAACAGCGGCCTGGTTAGTGGACGCAGTATCATCGGTAATTTAACTTTTCCATTTTGGCATCAGATCCTGGCAGCTTCATTTTTGAATTTTACTGCCCCGCAGTAAATGCACACCTTTTCCATTCTTCCAATCAGAGCACACTTGGACCTAAATCGTAGTCATACGCAGAATTGTAGTTAAATTCAGATAATTTCGAGTTAGCATAAATTGTTTGTCTTGCGGAAGCATTTCGCATTTGTTTTGTTTCGTTTCTTTGAGATAACGGTTGTTCATCAGACGGAGTTGTGCGGCATTCTTTGCACTCGATCTGTTTCACCACACCTCCCTTCACATTACTCTTCAGACTCAACCGCACGGGACTAAGCTTCAGCGTTATTTCTTCTTAAGTGTTTTGTTCATCTGATACAGATACATCGGATTGTGCTCTCTATGTTCGATCTGCTTCATTTCGTCGCTTCTCCTCAGATTCAGACTCAGAATTTTGAATACGAACTGGTGCAATGCTCGCCTGCCTTGCCTCATTGGTTTGTGAAGTTCGCAACGTTCTTGTTTTGCGCGATTCATAGATCTACCAATATTAGCGCGTTTGGGAGGAGACGTAGCTAATTTTTAGCGAAATAATGAATGTAAAAAGTAATACGTACAATTTAAACGAATAAAAAGGTGAACTCCTTCTTGAGCCAGATATTAATAAATCGTTATATCTAGAGCACGCATTTATGTTTATCGTAATAATTATTTCAGTTTTTACATTTAGTTTATATTTACCGTGGTAATAATTTCATTTGAAATATTTTCATTTTCATCGGATGAGCTGTTGTTTCCTCAAGCGTAAAAAACATACAGACGAACAAACAAACATTCTCTTTTATATATAAGATTTGAAACATTTCCATAATGCATTAAAGAATATTTTATCATCCAATTAAGTTTCGATGAAATTATAGTTAATGTAATAACGATGTTTTAATCGCGAAACATAATTTAATAGAGGCCGTGATGATTGTATATTTTTAGCGAATTTCGTGTTACCTCGCATTTATTATTTGCGTTTTTCTGTTTTCTTTTTCTGTTTTTTTCTTTTAAATCTGCTGTACGTTTGCATTTTAATTCTGTTTTCATTGACCGAACCTGTATAATTTTCATTTATTTACGATACTTGGATCTATTTTGTAATTACAAATATACCGAAGTAGTTGCTAATAGGAATTTCGGTCTGTTGTTCGAACCTGTGCTTATATTTTTCTTTGTTTCTTCCGATAGTTACACCTTTACTGCGTTACTGCTTATTTCTCTTCATCGCAAGGGCGCGCAAAAATGTTTTTAATGTCTTTATTTAAAATGTCTTTATGTAAAATGTCTTTATTTAAAATGTCTTCATTTATTCGAGTTATGCAGTGTCAGAAATATGTAACGAAGAATAAGCGGTTTTTGTCGGACGTGTTTCCCGTTCTTCCGAACTGCTTGGTCATAGTGCAGCAGTAAATACGGCGCGCTATTTTCTTATTAATCTTTCTTTGACAGTACTGCACTAGACGTATTGCCTCTAATGAATAGATTTTCCTCCTTCTTCCAGTACTTCTCTTTCGGTTGTTCAGGTTTTTACGTTGCATAGTTTATTATCATTGCTTTTCTTTCTTTTTTTTTTTTTTTTTTTTTTTAATTCCAAGTAAATATAAAATTAGCATAATCTAAAAAAAAATAAACGATTCATTTTGCTCCTCGTTGTTGCATGCCTTTTACCGGTTATTTTGTTTTACTTCTTTTTATTCTTTTTTTTTTTTTGTGGTGCAGAATTGGCTCATTTTCCGCTACTGTTACTCAATATATTGCCGCAGCATGATAAATGTGGGTGTAATCCGCTATGCGCTATTATGTAGTAAATTGTTTTGCATTGGATAACATTAAATGATATTATAAAACACTATTTTACTGGAAATATAATTAATATTTATATAACTCGACATGTTTCAGTGTCATAGCGTCGTATTATTCACGATTATATAAACAAGTATTAATTATATCTCCAGTAAAATCGTGTTTCATTATTTAACCTTTATTTCATCCAGTATTTCAGAAATGGTGTTAACAAATGATATCAATATCGGATGTGAGGTTGTTTTTGATTAAAATCGTTTGGTCGCGTAATTTTTATATATGTACATAGTAGTTTACCTTCTATCAGTAGTGCAACGTGTTTAGATGTGTTAGTTATACTTGTAAAAATTGTATAAAGCAAATTTAAGAATGCAAAAAAAAAAAAAAATAAAAAAAAAATAAAAAAATGGACTCTGCAATTACAAACTAATTAGGGCTATTTGTCTTTTCATTTATTCGTCTAATGTGTTATAGTTTTGTATTAATTAAATAACGATTAATTAATAACGAAGAGTAAAATTAAAAGGGAAATTGCGCGACTTCCCCTCCCCGTGACCAACGACTACCACGCTGGTTTCTAATAGTAAATATTCTTCAATAAAAATGTTAAACTTATTTTAAACTTTTGAAACTCCTATTTGACTTGTTTACGTGTGCGCCCACCGCAAAAAAAAAAAAAAAAAAAAAAAAAAAAATCAGTATAAGAAAAAAAGAGATTGAAAGTGGTGCAAATGATAGAATGAAAACGATATTCTCCGAATTGGGTATCAAAAAATATCAATCACGATTTAATGAAAAATGATTTTATTTAGATCGTCACTAGAGTGTTAACAAAGGAGATGATATTATTATTATTTATTTATTTTTTTTTTTTGATCTGAATCATATAACAATTGGAATCCGGATCCGTCGTTCAATGATGAATTTTCAGCGAACGACTCCTCGAGAGTTTTCGAATCAACTTCCGATCGGACGATTTTACTCTTTCTTCCGCTTGTTTAACCTGTTGCAATCTCTTCCTTTTTGGTCTACCTCTTTTGAGCGTATTTCATTTTCGGCTCAACTTTCTAATACTCTAATCGACGTTCTCTTGCTCTTACCTCGATTTGAGGTCGAACTTTGTCTTTATCTCAACTTTTAATTTTAAAATGATTTTATCACACTACCGTTGCTATTCTGAGTTTAATCTCGTTTCTTTCTTTTCGTTCACGTTCATGTCTGCAATAGAGCTAGTTATTGCCCGCTCGGTCTTGTGTTTCTTTTTGCGTCTCTTCTTTCTTTTTTACTCTCTTTTCATATCGTTTAATCTTTTAATTTTAACCATATAATATGCAGATTTGATTGTGTGTTTTTCTCTCGTTTTTTTTTCGATTTTTCCCGGTATTCCGGTGTAGTATTTTTTATTCTTACATGTTTCGGCGAGCTGCTTCTTTTAAGAAGAACGAGTCTAATGTTGCTGTATTAGTTGGCTTTTAAGCTCGTTTTTCGCCGATAGCCGAAGATTTATAACTTTTCTATTCCAAATTTATTTATTTTTTCACCAGATCTCGTTACATATATATATATATAAAAGATTCGTACCCTTTTTTAATAGATAGGTTTTATTTTATTTATTTTCGCGTAGTCTCCGACGGTTATATTTAGAATATATATATATATCTATATTTACCGAACAGAAATGGTCCAAAATGAAAATATCTAGATCATTTCGAAAAATTCGATGGATACTGATCACTCTTACTCGAGTAGTAGAAAAAATAATGAAGTAAATTAACACAGTTGTTTCCAAAAATTATTTATTATAATGAAGTAAATGTTTCGTCTCCTGTTGTGGACTCTCTATATGTAATAATGTCGGCAATTTAAAAGAAATACGATTATTTTCTTGGCTGTTCAAGTTATCTATAAGTGTAATAAATAATACAATTTTCAATAGAAACCCTAGGTCAAAACAATTTGTATTAAACTCTTAACATTTTTCGAACAACATCGTGCGGAAAATAGCCAACAAAATAGGCTAGAAAGGACCGTTGGAATAACGTTAGTCGGAAATATTAATTAATATTAAAAATTGAACTCGTCAAAAAGTCAGCTAACCAGTGAAATAAGAAAAAAAATATAATATTGACCAATATATGATATTTTCAAATAATATTAAGTTCAATTTAGTTCCAGAGCAGCGTTGAGCTCATTTGGATGACGATTCTTTTTGATCTATTTGGTTGGCTGCATTGCGCTGATGAACAGTATAATTTTGCTTGAATAATATTAATGTATTGACATGATTTCTCCAAAAAAAATGTTTCTATATAACTGCCGTGTAATACATGTAATCTGTAAACACAGTTCATCAACGAACTCGACAAGCATAAATAATTTGTGACTAAAAAGGAGATGATGGAAGTGATCATAGAAATTTCTGTAATGGGGGGACTCGGTATATTATTTTTTTTGAAAGGATTTCAAAGTTCCGGAAAATTCCCTCTCAAAACCACTTTAGCATACTCCAAGGGCCTGGCGAAGTAATTTATGAAAAGTCCCTGGGGTGTTTTTATGAAAAGAAAATATGATGTAGTGAGTACATCCTTATTCGTTGTTTGCAGCAAGTCGCGCTAGTTTTTTTTTTTTAATATAAAATAATAATATTTTATATATTTTCTTTTGGGGCGCCAGCGGCTTTGACCCGACAACTACAGAAATTATAATTTAATTGTATATAATAGTTTTTTTTTTTTTTTTTTTTTTTGGGTTAATTTTGAAGCACTTAGTTTTTAAGTTTTTTCCTTTGTCGGATCATGGGATTAACGCAGTTTAAGTTTTGGAAAACTAGGGGAGCTGCAGTCGGTTCTTTTTTCCTCCTTTAATATTCTTGACCACGGTTTTCCCATTTTTTTTATTTAACTTTTTTTTTTTTTATTCTTTCTTATCCATTTACTCCTGCATTTTTTTAAAATCCCTTTTTTTCACTCGGTATTTTTTCTTCCCCTATTTTATATTAAGAAATTCTTTTTCTACAACTCTGTCTGGTTACGATTGATTTTTTTTTTTCCCAATTTAAATCGGGTGGCACGGCTATCGAGAGAGGGGAAATTGTGTAATGAAGTTTTTGAAATTATTCGGTGTACACCACATCTGACCGTGCGAGATTGATTGATAAGAATTTATAATTGAAACGGTTGTGTTGTGTTAATTTTTTTTTTTTTTTTTGCGTGTGCGAATATTCGTAATAGGCAGAAGACGGACTGGAGGCAGAACAGCGATATCCTTTTGGAGACAATGTGACGCACAAAGTTCCTATTTAAATCTGTAGGGGCATTTACATTTTTTCTTTATATACATATTAGCATGGTTTTTATTGTTATTAATGATATAGTGCAGAATCGTACAACAAACGGACACCTCTTCTTCCTATTTCTCGAATTTCCTTTCATTCATTCTCTCGAGCTTTCACATTTTTTTTTACACAATGTGTTATGCCTTCCCCTAATGTATACTTTTTTAAGTAACCTTCTTTCGTTTTTTTTTTAGGGGAGAGGGGCAAATAGATGAGACGGTTCTTGAAAAATATATTATTCAAAAACATGAAAGATTAAACATTTGCAGAAAATATTCCTTTTTTAATTTATTAAAATGTAGTATAGAAATAATACTGTTTGTCGATGCACGTGACGACAACATTTCAAAACTTTATAACAGATTAAAATTTTTTTTAAATAGAAATAATGAAAAGAGACGTTTTTTGCGTCTATACTTATTAAGCCGAACATGCGCGTTGTCTGAAATTGTTTTTTTCTATCATTTATATTTTAAGGAAATTTTGAATTCTCATGATATTAATTTTTTTTTATCATAAAAAAAAAAATAAAAATAAATAAATTGAATGTGTGTATATTATTAATTAATTATTTCGACTGTATTTTCCGGTAACTTATGTGTATATGTAAACTGGTTAAAGTGTATATTTTCGAATCGGATCTATAACGTAAATACCAACCTCGTAGTTAAAGCTTTAGTTGAAGAACTAACAGAAGTATGTAATACCCTATTAATAATACGAAAAACCGTATCCGACAAGTTCTTCGTTCGAGACATCATTCTACCTTTGTGAAATATAGTTCTTTATTTTTGCTGCTCTTAAATTTTAGAAATTCATTTTAAAACTTTAGCGACAATGATGCTCTATATGTTTTAAAATGTCACATACACTTGATATAAAACTCCGCGTTAACTTGCTTTTAGGTCCGAATTTTACTTGGTTCTAAATTCTTTTTAACTCAGTCATTCAGTTATTTTGTGGTCTAATGGGATTCGTGCTTTCTTCGCTTTACCTTCTCATAATTATTATTTTAAATTGAGTCTCCTGTTTTATTTTTCCTACTGAATCTATAGCCACTTTTTATGTTGTTATTTTTGGTTTTTCTTTCTTCCCTTCTGATAAATTTCGTTTAATTTCCGAAAGGGTCCTACAAGCGATTTCTTGCCTTTTATTCTTTTTGTTCCCGAGCCGATTCATGATTTATCGCTGTTCTGTTCCATTCAAATAGATATCTTTATTCTGATATTTCGGTCATGTCGGAAATGAAGTAAATCAAATGGCTGTAATTTAATCGGGGGGGGGGCTTCATTTCTTCCAAAATTTTCTATTTATTTATTGTTTTTTTGTTTCTAGGCGCATCAATTATGAACATTAACTCAGCGCCAGTGAAATGTTTGAAAGTGTTAATGCGCAGCAAAGGGATGTCATATCCGAACGAAACATAATTAACTAATCAATTACGTCACGGTAGCTGGCTAATTAACTGTCCGAATATTTTCAAACCTTTCGTAATGATATTTATTTGCTACCCTTAGCTTTAGAGGTTTCCTTTCCTCTTTGCCGTCGTTACTTCATCCTTGTCTCCACCCGTTTCTTTATTTCCCCTGCCTGCATTCTTTCCACGGTGCCTTCTTCATTCCTACGATTCTTTTTATCCGTATGAAGTCACTTCTTTGAAAATGCTCTTATCTATCCTCCGAGCGTTTCCCCTCTCCTTTATTCTTAGCTTTCCGACGCTTATTCTCGATTATGTTTTTTTGTTTACTTTCTCTGTAGCAAATTTTTGATTTGCTCTGTAACAAATTACATGTTAATATCTGTTACTGGTTTAATTTCCACATACTTCTAAATTGATCATGATACGGCGGTGCTCTGGTTTTAGTGTACCCGGTAAAACAAAACGAAAAACAACAAAAGTTAGATTAATTGTGCAGTTAAATCTTCTTCGTATAATCAAACGACAGGAGCGAACATTCTTATAATTTTCGTCTTTTTAATCGCACGGATCATCTATGATTTTAGTCAAGTTTTGTTTTTAGGTATTGGCAACTCGCGGATTTTAGGGTCCCGTTAATAGCAAGCACGTTGAATTAAGGGGTAATATCACCTTGCGCTCACAACATTTCGGGTGATTTTCTGAGACTCATCACAAACGATAGAAAAGAGATAGAGATATGAGGTTTTATGCTGATGAAAGTAGTAGTCTAAAAGATAATATATAAAAAAATACCATTATTTTATATTAAAAAAAAAAAAGAAGGAAGTAGTAGTCTTTAACTACAACAAACAAGTTTTACTTTAATTTGTACAATACAAAATCAAAAAAAAATCAAAAAAAATCGGTCGGTCTATACGTACTGCTGCAGGTCACAATTTTTAATCTGGAACAAAAAACCAAAAAGTTTCTTAAAATATAGCTCAAAATGAAGTGAACATCGTAGGATTTTTTCGAAAAAATGAGGAGGGCGGTGATTTGATTTTTTTTTCCCTCGAAAAAATCGGTCGAAAATCGCTTATAAAATCGGTAAAAATCAATTTAACAAAAAAAAATCCTACGATGTTCACTAGAAAATCATATTTTTAAGTTGCAGATAAAATTTGAAGTCAATCGGATAAAAATTGAAGGGGAGCTATTGGTACGCCCAGTTTGAAAAACACAGTTTCCACATATTGCTGTTTAAAGTTTTGAGTAGTAGAATTTTGTTGAAATTTTCATTCTACCTCTAATCCGCTATGCCTGCTCCATTTAATTAGCCTTCTAATTTTTGAGGTTTTCCTCCTCCTCAACCTTCCTTGTCGAAATTACGTCCCTGCGGACAGTTCTTTTTTTGGCGAGCGTCAGAGCACCAATACAAAGGCGAAGACAAGAGTTTTGGATGCGATCAAGTTTGGTGAGGAGGGATTTGGGAGCACTGGCATAAAGAACAGAACAATATAGTGAAATTTAGATAGAATATTGTGAATCTATAAAGTATGAGGAGAATATACGGATCGTCACCCCATTTCCGGGGGGGGACAACGTTTTTAGGAAATTTAATCTCTTTATAGCCGATGTACATAGATAGTTGATATGATCGGAAAAAGATAAGCCGGAAGTTGAGAAGTGTCGGTATAATTCATATAAAGAAGAATAAAGACCTCAAACACATGCATCCGCGCACATTTGAAAAACCGCTAATTTTGCTTCACGACTATGTTCGGAAAAACGACTTTTTGACCCACTTATAAGTCCCCCCCCCCGCATAATCAATTTTTTACATCATTCCTAGATACATTGGGAAGTGTTTAAGCCAATAAAAAAATAAATAAAAATAAAACGTAAAAAAAAATTACAAGGTGATATTATCTCTTAATGGGAATAAAACGGTTTGTACATTTTCCTTTTCCTCTGGCGCCGTTTAGTGTGTTGAGGTATGGGAGCGGCGAGAAAATTTTGAAAATCGATATGTAGTTAATTGTACAGTAACGCAGTGCATTTAAACAACTAAAAGAATTTATACTTTCACAAGTATAGAATGGATTTTTTCAGGATAGTTGGACATTAACGAAAGTTTTTGTATGGCGATGCCGTTTTGTCTCTGTGTAGACATGTTCCCACGGATTTTTTTCATTTACCTTTATTTTCGTTCGAACTGCTTTATATAATTAAAGAAAAAAGGGGAAAAAAACAATTTTTAGCGCGCGCGCAATATAGTGACATTAACATTTTACAAACATAAAGGCACTCTGGCTTTAAATATTAAAACATACTTGTAGATACCGATAAATAAATAGGCAGCAGAGGTATATACGTTTCTTTAAGACGCTTTCATGTTGGCACATGTATTCACCGAAAATATGAGTAATGAAAATGTGTATTATTTCAAAACTGTCCTCCAATAGTAATTGTGGTACTATTTAAAAAAAAAAAAAAAAAAAAAAAAGAAAAAAGATTTATTCTGCCGAATACTTTTAACTTCTCTATTCTCGCTATGAAATACGTAGCGGAGCATCACTGAATTTTTTTAAACGCAATTTGCTAGTTTTAAACTATTTCAAAGAGAGAAATTAGCAAATCGCATTAGTCTTGGCAGATGATGTACAATAAAACAACTCTGCCTACGTCTAGTCTTTAAAGCACCTAGGCAACAACTTTTCTCAAACAATAGGTATTCATCAGTATTTTTCGTCGCAACTAATCTTCACATGAATAAAATTACAGTCAATTCTCTTCCTCTCTTTATCCCCGATGAAGAAGATATATTACTAGAACTATTACTGGACCTTTTCTGAATAGTCTTTGTCATATTATAATTAAGCGAATAAGGCGATCTCGCATTACCAGTGTTCAACAGAATATTTTTTTGCACTCTCTCTCTCGGTAAGTCTAAATGACATTCTAACTGCGAGGAGTGTACTAATTAACTACAATAAGAGTGTATCGATATTATTAAAATAGTAAAATGAATGTAACGTAGTATATTCCGTTGTTGACTTGTAACCTTCTGCCCCCCCCCCCAGAGCGGTAAAATCCAGAACTACCTTTCCCCCTTTCTTTCACGATGCTTACGCTACTACCTTAACTAATACCATTCTGGGCGAATGCGCTTTAAAAGAGACGTCAAGTATATAGTTAATCCCATTTCTTTGCCACCGAAATTAAATTTGATAATTTTCCGTTCAAAATATCGCACGTTGCAGTTGCGTAAAAAAGTAAAGTGATTTTGTGCCGTAGACTACTCTTAGAAACGTGTACATCATGGATTGTGTAATTACGCTTTCCATAATTTACTAAGCTTAATGGATTTTAAGAGAATATTGGCGGGACCAGTTATGTTCTTACCATCCCCGCTTTTGATTTTTCGCAGATAACTTCTCTGGTATAAGTAATATTTGATTTTCGATTAGGTATATACTGGGTAGTGAGTTTTGAGTATTAGAAAACTACCAAAACCCCGTGCCCCTCTTCTGATTTTATAGCCAAGCATCTTAGCTACTTGTATTCCCTGTGCAAAATGCCATGTTATGTCATTAACATAAATATAGATATATATATACGTATGTATGTAAGCGTGTTTTTTTTTTGTTTCGTTTATAAATAATTTCGAAAGGTGATGTGGATTTGAATCTTCAGATAATATCCTGGTGACAAGCGATCGAGGATTCGTAGATTTTAAGGAACCTATTTCGGAGTGTTCTTTATTTTCTGAATATGATGAAATTAAATAGATGTAACATTTTTAATTAAGATCTTTTTTAAAGCCCATTTACTAGACTCACACTTACCAACATTTTTATTAACGTAATGAGCGAAAAATTTGTAAGACCGATGCAGGTTGATTACTTAACATCCGTAAAACTTTTTAAAACTAAATTATAAATTTTTGAAGTGAAAATTACTGATTCAGATTTAGTCTAATAATATTGCAACTGGTGGGTGATTTTTAATTTTTTTTCTCTATTTTCTGATTTTCGGAAAGCTACTAACGGGGTGCAAAAGACGTTGCTTAAGTGATGAATTGTGTACTGATGTTTTTTTTTTTCATATTTGCATCGAGAAATTTCTCTTCAGATGTTTTATCCATGTATTGCAGAATTCGATAAATCATCAGATTTTGAAAAGTTATTTAAAATGACGTAATGTATTAAAATTTTATTTTTCATCGTTTCTTATCACATCGGCCATTGTCTGCTTACGGAAGGTTAGATGAATTTCTGTGAGAAAGTTACAATTTTTAGGAGTCTGTTTATTTTTTGAGTGCCATTCAGCTGACATTTATAAGGAAGATTGTTTATGGCGGGTGAAATTGACGTTTGCTGGATTTTTAACAAAAATAGTACAGAAATGGAACGTTTTACACCTTTTATTTATTTATTTATTTATTAATTTTTTGTCCTATTCTTTTAGTTTTAATGTTCGCTTTCGTTCATCGATTCGCGATGACTTGTCAGCGTAGGTAACTTGGTCTGTCTGTCCTCGGAGCCGGGCTTTTAAACTCCGCTAATAAATGGTAACAACTTATATTATTTTGCTCCTTTACTTTTTCCCGTTTCATCTATAATTCAAAATGTTTCTAGAATAAAGCGAAATCCAGGTCTTTAAACTGCAAACTAGCGCGCACGTGTGGAAAATAAAATTTCTGCTGAGTTATTTATTACTTTAGGTCGATACTAAGAAATGAAAATACGGAAGAGAAAGATATTTTGAACATGAGCATCTGGATCTATCTATCTATCTATCTATCTATCTATCTATCTATCTATCTATATATATATATATATATATATATATATATATATATATATATATATATATATATATATATATATATATATAGTAGAGGTAAAAGGACAGTTCACGGCCAAAGGATGCCGCCAGCACCCATAGCACCCAGGAGTCATTCCCAGAGGCGAAATTTCACCTTAATGCCTTGATTAATTCAGAAAATTAACCTAATTAATAGTATCAGAGGTCAAAAACTAACCCGAATACCCCGATTATTGCAGAAAATTCACCCAATTAAGGGTCCCAAGCACCCTTATGTCCCTAATTAATTATGCAATCAATTTAATCGTTGAATTATTAATTATGCAATCAATTTAATCGTTGAATTATTAATTACGCAATCAATTTAATCGTTGAATTATTAAATTATGCATTCAATTTAATCGTAGAATTATTAATTATGTGTGAATATAAGCTCAAAGGATGTTGCCACCGTTGATTAAGACCTTCCAGAACCGTTTCCGGAGCGTCTCGGACCGCGGAACCGCATTCCATTTGATTGTCGATCCCTTAATTAATACACACACATGCAAATGTACGTGTATATACGTCTGCACACACATGTAAAAATCACCATCATCATCACCATCGCGGTAAATTCGTACGCGTGCCATCGCAAGTGACCTTGTACCTGTCAATCAATTGGTCGATGCATGCCTTTGCTTGTACGTAAATTACCGTTATTCGGTAGCAACTAGTTTTGGAGGATTACACACACAATGATATATATACGGTTACGAGCGTCTGTACACATATGTAAAATTAGTTATTATCATTATTGAATTTGTTGTTATCAATATTATCAGTGGTCAGTCTGCAGGAATCGCGGTAAAATACAGGTTTTCGCCGTTCCGGTATTTCTAGGAATCGCGAAGATTTTCGTTCGGTCAGTTGCGTAAAACTTTTCTTTGTCCGATACATTATGTACGGGGGGGTAAGTCTCTATCTCACACATCGCAAAAGTGAAAATGCTTCTCTCATAACGCTACATGCAAATGCTAACGCAACCGTTGAAACAGGATCTTAACGTTCTTATACTTTCTATTTCAGTCTATGCCTTTCATAGAACCACGCCTTACATGTACACACTAACACAAAAACACACTCATACTCAAAAGTCCTTGACTACTTTATCCATATACACATATGTAATCAAGTTCTTTCGATGGAACAACATTTTTTTCTGACGTAACATTACCACCGCCACACCCGATTTAGAGATAGTCAACGAGGTAGATCGTTGAATGGATTTATTCAATCGCTCAATATTAATTTCTCATCAAACGCATATACATTCTCCGAGCAGTGTTCATCACGCGTTTTTAAGTTTTTAATTTTTTCGTCTTTATAAAAATTATTTCATCATAATCATCATGAATACCGATACTGTTACCGCGAAAAATTCGAAACCTGTAAATACGGCAGAATTTATTCAACATTTTTTCACATATGATAATGACGATGTTGCGCAGAGTGGTTTTCCAGATACACATATGCCACCCCCACCACCACCACCAACAATATCACAAAACCCAGAAAATTCACAAGAGGCAGAAAATTCATCACATACTCAATTCTCGCAATATTTACATTCGCCACCGTTAACGCAAATTCCGCTACCACCACCATCTGAAGATGTTAGTCCGTCAAAGGTCGAACTTCCGAGAGAAATAATCAATCGACGTGCTGTAATCTACGTAAAAGATATGAACGATACGGAAAATAAAAATAGTTTTCTGTTTGCCATTCTGGCGAAGTTTACGAAAAATCCGTTCTCGATGTGGCAATATAATTTATTACAGAATGTGTACGATTTCAACTTCATACGATTACCGGTACGTTCATTAGCAGATATTGAAACCTTCGAACGAACGAATGGTGTATCTATTAACTTATACAAATTAATAGAAACCGATGGTGCCGATGCTGAAACGTGCAAGTATAAAATTAAAGTCGTTTATGCATTCCGAAAAAACCATAGTATTTTAAATCATCGTAATCATACAAATATGTTGTACTGGGGTTCGAATGGTAATTTCCAGTTTGCATGGATTAAAAAATTTAGTCAACTCATACGAATTCAATCGCCGAATGTTAAATTCTCATGCTGGGGATGTCTGGATTCAATGAAAGACGAATTCGAACATAACAACAATCATCGTTGCGACGCGATCAGTTGGCGTAACATGCATTTTATGTAAACTATTAAAAAAATAAAGAAGTACATTTTTTTCTTTTTCACATATTTTTTTATTTTTCAAAAAACTTTTACAATGTTTTCTTTCGAAATATATAACGCATGTAAACTTTATTACAATATAATATATAATAATAAATAGTTTCATATATTTACATTTCTTATTTCATAAACTTAAAATTATTTTAAAATTTTCGATTTTACTATAGTTGATAATATGTTTCCAACTCCAGTCTGTATTAAAGCCTCTTGATCCTTACGTTGAATAGTTGAGTCAATATCATGTATCTAAGTATATTTATTATTTTTTCTCACTTACGATTACTTTTCCATTCGTAAGTATTTATGTATGTTTTCCCCAGTTCTAAAAAATAAATCTATCGATTTCTCGCCCCTCAATGAATGCCCACGCATCATTCTCGCGCATGTGTCATTCATTAGTGTTACCACTTTTTTTTCAAAATTAGTCCAAGTATATTTTATTATTTTTCTCATTACGATTATTTTCAGTCCGTAAGTATTTCTGTATGTTTTCCGAGGTTTTAAAAATTAATCCGAACAGACATTCAGACTGTTGTGAAAGCATACTATCTTTCAACCGCACAGATTCTACATTATACGTTACTCTATTACGAGTTCTTCAAAAAATTGATTCGAATGTGTTTTTCATTTTTTTTTTTTTTTCAATCCTAAAAATTCATTCTTTCTACCCCCGCCCCCTCACATCTAAAATTGCTTATCTTTCGTAATCTTTATTTATTTTATCGATTCTAAAAATTAATCAATGGTTCACTCGAAAGCGTACCGCACATTCCCACACACTTATCTTCTATCACGAATTTCCCTATTGATCATGAACATTTTTTCAACGTTAGACACAATAGCATATCACATTGGTCTCGCATACACACCACATGCAGTTCTATATGTCTAATTTTTATTAACGATCTTTATTTTTTTTTGTACTGGTATTACTTTTTCCTACACAGTCATGTCATCATATACACTTAACATTGTCAAAAATAATTTTAACCTTTCGAGAAAGAAAAATCTCCGATCAATAAAAAATATTTATTAACATCACAATTATTTTTAATATTATTCGTTTCGCTATAAACATAATTTTTTTATTTAATAAACTCATCCGCATCATCAATCGTTTCAAGACATTATTGTTTCGAACGTCAATACATGTTTTCCAAGAATCGATAACCTCTGCAGGTATATATCTCGTCATCGCAACAACCTTTACCTGCATGACTCGCATACCTTCAAGACCACTTGTACATTGCTCGCACGCTATTTCCCATTATTCGGTACAAGAATATTTTTCACACTCCCTCACATATGCGTATACACTCAAAGTCCTCGATTACTTTGTTTGTATACAAATATATTCAGCTTTCTCCGACGGAACAACGTTTTTCTGACGTAACATTTCCACTGCCACAACCGATTCAAAGGTAGCTAATGAGATAGACTATCGAACGGAATCATTCAAGCGGTCAGTATTAGTTTTATGATAAGCATGTATATTTTGTCGAATCTGTGTTCACGCATTATTAAAAAATTTACGTCAACGTTAAAGAAAATAATTTCCTATGTTTTTTCTCTTTTTTTCTCTATCATTTATTTTTGTCTTTTATCTTTCCTTTTTCTCTTTCTTTTCCTCTGTATTTTTTTTAGTGAAAAGTTTGAAATACATATTATTCAATCATGAACGCTAATATAGTTAACATAAGCAGCAACTCAAAATCAATTAAAGACGCCGAATTTATTCAGAATTTATTTGCGAGTGATAGCGACTCGCATACGTCTTCGTCACTTCAATTACCGCAATCAGATGGTGGTTATTCTTCAACAGAATCAACATCTTCTACACATAAAATCGTTGGTCCAGTATTATGGTCAGATCAGATGGATATAGCGGAATATTTTGTAGATTTCAGCTTCCATAAGGATTCTGATTATGGTTTTCTAGTAACCGAACTAGCGATGATTGATATGTATGGTGGGAGGTGTTTACATACGCTATACAAGCCAAGCAGAGCATGGTCTGCATCAAAAATGCCTCATTTACAATGCTCTTCCGTGAGTCATTACTTGAAAACCCCCTCATTATTTCCCTGTCGGGAAGAAATATTCATGGCACGTGATGTATTCACAATACTGTCTGAAAAACCGAAGGTTCGCGTATATATTTTAACCACTTATGCAAAACTTATATTATGGGAACTTAACGAAAAGTCTGAATTGTTGCGTGACTTGGACTACGAACTCGTTAATATGGAGAAAGTCTTTCGAGTACCTAGTATTGATGATTTATATCAAGAATACTCTGGTATAAGCAATCTGGTAACTTGTAAGCACCATTATGAGAATGATATTTTTCATTGTGCGATGAAAAATGTTATGGTGATGAGGACATGGCACGATCACGTTATCCGTCCGCTGAAGCTTATGAACAATCTCAATATAAATGATTTAAGCCAGTTATTCATTACAGCCACCAAAGAAATGATAATTACATTATTTCCAAGTTGCATCGGGGACATTTATATATTTTTACCGGACAGATTAAAACAGGATGATACGATAAAATCATTTTTACCATGCTACGATCACGAACATGATAAAGAATATTATATCGACGGTGATACATTACACAGGAGTACTCGAAATTGTGTCAAAGTAAAAGATTGCGACGACTGTCAACATTCAATTCATACGGATTAAAAATTCAATAAAAGACGTGGAATTTGAAAGCTGGAGTTGTCTAGATCCTACGAAAGTTGAATATGAACATAACAATTACCTTTCAATGTACCAAAGTCAATTGTCGCGTAGTATGTATAATATGTGAAATAAAACCATATTTTTTTCTTTTACTCGCATTTTTATTTTTATCATTTCAAAATCTTTTACATTGTTTCACATAAATTATAATGTATGTATGTATATATGTATGGAATTTTAATATGTAATAATATACATTTCCTACATTTTATTTTATTTCATGGACATATAATTACTTTAAAATTATTTAGATACACCGCAGATATTATAGTACCGAACACATCATTTATTATTTCATTCTATTTCAATTAATATGTTGTATGGATGAAATCGAATCAATTTATGTAACTGTTTATTTAAATTTAAATAATCTTTTCCTTTTTCTTTTTTTTTTTTTTTTATCTCTCAGCATATGCATGCGTGTATATGCTTACATATACAAGTATGAAAAAAATTATTTTTTTATTTTTTCCTCGATATGAATGGTAAATCTACGACTTTATTTGAAAAACGGTCAAAACCTAATACATAGATTTCAAACTTTGATGGAAATTTCTGTAAAACGTTCAATTTACACTTATTATCTTTAAAAAAAAATTTTTTCATTATTATTATTCATATCATTTAAATAGACTGATACGACAGAGAGAGAAAATAAAAAGCTAAATTTTTACACGTGAGGGAGGGAGCTGATGAAAACGTACGAGTCTTATTATTTGGAATACAGATTATGAAGGAAATTTTTATTCAATGTTTCGTTCTAAGATTTTTCATTTTTTACATTTAAAATTTTTCAATACGAAAATATTTCGAAATCTACAGGAACGTCTACGAATAGTCTTCGTCATTATAGAAGCACCTGCAGATCATGTATCGACACTGCATGCGCGTAAGGATGAGTAAATATGTGTGAACATGTGTGTGTATGTATGCTTGAAATGTGCGAAATGGCTAATAAGAAACAACCGTTGAATCGCAACGACAGGTAGAGATCCGCTTATAGAATAAGAGAGTGAGAGTGAGATAAATTATGTACCTTTATTATTGCAGAACTGCACTGCAGTGGCAGACATGAAATATCCGTTAGCATCCTTTTCGAGGCAGTTTTATAAAAAAGGCCGAAAATTAGCTTTAAAACTGGATGAATGAGATAGTTGATAATAAACATACCATTAAGAACGGTATACATGTATGTGGGCATGTGTGTGAGCGCACGGTTAAATGAATGACAAAAGATTATTAACTGCATAGGCATTGTTAAATACAACTATACTGATTTATCCGTAAAACTAACAAATTTTACCGTTGTTTTCTTTCCTTTTTTTTTTCTTTCGCGTTTTACAAAAAATTCATGTTAGTTCTAAAAATATTGCTAAATTCAAATTAAATCGATCATGTTATTTTATTTTTTATTTTTGTTTCTTTAAACAATGTGTTACGATCGTATTTATCTTACTCAATCTTTTACCTAATATTCTAACGGTTTTAGACAACAGCAGAAATATGCAAGTTACCTTGGATGTATTATATTTTATTCGTGTATATGTGTATACACGCTTTCTATACAAGCACATGCAAACATCGGATGCTGGAAATGTATGATAATATAATTTTTAAATTAATGATTAACGTATTATTATTATTTTTTTTTCACCCTGTGATATACAAAATAACATCATACTTGCTTTTACAACAATATTTAAATTCTACAAAAATAAATGTCCCCAGGGTGGGGAGTAAAAATATCATGAAGAATCACTGTTTTTTGTTTTTTTTCTTTACTTCACAATCTTCTTTTTCTTTATATTATTTTTTATTTCAGAGATTTTTTAAAATAGTTTTCTTTACACTCCAATATGGAATCTGTTAATTTATTGTACATGTCATATAATATGATAAATGCTAAAATTCGGAAAGTTTTTTTAAAGAAGTAATTGACAGAAGAGTATACTTTTGAAAACAAGAGAGTGAAGAGGCTATACATAAAAAGCAATATGATGCATTAAACATAACGAAAAAAAAAAACAAAACAGAAGAAACGTAAACACAAAGACTATTATGTTTTTTTCATTAATCTATTCAATTACAACTTTTTTTTTCATTCATCTATATTCTAAGTTCCATCATAAGTTTTAATTTTTTATATGATGCCTACTAATTTCTATGTTTACTTAATTTATTTACTTTTCCACGAATGTTTTTAGAATTAAATTTTGAAAAAATTAAACATATTTTCGCATCTGCGTCAACTATCACATTAAATACATGTAGAAATTTTCATTTCAAACACCGCCGGAAAATAACATGGGTTTTTTTTTTTTTTGATATTTTTTAAAAATTTATTCATACTCTCTCTAATTATAGCTATTTTTACTCATTTTTTATATTCTACATACAATGCTTGAGGTATTAGATGATGCAAATTCTAAATACACCATATTGCTATCACTCTGTTTATTATTTTTTTATTTGTTACTCGTTTTTTTATTATTTTCTTATGTATATGTATTAGAATTAGTGATGTGAGATTTCGAAATGTTTTTACAATCGAAACAACTGATAATCGTCAAAAAAAAAAAAAACAATTGAATGATTTTTGTGAATACGAATGAATTATTCGAATAAAAATCGGAACTATCCGAACACAAACGAATGAAGTATTCGTTAAACATTGACTAGATTCTTCCGAGAGAAATAGCATTTCGAATGATTGTTGTGAATCAGAATGAATTATACGAATGAATTATTCGAATGAAATAACATTTCGAATGCAACCACGGTACAATCGAATGCATTCAAAGTCATCGAACGATCAAATAATTCGAATGAATCATTTCGAAGTTGCCCATCACTAATTAGAACCCATATGATTTTACAATAAAAAAAGTGTTTATACTCATTATTGAAGTTGAATATAGATAATATTTACATTTAAAGGAAAAAGAAAAAGTTATTTTTTTATTTGTTACTCGTTTTTTTATTATTTTCTTATGTATATGTATTAGAATTAGTGATGTGAGATTTCGAAATGTTTTTACAATCGAAACAACTGATAATCGTCAAAAAAAAAAAAAACAATTGAATGATTTTTGTGAATACGAATGAATTATTCGAATAAAAATCGGAACCATCCGAACACAAACGAATGAAGTATTCGTTAAACATCGCCTAGATTCTTTCGAGAGAAATAACATTTCGAATGATTGTTGCAAATAGGAATGAATTATTCGAATAAAAACCGAAACTATCCGAACACAAACGAATGAAGTATTCGTTAAACATTGACTAGATTCTTCCGAGAGAAATAGCATTTCGAATGATTGTTGTGAATCAGAATGAATTATACGAATGAATTATTCGAATGAAATAACATTTCGAATGCAACCACGGTACAATCGAATGCATTCAAAGTCATCGAACGATCAAATAATTCGAATGAATCATTTCGAAGTTGCCCATCACTAATTAGAACCCATATGATTTTACAATAAAAAAAGTGTTTATACTCATTATTGAAGTTGAATATAGATAATATTTACATTTAAAGGAAAAAGAAAAAGTTATTTTTATTATTCCATTCGCACGCGAAAAAAATTATGAAATGTAAAATATATATATAATTCATGTAATATATTTACAAACGATTAACAAGAATAAAAGAAAATTAATTTAAAAAATAAATAAATATCACAAAAAATTTAAAGATGGAAAAATTACAAGATTATGATTCGTACAATGCTCACAAATTGGCTCCTTTGATCGGGTTATGTTGGTATTCGAACAAACTTGCATGGTTGCATTGCGGACAATCTTTGATTAAGGTGGGATGTACTGCACTGAGTGGAAAAGAATCTGGAATATCATAGCTATGATGTTTAAAACATGGTAAGAAGCGTTTGATACGTCGATCATTCTTCAGTGCTACAGGTAATTTATTGTAAAAATCGCAAATTTTTTGAGGGCATACATTAATTAATATCTCTGCAGTAACATTTTGCATCAAGTCGCACGTAGAATATTTTACTAATGATAATATAGGTCTAACATTTACATCGTACCATTTCATCATCACATATACATTCTGCAATGAACACCTATGTATGTTTTTATCAGTGTGTGCATCACATTTTACAACTCTTGATATTCCTTTATACATATTATTTAATTTCCTTAAATTGGGTATACCGAATTCTTTTTCTAAATTAATAATCTTGAATCTTGAAAGTGATGTTTCAAATAGTTTTATCCATATAGTGATAATTTTTTCATTTCCTTTAACGTAAATATTCAATGGTTCCAAATCTTCCAACACATTTTCTATATCACCAGCAATAGATTCGTAATTGTAATCTCCTGCATTCCACGGAATTGAATGACAGTTTTGAATTATCCTCATGTTTTCTTGTTTTTTATTATTGGATAATACATCCCATTCGAATGGAGGCTTGTAAATTCTATGAAATTGAATTTCACCATCGATACTTATTATTGAAAGTTCCTTAATGATGTATGTATCATTATCATATTTAAAACATTGAATATCGATAATTACCTCACGTGCTACTATCATTGTTACAGTTGTTATTAAAGAGAAAAGAAAAAAAACTAAAACTTTTAATAGTAACTAAAATTTAAACGTGTGAAGAACACTAATTCGTGAAACTAATAACAAGCGAGCGAATACAGTTATTCAGAGAGTTGACATAATGTCTACCTTTGAATTAGATGCATTCGATGAAATGTTGCATCAGAAAAATGCCCTTCAAACGGAGAAAGTTGATTGCATACATTGATGAATGAAGTTGTTAAGAACTTGTACATACATATACATTTTGTTTGTGGTAGTGTATGCATGTACACATGAGATCTTACGTATAAGTAAGGGTCAAGATCCGGTTTTAACAGCTGTATCAGACGATCTTAACGTGCAGCTATGTACATGCAGGGATAGACTTTAATATAATCATTATGGATGGTAAACGAGAACATTAATTCATTTTTAAATTTTAATATATCGTCTTCCATCACTAATAAGATAACATAAAAAACTACTAACTTAACTGAATATATCCTTCTTCAACCAACTTTTCCTCAATCATTCGAATTTCATCATCTACACCAACATTTCACACTTTTTTAGATGTATGCGATAACAATAATCACTCAACCAATTCATTAGGATCGTCTGAATAATCGATCGGTGTATCTTCATGACATACTCCGCCATCAGCACAATGCTTAGTCTTTGCTCCATCATAGTAAATTTTTACACTTGATCCATTAGACTGAAACATCGGACGTATTATTTTTCTGTATTTAGGAAATGTAGTACCCTTTAATACACCAGTAGCACGTAAATGAGCTCTAGTACACTCAAGTATTTATTTATATAGATCTAAATCATTATTTTGTATATTTATTCTCATCTATATGCGATACCATTAGTAAATGAAAGAGTCCGGGTATGTAAGGAAATTTTATTTGCTTACTTCCTTTTCCTAAATAAATTTCACCATATTTGCAGTCCCAAGAAATCAATGTCGATCCTATCAGATACTCATCAATGTTTGTATCATAGCATATTCCATATACTTGATCATTCGGAACAAGTTCATCAAAATCTGTATGAAATGAATCTACTTCACTTATGTTAAACGACTTAGCTTTGAGTTTGTTTTTTTAATATTTTCATCTTTAATTTCAGGCTCAACGTCACTTCCCTGTTTACTATTAGACAATCATGCGATAGTGATTCATTATTTAGAGGCTGTAGGATACACTCGAAATAATCAAATATAACAAATGGTACAAATTCTTGCTGTTTATGTTGTTGAAATCTCGATATTTTATTCTCCTTTGTTGGCATAACAACTGTAGCAGGAGTATTGGGTTAGATTTACATTCAGTCCAGAAATTTGTCAGGCCAATGTTACGTTTAGAGAAAATCTGCTCTATCTATTTATATTGAATTTTAATAACTTATATATAACATGAAGTATATTTTAAGTATTTAAAATAATATGAAATTCACAGTGATTGATATATATGGTGAAATGTATGTATAAAGGAAGATTTACTCACAAGTTTTGATGAAATTCTAGTTATTTAAAATGTTGTTATCAAAGAGTAAATCATTTGTTAATACTGATAACAACAATAATGGAATGAATAAGGAAGCAAGACTGAAAAAATGAACTAGACAGGATATGTAGCGATATAATGTAAAAATATAACCTATTGAAGTCCGAGTGGAAACCAATTACAAGTACTTCAGACGCCATATTGGAACCTATTATGAAACCATTATTGGAAATTCATGAAGCATTACAAAAATCTGAAAGATTAAAATGGATTCTTATGGAATAAATGATACATCAATAGTAAAAACGTCAAAAACGGTCTAATAGTAAACAGAGAAGTGACGTTGAGTCTGAAATTAAAGATGAAAATATTAAAAAAAAAACTCAAAGCTAAGTCGTTTAACATAAGTGAAGTAGATTCATTTCATACAGATTTTGATGAACTTGTTCCGAATGATCAAGTATATGGAATATGCTATGATACAAACATTGATGAGTATCTGATAGGATCGACATTGATTTCTTGGGACTGCAAATATGGTGAAATTTATTTAGGAAAAGGAAGTAAGCAAATAAAATTTCCTTACATACCCGGACTCTTTCATTTACTAATGGTATCACATATAGATGAGAATAAATATACAAAATAATGATTTAGATCTATATAAATAAATACTTGAGTGTACTAGAGCACATTTACGTGCTACTGGTGTATTAAAGGGTACTACATTTCCTAAATACAGAAAAATAATACGTCCGATGTTTCAGTCTAATGGATCAAGTGTAAAAATTTACTATGATGGAGCAAAGACTAAGCATTGTGCTGATGGCGGAGTATGTCATGAAGATACACCGATCGATTATTCAGACGATCCTAATGAATTGGTTGAGTGATTATTGTTATCACATACATCTAAAAAAGTGTGAAATGTTGGTGTAGATGATGAAATTCGAATGATTGAGGAAAAGTTGGTTGAAGAAGGATATATTCAGTTAAGTTAGTAGTTTTTTATGTTATCTTATTAGTGATGGAAGACGATATATTAAAATTTAAAAATGAATTAATGTTCTCGTTTACCATCCATAATGATTATATTAAAGTCTATCCCTGCATGTACATAGCTGCACGTTAAGATCGTCTGATACAGCTGTTAAAACCGGATCTTGACCCTTACTTATACGTAAGATCTCATGTGTACATGCATACACTACCACAAACAAAATGTATATGTATGTACAAGTTCTTAACAACTTCATTCATCAATGTATGCAATCAACTTTCTCCGTTTGAAGGGCATTTTTCTGATGCAACATTTCATCGAATGCATCTAATTCAAAGGTAGACATTATGTCAACTCTCTGAATAACTGTATTCGCTCGCTTGTTATTAGTTTCACGAATTAGTGTTCTTCACACGTTTAAATTTTAGTTACTATTAAAAGTTTTAGTTTTTTTTCTTTTCTCTTTAATAACAACTGTAACAATGATAGTAGCACGTGAGGTAATTATCGATATTCAATGTTTTAAATATGATAATGATACATACATCATTAAGGAACTTTCAATAATAAGTATCGATGGTGAAATTCAATTTCATAGAATTTACAAGCCTCCATTCGAATGGGATGTATTATCCAATAATAAAAAACAAGAAAACATGAGGATAATTCAAAACTGTCATTCAATTCCGTGGAATGCAGGAGATTACAATTACGAATCTATTGCTGGTGATATAGAAAATGTGTTGGAAGATTTGGAACCATTGAATATTTACGTTAAAGGAAATGAAAAAATTATCACTATATGGATAAAACTATTTGAAACATCACTTTCAAGATTCAAGATTATTAATTTAGAAAAAGAATTCGGTATACCCAATTTAAGGAAATTAAATAATATGTATAAAGGAATATCAAGAGTTGTAAAATGTGATGCACACACTGATAAAAACATACATAGGTGTTCATTGCAGAATGTATATGTGATGATGAAATGGTACGATGTAAATGTTAGACCTATATTATCATTAGTAAAATATTCTACGTGCGACTTGATGCAAAATGTTACTGCAGAGATATTAATTAATGTATGCCCTCAAAAAATTTGCGATTTTTACAATAAATTACCTGTAGCACTGAAGAATGATCGACGTATCAAACGCTTCTTACCATGTTTTAAACATCATAGCTATGATATTCCAGATTCTTTTCCACTCAGTGCAGTACATCCCACCTTAATCAAAGATTGTCCGCAATGCAACCATGCAAGTTTGTTCGAATACCAACATAACCCGATCAAAGGAGCCAATTTGTGAGCATTGTACGAATCATAATCTTGTAATTTTTCCATCTTTAAATTTTTTGTGATATTTATTTATTTTTTAAATTAATTTTCTTTTATTCTTGTTAATCGTTTGTAAATATATTACATGAATTATATATATATTTTACATTTCATAATTTTTTTCGCGTGCGAATGGAATAATAAAAATAACTTTTTCTTTTTCCTTTAAATGTAAATATTATCTATATTCAACTTCAATAATGAGTATAAACACTTTTTTTATTGTAAAATCATATGGGTTCTAATTAGTGATGGGCAACTTCGAAATGATTCATTCGAATTATTTGATCGTTCGATGACTTTGAATGCATTCGATTGTACCGTGGTTGCATTCGAAATGTTATTTCATTCGAATAATTCATTCGTATAATTCATTCTGATTCACAACAATCATTCGAAATGCTATTTCTCTCGGAAGAATCTAGTCAATGTTTAACGAATACTTCATTCGTTTGTGTTCGGATAGTTCCGATTTTTATTCGAATAATTCATTCGTATTCACAAAAATCATTCAATTGTTTTTTTTTTTTTGACGATTATCAGTTGTTTCGATTGTAAAAACATTTCGAAATCTCACATCACTAATTCTAATACATATACATAAGAAAATAATAAAAAAACGAGTAACAAATAAAAAAATAATAAACAGAGTGATAGCAATATGGTGTATTTAGAATTTGCATCATCTAATACCTCAAGCATTGTATGTAGAATATAAAAAATGAGTAAAAATAGCTATAATTAGAGAGAGTATGAATAAATTTTTAAAAAATATCAAAAAAAAAAAAAACCCATGTTATTTTCCGGCGGTGTTTGAAATGAAAATTTCTACATGTATTTAATGTGATAGTTGACGCAGATGCGAAAATATGTTTAATTTTTTCAAAATTTAATTCTAAAAACATTCGTGGAAAAGTAAATAAATTAAGTAAACATAGAAATTAGTAGGCATCATATAAAAAATTAAAACTTATGATGGAACTTAGAATATAGATGAATGAAAAAAAAAGTTGTAATTGAATAGATTAATGAAAAAAACATAATAGTCTTTGTGTTTACGTTTCTTCTGTTTTGTTTTTTTTTTTCGTTATGTTTAATGCATCATATTGCTTTTTATGTATAGCCTCTTCACTCTCTTGTTTTCAAAAGTATACTCTTCTGTCAATTACTTCTTTAAAAAAACTTTCCGAATTTTAGCATTTATCATATTATATGACATGTACAATAAATTAACAGATTCCATATTGGAGTGTAAAGAAAACTATTTTAAAAAATCTCTGAAATAAAAAATAATATAAAGAAAAAGAAGATTGTGAAGTAAAGAAAAAAAACAAAAAACAGTGATTCTTCATGATATTTTTACTCCCCACCCTGGGGACATTTATTTTTGTAGAATTTAAATATTGTTGTAAAAGCAAGTATGATGTTATTTTGTATATCACAGGGTGAAAAAAAAATAATAATAATACGTTAATCATTAATTTAAAAATTATATTATCATACATTTCCAGCATCCGATGTTTGCATGTGCTTGTATAGAAAGCGTGTATACACATATACACGAATAAAATATAATACATCCAAGGTAACTTGCATATTTCTGCTGTTGTCTAAAACCGTTAGAATATTAGGTAAAAGATTGAGTAAGATAAATACGATCGTAACACATTGTTTAAAGAAACAAAAATAAAAAATAAAATAACATGATCGATTTAATTTGAATTTAGCAATATTTTTAGAACTAACATGAATTTTTTGTAAAACGCGAAAGAAAAAAAAAAGGAAAGAAAACAACGGTAAAATTTGTTAGTTTTACGGATAAATCAGTATAGTTGTATTTAACAATGCCTATGCAGTTAATAATCTTTTGTCATTCATTTAACCGTGCGCTCACACACATGCCCACATACATGTATACCGTTCTTAATGGTATGTTTATTATCAACTATCTCATTCATCCAGTTTTAAAGCTAATTTTCGGCCTTTTTTATAAAACTGCCTCGAAAAGGATGCTAACGGATATTTCATGTCTGCCACTGCAGTGCAGTTCTGCAATAATAAAGGTACATAATTTATCTCACTCTCACTCTCTTATTCTATAAGCGGATCTCTACCTGTCGTTGCGATTCAACGGTTGTTTCTTATTAGCCATTTCGCACATTTCAAGCATACATACACACACATGTTCACACATATTTACTCATCCTTACGCGCATGCAGTGTCGATACATGATCTGCAGGTGCTTCTATAATGACGAAGACTATTCGTAGACGTTCCTGTAGATTTCGAAATATTTTCGTATTGAAAAATTTTAAATGTAAAAAATGAAAAATCTTAGAACGAAACATTGAATAAAAATTTCCTTCATAATCTGTATTCCAAATAATAAGACTCGTACGTTTTCATCAGCTCCCTCCCTCACGTGTAAAAATTTAGCTTTTTATTTTCTCTCTCTGTCGTATCAGTCTATTTAAATGATATGAATAATAATAATGAAAAAATTTTTTTTTAAAGATAATAAGTGTAAATTGAACGTTTTACAGAAATTTCCATCAAAGTTTGAAATCTATGTATTAGGTTTTGACCGTTTTTCAAATAAAGTCGTAGATTTACCATTCATATCGAGGAAAAAATAAAAAAATAATTTTTTTCATACTTGTATATGTAAGCATATACACGCATGCATATGCTGAGAGATAAAAAAAAAAAAAAAAGAAAAAGGAAAAGATTATTTAAATTTAAATAAACAGTTACATAAATTGATTCGATTTCATCCATACAACATATTAATTGAAATAGAATGAAATAATAAATGATGTGTTCGGTACTATAATATCTGCGGTGTATCTAAATAATTTTAAAGTAATTATATGTCCATGAAATAAAATAAAATGTAGGAAATGTATAT
This sequence comes from Icerya purchasi, assembly GCA_039619475.1. Classification (NCBI taxonomy): domain Eukaryota; kingdom Metazoa; phylum Arthropoda; class Insecta; order Hemiptera; family Monophlebidae; genus Icerya; species Icerya purchasi. The sequence goes on from CM077115.1 coordinate 552,838,291, forward strand.
TATTACATATTAAAATTCCATACATATATACATACATACATTATAATTTATGTGAAACAATGTAAAAGATTTTGAAATGATAAAAATAAAAATGCGAGTAAAAGAAAAAAATATGGTTTTATTTCACATATTATACATACTACGCGACAATTGACTTTGGTACATTGAAAGGTAATTGTTATGTTCATATTCAACTTTCGTAGGATCTAGACAACTCCAGCTTTCAAATTCCACGTCTTTTATTGAATTTTTAATCCGTATGAATTGAATGTTGACAGTCGTCGCAATCTTTTACTTTGACACAATTTCGAGTACTCCTGTGTAATGTATCACCGTCGATATAATATTCTTTATCATGTTCGTGATCGTAGCATGGTAAAAATGATTTTATCGTATCATCCTGTTTTAATCTGTCCGGTAAAAATATATAAATGTCCCCGATGCAACTTGGAAATAATGTAATTATCATTTCTTTGGTGGCTGTAATGAATAACTGGCTTAAATCATTTATATTGAGATTGTTCATAAGCTTCAGCGGACGGATAACGTGATCGTGCCATGTCCTCATCACCATAACATTTTTCATCGCACAATGAAAAATATCATTCTCATAATGGTGCTTACAAGTTACCAGATTGCTTATACCAGAGTATTCTTGATATAAATCATCAATACTAGGTACTCGAAAGACTTTCTCCATATTAACGAGTTCGTAGTCCAAGTCACGCAACAATTCAGACTTTTCGTTAAGTTCCCATAATATAAGTTTTGCATAAGTGGTTAAAATATATACGCGAACCTTCGGTTTTTCAGACAGTATTGTGAATACATCACGTGCCATGAATATTTCTTCCCGACAGGGAAATAATGAGGGGGTTTTCAAGTAATGACTCACGGAAGAGCATTGTAAATGAGGCATTTTTGATGCAGACCATGCTCTGCTTGGCTTGTATAGCGTATGTAAACACCTCCCACCATACATATCAATCATCGCTAGTTCGGTTACTAGAAAACCATAATCAGAATCCTTATGGAAGCTGAAATCTACAAAATATTCCGCTATATCCATCTGATCTGACCATAATACTGGACCAACGATTTTATGTGTAGAAGATGTTGATTCTGTTGAAGAATAACCACCATCTGATTGCGGTAATTGAAGTGACGAAGACGTATGCGAGTCGCTATCACTCGCAAATAAATTCTGAATAAATTCGGCGTCTTTAATTGATTTTGAGTTGCTGCTTATGTTAACTATATTAGCGTTCATGATTGAATAATATGTATTTCAAACTTTTCACTAAAAAAAATACAGAGGAAAAGAAAGAGAAAAAGGAAAGATAAAAGACAAAAATAAATGATAGAGAAAAAAAGAGAAAAAACATAGGAAATTATTTTCTTTAACGTTGACGTAAATTTTTTAATAATGCGTGAACACAGATTCGACAAAATATACATGCTTATCATAAAACTAATACTGACCGCTTGAATGATTCCGTTCGATAGTCTATCTCATTAGCTACCTTTGAATCGGTTGTGGCAGTGGAAATGTTACGTCAGAAAAACGTTGTTCCGTCGGAGAAAGCTGAATATATTTGTATACAAACAAAGTAATCGAGGACTTTGAGTGTATACGCATATGTGAGGGAGTGTGAAAAATATTCTTGTACCGAATAATGGGAAATAGCGTGCGAGCAATGTACAAGTGGTCTTGAAGGTATGCGAGTCATGCAGGTAAAGGTTGTTGCGATGACGAGATATATACCTGCAGAGGTTATCGATTCTTGGAAAACATGTATTGACGTTCGAAACAATAATGTCTTGAAACGATTGATGATGCGGATGAGTTTATTAAATAAAAAAATTATGTTTATAGCGAAACGAATAATATTAAAAATAATTGTGATGTTAATAAATATTTTTTATTGATCGGAGATTTTTCTTTCTCGAAAGGTTAAAATTATTTTTGACAATGTTAAGTGTATATGATGACATGACTGTGTAGGAAAAAGTAATACCAGTACAAAAAAAAATAAAGATCGTTAATAAAAATTAGACATATAGAACTGCATGTGGTGTGTATGCGAGACCAATGTGATATGCTATTGTGTCTAACGTTGAAAAAATGTTCATGATCAATAGGGAAATTCGTGATAGAAGATAAGTGTGTGGGAATGTGCGGTACGCTTTCGAGTGAACCATTGATTAATTTTTAGAATCGATAAAATAAATAAAGATTACGAAAGATAAGCAATTTTAGATGTGAGGGGGCGGGGGTAGAAAGAATGAATTTTTAGGATTGAAAAAAAAAAAAAAATGAAAAACACATTCGAATCAATTTTTTGAAGAACTCGTAATAGAGTAACGTATAATGTAGAATCTGTGCGGTTGAAAGATAGTATGCTTTCACAACAGTCTGAATGTCTGTTCGGATTAATTTTTAAAACCTCGGAAAACATACAGAAATACTTACGGACTGAAAATAATCGTAATGAGAAAAATAATAAAATATACTTGGACTAATTTTGAAAAAAAAGTGGTAACACTAATGAATGACACATGCGCGAGAATGATGCGTGGGCATTCATTGAGGGGCGAGAAATCGATAGATTTATTTTTTAGAACTGGGGAAAACATACATAAATACTTACGAATGGAAAAGTAATCGTAAGTGAGAAAAAATAATAAATATACTTAGATACATGATATTGACTCAACTATTCAACGTAAGGATCAAGAGGCTTTAATACAGACTGGAGTTGGAAACATATTATCAACTATAGTAAAATCGAAAATTTTAAAATAATTTTAAGTTTATGAAATAAGAAATGTAAATATATGAAACTATTTATTATTATATATTATATTGTAATAAAGTTTACATGCGTTATATATTTCGAAAGAAAACATTGTAAAAGTTTTTTGAAAAATAAAAAAATATGTGAAAAAGAAAAAAATGTACTTCTTTATTTTTTTAATAGTTTACATAAAATGCATGTTACGCCAACTGATCGCGTCGCAACGATGATTGTTGTTATGTTCGAATTCGTCTTTCATTGAATCCAGACATCCCCAGCATGAGAATTTAACATTCGGCGATTGAATTCGTATGAGTTGACTAAATTTTTTAATCCATGCAAACTGGAAATTACCATTCGAACCCCAGTACAACATATTTGTATGATTACGATGATTTAAAATACTATGGTTTTTTCGGAATGCATAAACGACTTTAATTTTATACTTGCACGTTTCAGCATCGGCACCATCGGTTTCTATTAATTTGTATAAGTTAATAGATACACCATTCGTTCGTTCGAAGGTTTCAATATCTGCTAATGAACGTACCGGTAATCGTATGAAGTTGAAATCGTACACATTCTGTAATAAATTATATTGCCACATCGAGAACGGATTTTTCGTAAACTTCGCCAGAATGGCAAACAGAAAACTATTTTTATTTTCCGTATCGTTCATATCTTTTACGTAGATTACAGCACGTCGATTGATTATTTCTCTCGGAAGTTCGACCTTTGACGGACTAACATCTTCAGATGGTGGTGGTAGCGGAATTTGCGTTAACGGTGGCGAATGTAAATATTGCGAGAATTGAGTATGTGATGAATTTTCTGCCTCTTGTGAATTTTCTGGGTTTTGTGATATTGTTGGTGGTGGTGGTGGGGGTGGCATATGTGTATCTGGAAAACCACTCTGCGCAACATCGTCATTATCATATGTGAAAAAATGTTGAATAAATTCTGCCGTATTTACAGGTTTCGAATTTTTCGCGGTAACAGTATCGGTATTCATGATGATTATGATGAAATAATTTTTATAAAGACGAAAAAATTAAAAACTTAAAAACGCGTGATGAACACTGCTCGGAGAATGTATATGCGTTTGATGAGAAATTAATATTGAGCGATTGAATAAATCCATTCAACGATCTACCTCGTTGACTATCTCTAAATCGGGTGTGGCGGTGGTAATGTTACGTCAGAAAAAAATGTTGTTCCATCGAAAGAACTTGATTACATATGTGTATATGGATAAAGTAGTCAAGGACTTTTGAGTATGAGTGTGTTTTTGTGTTAGTGTGTACATGTAAGGCGTGGTTCTATGAAAGGCATAGACTGAAATAGAAAGTATAAGAACGTTAAGATCCTGTTTCAACGGTTGCGTTAGCATTTGCATGTAGCGTTATGAGAGAAGCATTTTCACTTTTGCGATGTGTGAGATAGAGACTTACCCCCCCGTACATAATGTATCGGACAAAGAAAAGTTTTACGCAACTGACCGAACGAAAATCTTCGCGATTCCTAGAAATACCGGAACGGCGAAAACCTGTATTTTACCGCGATTCCTGCAGACTGACCACTGATAATATTGATAACAACAAATTCAATAATGATAATAACTAATTTTACATATGTGTACAGACGCTCGTAACCGTATATATATCATTGTGTGTGTAATCCTCCAAAACTAGTTGCTACCGAATAACGGTAATTTACGTACAAGCAAAGGCATGCATCGACCAATTGATTGACAGGTACAAGGTCACTTGCGATGGCACGCGTACGAATTTACCGCGATGGTGATGATGATGGTGATTTTTACATGTGTGTGCAGACGTATATACACGTACATTTGCATGTGTGTGTATTAATTAAGGGATCGACAATCAAATGGAATGCGGTTCCGCGGTCCGAGACGCTCCGGAAACGGTTCTGGAAGGTCTTAATCAACGGTGGCAACATCCTTTGAGCTTATATTCACACATAATTAATAATTCTACGATTAAATTGAATGCATAATTTAATAATTCAACGATTAAATTGATTGCGTAATTAATAATTCAACGATTAAATTGATTGCATAATTAATAATTCAACGATTAAATTGATTGCATAATTAATTAGGGACATAAGGGTGCTTGGGACCCTTAATTGGGTGAATTTTCTGCAATAATCGGGGTATTCGGGTTAGTTTTTGACCTCTGATACTATTAATTAGGTTAATTTTCTGAATTAATCAAGGCATTAAGGTGAAATTTCGCCTCTGGGAATGACTCCTGGGTGCTATGGGTGCTGGCGGCATCCTTTGGCCGTGAACTGTCCTTTTACCTCTACTATATATATATATATATATATAAATATATAAATATAACATTATTATCATTATTATTATTTAACAGCTGATCAATCAGTATCTTATGATGTAGCCTTTTCTTGAATTTCAGATTAAACGGCCTATTGTTCTTGTATATGTATATGTATACATATACGTATATGTATACATATACGTATATGTATACATATACATATATATATATATATAGATAGATAGATAGTTAGATAGAGGGGGGTGAGAAAAATGTTCCCTTTGTTTTTAATCTAACCCGAACTATTTTGATATAAATTCAATTTCAGTTAGTTATAGTCATTCATTTTTAAATTAAAAACCAATTATCTAATATCTTTAAACGAGAAATTCTTGTATATATATATATATATATATATACATATATATATACATATATATATATATATATATATATATATATATATATATATATATATATATATATATAAATTTATTTCGTATATCTTGGAAAGGGCTCTAACGATTTGGATGAAATTTGCACACTAGGAATATTTGGGGCCAATAAAAATTCGGTTTCGCGAGCTTTAAATGGGTTTTAATGTTTTCATTATGATACGAATCAGGGTTGGTGGCGCGATCTTTCGACGACGATCGAATAGATAAATTGTTCTGTCTTTAATATTACTTTTTTGATTTTTGAACGTTGTCGATTATTAGCTCTGGTAGTGTCTTTGTGTACAGGCCGGTGGCGTCCGCGGATGCCCGCGGACTGCGACACGTGCCGAATTTCGAACTGCATTGTACTATGTCGAGCGATGGTAAGGGATAAAATTCGGCTCAGGTAGATCGGATGCGATAAGTGTGCATTGTTATTTGCGGCTGTTAAGATATCGAGCGTAGTACGGCCGTTCGAATTAAAAGCGAGTTATTGAACGCGTTCTCTTTCAAATAATCTATTTCAATTTATCTCTTTGTTTTCGTATATATATATATTTCATCCGAATTAAAAAGCCTAATGCTCACCGAAGTTTAGAAGACACAGGTTATTCGCTGTATGTTTGTAGCTTTTGTCATTTGTCTTATTTTGTTTTCTTCCCCTTTTTCTCGTTATTTTCTTTACATATATTTTCTGTCCCGTTTTCCCTTAATCAGCACACGCATCATTAAAAGAAAAGGCGAAGTTCACAACATAGGCGAGTCCGCTAAAAGTAGTAAATCGCATAAACAATTATTTATTGAGTTTTGCCGGCTATAGCGATTTCATTTTTCATTTTTACAAATAACCATTTATTGATAAGAACAGTGTTAAGGATTTAATGATTATTCGGAAATTAATATGGTATGTTAAATGTTTCATTCGTAGCTGGATGTTAAGCGAACATTAACGAAGCGAAAGACTTAATAACACAAAGGCGAGCGATGAGCAAAAGCGAACAACAAATACTGGTAGTGCAAAGCAATAAAACGTATGGTCGCGAAAACAGGCGAGCGCGTAATTCCAGATACCTGGAAACGGTGAGGAACGGATAGGTAAAAAAAAAGGCATCGGTCTTGGCTCTTAGCCGATCGGCAGGCAGTCACCATGACGGTTCCAAAATCGTGCGCTACGCATGCAGTAAAAATATATAAATAACAAAAAGAAAAACATAATCGAATCGAAAATATCGTAACAAACAGTTCGTTTTTTATTTCTTTTGTATTAATTTTATATTAAAATAAGAAAAAAAGGAACTGCTTTTTAATAGCTACTAAACGAAAAAAGAAAATCGGTTAATAAACAAAGGAGGACTTTGCCCCTATTTATATACAGATATTAAATGTCTTACGTAATTATATATTCGTTTCTGAAAGTGAATTGTACTGAGAACATGTTGTGCACACTTTAAAAACCCCTTATATGCTGTATAACCTTATGCTGATCACAGGTTTAATTACAAGACGCTTTCAATTTGTTTTTATAACGAATAAACCCCGATAAAGATAAAGCTGACGACCACCCTATATATCTAAAATTTAATTTTTCTAATAAAAAACGCATAGAAATTTACTCATAAAAATCAACGTGCGATGCAGTCATTGAAAACATTTTCCAATCATCCGGAAAGCGAATTCGAAGGACCTCTACATTTTTATTGCGTTCAGTATTGAAAAGCAAAGTTGTACGGAAACAGGCTTTAAATTCATAAATGTGTTCATAAATTAGTTTCGTAAATATTTTATGTTTTGTGAATATGTATAAGATCAAAAAGTAAAGTTGAGAAGTTACAAACAAAAATACCGCACGAAGCTCAGTCGCCCAGGTACTTGAAATGATTTTTATTTTCCATATCTTCTTGGTGAACCAATTTTTAAATTCTTATTAATAATCGTTATCAGAAGTTAGATAAAAGTTTGTTCCGGGTATCTGAAAAATTATTTTGACGCAGTTTTCTCATCCCGGAAATCGGGGGAACCGACAAAGTAATTTCATTATAATATTGCGCTAAATATACTCTGGGTCGATAAAAATTATTGAATACCGAATAATATACTGTTAAAAAATTTAATTAAAAATTATATATTTTTTTTCTATCTATGTTTTTCTTTTTTTTTTTATATAATTTTCTTTTGAGAAGTCTTCAAATAGCTTTATGCTGCTTAATTACAGTTGAAAATATGTTTGTCCAAACTCGTGCTCTGAGAAATTTACTTATACAGAATTATGCAAATTATATCACTGTGGAGGGTGTTCTCGTCTACGCGTTAAGAATTATAATTAGAGCCGTTAGCACCTGTGAACCAGTAATGCGTGTTGATCTAGAGCTGCGTAATCTGTTTATTGTAGATCTCTCTTTCTACTATACCTACTACATCAGGGGTTGGTTCCGAACGAGAGATATTTTGTCCGAATAAACTGCTTTACTGTGCAAACTGAGGGACGATATTGTCATAATTTCATATTGTGCTACGATTCCTGTAGATGACATTTTAAGAAAAATTTGGTCAACATTAAATGCGTAATTAAATTGTACACCATAGTGAATTTTATTTTTTTTTTCAACTAAGTTTACATTCAGCCGATAATCGTATCCTTTTAAAGTCAAGCAATTGGCATTCCACTGTTCTAAAATGTATGGAGCTTAAAAATTTGTATATATAGTGGGCACGATACGCGGCAATCTCTTCCGTCGGTTGTGTTCGGTATTGTTTAATTCTATATGAAAGAAATTATTTCCATAATACTGTATTCTGCATTTAACGCGTTAGCGTTTTACTTTTCGTTCGTTAGATTTTCCGAACCCGACTGTCAGATATTAATCCGAGTGATAGAAATAGTATACCGTTATGTTCTTTAGGACAAAAAAAAAAAAAAAAAAAAATAATAATAAAAAACAAATAAAATATTTATTGAGGCTGGTAAAAGAAAATTATTAGTTCGGTGTAAATAAAAAGAATAAAATGTCTGCCACGGTAAATGTAAATTCGAAATAAAAAGCAATCTGGTCTAGGTACAAACAATTGTTTAATTTGATAATAAATTTTATTAGGTCATTACATTGATGATCTTATTAGTTGAACACGTCTAGTACATCCGATGATTATAATCTTCGATGAAAGTTGTTTTTTTTTTTTACTCCTGCAGAACTCTATGAAAATTTCGTCAATCTCTTAAAAAAGTAGCACGATAATATTGAAGCTAAAAATTAACTTGTTTTAATTAAAATAATAGAAATATAAAAAACATCAGAAAAATATAAATCACTTTGGTGTTTAAAAAATAATATAAAATTATAAACATTGTAACAGACATCCTGGGCCGAACATAAATTAATATAACAGAAATTTCTTTCCGAAGGAATTTCCCATCTTTAGTACTAAAAAATATATCTTAATAAAGATAAATTTAGTAGTATATTATTTAAATACTTGGGGGAAATTTAAATTACCTATTTTCGTTTAAAAAAGAGAAAATTAGATATTATTAAAAAGGGGGGAACCTTAATGTTCAATTTTTAATTTAACTAAAATAAAAATATGTATATATATATATATATATAGGTACATATAAAAATGATTAAGGTTCAGGGGTGGTATAATGGAATTTACTGATTATTAGTTTCTTTTCCTTTATCCCGTGTATTTATTTAATTACATTACTTTATACTAATCCAGTTTGGAGGAAACATTGCAATTTAGTTTTAAATCTCTGTTTCACCTTATTGTGTACAATCTTTAATATTCTTATGCTTTATTCTTAATGTAGGTTAATATTAGTTTTTCGATGCTCTGACTCCTTTTTGACAAATCCATTAAACATGCTCATTTCTTCACTATCAGTTTATCGCAATTTTCCATTACTGGCGTTTTTCAGCCGCTCGAAATATGCCGCATAATAACCTGTTCATTACATTTAGTACAATTTTCTGTCTCCGCAATTTTAAATCGTTTGAGGGTAAATTTTAAAATTTCCGTGTCCTGATATAAATAGCAGTTTACTACTTATAGGATTTGTTATTGAGTTTATTTTTAACTGACGGAAATTAACTTTTAGTTATTTCACTTTAGTTTACCGAAACATTTTCAAATTTTTCCACATTTTGATTATTGATAAAATTTTTTTTCAATTGTATTGCTACTACAAATTTATTCACTGTTCTAATAATCTCTTTTCTATTATTGATATTGTTAAATTTTTGTTCGACTTTTAGTTTATTTTTGATTGAAATTATTGGGATGTGTTTTTCTATTTCGTAAGTTTAACGAGATATAGTATTCCAGCTATTACTAATGCCTTTGTGTAATTTATGTTTTATTAGATTTTATTACTTTGATTGTTCCGTTTTTGTGTATACTCGCTAAAAAATTTTTGCAATTTTGTAAACTTTTCGTTTTAACTTATAGTCCCATATAAATTTAGATTTGTAATAGCGTGTTTTCTGTAATATCGTTCCTTTTTTGTATATCATCTGATTGTTATTATTGATTTAGCTTTGTAAAAATATTTATAAATTTTGTAATTTCATTATTTATAAACTTGACGTAATTGTAAAATTTCAAGTTTTTCTAGATATTTTGTTATTGTTTTCCCCCCGTTTTTTTGTTCTTCTGTAATTTTTTAAAATCATGATTTTTGTAAATTTGAATTTATTTTTCTGAGATTGAAAGTAATCAAATTTGTTTTGCTCTCATATTGATCTTTAAAATGGAATTATCCGATTAGAGATAAAATGTGTATGTCTTGTTGGATTCTCTCGGGAAAATCTAATATTCATCTGTTTTCGGCTTTTGTGAATATATGTAATATCAAACGAAGTTGGCTGAATACGATAACGGGTAAGTCTAGAGATTTTTGCCATTGGTGCAGCATGTTGCGGGAAATTTCGGAATAAGCTTTTTATATTGTATCAAGACTGACGACACGCGGAAAGGAATACAGGGTGTCCAGCAGTCCTTTCACATAGGTTCGCCTTTAGTTTTTAAGGTTCTTTCGACGACACTGAGTCTTCAAACCTGCGAACGTCATAGGTATAAGTTTTAGTAATTTTTTCGGGAACGTTTACGGGTGTGATAGGCTTGCGATATTATTATTTTTGCAATTAATTATTATTGAATTGAGTTTAAAGTGACCAAAAACCAAAAAGAAATAACACAGTTGACCTAATTAACTGACACTAAAACGTCTTCCCTACATTTATCTTGTATGTAAAATATCAAAGTAGTTGATAATAAGGCTCAAATTCCTTTTGGGGGGGGGGGGGGGGGGGATCAATCCATTTAGTCAGTTTTTTTTTTCTTTCTTCTTACGTCGATCCACTGCTGCATAAAGGCATTCTAGTGAATAAGTTGTCCTAATCTTCCATGCTGGTTGGGTAATTTGGGAAATGATTTAGTCTGTTATTTGAATATTAATTGAAAAAAAAAAAAGTACCAGTAATATTGTTGGTAGTTTAGGACTCACCGGCTTGAAGGTCTCCCATGTTACTTGCCTTAATGTGTATCTATAAAGAGAACCCATGTCACCACATTTTTTGTGTAGCACCGACGGAAAGTGTTGTATGTATTTTATTTAATTCGTCTTCCAGCTGAAAGATTATTGCAATTGTACAGCCTCCGCAACTCCAAATAATATGTTTTCAATCGCGCTTTGCTCCAAATAAATCGGCTGTATTCAATTTTTTTAATATTTCCAGCGTCGAAAAATATCGTTCGACCGTAGACTAACAAAATCATTTCCCACTATTGCTAATATAGTTTTATATATAATCCCTCCGTGGTTTAAAGGAAATGGTTTGGAGCGAGATTATATTGGTACAATTTATCGAATGAGGTTAGGCAATCGACGGATGCCACTACATTTGGCAAAGGTTAGCAATAGTAAGTCTATAATAACTGTGCAGAATATGGATTGGAGAGGTGCTCAGGTGTGGCAGTGTGACAGATAGAATAAGGAGAAGAATTGGTGAAAGGAATTTTAAACAAATTTTACACGTAAGATCTGTATAGAAAATGGCAAATGAGCCACATCTGAAAACCGGCAATATTGAAATATAAGAAGGGACAAGTAACTTTGTAGATTTCGGTAAACTGGTTAAAGGGTAAGAGCTGGGTCAAAAAAGAAAAAAAAGAAGTTGAATCATTTTTTTGCACTGTGCAAGTGTAAATGAGCATTATTTTTTTAGCAACGAGTTTTCTCCAAGAATTGAGCGATCATAAAACCGAAACGGGTCTTGTATGGTTCGTACAACACCTTTCTATATTCCATTCTGGGTATCCATTTAAACCGTGTTTGGTATATTAATCCTTTCATTTATCTCTCAATTGATGTTGGTTGTATTGACCAACGAGGCTGTTGACATATTAACGGCTCGAACTTAAGAGGTATCATTGATGAAAAAGTTTTATATTTTGTAAAACTCTCCTTTTAAAATTTCTTTCTTTTCTGTTACAAAATGGTTAGCGTCGAAATTTCGAGTCACTTTGAAGTAAAAATTAATGTTACCTAATTGGATTTGAAAATGCAATGTTTTAAATAAATAAAATTAGAGGAAAACGCGTATGTAGAAAATAAAATACCGAACTGGCGGTTTTATTTGCTGGCCTTTCTAGGATTCTTTATTTGTTTGAAAACTGCTTAAACAAATTTCCTTTTGAGTTTTTCCATTACACGGTGTAGAATGACGACACATTTACTAATCGTTTCGTATCTATCGGAAAAATTTCATTCTATTTCTAATCTTCAGAGGGATCGCCTTTATAAAAAAGTAGCGACTGTTTTCCGAAATTTAGAAATATGTTGCATGTTGAAAATAGTGGTGTTTCTTTGAATGTGTGTGAAATAACACAGTGTTTTAAACTGTAGAGAAAGTATATTTGGGAAAACTGCGCGAATTTTCCCGGAGAAGATTCTTCCTGGAATAAGGAGAAAATAAAATATAGCGTTTTGCATAGTAGCTGTGCACACATTCATCGAGATACACGGCGATGCCGTTTCATATGGCGGAAAAAATCGTACATCGAGAGAACTTGGATTACACTCTGCGATTAACCGCCGTTGTTGTCAAAGCTGATTTACTATGGAACAATTCAGACGCGTAATAATGGAATGTTTTCAAAGTACAAAAGAATTTCGAAATTTGATTTTGGAATTTTTTGAAAAAAATGTAATAAGAAAAAGAGGTTGAAAACGGAAAGTTCAAGTGGGTGTAAACGCATATGAGTAGAAGTCGCAAGACCTGTTGTAGTTACTACCAAAGTATTATAAAATTTTTTTTTAAAGCGAGTATTTTGTTCAAAGGTTTTTTTAATGTATATATCATTTATATATATATATATATATATATGTGTGTGTGTGTGCGATGCGAAAAATCATGTAATATGTTTGTATTGATTGTATGTAACCTTCAGAAATTACATAATCAATTAAAACCGACTCTTAATGAAACTAAACGATAAACTTATATAACTTCAAATTTGATATAAATAAATTACAATACAAAATACGTAATTGTATTTAAAATATGCTGACTAGTTTAACTCAGTCCATAATAATAGCACGCCATGATTGTGGATCAAGTTATCCGAAATTAATGAACATTTTTGAAACGGAATAGTTTATTCTATTCATAGTTTATATCTATAAAAACTATAAAAGACCAGCACGTTGGAGTTCAATATAGAAAGACATTTATTTCTGATAATTATGAGTTGTTAAATGGATTGCAATTATGCCAAGTTCAAATTTTGCCATACGTAATTAAAAATAAAAATTTGTGTAACATATCATATGTTACGAGTGTAGTAGTACACGAAGTTCTAATACTGAGAAAGCCAAATTCCCTCATTTCAACAAATATCACATATGAATTCAGGCTATATAGATATATATGGGGGGGGGGGGGTCTTTATTATTTAATTCTCTACCAATTTCATTAAAAGAGAATTTAAGAAATTACAAAAAAAAGGCGAAAAAACCTGATAAATTATGTTATATTTCGCGATGGAAATATTTAAAGAGAAAGAAAAAGAAGAAGAAGAAAAAAGGGAAAAATGAAATATTCATCATTTTATCTAAATTTATTATTAGATGTATTATATTACTGTTTAAAATAATAGGACAGAGTACTCTCATTGATATTTGAAAAATCCTTTAGTAAATTTCAGTACATATTTTCATTTAAATTTACTTTATTATAAGAATTTTCCAAGTACAATTATTATTACCGTAATTGTCTATTTAATAGTAATATATTACTTCATTTAGTTGTATTGTATTATTATTAATATTACCGTTATTTATTCAGTTTATTATTAGTAGTATTATAGTTATTATTCTTATTTGTTGTTATTAGATTATTTTTATTATTATTATTATTATGTGGATTGTTCAGTATCACTGTTCAAGTATTGGGCAAGAATTACACAGTTGTGAATATCATTTTAAATATATACGATTTCTTATTTATTTTTTTATAATTGTAAAATCGTAACTCCATTGTAAACACAGGCTGATTTAGCGGATCAAAATTTGACTTTTACTTTTCCCAAGGTTTATACAAAAATTCGAAATTTTCTTTGACGGTTTCTGTTTTGCATAATATAAGCAGGATTGTCCTATTTACTTTTTTATTTTATTTATTCATGTATTTCTTTAGTTTTTCTAATTCATTTAGGTTAAATTATTATGGTTATTTATTTATTTTCTATTATTCTACTATAAATTGTAACATTTTGAATAAAAATGAATAAATAAATGATTTGAATGATTTGATTTGATTATTGTAACTATTACTGTTGTATTTAATAAAATATAAAGGAAAGTAGACTATAAAGGGAATATTTTTTTATTGGTTTTAAAAAATGTGGGATGATAGGCCGATAACGTCTAACCTAATGTTATTATTAACATTTTGTGCAATCCGTATTAAATGTGTGTTTCGTGTGGCGTTGAACTTAATTGATGAAATTTATTACCGTATCGCTGAAAATAAAATTAGTACCACCATATTAATATTTTCTTAGTGAACATTATTAAACATTATGTACAAATTGTGATTAATCAAAGAGACGAGCACACAGCGCATCATCGAATAAATTAAATAAAATTTCAAAAAAAATAATGGGAAATCCGGCTGATGTCGCACGGCGAAAACTGAAAACTGTTCTTATTACGATGAGTTAAGATCAGTGGTTTCGTCTGCACCCTCTAGCGGTAAATTAAAGGCGTAATGCGAACAAACATTTTCAGGATTATTTAAATTTTCTTTGAAATAGGGTCAGGTCACTACCGAAGTCGCAGCGTAATAAAAGAAAGTCGGTAGTTTTTTTGTTTTTGTTGTTTTTTTTCTTAAGGCACGCCTGTACAACGCGTTTTAAGCTAGCGGACTATTTTCGATTTTATTCAAGTTTTGGCGGTCCGCACCAATGATGAACTAAAAAAAAGCCACTCTACGTTCTTCCAGTTACGAAAAATATTTTAATGCATTGATCAAATTATTAAAACGGACAAGTATACCGCTAGTAAAAAGAGTTTCCAATGCCAGAAACCAATATGGTTGTTGTTCTAGATTTTTTATTTGCAACTTTCTGTCTCCAGCAAATGTTAATGTTCCATTTCGTATTAGTTTTAATTATTTTTGCGCGTGTGCAGTAGTAGCGTAGGAAGAAAATTATTCAGGAAGAGAGGGGTTATAAATTATTCGAGGTACTGAATGCGGTAGGAGAGAATATTAAAATGTATAAACATTAAATTAGAGCTCTGTGTGTGTATACAGTTTTTACACCGCGGGGTCGCGCAGGTTTGATTTAAGAGATAAAAACACGCTGGTAAATACTTGAAGGAATTCCTCGTCGTCAAGTTGAGCTAGAGGTAAAATTTTGAAAGAACAAAAGTTGTAAAGAAGAATATATTAGTAAAAAAGAAATATAAATATAAATCAGTAAGAATCTAAATGTAGAAGCCTTGCGCCAGTTTCCGCGTTTGAAACGTTTCTCAACAGAGAGCGCGCATTGTATTTTTCAAATTAATTTTTCAGTTTTAATTCATAATCAGCGAATTTTTTCATTTTTCCTATTTACTTGCAAAATATTTTTGATCATATATATATATATATATATATATATATATATATATATTATTTTTTTTTTTTTTTGGTACATACAAATTTTAGTTCCAGAGAGTATTCTTTGTTTTTTGTTACATACTCAGCAATTTTGTTTGCCGATTTTTAGTGTGCTTTGTTCATTTCATTTATTTATTAGTTATTACTGCCATCCTTTTCATTGACAAGATTAATGGCCGAAACTCATTTTAAAATGCGCTGAGTCGCCGCTATTTCGTGGATATCCGGGACTAAATGTATAAAGAACTGCGGGTTAACTAACGGTGTACGGTGGTAACACATTTAAAAAAAACTTATTGATTGCATTTTTGAACATTATTACTTAAAGAAGAAGAAGACGTATCATGAAAGGCCGACGTAAACAATTCTGATGAATATTGCAAAAATGAAAATTTGGGTTTTTAAACGAAAAAAAAAAAAAAGAAATCGTAGAATAAAACGCGTTAAAAAATTGAAGCGGAAGTGCAAATATAAAGAATTAAGAAAAAACAATTCAAAGAAAATTATGAAAACAAGATAATAAAGTAGGGTGGTAGAAGGGAGAAGAAAAATGAGCGGTGTGAGAGACGGTGAAACAGAAAACAAATGATAAAGAAGGTTAAAAGGGGAAAACTTTTAATGGGACTACGTGGAAATGAGCAAAAAAGTAAAGCGGAAAATTAAAAAAAAAATTAGAGTGGCAGATACAGTGGAAAGTGCAGTTTTTCAATGTTAAATGGCGTATAGCTAGGCTCGTCGAAAGCGTGCATGGCATTTCATTTGCTTTTCTGTTTAGCGCAGAGCGCATTGGCGAATAAGCATAAAAAATGGATTCCAGATTTTCTTTTATCATTATAAGTGGAAAATATGCACAACTGTGTCTCAAACCTGATCTATGAAATCTGTTGTACATATGTAATGACGAGCTGTTATTCGCGGCGAAATTGTTAAAAAGACTTCTAAGATAGAGAGAGCCTATATTTGTCACTTATTCTACAGTTATGCAATAGTCATGCAGAAATGTGTCACGCATAGCACTCGCGTATAGGCGCGATCTAGTACGGCTATTTGAATTATTATTTTTTAATTACCACGACAGTAAGCTCTGTTTAGTTGTTTAATTAAGAAAATGCACCTGCCGCGTTATGAGTTTTCTCACGCCAAACTATGCATATTTGTTTTCATATACACGCATGTGTGTCAAGTGTGCGCTGTCGTCTGCGGCCTATATAATATGACTTTGCTCACTTGCATGTCTGATTTGTGTTCGCAGTAATAATAATAACAACAGTAATAATAATAACAATAACAACAACAACAATAATAATAATAATAATAATAATAATTTACCTTCTACAAGTGTTTCGCAAAAATCTACAGAAATATGCCGTGTGATACACAGGGTAATTAAGTTATGTATGGGCTTCATCACGATGCTTATTTTCGTCAATTAATCTGAATGACTTTTGGAAGAAGAGCATTCGATCAGTGTAGAGAGTTATCTTGTATTTGAATTTTTCGCTTCGAATCTTTCCGGATTTGGGACGATAGACTTTTTTAGATCTTCCGATAAAGAAGTTTTCTATATTCACGTAACGTCGATTTTGTAGCGCAGCTGCTAGACAAAATTTCCTATTGTCTTCGGATTCAATGCAGAGGTTCGTCGTATTCAACTTTCGGCATTCGGTGTGTTGTTTGTTGCAATTCCCGCGCCATTTTTTTTTTCTCACACCTTGGACACATACCAGCACACTCATGTGTGCATATGTATATTTGTATATATATAATCTAACTTTTTCTTCTTATATATATATATATTGTCTTATTTAATATTGCCTGCAGCCCTACTCATCGCTTTTCGCTCGACGATTACATCACCACTTTTTTTATTTTCTATTACATCACTGACAGTCTCACACATATTGGCCTAGAATAAATGCTCTGGCGTTATTATTATTATTATTGTTATTATTATTATTATTATTATTATTGCTATTACTAGTACTACCATTATGGATAACTTCGCAGATAATTGATTTTCCACCATATTTATACAACTGTAAATATTTTCGTCATTTTCAGTAATAATTCTGACTGATAAAATAAAAATAAAATAAAAAAATATCCGCGTAAATAATTAAATTGAAAATTTAAAAGAAAATACGGTGATAACAATGAAATACGAATATAAAAATCGTTCAGTGTCCTTGCTGCGAATGCTGTGTAAGAAGACAAAAACTACAGTCTTGTTTGGAGGTTTTGCTTTTTCTTTTTTTTTTTTTTTGTTACGAAATACTTATTTTGTAATGAATCATAACTACTATAAATAGAACAGATGACATTCAAATTTGAAAAGAACTTGAAAAAATCTTTAGTGTAAATACAATTGAGTTAATTTTAAGGACCTCTCCTTCGTACATATGAACGCGTTTTATTTGAAAACATACAATTTGTTCCTCTCCCTTGATATGACTACATATTATGGTGGCTTTACAGCAGACACTTATAATTTTCTTTACTTTTAATAAATATATTAATGTGAACGTAAATTTTGAATTGAATAATTACGCTTATAATTAGACCTATTAAAAAGATAATCCATGTCGAATTTACAAAAGTTTGGTGTACATATATGTATATAACGTAATTTTTACTAGCATCGACACAAAAAAAAATCAAAACATAATCACAAAAATCCTATCCTAATAACATTTAACTTTCATTATATAAAGATATTGTTTCGTTCGATTTTTCGTTACATATTTCGTTACATAAAATTGTGACATGTTTTAAATAACAATAACAAAAATCTTATAAAATATAACAAACGTTACATAAAATTGGGACAGGGTAGCCTAAGAATTACGTTGTAATTTATATATATATATATATATATATTGGATGTTAATAGTTTCGATTTGGAAATATGGACAAAAATTGATGGCATATTAGCTATAAGCTTTACTTCAGTTCGTAAATAATTTATAGTACTCTGTAAAAAAAATTCCAAAGGCCTATGTTTTAAATGGAGTAATGTATAACAGTTTTAACAGATTTATGTAAACAATAAAAAAGAAAGCCCTGAAAGAAAATTGAATCTGCCGCAGAGACATTTTGAGTAATGATTTATCTTTTATATCAACGATACCTATGAGTTCTCTGTAACCGGTCTTTTGGTATTGTTGCGCTAATAATAATATTGTAGATATTTTTAAATTAATGTTAATATAATAGCAGTTCATTTGCTGTATATGACTTACAAATAAGTATAAAAAACACAAGAAACAGAAAATATAATGATTCTCACAAGATTTACGCCGTGAAATTAATAAATTTTAGAAAACTGACATATTTCGGAGTCGCTTAATTCATAATTGTGGTTAGATAAATTAAATAAGGTTCAAAGTAATACGATCGGCATGGGCACAAGTAAGTCATCAGTGGCTGAATATGAAATTACGAATAAACGTAAATTAAATTTGAATATTAAAACTGGTTTAGATATTGTGAAATATGTAACTGATTAATATTTGTTAAACTACGCAAAAACATATTGATAAATTTAAGAATAATTTAATTAATAATAATCCATTTTTCAAAATCAACAATTAGCTCTTATTAACATATCGTTACATCGTTATGAATCATTGTTTTAATTGATTTTATATTTGTATATCATATTATTGTAACTTTAACTCCGTTCGTGTGTGTAACCGGCTAATAGAGTGACGTCGAAATTACTTTTATTTATTTTATGACCTATATTTTTGTAAATCATATACTGTTTCTTGTGTTGTTGTTTTTTTTTTTTTTTGGTTATACTCATTTGCAATAATACATGTATTACTTATTTTCGCTGAATCAAGTGTTTCTGTTAAAATCACTTTAACTTATTTAAATCGTTGAATTTCCTAACGTAACTTTAAAAAACCGTAGCGCCTATACTTTTTATGGATAATGGAAATTATATTTCGATTACTCTGTTTTTCTAAATACATTTTTATTATATTCTTCTTTTATAATATCTTTTAAAATCTAGTACTTTAATTTTTATAAAAACGATTTTAAAACTCATTATTTTGTTTTTACCAAAATAATCTTTTCGAAAATTTAAATGTGCGAATTTTAGAAGCTTTTTTATTGTTAAAAAAAAAAAAAAAAATCCTTACTTATTTCTGTTATATTGCAGACTGCACTGCGGCCAATTTAACTTTTATAGTAATTGAAAAAATTTTGCGCGGGATAAAAAAAACTGGTAGAACGTTTTTTTGAATAGCACTAAACATTTCTCTGCCAGCGAATACGCAATGTGCAATAATAATATGCAGTATAAACAACTCTGAAGGGTGTAGAACATTATAGGTATGACATTAAAGGCTGCAGTCATTCTAGGTTTTTTTTTATTAAGAAGTAATTATGAATCACACAAGTGTGGTGACCACTTTGTATGCGACATTTATGTTGTTTATATCTTACGATCCGCAATTCTTGATATTAATAGGAAAAAGAGTTTATAAGAAAAAAAGTGTAACGCAAACTGATGTCGTAATCTAATAGTACGTTCGCTGTTGACGTACATCAGAATGGGATTTGGCACTTAAAATGTACCCGAAACAGAAAGTGTGTAACTAACTGCAACAGCGTACGTGGTATTTTTTTTTTTTTGTAGCAGGTACAAATCCGATACCGTTATTTAATAGGCCATCACTAGCCGGAAGTTCACGTCTAAATACAGAAGATTAGTTTCAAATAAAGGGATGAATATTTAGATAAGTGATCAGCATCGGAAACAACCGGGACATTCGAATCGAGAATGAAGAAGAATCTAATAATGTAGGAGGATAATAGAAATGACAACAAAACGGAGGAACCTAAGAGAAGCTTTAGGAACCGGTGGGCTCAGAAGGAAAAATTAGGTTGAACAGATCGATAAGAAGAACAATTGTGATGTGTAAATGTATTTACCATACGAGAATCTAGGATAGAGAATTCGTTAGCTTTATGTATAGGAACGTGAGAGGATATGCATTCTTTAAAAAAAAAAAAAAAAAATTATAAGAAGCAGCAACTAGAGGCAAGGAATCGTGCATTTCGTTATCTTTGACGCCGGTATGATTGGAAACAGAAAAAAGAAAATGGAATAAGAGAGGGTATGCGAAAAACGATGAAATCGCGCTAATGACCAGAAAGAGGGAAACGAAGGAGCTTTTGTTGAAGGCCCTCATCGAGTTAGAAATAATTAATGCACATAAATATCCACAATTACAGCAATGGGGATCCATTGGGTTTTCCAGAAAATATGGACAGTCGATCGTATGTAAATGTGGATAAAATTAATATTTCAAGCTACCAAAAAAGATCGACCTCTATCAGTGATGCCGAAGGCAACGGTGTCATTAAAGATGGCAATCTTACGGGGAATACCGATAACAACAAAAATAATTATATAGCCATTAGAAATAATGACAAAAATAATAACAATGAAGATATTTCGTTAGTTTTAACCACATTTTCGAATGAATTCAAATCATTAAATCCGTTAATATCACTACTAACCAGAGTCATTGAGAAAATTTTACCATAATGATACAAAATGTAAGAACAGTCACTCAGCATTCATTCGTGATCATGCTATGGAACGCAAATGGCATAACACATACAAAAATAAAAAGGCCGACTACACATTTTTCTGCAGGAACATAGACATAGCACTCATTACAGAAACGCACCTTATGAATGAAAATAGCTTCTCAAATTACAGGGTTTTAACATATACACAGCGAATCATCCTGATACTGCCCACGGAGGAGCTGAGGTAGTGATCAAAAGCTCGATTAAACAATATATAGAAACTTTTCACATAATACATATGCATATGAAATCGCGGCGGTAAATATTGAAACCCTTACAAGTGATCTTGCAATGCTAGCAATTTACTGTAATGGGCAATTCCACATACCGGAATCGAAGTATAAAGCTATTTTCAAACAGTCAGGGAACAAGTTCATTTGCGGTGGAGATTATAACGCTAAATGTAGTACATGGGGTTCAAGAATAACCAATTACTCTGGAAGAAAACTTACAAAATGGTACGAGAACAATTGATACTCTGCCCTATACGTCCTATTATAAACAGCAGTGCCGTAGACTAGTCGATGCAATTTCCTAGAGAAAAAGGAAATATGTTCTGCGGTTTTTTTGGAGGTTCCCCCAGGTGTTCGATGAAGTGTGGCACACTGGACTACTTTTCAAGTTGAAACAATTTCTTCCTTCTGATAAATATGCTACTTCAATCATATATGGCCGATACAACATTTGTTGTCAAGATCAATGATTCCTTTTCGGAAGAGCATAAAGTTTCATCATCAGTAGTACCGCAAGGTAGTCTATTGGGACCTCTATTATGTTCTATCTACGTATCCGATCTACCAGTTTTGTAATCGAACAATATTAGCAACATTCGCTGATCATATGTAGCCTTTATTGCATCAAATAAAGATGCCACGCACGCAGATATTTCCGTCCGGAACCATTTAAGCCGAGTAGTCAGATGGGCGTAACAATGGAGAATAGTTTTTAATTCAGACAAGTGCCGACGAATTACATTTACAAACCGAACAACTGAATGTTCAACGATAAACATTAATAATAAAGAGTAATTCCGCAAGTTCATCTCTTAAGATAACTCGGAGTGTACCCGGATTGAAGGCTTACATGGCGCTCTCATGTGGTACAAATTCGACAGGCCGTTGCTGCCTGCGCTAAGTTGTTGCATCCATTATTATTGGGACGCAGATCAGCATTGAACTTAATTTATTTAACCACGATTGCTCCGATTTTATGGTTTAAAATTACTATATGGTTCCACTTGTAGAAGTAATCTTAATAGAATTCAGCAGCAGCAGTCATACTTCGCACAATTTGCACCGTTTTACGCATAAACAAAACAGTACGTAATGATTTAAACGTTCCATTTGTTTGAGAGATTTTATTCACCAGTATCAAAAATTATTCGATAAATTCTAACATAGCAGTAATCCCCTAACGTCAACAGTCAACAGGAATGTATTAATCCGTCTAGACGACTGAGAAGGAAGTGGTGCCGACCGGGACGCTCTCGCGATTATCTAACAGCTGAAAAACGATGCATCTCCAACATATCAATTCTTTGCTTTCAGTAGTTATTATATATGCGTATGTTATTATCGTATTTACGGAGTTCTTGTATCTTAATTTAGTGTCTCATTGGGGAGACGCTAATTTAATATTTAAGTTAAGATCACTGTTGTTTATGGTAATATTATCGGTACAATAAAATCTAAAATAATGAAAAAAAAAAAATAAACCTCGTACTATTGAATATTTAAGATGGTGTGGAGTTTCCCGCGAAATATTGCACCATTAGTACTAGGAGCGGAAAAAGAGGTGGACATACATACATACATACATACATATATGAGTGCATTATCTGAGTATCGGAAGCCCATAGCTGAACTATAGCCCAATTAAGAAAAGCACAGAGAGGGAAAAAAAAGTATTTCTTTTATTTTCGTTATACATGTATTATTTTTATTAAAAAGTCAGTTTCAAAGCCCGCGTTAGTGCCACAGAGCAAACGGGGAATTCCTTTATTTTTTATTAATGACCCCTACTACTTTAGATAGAAATGTTACGATGCTCTGTGCGATGATGATAAATATACGCGAATGAAATATTTTTCCGCGTCCCTATCGAATATTTCGATAAATATTCTTTTCTAACGTTGCGATAAAACCGTAAATTTTATTCCGGTTTATTTTTCAACGTCAATTAGAGAAAATATATCGTAAACTTCGGAATTTTTTTTGAATGCGACATTTGTCGAGAAAAGTAAATGCGAGAATTTTTTTCCGGCAAAGAATTTTTTCATTTATTCGAGTAGTTTTATTTATGTATTTGGCTCAAGTTGAAATTAATCGCGGATCGTCGTTGGACGCCATGCCGGACCAGAAGCGAAATAGTGTGGAGAAGGCTCCTGATGCTAAGCCGTGGATCGCGCATTGTAAAGCACCCGGTTGATATTACATATTCGGTCAACAATCTATCGAATTGTACACACATCTCGATGTGCTCTGCGGTTCATGATGAACTCGATTCCGCTCGCGCCGTCATTTAATGTAGATGCCGAGCCGAACCGATTCGGCTGTGTACCGTCGTCGAGGCCCTGGGCTCCCGTCTGATTATTAATCCGTTTGCCGACCGGGAACGGTGCTTAAAATGTGTACGGTCCACGCGATGTTATCTCTTATCTTCTGTGCTTGTCGTTCATCATCCGATACTCGTTGTCGAGGTCTTTCCTTGTACCGTTTGCGCTGATGTTTCGCACCGTGCGCCGCTTCGTCCCCGCGCTCTCCCGGCCACTGCGAGTTGCTCCATCATCGCGCTGCTCGGCCTTGTTCGTGTCGCCTCCTCCGACGATGCTCGGCGTGCCCTTTGCTGACCTGCCCGGCTCCGCGGCGTCCTCTTCGGTCCATTCTTCTCAGAGTGATCGCCGCAGTTGGTATGTCGTTCGCCAGTTGATGTGTGCGACTCTCGCGCGGTATATTAGAACCCGTCTCGTGCATCGTTCTCGTCCGAGACCGGTTACAAGTTTCAATCGGAACAGCGGCCGCCGCTGAGAGTTGTTGGTTCTTCACTTCGGATCGGTCTCTACTGCGGAGCGACTCTTTCGTTCGTTCACTGTCTCGGACTGCAAACCGATATCATCTCGTCTTTTGCGGAGAGCTTTTAGTATACTTTTCGAAATCGACTCAGCGCGCGATCCGTTTGCGTACGGTATGTGTTGTTGTGCGTTTTCTCGTATTGCTGCGTTGCTCTCGAATCGTATCGGAATGTTCCGAATTGCGCGTTAAAGCTGTGTAATAATATGCGTTGTCGGTTTTCGTTCGGCGGAAATTCGTCGTTCGCGTTCTATTTGAACGAGCGATGCGTCGGTTCGGTTGGTCGCGACGACGAAATGTGACTACCACCCCCCGGCTGATGAACGATCAATTGCGGCCAGGCCGCGACCACCGCTGGCACGATGATGGAATCGTTCACGTTGGACCGCTTACGTCGGTTGCTTCGAGCCGGTCGCAAAAAAAAGGCCTGCCACAACGGCTGCTCGTTCAAACGCAGCGAGTCGTTCAAACGGATATCGATACGCAAGAATTATTTAGATCGCGGCGGCAAAGCTCGCAATCCGATAGCTTTGAAACTGATCGCGTCTTCGAAGAGCAGCCGCAAAGTATCGCCCTCGCGTACCACGATAACCATTGTCGAATTAGAGGAGCGCGAAGATTCGGCCGAATCGAAGCAAGTCGATGACGTTCGAGACGTCAAAGTGGCCGAGTCGAAGTTTTCAGTCGAAGACGGAAAAGTCGACGATCCGGGCGATGAATCGACGGAGCCGCTAACGGAACCGGCAGCCGAACTAACGAAAAAAACCGTTGACTCCAAGTCGAACTCGACCGAAATCGAGTCTTTGATCATCGATTACGGCGAGTGGATTCGATGCATTCGGGCCGACGAAAAGGACAAGCTGAATCAGAAATTGCAGCAGTTGCAGCAACAGAAAAAACACGAGGCCGAATGCGCGGTGCCGGTTGACGCTGAACCGACGAACCCATTAGTAGTCGGCCCTCCTTCGGCAGTCAGCGGTAGAGACAAGTCGGACCGATGTTTGAGCGGCGGCGGCGGTAGCAACAGCAGCAGTAGCAGCGACAACATTCGAAGACGCGAGAACAGTGAGAACGGCAACGGTCGAAGACAGGACAGTGGCGGAACCGTTATCAATATCAATCTGGGTCGAATATGGATGGATGCGCCGCTGGCCATGACCACAGCGGCCATGCCTTGCAGAGACGGTCCCAGGAGCTTAGAATTACCCAGAGTTAGTTTGTTTTCTTCTTCCAGTAATAATCTGATTAACAATAGTCGCAGGATGCACTACTCGTTGGATAGCGCCTCCGTCTTAAAGGATAAGAGGGATGACGAAATAATGTTTTCTTCCTTCGGTCGTGTCGCGAATTTTCTGCCACCGTCGCCGTCGCTGTCTGCCTGCTCCGCTTCGTCGTCCTGCGATTCTGCGGACGACCTGCAGCCGATCTACGCTAATCAGCAGTTAGCCGAATCGGATGACAACGATGATCCAGTTCCGCCACCTCTATTGATTCCTCATCACGCTCGGGTGCATGCTGATTCCATGTACCGTGTTGTGGTGGACAGAACTTGCCGGTCGAAAGATGCTTTAAAATTGGACCCGATAATATTCGTACCGCCCGAACGAAGGCCTACCGCGGGTAGGTCGAGCAAACAATTATCGTCTAACAAGGGCCGTCGATCTGCCGTTCATCGGGAGCCGGAACGGCTGCCGGAGATAAACAATAACTATTCGGATCCGTTCGACGCTCGAAAATTGCCCGACGACTCGGACGATAACGTTTCTATTTATAAGCAGGACGGGATCAGTGAACAGGAGGAGGAATCGATTTATTATTTCGAAGACGAACGTAATCAATACCATCGTGGCCGAGTAAGGTCGAAATGCAGACTTTCCTCCGGCTATTATCATAGCAGTCAATGCCATCAGCGATTTTATCAAAATACTAATGGCAACGCTAGTCTGATTTCGGCAAAGTTCAGGAGTCGTCGAACGATTTTGCGTAAAAAGTCTTCAGTATCCGGTAGCAGATACGTCATACGGAAACCGTCGATACACCGGGTGCCGCCTTCAACCTCCTCGTCTTCCAAGTGTTCTAACAAGAAATCTGCCGCAGCGATCAATGCCAACAGTATGTATAATAGTACATATCGTATGTTTTTTTTGCAATTTTTTGAATGTGTTTCGTCTCGTGGCTTCTTTTTTTTTTTTTTTCCTGTCAGTAACTTAGAAAAAGGGAGGAAATTTAACATATATTTAAAATGAACGTACAAACAAGCACTCTGTTTGCGCCAACTGTCCAAACAATATCTAAAAGTAGTGCGCCCCAGGGATGTGGGTTGAATGCGAGAGAAACCCCAAGAGAATGGAATTGGCTCATTACTTTCTTTAGAAGACCCATTAAATACACATAATACAAAATTCTTAATTCCGCGCAATACAGACGAATCAAATTTTCGAAGTGATATTTTTACTACTAAGTGAAATGGCCTAAAATTTTAATATATATTAAATTCTGTAATTAATATATGAAGAAACGAAAAGCGGTTTAAAATCTATATACTCTTTTCTTGTTCAGCGAAAAAACCTTTGCAAAATGAAATATGAATATATATATATATATATATATATATATATATATATATAGTATCTTTAACTATCCCTGTTTGTTAGTAATTGTAAATAATAAGAAAATTTAATAACAAACGATAAATAAATATATAGAAAATTTATCAGTTTTTAGTAATGTCTTAAGACACCCATCTTCAGCTGAAAATGAAAATAAAAACGAGCGTGATTTTAGATTTCGATCTTGTCACTCGCAGTTTGATTATTCTGTGTTCTTGTTTATTTTTTATTTTTTTTTTGTTTCCAGCTGAAGATGGGCGTCTTAAGACATTACTAAAAACTAATATAGTTTTTATATATTTATTTATCGATTGTTATTCGTATTTTTTACATTTTTTTGTTATTTAAGAAAGAAATATATCCACACAAAAATTATATAAATAATGAAACTCTAAAAAGTGTTTAAAAATTTTAATTAGTATTCTGCTTAGCCAAGTGTCAATAACGGACAAATTGGAATATCAAAAAAGGAGCAAAAAAGGTTAGCTCAAAAAACAGACAGTAGCGCTCTTAGTAGAAAATAAATTTAGGAAAATTAAGATTCGTAATATATATGTTAAATTCAATAAATTTGAATATTATAAAAATGGAACAAACTGAAATTAAGATATGCATCAAAATTTCAAAACGCAGCAGGACAACTGAACAACAATTTTGAGAAATCGAGTTATTTTTCGTTGTTGTCAGCTCCCAAACTTGATTCTAGAAATTTCCGAATTTTTGCGTAATTGCCGTTGGCTTTGAAATTTATATTTTAATTTTCGGGTGGCTCTATTCTTACAATATTCGAATTTTGATTCAGTTAAATTTATTTTATAATTCTTCGAGTGCTAAAAAATTTGTCTTTTTCGAAAGTATTTTTTTTTTTTTTCTTTTTTATTCTTGTACATTTTTAGAATTACTAGCAGAAAGTTAAGTCATTTAACCTTTTTCTGAATTGCGAATGGAGTTCTATGATTAATACGATGTAGCATCCAAGTTTCAGATCGGTTAACCAGTTCTGCAGATATCTTTGGAACATATATACATTCTCATACACGCATAGAAGGTAGAAAAAAATTTTAATAAAATTACCTTGTAATTACGACGCGAAATTAAATTTATGGAAAATCCGAAAATCTTACTTTAAAAAAAAACATATACCTCCAGTGGCATATTCTCCATCTGCAGGTTCTAAAAAATATTTGTTCTTAATATTTTTTCGATCAAATTTATAATAATGTCATTCGTGTACCAATGTATTTCTGTAATTTGACCTAAACATTCTATAAACGTGCCAGACGATGAACATCGTCATATTTTATTATTATGAACCCCCTCCCATTAGTATTGTTCGATCCTGAGAACACTCTAGTGTATTGTTAATGTGTACATAAAAATTCTTAAATCACGTTTGGTTGAAATATTCGTGCCATAATTAAATTAACACAAAAAAAAACAACAAAAAAAAACGAAGAGTTTTTTTTTTTAAATAAAGTTTCTTAATCCGTTTATACTTTTTTTATTTCTACTTATTTTATTTTTTATTATTATTTTTTTTTTTTTTGCGTTGGAAGTCGCCTACCGGAGGTTGAACACAATGGAAAAAGAGGAATGAAAAGCAGTCAGGGATTAGATTTGAAAATATTCCTTAGTAATTGAACAAAACGAAGCTAATAAAATAGGAACACTTTTTAATCAAAAAATGTAGTAAGAGAATATTAGATATCACATAGAAAATATATTAATAAATTAACATCGACTACTTTAGAATTTATGTTCGTAAGCAAAGAATAATTCTATATTATATATCATAGCCCGAGGTTTATTATTAAAATATAATTTCTTATAGTTGCCTTTAAATTGTTAATAGAATGCACTTTACGTAGGATAGTGTTCTTAAGAATCATAATGTTACGTTTGATGTAATTTGGAACTGTGAACGGTGAGGACGTCGTGGTAAAATTACGAAACTCTAACGATAATTTAAGTCAGTTTAGACAAGTATGTAATAAAGGCTATAAAATAAAGAGGATAATAACAGAAATCAGTAATGAATTTATTAAACAACTTATCATGTTGTCACGGGACTGAATTTTTTTTTGCTGATTTGAGGGCTTTAATATTCTGCCGCCTAAAACGACCTCTGTTTGTCGAAAGAAATAAGTCAGTTGATTGAATGGAGGAGATAGCGTCATTAGTTGGTAGTATGAAGTTTAATTTCTTTTTTTTTTTTTTTTTTTTTGGGTGGAGGTCAATATTAATTTTGATATGGCAGCGCTTAAGAAGAATGTGACTGATATCATATGAAGGGAGACAGCTTCCAATAGATGATTTTGAATAAAAATAAGGGGGTGAGATGATCTCAATTGATTCCTTGCGATTTTGGTTGTTTTAAAAAACAAACACATACGTAAATGAAGATTATTTAGAAATGAAAGAAAGAAAATGGACATTTTATCTGTCTTAAGATGATAAAACAAAATACCCGCCCATTTTAAATACCATAACTAATTTAAACTTTTTTTTTCCTACCCTGGGCGCGCCAGCGGCCTTGACCCAACAAAAAACTTAGAGAGGCCCTAGTGAAGAGCACAAGATAACGACAGAAGAGAGGCGCATCATATGGATTGGTTCCTTTTTTTTATGGTCAGGTGCAAAAGCTAAGAGCGATGAGATCTTTAATTTCTTCTTTTATACTTTTTTTCCCCCCGTTAGCAGATAACTTGATTATTTAGGATGTACGATAAGTGACCATCTTGTTTTCTATGATCTTTATGTAATACAGTGTATTGTTGCGATCGTTCTTCTTCAATTTAGTTTTACTTTAACCACTGATTATTTAATAACGTTTATTTGTAGGAAAAATCGACAGTATTTCTGTGAGAAAGGTTATTGCAGAACTGAAAATAAGAGATATAACGTCTGTTAAACGTATAATAATAATAATAATAATAATAATAAAGAATTATTTTGTACTAATTGAAATTCAATGGTACCATCGAATTAATAAATATTGCGTTATTCAATAAAATTCGAATAAACTAAATCGCGAATTCTCATTAATTATTATTATCTCGATAATTTCGAAATGATTGTAAGACATACTCCTTTTACTTTTAGTTTTATCTCAGATAGATTATCTAATCTGATAAAATACTAGTCTCTGCAGTACGAGTTTCATAACCGTTGTGTTGTTTAACATCGGAAGTATCATAGTTTCGGAAACGATGTTAAACTTTTTATCTGCAAATTGTGCGCAGAACAGTGTATCTTCCAGTTGTCGATTTTTAATAACTTGTGTCGGTGTAAAAATATATTTTTTTTTTTATTCTTATTTACATACTTTTTTATAATTAAAAAGAAACAACTTATATGCTCTAAGTATAAATTTTAGATGATGTGTTCTTAAGTACTTCTCTACTTTCTTTCTATTACAGTTTTCTTATAATTGCAACAGGCTAAAAGCCTAATAACAGCAGTACATACTATGTAACATGTTATAGATTGGCTGAATAATTAATTAATCTAATAAATAAAGTGACATAAATAAAAAGTTAGAATTATATACACTGTCATATACTCGCGTATCGTTTATAACGGTGTTTTGTGGTCATTACATTAAGTAAATGAAATATTATAACCTGTTCATTAGATGGTTAGCCGACCTAACCTGGTCTAGGGGGTTGGATAAGAATATATGTAAGGATTCATTCTTTGTTCTCGTAGATTGTTTGCAGTGTTTAATAATGTGTTCGACAGTGGGTGCAAATGCCGCGCTATCAAAATATGCACCTGGAGTAAGGAGAGACCCGCTCAAAGACATGATTATGCGTCATAGACGTATATGTCCTAAACGGAATCTATTGATGGCGGAAAATTATTTTCTTCTCGGGTCAAACGGTGGCCGTGAACGTTCAACGTTTGACTTGATGGATCTTAGAAAGATTTCTTGTTGCAATGGCGAAGAAACCCATCTTTCTTTCACAATACTAATTGATAATTTTAAGAATTTAATTTTAGCCAGCAATTCGGTATTTTTTATTACTTAATTACACGGGTCATATAAAAATAACAATTTAGAAACGTGTTGCTCCTTGCGAACAGCGCATTAAAATTCTTTGTAGTGTTAATAACGCCTTGTAACAATCAAATGTCGGATGTACTCTGACCATCCTATACGATAATTTTTTAAGAAAAAGTTTTGATTGAACTTTCGCGAGTAATTGAATTGATCCCTATATGGATCCTAAATAATCGATCTATATTCTAAATGGTGACGCCGCCATGCGCAAAATATAATTTTCAAAGTTTCATCATTTTTTGACATTGTTACTATTTTTAATTATAAAGCTCAATGATCGGAACAAGGTGTAATATTACAGCATTACACGTGGGTCTTTATGGCTCATTTCCGATAGAACACGTTCTTTGTACGAGGTATTGTTTTTTAACAAAAGTAGAGTAAAAAGAAAGAAAAATAACGAATTCTTTTTAAAGAATCATAAGATATGCTGCGGGCTATTTCAGATTAGGTCGTGTTAAAAAACGGCGTACAGTTATAAGATTATGTTCTGCAATCACATCACCCTGGAGATAAAATTCGGCGTATCAGTTGCAAAACTGCGCGGTACCTACGGTTGTAAACGATATTATGAAATGTCTTGTATAGACTGGTTTTATCGGAGTAGAAGATCTATCTGGGACAAAACTAAAGATAAAAGCGGAGTATGTTTTACCAGCGTTCCAAAATGATCGAGCATTACGAATTTTGGTTTATTCGGTTTAGAAAATGTTCAAATTTTTTTGAATTACTGAATAATTTACTTGATGGTGCGACTGAACAGAATTAACCGTTATTACAAATTATTATTATTATTATTATTATTATACGTTTAAACAGACGTAATATCCTTTATTTTCAGTTCTATAATAATCCATCTTACAGAAATATTTCCGATTTTCCCATTAAACTAGTGACATTAAAGAATCTTTGATTAATGTAAAAGTTAATTTTTCGCGGAAGAATCCCATAAATAAGAACGACCACTATAATCCACTGTATTGTATAAAGATGATAGGAGACGAAGAGCTTGAATGATTAAGATATTCACCAAAAAAAAAAAAATTTTTATAGGCTCCGCATTATCGATGCATTTAAAACAACGGTATAGTATGCGATGAAGAGGTTTATTGTGTGATTGCATTGGTGACACAGTTCAATCTTGTTCAGTAAATTTATCAACCCATTATAGAATACATTACTGTTGGCACAAACGCATAGAAGATCCGCAGTCGCATAGCACCGTGAAAACGCAAATCACATCATCTATTTAAATAACATAGTTATTTTAGATAAATCGGAAAAGTTAGGAGTTAGTTTGGCTAGAGGAGCGATTGAAATTGAAAAGCATAAGAATTTTAACCGCGATGATTCTACAAAATAAACGAAATGTGTAGACCGTTATTAAGACAGTTAAAATTTAAACGGTGAATGAAAGTACAAAACAGTGTCGACCAATCAGAAGCGAACCTGTAGCTACTTATATATATATATATATATATATATATAGAGATAGATAGATAGATAGATAGATAGATAGATAGATAGATAGATAGATAGATAGATAGATAGATAGATAGATAGATAGATAGACAGATAGATAGATAGATAACCGTTTCCGATCATCCCTTGCTTTATTGTTTACTCTGAATATGGACAGTGCTTGATTTGTTTGTTCGAAACATTAATATGTGGAGGCGGTTTATGATTAAAACGAAGGCGGGGTAGGTGAAACAGCTAATAGCAGATCGGCGAAGATGTGCAAAGTCGACTTGGGCCGAGAAGGCAGATTTGACTGAATAAATACAATGATCGAGGATGAGGAAAGAAGAAAAAATAGTCACCATGACTTATGAATAGAATTTTGGAAGGAACACTGTTCAGTTTGAGCAGGAGATGGTGCCAACGGAGACCTAATTCATAATAAATGATGAATTAAAACTGTGGGCTCTGTAATTGCAGATGTAGCCATGGCATATGGGACAGCTAACTCCTTTTAACCTTCGGCAATGTCATTCCTTTTCTTTTCAGGATGCATACGTTTGGCATTTATCGACACGTTGATTGCCATTGTTTCTCGATCCTTGGTATAGCGTTCTTTGTCAGATTCCATTCCTTAATACTCCTAATTGCTGCTATGTACACGTGTTGATGGGTAATCGCCTATTATTGACAAGCCTAGGGAAAAACCCAAACAAGAAAAAAAAAAAACAACTTTATGACAGATTTAATTGTTATCTTCGAGACACTTGGCTGGACGTTTCGGTGAAAAAGTCGATTAAATTGAAGTATAGAAAAGTTGAGAAATATAAAAAAGTATTGAAGCATTATTTACCGTTACCACTCATCCTACACGATATAGACACACACCGGAATCAAAAATCCTCAGCTTGTTCGAAGAAATTATGAATTAGGATGATAGTTGAATATTTTACAAATTATTATTTCCTCTAGCATTAAAATTGATAAAGCTTCTTATACTGTATGAAGATATCGACACGTTTGTTTATAGGTAATCAACTTCTTATTGCCGAAATTATATCACGAGCAGTATAATAGTATGTTTATGGAAATTAATTAGATTGGAAGGTTAAAAAAAATGGTCTTTTCCAAACACACTTTGTTAATTATAAAAATGTATTTGTTTTATTTTTAGCCATATCTAAGATGAAAATATTTTCAAACAGAATAACGAGGATCGTGATTTTAATATTACGCGTTTAAAAATAGCGTAGGGAATAAACATAGTCATATTATATAAATGCTCTTTCATTATAGTTGTCCGTAGCATTTAATATCGAGCGTTGAAATGATTTTTTTCTTTCAAAAACAAAAAAGAAAAAATGTTAATTCGAATTTATAGATAACAAAAATAAACAATGTAATAATAACACTAAATAGCATACGCGCCTGTCGAAATATCGATGAGAAGTATAGAATAAAGTAGCGGATCTACGTTATAATTAATATGAATTTGTTAATTAGATTTGCTGGAAAATTAATTAAATCCCCGACCAGACGAATAAAATGTAAATAATCAAATAGAATAACATAAATTAATAAAAAGCACGAAACATACTTATTAATTGTAGTTAAAGATTAATGTGTACGTTCAATGTGTTTTTTCCTTTTTAATTTTTTTATGTGATTGTAGTTGTATAGTTAAGATGATAGTGTTTAATATGGTTCAGTATCGAACATCGAATATAAGAGTGTTAAAGAATTAATATTTATAGTTGTTTTTTATTTCATATATGTTTTGTGAATGTTGGGTTAAATTCAATGACAGAGTTATATCTATTTTTTCTAAATATTTTGAAATTAATTCATGCAGAGAATAACTGTTGTCTCTGTATTAATGAAGTACGTCGGTGTTTAAAGTGCAGCTGTTAAAAACTATTAAATGATATAAATGAATTGTCGAGTGGTATAGTTTTTGTAGGAATCGTAGTTTAAATTAATTGCGGTCTGCTGATTGAGGCCTTGTAGAATACCGAAACAGTATGGATATGATTGGTATTTACTTCTTTCGGTCCTTATTTTTGATTTTCGATTAAATATAATGGCGGGAAACATTTTGAAAGATTAATCGATAGCAGATTAATCTGTAGTTTAACGCGACGTACTTACATGTCTTCCAGTTAACGATGGCGCTGCTAATGAATAGTGACGCGGGGACATGTATTTCAGCGAAGGCAAATTATCCATTCTGTTTCACAGTCGTGTTTGTGTTTAGTTTCCGCCTGTGAGAAAACGTATTTACGAGTGTAGATCCGAATCAGCGCTTATACAGTTCGTAGGATACAGTGTTGTACATATGCAATATTGGATCTGTGCGGTCTCATTATTTTTTCGTGAAAAATTACATTCAAAGGTCTTTTGAATAACGTCACAGCGTGCGTTTATGCGCTGACGTAGAATGATGATTAAATGAGCGTAAAGATGTGTGATAACAAATGATAAAGAGAAATTCTGTAATTACGCTTCATTGATTCTTTACAGATGTGCAACTTTCTCCGTTAATATTATACAGCTGCGACATTGCTTTTTTTTTTTGCTTTCGATACGTACAAAGGAAATAAATTTTCTCGTAAGATAAATTTTCAATGGATTATAAAATTACTTTTTAATTTCTATTTTATTTTTTTTTTCATAACATTCATTAATATTTAAATTCATTCGCTAATTAAATAGTATCTCAAAGACAGCTCAATGTTAAATGAAATTTCCTCGCGTGTGTCGTATTACACGACACGAAATTTTTTTGGTATTGGGAAATTCTTATTATTTTTTTATTTTATTAAATCGACTAGTCTAATTTAATCGATGTTATGCGCCTTTAGGATTACCGTGCTCAAAGGGGTTACATAAGAATCTTAACCGGGAGCAGTTCCTGTTGGTTTTATGCTGCGGATAAAATGATTATTTGATTATCAATGATTTGTTAGTTTGGATCCCTTGTGCAAAAATGATAAGAGTTGGATAGGGATCTGCCGAAAGATTGAATGCTGAGAACGGTCTGAGTCAACCATTGAACGAATTTAATTTTAGTTATATTGTTATTAGTATGTTTTATTTTTAGACCTTGAAAAGTGCATTCAGAGAATTTCCGTATTAAATCTTTTTTTTTTTAATATATATATATATATATAATTTGAATAGTTTTTGTATAGCGAAATTCGCATTGTATTGTAGGCCAATTCCACTTTATTACGTATTCAGTTAATTTCTTCTGTCGGATCGAAAACGTTTTTATATGTCTGAGAATTGTGTGTAGTCTTTGATTACTCGAAAAGTGGGTTTTCAATCAGAATGGCCGAATGCTTGTTTTTTTCTTACAGCGTTTTAGGCCATTAATTAATTAACGACTGTCTTAATAATGGAAAAACACATTTACTTCTTAATCACGCTAGTTGGAAAATGTTCGATAAACGCTATTTTTGATTTGCCGTTAACTAACATTATTTTTATCGAACGACTTTATTTCAAGGGGAGACATTTAAGTAAATAAAAAGTTCGAGGCTTATAAAAGTATTTTGTTAAATTTGAAATGTATTATATAGGCAAAAATACGTTTTTTTTATTAGAATCTTCAGTCATTTCTTTAAACATTTTTCGGGATGTTGTTTTTAAAATGAAGCGTCTAAAATTCTTAACAGACGAACAGCACAACATTCTTATTTTGTAGAAATTAGTATTTTTACCTTAGCCGTCGACAAATCAAACATGTAGTGTTTCCAATTCGCCCGCTTCGTTATTGTAATATTATATCGTCTTCAGAAGAACCGTCGACGGGTGTATTTAATTTTAATAATGATTTTGTTACGATATCGAACGGGACACAGTCTTGTATGCTCTCTGAAAATCGACTGAGTAACTGATGTTGAAGCGCGAAGTTTTTCATTTTACCTGCAAATCTATGTGAGCATATATTGATGCGCTCCTTAAACAATTAGTTTACTACAACAATAAGTGGTACTGACTTTTAGTGTGCTATCTTTCGGGAAATAGCGATCAAATCGAGGACTTTAGGTTTTAAAATAGTCAGGGAAGAAGAAATGAATGGTATAAACTACCAACTACTGTGATAATTGCTTTATTTATTTATTTTTGTTCAAAAATTTAAATTTTCACATCAGCACGATGATTTTCCTTTTGTAGTTGGCTCTTTTCCTTATTTATTACCACATGCGATATTGGAGGAGATCCATATCAGTAGTCGCGGATAACGCTGGCCATATCAATTAGTTTTTATTTAAGCTTAAAAAGAACGCTGATTTCTATAATTTCACAAGGCTCTTGATAAATTGTGGAAAAAGAAAAAAGCAGCTTTAAAATAGTTAAATATTTTTCGATTTTTTAACTTGTAACGGTTTTTTTGTTTCTCTTAATATATGTGTATATGTGTATATATATATATATATATTTGTATCAGTGGTGAACCGTTAGGTACTGTGCTAGTGCTGTGACGAAGTACCAAAGCAAATTGAAAAAAAAAGAAATCTGCCATACTCCTCTGACTGTAGGGATTAGATGTTTTTAGCTTGCCAGTGGAAATACGAAAAGTCAATGAGAAGGGAAATGCTTAATGTGTAAAAAGTGTCAGTGCGAGCCGTCAGTGTCGATTAGTGGTGAATTCTGATTCGATGATCTGTTTGATTTCCAGTTTTGTTCGTCAGATGCTGAAGTACTTCTCCGGTAGGCGAGTCGCTGAGAGCTCATTGAGAAGAGGCCACACATACATATATGTAACAAAAGCCTACGTAGGTAAACAGGTGCAATCGTTTAACCAGGTACTTCTCTGTACTTTTAAGCGAGCTACGTTTGCGTTGTATGCTGCATATTTTTCGCTGCGATGACTACGCTATCGTGATTTTATATCATTGCGAAATGACGTTCACTCGTCTGATTTGTAAATATGTTCGCTAAAATGTACTGCTAGGGGAAATCTGTCGCCTGCGAAAGATGCAAAGCTGGATGGAAGCGGTAGTATAGTGAACTAATAATTATTAGGTCGGTAGTTTAGAAGGTATCCGTTTTTAAGTAGATTTCTTTTACTGTGATTGCAATTTTAAAAAATATACTTTTACGTCTTTTTCATTATAAGAGGAAGCCGTTGTATATGTTTAATTTTATAAAATTATGCGATTTAGTAATCTTTTTTATTTATTATTATTTTTTTTTTTAAAGTAAATTTAGCATTATTTCTTTTTGTTGTCCGATTATTTTTTTTTATTCACTCGAAGATCGTGCGCCATCTCATACGAAGCCCGACTCAATGTTCCGCATTGCATGCAGAACTGTACGCAATTGCACACTGCCTCTACCACATCGTTACAACTCACACCACAATCAGTGTTTTCCTCCTGATTACTGATTCCCTACAGAGTCTTTAAACATGATTAAGGGCCAAAAATACAACAACCCGTTAGTACTAAAAATATACCACTACTTGTACCGGTTGTATGTAATGGACAGTCTCTCACGTGTCAGTGCTGCGGGTTCCATTGGAGTGGTGCCTAATAATGAGAGAGTCGATGGAGCGAGCAGAGCACGTTCTGTTTTGCTCTCGCCAATGCCAGAGGACGCGGAGTTACCGTCATCAATGACGCATATACATTTTCTTGAAGGCGTGTGCGAAAACCAATGGAAAACTCAATGGGCAGCTCTGCTGCAACATTCTTAAAAATCATTAAGCTCACAGTTGAATCATGGTGGCTGCCACCGAAAGGAACATCCCGATACGACTTCAAGATTCTCAACTGGCTGCGAATCGGCCCCCCCACATCGCTCTATTTTCCAAAAACATATAATCGACAAAACGCCACCTCCGGTTATGTGTGCCCCTTGTGCGGCCAGACCAGCGTACTGACTGTTTCTCGCATACTTCTTATCTGCCGAAAGTTTAAAACAACTTGGCCTCATGAGAAACATGGAGCAGATCTTTTCAAATGAGCCAATTTCCATCACCACTAGGGTTATTGTCTTCGTTAGAATTAGCGGCTTAACCCAGCATATTTAAATCACTTTATGTGCTGTAATGACCATTGTAGTTACACGCGGCACATACAATTTAAAAGAGGGGGAAACGGCTCTTTAATTTGGTTTCGTTTGTGTAGTAGCTGCGGTTGTATGTTAATTTTTAACATTTTTCCGTCTTAGAGAGAAGTACCGGGGAAAACATCAGGATTCCGGCATAGATGCGTATATATTTTTACGAATATTGCATATTGTAATTTGTGTTTTTTGCAATTTTTTGAAAGAAACGAAAAAAAGAAAAAAGAAGCAGCATCGTTTAATAAGAAACATATTTCTCATCGGTCCTACTTTATTTCAGTTTATAATAATAGTAAGTAATCATACTTGATATCTATTCTGAACTTACAAATCAATTAATGAGTTTTTCACAGGCAGTCAAACATTTAGCAATAATATGCACACGATATACAAAATTTTTGTATACATTGCATTTTTCGTTTTTAGTTTGAATATTCTAGAGTTGTAAAATATGAAAACAAATTTTATAAGCTAGAAATTCTTTATAATGTTACAAATTACCGCTCCCCTGTGAAATTCTTTAATGACGTGCCTCCGGAACGAGATTTTACGCCTTTATCTATTTTCAGTTAGCATGGTGAATAAATTGAGATTATTTTTTACCATTGTAGTAATTAATTGCTTACTTTTTTTTGATGAACCATATAAAAATAAGGCAATCGCTAAAGTGAACCTAGTTCAAATCCCACTGTTGCGCATATTGAAAGTTTAAAAAAAAAGACGAGGTTTCACGAAGGCGCTGAGTTTTTTTCTTCTCTTTGGTCCGAACAGAACAGTTCATTTGGCCAGCAAACTACGATACGACTAGATATTGAAAAATACTGAATAATCGAAAATTCAGCAAGAGAAATTTCATTCTCCATTATGGCCGCAACTGCTGGCAGTGCCCCCACAATGCTCAATGAAACAAAACAAACACATACAGGATTTTTTTCATTCTGGAAAAAGGAGCAAAAGAAAAAATAGATAAATAGATATAAATATTTCTATCTCACATTATGACACCACAGTTGCCCCCGGCAATGCTCACACAATGCATTATGAGAAAAATGAGTTAATGCAAAAAAAACGAGTGAACCAACGTGGTTGTCTCATTTTTAAAATTATCTGTTTCGTAAAGTTTTTGTGCCGCAGATAAGAGAGACGCCTCTATCTATTAATCGATTTCTGAACTTTAAAAACCGATAATTCTTGAATTTCATCAAAATCGATCGAATCATTTGCAAGAACCCAGTTCTATAGCATTAATGCAATTTTTGTTCAAATATAATATATGTATATAAAGCATATTTATTATTATTCCATGCTTTAATCACCTAAAAAGGAAAAATTTAATTGGAGGAGTCACCGATTATTAGAGAACAATTGTACTAAAATTGGAATAAGGAATACAAAGATGTCGGTCGAAAAAAACAAAAAAAAGGAGACAAAATGTATATAATATAAGGTTAAATTTATAGAAACAAATTCCGACGACTGGTTGCGAAAAATATCCCGAGATAGACTATACAGTGAAATTTTCAGGATGAAAATAGAGTGCGTCATTTTATTAGTCGAAGAAGAAAATACTTAATTATTAAGTCGCTCGAAACTGCTATCTGCTTCGTTGAAGAGAGAGAGAGATCGATGAGAGAAGAATTTAATAAAAACCCGGAAGAATATTTTCAGCAGAATTCATTGTAATATGATAGTAGCACGAAGAACTCTTCACAATGCCTTTGCTATGGCGGATGATAGTTTTACCTACATTTATATATATAGAGTGGATGAGAAGTTGGATGGCCACCACCGATTTAGATTTTACTTTCAACTAGCACCACTGCAATCTGTGGTGCCATTTCAAATGTTTTCAATCGCGAATTCCGGAATTCCTCGAGAAAATACGCGCTAAACTCTAATCCAACTGCAACGTGGTGTTGCGCGCGCGCCTTTTTATAATTAAAATCGAAATAACTAAATCGGAAATAGCTAAAATAATAATTCGAAAATAACAGTCGGACACATTTTCGAATTATATTCTTTAGGATAATTCCGCCGCCTACGAAATTGAACAGATAGCACATTATTTCTATTTTAATGTTAGGAAAGCATTAGCAAATGACGAGTAGGAAAAAAACGGCTAATCGACTGCACGTTTTTCTATTTCTCGGTTCTTATTTGTTCGCTTCGGAACTGCACAGATCCGTTGGTGTGGTAATATTGCTTTCGCTTTTCGTTTTATGCGCCGATGGAAACTTAACAAGGCAACTTTCGACTAAAAAGTTCTGTTAATTTGTAAGTCGTTTTTCTACCTAAAGTCTACTCTACCTCTTTCTTTCTGTTCATTTCCACCACGATATCTGATCTCTAACGCTCTTTCTTTTTTCATCTTAATTCGTTTAATCTTTTTCCAAATTTTCTTCCCAAACATTAGCCAGTAATTTTTTTTTTTCTCTTCATATTTTTGAGCCAGTAAATTATTTCCTCTATGGTTCACTTTCGGTTTAATCAATCACAGTGTTTGCTTTCTGCTTCACTCTTCTGCCGTTTTTCTCTTATTCGGAGTCACCTCTTTGTCTTTTTGATCTTCCGGGCACCAACTTCACACTTTTGATGCGAATCACGGTTTTTTTTTTTTTTTTTTTTTTTTTTTTTTGAACGTCCTTTTATTTCCTCAGAATGTGCGATCATATATTCCAATCTTTTGAATCTTGGCCTTCTCACTTGTTAAAGTACTGCCCTTTCTCTTCCTTCTTTTTCGGTCATTTCTTTACTAGCTTCTTTCATTTTTTTATTCGGTTCCTAACATTTTCCCAATATAATTGTTGACTCCTTTAGTTCTTTATATTAGGTAAACGTCTGGTGTTGCTAAAAAAAGGAAAAAAAAAACATAGTAAAGTTTTATAACGCTGTGTCGTTACAGTTAAATAAAACTTTAATCGTCGAAGATGGTAATAAAAAACGAATTTTTTTGGTTTACATATAATGCATCTCTCTAATAAGGATAGTGATTGAGTGACAAATTTATAATTTATTTTACGATTCTTAGCATTTAAAGCGCAATCTAAGCGTGAGAACGAGTACTGTGTTAAC
Organism: Icerya purchasi; assembly: GCA_039619475.1. NCBI lineage: Eukaryota > Metazoa > Arthropoda > Insecta > Hemiptera > Monophlebidae > Icerya > Icerya purchasi. The sequence goes on from CM077115.1 coordinate 552,879,953, forward strand.
TTTTTTCTGACTTTTATCATTCCATCAGATTGGGCGCGTTCATGGAGGCTCCAGAATATTTCAAGTCGAGAAAGCCAGTCTATGAAATGGATTACACGCAATAAATATATCGCATATTAGGAATGGTAGAAACAAAATCCAGAGACATACCACAGATAAAAAAAAAAAAAAACTCTTCGAAAAGTAAAAAAATCAGTTAAATTGCACACGAATAATGTGCAATGGTATGCTAGTAAAGTGAGTTAAATGATCCAAACGATGGATTGCGAGTACTCGCAGGACGATAAACAGAAATCAAGATGGTTTCAGCAGCTGGATGTGGATACCTAATAACCCTTCTCTAGCTTAGAATGAAGTTATTTTTTGTTGTTTGTGTGTTTTTTATCGTTTATGTTTATCGAATTCTAATACTCGTAGACGTACGAAATAGACAAATAAAAACCTGATCAGAATGTTTTTTTTTCCTACCCTGGGCGCGCCAGCGGCCTTGACCCAACAACATGAAAAATTAACAGTTATAACTAAATAGAACCAGGCGGTCAGAAATTGAAAGGACAAAGGACAGGACCCTTATTGTAAATATGGACAGATGCCTTCTTTAACATTGTCAAACTGCACAGAGTACGTTTAATGTTAGTGCTCTTTATATACTCTCTGAGCTTATGTCTAAAGTACTTTTTTTAAATTTCCATTATTTAACATCGATGAATGCCGACTGGAATAATATAAAGTTCATCACTGATTTTAAGCAAAACGCACACCTAAATTTCACATTTTAGATATATATATATATATATATATATATATGATAAAGAAGGAAAGTTTTAAACGACAATATAATATTTTAATGTTAACATATACGCGTGGAACAAACGTTTGTGTGTTCGTTACAAGAAATTACATGTATTTCAATTGCACGTTCTCTGAGTAAAGTTCGCCTAATAGCAACTTTTACTATTCCTACAGTTTGTCTTGGCTGCGAACAACAAAATGTTACAAAATTAACCTAAAGGGAAGCAGCTGTCTTCCGCATGTTGCGATTTGACTCTGAAATCGCCGTTGAACTAAATAACTTTCACTATTAATAGAACTACGCTGGAAGAACTGTTACACAGTATGTACATGTAATGCATTCTCACTGTGTTGTTAATTGATCTGGGGACGTTCTTACGATGGTAATGATAAATTTACTTCGAAGGTGGACTAACGAGAAAAAGGAGTAGTGCTGGGTTTTGTTTAATGTTCCTATATATATATATATATTATATGTATATGTATATATATATATATCATGTGCGTGCGTGTAGCCGTATTTATGTATTAGATAATTTGTAATTCAACAGCTGCGGGACCACCATTTGTTACAACAGTGAAAGTGTGTTGATATTTGAACTCTTTACGCGTTATCGAACTACAAAACAGATTTGTCTTCTATTATTTTCCTCTTTTTTTATTTTTCTTTATTTAATTTTTTTCTTCTTATATACGGATGGGGGCATATCTAGCAACACTATGATCGTAGAGTTTCGTTGATGATCATCGCGTTGGGTCTACCGAATCACGTATTTTCGAATCGAGCGAGGAAAACCACGATCATGTTTTTGCCAATCATAATTCATCGCACTAGCCACGCAGCTGACTCATAACAAAAGTGAATAAAATGAATGAAGATTTGCCGCTACCAGACCGGCAAAATAGTCGTAATCGGTTCTTTATGTAACTGGTTATTGTTCTTAAACGATTTTTCGGCCTTACAATTATTATATGGGGGGTTACTGAAACCGAAGTAAATATGATGAATAATGTTTATCGCTAGTGCAGTATCCTAATTAATAGTAATAAGATATAATGAAGAATTTTTCTGTTGCTAAATGATAGTTTCATATTGAAAAGGTTTTTTTTTTTTTTTAAAGAAGAATAAAAAAAAAAAGAAAAAAACTGAATTTATTTAATCTGGAAAATTACGACGTTTTATTTGTGGTTGAACAGTAAGGGGAGTTTTGACGGTGGGATTTGTTTTTGTTTTCTTTTTGGCCGGATCGTTAAATCTTGTAACCGCTCATTCTAGTTATGGAAAAGAAATTATAGCGAATCTAAATTATAATTTTATTTTTAAGAATTAAAAAAAAACAACTTTATAGCCCGATTACTGATAGATCTGATTTAAAACTTCGGATTCATGTGTGATATTCCGCGCTCGAAATTAAAAATAAATAATATAAATTACACGGAGGAAATAAATGTTCAGTGATCAAGCTTTCAGCGAATATTCGGTCCTCTAAGAATCCTAACGAAATTCATTCGAGCATGTTTCATACGCAATCTGCACGTCTGGTCGTCACCGATTACCTTTTTTTGTCATATCGGAATAGTCTTTAAAATTATGTGGTCCTATGGTTTAAACGCTGATTGAATCAAGTTGTACAATTGATTTGTTAAAGCTGATAATTAAGTAAAAGAAAACTAGATTGATTTTCATTCAATATTTATGTTAACATTTTTATTTCGTAAATTAGTGAATGACATGGAAATCGAACGAACTATATGATGTAGAGGTGGTGGCCTTCTCTTATAAATATTCTCGTGTCTTTTAAGCGAATTTTTTAAACTTCTATTTAGGATTATTATTATTCCTCTCTGTTCGGGAGTTACTTTCTCATCGATAATCACTCGCAGTGTAATGAAAAGAATGTAAATACATTTGAATTTTTGCAGATACTCTACTTTGCTTCAATAAACTATGCCAGTTTTCTGCAATAAAAAAAATCTAAAAGGCGATTTATTTATTTATTTTTATCGTTTATATAATCTGGAAAGTGAACACTATTAATTTACGTTGAATAAAACAGTAACATACATATCTCTGGAGTTCCCATAGTCTCTTAAAATTATTCTACTTTTAAAATAGTTTTAACACGAATATGTTTTTGAACTGGGAATAATGATTGAAAATTTTTTAATTTATGATCTGTATAGAAACCCGTAATTATTAGGCCAAATGTTTTTAAATATATGTTCATGATTTTGTGTTTTCTGCGTAGTGGTCTAAACTTTTATTCAATTTCAAGAAATGATTATAACGCGTGTTGTGTTCATTGTGAACGTTATATATATATATATATATATATATATATATATATGTGTTTAATTATAATTATTTATTTATTTTATTTTATATATATATATTATATGTATATATTTTATCGTTGTTCATTTAAAAAAGAAGTACGTGTTTTTTTTTCGAATTTTTGAACATTTCATTACTGGCGCTGTTTGCACATTTTTTCAATTTTCTTTTCGTTTTTTATTTTTTATGTTAAATTGAAAAAATTATGTCATTCACTCATTTTTCGACGATAACTGCACTGGATTAATATCCTCGTTTGTTTGTGCTGTTATCTAAAAAAAAAAAAGAAAAAAAAAAGAAATTAAAAAATTAAATAAAAACTACAGTCCTGAAGATGGTTAAAATTTTTTCTTCGCCCCAAAGTTATTGGATGGAAGGCCATTTTATAAGAGTAGGTTATTAGTGTTTTTTTTTTTTTTTTTTTTTTGATTAAGTTTTTGAATAGGGTTCAATTTTTTTGTTAACAAATTTTATCGTTTATTATTTTTCGTTATTGGACACTTTTTTTTTTTTTCTTGGGCGCGTCAACACAGGACATTTATCCAATACAAAGGACTAACAAATAATGAAACGTAGGAATAATTTGTAGGTTATATCAGGAAGCGATTAGAAACAGAAGAAATGAAAGTAGCAAATACAGGAACAACAGAAGGAGAAGGAAGAGCAAGAATGTAGTGGGCACAGTAAGGGGTCGTCCCGTTCTTCTGCTATATATCTATTGATCTAAGGACGCGTAATGTCTTATTATTATAGTTGATATCTTAAAAGTATAGATTTTTTCACGTATAAAATTCCAGGAACTTATTACGTAATATGTGAGGTTTCCTTTTGACTTTATTGCTGTTTTTCGAAATATGAGATTTCTCCAGCATTTAGACAAGATCTTTTTCACGCCAAAGCTGCAATTTATTTCACCTTGTTACGTTTGATTGGCATGTGATATGAATCCATAGCCCACTGATGATTTTATTTTATTTTGAGCAAGCAAATGTAGTTATGTATCTCCCTATTTATGTATATAGATTTGTTTTTGAATGTATTCTGCTTCTTCGATTGTCATACGCATATTTGCGTATTGACAATCCTAATGGCTTTAGACTATCATCGCCCTTCCGTTGCTCGCACAAAGTTACCAACAGCGTTTAGTCTTGTCCATTACAGCACATTCCTCAGCCAGCAAGTTCTCCTTCTTCGCTGCCCTCGATGCCCAACAATTTTTCCTTCAACTATCAGTTAAATTGACTCGTATCTTCAACCTCTGATTAAATGCCCCCCGAATATTCGATTTTTCTTTTCTTGACTGTCTATGCCAAACATCTCTTAACATTGGCCAGCTCCAATACTTTTTCGTTGGTCATCTTCCGTGTCCAAGGAATTCTCAGCGATCTATGCAGCCACATTTCGCACGCTTCCAGTTTTTCCAACGTCATTGCTGTCACTGTTGCAGCTTCCACTCCGTATAGTAGAATATTGTAGATGTAACATATTATCATTCTCTGGCGTGCTTTCAAATTTAGAGAGCGGCTTGTAAAGAAATTTGAATATATGTATGTATATATATATATATATATATATATTAATTATTATTATTTTTGTTTTTTAATCCCCACAGCTCGCGCAGTAAAGCGCATATGTAGAGCCAAAATTCATATAAATAATAATAAATTGTAAATATTTCTTAAAAAATAAAATTGAATTGCATTGGATTGAATTATTGCCAATAATTATTTAATAAATACATTCGTATTTGAATAAATATTGGGTTACATGCATATGCACAATGTATATGAGTTGGAATAAATGTATGTAATTACATTTTTATGTTTCACATATGATTGTTTTAATCCTCAAATATTCGTACAAAGTCGTATTATAGAAAGATTTTTATTTTGTTTTTTGTATGTTTCATTTTGGTATATGATACGTTGTATACAATTACTCGTGCAATTAAGTAAATTTGATTTTGATTGGAGCATTGCTGCTATTAGTATTATTATTAATGCTATTGCTGTAGTTATTGTTGTTATTTTATCACTGCTTTTATTATTATTATTATTAATATGATTATTATTGTTATTATTATTATTATTATGATGATTATGATTATGCTTATAATGACTGTGTTAGCGTTGGTATGTTTAATAACGAGATTAATATTGGAAAGATGCGACAAACGCAAGTCCTTGGTAAGTAAAGATGTGACCACCAGTGGAAGTGGGCTGTCTCTTGGATACGCTTATCTAAACAGAAGGGAAATCGTCAATTAGATGAAAAATAAAAATGGAAAAAAACAGTTTTGGAACGTAATTTAAAAGTTCGTGAAATAAAGGTCAGCTAATTAAAGTAAAAAATAAAGGAATACTAACAGCTAATAGAGCTAATATGAAGCGACAAAACATAGAATTAAAAATATAAACACCAGACAGATAATAATATTACAAAAAAAAAATGAACAGTCTCACCGAATTATCTATTAAAAGAATTAACGAAATCGAGTAGCGATCAGAAGCTAATGAGCAGACAATGCGAAAGAACGAACACGATTAACTGCGTTCTAAGTAGTTGTTTTTTTTTTTTTTTTTTTTTTATTGTCGATAGATTCTGATAATCTGGAAATTTGTATGTTTTAGGAGGTTTATACGGTGTTTAGTTTTATAGTATTACCTAGTACGTGGATTATAAGTGAACAGTCTGTTACGAGTATTTTGACAACAGCATATTTAATTTAACATGTCTCAAGCTTATCTACAAGGTTTACTATCATCGTATATTTGAATACGGTCGAATTTTTGAGAATAGATAGTTTTGCAGCATTATATCATGGTGTATTCATGGTTCGATAACATTGGTTTTTTGTGTTTCTGAAGAATTCGATATCGCCGTCGTTACTGTTGCATGTCCCATTCGGGAGGTTGCTCGTCACGAACACTATAAATTGCGGCATCTGGTTAGTTTGGTTAATACGAAAAAATTGTAAATTCCTGTGTTTGTTGTGGTCAGTTCGAGTCTTTTTTTCCCTCTTAGAGGCTTCCTTAGATATTGCCTTGCATGATGTTAATAGCTTGAACAAGCTTTCTTCTCGAATTTCGTATGCGCACATGTATTTAATGGTTTTTCTTCCTACGTTATTCATCGATTGCAGCTTGTCGATTTTACATCTGTTCAACATTTGACGGTTTATTAGCTTATCCGTCCGCTGGATTTTTAGCATTACGTTTCATCGGCATCAATTATTTTTTTACAACCTGCACTTATTGCCCCAGATATCGCTGGAATACTGTATACATATAGCGGCACTATAATATTCGTCTCCTCATTTCTATATTTAAATTATTTTTTTTTTAAATATATTTTCTAAATTTCCAAATGCCTCGCTCATCATCAGTTATCAGTGTACACCTAAATATCACGTATTCCGATTGTTGCTTCTCTATTTGTATCTGAGTGTCTGTACTTTTTGATCTGAAAAATTTCATGATTTTTTTTTCTTCTTTCTTGTTTGTATTTATTTTCATATTATATCTCTTTTTTCTTTTCCCTTTATTTATAATATTCAGCATGCTTTGCGTTTGTCCGGTTGTTTCAGCTACTTTATCGTCCGTGTATGTAATGTTTATTATTTTTCCGTTTATTTCGAATCTCATTGTATTTAGTTTCGTATATTTCATTGTTTCTTCCTCGCGTGAATTGGAAAGCCTAGGGGACAATGGGCATTCTCGTCTGACGACTTGTTTTTTTGGTGCTACTTCATTCGTTAGAGTTTCACATTTGCCTTCTGATTCTAACAATATAGACATTTTATAAGCTGAAACTGTCAATATTATATTTTTGTTGCAATATTTCAATTAATTTCAAATGTTCAATTCTGTCTCGAAAGCTTCTTACAGAGCCTGCTAATACAATTTTTATTCATGTTCAAAGCTCTCTATGGGATCGATTTTAATAATATTATTATGGGATCCTAATGCCTTTATTTTCAACGAAACCAAACTGTGCTTTACACCGAGTTCTATTTCAATATAAGTAAATTGCAAATAGGAAATATATAAAATAAAATTATTACATTTACTTAGTTTCGGATAACTAGATCCATAAGGTTTTCAACGAGTTGTTCTGTAGTTTTTACGAGCGACCATTTTGGTACATTAAAACGATCTGCAAACGATTCTGTTAAAATTTGGAGGCATCGTTTGTGAAAATTGATTATCGACAGGGTTGACCCATGGCCTCATTATTGGGGAAAGAGCAGTTGTGATAAGTGCCTACGTTAAAGGAGCTGAATTTTTGTTTGTTTCACAACTTATTCCGGTAAAGTTATAAGTGATTTTCAATTTATGTGTTTTTTGTTTATTTTTTATTATTATTATTTTTATCATTATTATTTTTATCATTATCATTCTAATTATCATTTTTCTCTATGCTTAGACGCATTCGATCAAATTAAATTGTAAATAGTTCGTTAAAAATTTGTATCGATTATTTTCAAATTTACCTTTCCTGTTAATTAAATATCGGCCGTTTTTTAATGTAAATTTTTAAATTTTCCGTGAATTTTTTCGTCTTTCATGAAATGCATCATTTGTTTTTTATTGATAGCATCTGAATGTTCGATTAGGTAATTATGTTAAAAGTGTTTGCGAATGTTCCGTGATCTTCTTAGAAACGGTCTCATGTATCACTAAATTTTTGAGAATTGTTTTATCGATAAGACTGTATGCTGTGCCTCGTCACTTTCGTTGTAAGAATTCTGTTCACATTAGTTAACGAATTTGTAGATTTGTTTGAGGTAAAGAAGATTTTGTCTATACGAAATCTTTGGACATCCTAGTTGTTTAAATTAAGTTAATTATAAATTATTTATAAGCTAATAATGAAAATATATAAATCGAATAAATAGTTATCGTTCCACAGCAGCGTTTGTTCAGGATCGGTATTCCCTCATTATCAGCCAAAAGAGATCGTGGCGGAGGCCTGAAATATTCGAAAATAGCTGTATTTAATTAATTTAATTAGAGAACAGCAGTAATCGATAAAAACTGTAAAAAAAAAAAAAAGAATAATGATATAACGTTGGAAATAAATAGAGAGCCGTCTTGGGGGAAAAAAATTATTTCAGACTTCCGTTACGAGGCCCTTCAGGTGATCATGAAGACACTAATAATTCCATAAAAAGGCTGTTTCAAGGCGCTAAGCAGTTGTTCATCTTTTAATTCTTTATTAGTTTATAATAATATTGGCGGAAGTTCTTTTAAAATTATTTTTCAGATTTTTTATAAGTATAGCGTTCGATTGATTTGAATTATTTTACTTTTTATCGAATCTTTTAGTGCTATTTTTGCCATAAACGTCGCTGTTTTTATTTTATTTATTTTTTTTTTTTTTTTGCTTGAAAAGAATTTATGTCGTAGTAGTTACATTCTCAATGTGTAAAATAAAACAGTCGTTAGATTGTATACGTAAATTTTTTTATGATGCAGTAGAGCGTATAAACATAAATATATCTCGTTATTATAATATTTTTATCAATTGGTTTTGCAGGTGATATTACTCAGAAGGGTTATGAAAAGAAAAGGACATTGCTGTTGACTCCGTATTTAACCAAAAATCAACCGTCAGGTGAGTTCGGTGTTGCTTTTAATTTTAAATGATGTTATTTAACGTAATTTTTCTAAATTCTATAATTTTTTTTTCATCATTTGATTTTGGATTTTACAGTGCAATATATTCTCGTTACACTTTTTTTTCTGAAAAACCTATTACGTAAAAGTAAAAAATAATAATAAGAGCTACACTATTCCCGCGTGTATATTACTTTTACTTTTCGATTCTCGCGGCTTTCGTGAAGATGACATCGTAATATCTGATATCATTAAATGAGTAATTCTTTTAAATTTTTTTTGAAAGCGCCTTCAACAATTTTAATGAAATTCACGGATTAAGGTTTTTCGGAGTCTACTAGAAATTTATTAATTCAAGATTTCATTTTCTAGAGAATTTTATTGAACTAGTAATTTGAACAAGCGCTCGTTTTAGTGATCACACCCGTACTTAGGGCTAGTTAAAAACTAGTAGTATACAAATACATCGTGACAAGTAGTCGGCATGAAATATATATTTATTCGCGATATTTATAGAGCGATTTTAAACATTATGCCGGCTGTTATCGTGGGGAGTTTACGGATGATGATAGTTTTTAAATAGTGTTTGCGGCTTCTTACGAATTTAGGATATTTATTACTTCGCTTAATGCGAGAAGAATATTTTGATATAAAAAACACGATTATTACGATATTGCTGCTGCGTGTCTGTTAAAATTAGTTACTAAAAATAATGAAAATGGATAAACCTCAATAACAAACATTTTTAGATTGAATGTAAGTGAATATTCTATGAACGTCTTTTTCAGGGGATATTCGTTTTTCAGCTAGAAAAAAAAGTGAGGACAGGTGAACTATTAAACATTTCTGACTCATTGTAACCACTATGAGAATGTACGATGGGGCTGTGTCTCTGGAACATGTTGGTATTTATTATTTATTAACTGTGTATTTTTCCTACATTAATGTGAACTAGGGATTAATTTATACTAAATTATCTTTATCTTTTTGGCTGATTATGGGATACTACGTCTAATAAAAATGGTTCTAAATTTTTTTTTTTTTTTTGAAATATTTATTTGAAATATTTTCTATTGTAATTTTCAATATTTCTATTACTTATTGAATCTGATGCAGGTTTAGAATAGATCCGAGAAAAGCTCGGCCATCCGGTAATTTTTAGAATATTATAATTCTCGCTTCACACTTCCTATATCTCATAGTTATATTATTGTAATTCTATATTATAGTTATATTATTGTAAAAGGTCGCGAACGGTATAATTATTTTTACGAAAAGCATAAATAATTTAGCGTGAGAAGAAAAAATTACGTGTAAATTTTAACTGGAATGTACGTATAGGAGATGAAAGGCCGCCTCAAACTACGTACCTGGCGACAGTCTTTACATGGCGTCAGGAATATTCCCCACCCGACAGCGGCTCATAAACTGTGTATGATACTAAAGATGGAAGAAGAAATTTATAATGTGTAGAAGAAAAGTCATCAGAAACCACCGCGATATCATCGATGGGGTAGCGGAGCTACTGCACACTTGTAGTTCATGACCATCTGCCGAACTAGCGGCGGTGATCAGTAGCAACAGTAATGTCCCACTGAGAAGTATGATATACAGTGGGCAACACAAAAAAGGGGTTCAGCGGAGTTGAATAATTGCGATTATAATGTACTATTGATGAAAAAAGAACTTGGAAACACAAAAACGGAAGGTGTTTAAAACGAGAGCCGTCAGTTAACGGTGGGTTAATTCAATAAGGAAAAAATTTTTATCTTTCGGATCACTTTTGATTTTAATAAACTGAGAATTACCTTGAACATGTTTTATCGGTGGACATAAGGTGAAGAGGAATGTGAACAGATAAGCGAGGGAGAGAAAATAGGCAAACGTTCAACAGCGAAGATGGAACATTTCCGAGATCTAAGACAGAGACGGAAGGAAGTGTTCTGGACCGGATCGAGATTAGAAAGTACAGACCTAGGAGAGTTACCATATATGAAGTAATAATCATCCAGAACGGAACGTATAGAAAATTTGTAAAACAAGAGCAAAATGTAAGGATCTTCTCTCGCCAATTCGTATGTGAGAGGGATTTGATTAGTACATCGACTAATTTGCCTATGCACCAAAAGACGACTATCCAAAAATACTTTCAAGTAGTTAAAGGAGTTAGCGAAAGGAATTGGACCTTTATTTAAGGAGAAATTAATTAAGGAAAGGTCAAAAGGATGAAAAGTAAAGATAATAGATGATTTATTGAGGTGACGGAGAACACGAATATCGGATAAGGTATTTTTCGCTAAAGAGTTTTGAAACTAAGAATTAGTCATAGTGACGTTGCGATGCGTAGAGTAAACAAGCGCATCATCAGCGAAAGAAAAAAAAAAAGAGGGGAAATAGAATTTAATGGTAGCGAAGCAATTTTAATGCGCTAGATGTTGAACAGGGTTCGACTCTGAGAAAAGTGCTGAGGCAATGCATGAAAGACTTTAGCCTAGAGACGAAAAAGAGAGGAGAAGAAAGAATGATGGTTACCCAGATTAGAAGAAGTTGATAACAAAGGAAGGAAAAAAAAGGCTGGAATATTAAAAGAGAGCATAGAATCAAATAAAATAGAAAGGTGGATATTGCCAAAGATGGTAGTGACGTCAAGAATGGAAGCGATAGGAGTCCGTAACACAATTAATCATGTGTTCTTCGGTGCTCTTCTCTTCTTGTTGAACACGAAGTATTCTCTACGTTCTCATCGATTAAAACAACGGCTTCGTGTGCTCCTTTTAATGCGCTCTCATATCCGGTGTCTTTTTCTCCTTCGTAATGATATTTAACATTAACAATAATATAAAATATCACGAATTATTTCTTGATTTTGCAGATTCACAATTAACAATGATTTATAGTGTACCATAAAAATTGGTAATCAAAAAAAATTGTTTTTTTAAAATTTAAATATGCATTCCAATAGACATACACGTATATATATATATATGATAATTAAAACAACTAGACATACACGTTTATTATAATTAAAACAACTCTAATTAATCACTAGACGAAAATAAGCTCTTTTTCTACTACCCTATTTATACCGATTGAGTAGTGCATCTGCAAAGTAAACAAACTGAAATTGACACAATTGACTTACCTAAATTAGTAAATAATAATTATACTGTGAATTTAATAGATTCCTGAAATAAAATATGTAAAGGGATTGTATTTCGCAGAGAGCTTGAATCATCAAATACAACACATGGCAATATCAAATGGGAGAAATTCACTCTTAATCAACCAATTCGCAATGTTCGTAACATATTTCGAAAAACACATCAACCATACCGACAGTAATGAGAAATTGTACTACACTAAATCATGCACTATAATCTATATAACACAATCTTAATAACTATGAAAAATGTAGAATCTTACAAATAATTTGCAATACTTACCGGTCTAACCTATAGAACTTTTAGAATACTGCAAACATGTCTATAATATTAACAATAAATTAATCGAAAATTTCACTCTTTTCAGAACATGTTACAATTAATAACAGTACATAATTAAAGAAGCGAATGAAAATTTTAAAAATAATACATATTTGACCTGAAACATTAAAATTGGTAGATTCTTATCGTAAAAATACGTTTAAAAATAATATTAAATTCGATAAAAACCATTTAACAATCTATTATTAACTGTACGGTAATATTAACTGTACGGTAATATTAACTGTACGGTTATTCATTTCGAAATTTGATCATTATTTATAATTTTTACATTTTAGACATTTCAACATTGCTATTCGTAAACCGATTTCAGTTACACTTATGTGTGACGTTCGACGAGAAAAGAGACTTGAAGCGCGAAAATTATGGGTTTCGACTTAAAGACGGATTTTGATACTCGGAAGTATGTAGATTAAGATGCAATATGTAGTTTTTCCGCAAACGTTTATTTAACGTCTTAAAACGTACAAAACTGACAGAAGAAAATTGGAAAAAATTGGAAAAACATAAAAAATTTTAATAAACATCGTCAAACTATTTTTTCCCCTAGTTGTTAGGTTTTTTTTTTTTTTTAGCATTTAATTTTTAATGATTTTTCACTTGCTTCGGAGTACTATTTGAGTATCGTTTTCTTTTTTTTTTTTTTTTTTTTTTTTTTGATTGTAGTTTCAGTTTTTTTCTTTCTGTTAAATTTGCTGCAGACTCCACTACAATTTGCTACATTCGATTGTTTTTTTCGGTTTAGGAGCTACGGAATTGCATTTTTTTTTTTTTTTTGGATCGGTACATATGAAAGCAGTATCCTCGTAAAAGTACCATTTCTTTTCCAAGTATAAACCACTAGACACGATCGGGGGTAAATCGTTTTCTGGTGTTACGTTTCGCTGTATATGTAGATGAAATTTTTCCTCTTCTGAGTTAACAAATTTTTTGCAGATAATATCTTTTTTTTTTTTTTAAACGGGAAATGGCGATACTTTGTAATAATAATACCTATTATGAAAACAATACCGAAATAATAATGCGATAAAATTAAAATTCGAGAGATGGCCGAATCGCAATAATGCACCTACCATGGGGTAATTGTTGATAAAAATTCTGTGTGTTCCATATTCACCATTCGATTTTGCTTTCTTTCACGGTAACATTGAATTTTTTATGGCTGGATTGATTAACAACTTTTTTTCAAAATCTTCATAAGCAATCAACGTTTGAGCGACCAAATTCTAATTTAACTAGGCCAGAATTTTGATGCTCTATTGAGCTGGCAGTACGTTACATACAGGCATGCGAGAGGTATAGTAGGATATTGTGGCAGTATTACTTCGCGCAAACTTTAAACGCGTTTTTCTCAAAAACCGATTTTCGCACCAGAGGGGCTCCTTTTCTCAGCGAACGTCACATATATCGTATCGACCGATGATATTGTTTCATGTTTGTATTAATCGTTTGCACAGGTAGCTTCTTAAAATTGTAATACACTATAAATATGGAACTGTGCTCCCGAAACGTGCCGGTATTTTTGGAAAAATTCAATGTCTGATAAGTGGATACTTTATTTTAAATCATTGTTGCCATTGGTTCTTTCATATTGACGGTAACTGATACGATTAAATTTTAACTAACTTTCTCCTTCTAATTGTTTCTGGTTGAAACGCCCCCCCCCCCCAAAAGGATAATCTGATATTTCAAAATATAATTGATAATTTTCTTTATTATTCGTTTGTTCCCAACTGAATCAATATGAAACAGTGGACGATAGAAAATGATCTTTTTCAGAATGAAAGACACTTAATCACTAATTAACTGCTCGTGTAAATTAGGAGAAATTAAGTACCAATTTCGGAGTTCCCATTTTTTAGTCGGAATTCGAACTTGAAAGTATTAAAAATGATTGCGAAACTCTGGTATATGTATGTAGATTTACTCTGTGCGGTAAGTAAAAAAATCTCTGTAGATTTTTTTAGTAATCAAAGACCACATGAGATTAAATTATGCTGCGTTGATAAGAAGTAAAAATTACATAGTAAAATATTCGCGAGAATTATAAAATATGTTACGATTGTTTCTCTCATATTTTTAAAAATGAATAATTGTATTTATATTCTTTGATCAGTGACCATAAAAAAACATAAATGTTTGTTAATTATATACCTTTTTCTTTATGGTTATTCTTTTCTAAGTCAAGGGAAAACTTTAGGAAAATTCTGAAATACCGGAAAAAGTCGGAAAAATCTATTTAAAAGAAAAGTGGCCATCCTGGAATTTTAAAATTCCATTATAAAAACAGGGCGCCTAAAATTCGACGAAATTCGGTACGGTTAATTGGTGGAAAATAAATATACTGAATAATTTCTGTTTTATCCGTATACAATGTGCTCTACAATACACTGTATTGATTACTGTTCTCCTATCGTTGAAGCGATTTAAGCGACTAGTTGATTGAAAATGCAAATGCTTATAGCGTTCGACATGCAAATAACATTTTTATTTTGAAATGGCGATCTTAGCAGCTTTTATTCGTTTCTAAATTTACAGACTGAAACTGTATGATGACAAGTTCATTTTGTCTATTTTCAATTAGGCATCGAATTCAGTAGTAAAATAAATTATCGGATACGGTGTAATTAAATAATATATATATATATATGTGATAAAGAGATGTGAGTGTTCAAGGTTCTTTCGTATATTATATCTTGAATATAAATTATGTTTGTCAACAATGCGAATACGTAATTTAACGTGATTGATTTTTTTTTTTTTTTTTTCATGTTGCTACTGTAGAGTCAGTATTTGATAGCGTGCATTGGGGCGGTCCTTGGCTGCTGGTGGCTTCTGCATTTTGTGGAACGCCCACCTTGGTTTTCAAGAAGACTTGCTGCAGTTCTGCTGATCGTCTTGCATCTTGATAATTAATAACGAAGCTAAGTGATGAGATCGTAGAAAAAAGATAAAAAGAAAAGTATGTACGTCGCTTGACGTTGCATACTTCCCATTTTACATGTTATGGTTATCCGTCAGGTTTCCGATTTTTGATGGCTCGTCTGAACAATCTTTCTCTTGCTACACACCTTTCATTACAAAAACTGCATGGAATGTTAAAGCTGGCATAGGAAAGTGTTAAAAAATCCTGCAGTAAAACATTGTACCTAATTTTTATGTTTATTTACGCGAAATATTGGGGGGGGGGAAAGCATAACTCCGATATAAAGAAAAAACATTAGTGGATGCGATTGTAATGAAATAAGCATCGCAGTGAACACATATCCGATGTAATGAAGAGGAATCATGTTTGGTTCATTGTTTTATAATAATGAACAATGAATATCAGGTGTTAAAGCCCTGTTTGATGAACAGATTCTTAGCTAAAACACAAAGAAAATAAATGGCTGGCCGAATGAAAAGGTAGGTGAATACTTGAGTAACTCAGATGTCGATAAAATTCCGCAGTATGCTTTTTTCATCACGACACTGTGCTATTTTTATTATGAGAGTTAAGATAGTATTTGAAGAATCCATTTTTCCAAAGTAGCTTTGATGGTCTCGAAACTGCATCACATTTGCAATATCATTTACCGATAGGAAAATAAATTTTTTTATTATACACTTATTGTTTTATGTTTTTAGCGTAATTCCAAACTTTTTTTCCACCGGAGAATATTAGAAAAATCCATGTGGTGTTTCAAACAGCCGAATGAAATTGCAAAACTCGCGAATAAAAAAAAAAAAAAATTAACAAAACCAGAATCACGAGTAACCTATTGGAATTTTATTAATGTTTCCGATCAAACGTCTGCCAATTACTTTTCACAAATTTGTCGATTCTTACATATTGCTTTTTTACAACCGATGGTTCGCTACTCACAAAATTCCTATTTTTGCTCATATATATATGTGTCTTTATCTATATCGACAGTCTATACATTTCCCTTTCATTCCCTTATTTTCATTGATGGCTCGAAGAGACCAAAAGGGAGGATGGAAGCCGCCTTTAATTCCTGTTTCTTGACCATTCGGAATCCATTAAACTATATTCCTTCTGCTCCATCTTCACCGTCTTCATCGCTGAATCCTTTGCTATCCTGCGTCTTTTTCTTCTTATTCGAACAATTTTGTTATTGTTTCGGATGCTAAAAGTGTAATTTTGACCAATACTTTGCCTCTTTCTCCGCTGTCAGTAGATCTAATTATCCTTTTCATTCGATCTTTAATGTTCAAATTGTGATCTTGTCGCTCTGTCTACATTGAGTTTCTGTGGGTATCGGGAATAAACAGGCTGATTTGTTGGTCCAGTCTGCTGTACATACTGGTCGATTTATTACCAATTTTCCGCTATTTGTATCCATATCCTCCGTCAGCTTACCCTGAGAATCCATTATCAAAAGTGTTAGCTCTCTTTACAGGTAGTGTGGTATGAGTTTGAATCCACAGGAGATAGGCCCACCATATTTAGCTTCCTGAACAGACACTTGTCTCTAGTTGAATCGCGTGCGTCTAGAGTGTTATGAATCGTATCAGATTGCGCAGAGAGTAAATGGTTACAATAGAAAAGTACAGCAACTTCATCCATCTGTACATAGATGGAATCAAGATGTACTCTTTCCTAATGAGAGTAATGGTGAAATTCAACCGGTCTGTCTTAATGACTTTTGTGAACAGTTCTAGAGGTTGAAATGTACGGTTGTTTCCTCTTATGCCTCGAATAATCCAGGTGAATCATTATCACAAAATACACTCTTGATTACATACTCTAATGACAATCAAGTGTTTCCTCGCTTCTGTCGATAAAAGTGTTCTGCTGGCAAAGGTAAAGGGTACTATAAAAGAAAACACTCCCAACTAGGCTGTGCAGTGATGTTGTTACGGGTCCCTACACATGCTGGGCTGCGAGGGAATAAGTATATGGATCGGCCCGCTAGGCTGTTCCCTTTTCTCTATGAACATGGATGCCCTCTCGACCTGTTCCATATCCAGTTTCCTGCATACATATTTTCTCTACCTGTCTGCGCATATCGATTAATTTTTCATCAACACTACTCAGTAAAGCTTCTCTCAAATTTTAAAAAAGACACCGCTATTAGGGGATGAATACAAAACTTTATATGTTCTATTTAAAAAAACCGTTTAAATTCAATTTTTCTTCTTACAACTGGCTCAGCGGAAGTGTGTATTTAGTTGTGTTGTTTTCTAGGTAATAATTTTACAACGTCATCCTCTGCGAGAAAGCAAAGGGGTAGGAAAATTAAGCTGAAATTTCCATCAGCGTAAAGCGCTTCGGGTTTTCTGTCGAGTACTTTAAGAATAATTTCGATTGCGCATGATTAAATGCGTTTTGTTTACGTGCGTTTTTTTCCTATTAATTGTACACGCGTTTTATGTTTTTTTTGGCACGATTCGGAGTTATGTGTTTTCCGATGATTTTAAATAGTATCTAAATGGATTTCAAGCGTTCAGTTAAGTGATCGGCTGCTGCTTTCACCTGATGAGCCGTCACTATGCTACTTCGGCAAGAGTAGTTCGAATTCTTGCAATACTCCTTCGTCTGTATTTCTACGTAGAAACCTGCAAAGTTGTTCGCGGCAGTTGCACGTTTCGAGCGAACGCAGACTAAATGTTCGTGCCGTAGAACAAGGAAGGCGGTGTTACTCAGGTATTATGTTCATCATAGGTTTTAACTTTGCCTGTTTGAGCCTATCTTTTTCAAATTTACATTATCTATTACTATTACCATTTTTTCGGTTTTATTCCCTGTCGCGTCGTTAACATCAAGCTTTTCCTATCATCATTTTTCATCATCACTTCTCCGATTATTTCATTCGTTCTCATGAGTTTTTTTTTTTTTTTTTTTTTTTATACAGAATAACGCGCTTTATGTAATTTTGTCTTCTTCCTGTCTGCAAATTCGTTTTCGGCACGTCGTCAACATGCCTAACAACTCATTTTAATCAGAACTTACTTTTGTAGCTCGTAAAAAAAAAATAATAAATAAATAAATAAAAGTGATATAACACCTGTGTCGCTTATTGTACCTCGCGCATGGATTGTTTTAACCAGTTTTTGTTTTCCGTTGGTTTTGTTTTTATTTACCAGGTTTTTAACTTTAATTTTAAAAACCAAAAGACGAACAAATTTAAAATTAATATTTATAATGTCAAGTAGCGCACGGTGCAAAGAAAAGAACATAGAAAAGAAGAAAAGTGTGGCTGCTGGAGGAGAAATCATATATATGTGTATCTATATTTGAACTGTCCAGAACCGAAAGCGGCATATATCGGAAAACAAAATGCGGTTCAGTTTTTGCGGAATAGGAAGGAATTTAATAATCGAAACAAAAGATTAGTGTAAGTGCTAGGAAAATAACTGAACCACCAGGAGGAGGAGGAGGACGACCTTGGATAGAAGATGGAAAGTGGGAACAAGCTCGATTACGTAGCAGCGATTTTCGTGCATACGGATTTAATTTTAATTTTATTTATTTATCTTTGATTAATTACATAAGGGATGAACGGGAATAAAAATCATCTAACATTTCAAGAAGGTTCGTCGAAAGAAGAAGTAAGTTAAAAGTCACGACTAGGATTATGTTTTAATTTTCGCCGCCACGGCGAAGTGAACGAGGAGGCGGCGTTCGTGATGCCAACTATTTCACCAACTGCTTTCCGAACTGGATAATTTAGTATGCGGTAAAATTGCCGAAATATGGGGGGTGCGCATTGGCTCGTGAGAATACGCGATGGTCAACAAGTGACAAAATGCGTTTTATAGATCTCTGAGGACATATGGCGTATCGAACGATAATCGTGAAGATGGTTTCATCGTCTTGCGTGGGCTGCTATCGTTCATTTCGATATAGAAAAATAAAAGCAACGCCTAATAGCGAAGTTTCCCGCAACAACGCCTATTGCCGCTGTTATAAGATAAAGTTGGAGGATGATATATTCTTTTTATCGCCGCCCATTGAATTAAGTAGCAGTCGAAATTAAAGTCTCCCAGTGAGCGGTTATGGTAATGAGCGTATTAACACTCTGCATTGTACATTATTTTTCGCGTCCTGGTACTTTTTAAGTATTTTCTGTAAAAAAAATTGGGGGCCTGCGTTAATCGCGATTTTTTTTTTTTTTTTTCTTTCTTTAAGCGCAACAACAAAGATCCTCAAATTCAGCATAGAGGGGAAGAATTAAATAGCAATAGGAGAATGATGGACAAAGAGAATAGGGAATGACAAGATATACGAAGCATAGTAAGAACGTCAAGTGCTAGGAGTTGAGAGTAAAAACCAAATGGTTCGTTTAAGAGAGATGGACACTAGTCGAAAAAAAAAAAGAAAAAGAATACGATTAAAATCACAGAAAACCTCATTGTTTGACAGAAGCTTGAAAAAGTACTCATTTCAAGCTTGCTGGTGTCCAGTGAAAGGCGAGTTTCCAAAATTCAACTTTTGTAAATTTGTAGATCGTAAAGGAGATGAGATGTCAAAACTGTTACTGTGTTTGCATAGAATTTACGATTCGTTAAATATACAATTAGTCTTTCAGCTATAGTGCGGCGAATTTGTAAAATATAAATCGATACAATAGAAAGACCCAAGGAGTACGCAATAGCGTTGGTAGCATATACGAAACAGCGCTGTTGCCTTCTGAGAATTGCTATAAATTGCCCTATTGATTACTGATTTTTAGGCTGATGTATAAATCTTCTTCCTGAACTAAAGCCAGAAAAGAAACTTAAAAAATCGAATAAATTTATAAAACTCGGCCATTTTGGCCTCGCAAGGGGCTGTACCCCTTGACCCCTCTTGCTTTCATTTCTGTCTCTTTCTCTTCTATACTTTGTATAAAATGATCAAAATTTACAACGTAATTCTTACTGGCATCAACACAAAAAAAAAAAAATAACATAACCACAAAAGTCCTATTCTAACATTTAACTTTCATTGTATAAAAGTAAGACATTTTTTCGTTACATTTTTCGTTACATTTTTCATTACATAAAATTGTGACATTTTTTAAATAACAATAACAAAAATCCTATAAAATATAATAAACGTTACATAAAATTGGAACATTTTTCTGGGACATTTTTTCGAATGGGGGGTAGCCTAAGAATTACGTTGTAATTAATATATGTATATATATAACGGCCATTTTGGCCCCGCAATGGGCTGTGCCCCTTGATCCCTCTTGCTTATATTCCTGTCTCTTTCTCTTCTATACTTTTTATAAAATGGTCAAAATTTACAACGTAATTCTAAATCGGTCCATATGAATATAATAACATAATCACAAAAATCCTATAAAATATAAAAAACGTTACATAAAATTAGGACATTTTTTGGGATATTTTTCTGGGCCATTTTTTCGAATGGGGGGTAGCCTAAGAATTACGTTGTAATTAATATATATATATATATATATATATATATATATATATATATACGTACATATGGGCAACGTATCATCATAACTGCTCTTATTAGTAGGAATGGCTGCAGAGCAACAATCTTTTACCGTAGCAACCAGTTTCTTAGATGCTGATATGACTGATTTTGTAATGTTTTATCATTTAGTATTTCACTCTATTGAACAAAAGCCAAGTAGACGCTTGAATTTTGAAGGTGTAACATCATTAAGCCTGCACATGTGTTATCCGTTATCGATGCATGTGTTGGTGCCTGGTGCCCGGAATATAATTAACATCTTTTCTCAGAAACGCAACGAATAAATTTTTTATTATACGAATTATAGTGATTGTCACGGGAAATTTATTATATTGTACATCTGCGCTAAAGAATTCTCTATTGCGGTTTCCAGGTTTATTTCAGGTTTATTCCGCTTGTATAATGCTGCTTTTTGTCGCTGTGTACTACTATCCGTCGCCATATTTTCCAACCGGCCGGCATTAATTAACGTGTATATACAATCGTCGCCGATATAAATAGAAAAAGTTCAAAATTCTAAAATCCTATTATCGAAGCGGATGACGAAATTTAGAAATTCCGTTTTTTTCTTTTTTTGCAAAATAGTTTTTCTATGTCGCGCATTTTTTGTCGGCTTCCGACTTGTGTTGATCATCTAACGGCATTCCGACCCTTTCGTGAGGCTTGCCCGGTATCTTTCTCAAGAAGAGAAAGAACACGCCGAGCATATATTAGGCGGAAGTTCCAGAGTGGAATATTTGGAAGTGAGGCTTTTGCACTGTCACGTGAGATAAAATCGATTTCCGATCTGCTCACAGTGTTACCATCGTAGATTTTGAAAAAGGTAGCATGCGTATTCGATGATGAAACATGATGCGGCATGCACACTGATTCTGCTAGTAGCACACCGAAAATTTCCTCTTATATTCATAATATTTATATAATTTGCGCCCTTTTTTTTAAGAATATTTCACGAACTTTTCCCTTATACGAGTAGATATTACCGCTATTTCCAAATAACGTGTTCTATCCTACCATTCGACGATGCGAAAACTTTTATTATTTATTATTCGAAATCGAGTTTCTACCTGACGGTAATTGTAATCGCATAATCTTATTTAAAGCGGTTTGTTATTTCGTACTACAAATCTGTGCAGCAATTCACTCGAATCTTACTGAATTACTACTACATTATTTGTTTATCGAATAAACAATTATTTCGATTTTATTTTTTTTTTGATTTTTTTTCGTACACTAGTACTTTTCAACAATTCTAAACTGGTTTTCGAAACTGAAATAATTAAGGTCTTGTTATTTTGACTGCTTTTTCAAATGTTTTAAAGCCAAAATGAACTTGCATTCTATTCCATCGTACGTTAGAAAGTATCGTACGGCGAAACCTATGCACTCTAAATACTTGCTTATTTGAAAATTGTAGAAAATATATTTCTTATTTTGTCCAATCATTCTTTATATGTGTGTGTGTCTCTATATTAATTGCAACGCAATTCTTAGGCTACCTCCCATTAGAAAAAAAGATCCCAATTTTATGTAACGTTTGTTATATTTTATAGGATTTCTGTGATTGTTATTTTTAAAATGTGACGATTTTGTGTAACGAAAATATGTTTTAATTTTATACAATGAAGGTTCAAATGTTAGGATAGGACTTTTGTGATTATGTTCTTTCGTTTTTGTGTTGATGCCAGTAAGAATTACGTTGTAAATTTTGATAATTTTATATAAAGTATAGAAGAGAATGAAACGGAAATGAAAGCAAGAGGAGTCAAGGGGCACATCCCTCTTTCTTTCATTTCTGTCTCTTTCTCTTCTATACTTCGTATAAAATGATCAAAATTTACAACGTAATTCTTACTGGCATCAACACAAAAACGAAAGAACACGTAATTCTTAGGTCGGCCACCATTAGATTTTATAACGAATAAATTTCCCAATTTTATATAATAAAAAAAAAAAAAATACAACTAGTAATTTATACCATAAATTTTATTAAACTACCGAAACAATTTAACATACTACACAACACATATAAATAGATACTTATTTTTTCTCGTTTCCCCATGTTATTATTAAATTAGCAAAATAGTGTTTTTACATGCTTTTCCCCCTATGATGGACTTCTTATTCTTCATCCTGCACAGTAATAAGAAGTGTATTCATTATGTTTCCGAAAACGAAAACCGCCACTGAACGCAAATGTAAATTCTGCTTTTCAGTATGGTTCGGAGCGTCATGACCAAAGAGTTATACTTTTCTAGGCACACTGTTCTCCAGAATACGCTACGGCTTTCGTGCATGACGTGTTGTACATCTTTATTTCAGAAGAATATGTGATTTCTGTGTATCGATTTCCGGGTGATTTCCATGTACAGAGCCCTTGTTGAACATTGTGATGTTTTTATAATTTTGATTACAAATTGTAGCATGCGTTTTCGTCCATCATTATTTCCATCGCCAACGTTGAATTTTCCAGCTATCTTATGAAAAACTATTCGTCGTGGATGTACTTATTCAGCGTTTATAATCTTATGTATAGAGAGCGGTAGTTGTCTAAAAGTATTTGGTGTAAATTATTTTTTCTCTTTTAAATATCTTTGAACTTTTTTATACATGAGCTATTAAGACATAAAACAAGCGCATATTATACAACCTTATTTAAAAATGTAAAACTTCAAACCGACAGATATTTTGAAATATGTGCAGCTGGAGAATGTTGTAAATGATTTTCAGAGGTTCCGAAATAATTTCGATATTAGTTTAAGTAAAGATGATTAAATATGCTTTAGGGAACGTTATTAGTATCCCTGAGAAGAAGATGGAAAGTTCATACTGAAGTCTTCAATTATCTTTTGTCTTGATTCCGTTTTCTTTCAAGATTTCTTTCTTGTAATAATGTGTGATATAACTTTTCTTAGCATAGCATTTCGGAGTAAATTCGAAATAAACATCTTTCCCGCCTTATATTTGTTTGTTCGCGCGTTGTAAATTTGCAGGAGTAATTCTTTTATTAAAATAATTTCTTAAAGTTAGTTTAAATAATAATTTAATTTAATACGATTATTGGAATTGGGCTTGGAGCAGAGGAAAAATCCCTATTCTGGTAACATGGTATTTTCACTGATATCAACTACGCCATAACTACTTCAGCATCAGTCTTAAGCGTCATTCTCCTAGCAGACATTGTTAGAATTTTTTTAAATTCCAATCATTCCATCTCGAGCAGATGTTTTGTATTTGATTTTTTCCCCCCCGATGATATTATTATTATTGTTATTATTATTAAAGTTTCGAAGTATACATGGTGGATTTTTTAATAGTAAGTTTCCAAAGTGGCGCTATACTTTTTCAGAATGTTACGAGCGATTTCGCTAGTTTTCTCCTAATTAGTTATTAGTTGTCTTTTTTTACTGACCACAGACTACTTTTATCGCCTGCTCCATTTCGCCGAAAAAAGGGGATCTATGGTACGGAAAGTAGCTTTTAAAGAAAAATACGTTTAAATTTTGCGCGAAGTAATACTACCATAATGTAATGTAACGTGCTACTAACTCAGTAGAGAGCATCGTTGCCGAATTTTTGGCCTGGTTAAATTAGAATTTTGAATGAAAGCAAAACCGAATGGTGAATGTGGGACACGGAATTTCAAAGTTTTCTATCAACAGTTACCCGCGGTGCATTGTCGTGATTCCGTATTTTTATCTCTCAGATTTTAACGTTTTATCGCATTAATCACCATTTCTAGTTTAAAAAAAAAAAAAAAAAAAATGAAATCATATTTGCAAAAAAATTTTTGACTTAGAAGAAGAAAAATTCACCTACATGTACAGTGAAACGTAAAATCAGCAAACACCCACCCCCCTCGCCTCCAGTGGTTTATAATTAGAAAGGAAGTGGTGCCTATACGAAGATATTGCTTCTTTATGTGCCGATCCAAAAAAAAAAAAAACGTAATTCCGCAGCTCCTAAAGCTGACCAACCTAAGTTGAAAAAATAGTGGAATGCAGCGAATTGTAGAGGAGTCTGCAGCAAAGTTGACATGAGTGAGAAAGAAGGAAAAAAATAATTTGACCCTTTTTTTACAATTTATAATGCACTTTTTTCCAATTTTCTTCAGTCAGTTGTGTACGTTTTAAGACATTAAATAAACGTTTGCGAAAAAGAATACATATTGCATTTTATTTTACACACTTTCAAATATCAGAATCCGTGTTTAACTCAAAACCTATATTTTCGCACTACTGGTCCTTTTTCTCGGCATGTGGCTCTTGCGTCGCATTGTTTTTGTATTCTACGAAAACTATAAAATAATAAACAGATTTATTTAATACATAATACACTATCAATATTATTATTATTATTAATCGTTTGTATTTGGGTATATAAAATGGGCACTAAAAGCAACGAACAAATTGCATTATGTGAAGCAAATTAAATAACTCGCTAATAGATGTAAACGGCCAAAATAAATCAATGGTCGTAGATAAATAAAAGGTATAAAAATGAATCACGCTATGAATTCACATAATTGTATTGTAAGTTCTAATTTTATATTTATATATATATGTACATTATACATTGACAGTAAGATTTTGCAGTCTTCTCCAGAGCTTGTATCCGACACCCTTTCGCCATATGATTTTCATCGACTGTTTCATTTCCCCATAATCGCAGGTCGCTTCGCTTTAATCCTATACTTCATTATTTTACCACACCTTCCGTGTTCGGTTCGAAAACGATTCAATTTTGTCCGGGTACTTCTTGGTAGATCGAAGTCTACTAGTAGCTTATCTATCATCCGGGTTGTGAATGATCCACGTTTTATCCGGATTGCCTTCAATCCATTTCATTATATCTGGCTGTAGTTTTACCAGTTTTCTTGATTTTAGGCGGTACGACGCACCTGTGTCCAGATGTATTAGTAGATCTTTATTTTTCCTATATTTTATCCGTTCTTTAACCATATCCTGTTTTCATCGCAGATCTGAAGGCATAATATTGCTCAGTACTCTTTCAGTCAGACTTTTGAAGTAAATATCAAAGTGCATATTAATATTTTCACGGCTGAGTTTAGTTCTATATCGATTTTATTGACGTGAGCATAGTTTAGCCGCCACACTGGAGCAGCATATTCAGCTGCTGAGAAAATCGAGGTAAAAGCAGAAGTTCGTAATATTGCTGCAGGTACTCCCCAAAGTTGTTCCACTCTTGCACGGACTTTGGCAGCTGTTTTTTCGACATGTCTACGGTACGTCAGTGGCCGATCGAGCGCTACGTCCAAGTATTTCGATTATTCTTAACTTATATCGATTATTTAGGCGGAGCTTGGTACAACTGTTTTTTCCTTGTTTAGTTGTAATCGCTATTGTTTGAAGTACTCTGATGTCGTGTACAGGTCTCCCAGGAGAGTAGTTTATGTAATCTCTGTTTTATTAGTCCGTGTTGCTATTGCTAGGTCGTCTGCATAGATGAATTTCTGCGACGTAGTTCTTGGTAGATCCGATATGCATAAATTAAAAGGTAACCTGCGGGAGATCATTATTTAATGTTCTTTGATTGCTTTCTTTTCCTGCTGTAGTGATTGTGAATCTGCGATTGTTCAACATCTCATTAATTAGTCTGTACATAATTTTACACGGAATTATTGCAAGAAACTTTGTCAGTAATCCAGTCCGCCATACTGTATCTTAGGCGGAAAAGAGATCTACGAACGCTACGCATGTTTTCTTATTACATATTGCGAGGCATTTTCTCTGTGTCTCTTAACGCATTTATTCGTTTTTTATGTGATTATATTCTTTCCGAAATGTTATCAGTAACGCTTGAAATTAGACGATAATTTTCCTCTTTGGAGTGATCCGTGTTTGGTTGTCATTTAGTCGTCTTAAAAAGTGGCGGAAGTTGTAATTGTTATAAAGTTAAAGTAGCCATTTTTTTTTATTTTCGCCAAAATATTTCATAAATTCTGCGTGTACTTCATTTTTTCCATTTGTGGGTTCCCAACACCCTTCTTTCTTTCTTTCTTTGTAGGTGCGGTATGTTCTGATCTGTCTACCAACAGGATCTTAAGTGCATTTCTTTTTTCTCTTACTTTTTTGCTAAATCTAAATTATAGTGGGGTTTGATATTTCTATAATTCGACTAGCGATTTTGTTAAGATCTCCCCTTAAAAATTCATAGGAAATTTTATACTTTTTGACTATTTTTTTCTGACGTCAAGATTTTCCATCAGCCGCATCCATCTGCTCGGTCTGTTATTGTCTTGGGTTTTCATTTGCCGTTTTGCTCTTTTCTATTTCTTCATATTTTTTACTTCAATTTTTACTGATTCATTCCAATTTGGAACATACGATTTTCCAGTAGCTCCAGGAGGGATGCACTTGTATGCTATTCTTATAACGAGTTAATAATTTAAAAAAAAAAAAATGAATTAACTAATAGCAAACTGAATAAAATGTACTTATCTTCGGTAACGTTTTCAAGCGCAGCCCATCTTCACTTGGAAAAAGCAATAAAACACGAACACAACCGAAATAATTATCACGGAAAAATACTAATTTTAACCCGAATAATAAAATGACAGTTCGAAGTCAGAAAATACGCAACGAGTTGTTGGAAGCGTCCGTAGTTGTTTATTGTTGGCGCTGTTCATCCGACGCTATTATCTAAAAATACAAGTAAAGTTATCCCATTCCGCTTTCTTAAAATTCCAGCAAGGTTTCGGTATTGATTCTGCTTTTTTATGATAGTTCAAAACGGTTTCAATTAAATCCCTTCTGCGTTGACTTTTTGGAAAAAATTGGTTAGGGTCTTGAGGAAGATTCCCTAGTTTGCGCATTTCTGATTGGTGGTGATGAAGCTTAGATATCGGTTAATATCCCGTATTCATTATGACGAATGAAGTTGTTTGTAATCGAAAACCGGATAAAAGTTTGCTGTTTCCATTCATTCTACCAGTTTGACGCCATATTTGTTTGTTTCCTCGTATCCCTACAATATGTGGCGGTTATTGAAGTTCCTGGTAGTAATAGTCATATTATTCACGATTTTGATTATTGCTTAATGCAATTTGTACTCGGGAGCCTTATAGACGTTTGCTATTGATATATTTGTAATTCTTATTGCGATCTCGGCTATGCCCCTAGTACCTTTTTTGGGTCAATAAGATTCGGCTTTTTTTCACGACTGTGTGGCTATTTCATACTGTTTATTGCACACTGCCGCAGCCATTTTGAAATTTCATTATTTGGGTAACCGTTTTCCGTCAGCTATATGAGTTCCTTAAAGTGTATCAGTACATCCATGTTTTTTTCTTGAGTAATTCTTTGGAATATCCCAGTTTTGGCCTTTGTTATTCCTTCTAAATTTAATTGAAATTATTCGAATATTTCTATTCTTCTTCCAGAAGCCCCCCTAACAAAAACTTTTTCGATCTGGGGCGTAGCCGTTCCATTATCTTTTTCTTCACACTGATACCCTATACATAGAAATACGTTGATAGCTTAGCTAACATGTTCCTGGATTCTTGGCCACTATCCCTCAATAATACACTGAATAATACGAATGCATATTTTTTCTATAGTATTGTTTGTAAATTTATTATTTTGTAAAATTACTAGTCACAAAATTATTATATTATTGCAAAATTTAGCGAGTGTAAAATATATAAAATGTATAAATATAATGCACATATACTAATTCATGCATAAATAATATATTTGGAAAATTATGAGAGACCACAGTCCCAATTTAGAAATCATCTAAACTAAATTTGAGTGCTTTATTGTGTGGCATGGAGCAGCCAGAAAAGGAATATACCATGATTTCATTATTAGACCACATATTATCTTTATTATTTTAAATTTAGCACTTCTTATTCAAGAGGGGTGCTTCGTCAAGTTACCGATGAAATATTCAGATTTTATAGCTTTAATGTTTTTGGTATCGCGATTAAACTGTGTGTATCGGGGTATGATAAAAAAAAGATATTGCGAAATGTTTGGAAATTATGTACGGTTTTTTCTGTATGGCAATTCTAAACCGGAGAAATCAGGGGAATTTATTTTAAAGAAATAAGTCTGTGGTAGAAGTCAAGTCTTGGTCAATTTTCTAAGGTCGAAGAATAATTGGTAGAGAAAAATATGAACGTAAAGGCAAATAGTCCTCTTTGTTTTTATGCCCATTGAGAAATTAAAAAAAAAAAAAAGAGAGAAATCTTTGCTAAATTTATTATTTTAAAAGTGGTCCTTTTTTTGTGTGTGTGTGCGGGAAGGTTTTATATAAAAAGAGGCGAGTCTTATACTCTTAACAGGTCATTGAAGGTTGTGAAATTAAGGTTTACAATACTGCGACGGAGGAGAGGGGGTACACAGATAAAATCTAACACTAATAAATAAATGCACGTAATTATTTCACGGTGGCATCATCCGTGGACATGAATAAATGAAATATAAATTAACCATTTCATTTCGAATCCCCAGTGGCAATAGATATTTAAGTAAGCATTAAATTAACGTTTGGCTATCTACTACCTGTTGTTCATTTGGTTTATTTTCATTATACAAATTCTATCGAAGAATCGTATTTAATCAATTTCGGCATTTAGGAAACATGCTATTTTGTCAGAATTAAGTATAGGTTTGTATTTTTAACTTATTAATTACGAGTTTTATCAAAAACGAAAACGGTATGTGTATACCTTTTTCCTCTTCAATAATTAGACAATAATATCACCGTACTTTACTTTTTTTTATCCGCTACTAATTTAAAACCATAATCAATTGCAAATGTTGTATCAACTTTATTAAAAATTCTTCCAAGTGCACTTATTGAAATTTTGACGTTATCGAACGTAGCAACATGCGGATATTCAAACCGGTTTTGATTTAAAATTCTCAGAAACAATTTTTTCATAAATCATGACAACTACCAATTTTAAGGAAAATACAAGAAATATGCTAATTCCAAAAAAAAAAAAAAAATTACAAAAAAAACGGAAACCGAAAAAAAATCTTGAACAGATGATTCGGAAATGGCGAACTGGATAGAAGTGGTCATCGAAATCGGTCAACGAGCTTGCGCAGTCTTAAAATGCGAAACAAAAAAGGAGCCGTTCAGAAGTTCACTAATGGCACCACACAGTATAAATCTGCAGGGGGTCATCAGATGAAACAGTACCGGAAATATAAACAAGGCAGCGACGAAACAACTCAAAACCGATATGACGTTTGAATTATGCAACGAAACGTCGTTGACTCTCGGTTATGTGATTGGGCAGAATCGTCGGGGTTACGCTTTGCATAAAAGGAGATCTAGCGCGATCATGATTTAAAAGCGCACGGGATTATTAATAAATTATGCAATCGGTGAAAAAATTTTATTACACATCGAACAAGACCAGTTTTATAATGTCGTCCGCACCTTTATCGAAATACATTTGTACAACATGGCGGTAGAATAGTCAAATACCGAATACGAGTCGCAAGATTAAACGACTGCAGTACTTTCCTTGTTCCGGTACAGTTCCTTTTTTTCAAAAAAGAACAAATGCCGTAGCATATAACAATATATACATACATATGCAAGCAGTGTTAAATACAACGGCAATAGTAATCGGATTTTAATAGAAAATTGTCCAGACAGTCTGGAATCAGTTTCCAAATGTTGTCTATAATAGTAACTCTATAGCGAGAGTGGGAATTTTTTTCAGAAACAACCAGTCGGCTTCTATTCTTTTAATCTTTTGTGTTGGATAAATGTCCTGTGCGCTGGCGTGCTCATTTGAAAAAAAAAAAAAAAAAAACTTTGCTGCTGTTATCGAATTCAGAAGTATGCGCGGCGGACAATTTGAATTAGTTCGGAAAACGTAAATGACACCAGAGAACGGTTGGGTACAGAATCTATGTTTTAGAAAAATTAAACCTGATGATTGTTAACGGGCGGGATTGGTTACCGCAACGGCGTCCTGCCAAAGATAGTATATGTACCCTTAAGTATTTGCATTTCTGTTGGAAATCGGGTCGTGTAACGGCGATAACAACACAGTCGCTCCCAGATGTATACCTAATATCTGAAATAATCGGGTACCAAAGAAATCTGCGAAAGTAAAAGAACTTGCCGCAATATTCTCTTCAGATCCATTAGGCTTAGTACCATTGTGGAAAGCTTAACTTCATAATCCACGATACCTTATCAAGGCTACAGGACTTAATACTTTATATTATTTTTATTAAAATCTTTTTCTTTTTACGTAAAACATCGTCACTGCCCCTCTGGCTGCTTAATCTAAAACCTTTTCCGTACTCTGATTGCAGTTATGAAAATTGTGTCAGCGACATAATGGGGTTTCAGAGTTAACCTCTAAAACACAATTGTAAAATCTATGCTAGCGTGAAAAGCCCATATTTTTTGCTTTTAATTTGCCAGTTTATTTATTACTTCTTTAGTTTCAGTTTTTCCGTGAATATTTAACAGAATTTTAGTCGTCCGCTAAAGTTTCAGCTTGAAATATTGTAATCATTTTCTGTCGAATTCGATCGAATGTTATTTTTATAATGTCGTTTTAGATCAAAAGGTGGCAAGTTCGATGATCTTTTGCTTCTTCATGTATACACTTATATTTTTCTTTACTGTTTTTGTAAAATGTTTATCGTACTTTTTTCTTCTGTTATGTCATATTTAGCAAGACATGTGTATAGCTTTATTTAGCTTTAGTAGATCGTAATGTAGTACTCAAAAGCGTTGTTACGGCGTGACAAGTTAACACGGAATGTTGTGACATACAATGTTTAACAAGCTGTGCTTTCTTTGAATTTCGCATCTGAGGAATTCCGTTTAATTTTCTAAAATACTGCTCCATAATAAACTGACATGCTCAAATATTCACTCACTTAAGTTTTGGGTGTTTCACTAGTCGCATTAGAATTAGAATATTGTGATACATACTTCTGAATTATTCTTACAAAGGTACATATATTGAAAAAATTTTATCAATTTGCGGTTAAGTTATTCAATATTAAATTTAACTGCAAATTGATGATTATAAACTTCGGAAAATTAGTTCTGCAAGTATTTATGTGCTACAATTTGGAAATAACTATTGATGTTGATTATTAAAACACGGCGTATGTGTATATCAAAATTAGTGAAAGTAAATGCTATAGATACTTTTTTTTAAATAGTATATACAAATGTAGAAAAGGAATCTTAAAAATCATCGATATAGGTTTTTCTTTTTAATTATTGATTTCTGACAAATTGTTGCGTGTTTATAGCTATTTTAGTTCCAATAAGGATTTAAGCTGTCCAAAACCGCCTTCTAAACACAAAGTCTCTTACCTTGAAGAAGTTGCGGCTATTACAATATTTTTCTATATCAGTCTCGTTGTGGTATTTATGTATTTCTTTGCCGGA
Source organism: Icerya purchasi (assembly GCA_039619475.1). Lineage (NCBI taxonomy): Eukaryota > Metazoa > Arthropoda > Insecta > Hemiptera > Monophlebidae > Icerya > Icerya purchasi. The sequence continues at coordinate 552,912,047 of CM077115.1, forward strand.
TGACGGGGAGAATTTTACTTACATCGACGAAATTGTGATGTTTCGATTTTTAGATTAATCTGACTTTTACGCGTTCTAAAGTAACAACAGTATATTACATATTAATCACTATGACTAAGGCGCTATCTAGCGGTGAAAATTGGTATTATGATTTTGTAATTTATCTTGTAGTCTATAATATAATGGTTCGCAAAAATCCGATATTACTAAAACTAGTCCCATTCTATTATTTCCTTCCATCGTAGCGTGATGTTTATAGAAATCTTTCATCCAAAAAGATCTAATTAGTTAACACTGCGTGTGCGTGGGTAGTTCAAGGCGGGTGCGTGGGAAGGCGTACGCGATGAGAGGCGGATATTGAATAAAAATTTAATAAAGTTAATTCTAAATTCCGTTAAAACTTCTTTTTCTTCATAGGGTAGGGTGAATACGCTTGTTTTCGTTGCACAACTTGTTCTAAAATGAACAATAAGAACTTTCCCGGACACAATTTGAGCAGGAATTCTTCTCAACGACTGATGATTACTCTAAAAAGGAAAATAAAAAATACCGAATATTTAATGTACAATGAATATCATTCCTGTTCAGCGATTGCGCACTACTAAATTCTGGATGGGTAAATAGCCGTTGAAAAAAAAGCATAAAGAAATTCGACTAAAGTAATAAATAAATGGCACAGCAATACGATATAAGACGTCGAACTTATCAATTAATGTGCTTAATATAGTAGACTGATTATTAAACAAAAATTGAATACATAGTTTAACACGGTTTATTGTTTCGAAATAATTATTAATAGATGTAAAACGTGTAAAAATGTTTTGTTTTTTTTTTTTTTTATTTTTTTATTTTTTTGGCATTGAAAATGCAACCCATTGACAGAAAAAAAGTAACACGACAGGTCGCACTTTTGTAGAATCCTCGACTTTTAAATATATGAGAAATGCGCATTTAACGTAAATAATAATTTTGCATACTGCTTTTAAATACAACACTTTATTACAATTTATTTTCTAAGCCAAAGTAATGAAACGAAAGAGATTAATCATATAAATAACAAATAGTAAAAATATAAAAAAATAGTTCCAATATATGAAATGAAGAAGAGTTCAGATAAACCAACGGTAAAACAAAATATAAAATAAATCTTATAATAACAGAAACTTAATGAATATAGCTGAAAATTGTTATATATAGAAATAATTTCTTAAATGATCAAATACCGAATTATAATAACCCTCTTTTTATTATAAAAATTTAACTCCTTTTCGATTTTTGCTCTATTTATGATTTTAATATTTGTTTCAAAATTTTGTCCGTTAAATTTATTATTATACTGTAAACAAAATCCCGTCTTTGATTTTTTATATATTTTACTGCTTTTGATTTATTTGTAAACAGTTTTCCTCCTTCGACTGTAGTTATACCGTCGCCCGCATATTATTTTTCTATGTATATGTATAAATATATATATAAAAATATAATATATATATATATGCATGTAGTCCCATGATTTCTCTGCATTGTTTTTTATTTGAATATATTCGGTGTTGTTAGCTAATGTGAAGGGCTATGCCCGAAAACGTTTGTAAAATAAAATATTTACTTTAATTTATTAAAGTAAATTGTTTTATACTTCTTTTGTTTGCTAATAAAGGGAATTTATTTATTTAATATTTATAAGTATTAATAAACACAGATTATGGACGTATCTCTCTTTACATTCAGCGGTAAAATGTTTTTTTCTTTTTTTCTTTAAAAAAAGGTGTAAAAATAAATAAATAGAAAAAAGATAGCGGTTTCATTAGAAGTAAAAATACAGTTTATGGTTTTTTTGTTTGGGGGACGGGGGGCTCGTCAATTATGGGTATAGTCTAGTTAGCGTAGAAGTAAAATATTATTCCATAAATGTCGAGTAAAGTATAATTTTTTGTTTTATAGTCGCTTAAAGCATATGGAATGGGGTGATACTGTTGATTCATATTCATTATGCTGCTTTACTTGTTCATAATTGTTTCATCAGATAATAAAGTTACCGCGCAGTGATACGCATTTTGACTGTATGCTAAATATAAAAATTTGCGCTGATGTATTATTATTTTATATAAATTGTACTAAAAGTGCTCATTGCATCCGATTAATGTCTGCCGGGGGTAAATCTAGTATTGCGTATATTCGTTGTAGATTAAGTTTGTATAACTAAACGAGCTCAATAGCATTTTATCCTCTTTTTTTTTTTTTAAAGACTTAACACCTTAATGGTTCTTACTCCATATCTTTATCAATTACAGTTTAATTATACACATACACACACATCACCCACATTTATTTATATATATATATATATATAGTTAATTGTAATTTATTTACAAGATTACTGAATCTGAGGAACTGTAACAGATTGTCTATATTTTGACTGTTTAGCTTCTCTTGTAACGGTGTTGGGAGGCCGCTATGGTATGTGGCATAACTCCGACACTCTCATAGAATATGTGGTACCGACCAAGGAGCTGGACTATTATTCAACAGATGGCTGTGAGTAAGGTTTGTATGGTTAACCCTTAGTCCGTTTTGATGACCATCTCCTGCTTTCATGTAATAGGAACCCTGTACATTGAACCATGGTCAGGCGTATTGCCGATCCAGTTTTTTTAGCGCTGTTCGTCTGATATTTTCCTTCAAATTTTCATAATCAATAAATGCCTAGAATGAGTCTGATGGTTGTCTCGTTAGTTGATGAACTCTGTCATGTTCATAGACCCATGTGAGCCAGGATCTGGATGAACGACACCTTAACATTTTTTATGTTTAACTTTATTAGGGGTGGATGACACGAGGAATGAGTGAAGAGGAGTCTGAATCAAGGAGTTGGAATGACTGTGAGGATCTGTTAAAACTAGGACATTTCTTGAAGAGTTACTTTTGTGGATGTACTACAAATAGAGAAGGATAGCGATTAATTTTACGAACAATGGAGAGGAGAAGCTTGGGAGAGAAAAATATTTTAGATTATTATTAATGAGAAAGGCATCTCCTGTCCTATCGCCATACATACATCCATCTGAATAGTACACATCGTGAAGATGAAATCGAGCCAAGATATCTTTAAAGCGTTTGTGATTGTTTCTCGATATCGGCCTATTGTCCTTTTCTTTATTTACAATTAAGGTGAATATACTTAACGGCTGCTTTTCGTTTCGTTATAACGTAGTTTATGTCCATACGTTATTTTGTTCATTTGTAAAATCCGGGGAAAAAAGCAAAAAAAAAATAATTGAAAATATCGCCATATTGTTCATTTCGTTTGACATGTTATGTAAATCATTAGTTTAATATATTACAAGTGTTTGTTAATTTTCGTAATTATTACATGGGAAAATAAAATAATTTATTTAATTTCGAATGCTTTTACCATTCACAGATTTCAATTAATACTCATTTACTAACTGCTAACCATATTTGGAGAAAAAAAAACAAAATGATGGTCCAATAAATATATTTCAAAAGATAAAGCGATTTTTTACGTTCGATTCTTCCTACTTTTTGTAATGATTCGTATATTCTTTCGTTCCCTTCTCCATCGGTAATTCTTTTATTCTAGATTCTTGCGACTCTTTTATTTGCAATCAGATAAAAATCTGACGTAGCTTTCTTAGATGCTCGGGCCAATATCTTTCGTTGTTGCACGCAACAAAAAAAAAAAAATGTCATGTAATGTAAATTATTCCTAGAAGTGTTTATTAAAAATCTAAATCGGCGTGTGTATCTCTAATATAGCAAATTAGGCCGTTAGCTGCAAAAAATATTTTAATTGGACAGAGATGTTTGATTAGAAAGATGAAATACTCGAATAATAATTTAATGTATAGGTTTCGACACCTTAGAATTAGCTGTTTTTAGCCACGGTGGTGCCTCTTGGACCTCGTTTTTAGTACATGATAATAGTTGCAGGACTTTAAGCATTATTTGAATTTCCCTTTCGACGTGCGGGTAGTATGAAGGTAAACAAGACTGACGGTCGTTTGGTGCATGAAGCTAGATCTTTTTCTGTGGTAGAATACAAAAATGTGTAAAAATTTTAACGACAATTAAGAATCATTGAAAGCAGCGTTTCTTAGAGATTACGTAGAGGCGTATCATTATTTATAACCCGAAATTGGACACTCAAGAAAAGGCAATGGCCGATCTATTTTCTCAAATAGCTGCTACTTTAACTACTGATAAACTTGGCAAATCACTGCTGACACACACATGTACATATATATATATAACTATATTCTGCCTGTGTGATGAAGTGTTTTCTTGAAAACACATTCCTTTTTCTTAACACCGTAGCTTTAATGATATTCTTTGATCATCAGCAGTGGGGTCTACATAAAAGATTTTGATTCGAAATCAGCGAGATTAAATATTTAGAGAATAAAGGCGCCATTTAAGTAACAAAAAATATTAATTTACGCAGAAAGTAATGAATAATTGCTAATGGCCGTGTGACAACACAGATTTAGATTAGTATATTGTATTTAACGTTCATTCTTGAGTTTGGATACGGAATTGTCTCGAATAGCTAACTGTTGAAAAAAAATCATTATTAAATATGTTAAATTTGTTGTCCTGTTCTTTTTTTTTTTTTTTTTTTTTTTTTTTTTTTAAATTAAAATCTCGAACAATCTGTTTTACGAAGGAAAATAAATGAGGTCCAGCGATAGTTTCGTTGAAGACATGATATTTTAGTTTTTTTAACACCATCACTGTTGATCAAAGTACGCATTGCAGCATAAAAAAATTATAAATTAATTTTTTTTTTTTTTGAAGACGGCTATTTTTTTCTTTTCTGTTTTTTAGAAGTTCCCAATTTCTGGCCTTACAAAAAACAGTAATTTACAGTAATAATCTTTTTTTTTTTTTTTTTTTTTTAAACATTGATTGAATTCGGTTTGTGATCAAAGTGTGGATGTGGGTTTTTTTATTTACAATATTTTAAAGAAATTTTAAAAATTCTTCATTGAACGAAAAGTATCATGCTGAAGTGAAAAATGTGAAAATCCGAAAAGAATAATTTATGGAAGAAACCCGTTACTATAGTTAAGAATAATTATTATAATCGGAACATTGTGAAAATCACGGAACAACTAGTTACCATCTAACGACGTTTATTATGAAATAATAAAAACGAATTTGGAAGTAACAGATACACTTTCAACAATCTCAGAACATCTAAAGTAAAATTGATAGAATTACTTATCATATTTTTTTCTAAATAAATATTGCTGTTTGCGAAGAATTTTTCTGTTTCCTTTTTTAGATTTGCATGTCTTTTTGGTTAATAATAAAGCAAGTTTATGTGTTTTTTTTGTTTTTTTTTTGGAGCGTCTATCAGAGATTGATAGCATAAATAGCCCAGAGCTAGAATGATATAGAGAGTAGGCAAGGTAAGATGTATGAAGCACATTACAGTGCAGGTATGGTAGGAAGTAGTAATACCGAATCGGACATTCGGTGTATAAAGATGGACACTCAAAAAATACATGATTGAAATTACAAGTGGCTTCATGATTTTTAGCTTGCTGTAAGCTTGTGTTTATTTTTTTTTTTTTTTTTTTGGAGTTCTAAAATTATTTGTAATTAGGAAGAAAATTAGCCGAAATATATTTAGGCAAGTTGAAAAAATTTAGTTTGAATTGTAGCGAATCATAAGAAATGGGCACTATGAAAAAACTAATTATCAATTATTTATAATTTTCTCTGCATACAAAAATGTATTTCTCTATGAGAAGCCTGAAACGGTGTGGGCAATAATATACTAAAACCTAACATCCTCATTTTCCTATAAAATCTCGTCTCATCTAAAACATAATTTGTAATAAGAGTGATGTTTATTTAGTCACCATCGGATAACCAGCGGAAAAATGAATGATTAAACTTTTACGCGATCAATCGTATGGAATGTTTTATTTATTTATTATTTTTTTTTGTATTTTTAAAAATATATACTGAATGTTGAATATTCTGTTATTTCTGTAGAAATAAAGGGGAAGAATACGTATGTAGAGGCTTGCTCTGCAGTATAACGTTGAAAAAAAGTTCGAGTTGTGGGTAAATGCGGCGAGTTATGATGACGAGGGGATGTTAAGAATAGTACGTTATTTTCTTCCGTGTACTGTCGGTTAGTTCCTTGCTTTCTTTACCAGCGTCCGTTGAACTAGTTATATGTAACATCAATTCTTGTACCTATTTCGTTTAGGGAAATAAAAGCAGTCACCTTATAGAGTTAGAACCTAGTAAACTGAACAGTATTCTAAGAAAACACAAAATAGTGCAGCGAATAAAATGTAATATGGCTTTGCGATGCCGCCATCAACACGATTGCTCATCTTGCTGATGAGGGGATGTCTAACGCTGTTTCAGACCTAATGTTCAAATTTGTTCTGAAAAATGCAAATAATTTATAAGCGGCCAGATGAACATACACGTATTTACCTTTTTAACGCGCGTTTCATATCAAGCATAGCCTCTGAGTGTGTGTCGGCGTGTGTCTGATTTTATCAAAACTGCAAATAGCGAATCGCTATGTGTTTGATATGAAAAGAGGATAAACGCGTGTGCTATAAAGCAAACATCTTACGCTCGGTACGAACAAGCAACTGATAATGAAACAATGGACTAATTATATTCAAAGCATGTAGGAAGTGTTTATAGTTGAATGTACCGAATACGGCCTGTTCCTTTGAAAAGTTGAAATTATCTGTTACATTCAGAGCACGTGGTCTCAGTTAGGGAATAAGACGTTATGCCGGAATCGTGTGTTAACGATCTTTTTTCTCTCTTCAAATATTTCCTTGCTTCGTAGTTGACGGATTTTGGACCAGCAATCGCCGGTACCACTTCAAAACCACCGGTTCGATAAAACGGTCGCTCCTCCCGATATTACGTTATTCGCACTACCACTAATACTAGTCGAAATTGGAATATTACACACACCATTGTAGAATAATTTTATTTATTTATACATATACATATATATACGTTTTTCTCCATTCAATTTTTGTATACACAGAATTTTTTTTTTCTTCATAGTTTACATTATAAAATGCTTCGTTTTTGTTAATTCGCCTCATTTACATTTACAGTTTTTTTTTTCTTTTTTTTTTCTTCTTTCCTCAGCCACATAAAGTGGTATTAATATGTGTTTGGCAAATAATTAAATACTAATAGTAATAATAACCTGTACACACACGCGTGGTGCAATCATACAACGTATATGTATACATAGTTTGCAATTTTTCTGTCACTTTCAGTCTGCTGTCCAAGTCGCTCTACTAACGCTAGCGGTACTGGTGGTCATGGTTCTAGTGGTTCTGGTGGCGCTGGTACTAGATTTAGTAACAGTCAAAAACCTTTCGCACAGGTGGACCTAAGTGCTGGTACTTCGGCAGTTCTCTCTCCCAACGCTGCGCCCGATTATGTTAATACACCTCCGTTGCTAATTCCAAATGTCCCGTCCAGAAAGAAAGGCAGTAACCGCCGAGTGACTAGAAATGAAAGTCGCTATCACTCCGGTAAGTGCACGTTTTACTTTTTTTTTTTTTTTTTATCATACACAATCTTTTCCTTTGCTGGAAACACGCGTTTTCTTTAATTGGCATTGCTCTACGGCTGTTGCATGTACACTAATTAATTCCTTTTGCTATCGTATTAATACACAGATCGTTTTGGATGTATGCACTGATTCTTGCAAATCGTTTGTGCACAATTTTTATCATCGCATTGAGAGCAGCTTTCCATACTTTAACCGGTTGCAAGTTTTAATACTTAACACGCATGCGCGCGAATTTTTTAACTACAAAATAACTATTACGGCGCTTGATTTAATCGCGGCATACGTCTGTGTAGATAACGCGCTTCTACATGTGTATATGAGTGATGCCTCGGTAGATACAGAATGTGAATATATCGCTGTAATGAAAAAGCTTTCATTTTAATTCATCTGTGAAACAATATTTTAACAGAACTACTTCAGCTCTATCAAAACTGATGTTTTACTCGAAAGAAATGTTAGCCAATTCATTGAAACACAGGAGGTTTGTGTGGAAAAATCGAGAAGCCATACATGAAAATAAAAAAAAAAACATCATTACGGAACAAGTATTTTTACTGATTGCTAGAATGGAGTGTGGTAAACACATATCTGTTTCCGGTTTTATTTTTTTTAACTGGGATTACGTTAAATAATTGCCTCAAATCATAGAAGAATGCACAGCACATACGCCTATTGTACATCCATCCCCATCTTTGTTACTGGAATAACGTTACTTATTGAAGTGTGACGTGCATAGGATGCGCAGGGAGAGTAATAGCGAGTGTCTATGAATAATCTACCTTTACTTAACGTTATGTTTTAGGGTACCGGTTTTGGTTTAATTAATTCAAATTTATTTATTTTTTGGGGGGGGGGTCGTCATAAAGACATTGGCCCAAGAAGAGGGGGAAGAATGAGAAGCGGAATCAGATGTTTATGCGATCAGATATGGAAGATAGGAAAGACTCAAGTGCTGGAATGACCGAGGGTGATGGCAAGGAGAGGACAAAAGATGCACAATACCGAGTTGGAAGATCAATTGACAAAAGAGAAGAGTAAAAGGAAGAACGTTCGGAAGCGATATAGGTGCACTCAAACAAAATTTGATTAGCGTCACCTATAAAGTTGTGAGAGGAAGGGTGCAGGGGGCAGCGAGGAGAGGGGACTAGAGAAAAGCGAAATAGGGAAGCAGGAAGCAAAGCGTAGGCGACAGGTTGCAGAGAGAGTTGAACGCCGCGTGGAGGGAAAATTGAAAAACCATGAATAAGACGGTAGATTAGGCTGGATAAAGAGATAGAAGGAATCCGGATTTGAGAATGAGGAGGAATACAAATTTAACCATAGTTAATAAACCGCCATGGCAACACATTTGTGAATATATTTTCTTACGTAGACATAATAGTCGCGATGAAGGATTGACTTTATACGCAGCGGCTACCTAAATCGAAGAGTTAACTTCCGTATAAAATTACTTTTCCTCTCCACGTCCACCAATTTCGTCTTTCTTTCTTACACTCAATGATTTATGGAATAACGTTTATGCGTGACACATCTTTAATACAGTTCTGTAATAAAATCCGGTGTGATAATTATGATGGATGTGTATCCTCGCTCCTTTTCGAATCCTAACTCATTTTCAGCCTAGACCTCCTTCCTGTTCTCGGTTCTATCATTTTCCTACTCTTAAACGTTTTTTCATCATCGCTAGCTGCGATTCAATCATACTTTGCTCCGATCCTCACGGTATATCATTTAGCTCTTTACCCATCTCCTTATTGTCCTTTGCACTCTGGCGACAGTTCCTTCGTTTGCGATCTTGACCACGTACTGTTTGAATGTTCCAGTCTTTCCTCCGAACGTAATATCCTGTACGTTTAATTATTAAAGCTGAATTTTCCTACTCCATATAATGCTTCCTATAATATCTTAGCTTTGCCGTCATCCAATATGGTTCCTATTCTTGTCTCTTTTCTATCATCGATTTCCGACCGGATTAAAATTTAATCTCTAAGTCTAATTGTGCTGGGTAGCTGTCCTTGGTTGGCCAAGCCTAAAAAACAAAAAAATAAGATGGATTTAAATAGTGGAATGGACATATTAGGAATCTTTTGAATGGAGCGGGAGAAATTAATGAAAATATCTTAGCCTAGTGATTAAGACGATTGGTTGCTAAACTAGCATAGGTTATCGAGACCTGTCTCGTTCTGGACCAATCGCTGTCAGGTTTATGCCTAATCTGAAATTGAATATTGGTTATACTAGAGAAATCTGGGAAAGTAAAGACGGATCCTAAATAGAATGGAACTGGCCCCAGTATTCTCGTCATAGTACCATTATGGGAAGCTTAACTTCACAATCCATGATACCTTATCAAGGGGATATATGGGACTTACTTTACTTTTACTTTTACCTATAGTGTCTAATACATACGAACAATAGAAATCTCAGACGCGGTTGAGATGAATTATTAGCATACATTCAAAATCAACCTATTAGTGCGCTGGTACTTACTGAAATAAATGTGAATAAAAAAGAGTTGGAATTATACGAGATTGCGGGGCACGAGAAATATGCATTAGAAAACCCAAAAAACCTATGATGGTGGAAAAATTTAATTCTAAATTTGTGTAGATTAAAAAGGAGATGCTCTTGATTATATTTCACTAGGAGTAAATTTAAATAACAAGTAAAAAATTAATTTGAATCGGGGATTTGTTTAAAAAAATTGACGAGGAATTAATGGGTAGAAAAGACATGGAATTTAGAATATGCGGAGATTTTAATATTTGATTTAAGAAATAGGGTAGCGGAACATTTTTTAAATATTACGGCAAAATAAGGATGGATTAGATTGATCAAAGGAGCAACTAGAGAAGAGGGAAAAGAAGTACAAAATTGTGGCTTGATAATATTTTTATAAAAGCTTTAGTGAATGAAGTGGCAATAAATATTATTAAGAAAAAAATCTCAGATCATTATTCGGTTAGTTGAGCATTTAGAGGAGTGTGCTAGTAAGAAATTCAATAAGGTAAATTTAATAAACAAAAGATGTATGTAGGTGAGTATGTCGATAATAGAGGAGCAGATGAGTTATTAACGATCATGAAAAAAGTTTTGAACAAGTTTCATAAGAGCGTACGTGCATAAAACAAATAGTAGTGAATAGGAGATATTATGCAATAAATGAACGGATGAGTAGGAAAATATTAAATTTCATCCATATTAGGGATCTATATGTTACAAACCGATATAAGGGAAACAATTCAAACAAAAGGATGTATTTGTAGAACATTACATGAGAAGTACAGAAACAGTCAAACGGGAGGTAAGACAAGCCAAGGAAGAATATTTCGCACCTGATTTATACATAAATCAAATAATGACACGAAAAAAAACATGCAAGATCATAAATAAAATACGAGTATGTATGTTAGAAGGGGGAAAAAAACATTTAAAAACTTTACTAGTTATAAGAAGAAGGCAGCGAGTACATTTTTGAATTTTTATTTATCTGCAGTTGATAAAAGGAAACATTGTTGTAGTAGCACAATTTTCAGATAATGATACGGATAAAGTTGTACGTCATTTTATATATATATATATATATATATCAAAGGTTGTGATGGGATAAGGGTGAAGGACTTAAATTCATATTCACAAATATTTGATTTTTTATTAGCAAAAATGAGAAGGATTACTGCTAAAATACCTAAGACCAATTACATTATTAGTTTTAGCAAAAATTATTGAGATTTATATGTAGGCAAGCATTTGACAAATTATCTGGAAGTTAATCATTTATTAAACCGAGAATCAGTTTAGTTTCAAAGGAGGGAAATCAACTACTGTACTTTTTAGGTCACTTATATTAGGTATTAATAAAGTGCTAGTATCGGGTAAACAGTTTTTGCTAATTTTTTTAAACCTTACCACGTACCAAGACTATTATTGCAAACTGTGTATATGTTGAATATTTAGAGAACCGTATATGGATGCAAAACTTACCTGGACTAAACACATATTCAAACCTTGTGTATAATAATAATAATAATAATAATACTAAAATTATAAATTTCTACAAGTCTGTGTGTAATACAGCTTGTTGAGGTGCGTCACCCGATAATTCTGTGTTTACTCTATAAATTCTTAATTCGCTCAAGGTTGGATTATAGATTCATTTTTTACGGGTTGACTTTTAAAATGAATTTTTAAAAAAAAAAAAATGGAGAAACTTCAAAACTCGAGTGTGAACCGTCCGAACAGCTTCGAAAATCGACTTGCACGCAGAAAATTATCCTTCTCCCTTATTTATTAGGAGCGATGTTTTGACAGATAGAATTTCAGTGTAATTATGTAATTACCAATTTTCCCATATGTCTCGAGGAATTTTTAGAATTAATACTGAGGGACGATTTGTTGATTCCGAGAAGCCTTTGCTGTCAAGTAAAATAACTTTATATTATATATAGATATAGTTCAACGCTTTACCCCCCCGGTATATTCATTGCTTTATTTTGCTTTACATTATGATATAAATTTGTTACACGTAGACACACGAGCATAGAATTGAAAAATCAAAATATTTTCCGCCACATAGTATTAGTTCGCGAATTAATTATTAATCGGTAATTATTATTACGGTTCTATTACAATTTTTACTGATGATGCTAGACTTGAGGAATAAGGTAGCTCAGTGGTGCAGATTTTGTTATTAAAGGATTAACAATGCGGAAGTTTAAGTTGTCGACTGAGGTAACAGTCTGACTGCTGAGCTTTTAGTTGTGTAGATAATACTTTAGAGTTTACATTGATGTCGATAAAAGATGTCTGGTTTGCAGCGATAAGTTCACTGCTGGCAATACAATATAATGATTTTAGCTATAAGTTACATCCGCGCTTGTCTTTTGGATAAAATTAGCTAAATATCAAGAATAACTCAAACTTACTTAAGTACAATACAGGTTAGCCAACTGTTCCGCCAAGACCATAGTATCATCCATGTACCGCTTTTATAATCGATTGCAACATTGAGGTTTAGATTGTGGTATTTTCGATTTTTTTTCGCTTGCTTTTTTGTTTTGTGTTTTGCCTGATCATATTATTAAAATTAGAATGTTAATTTTAGTTTAGAGTTTAGTTGCGTTCAAAGTGTCTTTGTAGTTTAGATCTTAGGCCAAAAAATAAAATTAAAAGTAAATCTATTAAGAGTCGTTCATTTATTACGTAATACGTTTTTTCTTACTCTTAGACCCCTTCACCCGATGAAAAGAAATGATAAGGAAATGTGTACCCCCCCCCCATCCCCCCTTTCTTAATTGTATGTAAAATAATATTTTCGGTTTCTTAATATTAGATAAAATTAACAAAAATATGATATTTTATATTTGGAAAAATAATTTTTATCGAATATAGGCACTTCAGTTTACACACCAATTATAAATATTTCAATACAAAATTATAAAACCAAAATTCACAAAAAAAAAAAAAAAAAAATCTAATTAATTTGCAAGCTGCTTATATGGATTTCGAATCTAATCAGAAATATTTCGCTCACTGGTACGCACGCAATCAGTTGAAAGTAATGAACTTTTACACAGTTGCGGAAAAATTAGATCTCGCGTAATAAATTGCCATGACTCCTCTGCCTCCGAATAAGAAAAAACAACATGTTACCCTTTACCTTCGTAACGTCTTGCGTAATAAATGAACGGTCCCTTTTGTAAAGTTCGTTCAGCTGTTTTACCATCAACTTTGATTAGTTAACCGGCAGTCTTTTGGAACAATACCATTAATGGCTACGAGTTTTTCGACCTTTTCGTCGTACACTAATAACTTCTTACGATCATCGTGTTGCGTATCTTCTCAATACTCGGCAGTTGTACCACTGAAAAATGGAGAAATATTCGTGACGTTCATGAAGGACGATTTTTCGTACATTCTGTTAGACAAATTTTGCTACGTGGCTTGGGAGACCACGTGACTATTCGGTGAACAGCGCTTTATGATTTTTTCTAATGTATGTATGTATTACAGAACGCAACACGATGTTCAAAGATTACTCTCTCTCTCTCTGGCCGTTGAAATAATTTCCTAGAATACTACGAACCTGCTCTAGTTGTTAAATTTGGAGATTATACGGTGCTAAACAACGATTTGACAGGTTATTAACGTTCAAGGGCAATTGCTGAATCCCTCAGGGAATATTGGCAGGCAGCTTGTTCCAATGAATATTGTTGTGCAAAAAACGCAAACAAAAAAATAAGCTGTAATTATTACTTATATATTAGAAAAAATACTTCTACTGGCTATCATCTCGCTAGTCTATGAATTGCATTCGTGGGATGAGATATAAATTATATAAATGCTGAGCTGTTCCGAGAGTGTTCATGTAAAGATGTTTTAAGATTGTTCCATGTGTGTAATAAGAACGGATGGAAAATCAATCTTTCTTGGAAGGAGCGTGTTTTGTTTTTTTTTTTTTTTTTTTTAAAAAAAGTTATATTTACCAAGAAGTAAAAAAGATAGTTGAAGGATAAAAATGGTTTCTCGAAGTAATTTACAGAATTGCAATTAACATCCTCATCTACTGTCCTATTTCAGTTTGTTTGAATCGGATTTATTTTGAGGGGTCTTATTACTAATCATCTTGCGTCGTCAATATTCCATCAGCAATTTGCCGTTGATTTCTATTATTTCTTTTTGATAATTTACTTTGTCAATTAAGAAATTATAATTATTATTTTTCTTGTGTAATATTTCCGAAAAACTTGTTTAAACACCTTTCGACTATTTCTTTGGCATTTATACGAACACATTATTTCACTGCATAGAATAGTTCGCATCTTTTATATTTCTATACAAAATATAAATATATATATTTTTATTTTTATGTGTGTGCGTGCTCGCGTAATATGTGTATGTGTATAGGTATATACACAGATATCATTTAAATTTTCTCGTAATTTTAAACTTCGTAGAAAATAAGTTAAATTGTTTTATTAATCACTTACACTGTTCATTTGATGACGTTAGGAGTTTACAAGAATGAATCTACTAAATTAAAGCTAGCCCCACGCCTTCTTATTACGTCTTATACCGAGCGTAACAAAATAAATTGCATCGTATGTAATTTAGTGCTGAAATTTATCGTAAAAACTAAAATGTTCAACTCCTTTCAGACCTCTATTCATTTAACATACACAGAGGCCATTATTTATTTGGCATTTATTCTACTTCTAAAAAATTGTTGTATTTTAAAAAATGTACTATTAATGTAAAACAATACTAATATTTAAAATTAAAGAAAGGAAAAAAATTCCAAAAAAACTTTTTTTGATTTAATAAAAATAACTTTCTTTAGTTCTTCGAAAATGAAGCAATCACTTTTGAATGTATTTTTGTTGAACTTTGGATGATTTTTAAAGAATGACAAGTATTACTTTTTGTATTTTTGAATATAATTTCGATATATATATTTTTTTTTGTAGAATGTTGCTAGTAACTGCATTAAAAAAGAAAGAAAAAAAAACAACTAAATCATGTCATCTGCGTTTAACCAGTTTTTATTAACGATAAAGAAAGTAGTGAACATTCTTTGAACCAGGGCATGGAAATTGATTACCAAAATAAAACATTAAAAAAAAAGTTTTTTAACATGGATATGTTTTTAGGCTGGGGGCCATTTCAAAATTTGTGTAACGACATCAAAAAATACAAAGGCTTTTGTGATGTGGCGCAAATCTCCAACTGAATCTCAGTCAAAATAATAAAACAAATTTCAATGCATCAAAGTAAAACTTTATTGTACAGGATTAGCCTCAGGTACCACATTAGTAATTGGCAATAATGGACGATGATTGCTGAAGTATGAAACATACTGGTTTGTTTCGAGATTATTTTATATCACTTTCGCTATGTACATTCAACGTTCAGTCATTGCGAGCTCATTTAGAAGACCTCACTACCAACTTTGTTTTACCTACTTGTAAGTTAATGGTATTCACAAAAACTTGGGTTGAAAATAATCAGAATTGTGGAATTCTTGGATTCCGTACTGTTTCCCGTTTCAAAAGGAACATGGTAAAAGCTGGTGGAGTTGTTATATTCGACAAAATAGATTCTACAGACCACGAGCTTCTAAAATACAATAGGTGGGATATGAAACTAAAAAGGATTGCTACCGCGCACGATGGAGTTGAGGATATGTGTGCAATCGAAACAACTATCAACAACAAACGAACTTTACCTGTTTCAGTTTATATAACCCCAGGTACACCAAAACATTGAAAGGGGTGTTTGAATATTTTGATACTATAGAGCTTTACAATATGTCTATCATTCTTGGAGGAGATCTCAATATCAACTTACATAGTCTTACTGGTATTGGATTTTGTAATTTTATGGCAAAAGATTTTGGATTACGACTAGCAATGATTCTTCTATTTTGATAACGAAGAACAGTACTTGTATTGATACAGTATTTAGTCGCTATGTTGATAATCTCGAAACAAAGCAGTATATTTCATACTTTAGTCATCATCCATTATTGTCAATTACTAATGTGGTACTTGACGCTAGTTCTGTACAATAAAGTTACACCTTGATGCACACTAAAAGTTGTTTTATTATTTTGGCTGCGGTTCAGTTGGAGATTTGCGTCACATCATAAAAATATATACGAAACATATCCACGATTTATGGTTTCTCAATGCAGTTGAAAAAATAACCCATTTTTTCCCTAAAATGATTAGAAATAAAAAATAATAAACGAAATAGAATTTCTTTTTTGGAGTTCGTCGACACGGTCCGGTAGAAATATTTTAACGTAGTTATGTTTTCCGAGTATTATATTTCTGTCTTTAATCAGAAAGAAAATAAAAAACAAAAAACAATACTTGATAGCTCTTTATTTATATTATTAAAAATATATTATATTAATATATTTTTCATAATATAAATAAAGAGCTATCAAAGTCGATATCATCGATTTCAGTAGTTCCGAAAAAAAAAAGACAAAAAAGAAAAGGCAAAGGATTGAAGAGCATTAGGTGCTTGTTTTGGAAATTAATAATTATGAAATAATAATGAATTTTATGATTCGGTAAGTTGAAATATCTGGGCAAAAAACAGGATGGAGGATTTGTGAGTATAATATTAAATTTAATTAACATTTGTTCTCAACATGATCTATAGAAATTAAATGCCTTGAGTTGTAAAAAGAAAATATTTTCTATTAGTTAATTATTAATATATATATACACCTATATATATATATATGTATATGTGTATATTATGTTCAGAGATCATCTTGAGAACGAATTTTGGTGAGATTAAATATTGTTCTCGCATACCCCAACCTAGCCTTTTGCCCAGATATTTCCAATTAGCATTCTTTCAGAGCTACTGAAATCGATGGTACTAAATTTGATAGCTCTTTATTAATATTATTAAAAATATACTTTATGGCATATATCTTATGTTTTTTATTTTCTTTCTAATTTAAAAAAAAATAATATACTGCTTTGCAACGAGCTTTTTTGTTTGGTTTTTATTTTGCATACTAATATTCCTCTTCTTCAGGTGCCGCACGCTACATAGCGCGTTGGCGCAACCTATTCGTACATTTTTAGCTGTACCGATATAGGTTGTGTACCAGACAATTATTATATGCAACACAGGTGTACACACGCAAGACTACATTCGGAACCCCGACTTAACATACAAAACTAATTTTTATCAATGGGCAAAATCTAAAATCAAGAATATTTGATTTTTTTTTTTTTAATCCAACTTCAATTGCTTTCCCAAAAATCATTGTACCGTGTAAATTGCTATGCCATTAATACGATCCCGAGTAAATTACTGAAATTTTTTTCCAGGAGGTTGTCCGCCCTCAAAAAAATCAAGTAAAGCTTTTATTCAGTCAGAGTCCTTTGAAACAATAACAAATACCGGTGCGTTGGTAATGGTGGCGGGGGAAAAGGTAAGATTGCTGTATCGAAAAAGGGTGGGTCAGAAGAACTAGAATAAAAGGAGGATATGTGAAGTGAGGATTCTCTTAAATAAATAATTATTGGAGATTGCCGATGTGCACAGCCACCGGCGATCTAATTGTTTTTTTATTTTTTCAGTGGAAGGGAGTCCGTCAACAATAGACGATTACCCAACGACGTAAGTAAGATTCTTCCAGAGAAAGGAGACTTGGGCACAGAAATAACGTACTCCCCGCGCGTATAGCGAAGGGGATTAAATTAAATTTTTCTGAAACAGGTAAAAAAAAAAAATACCAAAAAAAGTTCAGTCTCCGCAAAGCATATGTGTTAGTTTTTTTTTTAAATTGCGATCTGGGTAATGTAGCCAATAAGCTGTTGGATTGTAGGTTATGGCATGATGGAAGATGTCATTCAACAATAACACTCCGCGTTGCTTTACCAGTTAATCAAACCGGTATGGAAGATCTAGGGGCCTATAACAATTTAGTCTATGATTGTCGCGGTCTAAATCTAATAAATCAACTGCCAAGGGGTTTAGATGGCCTACTAACCTACGCAAGTAACGCTCGCTATAATTTTTAATGACTTTACTCACCTCCGGTGCATTCAGATCCCGATATAAGTTACCATTACGCATGTACCATGGTGCATTAGTTTTATTCTTAGTATTTTTGACTGGAATCGCTGCATAATTTTAATATTAGACGCCGATGTTGTTCCCCAAAGATATATACCCTAGATCCACACCGGTTTGAATTTTGTCTTCAGCGATAATACGGAAGTTTTGCCTAGGAGCCATCACATCTTTCTTAGCTTCAAGTTTATTTCCTTGGCCTTGATCTTAATATGCTCCTTCCAGGTCAAACGGAGATCAAGCCATATGCCCGGATATCTGGCTTTATTTCCCTGTGGAATGGAACCATCAAAATCAACAGGAGGGCATGTGTTGCGTTTGGTTGTGAATGTAACATGCACCGACTTGGACGAATTGATCTTAATCCTCCATTGTTGTGTCCATTTCTTCGGGTCATGCAAATCAGCCTGCAAGTTCTCCGACGCTGCCACCAGATCGCCGCCCCTAATAAATAGTGCTGTGTTATCAACAAATGCTACGACCTCCACATTAGGCGTAACTGGAAGGTCATGTGAGTATACAAGAAGGCGGATTGGTCCTCATACTGAACCTTGGGGAACGCCCAGGATAAAACTCTGATACATCGCGGCCAGATTTTACCTGAAAGTACCTATTTGCCAAATATGAAGACAGTAGTGGATGACAGGAATGTGGCAGGGTTTTTTTTATTTTTGAAAGTAATCCCTTATGATGCTACACGCGATCGAAAGCGTGACCAATATTGAGGAAAGCGGCAGAATAATATTGCTTTCTGTCAAAGCAATTACCAATGTATCTCTGAACTCTATGAACTTGCTCTACTGTAGCGTGCCCAAGACGGAACCCAAACTAGTAGTTTGGAATTATACCCTGCAGCTGTTTTATTAGTCTAGACAATAATACTTTCTCAAATATTTTAGATACTATTGGTAAAAGACTGATAGATCGATATGATGATGCTTCACTAGCGGGCTTATCTGGTTTCGGTATCATTATTGCCTGAGCCATCTTCCACTGTGACCGATGATAACTCAGTCGAATAACAGCGTTGAAAATTGTTGTTAACAAAACTATGACCTTTCGCGATAAGAATTTTAGCATCTTCCCAGCGATCAGGGCATATCCGGGAGTCTGTTTAAAGCTATATTCTTTTCGACATTTGTAAAATTAAAAATTTGCTTATGATTTTCCCTCCTTGCACCACCTTCGACTTTTGCGTAGGACGTGCCGGAAGGGTGAAAAGCAGACGTTTGCTGCTGCGCTAACAGGGTCCCAGTATGACCACTCATCGCAGCACTAATATGATTTGCGATTGCAGGAAATTCTGATATTGCTAGCAGGCAAATGCTGCACACCTTACCAGGACTCTATTTATTATGTATTCTTTTTAACGGACTGTTAGATTGTTCTTGTTTTCTTTTGCATATTTCTAAATATACAGTACAGCCTTTATAATTTGCTGGATGACAATCCCTGCATAGAACGCAGGTTGGATCTGTCTCCTTGCTTTTAGTGCAGTTGGCTGTGAAGTGTTGCTTTCCGCATTTGACACATCTTGGTGCGTTTTTACAGAAGTTATGGGAATGACCATATTGCTGACAACGCAGGCGTTGAATCAGACCTTTTTTATGCGGTGCTTCCGCCTTTATTTTCATATCTAGGAGTAATTTAAGGTGCAATAAGCTCATGGTTGTTCTCCTTTGGTTCTAAATCTGTAAAGAAAAGCGGTAATGGTTCTTTTGTTTTTCTGTCGTTAATATTAAATACGTCCTTGACGACATGATCCTCATCAGCCAATGCCAGTTTAATATCGTCCTTGTTAACTGATGGATGTATGTTTTTTGAGACCACACGATATGCTCTTTCCTGCTTTATCTGGTGCGTGTGTGATGTTCAGCCTCGAGAGAATGCAGCGCCTTTATTGATTCCTCTGCAGTTTTCTGTACTGTCAACAGCTATTTCAATGAAATATTTATTTACTATTTTGAGGGTGCACTTGTTTACACCAATTATTAGATCGTCTAAGGCTTTATTTAATCCGGGAAAGTTAACTGCGTTATTAGTGGACGAATATTCGTATTTTCATTGCCTGTATGGCGGTCGGGCTGGGTCTCACCCTCGACTTCATCCATCGAACCACTGTCAGTGTGATTAGCTAAGACTAAAAAGTTTATTATGTGTACGGTGTAGTATGTAGCGTATATACCTGAGTGGATGGCGCTTGACCGACCTTATAGTAGCATTGCGGTTTTCTGCATATCAATTGTCTTATCAGCTATTGATAACGAGGAA
Organism: Icerya purchasi; assembly: GCA_039619475.1. Taxonomy (NCBI): domain Eukaryota; kingdom Metazoa; phylum Arthropoda; class Insecta; order Hemiptera; family Monophlebidae; genus Icerya; species Icerya purchasi. The sequence continues at coordinate 552,932,523 of CM077115.1, forward strand.
GGAATACTTGCCGTAGAATCGACGATGGAAAAGAATATGTAACCACTCGCGCGGATGCTATGTATTTTGCCGGTTGTGATGGTCGTTGTATAGCGACAGCAGCGCTGTTGTTAATGTTTGCATAGTTGTTGTGTTTTGCGTTTGTGTCTGCATGTAAAGCGGTTTTGCCGTGAGTACCGGCGCGGCTGTTGTCGTCGTCATAATAGCAACAACACACGCGCCTGTGAACGTATATGTGTCGCAGTGTGCGTTAACCAGACGTGCGTGATATTCTGTGTATACTAAAGTAAATGGATATATAGCGGTATGTTCGTACTATTGAAAATAAGTGATAAATAGATAAACAGTAACAAATGATAAATGATATAAATAATATGAACAAATATATAAATGGTTCAATCTCACCAGTCCGAAATTATGGGACAATTACAATGTGACCGAATAATAGGAAATGAACGCAGAACGCGACATATTTCACGCACGACACCTGCGAAAAATCGAATGTTAGTGAACAGAGAAAGTATATATGAATCCTCTGTGCGTGATTTTACTCCAAGCAGAAAATTATATATAAAAAAAAAAAAGGAAAGAAAAATGCGATAATACAAAGTATAATCTTCGGTACAGCTCTCCAACGTAACACGCTGTTGACCATCATCAACTATGTGTCGTCCTTTAAACAAACGTAATTAGTAGATAAATGGAAAAGGCAATTATTCTTCTACAAATCAAACTCCAAAAGGTAGGTCTCTGCCACCAGCAATCATGTACAAATCGCCGTTTATTTTTTTTGTAATAGAGTACTCTATCAATTTTGGCTTCCAATCCTGATGTACCATACGAGACGTTCCTAATCTAGTCATCGGCACACACATCCTATGAAGTGTAGTAGTGGAGTATCGATCGAATTCTTTAACTAATCTTTAATTACACCTCTCTGCGAACTTAAGATAGAAAGCGAACTTAGGAAGTACGACTTCTTTATCGCAAAATCATCCGATAGAGGACAAAGTAGCGTTTTCGTTAACGCCATCTGATTTACATTAACTGGCACTCTTGCCGGGGACTACTTTTTAGTTCCAATGAAGACATTTTCGAATATATAGAAATGGTAAAATTTAGGACCAATCACATGGATCTTCAGACACGACTGGATAAATCCATTGCTATTTTCTGACTGAGAAACCAAATCCTTTATCAGACCTGCGTTACGAGTTTTACAAATATTGTACAATCCTTTTTGACGTATCCGTCATCAACAATAGTTTGGCACTTTCTGTAAACCTTTCTTAATTATATTACGGAGTTAGGTGTACTGACTACCTCAGTTACCTACATATCAATCGACTTACTGCCACTCCATCCGAACCTATAAATCCGCCCTGGGATAATACAATACGGTCCGTAACAACACATGAAAAAGACTTACTAAAGGCAAAAAAACAGATAGCGGTCGCAATCAAGGATAATGTCCAAAACATATGGGATAGGCAATTGAATAACAAGTTACGGCAAATAAAAGTTGAACTGGAACATTGGGAAACATCACACCGGGCAAACAGGCGAGAAGGGATTGTATTAAGCAGAATCCGCATCGGCCACACAAAACTAACACACGGATCCTTGCTACAAAATGAACCTCCACCATCATGTGCACTTTGTAACACTCAAAGTCTGTCCATCAAACATGTCATCTCCGTTTGTCCAAAACTCCAAAAGGAGCGCGAGGAAGCTTTTTCATCCGCATGTACAAGAAGAATTACTGTCAAAGAGGCGCTTGGAAATGATGAAGCTGCAGTCCAAAGTTCTTTTAGATTCCTAAAAGCTGTCAACCTATTTCGGAAGATATGATTTAGTTTACGTATGGCAGAATTATTTGTAATTATTATCTATAAATTGTAATGTACGGTAGACGCAAATGACCTAGAAGTTGAGCGTCTTTAAATAAATATATATATACATATACATATATTATTTGTCTAGGAGATGTGGTTGCACATGTTGCAAACGGAATCGCTGAAATTCATTTCAAAGTCTCGCTTAGTCAACTTTTTTTTTTTTTTTTATAATCACCGCTTTTTTACTTCAAGTGCACGCTCCTCTCTCATTCGTTCCACCGCAGATTTCTCAATCTTTTCTCGAACAACCTATTATTTAACTTTTTCTATTGTTTTTATAGCATTTCGACTGCACTCCGTCGTGTTTCAGCTATCAATTTTTGAAATCCGAAATTTCTTCCTCTCTTAAATTTTGTCATATTAACACGTAATTAGCTTCCTAAGCAATAATGAAATAAAATGAAAAAAGAAATAACATTCATTTGTAAATAAAGCTATCCTCTCCGCAAACATATTGAAAATTTCTGTAAGGGATTCCTAATTTTTGTCGTTTTAACACCACATTCGTTTGCAAAAAGTAGAAAAATAATTTTTTAAATAAATTAACTGCTTAATAAATATCTTTAATTTGAGCAAAAGTTACATATTTATCCTATATAAATGTAACTGGGTTCTCGGGGAAGGGGGCTCGAACAATTTTAATGAAATTCATAAATTAGGAATTTTTAGGGATCTAAATAAATCGGTGTCGTGTTCAGAGCGACCCACCGAGAATGGTGTTCAGAGCGACCATCGGATTTTTTATTTTTATTATTATTATTATTATATGCGAACTAGAACGGCCAAGTTATTTTGTTAAAACTGCTAGAAATGATAATACATGTTTAATCATTGATATTTTATTTTTAATTAAAGCTATATCGAGCATTTAGACAACGGTACGTTCTATTAAGAAAAATTAAACCGGATGTGAGTACGCCTCCATTCATCTATTATCATTTTACATTAACAAAAATTATATACATTGCCGCCTAGGCATTTTGCACTAAATTACGTTTTTATAATATTGTATACCGTTACATGTTAATGTTAATATAGAAATATCAAGTTTAAAGTAAATAATAACGAATTTAGAAATTACGTGATTTATAAGAGAACCGTAACAGAATATGATCGTAGTTCATTGTAGTAGTATATCAGAGATTTCCAGCAAAATTACTTTCGCTGTCTCTTTTGGTCGCTCTGAATAACCAAATAAATCGATTATTCGAGATTTTGTCGGCGAGAAAATTCTACGAAACGAGCAATTTTAAGATGGAGGTGACCAATGTGTTAGTTTCAGTGATCATAGCAGTTTTAGGACTTATTAAAAAGTAAGCAAAGCGCTTATGACAGATGATAAATTTATTTACATCGTGGTAACTGAAAAAAGGTAATCTTTGTTCCGTGATGACGTTTATCTTTACATCAAGCGATTTAGATATTGTGCCAATATTCTTAAAAATACAGAGCGCGTCATTATATAGGGTTATGATAAAGGTGGATAAAATTTGTAATAATATTTCCGGCCCTTAGGAATGTTTGTTTTTATTATTTTTAAGTCGAGAATACTTCAGCATGAAAACAAATAATGCGATACATACAAAATTGTAGCTTTCGTGTAATATGACATATATTAGTTTTAAATGTTTGGCTGTGTTTGTGAAACTTGTTTAAAAAAAAATCAATTGATCTACAAGTTCAGATCCGAAGCTCAGTTAATTAAATGAGCATATATAATACGTCGCGATAGCCTAGTTGCTAGAGCGCTTGACTTCCGATATGGCGGTTACGGGTTCGATCCCGAGCGACGACGAACTTATTACAAGAATTAAATAAAAATAAATAATCGCTAATAGTCACGTGGAAGGCAATGGCAAACCACCACGTACAACATCATATGCGCGCTAGGTCAGTACACAGCAGACCCACACCGAACGGACTGCACTTGTATATCGATAAATCAAACGATTACCAATCAGTTCCGAATGTAGTCTTGCGTGTGTACACCTGCGTTGCATATTACAATTGCCTGGTACACAACCTATATCGGTACAGCTAAATGTACGAATAGGTTGCGCCAACGCGCTATGTAGCGTACGGCAACGACAAGAGCAAGGCTCTTTAAATATATAAGATAAGATATAATAAATATGCGAAATTGATTTTAGAAATGGCTCTAACGATTTTAATAAAATTCACGAATTAGTGTAGAGCGTTATAAGGTGTCTAGAAATTTCAATTGGTCTAGGAAATGTGTAGGCAGACAGTGTAAACTTTTGTGTTTAGGGTTTAAAGAAAAGTAAATCTAACAGTTCGCTTATTTATCGTGTTAAATAGAAAGTTGGAAATTCTGCGATGAAGTGAATTTATTTAACTATACTTACATGACGTAGACTAAAAATACACGTTCAAAATTGAAAAAATAGAACTTCGCAATGGTAACTTTCGTATTATTACAAGTTGTTGTTACGTTTTTAAATATGTTTCTGAAACTCGTGAATATATATACTCTGAAGCTTCTGCAAGTTCGGAATAAATCGGAGTAAAGCTCGGTCAGCAGGTACTTAAAAATAAATAATCGAAATATGAATCAAATAAATTCGAAATAATAATAATAATAATAAAAAATAGAAATGTCCGTATGAATCGAGAAGACGAATTATTATTGTTGGCCATATGGGATGAGAAGCTATATACATTCTTGTCGTTTTCGAAATTAATAGAAATTCTTGACCCTTTTAAAAAGTATATTACGTGAACCAGTCACGTTCAACGTCTGCCGTTGTACCCCAGCCAGGCGATCAAAAGATAAACACCACTGTTTCTATTCAAAATCATCGAATGTGTAGGTCAGTAGGAATTGCGCACGTGTTCTGCACTGAAAACATCTATTATGAAATTTAAACAATTTCTTTTTCCGAGCTTTGAAAGTGTAGTAACACCCAGTTACCAGAGTTTCGTTGTCGGAACAGCATCTGGTTCTCTTCAGATACTTGGCGAGAAAGTGAAAATTGAAAGTTTCGGTTGCTCTTTTTTATGTACATGTTTTACTTTTTTGCCTTTAAAAATTTTAACGATGTTTACGTGTACGTTTAAAATTTTCTACAACATACTGATTGGTATAGTTTGCATGTTTTTAAAGTAAATAATAAAATAAATATCGTCGCTGTAAAGCTGAACATTTTCGAGCACGCAGGTTGGAATGTGTTAATTTTATTTATTATAAATGTTTCTGAATCGTCGCGATAGCGCCTAGTTGCTAGATGGCTTCCGTTACGGAAGTCTCGGGTTCGATCCCGTATGAAGACAGAAATTATTACCAAAAGTTAAAAATTAAATATCTGCTATTTCACGTGGAAAGCAATGGAAAACTACACACGCATATACCATCGTATGCATGCTAGTTAGTACACAGCAGACACACACGGGACTACCATTGTAGCGCGATTACAGGCGGCTGCAATCAATCAGTTTGGAATGTAGTCTTGCGTGCGTTCACTCGCGTTGCATATAACAATTGCCTAGTACACTGCCTACATATGTATGTACGAACGAGTAGGCAATCGTCGACGCTTAGGAATTAAGTATGGCACCATGATGATGATGATGATGATGATGATCTTTCGCTTTGCCAATTTATAGTTTAATATGAACAATATACACCTTTTAGAATTATAATATATACACCCTGTCAAGAAAGTATCGGGAATTGTTAAATAAAACGAACAATTTTTAATTTTCATCCAAATTTATTTTGTCACCTTCAAAATAACATCCATTCGAAGCGATGCACATATGCCAACGCTTTTTCCACTCGGCAAAGCACTTCTGATAGGCGGTTTCCGGGATGGCCTTTAGCTCTCGCGTCGCATTCGTCTTGATGTCATCAATCGATTCGAAGCGCATTCCCCGTAGCGGAAATTTGAGTTTTGAGAATAGGAAGAAGTCGCAGGGTGCTAAATCTGGTGAATACGGCGGTTGTTCGATGATATTTACCGAGTGTTTGGCCAAAAACTCATTCACAATTATGGCTTTGTGAGACGGCGCATTATCGTGATGGAGAATCCAAGAATTGTCGACCCACAAATCGTTACGTTTACGACGGATAGCCTCTCTCAAACGTCTCAAAACACTTAAGTAAAACTCTTTGGTGACTGTCTGTCCGGCTGGCACATATTCATAGTGTACCACGCCTCGAATATCGAAGAAAACAATCAACATGATCTTCACTTTCGATCGGCTTTGGCGAGGTTTTTTCGGCTTTGGCGCGCCAATTGGCCGCCATTCGGACGATTGCTGGTTCGTAAGCGTGTCGTACTCGTACACCCATGTCTCGTCACCAGTAATTATCTTTTCCAAGAAGGTAGGATCCAAATTGGCTCGATCCAGCATGTCTGCAGCTACCTGTTCTCGGTACTTTTTTTGAAAGAAATTCAGGTCTTTCGGAACAAGCCGAGCCGCAACGCGTTGCATACCCAATTTTTCGTGCACAATCGTACGTACGCTCTCGTGTGACATGCCCAATCCATGAGCCATCTCTCTCAAGCTCACATGACAATTTTCAGCAACGATTTCCTTGATTTTATCGACGTTATCATCGGTCACACTCGTTGAAGGCCGTCCAGAGCGAGGCATGTCTTCGACCGTCTCCCGACCATCCTTGAACGCTCTGTACCACTCGTAAACCCGCGTTTTTGATAAAGCAGATTCACCAAAAGCCTTCTGTAACATTTTCAGTGTATCGGCACAAGAAATTTCGTTCGAAACACAGAATTTAACACAAGTACGTTGTTCAATATTTTCACTCATTGTAAAACTTCGACAAAACACTTCAAGGTCAACTGATTTTAACAGCTGCTGTAAACACACTGGTTGACAGATCGCGCTAAAAATAGGCATCATAATACAAAACAGTTGTACCAACCTGGAAAAAAAAAATTATCTGCCTAGCTATTACCCGGGAGATTTAAATTGACAATTCCCGATACTTTCTTGACAACTTTGTATCAAATGATCAAAATTTAAGTCATTCTTACTGGCATCGACACAAAAAAAAAAAATAACGTAATCAGAAAAATCCTATCCGTATTTTCTTTAAATAAAATACATAAAATTTGGACTTTTTTTTGGTTACCAAAATCTAATGGGGCCCGGCCTAAGAATTACGTTGTAATTAATAGATATGCAGTGTGCAACAGAGAAGAATTTGCCACATTTATACTTAATACACGCCTTTTGATTCGAAAACGACAGATGTAGAAATGTTTGAAGCGTTAAAATATAACAAACGTTACATAAAATTGGGACATTTTTTCTAACGGGGGCCGGCCTAAGAATTATGTTGTAATTACATATATATATATGAAACTCGGCCATTTTGGTCTCGCAAGGCAGTTTATGTAATGAAAGTTAAATGTTAAGATAGGATTTTTGTGATTATTTTTTTTTTTTTGTGTTTATGCCAGTAAGAATTACGTTGTAAATTTTGATCATTTTATGCAAAGTATAGAAGAGAAAGAAACAGAAATGCAAGCAAGAGGGCTTGCTTGCATTTCTGTTTCTTTCTCTTCTATACTTTGTATAAAATGATCAAAATTTACAACGTAATTCTGAATCGGTTCACATTTGAATACAAGTTATGCACGAACAGACGTAAAAAAAAACAAAAAAAAAAAACGGGACGATAGTGTAACCTCCTTTTTAGAAGTCGGTAAAAATTGAAATATAATAAATGTTACATAAAATTAGGACATTTTTTGGGACATTTTTTCGTCATATAAAATTGGGACATTTTTTCTAATGGGGGTCGGCCTAAGAATTACGTTGTAATTAATATATATATTATATTTAAAATTATTTTTCAACTCCCAATTTTTTAAATACTTTCATGTAATGTTTCGGACTGCGTACTTCCTAATTGAAAATAGTTTTTGATAGTTGTGAAACATCAAATGCAATTATTTATATTCTACAAGATGTTTACTGAAAATTTTATATCCGATAACTATATTTGTTTAATGTTTAAAACCGATTTTTATACTGATTGATTCATTGTGATTTATTACACAAACCTTCTTTTTCTATCAAAAATTAATTTATTTGAAATTATACATTTGTATTGTGATGTGTACGTTATATGGATGCATATACATACACACACACACACACACACACACACACACACACACACACACACACACACACACACACACACACATATATATATATATATATATATATATATATATATATATATATATATAAATAAAAATAAATAATAAATAAAAGTATAAAATATAAAGAGAGAAAGATTTTATGCATATGCCTGGTACATTTTTGTCGGCCATGAACATCGTGCAAAGAAAAGAAAAAATATTTCATCCAAAATTTTCATAATTAGTTTTTTTGGTTTTCAGTCGACCGGTGAGCGGTCAAATTTAGAAATAGATTAATGTACTTAAAAACAAAAAAACAAAAAAAAAAAGTACTTCGCTCGTCAAATATGCTACTTTGAGTAACCAAAGGGAAAAAAAAGAAAGAGATGAATTGAAATTCCAAATCTATAGCCTGTATGAATCAAACGTCATCATCAAAATAGGAAAGGTTATTCGCGATTGTAAAATTTCAGTAAAGTTATATTTCGCGATTAATATCGTTTTGAAAATCGAATCTTTGGAATACAGCAAACCACCAACTGAAGATCACCGCGCTACCACCCTCAACAGCGAACGTACAGGTTTTTTTTGCTTTTCCGTTAATCATTGTTGATATTTGTATAGCTTATTTGTTTATTAATGTTGCTGTCAGCGGTTGGTTGGCCACTAAAGAAAATTATTGTAGCTCAAAGTTAACCATATAATAATTGTGAACTTGTATTTTCTGCGGAACTGAATTCTGCCGTGATATCCTCGAGCGCTAAATAAATATACGAAAAGTTACTACACATTTAGCACTTGTGGTAGCGAGAATTCAGTAAAAGGCCAAATATTAAACGTTACCGTTTATAAAGCTCTAAAATCTATTTCCAGAATATAAATATTAATCGATATCGTTAAAACGAAATTGGTGTGGATCTTTAGTCGCCTAGCAGAACTACGAAATAGCCAGATTTGACCCCGTTCATTACAAAACTCTGCAACGGAGATGTTTTGTACTTTACAAAGTTTGCCCATGAAGAACAATTCTGTTTGGCATAATAAATCAACATACTAAGTAAATAGGTACAACTGAGTATATTGTCAGATCTTAAATGGCGCATTTTAATAAAATCCATAGATTCTTCACCGTTACAATACGTCGCGGTTGTGATTTGTTGTCGGCGGAGTAATAGATTCTATCATTCAAGCAAAGTCTTAGGATGTCTCGCTTTTACCAGTATCATCCCTATGATAGCGGTAGATCTGAAATGCTGACCAGATTTTTTTCAAATGCAATCAATATAAAAATATGCAGCGAGTATTATTATACAATTTATCGTTCAACCTGTACCGTGTTTTAAAATATGATTTCTTTTAATAATATCGCCATATTTTGTGTTCTATATACGTTTAGTTGCTGTCTGATGTTGTTAATATTTTATTCCCTATAGCCTCCCACAAATATAAATATATATATTACAAAAATTTTTGAAAACACCGTTTGTATTTTTTAAATTTGTCTAAGTTTCTTGCGCATGCGACGTTTTCCGACGAGTGTGAAGTACTGTCGATAAATATTTTAGAATTATTAAAATTTGCCGATATTGAAATAATTAAATATTACGCTGAAAATAGCAAATGTTTATTTGCAACATTCTACAAATGTAACTTTAATTTTAAAAACTGTTTTTTGGGTTTTTTTTTTTTTGTGCCAGCAGAGATGTTTACGTGACAATTGGTGGTAACCAGTTTGACTGAATCGTTAAATCTTTTATGCTCTACTTGCTTTTTCCGTGATTTTAACGAACCCAGTATAGTAGCCATTAAAATACTGAATAAAAATAATGATTATTAGAAAACGGGAAATTTACTAGCTTAATACATTTTCGGAAACATTTTATCATCTAAAAAACATGCATACGTGGTGAAAATCGAAAACGAACTGAAGAAATATTGATCAAGTTCTGAATCACTAGTTTTTAAAGTATCAATTGATTTTTTATTATTAATAAAATAATATAATTATGATATCCGTTGTTTTGATGTTCTTCGTTCGAGCATTATGAAAATAATTTGATTTCTGTTTAATTTTTTGTTAAGCGCTTTATAATCGAAAATCTGCTCACTGATGTACTAGTTTTTTTTGTTGTTTTCCTTTCCGTGTAAGTATTTATTATTTCTCAGATCGTGTTTTATTGAACTTTTAAAAGGCGTATTTAATAATAATTTCTTAACTGCATAGATAAAATAATCGTATTTTACGGGTTTTTTTTTTTTTTCTTCTTTTTGGGTTTATATGCAAGACAACCCATCGGCCATTATATTAGAGCAAGGTTAAATTACAATTTTTGATGACATTAGAAATGAGTATGTAATATCCAATATAAGGCGATATTATTTGTAGCCCAAGAGCGAACTTGTTTTACATGGAATATTCTAAGATTAACCAATAAATTATATGATACTGTTTGAGTGTTTCAGCTGCATTCGGGGAAAAATAAATGGTCCGCGTCTGCCAACTTATCTCTATCACCCGGATGGTGTGGACAAAAAGGGGACTTACTATAAGCCCTTGCTTATACATTGAATATGGTAATCTGTTAACTCCAAATCGTAACCGACATATCGTCACCATACATTTCCGAGCATTGTTAATCCCTCTCTATCCGAAATCGGAACATACCACGGTAATCTAGGTGAATAGATTTATATCATTTTGATTTATACGGATTGTGTACCACATGAAATTCCAATATTCTTTGTGGGCAAACTTAATGAAACATAAAAGAAGCAAAGCAACCTCATTTACGTTAATTAGGATGAGTTTTGTTTTCTGTATATGTTTATTACGCGTTAGTTATTATTTTTTGTGGCTCCCGGAGAAACTTAATTTTATTGTGTATAATAATTTTCATTGTTTTTAGCGTATGTGCGCAAATGTTTATTCTATTCGAGATTCATCCTCATTTTGTCAAACCTTTACTATTATTGGTCTATTGACCCGTTATCTTCCCGTTCTCTTTGTTTTAGAACTTCGCCATGTTCTCCCCGTAAAACATATTATTTAGCTTATTGTTTTAAGTTTTTGTAATAATTATTATTTAGTTTTATAATTAACAATCACAATATCACTGTTACCAATTACCTATTAAAAATACTAAATCTTCCCGGCATAATTTCAGAAGTACATATATGCAACTTATTCATGTCATCTTTTTATATGTACATATGTTTAAATTTATATGTTTATATACATATAACAAATGAAATGAAATGAAAAATCAATATGATATATTTATATAAATTCCAATTAGAGCGTAAAGTACAATTTAAAATATCCAAAATTTTATAAACAAATTAATTCCTTAATTTTACATTATAACATCTAATACCCGTACACGTAATCATATATGAGCTTATAGAATATTTTCCACATGTCAATACTAAAAATCATGTAAACAATACATATATATATACATATATGGGTGGGCATAGGCGTGAGCGTATATGTATGTGTGTAAAAATTGTAACAAAGTAACTTTTTTTTTTTTTTTTTTTTTTTTTTTTAAGATAGAATTTAAAATGATTTTTAAATACATGTACGATCTGTCCTGTTGCGGAAAATGTTAACAAAAATTCCTAGCCAAATTTCGCTTTAAAATTATGTAACAACTATGATTAGAGCATATACTTTTTTGGATCGTTTTAGAATTAAATGCAGATTTTACACACGCACATAAGTTATTACAATAATACCCGTGTGTTAAACGTTATTATGTAATGGCATCATTGCTTAAAAACTCCTACACGCGTTCTTCTCCTTCATTGCTACAACTGAAAGTGGTCGACGTGTATCACAACGAGGAGTAACTTCTAATTTCTAAATGGTGCAGACAGAAACGCTTTTATTCATGTTACAAAAATAGGTTCGGCAGAAGTTACGAGTGGAATAGATTATTTTTCGACACCATTTAAATACTTAATTTGCTTAAAAATTTATATTTTTTTAACACTTGAACTTTAAATCAGCTCGGTGTATTTCGAGAGTATTACAAATCATTTTAAATCAAGGTGGAGTCTAGATTCATTGGAAACCTTGATTTGCTATTACGATTTTTGTTCTTCTTCCTTCTTTTTAAACACGTTTCTTTGCATTATTCTGTTACATCTTACTTAATATTCGGTAATATTTCTATTTGTCTCACACATCATAAGCACCGACTTCTTTTAAATTACACAACTCTTCAACGATCACAGATTTAATTAGGTGTCAGCAGAATGCGATGTCTAGTTTTTAAGACATTATTTTAGTAAAGAGTAATAATTTATTTTCTTACTGTTTTCCCAGCTACAAAACACCGGCAATGTATAGAATAATATGCAATTTCTGGTCGATTACACGTTAAATAATTGTTGGTAAATTTTGTGCCAATTTGGTATCTTTTATTATGCGAAATTTCTTTATGATCCAAACTCAAGAGCGGACTTCCCTTTTTTTCTTTACTGTTTTGTTTAGCACGAGGCAAATTCAAATTTATCCAATAGAAACATTTTTATTGCACCATCCAGCGTGCTGTTTTTAACCACAAAGGCTATTGCGCGCATTCGTAGCTAGTGCACTTAGAGATAATTAATTCTTTAGTAGCTTCGATGAACTGAAAGTCGGATGCTGTTGCGGAATTAGTTGGAATACAAATAATAGTAGTGCTATTCTTCAAGTGGATCGGTAAATGTTGGGCGTTTGCAAAGTATGCGAGAAACAGAAGAGGCGATACTTTGGAAGCAGAAAAGGTAACTTATACAGCGACGGAGCTCTACGAAATATAAAATTATGGGTCAAGAGATTGTGTGCTCTGTCCACAGGCGACCAACGGCGCAGAACTGTCTCTTTGTGGGAGATGTTTTCCTTTGGCCACCATGGGACAGTTGCGGGATTACCGGAAGGCGAAAAAGTTTGGTAAGAGGACCATTCTCTCTTTATTTCCTGAAGATAAACATTTATTCAGAAACAAAACGGTTAAGCATGATAACGGGAAGGCATTATTGTTAGGAGCAGGAGAAAAACTTTGCCGAACAATCAGATATATCGCGACTCGTTCGTTTTCGGGAATCCCAATATGAGACTGGACATCCATAAAAACTCAGTGAATCATTGTTTCTTGGACAACATATATAACGTTTGCTGAGTTTGAATTGCTGCTGGATATTTAGGAAGATGTGAGTTGTAGTACAGCAATTCTTTTTGATTAGTTTCCAAAAAAGAAAATGTTATAATTAAATTTCAGGTTTGTACGCATAAAAAAAAATGTATATATATATATTTAAAGAAATTTTTTAGAAATTACATTAAAATACAAGAAATATGTACCGAAAATTCCGTAGTATATTTTTAACAAATTTAATCCTCCAATTCAATAAATGCGCTTTGAAAATAAATTTTATCGTAAATCAAGTTCTAACCTGCCAGGCTGTTCGAAAAAGCACGCAAGATCATCTCCACTCGTAAAAGAACTTTGACGAATATGCCTTAGCTGTTTAATAACAACGACCGACCATAACGAACGAACAATGCTGATGTTAAGAAATAATTTAATGCGGTAAGAAGAAAAGTAATTGCATATACGCTTTCCACAGAATATTGCACAAAAAGGGAAAATTAACCGTACTTTTTAGCAGTTTAAAGTATTGACAGTGTAAAAAAGGAGTTTACTTTGTGCACGTGGTATTAATTACATTAGTAACGTTATAGTAAATGGAGGCAATTGGTTTTATAAACTTAAATGATATTATATTTTACATATTATAGTATAATTATTCTACTAAAGTTGATGCTAACTGTACAATTACCGTTGCCAACCATAAAACGGAAGAAGTAGACGATTATATTATAGATGGTTGACAGGTTGACGAAGTAATGTGAGATATTTATTGTGCGTCTGCAAATATTAAGAAAATTTAGCTAATAAAATATTCGAAACTTTATTTCTTTAAAAAGAGCACACAGACAGCTTCCATAAAGTTGGTTAGGCGCTGGCATTTCGTTCGGATAAAACCTGGTTGGAATCTCGATTTTGTAAATTTTTCATCACCATCTTCCGGTTATGTAATACTTCTGATACGTTCTTCCATCCATGTAGGACTCTTCCTTCACCAAATCGAGGTCGATTTTCTCTGGATTTCGGCCATTTAGGCATTGAGGGCAATGACACATTAGCCGTTCTTCAGTTTTCAATTGCAGATTTTTGGTCAGCACATTTTCAATACACAGTATTGCTCTTCTTTCCTTAAATGACCTATTCCGAAGTATGATTCAGCTCTTATTCTTCTTCATTTTCTGATTGTGACTATTTCTTCCGCCTCACTGATGGATCTTAGACTTTCTTCTCTTAAACGCTCCGTAATATTGCCTATTTGTCATCTTTGTTTTAATTTAATCTTCTTCCTGCATCTATTCTATTTTGTCGTTTTTACCCCCTTCTACATATACGTTTCTTATGATGCTAATCATATTTTATTTGAATGTTCGACCTTTTTTACTGAACAATTGTCTTTCCTCTCTTCTCTACTAAAACTCGGTATCTTTATTCCTTATAGATTCTCCCATTTCCTTCTACTTCTGTTATTCCTGCCTTAGTCTTATTTTTATCGTCTATTCTTAAACGTTTAAGAATACCACCTTATTTTCTTGTTTTTTCTATTTTTTGGGCTAATTTTCTCATTCAAAAACCCACTAAAAAAAGAGAATACAGAAAAATTTCTCTTGAGCGCTGGGTTAATAATGTTCATATTTAATAAGCCCCCCCCCCCAAAAAAAAAAACAACTAAAAAAGGCGCAATTTCACTATAATGATATTACAGTTATAAGCAGAAAATGGTGCAAGTTCTACTCTGAAGATGAGTAAAGTTATTTTTACTCTTTTAAATTATAGAGTCATAAAATGAAAGGAAAAAAAAAATGTAAACTATGTGTAGGAAATATTGGTATTTTATATTTATGTAGTTTGCACCTTTTTTTTTTGTTTTTTTTTTTTTTACTTATATATGAATTTGTGCGTTTTTCAATTGAACTACATCAAAAAAAAAAAAAAAAAAAAATAGCGTTGACTATAATGTTTTTTTCATTTTGTTTAACTGATTTCTAGAGATATGAAAACAAATTCTTATTTAAAGTTAATTTTAGGAAAATAACGGAGATCTAGTTCCATAAGTTGTATTTTATTTGTCATACTGGGACTTAGTGCAGAATGTTATTTTTCAGAATTACTTTACGCACAGTTTTGTGAATTATTTATTTATTTATTTTTAGTTTGGACGCAAGAATATACGCGAAGTTTATAAAAGATTTTAATTTCGTGTATTTATTTATTTTTTCTCACTAGCTACCGGCAACACAGTATGCATTATTTTTAACTGGTATTCTGTGATGTTGAGATTGTGAATGTTTCCACAATATTCACTTTTTGCGTTTGAATTTTTGTAATAATTTAAAAATTATTTTTCAGTAAACACTGTTTATTTTTTTAATTTTTTTAATTAAGATTCGGAGGTTATTTTTCGTCACAATAGTTGCACAATAACTACACTTTAACCCATTCAAGTATATACATCATTTCAGTTTAGGGAACTTACTGGAGCACACCCGAATCACAGAATTGCTGTACTATGCACTATTATTATTTTTAATAATAATGAAACTATTAGAAATTATCGTCCTCAAATAGGCACTAGTATTTTTTTTTTTTTTTTATTGTAATTTTTTGTCAATATCTGTACACTATACGCTTCTTGCTAGGGCAACGTCGGGTACGAAAGGTATAGCTAATTACATTTTGTTTAGTTTTATTTTCTCTAAAACAGTTATGCCTTGTCACTCTATACGTTATAAAGGTAAATTTCACTTTTAAATGAAAGATTTCGCCTTTTCATTTGGTAATTATAATTCCGCTGTATTCTATTACTAGACTGTTTGCGAAAATCTTGTACGCACCGTCATAATGCGTCTACACAAATCTCGCAAGACATTACCGCTACAATGGGACTTCATGAAAAGTATATATATATATATATATACATCTCTATATCTTAAAAACAGAGGATATAATTAACATATTAAACGTTTTGAAAATAATGCTTACACCGGACTGAAAATATGTAATAAAATAACACTATATTAAAAAGGCAATTTATGAGAATGGATTCAATCAAATAAATAAATGATTAAAAAAAATAAGTGACTGTGTTTTTTCACTTTTCTCTTTAGCTTATTTCTTGATCTCTCTTTGCTTCTAATTAATATGTTGAAGAAAAAAAAAACATCTGATCACAATCCATTCTTTTTGGAGTAATGAGTTAAAATTAGTTTAATTGGTTCTCGAGAGTTTTGCGAAAATTTATAAGCTCATCTACATCTTTTCTATAAGTAATATCAGTACTCGATATTTTACTACGCATTAATATTTAGAATTGTTTTTCCGAGGGACTCGGAGACCCAAGATTTTGAAATCTAGAGATTCTTTCGAAATTAAAAGTTTCTCGTTATGAATTTTGAACTAATACTAATTAATGAAGTCATTCTGCCCGATAAAATGATAAAATTTCAAATAGTTGAAATATACGATAATCCTGAACAACAGTTGTTGATCCGTTATTTAAAAATAGTTTAAAAAATAACAGTCACGGAGACATCTAATTTTTATTTCAAAGTCTGACGAAACTAACGCATTACGATAAAATAAATAGGCAGTTAACAAATTTGTTATCGTTTCTTTGTGGAATGGTATAACAGCATAAAAGTTATCTAACCATTAAAATCATCACGCCGTTTGAGAGTTTTAAACGGCGCACCCAAAAAAATAGCTCTGATTTTCGTCAATTGAAAACGGAAAACAGCCGGTGGTTAAACATGAAAAGTTTGGGAGTTTTTCTTACAAGCGCCGATTTTAGTAAAAATTAAAATGAGGAAGGAAAAATAATAATGGAAGAATAATAGGGAAATCAGATTAGTAAATGAATAGAAGAGATGGCGGAACAGGGGTCGGCCCGGTCAGCGCGGCAGATAGAGATTATTTTGTTTATGGGGCCGGCAAGAATGTTTCGAGCATCGTGATGTAACACGATGTATTAAGCGGAATACGTCTGCTTCATTATGTGCCGTGTTGATAACGGGGAAGAAACAACACATTCTATAAGTGAATATATGGAGGCGGCGAATTTAGCTTTGTGAGGAAATAAGCAGCTCCGTTTGATCGAGAATGGAAGCTGTGGAAGATTTCATATGGCTGTAGGATATTCAAGGCCACCGACCTGAAATATTTCAACCAGTCTATCGTGAACGGTCCAGGCAACCGGTTCCTCGATGATAATCCAGACAACGTGAATAATAACAATAGTAATGATGATGATAATGAAAATAATTATTTTTGTTCTTATTTGGCAGTAGTACTATATTAAACATAGGCATGTGCGGATTCCGGCATGCGATAAGACTTACTACTTTGATGCAATTGTGCGGAGGTGGCTTTGTTAAAATAGTGCACACAGATGGAAACGACTCCGGGATAATGATCTCTAGGTTTTGGCGATGGCGAAAAGATGTTTTCTGTCGATTCTAATCTATAGTCAATTTTTTCCCCGTTATTACCGTTGCAGAGAAATTCCAGGCCGAATGTATAGCTGCAATGGAATTCCAGACAGGGCAATTTTTTATTTCCTCATTAATTTGTAGAAACTGAAGACCTCGAAAAAATATTGTCCCTTTTTAATGTTGCTTAAAGTAACATGATAATATCTCGCGAACATAGAGTATCTTGTTAGTGCTCGTGGTAATAGACATTGTTTTCCGGTACTGTCTGCAATTAAGTAAAATACAAGTACATTTATTTTTAGAAAAGTCCGTATTAACGGTTCATAAAGTTCTTTTTTTTTCCCCATCTTGTTACAGTAGGAGATAATAAAATTAATTTAGCAGTAAATTAACTGATCGATAATCATACATATATATACACGTTACATATATTTATGTATAAATATGTATGTATATAGTAACGTCAGGGATTGTTAAGGTTCATAATGTACTAAACAGCACTAATGAAAGTAAGGGAGCGAGTTCCTTTATTTCCTTAGATTTCTCTGGTACCCAATTATTTCGGGCTGGGTAAACCTGGGAACGACTTCGATTCGGAACGAGACAATATATATATATATATATATATATATGTTAATTACAACGTAATTCTTAGGCTACCCCCCATTAGAAAAAATATCCCAATTTTATGTAACGTTTGTTATATTTTATTGGATTTTTGTGATTATGTTATTATATTCAGATAGACCGATTTAGAATTACGTTGCAAATTTGAATCATTTTATAAAAGTATAGAAGATAAGAGACAGAAATGTAAGCAAGAGGGGTCAAGGGGCACAGTCCCTTGCGAGGCCAAAATCGCCGAGTTTATATATATATATATATATATATATATATATAATAGAACATTAATATTATATTAATAAGCAGATACAGCCTATCAAAGTAATATTATGAATGGCGAAAGCTAAGCCAAAAAAAAAAAAAAAAATGAAAATTATCAATAAAGCATCGATAATGTCATACTGTCAATAAACAAAAAAAGATTGTACAACACAAGTCCTAATGAACTATAATAAAATAAGATAGTATTTGCGGCTAAAATCTTTCAACAAATACACAGATATGAGATCTATTTAAAATGTAAACAACAGCAAGCTAAAGCAAAAAAGTTCATTAAAGAAAAAACGGACCGGACTATTGCTACAAGATGAACGCTAGCCTAAGCATAAAAGATCTGCGGAGTATGATGAGGCCTTTTTAATCTTTCACAGTAATAATGTAAGCAGAAATGTAATATATCATGTTAAATATCAAAATTTATTGATAAGCTTTTAATTCCCATCGAACTTCCAGATTAAAAATTTCTGCTTTAAATAAATTTACGAACTGGTTAGATAAATAAATCACAAGGTTGGGGAATTTATCAAAGCTTAGATCATCGAAAAAATTCCTCATCTGAGATGGATGGAACATCATCCCATAGGGCGGTGGTCCAGACGTCGTCAGTCGAGGTAAAAAATTGTTAGTAAGGTTTTTTAATAATTCACTAAGCACAAGATATATCCCAGACATCCTGGAAGAATATTTCATTTATCGGATCTTGAAACCGGGAAAAAACAAGAATAACTATAATTCATACAATTCCTACACTCTTACGTATAGATAAAACGATGGAAAATATTATAAAATATAAAATAAAACAATTAGGTCCAATACGAGTTTAAAAAATCTTTGAAAACAAGGGATGCTCTAACAGTCTTAACAAACGACCTACAAATTAATCTATCTAAAAACTGGTGCTCCATGTCGTGTTTATTGATCTTAAGTCGACCTATGTTAGTGTATGCATCTTAATACTCTAATCGAAATATTTATTAAATTAGGAATATCTGAAAAGATTGCTTACTGGATACATACCTATTTTCATAATAGAACATTGATTGCTCTATTAGGAAAAAGAACTTAGGAGTAGATAAACTTGGGCTAGGGGATTGCCTCTAGAGAGGAGTCTATTTCGCCCATGTTTAAATGCGCTCTACACATAAGATTTTAAAAAAATACGCGGACGAAATATTAAAAACATTCAGTACTTGATAATATACTCATCGGCAGCTTCCCTGAAAACAGCAATAAAGCAGGAAAAACATTAGATAAATTTACATTAATTGTATACAGACTTCACATATTCAGATTAATACTGAAGAAACAGAATGAATAGTAGTGACTAGAAAGATCATGCGGTCATATCCTTTTATAAGAATAAACAATAGATCCGTAGTCTTCAAAAATTTAGCTAAATGTTTAGTAGTCAAGATAAACTCAAAATTTTTTTTTGAAAGGATAAACTTCAAAACATATCTTAGAAAGGTGAAAAAGGTCTCAACCCATAAATACCTTTTTTATTATTAATTTTTTGTGCAACCTTTTAATTTATCCATCAGATTATATTATATACGTAATTTGTTTATACTGAGGTGTTATAAATATTGTAAATTTGAACGAATTATTTAGTCGTTTGTAAACATTTCGGTGTACTGCCATATTCAAAGTTAATAAGTTTAATATTTTTCTCGAGATTATAATGTTTTAAGAAGTAAACACATAACAAACAAATTAAGTAAATGAGGTTAATGAACATCACATGCCTTTAAATTATTGTAGAATATGCACTCTTGTGTGTTGTTAGAATGTTTCGCCTTTTACTATTTTACGAAGGTTTGGTTATAATTTAAAAAAAACAAACAAAGTCAAACATTTAAAACTTCCACGGTGGATATAATTAGGAAAACAATTTACGGTAGACACCAAGTTGCGACAAATTTCTTACACGTTCCCTTTTGGCTCGCCAAATTTATTATGAATTCCGTCAAGTTTGTTGTGAACTCCGTTCTCTCTTATTTGAATAGGGATCTTCTCTAGCAAGTTGAATTCAAATTTCCCGCTTTTGAAGCGAGCCGCGTTGAATTAAAAAAAAGTTGGTTGTTACCTATGTTTTTGTTTATATAGATATTTTTTGTTTTCTTATTTTAACTTTTTGCTTTGTAATGAATACGGAATAAATCCACTGAATTATATTAACTTTTATTTCTTTATACCCGAACAAGACAGCTTTAATTACCTACTATTCGTATTTAATCGCGTATATTTATTCGCACATCGATTAACACTGAAAAAAGCTGCCTAACCAACAACATGTAGAAACAGAAAAGGAATGAGATCGAATCTATTATCTTCGTACGTACTGTTTAATCGGCTACGAGACCAACACTTAGTTGCAACAGACACGCATAACCAACTTTTTCATATTTATTCTAAACAATGCCTCTACTGATAAGCCGATAAAGGCCGCTGCTACATGTAAAGTGTGCACGTTACAGCTAAAAAATTAATCTTAAAACTTAAAATGCAATCTTAAAATTTAACATTGCGGGAAGCTCTTACATTTACCATCATCAGAAAAACAGAATCGTTTTTAAGCAATAAACTGCAATTATTAATAAATCGTATATGTGTATATTTATTTTTATCTTTATATTTATATTTATATTTATATATATATATATATATTTTTTTTTTTTTGAAATAGAAGTAAGACGAGAAGCTGTACAGCAGGCACTGGCATCCGTGCAAAATCAAGGAAAGCATTGTCTTCCAATGCCTTCTAAACGAACATCAGTAATGGCGAGGAGTCCAGATCGTAAGCGTGTTAGTGGTAAGTAATTTTTTCCAATTTTATTTTAATTTTTTTTTAATGTGTCAATACGTGTTTGAATACTTCCACACTATCCGATTTTTTAACAAACGTGGGAGACGAAAAGTATTTTGGAGGCAGTTGTAGTGTATGATTTTAGGTTTTTTTTTTTTTAATACCTATGTATTTTGTTTCATGTTAATCACGCAGTGTCGTAATTATATTTGTATCATTTGTTTTATTGCCATTATTATTGTTATTGTCGTCACAATAGTCCAGTTGCTAGAGTACTTGACTTCCATCACAGAGGTCCTGAGTTCAATTCCCGGTAACGACAGAAATGATTATAAATTATTAAATAATCGCTAATAGTCACGTGGAATTGTAAACCACCATGTACACCACCATTAAAAGTTGTATACTGGTTGATGTATTGTAAATAGACTCACACGGGGGATGGCCTGCATTTATATATCGATAAATCAAACATTTACTAATCAATCAAAGCTATTATATTCATATTTAGAATAATTTGTCTTTTTCCCTTGATTATTTCTGTTTTAACGGATTCCGAGCAACTAATAACCTCGTTTTCGTGTAATATAAATGCCATCGGGATCGTGTCCAGTTTTCCAAGATTCATTTTTTATTAATAGTCGTTTGAAATTCAAAAAAAAAAAAAAAAAAAAAAAAAAGTTGAATTTTTTAAGGTATGAACAAAAGCTGATTTATACAGACTGCAACGTATAAAATTTGGTGACTTGAAAATTTCAAAACTATTTTGTTCTACTCAGCGGCAAACCGAAATTAAAATGTAATTTTTTCTCTTCGAATACAGTTATGCGCAATACAGTCTGGGAAACTAGCAAAATAGCAGAAAGTTGGAAAACTACACACATTATTCCATTGTTCAAACCTGGGAAAGATCGTTTTGAAATTAGTGGTTACCATTCAATCTCATTAACTAGTTCCATGAGCAAATTAATAGATTGGTACATATGCTAGAAGATCGTAAACTGATGAAATTCCGATTCAGTCCGAACAACCGTTCACGATAGAAGACTCTCCGGTAAAACCGCAATAAAACATATGTGCAATGAACTTATTATAAACAAACAATACACGATAGTTGTCAGTTTCGACCTCGGAAAAAGTATACAATACTCAACAATTTTTTTCAAAATGGGACATAAAAGAACGCCTGGCAATGTTCGTAAAAGAATTCCTATACAATAAAACGTTTCAATTAAGGTTAAACAATATACTGTCCGAAGCACAAAAGTTTGAAAATGATACACCATAAGGCTTTTAGTCCAGTATTACTCGAACCAACGAAATATCTAAAATCATCAATTCGCCGGTTAGTCTCTTTTCGCTGATGATCGAATAATTTATCTATCAGAAAATAACGTAAACATCGTAGAAACAACGCTTCAGAATACCATCAACGAACTCGCCGAAATGGCAGAAGAAACAAAAGGCTTAAACTTCTTTGCAACTAAAACAGAGAGCGCATTACATTCGAAATACAGCGTTCACGACCATATCTGGAAAAGCCATAAAAACATTAAACACTATAAAAATTTTTTCGGAATTAAATTGGTCGTCAACCCATATTCAGTGTTACCGGAGATAAAATATCATAAAACATTAAATATATTAAAAATGATGGCCCAGATAAAAAATCACCATTATTTCTATATAAAAGTCTAATATTATCAAAAGTACATTATGGATCTTTTCTTTTTATATCAGTGGAAAGAATAAAAAGTTAAAAAATACCCGTGCATAATTCAAGGAAGTCTTAAAACCGGTCCTGTACCCAAGTTATCTACTCAAACTTTCAGATCGGTGCAACTTCCTAAAATATTTCTTCAAACTATCGTTTGTCCCAAGGCAACATGTAAAAAAAAAAAAAAAAAAAAAAACAATTCATTCTGTGTACACCCGGAATTAAGTAAAACCCACGATCCCATAACCGTTAGTAGCGTGTAAGAAAAATTCTATACACCGGATTAAACATCGAAATACTTGAAACTCTACGCATGGAAATATACCAACAACTAACTTACACAATTTCCTTTGAAATCATATCAACATTGGCTTATACAAAAAAAAGCCAAGGATCGCTGGCAAGCAGAATGAGAACAACGCTTTTGTGGAACCAAATAATAACGACTTCTGCTGTCGAACTGGAAAACGTCGTTCCGCCAAAATCGAAGAGGAAGTCGTAATAGCTAGTTTAAGAATTCGACACGCCAAACGCTAACACATATCTTTCCCAAAACGCCGAACTCTAGCTTTCTGTTCAGAATGTCAGTGATAACTGTCAGTACATCATACCCTAATAGATTATTGAAGTTTGTTGCACGCATACATTATTTCAATTACTTACAAAATGAACAACATATAACACACTTTATGAAATAATAATGATAATATATTCAAAAAAATAAATGAGCGTATAATACTAATGTTAAATTGTAAAATAATAAAATTTAACGTTAGTATTATACGCTGCGATCATGATAAGCTATTGCTTCGAAACGCGCAAGCGTTTATTTTTTTGAATATATTATCATTATTATTTCATAAAGTGTGTTATATGTTATTCATTTCACTAATCGATGTTGTTAGAAATAGAAAAAGACGAGCAACACATTACAGTAACAATAATGTAAGCATTAAATATATATTAGCCGATAATGCGGAAAATATTTTTACTCAACTTCCCGAAATTTATAACATTCTATAATCTACAGTAATGACATAGATGATCAAGTTGTCGAACGTCTTAAAAAGGAAAATAAATAAATAAAAAAAAATTAAATAATAATATTGCCTAAGGGGGGATTTATTTTTTATCTTAATTTTATTGTGTGCATTCAATAGAATTGCTGGTCGTGTTTCTTACAATTTAAAGTAATAATAATGATATTTTTATCTTCATTCGTTGCTAACTAGGT
The DNA here is from genome assembly GCA_039619475.1 of Icerya purchasi. Classification (NCBI taxonomy): domain Eukaryota; kingdom Metazoa; phylum Arthropoda; class Insecta; order Hemiptera; family Monophlebidae; genus Icerya; species Icerya purchasi. The sequence goes on from CM077115.1 coordinate 552,956,783, forward strand.
TAAAACATTCCTACAGTCAGTTTTCAGTGGTTATAAGGCTTCCAGTGTAAAATTTGTTCACTCTAACTTATTTGACATTGAAAGGCACAAGTTTATTTTTTTCCGCTTTTTTTAAATCCCTGAAAGTTTAAAAAATTTCAGTGCTTAAAAGACCGATTGGTATATTTCAGTGTTATCTACAATCGATGCTTTTTTATTTCGTGTTTAAAATGTTCGGAAAACAAAGATAGATTTTTTGTTGTGTATCCTTTCTAAAATATCTGCTTATCTTTTCTGAAACTTTGAAAGGGCATAAACTTTTTTTCTTTTTTTGTTATTTGTTTTAAAAAATTTTACTAGGACCGGATAAATGGAAAAATTAGTATTGTTCTTATTTGCTTTATTTATTTATTTATTTTTAATTTTACATAATCGCTGGTTTAAAATTATTATTAGTATATATTTATAATTGTTGCTTCTAAAATAATAAATAAAAAATTATTTTTATTTACATGAACACATAACTATAATTTAGTAATTTTAGAGGAATATTCTCTGATGCGATGACAACGCTAAATTCAAAGGTAACCCCTGTTTTAGTTGGACTGTTTTGTTTTTTTTTGTTTTTTTTTTTTACGCTAATTGAAAGAAGAAAAACGAAATGAGAGTATATATATATAAATAATATATAATATATATATATATATATATATATATATAACAAAATGCACTATCCAATTAAGTTTACATTAATTTTATTTTATAAGCCGTATAAATATAGATACACATAAGTGTTTAATGTTGGTCTGATCTCTATCCTTCTTCATTTTCTAATCCTGCTTCCTTTTATTTATCCATACAACACATTCTTCCTCTTTTTTCGTGGTTTCTTAATTTCCCTAACATGAGGCGGTCAACTATCTCATTTATAATTAGACTTCGGTTTAATCACAGCTTGCTTCCTGCTTCGCTCTTCCGTTTTTAGTCTCCTATTTGCCCGTTTGATCCATCAGAAGCAAACTTCATTTGTGATGCGAATCACATTTTGCTTCAATGTCTTTCCATTTCTTCAGAACGCGCGATACTGTATTCCTATCTTTTGCATCTTGGCCTCCTTACGCCTTACAGCGCTCACAGCATCCTTTCTTTTCCGTCTGTCTTGGTTATTCCTTTGTTACCTTCATTCTTACGTTCCATTTTTAATATTTTTCCTTTATAATCATTAATGCTGTCACACCTTTGGATTGGGTAACGTCCTTAGCCGACATGCTCAAAAAAGAGGAAGAAAAATTAAGTTTAATAAAAAAAAAAAAAACTGGCTAAGTGTTTAAATTTAATGTTTTTTTAATTCTGTTAGTATAAATGCGTGTTATTTTTACGATCCTTAACTTTTTTCGTAGCAATATGATTAAACTCCGTAAATTATTGTTCCCGGTGAAGAGTAGACAGTTAACAGTAAAATAAAAGTAATTGATAACAAATAAAGTGAAATTATAATTTTTTTTTTCTTTGGTAAATGTGAATTTAATAGGATTTGTAAGTTTGTACACTGTATAATATTTATTAAATAATGGAAGTAGTGGTAAATAATGAAAAGAGAATTTTAGATGATAATAGAATTACAGAGTGGCCACATAGCCGGGAAATCGGGTATTAGCCGGAAATTTTGTCCTAAAACCGGGAAAAAAAATAAAAAACAACCAAAAGTGATATTTTTAATAAGATAAAATCATTTGAAGGAAAAATGAATGCATTTTTTAATGTACTTCATACTCAAGGATAAATTATGAAATTCTGTTTTATTCATATAACAAGTATGCTGCGGCAGTCAATATTATCAATAGTAACGAAACTTGTTTTTGTACAATTCTAGTAATCAGGAAATCAGGAGGATTTGGAACAGGAAAACCGGGAATTTAAAATTTATATTTGAGTGGCTACCATGAATTAAAGAAATCGCTAGTAGTATCGTCCGTCTACGGTCCCCCCAGGCATAGTGTATACAGCAGGCGCATTTTGAGGAATACCTCAGTACATTACGGAGTAAGTTTATATCTGGTGGGGACTTCAACGCCAAGCATATATAATTTGGATCAAGATTAACAACTCCTCGAGGAAAGCAACTGCAAGCATGCCTTCAGAAAAATAAACTTTACTGCTTATCAGACGGAATTCCAACATACTGGCCTTCCGACAGGAAGAGGATTCCAGACCTACTAGACTTTTTCGTCAGTAAAGGAATTAATAATGAGCACACGTTAGTAGAATCTTCTTGGGACGCTATTTCTGATCACTCACCTAAAATTTTAAATCTAGATACCGCAGTAATTCAGGTAGTACAAAAACCAGTATTAACAAACAGGAGCACTGATTGGGTAGCGTTCCAGCAATTCGTCGAAAGTGATATAGACTTGAAAGTGTCTTTGAAAACTGGAAAAGAAATTGAAATAGCCGTGGAAAAACTTACGAAGTGTATACAAAAGTCCGCCTATTTAGCCACACCCGGAAAGGAAGAGAAAACTCAAGTAATATATTATCCAAAGGTAGTAAGGGATCGGATATCGGAGAAAAGGAAATTAAGGCGAATATGGCAAAATGATAGAAATCCGATCAACAAAAATATTCTAAATAGAGCAGGTCGGCAATTGAAACAGGTGCTATTAGAAGCAAAAAATAATGCATTTAGAGAATATATAGCCAATTTGTCTCCGACCAAAACAACTGACTATAATTTATGGAAGGCAGCAAAGAATATAAAGAAAGATCGTAATTCCCAGTGTACCCCTATTAAAATGGAAAACAGAAATTGGGCGCGAACTAATCAAGAAAAAACAAACGTATTTTTGCTGAATATTTATCAAAGGTATTTCAACCGCATCAAAGTGGTACTCCAAGCCATGAAGAAGACATGAAAAAAAAATGGAAATACCATTTCAGGTGTCACTCCCAATAAAGCCAACATCTCCTATGAAAGTAAAGGCATACATACAAAAACATTTAAATCCAAAGAAGGGACCAGGGTATGATTTGATCGCAGCTGATATCATTAAGAGAATGCCAAGAAAAGCTTTAATATTTTTGACGCACATTTTCAATGCAATTCTTCGAACTGACTACTTCCCGATACAATGGAAATTCGCTACAATAGTAATGATCCCAAAACCAGGAAAACCTCAACATGAAATGACTTCGTATTACCAATATTCCCTAAACTCTTCGAAAAAATCCTGCTCAGAAGAATAAAACATATTCTCGAAGAAGATAAAGTGATACCCGACCATCAGTTTGGTTTCATACCGCAGTGCAATAGAGCAGCAAACACACGGAATAGTCCACATCATAAGAAAAAGCTTCGAATAAAAGAAATGTTGTAACAAGATTTTTCTCGACGTTGAGAAAGCTTTTGACAAGGTTTGGCATACCGGATTACCATATAAGCTGAAACATCAACTGCCTCATTCCTATTACCTGCTACTAAAGTCCTACCTAGCAGAAAAACACTTTCATGTTAATGTGAATGGTGATTGTTCACGAATGTACCCTATAATGTCAGGAGTACTACAAGGCAGTGTACTGGGACCAGTATTGTACCAGATATATACACACGACTTCCTAGAAAATAATGATACAATCACAGCTATGTTTGCTGATGTCACGGATATTTTATCAGCTCCCTGAGATAACATCATAGCCACCAAACAGCTCCAAAACCATCTGCTATGTGTGGAGAAATAGCTTAAACAATGGAGAGTTGCAGTTAACGAATCAAAGTCCAAACAGGTTTTGTTTACCTTAAACAAAGGGCAAAATTTGCCGATCCAGTAGAATAGGCAGACAATTCCCAACTCATGTGCTGTGAAATATCTCGGATTACATCTTGACCAACGGCTCACACCTTCAAGAATCATATTATTGCAAAACGAAAGCAACTAGACATCAAATACCGCAGCCTGCGTTGGTTGATGAATAAAAATTTGAAAATAAAGTGCTACTATACGGGACAATCTTAAAACCTGTGTGGACAAACGGTATTCAAATCTGGAGAACGACAAGCATTTCAAATCTAAACATTATACAAAGATTTCAGTGTCCTACGAGATATTTTGGCGGCATTATGCCATAATGATGATATACGACCTCTGCATTCCAACGGTTCAAGAAGTAATTACGGCCTTTGCTAGAAGATACTTCCATCGACTTGGGAACCACGCCAATCCGCTAGCAGCTAGTCTTTCACAAAATAGCGTACAATTTAGACGATTGAAACGACACAGTCAAATTGAACTGGAATTTCGTCCGTAGACATTAATTTGTATAGCTCAACATAATCCAATAAATAACGTGCATACGGAAGTGTTCCGCCATGTTTTCTATAAAATAATGTAGCTACTTATTGTTCAAATGAACAGATTGTATGCAGATTTAAAGGATAAAAAAAAAAAAAAATATTTGATGGGCTGTGTTTTGCTTTGTTTTTTGCACTGAATAAAAAAAAAAAAGAAAAAAAAAGTTAATAACAGATTAAATAATAACTTTGCATAAAAAAATATATTATGTAAATAATCGAAGTATGCTCGGTACAGGTAAAAGAGAATAAACTAGAAGGAAAAATTTAGTTGATGATCATATCAACAAATATAAATTAATTTATATAATTTTAATTTTGTGAACTACATTTACAACCGAAACGCGATCATTATTAAATGCGTCATTTAATTTTTTTTTTTTTTTTTGGAAGGTATGCAAAAAAAAAACATTAACCCGTGTAATTTAATTTTTAGAGTAATAGAGGATATAACATAAATGTAAATATAGGGATTAGAAAAGGTGAAGGAAAAATGAGAATAAAAACAGCATTGTCCGCAGTTCGAAGGCCTAAATGTAGTAAGTTGGAGTGGAAAAGAAAGCGTTCAGATGGGAGCACTCGAAAAAAATGTAATTGCCGTCCCAGTAGAATAGTGAATTGTAGTATATTCGATTAATTACACAAAATTATTAATGGAAACACCGCGATCCATTCAATTAAGTGTTTTTATGGTAATGTCTGCGTTTTAAAATTTATTTAATAACTGGATTATAATACGTCTAAATTTATTCGAACTAATTAATATAAACGAAAATGTATTTTTATCGATATTTTATTTATTCTATAGTAAATTTCTTAAACCGAGTAAAATACGTATTGACTAATTAGATCTGTATTTTAATTGTAGTCGATTTTAGATAATAAGAGTAAGTCGTGTGTAAACAAGATAATAAACCAGAACCGTTTTGAACTATTTGTTTTCGTTGATAACTATGCACGGGTGATATTCTGATAATATCGGAAAATATTTTTTCGGGCAGACAAATCAGGCATTAATTTTCTTTAATTTCGTTAATTTTAAAACTAATTCGAGTGGGTTTTATTTACATTACTGAACTTGATCAGTGCCGTTAGATGTAGTTTATATTAAGGAATAGAGAACTCTTGTTTGCTAGTTCATTATATTTATATGCTGATGCGATATGTACCGATAACTCTGGTCGACGAGGCAAAACTACTAATGCTGTTTCATTATGATGTATTATTTCTAAATATTTTCATGTTGTTTTAGTGTTTTTTGTTTGTTTGTTTGTTTGTTTGTTTTTTTTTTTTATTCGTTAAGGTCAGTTTATTCTTTTTTTATACATATTTGTAAATTTTATTTTAAATTTCTTATGTATGAGAATGTTTTGAAGATTAAGTAACAAGAATGCCGATTTTATTCAAAATTTTTACAAAATTAGCGTGTCCTTATTGTAAAATTACAAAGTTAATTTTAGTATCCCTCGATAAAAAATTACGATATTACTGCAGCAATGACTGGCCCCCTATTTATTAACTAGACATGGGATAGTCTTAACAGTGTTTGTATGCTGTTTACGTCTGATCGCAGCTCGTCGCGTTTGGTGATTAATCATGAAGTAAAAATAATCATTTGCATCAATGTACCACCCTCCATCTACTGTCTGTTTTTAATATGTTGTTCACTCTAATCGTAATGGAGTGTACTTTGTACATACTTATTACATTTCTGCTGGTCATTGTCAAACGATTATTAATTATTCGGGTTAAGTTAGAATGTAAAAATACGGTATATGATAGAATTTTATTAAAACTGGACTTAAGGCGCGTAATCACTATGTGTGATCATGTTTAAATACAATTATAGTCTTAAATGTGTCATATCTATTACCGTGAAATTAAACTTGAGACTCTAAGAATTCATTTATTTTCGTTTTGTTTTAATTTTTTTTTAGCTATTTTAAGAAGTTAATTTAATTTCAGATTCTAGTTCGGACGACAGTGCTGATGATAGTAGTATTCCGGATCGAGATAAGATGAAGGCTAATTTCTCCTACCTCACACCGCCGGCAGTTCAACAGCAGCAAGCAACACCCGGAAGTGGTTCTAGTTCAATCAGAGATGCATTTCTGCAGCACAAATCAAGCATTCAAAATATGAAGCTTCCTAGGTATCTGCTGTTACAATTATTTAAGCTTTAAAATCTTTGTACTCTAATTTCGACCAAAACTTGTGATACTTTTACAGACTGCTCTATAGTTGCTCTATTAATTTGATCAAATCTTAGTCGGGTCATCGGAGAAAAATTAAAATTTAACTCTATACACGCGTATCTTTTTATCTTCTTTTGTTTTCTTTCTTTTTTTTTTTTGATGAAATTTTTGAGTCAACCTTACCATTAACAGAAGTTAATTCCGTGGATATTTTCGACATAAAAATATTACTTTTTAGTTACTTAATTAAAATTTTACAGGCAGACGTTTAGCCATATTTCACGTCGTCAATTTATCCTGTATAGATTAAGATATAATAATTATTAAGTAATTGTGTATACGATTTTATAAAGCCGATAATAATTGCAAAAATATAGTTAAGTATGAAAGAGTTACATAAATGTATATTGCTAATAAATATATTTAATTGTAACTTAACTGTAAATCTGAAATTATAGTTCATTACATTGATCCCCAGAATAAGAAAGAATCGTAATATTAAGTTCGCCAGAATGCCTGAAAGTCAAAAGGTATTTTATCTGATACTACTGATTTCATTGGAAATTTTATAAATACGATATATTGTGACTGTAAAGGTAATTTTATTTATTTTTTGTAATTTTTCATTTAGAATTCCAAATAGTAGTGGAGGGCGTGATCATCCTAACTGGGAAGTAGAAGACCGCACGTTACAATATGAGAATTTGCGCGAAGAACGTCCTAGATTACCGCCATCAAGAATTGCTTTAAAACAGTTGGAGCCATTACCACTGCCGCCTGACGAATCTCCGCAACCATGTACTAGTCGCCAATCCCGTAAGTAACTATTGAATGTAAGTCTAACTCGATTTATTGCTGATAAAATGTATGGCGATCGGGTTGTATGTTCGAAACAGATTTTTTTTTTTTAAATTTTGTAGTGTAAGATTTTCCATAGCGTGATTACACGATAAAGTCCATTCAAATGTGTTTCGTTGATTTAGTTGCTGTTATTAGAATATTGTTAATGTTGTAAGTTTACTCGATGTGGATACCGCCAATTTTGGCAAAAGAGTGCACTGCTGTTATATTAATATTGAGAATTCAAGGAAATTATTAATGGACTACGTTTCTTTTTCTTTTTTTTTTTTTTTTTTTGTACACATATCTCATTTTCGAAAAATCGAAGCGTAAGTATTCAAATTAACCAAAAATTTACATCTGGGACTCCAAAATTTACCTCACTTCAAAGCTCCTGGTAATGTATTCAACCGTTAATCCAAGCTCCATGCACAAATAAAGGCTCCCAACTTTTGTTCCTTACAGTGAACCATTTCAATAGACTAAAATTAAATTCTAAAATTATTCTAGGTAAAGTATCCCAGAGACCTTTGCTCTGCTTAACAACCCTTTCGTCAGGCGTTTTCGGTGGTTCATATCCAAAATTTGAAATTAGCCCAGTATGTATGTTTTTTTCTCCGATTGTAACCCTCCCTCATCGTTTGGTCAAAATTTCCAATCTTTCGTAATATTCTTTTTTTAAAGTCCATCGAAACGCTAACTGTCCAGAAGTGCACCGACCGTATACCTACTGTCCGTTCGTTTTCTTATATTATTTATAACGTTTTTTATTCATTTTTTCCCCAGTTCGCTACCATTGTCGCTTCATTACCGTGCATATACCTATAGATAGACTTATTCATTATTCGGCATCGGTTTGAAGCAGCGAGCGTTGAATTCTGTTGGTTCATTAATAAAGCCCCGGAAGAAAATAACGATTATCAGGAAATAAAGGCATAGAAGTGTTAACGTACCATTTCATCTATTTAGGCTCCTCCGTTTTGGTAATAAAGACAGAGGCAAAGCCAAAATCTAACACAGAGCTCAGAATTTATGCCAACTTGACAATAAGCGGATCGGTAAAAATTTAATTTGTATATTGTCTCATCTTCTTCGTGCTTCTGAGTAGTGTCGGAAGTTGGTAATTATGCGCTATTGATGGGAGGCGCATTAATCCATTCCATGTACCAATTTCATGGATAGAAAAAAAAGCACGAATATCTGAATTGCAAAAAGTTGGCGAATTAAAAAGACCATCATTCAGTATTTTGGTTGGGGAATGGGAGTGGAGCAATCCGGACGGCCTTTGTTCAGGAAAAGGTGAATAGAGGAAGAATATATTATCCCCCGCAACACCCAATAAAATGGATAGATGGATCTGCAAAACCAAAGATTGTACTTCTTAAGGATGTGTTTATGCATTCTGCTGTCAAGACAGATGGTACAGCTTGATTTTACCGTTTCTTTATTAGTATAATAAGTATATCCAACGACAAACAAATAATTTATTCTTTAGCTACGTTAGTAGACAGTTTCGACAACTATTTAAAAATATCTTGTTAATAAATAAGAGAAATAAACTGGTGAAATGTATAATATTGTTTAATTATTGAAAAAAAATTATGTAATTTGTACATGTTTGTGGTAATTGTATACTTTAAAAAGAACTTTATTCATTAATAGACAAGTAATTAAAAATGTGAAATAAAAAAATGCAGAATTTATCAGCATACTTTAGAGGTCAGTTCTATCATTGAACTCGTTATTTGTATTGGCTCCTTTCCACGTTTGATAATAACGAAAGAAATCTGCCGTTTTCGAACACAATTTCCCCTCTCTTTTCATTCAGAAATTAATGAAACCAATTTTCTTTCGGCCGAAATCGAATAATCATCAGAAATTATTGAAAGCCTGAACTAAAATTTAATATTAACTGATCTAAAAGCATTTCACAACAGAACTCACTGTTTAAGTCTTTTTAATGTAAGAGGGAATGCGTCCACCAAAGCTATACAATAAGCGATACAGTAACGGAACGATTACAATACATTGCTCAGGTTCGACAAAGCGGTTCTATTTATTATATTGTATACAGTTACAATGTTGTGTTTTTCATATTGTTGACGTTAATGAATATAAATCATTTTGATGCAAGAAAGTAAGAAAGGATTGATACGGATTCGGTGTTTTCAATGACGTTTGATTTATTATATTTCGGTAATTCTCACTTAATTTTAGTCTATCATAAATCGTCTTTTGTTCGAGTTGCAGTGAAATGACAGAAATGCTGGTTTAGCTGAAACCGAGATTCTCATGAAACGGTCAAATGATCGATGCGTGCCGAGGTAGAGGTTCTGCTGTAGTATCTTTTGGACATTGCTGGCGAGTGTAGGCCCCGACTTGGTCTTTTCGTATATATCAAGTAGTAATGAGTACATGAATGAATCCCGCGTTTTCGGGATAGTTTTGCCGATATATGGCGAGCCGGAGTTATTTCGCCGTAAGGTGCTTTAGCGGCCGGTCAACACGTTGTAATTAATCTAAGCTCAACCGCGTCACGCGTCACGCGTTTCGTTTTAGGATCGCGCCGTACTGTATATTTAAACAGTTTTTCGCGTTTTGTCGTTGAATTTTTCGTGATTTTCACGCATTTTCTAATCACAGAACTAAACTGGTAATTTCAAGAAATACGCGTGTTTTTATCTGTCGCAAAATAATAACACTCGGACCCGTGTCTGCGACGAAATCCACTCGAGCAATCTGCATCTGAGATTTGAGACTCAAGATCAGAGGTCACATCATCTTAATTAATCGCTACATTAACATTGTTATTATTTTTTATTCTGCACGTTTAATCATTGAAATTATTTAAAAAAAAAAAAAGAGAGAAAAAAAACATCGTAAGAGTTGTAACAAATCCGTAAGATTTGTGACAATATGTAACCATAAAAATTTTTAAATCAATTACAAAAACAAAAAACAAAAAATATATATAAATTTTATAATATCTACGATAACAGAGGCTTTTAATTACATTGTACATTTACTGATTGTTTTTAAATTATTTATAACATTCTACTACAATATTTATCTTTATTGAAGTACAGTTTGAGTTTCTGTATAAACATATTTTTTGTATCATATATATTTCTGCCGAAATTTGTTTAAATACTTTATCTTATTAATGTTACCGATCGTTGGTTCGTAATTATAAAGTCTAGCATTTTGCTTAATTAACTGAATAAATATTATTTTAAATTTATCTTCATCCGTGTTAATAACCAAAAACTCGAACATGCGGTACTCTTGCGATAACGATACAATTATTATCGAACCAATCGTCGGGTGCATCGTGTGAGCGTCTACTGATACGGTAATGTGGTCTAATCTGTGAACTAAATTTTATCACTATCCTATCGGGATTGTATATTGCTTTGATAGACGTTCTTTGTAAGTACCTTATTTGCGGTGAAGTAGCTTTCATCTAACAATTATTCATATTTTACGTTGGTTAACTCGCTTGTGGTAATACTTAGTAGTTACTCCTATTTCGGTATTTTTTACTTAAACTTACAGTAATAAATCGATCTTATTTATTTACTTTTTTTTTTTTTTTTTTGTAAAATTCGCCTACAAATACATTGGCATGTTAGAAATTCTTCATCAGAATTTACGTTTCCATTTAATTTTTAAAAATTAATAATTATACTCGTACATTTGTGTCGATTAGAATTAATCAAATTTTTATTCAAAATTTAAAATATATCGTACGAAACCATGAACATTGTGATAATAATATTGTTTCGGATCGTAGTAATTAATATTATAACATGTTTAACTAGATTCATCTTCAGTACCAGATGTTACTCACACAACATACGTATTGCATTCAAGGCGTGGAACCCAAGCGGATCGCTTAAATCGCGTAGAAAATTCGCAGAATTCGGAAGATGGTGAGTTATTAATTTCCCGTCATTTGTGTTCTACTGTACAATCAGTCCAAATAGCAATTCCTCATTATCCCTGTCAATATGTTTTCCTTCCTTCTCTTTCTTGAAAGGCGATCTTTAATTCTTCATGCGGTGGTACCTATCTGCTTAAGATTTCTAACAAACCTCATTTAATCTCCATTCCAATACCAGTTTCTGTTCAGTTTTTTCTTCTTATTTGCTATCTCTTCTATTAAAGTTAGCTCCTAGTCTTTCTTCTCAACACTTTTTTACTTTAATCTTCCTCTGTCCATTTTAATAATAATTTTTTCGCAAAGTGGTCCGTCGTATTTTGTTTTATTCATATACACTCATATATATGAATATATATATATATATATATATATATATATATATATATATATATATATATATATATATTGTATTTACAAAGCATTTAATAAAAAACGTAATTATTGCGTACAATAATAAAACATTTACACGACTTACATTTAATACAATTACGATTCTTATAATAATGCAAAAATATGAGAATTTTATTTCGAATCATGATGATCATGATTCGAACAATTACATGAACCGAATTTGGTACAATGCGTTGCGATCATTGATATAATCGTATTCTTTCAGTTATTGTAATAAGTTCATCATGCAAGGATTTTAATATCATTACATCACTACCCTGGCTTAATTAAAACAGCATGTTTTTTTGTTGTTTTCTTTTTTCTATAGAATAAATTAAATGTTAACGTTAAAAATGTTAAGAACCCCCAGAAAGAGAAGTCTCTACTTTTCATCAACATTGAAATTGAACAAACCTACTGGGTTCTCTTTGGTATTTTTTTTTTTATTCTTTAAAAATATAAAAATAATCTTTTTCTTCTCATTCGCTTGACCGATCGCGGTGTAGTGTTAATATTGAAATCGATTGAAATTTTATTTCTTAAAGATTGCCCAACATTTAGCGTGCATTATATAAAAATTGTTTAAGCATCGTAAATGTATGTCGTTTTATTTATTTATTTTTAATTGCTTACCGTCATCTTGTTCTATTTAATCCGATTTGATTCAGTTCGGTTTTGATTTATCTTAATTAATTTGCAAATAAATTATTATTCAGGTACCGGAACTGGTAAATATAAAGTATCAGCTAAAATTCAGCAGCTATTAAATACTTTAAAAAGGCCAAAAAGACGACCGCTTCCAGAATTTTATGAAGACGATGACATCGAATTGGAAATGGCAGCCAAAGTTAAAGATCCCAACGCGCCTGTTCCGGAAGGAGGTGCAATGGTTCCGGTTGCTGGTGAACCGTTAGTTGTAAGTAACAAATTTTCTTTTTTTTTCATTCTTAATTTATTTCTCTAATTTTTTTAATTTTCAAATTGATTAATTATACCGACATTGTACGGTTGTCGCAGATTTACATGCTTTCTAGTTACTACTGAAGAAGGGAGAGGTGTACTATATATGTGAGAAAACGAAATGTAAATATGTTTAAATATAATACGAAAGCAATTTGTTAGTGTACACTCCATGTTTAAATTATTTAATGGGCGCAATAATTTACCATTTCCTTCTGCACAAGTTAATTTTTATTTAATATCGCAAATTGTCGTATTCGAAACTTAATACCCTAAGGTTGTCTTATTAGTTAGAGTAAAAATATGAACATTGCTTTAATTTGTAATAATTTATTTGCAATTTTTCTATTGTAACTGTTACATTAATACACGAGTAAAATTTGATTTCATTACTATGAAATAGCGACAAAAAATATTTTAAAACTTGGGGTTAAAAATAATTTTATTATATTAAAAAACGTCTTTAGAAAAGAAGTTGTTATCAATTATTTTATTATCATTTAACAAAACATTGAGTTACCTTGAACAGAAACTTTTATTTCTTCCCTCAAATTAATTTGTATAATACTAGGTTATTTGAAATTTGACTTCTGTCTCTCTTCCTGGCTTAAAGTAAAATTAATGCCATACGACTGCGTTAAAAATATTGTAAAATAATAACACGGTACATAATTACGAAATATTTAACGAGAAAACGATTAAACAATAATAATATTATTTATTATAATCGAAAATTTCCGCGAATGGTATCTTTTTGTATCTGCCAGGATGATCTGGGGAAACCACTAAAGGTTTCACGAATTAATGCACTCTGTTGAAAGAAACGCGAACAACATTTATTTGTAATTATTTATTTTGTTAGCTCTTGATAGTAAATTGCACAAATACATAGTTCATAATAAGATACGTCATGATTTTTGCGATAAATTATAATTATGTCGATAGTAGTAATGCTACATGTCGTATTCGATATAATTTATAAATTTCCTTTACTCGTAACATGTAAGGCGTAATTTACACAGAATCATGAAAGCTAGCTATAAACATTTGCAATGTTTAAAGATTAAAAATTTTACAACGCTACAAAATCGCGTATTACAGAATTGTTCGCAAAAATGGGATATTTATAACATTTGGTTGCTTAAAACATTAGTTTATCTCATTTGAAACATTTACAGCGGTTATTTCCTATGAATATAGTAACACATTGCAACTTGGTGATATCAAGAACAAGACTGTAAAAGAAAACTATATAACATATTTTTTGATTTATTTAAATTTAAGATTAATTTGTTTTTTGTTAATCTGCCTACAAACCTTTAGTACGATATTTTATATCATTTTCTTCAAGACTAATTCTATAACTACGTCATGACACAACAATATATTCTCCTTTCTGTATTTAAATCACACGAATTACTGATTCATATTAGGAACAGAATAGAGTCCAATGTACGTACTTGGGGCTCCCCGTAATGCTAACTGATAAAGCTGTTACAATTTTAGTAGCGTATTTTCTATTTGATAAATATGTTTTAAAAAATATTACAAAAGCCACATGAATATATTTTGCAATGGTATGGTGATCGAGCGCATTAAATGCCTTTCTGAAATCCAAATATAGGGCAACAATAGAGAATGCCTTACGTTTAGGTTTCCAGCGGTGTAGAAAATGTGATGAAGTAAAGTATAATTTATTATACACCTTTTTCTTTGTATAAAACCATATTAATTGGGACTAAAAAAGTTATTTTCAATTGAGTTAATTTTGTACAATTTTAGAACATTAATATATTTGTATAATAATATAAATTAAAAAAGTCACTAAAATGGATGTATATACTACTGCTGATAGCAGTATTTTTTTTAGAAGTTTTTAGTTTACCTGATAGATCGTAAGTTATTTGTTGTTATAGATACCGAGTAACATGTAAATTACTGATACGGCTTAAATTTTTTACTACTGAAAATTATTTTAACATTTTGTTTTTATAATATGTAAATTATAAATTAAATTTTTAAAGCTTGCGTTTCTTTAATAACTTTCGGGAAATCTTGTTAAAAAAAAGATATAATCATAAGGTGTAGTTTATATGATTTTTATTATAATCATTATGCTATTAAAGGGCATTTGAGTTTAATCAAATTATTCGTAACCAATATGTATAAAATAAAATTACCGAATATTACGATAAAACCTACGTGTTTGACTCACAGTAAGAGTTTTTATGAATTAAAAGGTTTGCTAGTAGTCATTATTACGTTTAAATTGGCACTTTTTGATTTGCATATAATGAACAAAATTATTGAATATGATTAATTTAATATTTTCATTTTATAAGGTTCCAGCTGGCCTACCAAGAACTCTGGAAGCTGCTATACAGAGATACGGCTCCGCTACGTTCAAAGCTCCCGTTGCTACGGTACTGGATCCGAATGGAAAACTTACAAATACTTTAACATACGGTAGTGTTTCAACTTTTTTTTGAATTTTTTATGCGTATTATTTATTTTATTTTTATTTATTTTTTTGTCTGGC
This sequence comes from Icerya purchasi, assembly GCA_039619475.1. NCBI lineage: Eukaryota > Metazoa > Arthropoda > Insecta > Hemiptera > Monophlebidae > Icerya > Icerya purchasi. Next base: position 552,971,974 of record CM077115.1, read on the forward strand.
GTGAAACCATCTTGCCACTAACGAATTCCTATGAATAAACTATATTAACAGGATAGTATATAATCCGCCAGGCAGTTGGTAAAACCTACTGAAATAATACCAAAAGCTATCATGCGTTTGCAATATAGCTGCGGAATAAACATGGCCGCAGTAATGTAACATAGTCCACGAATGCTGAAAGAGAAAGAGTAGAAAGTTAGCACTGACTATGTCACATCCCTAATGGGAAACTTAAATTATCTGAAAAAAAGTAATTTATACAGTTATGATGACTGTCGGAAAAGAAAAAAAATAGTACAATGTATTATTTCTCGATTAACTGAGTAAGAAGATAAATTTATTAAATAAAAATTTAAGTAATTTAAAAATTGAAATATTTCGAAGTAAAAATCTTACGAAAAGTGAACAAAAAAGAACTTCGGAATTTGATAATTCGACTGTGGATAATATTTGTGCATCGCATTATACGTTTTACGTTATTATTCGTTGGATGCTAAACAACTAATAGGCGAAATTTATACTAAAAAAGAACGCGAAAAATCATCGGTTTGTTTAATAGTTTATTATGACAAGTAATGAGCGAAAAAACACCAGTAAATTTGAAGCTCTGAAAAGGGCTGTTTCGAAGATGTGATCAGAATAGGGATCAAACGAAAGAGAGACAAAAATACACCAGGAAATTGATATTACGAGCGAGACAAATAGAAAAGAAGCAAACAAACATAGATAATGGAATAAAGTAAAGTAAAAACGAAGGGAAGAAATACATTTACGTAAATTGAATCGAACAGCAATAAACTCGGATAACCTATATTAATATGCTAGGAAGATTACAAATGCCGGCTGCCGCACATGTTATAGCTAACCAATATTAGCTATTGTTGTATTATTGCTTTACGCCTAAAGCTAAATTAATACCGATAATAATTAAAATTAAAACTATTCAATTACAAATTACATTTTTACTGTTAAAAATACGTGGTTCCTGAATAATAGGACTGTTGACTCAGCAGTTTCGGCGTTGAAAATTTTCTATACTTGAACTTTTCAATTTTCCGGGAAAATTGAATAGCAGTTAAATTATTTTCACTATAAAATAAAAGGAGTAGAACATTTTTTAAATAATTAATTACTATTAAATTATAAAACGAAAACAAAAAAAATCTTTCTCCATTTAATAAGCTATTTTAAATATTTTATTTCTTTGCAAAATTTTTAAATGTAATTAAGTTTTTTCCATAAAAATTACGATGTTACGATTGATTGGAATCGTTGTAGCAAGCGTTTGTTAGCTTTTTGGATCTCGTTATGGCGACTTATATATTCAGTTAGAGCTTTTATTTAAAAAAGAAAAAATTGAATTAGTTAATTAGTTAGATTTTGCAAAAATGTCTTAATTTAAATATAATTAATTTCAATAGCGAAATTTATATCGTTTATAAACCAAATTAATTTAACCGTATTTTTCCTCACTCGATAATGTTAAAACATTTTGGCAAAAGTATTGGCGTCGAAATTTCTCTTTATTGAGTTATACTGAATCATCATAGCTCTGATAATTGTACATTTTATTCTTTTATCAACTTCTTCAGTACGGTATATCATTATTTACATAAGGGGAAAAAAAGGTATGTCACGTTTTTTTGTTTTTTTTTTGTGGATAATTATTTCATGTAATATTTGGATAGGTTTCTGTAATATAAGAAAGTTTAATAATAATTATATTTCTTACAGGTAAACTGTTGAGCAGGTCTACCAAAATAGCTTACAATTTATTGAACAAACCGTTTGGCGGTAAAGGTGCCGAATCATGTATAAAAACTGGCGATCGAGTCGCGTTAGTTTATCCGAACAACGATGCAATTAATTTCTTGTGCGCTTTTTATGGTTGTCTCTCTGCCGGTATTGTTCCGGTTCCAATCGAAGTTCCTCTAACTAGAAGAGTAAGTATTTGCAGTTTAATTAATATAATCTCAGTAGTAACTTTATTTCGGATTACACTTGATATATATATATATGTAGTGGAATAATAACGGTTTGTTCACGAATGTTATTAAGCAACAAATGTTGCCTACGCTTGTACTCTATTACGCGCATGCGACAAAATGGAAGAAACAATTGGAGGCTAATTGTAGATAGTGTTTAAAGAAGACATTTCGATAAATGAAAAAATGTTTAAAGGATTTAAATTAATATTATGTCGACATTTTGTTCAATTTACATAATGTATTGATTAAAAAAAACTTTAGTTGAAAACTTCTTATTTTTCTATTTTTGATTTTAACTTAAACACATTTTTGTTTTAGAATTATCCGTCACTTTCATCTTTAAACTGTTTTATAAACTGTTCATTTTCCGAATTCTCTTTAAATTACCGCAGAAAAAACCCCTAACGTAAAGGACGGTATTATTGTAAATAAATTAAAGTATTCTTTAATAGGTTGATGAAATAGTAATTCCGAACGACAATTAAAACGATCATCTTTCTCCTGTAATATTTCAATGTAAAGGTAGTATTCTATTCGTTTGAGCTTCGGTAAGTCATTAAATCATTACCGAGCTACGTATATACACATATATTCAAATGAACTATATAGAATAAAAGTAAAACAGTCTTCATCTTCATTTTAGATAATTTTACATCAAGTAAATTTTTAAATAAACATTGAAATTGAAAACGTTGGCGAATAAATTTTTGTAATTATTTTTTTATCTAATGAAAAGTTTAAAAATTTGACCAATGTAAATATGTTTATTTAATTTGTGTTATTGCGTTTATAATTTTATTATTTCATTAATGTAAATATATATTTTAAAAGTAAATTACCGCATTCATTTGTTGCTAATACGAAAGTGACTATTCCTAAATTGAAAATGAAGAATGTATAAAAACCTAGCTGATTGATTAATTATTAGTGAGTTTGTAATGAAGTTAATATTTATTAAATACATTGTTTATGTGCTTATTTTTATTTTTTTTAAACGTGTATTGATAGAATTCATATTTATAAAAAAAGTAAAGAACGAAAAGGGGTAAACAGTACAAATAGAGAACCAAAAAGAGTAAACAGTACAAGTAAATCATCATCAACATCATTACTCAGCTTCTGAGCGTCGGCGACTACCTATTCGTACATTTCAGCTGTACTGATGTAGGTAGTGTACTGAGCAATTGTTATATGCAACGCTAGTGTACAGACACGCAAGACTACATGGGGAAGTGATTGAAGTCGCTTGTTATCACGCTACAAATACACCAGTCCCTTGTGTTGTGCCTGATGTGTTCTAACTAGCGTACATATGATGCTATAGGCGGTGGTTTTCTTTTGCCTTCCTCGTAAAATAGTGAGTATTTAATTTAATTTTTCGTAATAATATCTGTCGTCGCCCGGAATCGAACCTGAGACTTCTGTAACACAAGCCTAGCACTCGAGCAACTAGGCTATCGCGACGTATAGAGGCACAAAATCTATAGAGGTGACTGGTATAAAAATGAAAAACTTCCATTGGATTCTGTTAATATACACATATTAAATTAATGTAGTATAGAAAAAAAAGCGATTATTCCACAATTTCATCGAAGTAGAGTGCTGTGTAAAATTATTTAATTTTTCCTACAATTAAATATAATTCGATATTTATTTTACGCGATGTTTTAAGTAAGTTAGGTTTTTAAAGAAAAGCAATTCATAATTACATTGTTCACTTTTTTTCTTTCTTTTTCTATTAGTATTATTTATTTATTTATTTTTTTTTTAACGTTTCTTACATAAATAAAAATTTAATCCGATACATTATTTGTCTCGTTTGGAATTACTGATGTTTTTAAAATATTTAATGTAAACTTTTTACGTAAAATGTAGGATGCTGGTTCTCAACAAATTGGTTTTTTACTGGGAAGTTGTAATGTACAGTTTGCGTTAACTTCAGAAGCTTGCTTAAAAGGAATTCCTAAACTAACTACAGGCGAAATAATAGCTTTTAAAGGTTGGCCGAAGCTACACTGGATAGTAACGGAGCATATGCCGAAGCCGCCAAAAGACTGGAATACTCCGCCCAAATTGGTCAACGATTCACCAGCTTACATAGAGGTAATAAATTAAATACTACTTGTTTGATTTTAATTTGTTAATGCATTTTTTGATTAGCTTGTGCTAACAGTTTTTTGTATTCGTAATAGTTCTACTTGTTAAAAAAGTTCTTGGCCAATTTCACAGCTTAGTATATAATGGGGAAAAAAAAGAAAAAAGTGTTTCATATGAACGGTCTTTTTTAGTGGAAGCCAGAGCACATGTGTGCCCTAAGAAACTTTCATGTTTAATGGGTAAAATAAGAATATTCAAAAAACATCAGCGATAAATTTATAACAATAATACACAAATATAACATTGTTGTGATAAAACAATCTCTAGAGCTTTCACGTTGGTTTTACGGTACACAATTAAGATGAAATTAATTCTATAAGAGGAACATCAAAATTGTGTAGGTTATACATTTGGTCCAACTTTTTTCAGATGAGGTAGTGTAAAATTCGAAAACTAATTTCACATTTTTTTGCATAAGTTTGTGAAACTCGAGAAAAGCGCGTCTAAAGTTATCGAGCTTGCGCATAAATTTTAGGGTTAGACTTTCTAATCCTAGCTTCGTCAATTTTTTTTTTTATATTTTTACATTTCTTTCACCTATATAATAATTTATTATTTTTTTTAATATATAATTTGATATTATTTTAAACATTAAATATTATTATTAAAAAAATTATATAAAATTATTTATTTATTAAAAAACTTGAAAAATTTATATAAGAGAAAAAATTTTATATTTATTTTCGCTTTCTTTTTTTATTATCACGTGTTTTTTATTTACCGTGCGAGATTATGATTTTTATTATCTAAAATAAACAAAAATCGCGTCCAACTATTTGCAAAGAGAAGCGACTTTTTATTAAAAAAATTCCGTATCCTGGGAATCGTTAGCTGTAGACAAAAGCCTTACTCTAGCGCGATTGTTTTTGTAAGGAAATAAAATATGTTTGTAAATTAAAATACCGTCCCAGTGTGTGCTTTCTCTAAAATAAATGATGAATGCGATTTATAATAATCATTTGTTTAATATCAACTTTTAAATAAGTTTTATATAAAATTTAAAATTTACTGACTGAAACGTAATTATAAAATATCTTTTTTAAATGTTGTAACCTTAATTGTTTATTACTTTAAGTGTAACGATTTTCCTATATTCTTCCCTCTGTTTTCAAACAATGGTTTACCCTGAATTCTCTTAAATAGCAATTATTAGTATTATGTAGAATATTTAAGAGTTTTTATTCCTTTAATTTCTTCCTTTTTTTCTTTTTTTTTTTAAATTCTTTTTTTAGATATTTTTCGTTGTTTTACTCATTACTCTTTCCTTTCGAATCCAAATTGGTCCTTTTATACACAAAATGCGTTTAACGGTTTATATTATTATTCACATAAGGCGGCAGGGGAAATTATATAAGTAAATTTTTTAGAAATTTACAAAAAGCAAAATAGATTATTCGCAATATGTAAACTGATAAGTTGTTATTGTGGTTTTTAGTACACTTCTGACAGAGACGGATCAATGATGGGAGTTACGGTAACTCGTAAATCTGTATTGGCTCACTGTCAAGCGCTAACGCAGATTTGCAGTTACACCGAAGGCGAAGTAATGGTTTGTGTTCTAGATTTTAAACGAGAGACTGGTTTATGGCACGGTATTTTGACGTCCGTTCTGAACGGCATGCATGTCATATTTATACCGTACGCTCTGATGAAAATAAATCCCGCCTCATGGATGCAGATGATTACTAAATACAAAGGTAACTCTAGTAACTATTTTATATATTTTGCGGAACACTATATGTTAGTGAAATATTATTAAATGAGATGATTAACTTAAAAATAATTTTATATAATTAAAATCAAACTTGGAAATATTTTAAAATAAAATAAAAAAAGAAAAAAATATTGTCTTTGTAATGCAGATCGAATGTTTAATTTCGATCCTCCTTCTGTAATATTAAAATAGAAAAATCATAAACTCTTGATATACCGATTATTATTAAAAAGATCAAAACTGAGATTGTAAATATAGGTGTTTAGTTGATTAGGCCTTCACTCCCATTTATTCGTACGCATATGCTTAAAATTATTGGCGCGTTAAATAAATTTTTTTTTTTATCGTCAATTTATTATTACCGGTGGTATTGTATAACAATAAAAGTTCTATAAAATCAGCATTCATTTTATGATTTCGTTTTTTTTTTCTAATAGTTTACAACAAAGCACTTTGCTTTAAGCATAAGAAATCAAATTTTTTTTGATATTATGACTGATTAGTTAATCACGTATATTTTTATTTATTAATTTTAGCTAAAGGTTTTGTTTCTACCTTTAAGGAAACATTATTATATATTTAACCTATAAAAAGCTAAAGGAAACTCCTTATTATTCAATGGTATGAAATAGAAAACTTTCAGTAAAATAGATCTTAATACTCTAACGCCAAGTTTAAAAATCACAAACCGTCAAAATAAAATGAACTAATCCGTACAAATCTTTAAACAACTAAGACGAAACAACTAGTGCAAGCGGAAAAGTGAAACGAAGACTGTACTCAAATTGTAAAATTCATACTTTCCCTGAGAACGTGTGGCGCTATCTTTTGGCGGTATTGAACTAAAAAATATAAAAGTCATTACTTCACTATTTCTCGAACATCGTTTTAATTTCCCGTCGCCGTTGGCTCTACTTTTCAAGGATGCTTATTCGGCTAAAATCAAAATTTCCGTGTACTTGAGGATGGACGAATGTGTCAAGGTAGAGGCTGCAATCCCACTAAAAGCAGGCAGGGTAGTGCGTGCGGTTACGTTTAAGACAGCAGTCAAGCTGTATATTGCATGCAACCTTTTCTTGATCGTTTTGTTTTCCATTGTATATCGATCAGATCGCAGATCGACATATTCTATGTTACTCTAGTCACAACCGCGTTGGACGCTTCCATTTTCAGCTTCTAAAATCGCGTCATGCCGCGTGTTTAAACTGTTTTCTTTCATATTTCTTTGTTTTTCTAATTTTTCTTTTACGTATAGTCATGGAGCATAGCCGGTTAGGCGACAAACTCCATCCGGTCATAAAAATTAAGTCAGCGATTACTGTAACAGGGTGAATACATGTGTTTAAATTATTAGAATTAATTTTTTGATTATTTCCGAGATAATTCATTTTAAGTCAGCTTGCGATTTTGACGAAAAATATCACTCAGGACTCGCGCTCATAGTTCGATTTCCTGGGAGGACTTTTCGCGACTTTCACTGTCACCTTTAAAGCCAAATGCTCAAAAAGAATATACTTACACTTTACTCCCGACATAGAATTAAGATCAGTTCAAAAAAAGTTAAAACATCGATATCATTGGCTTCCGCAACATGGATCTTAAAGTAACCAAACATTGAAGAAAAGTTTTAGAGAGCTCGAAACCGCCAAGTTTTGCAAAATTTCCTATTTAGCCAACGCTAAAACCGACTATTCAACGCACATATACCGTTGTTTGCACAACGAAATCTTCTTAAGCGAATATTTAAAATTATCCGCCACCGAAAGTCCCAATTCACATCAATATTGCATATATATATGCCTCCGCGCGCTGTATATATCGCGTAAGAATATTTTTTAAATTGAATGACATACAGGATAAAAAATAGGTAATTTGTGATAATTATTAATTGCATTGTGAAGTAATTAAATTTACTGAAACAAGCAAAATCGTAATGAATTCTGATTGTATAAACGTTCATATTTTTTTTTTTTTTTTTTTTTTTATATAAATATCGTTTTGTTTTAAAGTAAAATTTTTCACTTAATTGTCCTTCTACTGTTTTCAGCTACATCGGCAATAGTCAAATCGCGTGATTTACATTGGGGATTATTAGCTACTAAAGATCATAAGGATATATCATTAGCTTCTTTGCGTCTTCTGCTAATTGGCGATGGGGCCAACCCTTGGTCGCTTTCTTCATGTGATCAGTTCTTAAATGTATTTCAACCTAAAGGTCTGAATCCAGAAGCTGTGTGTCCTTGTGCTTCATCCAATGAATGTCTGACCGTAGCAATGAGAAGGTAATATATATTATTTTTCTTTATTAAAACGACAGATAAAATAATAATTATGTAATAATTCCTTTTTCTTTCCTTTATTTTATTGTTTCCCTTCTTTTTAAATTTATTCTATATTATTTATTCACAGGCCTGGTCAAAGATGCGCCAACTCTACTGGGCGTGGTGTTCTTTCTATGTCCGGCTTAAGTTACGGTGTGGTACGGGTGGATCAGGAAAATTCGTTAACTTCGTTGACTTTACAAGATTGTGGACTGATTATGCCGAATGGTAAGTCACAAAACAAATACCTATCAATTCTGTTATTTTAGTTTTCTTAGACGGTTAAACAGTTTAAGGTTTCATTAGAACCAAATTTACTCCAAAACACCCTGGCCTTACGATTTTTTTTTTCAGCAGAGTTTGGTTGTCCAGTATGGAGCAAATCTGAGCATTCAAAAATGGTCGATATTACTTTGAACGAGACTTGTCGAGTGATCACAGACTGTTTACGGCCAATAAAGTTCCAGTAATTCGACGAATGGCTGCAACTGACATAGAAAAGACAAAATTAGAAATAGGTGGCAGACTATGCGTATGGTTAAAAAAAACTTCCAAATTAAGACTGAAATCCAGAAAAAGTTTTCTCACTTGTTCAGAGCAACTAATGGATAGTCCAAGGAGAACTCGTGAAGCAAAATGGAGAACATAAAAGAGCGTAGAGAACTCTGGTGGCAGAAAAGGTGATCCCGGCCCAGAACCTGACTTGGGAACAATAATGTACACTTAATTATCTGCGCACTGGATGTCGTAGAATGAACGCTGAAGCCGAGGAGGCTGCGAAAAATGACAAGATCGCGACCATTTATTTAATTGCAATTTATTACCCTATGAAATAACAATAAAAGGAGAGTTCTGGTCAGCGGTGATGTCAAACGAAGCCAGAAAATTGGTTGATGGATAAAGATAATATCATTGTAACTTTAACAACGTATTCCATCAGATGTTTACAGATAACATCGTTTTCGATACTGTATAATAATAGTAACTTCAAAGAAGCGATTTTATATAAATAAATCTTACACGTTTGAACTCAAATTCTTTTTTATATTATTAGAAAATAATAAAAATTATAAATTCGGATAATTTTAAAAACATAAAATGTGCAGAAAATGTTGGAAAATTGTTCGGCTTATAAAACTGTGCATCAGATCGTGTGCTATAAGGACCCAAATATTTGAAAATTTATAAAAAAAAAAAGAAAAACAGTGACCGGAGGATGTAGGGATGACGGAAATTTAAACCAACGTTGTAGGGATATAACTCCTATAAAGTAAGTAAAGTTTTAAGAAGTGTGCCGTGGGAATCAAATCAATTGAAAATTAACAAAAAAAAAAAAAAAATACTAAGTTGAAGATTAGTGTAACAAGTTAAAAATATAATAAAATCGCAATTAAGCGAGATTATAAAAAGTGCCGTAAGGACCCATGTACTGCTCTCATCTTACGAAGGTATATGTTTTCTACTTCATCTGTAAACCTATAGTTTAATTGTAATAAGTATTAACAAAGTAACATGTGCCTGCGTGTGTTCTTTTTTTTTTTTAAATAGCGACAATGATAGTGGTTAAATTAGACGGCCCTCAATTATGCAAATCAGACGAAGTCGGGGAAATATGTATTAGTTCAGAATGTTGCGCTAGTTATTATTGGGGCCTGCCAGGCGTTAGTAATTCTGCATTTAGTGTGATTCCGCAGTCAGATGATAATCAGCCGTTAAAGAATTATAATACGGAATTTGTCAGGTCAAGACTTCTTGGATTCATGGGACCTGTAAGTATTGCACCATTTTTACTTTATTATCATCGTTATAAGTTATTTCAGCACTACCTATTTAAGACATTTAGGTTGTACCACATTTTTTGAAAATGTGTTATTAGATAGGTATTTTTCCTTGCCACTATTATTATCTTTCTACTGTACTTCTTATGCATACATGTACTACATATGTATATATTTTTTAATATTATGTGTTTAATTAATGTCTCGCTAAAATTTAAAAGATAGTTCACGCGGATGGGAAGGAAAACCCCGCCATGTGCGAAGCATACTCGCGAAAAATGACACCCAAATATTCAGTGTGAGCTTGAGATATTAAAAAAAGAAAAAAAACTGAACCAAACATCGGTTGAAGAAAGATGGAGAGCAAGAGAAGAGAGTGGATGTGTTAAGATCAAAACCGAATGACCTACACACGTCATCTTTTTGTCTTATATAACAGGTAAGAGCATAAAAATGTTGAACTGGTTATGCGATTAATATGATATACTACCTCAAGATTATAGAACGGTGCGGCATTTGCTTGGACGGTGCGTTTAATCGCGCTTCTTCTATCATCTGTAAATTTTTAAAAACAATTCAGCAAAATTCAAATTTAGGCTTTTAAAATATTTTTTGCTTCTCCCGACGAAATCTAAAAAGATTTTATATTAATTACAACGTAATTCTTAGGCTCTACCCCCCATTAGAAAAAATGTCCCAATTTTATGTAACGAAAAATGTCTTAATTTTATGTGTAACGTTTGTTGTATTTTATAGGATTTTTGTGATTATGTTATTATATTCATATGGACTGATTTAGAATTACGTTGTAAATTTTTTAGAAATGTAAGCAAAAGGAGTCAAGGGGCACAGCCCCCTGCGAGGCCAAAATGACCGAGTTTTTTATATATATATCTATCTATCTATCTATCTATCTATATATATATATATATATATATATATATATATATATATATATATATATATATATATATATATATATATATATATATATATATATATATATTTATGGGAGTGAGAAGCGGGGTATAATTAAAACGCATATTTTCGTATGATTGAAAACTGCTCCTCTAGCAGTGTGTATGCTCAGTAATTAACAATGTGTATAGTTCGAAGAAGAGTATTGCAAAGAAATGTACAACAACTGTCTCAACGTCACATGACTGCGATAGAGTTAAACAAGATTTTTGTAATTTAATTACGTATATGTTTACATATCGGCGCGTAAGAATTATTTTCGATTTTAGTTCTATTCAGTTCTCGAGTTTTACATTGAAGTAAGATTTAAATTCCGTTTATTAAAGTTATCCGTTTTATTCTAATTTAACAGGGAGGAATGGTATTTGTCTGCGGTTCACGGGATGGTTTAATGGTGGTCAGCGGCCGCAGACACAATGCGGATGATATCATTGCTACTGTTTTAGCTGTTGAACCAATGAAATTTGTATATCGAGGTCGCATCGCTGTATTTAGCATTAGAGTTTTACGCGATGAACGTATATGCGTAATCGCGGAACAAAGACCGGAATGCAGCGAGGAGGAGGTATTTTTATTTTACTTTTAACGGTATAATAAAGAAGTTTGAAAAAAATTAGAAGTTTACATTGTTTCTGTTATTTCAATGGCGACAAACTGAAATCGCTTTTTTTTCTTCTTTTAATGCGCCGAGAACTCCATTTTTAATTTTTTTTTTATTATTATTTTTTCATATACTAATGGTGATTACGATTTGTCCGATTTAGAGTTTTCAGTGGATGTCACGAGTATTACAAGCGGTCGACTCAATTCATCAGGTCGGATTATATTGCCTGGCACTAGTTCCTCCGAATTATTTGCCGAAGACTCCTCTTGGTGGTATTCACTTATCCGAATGTAAACACAGATTTTTAGAAGGCACGCTGCATCCTGCTAATGTACTAATATGTCCACATACATGCGTTACTAATTTACCGAAACCGAGAGAAATTCATTACGGTAATTTCGAAAAGTTTACTATGATTATTGAATTTAAATTTTGCAAAGTATATTAACCTGAAAATTTTGTTAATCAATTTTTCTACTTATCTTTATCTTTTTTAAACTCTTTATATTTACCGAAAATGTTGTTAAATGCATAGAAATAATGATGCGACCAAATTATACGCATTAGTGTTTTTGATGTAAGAAAAAAAAAAGGAGGAAAAAATGCTAAGTTTATATTTAGATTTGGATGCAATTGTAACGAAGTAAATTTTTTATAAAATGTATTCCGTGCGAGAATTTAATTTTATAAATTAATCTGTGTCTTTACACTTACATCATATATACAGAGTCAGAAAGTTAAAATCAAAAACAGAACCAGTGAAAAACAATTTTTTTTTTTTAGATAAATTAAATTATTTCATGGAAAAGATATTAGAGCACTGTGCACTTGATATTTATAATGCATAGCTTACGTTTTATAAACGTGTGTTTATGTAATGTGTTGTATAGTTGGCGACTCTGTTCCAGATGTCGGACCAGCTTCGGTAATGGTGGGTAATATAGTTCAAGGAAACAGGTTAGCTTCTGCTCAAGGTCGTGATTTAGGACTTGCTGATGATGACAACGATACTGCTAAAAAGGTGAGCTGTAAATTCAAACTTTATGCATATTTTTTTGAAGAAAAATTTAACTTTTATTTAAACTGCCATTTAGTTGAAGAATATATATTAATAACTAAAAACGACCGGCCTTTTCGAATTTTTTGAAAAATTCTTTTAAAAATTTTGTAAGATCCGATCTTATATTTTTTTAGACATGTGCTCTTCTGATCATCTATCTGAATTTTAATTATGTTTTTTTTTTTTTTGTAATCTTGGGCTCGTCAACTAAGGATCTTCACCCAGAAACAAATAGTAAGTAAAGAAGTCGGTTATATTTTAATCCGATCAGAAATCTGTGCTAAAAAGGAGCAAATAGCAGGAATAATTAGAGGGGAAGGAAAGGACAGGATATAGAATGTACAATAAGGATTAAGAAGACTAAGACTCAACAAAAAGGAATACAAAACAGAACGCTCTACAGAAAGAGATGAACACTGGAAAAACACATGATCGACGTCGCAAATAACTGCATCATCAGGATGAAGAGGACAGTGTGAAGAGGTAATCAAGGAAAATCGGAATCTGGAGGAAGGCAGCAGAGAATGGTCAAAACGCATACGAACAACAGAAACAACATCAGAACGTTGAAGAGAGGGAAGCAAAAGAAACCATGAATAGGGAGGAAGAATAGGCTGAATAGATAGATGAAATGAATAATTATTAGAAAAAAAGAGGAAGACGTCGAAAATATTATTTTTCGTTAAATTAGTCCAAAGTTATTAAAAATTGCTTTTATTTTTTTGCTGTAAAAAGTTACACTTAAAATTATGTAACGCTTTCTATTTTTATCAAAACTCGTTTTTTGAAGATATTTTAATTTTAATTCATTACATTATAAGTAAAACTGTAGAAATATATTATCCGTTAATATATGCAATAATGGTGGCAATGTCTCTGTATATTTTCTAATAAATATATATATTATATATATATGTTTTTTTGTTTTCTTTGGAAAAGCCGTATACTATGAAAAGTAGATGTTTAATTGTTCATTTTTCACTTTTGATTGTTCGTTTTATGTTTAATAAATTTCCGCCGCCCTCTTCGTCATCAGGCCTAAAGTCTTCGAAAGCTGTAAGGGAATTCACTTAAAGAATAATCTGAATGCTTGTAATAACACTTCTTCGTCATATAATTAGAGTTTTGTAAATTATTTCTGTGTTGAAAAGTTAATTTTTCATTCATCGCTGTTAATTTTAGTTATACTATAAATTTAGTCAGTAGCGGTTAAACGAGATATTGAAACATTACTTACTTATTCGATCGATATTGATCTTTGATCGAAGCCAAAAAATAATATACCTCTATGTATGTAAATGTCTTCGTTATTTTACAGTTTATTTCGGAAATACTAAAATGGCGAGCGCAAAGTACATCGGAACACGTTATTTTCACATCACTGAATTCAAAAGGTGCTGTAAATCAAACGATAACCTGTTTACAACTTCATAAGCGAGCTGAAAAGATCGCTTGTTTGTTGCTAGAGCGCGCAAAAATCAATACTGGTGATCATGTCGCATTAATTTTCCCGCCCGGCATCGATTTAATTTGCGCATTTTATGGTTGCTTGTATATTGGTAATTGATTTTTATTTCTTTTTGTTTTCTATTTATAAATAATAATAACGTTTAAATAAATAAATAAAGTTTATTTCATAATTAACAAAATGAATTCCACTAAAGCGCATAGTTTGCGCGCGAAGTGGAAACAATTGCAAGAAATAAAATATAGTATTTAAAGTACACAAACAAAATGAAATAAAAACAAAGCTTCCAAACTAAGCTAAACTATAGTATGTATAAAGGAACAAAGATTAGGATAGTATAGGGCTGGTATGTATAACGAAACTAAAATAAGATAGCTGTAAATAACATGAATGCTATATAATAAATCGTATACATTACAATTACCGGATACGAGAGGCGTATATACCTACAGATAAATTAAAATGACTCCAAAACACTAAATTCAAAACAAACTATGTCCATAGGCACTGGACGAGAGAGGGAAAAGCAGACCGCAAAAGAAGTTCCGGATTAGGAAAATACTAATTATGTCAATTTTTAAGGGAAACGCAAGTTGACAATAAGTGAGAGCATAGTAATGTAGTCAAACCGCAATAGGAGAATTAAACATTGGCTATACAAACGACGAAGATATAGAGACACGTTATAGATTAAGATAAATAGTATAACAAATTAAATACTTAAACTAAAACACAACTATGCAACATTATATGAACACTCAGATACCAGAGGACATAACATGCAATCATACATATTCCAGAGCTGAACGATTTCATAATTCAAATTAACAGACTAAGTTTACATGGATAGATGACAAGGAAAGAGATGAAAGTTTAATTTATATAAGTGCGGAATTATTAGCTAGGAAAAAATCAGTCTTTTACGCCGATTTTTATAATTCCTAAGCAATAGTTTTACCGGAGAAGGTGATAAATTATATAAAGCCGGACTCATGTAAAAAGTCTGATTGCGAATATGGTATTTTCTGACAAAATACGTAAATGCTTTATCCTCACCAGATGATCTAGTTATTCCTGAAACAGTCGAATTAATTCATGTAATAACAGATGTAACTGGTATAACTTATCTAAATGAAGCACGTAAGTAAGATTCGATTGGGTATAATTTTTACAAAATAATATTTGATAACTTTCTTTTACAACAAAGCAATTGGTTTAATATGACAAGTCGTCGCCTTACCCCAGTGAATAATCCCATACGGTGAAACGGATTGATAAAGTGCAAAATAAAGGTTACCAATGTGTTGTTTATAGAACAAAAAAAAAAGTAAGTCCCATACTCTTGATAAGGTATCATGGATTGTGAAGTTAAGCTTTTCATAATGGTACTAAGCCCAACGGCACTAATGAGAATATTAGGCCAGTTCCTTTCTTTCGGCCACCTTTACTTTTCCAAATGTCCCTGGTATCCAATTATTTCAGGCTGGGCAAAGCTGGGAGCGACTTGTATCTGGAACGAGTCAAATCTCGAACCCCTGATTGGGCAGCCAAGCACCTTAATCACTAGGCTACCACGCTGCCACTTAAATAATAAAATAAATAATTTAACTTTTGTAGCTTAGAAACTAAATAAAACAACTGTCTATTCCAATATAACCTGTAATCTAAGACCACTCCAAGGTATTTAATGTGAAATGCTTTATCTAAAGTAGAACCTAAATCCCATGAAATTTTTGTATTATTCCAGTAATACCAAATTACTGTAAATAGTAAATTTTGTTTTAGCCAAATTAATAATTGGACGGCTAGAAATTAACCAGTTTTTAATTTTTGATACATCTGAATGAATGAGGTTTACGAGAATTTGAAGGCAACGAGAGTTAGCTGTAATTACAGTATCATCTGCATAACAAAGTATCTTCCCAAAAACATCTATATTGCACAAATCATTAATTCTAAGTTAAAAATAGAAGAGGACCTACGCAATTCTGGCTTATTGTAAACAAAAGGATGACGTTTATTAATTTTTATTCGAGTTAAAAAAAAAAATGATTAAATTGGTGAATTTCGTTTTGGAGGAATACTAATAAAAATTTATCCTAGTTTCAGTGAACTATTTTATGTGATTAACTTTTTTATATATGTACATTTTATTGACCTTTTAGCATTAGGCCTTTATTATTATTATTCATTTCCTGAACGGATTATTATTAAATTCAATTCATTTTTTTCTTTTTTTTCGGAAATAATTGTATGTGCGTAAAAATAAATTAAACTTTACCGGTACGTTTCGGAGTGACTGCTCTATATTCGTAAATTAGATATTCTTACTAGTGTAATAATTTTGTTAAAACAATTTTTTGGGTAATTGTTTTCTTTTTTTGTGTTGTATCTAACAGGAGCAGTGCCGGTTACGATTAGACCACCTCATCCTCAGAATTTGCAAACTACATTACCAACTGTACGAATGATAGTGGAAGTCAGTAAATCTGCTCTAGTCCTTTCTAATCAAAGTGTTATTAAGTTGCTCAAGTCAAAAGTAAGTTGTGTTTTAATTTACGCTTGTTTGTTTTAATAAAAATCGTTTGTTTCGCTTGAAAAGTGAAAAGAAAACTACTTTCGTAAAAAGATTTATTTCGAATGATTCGCACGCTTACCATTTACGATGTTCTCATTAAGCGTATCAATTATATAAAACTTTTTTTTTCATTTAGTTGAAGGAGGATACGAAACGCATAGCATGAGGATAAATGTGGAAAGGACAAAATTAATGAAAGTAACGGGAAAAGAGAGAGAAAATATGTACAAAAATTAAAAATATAAAAAAAAAATTAAAAGAAAACAGAATGAGAATAGATATTTCAAAAAAGACTTTTAGAGAGAAGAAAAATTGATTATAATCGGTCGAATGGACATGGGATTCAAAAAAAGGCTCCTGTTTTATTGTGTGCTTTACTGACATGAACACTAAAACTAAAAAAAAATATAAGAAGGTTGCTGACTTTTGAAGTGTAGATGTGTCGAAAATGTTGAATTGAATAGGGAAGGTCCAAAATAAATGTGTTGAGAAAAGTAGACGAGAAGCGAGCTTTAATACAGGGGATACCAAAGAGGGAGAAAAAACTGAAGGATTAAAAAAGAGAAAGAAGATTAAAAGTGTTGGACAATTTAAAGAAAAGAAGACCATATAAAAAAAAAAAAAAATGGAGACCACCACTTGGCAAAGAAAAGTGTAACAAAAAATATAATAATGATAGGAATAGCGAGGGATTGCTTCCGTGGATCTACCTTAGAGCCTTGATGATAATAGTACAAGCAATTTTTATGTCTTAATTTTTCTTTCAAGTTATAGTGTTTTTTGACAAGCAGATTTAAACGTGTTAAATTAGTTATGCGTGCTCTATTTTTAAAGTTTCATTCGACTAAGAATATTAGTGTTAAGTTTGAATAATAGTTTTCGGTTGAATTTATTTTTAATGAGAGTTTATTGATGTTTAATTATTTCTGGTTTATTTTAAATGAAACCAACGAAGTCGTTAATTAAAACTTTCAAAACTCTAAGATATAGTTTTTAAAAAAAAAGGGTCAAAAATGGATATTTTATGTTGTACATTGTGGATTTGTTAAAAATGATAATTATTTTAGGTAGTAATTATCATTAGAGACTTCTAGTTAGAAAATGATTAAAAAGACAGAAATGCGTATGATAAAAGTTCGGAGTCTGGTTGGCTCTGTGTTTTCATTGGTTATCCAAGAAACTATTAAAGCTAGAAAAATAAAATTTACTGTAAGTCGCAAAAGTCAAACTAACGAAAAAACTAAACGATATGGATACTTAATCGTTGTTTTTTTTTTTTTTTCATTCCAAATGTAATTTTTTAGTGTAAATTATTCGCCTACGTTTCCGCGTAAAGATCATTGATTCATTCGATATCGTCGACCTAAAAAATCGGACTGATAAACGGTTAAACAACGAAACGACTAGTACTAGTAAATTCCGATAACGAGAGGGTCTGCCATATTCCTTTTAAATCCTCGTAAAACGTGTGACCCAAATATATTTATAATATTTCTCTGCTGGAATTCAGGTTGCTTTTGCAGTCTATTCTCTAGTTTCCCTTTGTTATAAAAAATCGTGAGATTTCTCGATGGCGTATGGTGTTAAAAAATCTGGGCGCGCTTTTTCAAAACCAAATGTATAATTCAGCTCCTGCAGCTGTAGTATGAAATTAGGGAAAAACAAGCGTTTCAGTAGCCCAAACCTGATATTAACAATCGCGTTTCTGTCTTCCAAATAAGTTTATCAATCTGACTTCTTCAATTTGTGGCCAAATTTCTTTTTTGAGGTCTGAAATAGCATCGAGACAAATTTAATAATACAACCTAGTTTGTCTCAACTCTATTAAATTGTTTTTTTCTTTGAGTTAAAGTATTGGAAGTAATTTTTTTTATAATTTTTTAAATTTTAAATTAATACCTTTAGATAAAGAAAAGTGTAGTCTTGGTTCATCGTCGTAGTTGTTCTTAGTATCGACAACACGTTTTCAAACACATGATGTTTGTTCTCTTACATTTTTCTTTTAATTTCCTTTTACTCGTTCCATTTTCCTCTTTATCTTCAGGGTCCTGTTTAACCACTAATTTTTTTTAATCAAAGATTTGTGGCATTGTACCCTCTCCCTCATAATACCATTGTAACTTTATTTATTGACGTCAACTACTATATTTAATATGCCAGTAGATTACCTTATAGTTTTTTTTTTTGTTTTTTTTTGACCTGAACAAACCGTTCATTTGGCCAGCAAGCTACACTTTGAGAAGATATAAGGAATGACTGTTAACAGAAAATTAAGGAATAGCATGCATGGAAAAGAATTTCCATTAACAGTATAGCCACAACTACAGAGTAGTGCCCACAATGCCCAATGAAATTAACCAATAACAAAAAGGGAAAAAAAAAAGAAAACAAAATAGGTCATCAGGGTATACTAAATAAAAGCCAGGAAGATATATAGAAATTGGGGTTTTTAAAGCAAAATGTTACAAAATTTAATGGTGTTCTTCTTGTAGGAAGCGTGCAATATAGTGGATATCAAAACGTGGCCAACGATATTAGACACAGATGATGTGACCAGAAAAAAACACACTATTTCGTATAGACCGCCTAGTGCTGATACGTTAGCTTATTTAGATTTCAGGTATTAAGAAAAAAATTATCGATTGCAGTCGTATATTTAATTTAGTTACTTGAACTTAATTTTTAACTTTTTTGTTTTTATTTTTAGCGTTTCAACAACTGGCATGTTAGCTGGCATTAAAATGACTCACAGTTCTCTAACTTCGTTATGTAAATCAATGAAGTTAGCTTGCGAATTATATCCTTCCAGACATATCGCGCTGTGTTTAGATCCATACTGTGGACTCGGTTTTGCATTGTGGTGTTTGAATAGGTAATACGCGGTTATTGTTTAATATTTTCTTTTTTCTTTTACAGTATATTACTTCTGTTTTTAAATTTTTCTTTATTTTGTTTTTTTATAATAATATTCTTTATATTGATAAAAATAAAACTTCAGCAGAGTTGATATAAAAAATGAAAGCATAATTTAAAATTGAGAATGATTTTAATAATAAACATTTCTTGTCAACGACATAGTGAAAAACATATACAACAATATTCTTCTTATCCGAAAACTAAAAAATTCAGTTTTGATATATTTTGTAATATTTTTCAACTCAAGATACTATAGGTATTATTATTTTCCGGACCACTGGGAAATATCTAAGACGGCAATATTATACATGATTTTAGCAAACAATGGATCTTATACAACTATACAAACTCCGAACAGGCCATCAAATGCTCTTGATTTGACTCTTACACTTACAAATTTTTTTTTCTCATTACAACTGGTTTGCGATATAGTTTCCGATAGGAAGCGATCATTTCCCAGGTAATCTAATGTTTTTTCTTACTAACACCACCGTTTGGGATATCTATGTCTCTGCTTCTACGTGGAAAGTTACTAAGGATAATTTGGAATAATTTAGGGTAGACCTTAATTTGCTATGCAACTCGTTGCGATTTTCTCGGATCATTTAGATAATTACCATCGTCTTTCCCTTATACAAAATACGCGAAGATACTCCAACTCTATTGTGGTAAGCGATCCACTGTTCGTCCCATAATGGAATCCTACATGTACATGGTTCATTAATGAAAAAAATCGCCTTTATCAAAGTGTCTAGAAGATTACCTTGCTTGCAGGAAGTTATTGCATGAAATTGTATACAAAAGAATAAAACCAAGTGCTGGAATAATTTTATGGCATCTATTAATAGAAATACTTCGGTAAATCTTATTTGGTCTATAGTTAAATAGATTAAGATGAAGATCTTACGATTTATAAAATCCATACCTAGGACTGGTATGAAGAAATTTTAAATGTCCCCAATCTCAGTGAAACCAGATATACGGAACATCACTCAAATCCTTCTTTAACTCAACATATGCTCACTCATCCCATCAATCTCGTCGAATTTGAGGCTGCTTTAAACTGCAAGAAGAAGTTATCACCGGGCTCGGATTATATTTCTCATCGCATATTGAACTATTTTTCTATATCAGATACAAATATTTTGTTTAGTTGCTTCAACTATTTCCTATTAACCAACACATTCCCTGAAGACTGGAAATATTTTAAAGTTGGATATAACCGAATAAACCCGTTAGTGAAGTTACATCATCCTGTGTTATTTTCATTGTGTTCGCGGAAATATTTCGAACGAATTTTATATAATAGACTTCATTGGCGGCTCGAACATCATAAACTCCTCCTTTCGAATATGTTTGGTTTCGCAGTGGTCTAGGTAACCTGGACAGCATTGCTCTCTTGGTAGCTAATATTTATATACCGAGTTTTAATAAGTAAAGAATACCTTGTGGATTGCTTCTTGGTCATAAAGAGTGTTTTTGACAGTGTCCGCATTTCTACTATACTAAAAATTCTGAACTAAACAGGGATTCCGGATAATTTTTCTAGAACCGTTTGCAATTCATTTGCAGAGCGGCGAGGTTATCCTAATGCATCCCATATACGGACAGATGGTTAGATTGGTAAAAATGGGTCTGTATCAGGGATCGATATTAAATCCAATTTTATTTATTTCAGTATTATATAACATAAATTTGGATCCCAATTGTGATATGCTGTCCTATGCAGATGATCTAGGTAGTTTTCTGTGGAGAAAGTAATCTCCCAGACGAACCTAGGCTTTTAAATTTACAGCTGGCAAAAATTGACAATCATTTATTTAAAATGGGATTTATGATCGCTCCTCAAAAATGTATATCCATGATCTCCACTTATCGACCTGTTAATCTCGGGGCTGGTGCACAATTTCAATTATTTGGTCAATACTACATCAACGCAAATCTATTTGAGTATTAGTCTCGACTCCAGACTAACGCGGACTTCGCATTTCGAATATATTCGCTCCAAGATTCGTAAACGTATGAATCTACTTTAAGCGCTAAGCAACACTAATTGGAGTGGGAATCCTCTAATTATGGACTGCTTTTACAAGTCATGTGTAAGAAGCATAATAGGTTACGACTGTATCTTCTTCGGTAACTGCTGTTTAGGGAACTTGCGCAAACTATAGGTAAAAAAAACAAAAAAACATAGCATCTGTATGATAATCGGTGCTTTCTATTCTTCTCCAATTCCCGCCATAAAAGTCGAGTCAAAAATTATTCCGCTTTCCGTCAAATTTTTTTATTTTTAGCCGAAAAATTCGTGCTAAAATACTGTTACTCCTCGCCGGATAATGTAGTCTCGAAATTCTTAAACATCGAAAATAAATGGAGATTTAGCTCTCAAAAAATCTCTCCGCTATACGCAAGCGCTCTCTGCATAAACAAATGTAAATCAGTTACGTTTCCACCCGCCCAGTCTGTTTACTTCGATTAATTCTCTCAACTTAGTAAATATTTCTATCAATCTTAGTGAGTTTTTTTTACACATCATTAGATCAAATCCAGATCAAGACGTTAATAAAATTTTCAGTATCATGTCTAACTACTGGCTAGAATTTCATCTAGTTTTCACAGATGAATCAAAACACTGCTTTCTTTATCCTACATCTTAAAATCATTCGAAAATTTTCGATCTCGCTATCATTAAGGCTCTAACCTTTGTATTATCGAATCTATCAGCTACCAAAATTCTAAAAGCTGCCTTGAGGCTCGTAACAACTTCTCATTCAACTATCGGGCTCATTCCCTTATTTATAAATTAAAACGCATATTAATGTTGCTCATTGATTCGGGTTTTTTGGTTGAATTTGTTTGGATTCGCTTGCATGAATACTCAGTAATAAGATCGTCTATACGGCCGCTAAGTCGGCGAAGACAGAGTTTTTGTTTCTAAGTTTCCTCGTAGTGATCTTTTATATTTTATTATGTATGCTCACAAGGAATATTGGAAAGCCACCGGGGCTAACTATCTTATTTTAAATCTATACAATGTACCAAGTTTGATCGGATGGTTTGTTTTAACTAACAGTTTCTATTGTAATACATAATAAACTTGCCTCATCGAAGCCATTCGAATTAAAAACTCAAGAAACAAAAACAAAAAAAAAAACAAAAAACACTCTCTCTGCAATTTTATAATTGTGGTTTATTCGTCACGATTAAGCATGCTAATGTTATGTCTTTCTTTTTGTCTAGTGTTTATTCTGGTCATCACTCTATTTTAATTCCGCCGTCAGAAGTTGAAGTGAATCCTTCGTTGTGGCTTTATGCAGTTAGTCAGTATCATGTAAGAGATACTTTTTGTTCGTATGGTAAGTGTTATTTTTATTTTATTATTATTTATTTTTTATTTTTTTTTTTTTTTTTATTTTTATTGAGATAAAAATTTATTATAGAATTCTTAAGTTTTGAAAAATCGAACTGTTTTTATAATTTTTACAATATTATAAGCCCTGTGATTTCTTATCTTTATTTAGAAATAAATGTCTCAATATTTAAGTATATATATTTCCATGTTAGATATATGTTGATCAGCATGATGTGCGTATTACTCCAAGAGCTGGTGATTTTTAATAAATGTGCATAAAAAAAATATCTGTTTTTGTGTTTGTTTTTGTTTTGTTTTTTTTTTTGTAAAACTTCAATTTTCTTACCTTAAAATATATTCTTCGTAAGTTTCATGAAAAATATGAATAGTTTTTATATAAATTAACCAAATTCACTATTCGCGAACACAGTTCATAATTACCACACTAACAGTCTTTTATCTATACACATAAACTGATGCACTGTATATCAGATCGTGTTACATTGAAAAATACTTTGTACAATTAATTGTATTTCTTTTCGAAGTTGTTATTGACGAACTATCCCTGTTTAATAATTTTTCGAACTTGTCGATTATTCGATCACAATTAGACTGAAATCAACGAAGAGAGTGGTTCACTTTATTCAAAATATTAAAAAAATTGAAATTTTAGTTCAATTTTGTTAAAAAAAAAAGATAAATTCTAAAAATCATATTTCACTGCTTTGTAAATTAATAATTTGCGGTAAAATATAATAATAAATATTTTTAAACAATCGATGGGGATCGACTCGAACGTTCGAAAAGACCTCTGTGCAAATGTTCCTTCGCAAAATTACTAACGGCGCAGTGTTTTTATGACGAAACGTTTGTGACGAGGTTCTTTTTTTTTTACATTACTTTCTTATGATATAGGTGTAATGGAGTTGTGCACTAAAGGATTAAGTTCGTCCATTAATCAATTAAAACAGCGAGGTGTTAACTTGAATTGCGTGCGCACATGCGTTGTCGTAGCCGAAGAAAGACCTCGCGTCGCCCTTACCAACAGCTTTACGAAGTTATTTTCAAGCCTCGGATTGACTCCACGAGCAGTTTCTACTAGCTTCGGTTGCCGAGTTAATATCGCAATTTGTCTTCAGGTAAAAGGAAGCACACCTACTGTTCGCATTATTATCTGATAAGTACTATTAAATCGAAATATATGAAAATGGATGCTTATCCAGCCGATTAAAATTATTATTTCCGTATGAAGAGGTGTATAAGAAAAGTAAAATATACGTTTCCTTTTACAATATATTAAAACGATATTCGTTTTTCAATCAACAGGGTGCATCAAGTCCAGAACCGTCCAGCGTTTTTGTTGATTTGAGAGCTTTGCGCAATAATAGAGTTTCTCTGGTCGAACGTGGCAGTCCTCATTCTCTATGCTTATTAGAGTCTGGTAAACTTTTACCAGGGGTGAAAGTTATAATTGCCGATCCGGAAACTAATGGTCAGTGCGGTGATTCACATCTTGGAGAGGTACGATTTTTTTTGATTATTTATTTGTCGTACGGAATTTTTAAACTTCTGTACTAATAATTACGTAAAACGACAATAAAAATACTAATGAAGTAGTTTATAACCGATGAAATGAAACGTTGCTGCAAACATACAGTTGTATATTAGACTTCGCCGTAAACTATAGTTTCTTAATACGGCTGACATTTGTAGAACTATAGAGTTATTTTTCTTCACTTGTGCTTAACATGAGTGAGATGATTAACTAAAAGAGTTTAATTAAATTAAAATTACTAACAAATCCAGCTCATTTTCCCCCTCTAATAATCGAACATATTAATAGTCAGATTCATAAATAGTAAACATTAATCCACACACACACACACACACATATAGTATTATAAAACATTATAAAACATTATGAATTAGAAATCTCAAAAGTACCGATTAAACGAAAATTCTTAATTAAAAGAAAATAGTGAAAATCGCTCTAAATGTTTGTTTAATTATAAAAACATTTAAAATGATGGAAAGAAGGATTTAGATTGTATAATTTGCTGCTCTAACGTGAGTGACGATTCATTGCATATCGGTTAGCTCATAATATTTTGTTCCTGTCTTGTTATTTTTTATATTATAGAACAGCTCAAAGAAAAATGAATCACTAGTACGTATAGTATTACGATTTGTAATCCTTCATGGAGTATAATGTGATTTGTTTAATTTTTTTCGTGTAACGGTTACCGTAACAGCAAAATGTCTTTAAGTGCTATATTCGATTTAATAATATATGTGATGATTATCTTAATGATGCGCACAGATATGGGTGCAGTCACCTCATAACACAAACGGATATTTTACTCTATATGGAGATAATGGTCAAACGATTCAGCAAATGAATGCTCGATTAGTAACCGGTAACGTGAAGGAAGTTTATGCCAGAACCGGCTATTTAGGATTTCTTCGGCGAACCGAAACTACAGTATCGACCAATACCGGTACATCGAATTCAGAATTACCTCCCAATTCGCATGAGCCAACAGGTAACACGAAACTGAATTTCTCTTATTCCCGTACAAAATTTTCAATGAATAATCTACGACACAAAAAATTAATGATTTACTAAAAACCAACGAGATGTGTTGTTATTAAAAATGCTTGCTTTGATAACCGTCTTTAACGCTAATATATGTATTGAGCTGAAAGAGAAATAATTTTACAAGTGTCGCACCGTGAGGAAAAACTATATATTAAATAGTATCACAAAATATCAAAAACGCAGTTTATTGGGTAAGCATTCAGATAGGCGGCACCAATTCATTTTTGGTCGTAATTTTAGTTCGTTCATTTTCGCTGTTATTCACATTGGGGGTAAACTAACACAAGTTACGAATCATAACTTATGTTAGTTCACTCCCACTGTGAATAACAGCGAAAATGAACGAACTAAAATTACGAATATGACGTGAAAAGAAGCGAAGTAACGTAACGATCATACGAGAAATAGCGCGAAAAGTAAAATACCGGAAAGAGAATATTTTACCCTACACAGGAAATGATACCTTGTAAAAGAATAAAAAAAGAAATAAAGTGTGAAAACTTGAAAAACGGAAAAACCCGATGTTTGATGTAAAATTTGATGGCATCTTTACATATACTGTCATCAAATCAAAATAGACGGGCTTACACGCCGCGTCGCACAATTCAATTTCCATGACCCAAACTAGGTGTAAAGTGGTAGCTAGAACGGATGGAAATTCAAATGAGAAAATATGAAGACAGTAATACCGGGAAGAGAATATTTTAATAAACTGGAATAACGTAAAGATAAGATATTTAATATGAAAAATTACATACCTTAATATGGTGAATCCGCTGTTACTGGAACGTAAATTCAATATAAAAGCAGTCAGCCAAGAGCAGTAGAAAGTGGCAGTCAGTAAATAAAAGTAAATAAAAATAAATTAAAAAGAAAATAAACAAGCTACCAAACCAGGTGAATAAAAATAAATTAAAAAGTAAATGAACCAGCCATCAAACAAACCTGTAAATCAAAATATAACTAAAAAGAAAATAATCATGCCACCAAACCAAACTAATAACAAAATGTGTAAATTTGAAATATTTTAAAAACAGTAAATTCTTGAGATGAACTAAATGCAACGCTATGAACTGTAAAGACGGAAAACGAACTGATGCCGCGTAAATGAAAATTTACCGTTTATCGTAAAACAAAAACATTAAAATACACCAATTATTTTTAGTTTTTATAAAACCCAATTAGTATACCAGTTGTAATAAATTAAAATAATATCATCTTTAGTATTTGCATCTAAGTAAAGAATATATTGAAATATTAACATTTTTAAATACTTACAGTGTGTAACAAAATGATAATTTTTTGCAGTTTATCGGAGCGATCCACTTTCATACTACTAAAAGAATCTAGTTCAATTTTCTAGATAAAACGAACAGCTAGCTTTTTTTTTTTTTTTTTAGAATATTATTAGTGTTAAGATTAACACTGTTGTAGAATATAATTTTATTTTTGCTTTTTTGCTTTTTTTTAATTATTGTTCCCTGAGTTTAATTAGGATATTTTTGTTTCCCTCCTAGACTCGCATCAAATTTAATTTTTAAGTTTCGCAATGTGGAGTAATCTGTTTTATCAAAATTCGTAATTATCATTTTCCTTTGCATATAAGTGTAAAAAAAAAGTAATTTAACTTTTAATTAACGTTTAAGTAGTAGCCGGTGAATAGTATTCAACTTGTAGAGTATACACATCTAACTAATTTGTCGCAATAAAGCTGACTGTTAAATGTCTTCCAGTTTCTAAAGGAACAAAACTAAAAAGAAAAAAAAAATAGCTTTTAATAATAGTTGTACGTTTTATTTTTTTATAAAATTGTACAGTAATCACGAAATTATTCGAAAGAAACAAAATGGGAACGGAATAACCAGATTCCGGTTATCTACATTTTTAAAATTATATAAAAAAATGTTCGAGATATTTGATAAAAGAACATGTTATAGAAGAATGGTAGAAATATTAAAGGGAAATCGGAAGAGGAATGACAGATGATTTTAATGTAATAAACATGAAATTAAAAATTAGGGAAAAGGGATATTCGATGCTGAAGAACCTGATGTAAGTGAAACAAGTAAAAAAAAGAAAAACTGCCGAAGCAACAAATTAAAAATGATTGATAAAGTAAATATTAAGGCAGATTCCAGTGGTGTAATGTAAACCATACCAATGAAGAAATTATGTATTTATAAACTATTTGTATAATTCTTTAATTTAGATCATCATGACGCGGTGTTTGTGGTTGGGGCTTTGGATGAAACGATAACATTACGAGGCATGCGCTTCCATCCGATCGATATAGAAAACAGTGTTATACGGACCCACAAAAAAATTGCCGAATGGTTAGTATTGTAAATTGCTCTTACTATAGTGCAATTTCGACTCTTACAGAAATATTTTTGCAGATTAAATAAACCCACTATTTAACGTATAAAAGTAAACTGAACCAATTTATCGACACACGTTATGTTCGAAAACAGTTGTATATTATTATTTTTTGAGTTTGTATTTCCTCGAAGACATAAATTAGCAATTTTTGGAAATGGAAATTAATACGTTTCATTAATCTGGGCCAGGACGGACAGCAAGATGAGATCGTTTTCATGAAAATCAAAAAACCTAACAAGTCGGGAAAAGTTTATTTAAAAAAAAAAAAAAAAAAAAAAAAATGACCAGCTTCAATAAAATCTGTGTAATAGTTAAAAGGAGATGAACCTAGAAGGTGCATAGTCGTGGGGGGATTCTTAAATTTTGATAAAAAAAAAATCCAATGGAGCAGCAATAATATTTGTTGGGTAAAATTTACAGTTATTTTTATGTCTATTCATTATCAAGAAAATTCAACTTGTTATATAATCTTAATAAAAGACGACAAATTGTTACCTCGATTAACAGTAATACAAATAACATTTAATAAATTTTGTCCCGATCAAATAAGTAATTCAAAATTTAAAATACTGCTAGAATTTAAAATTAATCTTATGTATACATGCTAGAGCTATATTTATCATCTTTTTGAATACATTTTCTTTGATCATTGCTATTATTATGTTTTAATTTGTTCTTTAGCGTTTCGTCAGTCTCATACTATTAATTTAATTAATAAACTCTACCTACTTACCCATTTACTCGCACGGCATTTTTCTGTTACACGTACACTCATTAGTCAGATTTTCTAACGACATATTTAATACACAACGTAATTACTAAATTGTGTGGCGAAATATTTTAAATATCTTAAATACAAAATTTTTATAAAGCACTATATTGGATGAAACATTTTTACACGATTCTAAAATATTGTATCTGTATTTTAATATACCGTCACAATTGTATCGGCAAATCGCCAATGAAAGAACGAATGAAGTTAATTTGAAAATTTTTCATTTTAAGTTCCTACGGAGTATAATGATTCACATGATGTAATATTGCTCTCATGGTTCTGAAAATTTCCACCGGGGAATGTTGTAATCATCATTGGTGTAAATCTTCTAGTTATAAGTTCCATCTTATGGCGAGTTTATTTTTTAAATTTACGTTTAAGTTTAAATTCGCCCATTCCGTTGCTCACCGTTATGTAGAGGAAAGAAAAATATTTTCATTGACTCAATAAATGATGCGTCGTGGCAGTTACGGGGGATGATGCGTAGTATGTAACTTACACACACATATATATATATATATATATATATATCGTGCTAAAAATGATTTCTTGCCAGGTCAAAAAAAAAAAAAAGAAAAGAAAAAAAAGCTGATAGAAGTAGTTCTTGTAATAAATCAGGGTCCTCTCAAATTCACTTAACTTTACAATTTCTTTTTATATAAAATCTATATTTGTATTTTATTTATTTATTTATTAATTTGTTAATTGTTTTAAAAAGTGTCATTTAGAGGTACCAATTTTACTTCACAGTAAATTCCGGTCATATATTGTACGTAATAATGTTTCGAGCAAATCTACTAAATGCTTTGATTGTTCATTTGTAGTGCGGTGTTCACGTGGACTAATCTGCTAGTTGTCGTTGTCGAACTGGACGGCAATGAAAATGAAGCGTTAGATTTGGTACCGCTGATCACTAATGCGGTACTGGAGGAACACCATCTGATAGTTGGTGTAGCTGTAGTGGTAGACCCAGGTGTAGTGCCGATTAATTCAAGAGGAGAAAAGCAACGGATGCATTTACGAGACGGATTTTTAGCCGATCAGCTCGATCCTATTTACGTTGCTTATAACATGTAAAGGGTTTGATGTGTTTTTTTTTTTTTTTTTTTTTTTTTTTTTGTTGTTTTTTAATTGCTGTGATTTACTCGAAGAAATCGTTTCAACGTGAATTCTTCTCTAGTTATCT
Organism: Icerya purchasi; assembly: GCA_039619475.1. Taxonomy (NCBI): domain Eukaryota; kingdom Metazoa; phylum Arthropoda; class Insecta; order Hemiptera; family Monophlebidae; genus Icerya; species Icerya purchasi. The sequence goes on from CM077115.1 coordinate 553,001,827, forward strand.
ATGCTATATAATAATCATCACTTTTATCTAATCGAATGCAGTCTTTACGATGATTTCCCCATTCGATTTTTTCAATAAAAGCAAGCCGTTGTGTACATGAATTATACTACATAATTGTACAGTATTCTCTATTTATTTCCATTTAATGTCGATCGCCGCATATATTTTCGAAAATAATTTCCAGTCGATTATTGTGCGAAAATATGCTTTGTATTAAGCGCTTGTTTATACGAAAATTTTTATATATACTTACATGCATATGTGCGTGCGTGCGAACGTCGTATGTGTTTATATTGTAGTTTTCCTTGCAGTCTTTTTTTGGGCATCTAATAATCGATTTAGTATGCTATAGATAATGTGTGTAAATGTAGTTGTCTTTTTTTTTTTTTTGTATTTATATTTTAATTGCTTATTATAGCCGCCTTTGTACGTTATAAAAATAACAATTATATTAATAATCCTAGTCATTAAAGAATACAAGTTATTAGAATCTCATCAACTCGAATTTATTTCGGTCATTAAAATTTAAATGTAAAACATCATCTGTTTTTCTGTTTTTTTCCCCCCCTCGAAACATTCATTTCTTCAGATGTGTTATGCTTTTAAATTGTTCTCTTTTTTATTGTTTATTACCTCTCTTTATTTTTTCGTTTTTTCGTCTTTTAATTATATTAAATTTATTACGTAATAATTTGAAGATCTAACGAAATTAGTGACTGATACGCGAAACAAAATATACATTATATATGTTTGACTAAAATTATTTGACATCATTTATACACTATAGTATATTACGTATTTTATAATTTGAGCAACAAAAAGGACAAAAAATCAAAGACCGTTCTTTGAAATTAAACGGTGTAGGACTTGTGATTTACATCTAATGTAAAACCGATTGTTTGCAGTTGCCTTCTGCATCCGTCCATTTCTATTTAATATAAAAGAAGTGTTTTTTACTTCATTATGCGATCCGTTTTATTTTTAAACTGGTAATTTTTTTATAATCATATGTGAATAAGATCTGCAGACGAACTGAGAAAATTTCTAACATTGTATGACGCAAATCACGAATTAAAAAATTTTTCAGGAGTAGTTTCTGTTTATCTAATTATTATTATTATAAGTTAATATAATGGTATTTTTGATTTTCTAGTGTCGGATAAATTATTAATCTTCTTCTATCTGTATAAATAAAAATGAATAGCCGAAATGTATGTACGTGCATAACTTCCGAACGACTGCACCGAATTGGATAGTTTTTGTTTTTTTTTTTATTGTGTTCGTTATTGTCAGGACAAGGTTTGTATAAAAGAAAATTTTTAAAAAATCATACGGAAATTTTAAAAGTCTCATAATACGAAAAGTGAGTGAGTGAGTGAGGCAGAAGACAGTCGAGGGGATCTTCAATATATTGCCGTTAGACTGACATTGACGGATTGTTTTTAGAGGTTTATGAGCATATACTTTAGAAGAGGGCTTGGTCATAAAAAAAAAAGAAAAAGAAAACAATTTTTAAAACTACACACTTGTTTCGAATGCGACATCGGAAAGAAAATTTGTTGCCCAGGACGAGTGAAACAAATCGGAATAAACTGCAGTAGGTTGCAACGTAATTGTACGATAACAGATGTAACGGGTAAATGAAAGTAACTGGAACAGGCACCATCTCTGGTGTTAAGTGATTTGTATCGACGTCTAAAACGTGTCCCATTGTTTCCAAACTGAAACTCCAAGGGGGGGGGGCGAAGAATCGTCACAATAATAATAACGGAAAAAAGATTTGGTCCCGGAAAAATATTCTTCCGAGTGGATAGAACTCGAGACGATAGTACGTATATAATTAAAAGATCAATCTCGCATAGCGACGGACGGCCGAAGGGCGGGCATGGAATTATTAGGCTAAGGGAAGATGATCGAAAAATGCGGAAAATAAAAAGAAAAAGCGAATTATAACTGGTTGCCGTAAAGAAATGTTGATATTTGGGAAACTTCGCTTCGATATCGAAAAACAGCCGGCCAGTGGTTTTTTAACAGTCCTAAATTTTTAATATTTGCTACCGGAAATTTGATTTATACTCCAATTTGAAATCTTTACTCAACTACTGTAGTTTGCTGTTGTGATAATAAATTTACTTTAATAAAATGCTCGAAACGGGGAGGTTTTTTTTTTCAGTTTTGACTAGGTTTGTCAGCAAGAACATTAGTTTAAGAAATGGAAAGGAAGACCAGTACATCTATATATTCGTATGCGTGTTTAAGGACAGAGGAGAAAAATACTTTGAGGTCAAGAATAACTGAAGCAGAAGGAATGAAAGAATACAAGCCGCACCGATAAGGAAAGTAGGGATATCGAGTTTTAAAAAGTAATGAATAGAAGGAAAATGCCACACATTCGAATAAAATGTGATCAGCATCGTAATGAAAGTATATGGGGGGGGGGAGGTGAAAAGGACAAATACGGCTAGTACATTGTGTTTTTTGTTTCTATATGTACAAACAACATGTATTTTAAAAAATCGATATCAATTTTTTAAACATCCCGGCCCCAGCCACTAACTGTGTACTACCACTGCCTGGCAGTATTATAATACGAGCACGTTTTCGCTCACATTGATCATTGACTCCGCATTTTTTTTTTTTTTTTTTTTTTTTTTGAGTGCCATATGTAGTTGCTAGGGCTATTAGGACACTATCACGATACGATTGCTCAGTGACTTTACAAGTCGTTATAGAAAACACTTCTCCATTTCGTGACGCTTTTCGAGTTTATGTGCCAAAGTAAAGACATAAAAATGTTAAAATATATATTAATCTAATAAAAATTACCTTATCATTAGAGACAATTTTTCTACAATAGAATCGTTTTCATATTATACCATTTCTACTAATAGAGCAATAAGAACCCAGCGAATTCTAAGCGTTTACGTTATGTAGTTTTTTTTTGCTTGTTTTTTTTTTTTTTAGAATCATTTAACCAATTTATGTTGTTGTTAGAGGTGTAGTATAGCATTCAAATTGCAAACTTCAATATTGCATTTTTTTAGATACTGGTGAAGTTGTCTTCATATCTGACCTAGCTGATTTTTGAGGACAGATATGATGTATTTGTCGTCGGTAATGTGTAATAATTCCGAATTAATCTGTTTATCAGTTCTTTTCGTTATTTTTAAAATCGAGTGAACTATAATAGAGGATTAATATTTTGTTTATAGTCTTCGTTACGGTAATAAACGATTCGACCATGTTCAGTTTTTTTAGTCGATTTGGGACTTTAGCGGTCCTATTCCAAAGCGTATAATTTGCTGCAGTTACTTCGGTATATTTTTGCTTAACTTAAAGGTGGTACCTTCGATTCTTGACATTAAGGGTTCTTTTTTTGTCTATTGTAATGATATTTTTTCCCGGTTTTAAACTAATTTCTGTTGAAAATCCAATTTTCGTTCATTTGTTGTGATCGTTTTTTTAATTCGTGTAGATAATCTGTCCGATGCTAGTTGATTTGTTTACATTTTTAATTTACGGTGACTTATTAATTTATCAATGAATTTCTACCATTTTTATTCCACCACCACCACCTTGGTATCTGTTTAAATATGATGTAGTTATAATTTACTTGTTTTTTCTTTTATTTTAAAAAGACTACATTTTTGGTTTTCACTCTGTATTATTTTATATAATGTGTTTAACGAATCGGTTAATATCAAAAAATTACGATTTTTATTTTTGGTGCTCACGAATTTGTCAATCGCCTGATAGTATAGTGTGTGGGGTGCACATAATTCTGTCGTAAACATGTCGAATGTGCCATACTGGAATTCGAAGTGTTCGATAATTATTCGTAGTTTTATTAAATATCGCGCAAGTGCAGATTCTATTTTCTATATTTAATGGTCCGTCAATATAGATCTCTGTTCATAATTGTGATATTTCTTTTCTACGGTTGTTGATTCCCCAATTACTTGGAGAAGGTGAGATACATAGTACAGAAATAATCCTGAAAGTATGATCTGTCTTATAATATCTTTTAGAGTTACATTCATTGTAAACCGTTTCAAATTCAGTTGTTAAATCTAAGAGGATACTTGTTGCCGTATTAAAGTGTAATCTTTTTATTGTTATCCCCCCGTGTGATTAGACTTTTTAAATGAATCGATTTCAATTAAATAATGGCCGTTAACGACCAAGGAAGGTGTACCTCTTTCGAACCAGTAATTATTGTTACTGAGTTTAGTCAGTGTTAGTAATCTGTTGCTAAGGGAAGATGATATGCGTTTTGGTTTTTCACTTATATATATATATATATTTATCAGTTACGAATTGGCTCCGTAAATTGATTATGTGAAAACTTTTTTCGATAGATTACTGATAAAAAGAACAACCTAAAACATTACTTTTCGTTATGGCATCCTAATGAAAATACTGTAATCCAATAAATACACTGCATAGACATCATTTGGCTCTTCGAATTCACCTACAACCTAGCTCAAACAAGGTACGGTCACGTCATCTTACAGTGAGTGGCGAATATTTAATGTCTCGACAGAAGGCAAAAGGAAAATTGTAAAATTCACGGGCGAAAAATTTTGGCAGTAACTCTCGGAGCGACGAAATCTAGCGCATTCATTCATTGAGCATAGAGGATGGTGTAGTCTGTAACGATTTAAAAAAAAAAATGATATGAAGGGTAGGGGTCATATGGAATAAAAAATATCGGACATATATACATACTTCTCTGAAATAACAGAGAAAACCAAAAAATTGCAGTAGGAATATGTTGGATGGAATATGCGGTTAGCGGATGTAACAGTTATTATTTATTAATGGGAGAAATAATCAATTTCTGCTAAAACATTCTTTGATAGCTTTAAAACTTCTGATCTAACAAAAACAAAGTCTATGAGACGCACGAGTCAAATTCCTGATGTTTTAAAAGAGTATTCTACACTATACAGAAACCGCGACTGAAGGTTCATGAAGTCCATTTATTAATTGCGCCATTTAGTATTGTGAAATCGTCATTCCGGTATGATTTTTTAAGTATTTTTCTCAAGCTTGTATGAAATAAGCACTGAAAAGTTTGTAAAACCCTTGTTATCTGTAGTTTCAGTAGTTGCAAGATTATTATTTCGTTCTTTCGCTAAAATTTCTGTATATTTGGTACTATGGCCATCAAGGAACAAAAGCGAAAAAAACTGCTTCTCCTTTTCTGGATTTTATACGGTCTCTGAAATTCATTAACCAGATAATCCGACCTTCAAATATTTTTTCGGTATCCAATACGTTTACATTTTCTACCAGAGCCTCCAATTCTTGTGGTTTCTTTTTTCTGTTTAAGCATCAACGATGCATACACAGACCTGCATCGTTAACACGGCAAGCTAATTAGTGTTTATTTATTTTTTTTAAATATTCTGTTCTCATTGAGTACGTTTATACAATAACGAACGAACATATTAAATTAGCGGGTAAAAGAATGATAGAATTACACTTAATGTTCTGTTTAATTTAGTTTTAAAGAATAGAAAACACCCTAAATCATGGAAACAAGCAGAGATGATCTTAATATACACAAGAAAGGAAAAAAAGATAAAATAGAAAACTATCGCCCAATAAGTTTAAGCTCCACGGTGTCTAAAATATTTCCTAAGGTTGTAGCTACTAATAGGTTGAAACAAATACTAAATTTTGAACAATCTATAGAACAGGCTGGGTTTCGAAATGGATATCGACCACTTACATGTGATAAATCAACTTTTAGAGAAATGTAAGGAATTTTAAAATAGAGGGATAAATTTAGCATTCATAGACTATAAAAAAAGCGTTCGACTCGTTAGAGCACAAATATTTAGACAGAGCATTAAAAAATCAAGGAGTGTCCGGAAATTACAGGGAACTTATAAGGGATATGTACACGGATACGAAGGCAAGAATAGTAACAGACATAAAAGGCGAATATTTTAATATAGGAAAAGGGGTAAAACAGGGAGACCCATTATCTCCTTTATTATTTAACACTGCTTTAGTAGAGGCAGTTTTTCGAGAGTTGGAATGGGAGGAGAAAGGTATAAGCATAAATGGGATAAAGTTAAATAATCTTAGATTCGCAGACGACGTAGTGATTATGTCCGACGATATAAACGAACTACAGAACATGCTAAATGATTTAAACAAGGCGGGAAAGAAGGCTGGCTTAATTATAAATTTAGATAAAACAAAAATACTATCTACAGACGAAAATAAAACAAGAATTACAATAGACAACACAGAAATCGAAAAGGCAGAGAGTATAATTCTATTTAGGACAACTAATATCTCTAAAAAATAAAACAAAAAAAGTAGTAAAGCGTAGAATCGCATTCACTTGGAAAAAATACTGGTCGCTGAAACATATTTTTAAGGGACCTTACAGAAATGAACTAAAAAAGGAAATTGTAAACGCGTGCATCCTGCCTACCTTAACGTATGGGGAGGTCAGACATGGACAATAACAAATAATATCATGAATAAAATTGAAATATGTCAAAACGCATTGGAGAGATCTATGATTGGAGTTAAATTAAGAAGACAAAATAAACTCAAAAAAAAAGAATCAAAAACAAATTAAAAGTTAAAGACAATTTCACACGTGGGCAATAAGAAGGAAAATATGGGACTGGGCAGGACATATTGCAAGAATGGATTCCACAAGATGAACTAAAAAAAAAAAATAACAGATCGGACAATATAGGCGAAGAGAAAAAAAGGAAGACCTGAAAACAGGTGGGAAGATAGTTTCGCTAAAATGTTAAAACACAAACAATACCATCAGGTGGCTTATGACAGACTAGAGTGGGCTCGGTTGAGGGGGAGGCCTTTGCTCGTTTTCAGGGCTAAATTAAATTATACAATAGTTTATTTACTCTTCAATGTATATTGTGTAACGTTATGTCATAAGGCTAATAAATAAATAAAATAAATAAATACCGCCGAGAATTTAATGATTATTGCCAAATTTTATTTTCTAGCTCGGACAGCGTTGACAAAGGCCGTAAGAAATGCCGAATCCGTCTCAATGTATATGAAGTATGTGTAGGTTAAGAAAATTTATTTATAAAAGAATGCTTTTCAGGTTCACAATAGATTAATGCTTTATATAATAGGAATAATAATTAATAATATTAAATTATTTGTAATTTTAAGGAAATGTTTAAAATATATGGAATTATTAAACAAAACTGATCATAAGTAGACTATAGAGTGATTTATAACAAATACAAATATAACAACCAAATTTAATGGAAACGTTTTCTTCGGGTATAACCCATAAGTAGTATTACCGATGATGATGGGGGTAACATGTCTCCGAGCTCATCATAAGTGACAATTGTATTATTATATTAAGAAAATAAACAATACATGTTTTTATTTCTAGGACCCCGCTGATGAGCTCCTAATGATTTGGCGGGATCCCGAAAAACGTAACGCGCATGTAAATATAAAAAAATATCTAATGCCCATTTTTAAACATAAACGCATCTGTGTTTATTGTTTATAATTTTTATTTTTAAAATTAACCGTAATTAGTTTACGGATACTAATTTGCAATGAAGAATTCTTTTCTGTGGTTTTTATTGTTTTTGGTTCAAGTGCTTTTTTTTATTCTCGTTTTAAACAAGTTTAAAATGCAGCATTAGAAAGAAACAAATGTGTTTTGATAGACGTATTTATGGAATATCGATTTTTTTTAAAATAAAAAAAAAAAAAAAAAGAAGAAAATTGGGCTCGTCAACTAAGGACCTTCATCTGGAAACAATTAGAAATCAAAAACCGAAAGTTATATGTAATATATAACAGTAATCGGAAACATTGACTAGAAACATAAATTTATTCCTAAAAATTAATACACCGTCATGTTTCGGGGACAATCAATCACGCTAAAAATATACACTCAAAAATCTGACAATCAGATATCGTTAATAGAAAGGTAAAAAACAGTAGGAGTGATAATAAGTGCAGAAGATAACGGTCACAAAAAGGAGTAGGAAGCCTAAGCCTAAGCAAATGGGAGTACAGAGAGCCGAAAGTTCTACTGAAAGAGATGAACAACGCTTAATAAATACGTGATCAGCGTCACAATCACATCATTTGAATGGAGAGGACAATATGAAGAAGAGACTAATGAGAAAAATCGAAAGGCAGTAAGGAATGATTAAAACGCAATTGAATAATGGAGACAACAAACAACAAAGCATGGCAGTGAAGGAAACGGAAGAACAATCGATTGGAAGGAAGACTAGGTTGAAAAAAAAAAAAGATAAAAGGAATGATTATGAGAAAAAGAGGAAGTGTACATATCGGACCAAAATCTGAGATGGAAATTCCTACATAGCGGCAAGAGATTAAAAGATAGAATTTTTTCGAAGAAGAAGGAAGAAGGAAGAAGAAAGAACAAGCAACAAACCAAGTCAAAGAATCGGCCGTCTCATTAGAAAAGATGGCCTGAAGGGCACTGTCGGAAATAATCGGAAGTTTGGAAGAAAGACGATTAGAGGAAATAAAAATAACGGAATGTAGAATAGCCGTCAACAACTCGACCGCAAACAAGGAACAGAAAGAGGGAAGACAAAAACGACGAAGAAAAAATCGCGCGTTTTATATTAACATGTGTTTCTCGCGCAACCGGTAATTTAGTGATGTGTAAATAAGTGGCTTTAGAGTAAAATTAGATAAAAGTTGTCAGAAAATAAATAAGCGCTTATCAGTCGTTAAAAATATTATGTGCATACATTAAGAAAACAATGTAAAACAAAAATATTCATTACGCAAACGTCCGCTTTCGCGACAATTAAAGGTCGTCATTATGTGTAGCTGTAAGGACGTATCACACATTTAACCGATTGCAATTTCCACCGAAGCTGCTATAAATAGAATTTATTGAAAAAGAAGCCTAGTGCGCGGAAGAATTTTGTTCGAAAATGAGTACTAAATGGGGTATCGTATCAACTGGAAGAATTTCAACTGACTTTGTAAGCTCCTTGAAACAGTTATCGCCCGAAGAGCATTTAATTGTAGCAGTCGCGGCTAGTCAAAAGCCGAAAGCCGAAAAATTTGCAAAAAAATTCGGCATAAAAGTTTTTTACGGCACTTACGAAGAATTAGCAAAAGATGAAAACGTTGGTAAGCGCTATTACTATTTTGATATTCCATAACTATTAGAGAAATCACGGATGCCAGATGGGCTAATTTTTGTTTGGGTCGTGGCATTGAGCGAATGACACACTCTAATTTCGTTAGTGTGAAAAATAAAATGTTACAAAAGACGTCGATGGTGGAAGAGAAATGATTATACATTAACTATGGAAAAGGCGCTGAAAATGATAATAAAAGATGATTGTTCGATATAAAAAAAAAAAAACATTTAGAAAGAAGTGAACGGAGCATCAGAGAACGTGTGAGGTTTAAAAGGTCTCGATGTAAGCATACTGATAAAAAAAAAAAAAAAAAAAAAAATCTACAGATAGGGAAGAAGGTAGATATGTGTAAATTGGAAGAAGGCATGGTCTGTTGTTGTGAAAGTCCGATAAATCGAAATCACCGGGATTCTGTAGCCGATAAGTTGCATGCACCAAACACGCGTGTAATTTCTTAGCTGTCTGATTATTTTAAAAGTTACCCCAGTATATAATGTACGTACAATGATAATTTTAAAGAAATGTAACGACACATATATAGCAGTTACAACGTTACCCTTGTATTTGTTGATAGCAATAAAAGAGAAGGATCCATTTCGTGTGAATTGGCGCATAGATGGCACAGAATTGGCCAACAATTACACACTTAAACTTTAAAAAGGTTAACTTTAATTTTTACGCTTAGACCTACAAAATTATTGTACAAACTATATTTACACAAATTGTGAATACACCTATACTATAAAATGTTCATTAAAAAATAAAAAATGATATAAATTTATATTGCGATGTTGTAACGAACCAAATGGGTTGATTCTTTTAATTTAAATATTATATATAAAGATAATAGTAATAATAAAAGTATTAATAATAATTAACGAATTAATTCGAAGAGGGAAAATAAAGAATTGTAAATAGTTTGTGTGTGTGTACATTTTCAGTCAGGTTAGCGATATACATATATATATATATATATATATATATATATATATATATACAGTGAAACTTTTACTAACGGACACTTCTAAATAGCGGACATTTCCTAATAGCGGACAATTTTAAAATCCCCGGCATTTTCCCATAAGACACGATATAAAAATATTTCCCCATAACACGGACCTTCCCAATTACGGACGCGGACACACTTTAATAAGTATGATTTTAGAAATTCGATTTCTGTTATTTGTCAAAAAAGAAAGTTCAATTAGTGCCGCAGATTATTCTTTAATAGACACGAGCGATTGCATGTGGAAGATGATGCATGTACCGAAATAAATGAATTAGCAGCTGAATTCATGCAACAACAAAATCCATCCGATGTGCACGATGAAGTAGACTGCGATGACAATAATGCTTTTATGATGGCGAAGAAGATACAACTACTGAAGTTGACTGTGGAATTTTAAATAATGTCGACACTCACGTTAGTTGTTAATGGAAAACTAAAAAAATCGTATTTCATTCATAAAGCTGATGTGCTGAAGGTTTAAAAATGATATCCGAACTGTGCAAGTGCATGTCGAATCGCGGATTTTAAATGAAAGAAATAAAGTAAAATTACCGATTTTTTTTCATACAAAAAACTTGAAATACATTCGATACACGCTAGGATTTACAGTATGTGTTAAAACAAAAAAAATATTTTAAACATAAATGATTAAAATTATAGATTATCTTGCATTCGTAAAAAAGCAAAAAGCGATTTATACCCATTGCCTAACTTGTTTAAACATAAGTAAGTACTGTAGTAGTACTGTACATATATACATATTTTTATATTACACGAACCTTTTTTTTTTATATTTTAGACGCATGTATGTCTTTAAGTGTAAATATGTACTGTATTTTTTTATATTACGTACTATCTTTTATATTTTTGGTAAATACGTTACAATACACGATAATGTAAATTTCAGTAAACTGTACATACAATATTATTTCCCATTAGCGGTACCGGACAAATTTTTTGGTCCCACGACCGCCCGTTATTCAGAAGTTTCACTGTGTATATATATATATATATATATATATATATATATATACATATATGTTACGGTAAATGTGTATAATCGGGTAATTGTATAGAATAACCGGAGATTGTATAGAATCGCTAGTATCGAAAAGAAAGTTTGGTAAATGCATGAAATTTCATAGAATAAACCCGGTGATTCTATAAATATTCAGCAGAGGTGCTTGGTAATTGTATGAAATAACGCATAATGGAGGACAAGGTTATGAGCGCAAGACGGAGTGTCTACGAAGTGTAACAGATGTTCCTGTAAAAGTAAAGGCCACTTGTGCAGTTCAAAATGCCATTCCAGCCTTTCTTGTGCCAACAAATGATGCTGATTCAACATGATCGTAGTTGAGTTTGCGTAAATTTCATGTGCTTACTAATAGTAGAAAAATCCCATCTCTTTTCTAAGTCGCGGTCTTGAAACATACTTCAACTTACTGTACATAGCCAGCGTCACCAGTGCCTTCTCATTTTTTATGCGTTATTTCATACAATTACCAAGCACTTCTGGTAAATATCTATAGAATCACCGGAGTTATCCTATGAAATTTCATACATTTACCGAACTTGCTTTTCGATATTGGCGATTCTATACAATCTCCGGTTTTTCTATACAATTACCCGATTATACACATTTACCCCGTAACATATATACATATATATATATACTTGTATCGCCGATGATCAAGTATTACTTGCAGGCAGTTCCAAAACACTTGCAAAAATGATTAAGAAATTAGATGTAGTAATGGAAAAATACGGTATGAACATTAATACTAGGAAAACAAAAGTTATGGCAATTGGCAAGGCCTGCCCGTAAATAAAGATAAAACTGAGAGACGACATAATAGAGCAGGTAAAATCATTCAGATATTTAGGACAGTACATGACGCATAACGTGGATTGTTCGCAGGAGATTAACAATCGCATAGCAATGGGGGAAAAAACTTTCAACGACAAATACACACTTATTACGCAGAAAACAATGTACGTCAGCATACGCAAAAACATGGTTAAAACTTTGGTGTATGGTCAGTGGCGCTTTACGGTGCGGAATAATCATGGGTAATGAAAAAGAGAGATCGCGATAAATTAGAAGCATTTGAAATGTGGTGTTGGCGGCGCCTACAGAAAATTAGTTGGGTCGAGAAAATAAATAACAATGTAGTACTAGAAAGATTATAAAGGAAAAAAGAAGTATACTACAAAATATCCGCAAGAGGCGACTTAAGTGGCCAGAGGTCATGCATTCCGTCATAACCAAAATATCTTGCAGAATATTATTGAAGGCAAGATAATGGGGGAAAAGCCATTCGGAAGACCAAGAATAACACTCATTGACACAATGCTAAAAGAAAGTGGAATAACGACTTATCCGGAATTAAAGAAGGAAGCCTGTGACAGGCTTGGATGGAAACAGTTGATATACATGGGGCGAACCAGCCGACAGGCTGATACACTGATGATGATGATGATGTATGTACCGAGTTCGGGAATGTGGAATTTTTGTGTTGCAACGTAATCGAGTTGCATTAGAGAAATTTCGAGCGATCTATTGAAATTGCTAAGATGTAAGTCATTATATCTATGCCTGTGCTAGTAATAAAAGCGAATGTGAATGACGTCACGGTGTGGTGTGTCGAAGCTTGCGATTAAGTATTAGTAATGGTAAAAAAAAGTATCATCTCGGCGATTTCCGATTAATGGAAAATTTCGCATTAGAACCAATGTCTAAACAATTGCTCTGCTACGCAAATGAGATTGCATATAAATCACATGCGCGTCTATCGAAGCCCCCCGGGCTTCTTCCCTTTTTCCTCGCCGACCAATCAACGTCGTGATTGATCGGTCAACGCTAGTCGCAAGTTGTACGTAGAAAAATATCATTAACCAGTGGAGTAGAATAATTGCGATACCGGAAATATATCGTTTTTTTTTTTTTATTATTTTATTTAATAATTTCCTTTTTTGTTCTTTCGGTTTTTTTTTGTAGTCCAATGCTCGTGATTGGCGTTCGCGTGGCAGGTGTATTGAGCAACTGCGATGGGTAGGAAAGGCTTTCCTTTCCTCTTTTAGTTGACACGTGTTTTTTTTGCTCCCTTTTAATTTTTGAAGAATTTTTCTTCAATGGCGCCCGAACTAATTTAAAATTTAATTGAAGAGAACGAAACCGTAACGATACGCAACAGGCGGAAAAAAGTCGCATTTGGTATTCAGCCAGTAGCTAGTTTTCATTATTTCGAAAGTCCGTAAAATTGGGCTCCCCCCACCGACCGTGTTTAAATACAGGGGCGTTCAGTTGAAAATCTACTTTAGGGTATAATTTTGTTTTCCGGTACCTTTTCTATCTGTCAGCAGGACATAACCTTGGATATTTTCCATCTCTCTCTTTTTGCTTTCTCTATTCTTTTTATACACCATCTTCCATTGGCTGCTATCTTTTTATCATTTACCTCATCGATTTTTCTTCACTTCGTTACGAACAATTATAACCTCATTCTTATTTATTAAATTACTTCTTTCAGTTTCTCGCACAACACTTCCTTTTCTTGTCGCACGCCGCGTTGAAACTTCAAAGTTGCTTCTTTTGCCCTACACTTATTTATATAATAATAATAATAATTATTATTATTATTATTATTATTATTATTATTATTACATATGGCTTAAACACAACTATGCAGTTATCAGATGGAGCTTGTTAAATTAATACTTGTAGAATAATATTGTATCAATTACGGCGTTTGAGAAATAAAAAGAAGTTGTTCATGTATGGGTTGTTATTACTTAATAATTCGTTCAGATTTGGTGGTGGATTTAACTTTTCACAGAATTCGAATAAGTTATTACAGTCTGTTAGGGTGTGTGGGTTAAATGTGGAGATGTTACAGAAAGAACAGGACGGTGGAAGCGAATTATTGAATAGATATGATTGACGACAGAATGATCGCGAGTCTTAATCTAGATAGAATAATTTCTTCATTTCGTGATTTCTCCTATTGGATGAGGTGTCCATTCTTCAATATTTCCTATTATATTTCTGAAATGGTTTCAGTTGGAATCGTCCTCCATTCCGCAATCCACTGGTGTATTTTTTCTCTTCTCTATAGTTGATCTTCAAATGCTCCGCGCTAAAAACGGTTTATTCGCATCCAGGAATAATTGGCCAATTTATCAGCGATTTTAATAAACTTTTTTTTTGACTCGGAATCCATGTGAACGGAATATCCGCAGTCCGATCGAATTCATTTCTACGGAGATATCATGGATTCTCTGTACGATAGGATTGATATTAAATACGGTCCTGCGGATATTTGTGAGCGAGCTAATCGAGTCAATTAGAATGATGAACTGATGCGCTGTAACTGTTCGTTGTTAGTAGTGCAAAATAAATTGCATATATTTCAGCACTGGTAGCTGAGCAACAAACCGGGGTAATTTTTCAGAGTCCCGCGTGCTGCATTCGGAAAATAGAAAGATGGTCCGGAAAAAGGTTGTTGTCTTTGTTTTATCGTTATAGCAGTATACTCTGGATCTCGAAAATTTGGTTTAACTCTGCTTGAATCTCTGTAGTAGTTGGACAGTTGTTCGTCAACTTTGAAAGCTCGTCGAGAATTAAATCCAGCGCTATTAACCATGGTGCAGGATATATATGAGGAAGCGAACGATATGTTTCCGAAGTATGGGAGATCAATTGTTCTCAAACTTTAACGCAATAGGATATTGATCGTTTTTTTGTGGGTATACTTAAACTTATTTCGATAATAGTTGTCAAATAAAAGGTTTTCTGTCGGTGAGTATAATGAATATTGGCAATTTGAAAATCATTCATCAATATCTGAGAGGGGATTCTCGTTGGCTTCTACACATAATAGACTTGTCATTAGTGCACCTGTTGCTAATCTGATATAATACTTTGGTGTTTTCCTTAAGTTAGCATGGCTTGCTGAATTATAAAGTTGAGCACCGTAATCCGATTTTTTTTTTCGGATAAGGGAGTGACATAATTATATGCATAATAATGTTTTCCTGCTGCATCCTGGATTAGAATGTCTCAACGACTTGAGCATTCCTAAAGGACGGATGCATTTAAAGCGTATGCACGTTATATGTTCCTTTTCCGTGATTCCTAAAAAATTGATTCTCTGTACCGTTGGAATTGGTTTATCGCGAAGTGTTAATATGTTGCTGTTTTTTTGTTGCTTAAAGAGAAAATTATATAATTCGTCTTTTCGGCGGATATTAGAAAATCGTGGTCATGGTTCCAGAGGCATTTACGTTGTTTATTTAACGACTTCAAGAGACAACGTCTGAAGAGATATGCTAAAACATCATCTGCAAACACTCTGACAGAGATTAGTTAACAGAAGTAATATTATTTAATGCAAACAGGAATAAAGTAGCATTCAAAGGTGTGATCCTTGAGCTACTCCATCGGAAATTGTTCTTTCATCCGATAAAATGTTGCCTATTCCTCCGACACGAATCTGCCTGTTGGTAAGGAAATTTCGAATTATGGTTACTAAAATACCCTTTATTCCGACGTGATGTAACAGTTTAAGGATTAGATAATAAACCTTAGAAAGATAAAAAAACAGCGCAATTGTGGAATTCGAATTTACGAATGACCTTCTAATGTTCGTGACAAGATCATTCACTGCTATTTGACCGTTGCTGTCTCAATCCAAATTGACGAATAGATAGCGCATTGTTATTGTTGGCTTCGCATGAAAGTCTTTTGTTCATTATTCGTTCAAGTATTTTCCCCAACACCCCTGTGAGCGCTATTGGTCTGCAGTCGTTAATTTTCGTTTCTTCCTTCACATCTAGAACTGACTATACAGAGTCATTTACTAGATTTTAATGTTAATACGGTCGTGAATTTCGAGATAATCAGCTGATCCCGAATTTATTTGTTGAATAATCGCGCTAGGTGGTCGATAACGTTCCTTCTTTTCAACCTATTGCAACTTGCTGGTTGTTGTTGTACATTCGTTGCAAGAGCGTTTTCATTTCAACTTCGACAACAGTGATTTTTAACTGATAGCTTTATTTCTTCTGTAACATATTTCACTTGTAAATCTTGATATGTCGTGTTTGGTTGGACACATGTCATGGTGCTGCTCCTTAATGGAAGGATTATTGTTCGATTTCGAAATGGCGATTATGACGACCATTTTCCAGCAAGTCGGAAATAGCGATTTTTTAAATGCTTTATTATACATAGTTTAAAAGAGATATTCCAATGCTGTGACACGTAAATTTTTCACCATTATATTGGGTGAACAGGTCCTGGAGCTAAATTATGAATGTGATTTAATGTATGACACTAGTTCTTGCCGTGCCAGTTCTTTATTGTATGGTTCTTCATTATTATCGTTGAATAAAATTGGAATTAGCTCTGCAGTATTTTTTATGTCCAAGAACTGTTGGGAGTAATTTTGCGATCAGATGATACGGAAGCGAAATAATTCGCGAAACGGTTTGCTATTTGAATAGGTTCTTCGACTGCCATTTAACATCTAGCGAAGCTATTAGAGATAGTTGTTTAGGCCCTTGTAGTTTTTAAACGATTGTCCATATTGCTCTTAATGAACTCTCAAAGTTTATCGTAGAAATAAATTTATTCCAACTTTTCATTTTGGCTTTTCGAATTGCTTGTCGTGTTTCAGCTCTCTACTTTTTGAATGCAACCGAGTCTTCTTCTAACTTTATTCTTTGGAATTTACGAAATGCTTTTCTACGTTTCTGTATAACTAAATGTAATTTTTTAGACCACCGGGGAACTAGTTTCTGGCGCATCTTTCCAGTTGTTAATTGACTTCGCTGCAGCTAATAAGATAAAACGTGTGAAAAATTCAATATCATTTGCCAGTTCATCTTTGTGGTGGAATGTGATCTGAATTCCGTCTTGCCTTTTCACGAAGAGGCGTGAATATTGTCTTCCTTTCTCATTATCACATTTTCAATTTCTATAACACATTTTTGATTTCAATCCTAATTTTCTACATTTTTGCAGTCACCATAAAAGCCCCATGAGGATTTGTGCCCTGCAACAATCTTCCTAGCTTACTGTTTTCATATGTACATATTTTTTCAATCTTCTATCCGACTAGGGTCAATCATCATTTTTGACTCTACGATTCCCCTTATTTAATAATAACAGCAGCAAATAAACTTTGTAAATCTGTAAAATAAATTTTAATGCATCTTGTTTTGAAGGGGAGATCTTTTCGTTCCCACTATTAATTAAAATAGACTGCTTTTAAATTTCCTCCGTAAGTAATAATTTATATTTAAATAACACGCGCGCGTGCACACACATGCATATCTACATAGGCACAACGCATGCATACCTACACACACATACACGCTCACATATACGTACATATATTGTAACACATGGTCTGACCAAAAATCAGTTATCTACAGCTCACTGTTATTTGTATATTTTTATGTTTCCATTGTTTATCATTTAGTTCATTCATTAATATTATTACATTCTAATTCATCAATTATGTTAAATGCGGAATATATTTACATATATTTCTTGTATTTTTAATTTCTTTTGTCATTTTTGTTGGTTTATTTTCAACTTTTTTCTTTAAATATTAGTAGAATAATCTTAATAATCTGCACAGTTCTGGTGTATTTTATATTCCATTATTTCATTCGCAAATACAAAAATTATCACAGCGTATTCCCGCAAGTTTCGCATGAGCTTTTGCTTATATTAATTATTTTTAATCTGTATTCTTTATTTAATTTGCGTAAAAATTCTAATTTCTATATACTTTATTCCCGACTGTGTGTGTATGTGTGTGAATGTGTTTACGTGTTTAAAAGGATGAGAAATTCCAGCGTTGACTAGGTTATAACATTGATTATTTTGATAGTTTCGAGTCAAAAACTGCCGATGAACAAAGCTGAATAAAAATTTAAAAATTCAACTTTTTTTGATTTTTCGAAATATTGAAATTTACAAAAGGAAAACAAATCAAAAATAAAGTTTAGTCTAATTCCATTGAAAATAATTTTACACTGCGGTGTGATTGTAGAAATCGTCTATGTCGGTACTGTTCATTCCACCCATTTTGAAATAGCGAAGACAATGTTAGAAAACGGAAAACACGTGCTATGCGAAGTGCCATTTTGTATTAACTCGTTGCAAACTAAGCAGCTAATTTCGGTTTGTATTTTTATTTAATTAAATAGTTAACATTAATAATAATAATAATAATAATAATTAATAAATGTTTATCGAATAATTCAATTTCAGCACAGTTAATGCTGTAACATAAATTATTCAATCGAAAAATCAGTTTACGGAAAATACACATTAATAATAGAATTTTATTTGTGAAAAATAAAAATGTCTTTGAAATACTGACTATACTTGTTCATGTTTAAATACAGAGTACTCACACTGTTGATCCATTTTGAAAATAATCTTTCCGCACTTTACTCCTCTTGACGTCTCATATTTTTATATACCACGCGGAGAATTCAGTATAATTTTCTTCGATTTTATCCATATTGCAGTTTATTGCAAGTATTTGACACTATATACAAAAGGGGGCACAGTGTATACAATAGTTTTGCTAAAATTTCATATACACCGTCGAGGTTCAGTTGCTTTTTTTTTTTTTTTTTTTTGTTAAAATAGCAAGAAAAATGCGATAAATTTTTCCTGTTTCTTCGTTAATGGTAAATCTGACCGGTGAAGTTCATCAGTCTTCTATCTAATGCTACCTCCTAATGGGTTACTTTAATTAATTGTCCATTCGGAATTTTTATTAATTAATTACGACGCGAATTTATTTAAATATGATTACCTAAAAGGAAAAGAAAATAGCGCTGACGGTTTTATTTTTAATTAATTATGGATTTTCAATGTTAAGTAAAATGTGTTTCCATAGTTTTAATAAGGCTTTATTCACTCCTACACCTGCGGCACATGTAAAATTTGCAAAAAAATAACTTTTAACTGCACGGAATCGCCTGTGCTTAGAGTTAAATGTCACTAAAAGACGCATTCGATAAGTACGGCTTTTATACTTCGATGGAAACTCGAAACTCGAGAGAAATTAATAAACTTTATTTCAGAATTGGATTTTCAATTGGTTATAGATAAAATTTCCCATTGTTTAATTATATATAATTCAATGAGAAATATTTAATTAAAACGTTCATTTTTACACGTTTTATTAATTTAAACACAACCGAGTGTCAGCCTTAGGGCTTACGCTAGCTTGGTGTTGTCGCGTTCTGCCGTTCACTGCCCAATCTTCTCGCTCGGGCATTTTGATAAATGCAATGTTCTGTATTAGTGTCAAGATTTCATAAACTATTACTGCCACCAAGTAAACGTAATCACTGTCACCCCCCAGATGAAAGTAGTTATCGCCACCAGATGGCGCTATAATTTCCACATTTAGAAAAGCTGTGTAACACACGTTGGCAAGCAAAAATAAATAGTATCAAGCTAGTACGACTTCAAATAGCTCGTATTTGTGATGCATCGTTTGATTTTTCATAGATTTTGAGGATTTTGATTCGAAACTACCACAAAATGCTATCACACTAGTAGAGCAGTTCAAGAATTTTAACATGTTTAGCCGGGACCTAACCGCCAGAAAACGTTACGCGGAAAGGGAAAGGAAATGTGCGCTGGAAGGGAGACGCAAGTAGCGCGCTTATAATAAGAATACCACTGTAATGGGACAAACGGGTTTAGTCAGCACATTATCATTTTCATAGACGAGGTTAGTACGATTGGAGCCGAGCTATTTGAAATTCTCAGTTGGCAGCTTCAACAAATTACCCCATGGAATTCGATAAATGTAGTAGGACAAACGGGTTTATCAAGTGAGTGCATTTGAGTGCACATATTACGTTGGATTTGGTCGATCCTGGACCGCGCCTCGATAATGTTCGTCTGCCTCGGTCCTGACTGTCCTTCTTCAACGTCTTCAGGTTACTGTATTCTTCATTGTAATGCTGCATCTACTTTTGCCGAAAATAATAGATGGAAGATGTATATCGCGAAAAAAAGAAGGGAAAGATAGTCCCTCCTAAATCCGCGTCGAAAACTGCCGCAAAGTGACTGAACCTAAGGGATCAGAAATTTTCAAAGTTATTGAAAAAAGACAATACCATACTATATCCGTCATTTTGTCTGGATCCGAAAAAACCTGAAAATCACCGATTGGTTCAGTTTATGGAAGAAACGTTCGGATTACAGTTCAAAACAAATCTCGCTCTATCGACTGCTCGTGCTGGATCGTGCATTGATATAGTCATCGCTCGTTAAAATCGAAAAGGATCAAAATTATATCAGTTATTTTCGTTACCATAAACCGGTGACAGTACTGGTACTTCTAACGACTATGTAGAACAAACAGAAAAATAAAACGATTGTTATCCGTACTTTTTGTATTTCTTCATTTTTTTCATTTCTTCATTCATCAACAGAACAACATCAGCTATAAATTGCCGCATTCAGCAAATCAGGCTAAAGCATGTTCCATAATTTTAGCCATAGGCTCTAAGTAAAGGCGCGAAGCGACAAGTATTTTTTTACTTTCTTCAATCTCTTTTTTACGACTGTTTCTATTTCAAATCCAAAAGTAGTTTTTCAAATTACTTCAAACAAGAGAAATTGGTATGCAATCGAATGCAGAAATATCTTAAAGAAATATCGTTTATTCGTTGAAAATTACAGAAAGTAGAGGTCACCACGGGTTCGAGACATTCCTTTACTTCCTTTTTATCCATTGCCATCTCATTTTCTTTCCTCCGAATTTTTCTTTTCTGGACCTTTTTGCTTCCCTGAAAAACTCATCTAACTCCTGCCCTGGCTACGATAAAATTTCTTACTCCACCCTTAAAAAGTTATCTGTAAAGGCTTTTAAAATCCTTTTAATCATTTTCAACTCCTTCCTTCAGTCTGGTTTTATCCGTGATTCATGGAACACTTCTTCGTTGTTATCCCCATTTCTAAGATTAATTCCTCTGCTCTTCAGCCTATTTCTTCAGATTTTTGCTTAAGGAAATTTTTTGAAAGCATGCTTAACAAACGGCTTGTTTGGTGGCTAGAACACAATAATTTGCTTTCAGACAACTAGTTTGGTTTTCGCGCCGGCTTAGGCCTTCCAAATTGTATCCTTCCTTGCTGACATTTATAAATCATTCATTTCTATGGGGAATTCACAATTACAGCTTTCATCGATGTAGCCGATGCATACGAAAGCGCCCATCTTCCTTACTTTCAAAACCACACCTCCTTAAAGTCCTTTCACCTACGAGATGAAGAAGTGATCCTTGTGTCTTAATAATGTTATGCAAATCTCTTATACGCTCCAGGTTGAATTATTGCAATTTCTTGTATAGTAATTCTTCCAAATCTGTCCGCTAAAAATTAGATCATTTCTCTGAAACACTTGCCTTCTGTTTCGGAGCTTTACTGTCATCTCCTATCCCAGCCATTCTATCAGGATTTAACACCAGCCCTGCTCTGTTCATCCGGAGATCCTATTTGGGTTATCGCTTTTTCATCAAACATTTTTCCACTTTCTCTTCAAATATCAGTGTCTCCTATTCTTTATTCTTTTAACCTTCGTCACTGACGTCTTTCCCCTAATAAAATTCCTATTCTATCTCATATTTCTGTTTCTCTTTCCAAAATTTCCTCTTTCGCTATTTCCAATCACAAACTTCTAATTCTTTTCTTACGTCTATTCCAAATTATTTGAGCCACCAAATATATCAACTTCATGATATGTTTCCTTAAATTCCCTCCCTCTTATATCGTCAGTTTGGAATTTAATAATCCGATTATTAAATTCCCTATTTCACGATCACTCTCTTTAATCTTTACTGACGGATCGAAGAGCCCGGGTGGAGCTGGTGCCTCATTCTTGTGCCCTCAGTCCATTCTCAATCCTTTACATTTTTTTTTGTTCTTTTGTTTTGTCTTTACTGCTGAATCTATTACCATCTTACAAGCCATTATTTATATTTCCTCTTCTGCGGCTCCTTCCAAATTCCTAATTGTTTCTGTTCTTTAAGCGTTCTTCTTCCAGCGTTCCTTTCCTTTTTCCAATCCACTGATGCTATCATCTATTCGTTATTTTCACCATGATCTATCCTCTTCCACGTTTACCTAGATTGACTTTTTTTTGGGGTTCCTGAACATTCAGGCATTGTTGAAAACGTAACGGTCGACCTACTTGTCAGATCTAGTGCAGCTTCCAATGGGAGTTTTATTAGCAGGATTCCACCATACAATATTCTTTTTCCAACTAAATCCTGTCACCTTAAGCTTTGACAATCCGGTTTATATTTCGCCTTTCGCTAATTCTGATTCCTTTTATCTGTTGCTTAACCATGTTCCTTCTCGTCCTTGGTTCTATCACTTCCCTGATTTGCATCAGTCCATAATTACTAAACTATCTCGCCTTCGTTTTTCGTACAGTCTTCTTTCTTCTTTCCTAAATCACTTTTTCTCGGCTACATTTCCTAATTATCCACTGCATCCTGAAGGTTCTTATTATGTTTGTGATGTAGATCACACGTGTTCTTCGAGTGTTCTTGTTTATCTGGCGAGCGTGAGTTACTTTATTGTCATCTTTTAATGATTGGTCTTCCTGCTCCTTTCAACACCTCTTATGTTCTTTCTCTACCTATTCTCTCAGTTGTTCCTGTTCTAGAAATGTACCTTGGTCCCATTGCCGATAAAATAAAAATATAATTTCTATTCTGTTCCATGCATTTATTCCATTTTGCTTCGTTGTTAAAGAAAAAGAAAAAAAACTTCCTCATTCGCGTGTCTACAAGTCAAACCATTGGCTATTAGGTCATTTTTAATGGAAGAAATTCTGAAGTTTTTGCTTTGCCAAATAGTGTATTTTTTACAGCAATTGCGTACATTCAAGAATGAATATTTAATTTTCTTTTCTATTTTTTCAGTCTTCTTTTGATAAGTTTGTTTAACCATATTAATAAAAACTTTTTTCAATTATCGTTAGTTTGCGCGGTATTTTTTTGATTTTTAAACGTACGATATTTTATCCAGGTTTTTTGAATGTTCAAAAGTTTTTAAATAGAAAATACACAAAATAGAGAGACGCCTTTCTAATTAAACGAAATATTTCAGTTAGCTCGAAGTAGAAATAAGTTTTTGATGGAAGCGATGATCAGTCGATGTCTACCTCTGTTCGAAGTTTTAAAAAAGCAGATGGAAAATGGAGCAATTGGGGAAGTTAAACAGATAACTGCCTTCTTCGGTTTGAACTTGAGAAATCCGGATTTAAAGTAATACCTTTTGTTCCTCTTTTTTTTTTTTTTCGCTTATTTCTAATTTCAGATTTACAACAAAATTAATCGGCAATTTTTAATCTGAAATTAATGTTTGTCCTTTTGCGTTTACAAAAACGATTTTTAATTATTTAGTTACCAACTCTGCTGTTTCTGTTTCTGGCTACTGTCGTTAATGCAACGGCACTTTAAGATGATATATCTTACAAAGAGTGATTACCGAAAAAACATTTACATCGACTCCATTAGTAATCTCTTTTAATTTTTTAAAAATTTTCTAAAACGAAATAATATGAAAATCGGTTATAGCGACGTCGGTTATAGCACCATATCGGTTATAATGAGGAATATCGCCGGAAGCGGCATAATTCCATAAAATTAAATACGCTTACCGCTATCGGCTACAACAACGATGAACATAGCGACGGTATTGAGAGCCAAAACTTTGGTACGCACATAAAAAATTATCGCTTATAACAACGGCCTAACGAGACGTAGTTTAATTTCGATAGGTTTTTAAAGATGAATTAGAAAGAAAAAAACCATGAAAAAAATAAATTTGTGCAAAATAATAGAGCAGATGTATTATTTCAACCTATATTGCTAAGTAATATTGCTTATTGCAAATTTTACGAAGTGAGCTTTGATAAAAGTGATGAAAAAACTTAACATCTAAAAAATTTGAAGGAAATTTTGACGTGATAACATTTAGTATTAGCTGAAATAAAATTAAATGTCATCGGAAGAATATAATATAGTAAGAGCGGATAATTTACCGTAGAAAACGATGTTATTTCATTAAAATAAAAATTAAAATACATATATAAATAATGAATAATGTGACAAAAAAGATCTGAAATATTTTCGTTTTTAACATACAAATGACATTTCTAAACGAAAGTATTTCTTCGTCTTTGTTTTCCTTTGAAATGTGCTCTCAACACTTTCCCGCGCTATTACTTATTGCCAGATTTTTTGAATTTATTTAGTAGTTATCGTGAAATAACACTTTTCAATAACTAATTTCTGGTAAAAAGAATTTATAAAATTTTGCCAGCTCTACTTTGTTTGATATTGGATATAACGATGAATCGATTTTAACGGCCCAGTTTTCTACCCTTCTCAATGATGCCATTATAACATATATATATATATATATATATATTGTAATGTGTACATTACCTGAGCTCAGGGTGGTAAACTTTAAATAAAATAACAGTGGTGCGAGAGTAAATGAGCGCGTGATTGAAATCCTGTTTGTCGGTCGGGGGTAAAGAGACTACCACGACGCGGTAAGACTGGAGAAAGGTCGATGATTGGAGAAATGACATTGGTTCTCGCTGGAGGACAAGTGAAATGATGAGGCACGGATAGAAAATGGAAGCCAGGTAACAGGTAGTCGCGGTTGAACCTTGTTAGAAGATTTTTTAGATCAGTTCCGTTCGTCATCCGTAAAGAGTCGCGAAAATCATCATCTCCGTTAACAAAAAATAGTCTAGTGATTATTAATCGAACCGTGTCTGCAGCGCGAAGTAGTAAATGATCGCTCGTCAGAATCGTTGAATGAAATTACCAAATTACGCGCAGATTGATTATTAAATTACGAAATTACGCGGCACCGAATTAAATTCGAGTTCATACCATCGTCCAATAGGAAGAGAGCAACCGATCGTATTCTTGAGAGCCGTCATCGCAGATACCGCCTGACAGACAGTCTTACGTACAAACTTATTTAATATTATATAATTATTATTCTCGCGTCGTCGAATATATAATTAATAATTGTGTACTTCCAGCGGCCGGTTGATAAAGAAAGATCATTTTATAGGAATAAAAGGAATAATTAATTTTAAATTTCAGTTTTAAATTCATAAATAATCATAAATAAATAAAATAAAATCCACGAGTCCGAAAATATCTCGTGGTTGGCATCCCTGAGAGCTCAAATTAACAAGCGGTATCGTTTCAATATATATACATATGTGTGTGTGTGTGCGTGTGTGTATTCTTGCTCTTCATCTCAACTTGTAATTAAGTGGGTATCTTGGTAACTGCAAAGTCCGCGTGATGCAGCTGGCGACTTTATTTTCGCGAACGATTTATTATCCTTTACCGCAACCATGAATCTAGTACAAAGAGTCGTTCTTTTTAGTAATTTCCCCGTTATCCTTTCATTAGACTGGTAATCCACGCGGAATGTCGTATAAAATGTTACTTTTTTTTTTTTTTTTGTCGTTGGAATTTTATGTTTTTCATTTATTTTATTTTAACCTAGTTGTTCCTAATTTTATCAGTCCATTTAACACCCGTAGTGTTTTACGCTAGCCCCGTTTTCAAACGCTTCCAGTTTAATTTTTGCTTTTTTCAAAATAGTCATGTTTCGTATCCATATAGCGTAGTGCTCCGGATAACGGTTTTAATAAATTATCTCCTAGTATCTGTAAAGATATTTTTTGACATGAACATCGTTCATTTGTTGGATTCATTTTTCGGTAAATCTTTTCCTTATTTCTTTTTCAAATCTGCCCCCATTTCTTGATATCAACTTCTCAGATATTCAAATTCATTCACTTTAAGGTTTGTCCGTTTATGGTTATGTTTTTTGTCTTCTGTTTTACTGCATTTCACCACCTTTGTTTATTTTCATTTTACATTCCGCGTGAAGTAGTCTAAGTCATTAATTGATTGCCGTAATTTTGTTTCATTCTCGGCTATTAATGCAATGTCAACCGCTTACCTGATTGTCGTCTATCGAAATTCATTTATTTTTACTATGCCGTACGCAAGTTCTGTGTTTTCTCAATCTATATATATATATATATATATATATATATATATATATATATATATATATTAAATAGTAGTAGTGATAAACAGCATCCGCCGGAACACTCCCAAAAAAAATATAAAAAAGATTAAATCCACACTCGCAAGTACACACTAATGACACAAAAAGTGTCATTACATTATATCAAGAATACTGAGAAACCCATTGCGCTCACACACATCTTTTCCACATTAAGCCAATACTAGGATGCTGGATAACAACAGAATAGAACAGAAAAAAAATGGCAGGAAGAAGTTGAGCAATAATCAGATTACAAATAAGACACACCCTGCTTATATCACGATACCTATTGAACGGACCATCTCCTCCAAGCTGCCCGACATGTAGCGTTCAAACAACGGCATATACTGTTGATACGAAAGCCAATGAATCCTTCAGAAACTATCAAAAAATTCACTAGATACAATACTAAACGATGACCGTCAAAAAAAAAGAAGAACTATTAAAATTCCTTACAGTCACCGGTCACGCTGGCATTGAGGGCAACGAAGCAGCTGACTTCCTAGCTCGCTCAGCATCTCTCAATGGTCCATTCCTTCCGCATTTTCCTGCCTCAGACATCCTTTTCCTCTCCGCAAGTCTCCATACCGGACTGTGGGTTGACATCTACCCTTCCTTTTTTGCCAATCGCTCCTCCTTCTACCTCCTCCTACAGCCTACTCCCAACTTACAGCCTTGGTACCAATTTCTTCCCTTTTCTTGACGCTCGGCTATTGTTTCTTTAATCAGACTGAGACTTGGTCATTCCATCCTTCCCTTTTTTCCTTTTTTCTTTTTCTCTTTCACCTTTTCCCTTTTGCCCTCTCCACTCAACTGATCCTCCCTTTATATGCGACCCCAACCATATCCTTTTTGAATGCCTTTTTCCTGAGTGCTCTCATCTATACGCCGAACTTTTGGCGTTTGATCTTCCTACCCCTTTCAATGCTTCCTTTATCCTTTCCTTTCCATCTTCAGCCGTTCTCCTTCTTTCCTTTATACTTTCTATCTTCGATCGCCTCAGAATCTGAGTAGGTGATCTAAGTCCATGTAGTTGGGTCAGCGTTAACACCGAGCCCATTAAAAAAAAAAAAAAAAAAAAAAAAAAATCAATATTATACAAGCCTACTTACAGAAGCCTATGATCTCAGTAATCGAGCGCTTATAAAGAAAATAGATTTAAAAAACAAGAAAAAAAGCAGCATCCTTTTTTATCACCACTTCTGTTTTCTCATTTATCATTTATACAGTTAAATATAGCTCTTCTATCTCTGAAATCTACATTTTTAATTCGTCCAGACATCTGAGTCCAATTGCCCTAATGTTGCAACTGGAGCTACCTTCTCCAGTAAGTAATCACTCGGCCGTCATATAGTTCCAGCGACGGTAGAAATAAAACAAAACCACGTGGATTCCGTGCGCCCGTATCGTTTAAGTTGGTAATTTTTTAATCAGAAAAGCTAACCCGGAATTTACAGGTGGAAGACGGGGGAGGTTCATTTAGCAAAGGCCTGCTAATAAATACCGTCGGGAATTCTCCAGCACCTATAACTGCAGGCTATCAGCAACTTAATCGTGACATTTAATGTGTAGCAACGAGATTCACGTACTGCTCGAATTGCACTGCTTAACCAACCACTAAATTGTCTTAAACGGAAACATATTTCGGTGGGAAGCAAACACCTGTTTTAAATACTAGTGTGATAATGCTGTTTTAATATTTCTCGTCCCCTACTGACTAAGCGTCGAAACTTCACTTTTTTTCATCCCCTTTATAATTTTTTGACCAACGTACGAGCCGATAAAAATAAAAAAAAAAAAAAAAAGGTAGATAAAAAACATGTATGCATGCATGTTTATAAATACAATACAAAATTTCTTTAAAGTAGCTCTTGCTTGGAAAATTAAGGAGGAGACTATTGTAGATCACTAAACATCTAAAATGTCTACGAAATATTTGGCACCCTGAAAACACATTTCCAGTAGATCATTCTTATCATTGACCGCTTAATGTATGTGATGGAGGCGTTATCACAGTGTCGCGTGTCCTTCGGTGGATAATTTAATCGAATATTGTTCCAAAGTTACGTATCTATTCGATTCGATTGTAAATTTCAAACAGGATTTACAAAACCATTCGTCTATTCCGGTACAAGCCACGTCCAAATTACCCAAGCTGTATGTAAGCCGAAACATGATAGATAATTTTATTTTCGGGCTTATTCAAAAACCATCTTTCATTCATTTTTACACGGTTAATTACGGGTTTCCATCTCGAGTTGATTTTTAAACCATCTTCCCTATTAAAATTTATTCCCTTTTTTCAGTTTCGACTACTTTTCTAATTAGAGGTTCGTCAGTGCTTTCGATTTTGGCTAATATTTCAGAGTCCCCTAAATTTAATTTTTCTCTGTCTATTGATTTCTGTTTGTGTACAATCTGTTTCGTGCTCTAAGGACTACCAGTTTGTCCTAACTTGCGCACCACACGAACACGGAATTCCGTGTAGCCGAGCAACATGTAACTTCGGTAAGTTATCTTTATTCTTTTCGAAAAAAGTGTAGCAGAGAAAACCGATAAGTCCCGTACACGTAGGAATTAAAGAGCACACAAAACATAAACAGAAATCAGTAGAAAATTCGATTGTGTTCGAACATAAAGAAAAAAATAGACGTTAAATTAAATTTAACGCTAATCTGAAATATTAGCAAAAATCTAAAACACTGACGAACGTCTAATATAAGGTTAAAACTGAAAAATGCATAAATTTTAACTGATAAGACGCTTTGAAAATCGATTCCAGATGGAAGCCGGTAATTAATCGTTTATAAATGAAAGATGGTTTGAATAACCAATTCTAAAAGCCGGTAAAGTAATTACTCGCTGCGTTTTGCCTTATACAATGCAGCCTTAGTTGTATTTTTGTTTTTGCTTTGATGATGAATAGAGTAATGGCGTATATTCGAAACGTTAGCTGTGAACAGTTTAGGCGTGATTTGTACCGAAAATAGACGAAAGGTTAATATGAAAGGAAAGTTTAAAGTTATTTTTAACTAATCTCTAACGACGTTCAAAAGTTTTATACGTGTATAGATGCATTTGTTAATGAAATTTTGTAGGGGCGATCGAAGGTCTGGAGGCGGAATTTTATGTTTTGCATTTCATTTGATACAATTGGCCATTCTTGTGTTTAAAGAACTTTATCCGACCGACAGCTACATAGCTGCCGGTATTAACAAGGAAGCAGGCTTCGACGAGTACGGACACATCAACATGAAATTCGGTCATCATAAATTGGCCACTTTTGTCTATTCTACCGTGCAAAAACTGCCGAATGAGGCCTTCATCGTCGGTACAAAGGGTATGATAAAGGTAAGATGACCATGCAAAGAGTCGCTTTATCTTTTTCTCTCCTCATTACTTTACAGTAAGTTAGGATAACAATTACTTCCATCTTATCTTTCTTATTAGAAACAGAAATGAATAAAATTAAATACTGCTAGTTCAAATGTATGTATATTAAAAAAAGTATTTGCACATCATCAATAATTGCTGTTTCAGTGTAATCAGATGCAAGGTGCTAATGAAACATGTTGCAGGTAAATTATAAATAATGAAGACAAACGATAGGTGTATATTTTAAAAACAAAACGTAACGATACATCCTAGTAACAGCAAAGAGCAAAATTTACGGACAAAAGAAGTATTTGCCATTGCAGAAAAGGAAGAAACTTTGAGTAAAGAAAGGTGCTACGTATTTCGGGATAAGAATTAAAAGATTTCGTGTAGAGACCATTGGCATAAATAAATAGCTTGCAGGTGTCGGAGCATCGATTCGATCTCTGACGAAATTTCATTCCACGCAGCCTAGAGTGCATGCCAGAGGGTGGACGTGTTCGAAATTTTGTGTTTACGAACTTCCAGGCCAACAAAATACCACAAATTTTCAATCTGATTAAAATCCGCAGATTGTGGTAGGGTATGTAATCTGTGCGAAGCATTGTACAAGAGTCATTTGCGGGTTAGCTACGCAGTGTGTTTTGGATCATTGTCTTGTTGGAAACGGGAGGTCTGCTTTAAGTTTAATTTAGCCGCACTTCGCTGCAGATTATGGCACAACCTTCGTCGTAATATCTTCGATAAATGCCAGGTTCTCTTGTGAAACATTCAGCCCCACACCGTGAAACTGCCTCCACCATGTTTCACAGTAGGCATTACATTCTGTGGAGCGAATTCAGTATACTGTTTTTTCCATGCGTATTTTTTCCTATCGGATCCGAACAGGTTGAATTTACTCTCCTCAAAAAATTATTTCCACAACTATATTGGATGATTTATATACTCTTTCGCGAATTTTAGTGCAGTTCCTTTCGGATATATACGGTTTGTTTCGCTGGATTCGCCCGTAAATATTAGCCCCGTTTGTAAGACATTTCGTTCGGTTTGTCGATTAATCATCTTATCTGACTCTGTTGTAACCTGTGTGGCTAACCTTATAGCACACGTGAGGGGGGAATTTCTGCGATCCCTCGATGAGCAGGTTCCGTTTTTCTCTGGCTGTTAGCTTTTGGGGCCTGCCTTTCCGCGACTTGTTTTCAGTCTTTCCGGTCCCGTGAAACATTTTAATAACGTACCCGCACTCTGGAAAACGTAAATTTCGTCTCGTTTGCAACTTCACGGTAACTTTTCCCTCGCTTTCGTACATTTCGGTAATTTGCACATGCGTTGTTCGTGAAATATTTGACATTTAATGCTAAGCCGTAAAGATTTATTTGAATATGTTCGCTATCGCTTTTGTTAAATAATGCTGCGCTATCGGGAAGCTACAGTTCTGTATTATCTGTGGCTTATCAGCTGCCACTTCGCGTAGCGCTGCTTTATAATAAAAATATGTCCGTTAATCGTTCGTTATAACCCGAGAATATATCGCCGTGTTTTTGTTATCATCCGTTGTTTTTTTTGTTTATTTATCCCGTTTTCTTTCGCTGTGTTTTGTTTTATTTATTCCCGTTTTTCTTACCTTTATCCTCTCGTCCGTTCATTTTCTTCGTTTAAATAATCCCGTTGTTAATTTGCGTCATTTCCTAATTTCATTCCTCCTTTTTTATCTGTTTACGTTTCGTATTTTTAGAAAAAGCCCTTTTCAGGGCTCCCGTGCTCAAATTTTCAGATCACAATTACCAGCAACATTTTTTGGTCCTCCGGGCCGGATTGATAAGGTAATTTATTCCAGCATTTCGTTGAAGTCCGCTCCTAAGCAATCGCTGCGAGTGTTTAAGATCTTATCACGCCGGTAAGTAATTTAATCGTCGTTCATCAATTGTGATTTGTATTAATTCGAATTTAAATTATGGCCGATTCCGATTTAAAAAGAAATTTGCGGGTTTCGCGTCGTGAAATTAACCGTCTAGCGGAAAGCATTCTGAAAATTATTGCGAACGAATTAGAAGACGAAAGTTTAGAGAAATTAGAACTACTGATCGCTGAAATTAGCGGAGAAAAAGTTCGATTTTGCGATTTAATTCTCCAGCAGATGAATAAGTTGGATGGAAAAAAATTGGAAGAAGAAGAAAACAAGCTGTTCGATGAAAAAGCCGTCGTAAGCGATTTAGTTATGAATACGATAGCAAAAGGTAAGCATTTTAAAACCAAGTACCTCGATAAATCTGATCGTAATTCGTTGTTAAGATCGTCCACCATGAACAGTTTTAACCAAGGCCATAGTTCGTCCGTTAAATTACCGAAAATCGCTATCCCCAAATTTGATGGCGACATATGTAAGTTCATGGATTTCAGAGCCCTATTTGAGAACTTAGTTCATAACGAAGACGCAATACCGAAAGTTCAAAAACTGTACTATTTAAAACAGGCATTGGAAGGAGACGCTGCGTTAGTTATTCGTGATATTGGGTTATCAGAAAGTGCTTACGACCAAGCTTGGCGACGGGTGAACGACCGATTCGCTAACAAGCGGTTAATAATCCTCACCCATTTACGCAATTTATTCGCAATAAAAAAAATCGACTCTGAATTCAGTTTAAGAGATTTACTCGACCGAGTAGATCTCGCTTTAAAAGGCCTGAAAGTATGTGGTGAGAACACCGATGGGTGGAGTACAATAATTTCCTATTTCGTGTCCACTCGATTGGACGAGAAAACTAGAGAGGCATTTGAAAATTCGTTGACCGACAATAACGTCTACCCGTCGTTCGCAAGTTTACAGGAGTTCCTCAAAACTCGTGCATCGAGCATTGAGGCGCGGGAAAAACAAACTGAAAAATTCAAATGTAACGCGAATAAAAAATCCTTTTTTGTATCGTCAAAGCCGACTTGTATAGTTTGTCAACGACAGCATCTGCTGATCGATTGTGATTCGTTCAAGCGGAAATCGCCCGCTGAACGCTACGAAATTATTAAACGAAATCGTCGCTGTTACGTGTGCTTCCGTTTAGGACATTCCGTAGTTAATTGTACGTCGAAGTTATGTTTTAGATGTGGCGGAAGACACCACACGCTACTGCATTTCGACAAGGAAATCGGGGCGAAGCCATCGACCATTGCAGCAAATTCGAATGTCAACGACCAGAATTCCTCCGAAGATAATTCCGCCACGACAACCAGTTTCTCCTGTATCAGCGCTGCGGCAGTTCGGAAGACGACACTACTTCCATCGGCACTAGTAAACTTTGAATGCAATGGGATGGAAGGCACCGCCCGTGTATTGTTAGACAGCTGCTCCCAGCCGACGTTGGTTTCCGACGCGTTCGTCAAGCGATTCCGCATACCTACTTTCGCCTCCGCCGATAACGTAACCATTAAAGGAGTCGGTAACTGTTCAATTTTCTCGTGTTATTCGTGTCGTTTAAAACTAAAATCGCGTAGTTCAAAATTTGAAATTAAGATTGACGCCGATGTTGTTGCCGCCTCCTGTCTAGCCTATAGGGTGAGTAACTTACCGTTCCAAAACATTCGTAAACACGCGCTAAGGTTAGAGTTAGCGGACCCTGTATTCTATGATCGTGTTGTGAATATCCCGAGCATCGACATTTTGTTGGGTGCCGAATATTTTGAATCGTGTTTAAATAATGACACGGAGAAAATCGATGACTTGACGTTTCGAAACACGAAATTCGGCTGGATCATAACCGGTTGCTTATTGCCCGATGTAACCCAGGAAAGCACGTTCGTGTCAAACGTGTTGTATAGTCACTTGACTTCATCCGTAGATATTGAAGCACAATTAAGACGGTTTTGGGAGATAGAGAATGTGTGCACTCCGTCCGACAAAACAACCACAGAGGAGACGGAATGCGGGCGACATTTTGAAAGTACTTACTCGAGGGACCCCGATGGAAAATTCTTGGTGAGATTACCATTCAAAATGGATCCAAATCTACTGCGAAACAATCGCAAACAAGCCTATTGCCAGTTACTCCGAATGGAAAGACGTCAAACGGAAAGTGTACGTAACTTATATGCCGAGTTCATGTCGGATTACGAAAATCGGGGCCATATGTCCGTTTTGACTCCTAGTGTCTTCCCGAACGCGCATTATATACCTCATAGGGCCGTATTCCGTCCGAATAGCACCACTACCAAACTTCGTGTGGTGTTTAACGCGAGCAGCAAAACGGAGAGCGGAATATCCTTAAACGATACGCTCATGAAGGGCCCGACTATCCAGCCTGAGTTATTCGACGTTTTACTACGCTTTAGGAGCCATCGGATCGCATTCTCGGCGGATATCGAAAAGATGTATCGTTGTATACTTGTCCATCCGGATGACCGACGTTGGCAGCAAATCCTCTGGCGCAGTGCAGAGTCTCAAAGGGTGAAGGAGTATTCATTAAATACAGTCACCTACGGCACCACGCCAGCCTCGTTTCTAGCCACAAAGTGCCTGGACATCCTAGGCAAGTCAGTTGCGCGCTCTCTTCCTCTTGTGTCCCGTTCGATTCTCAACGACTTTTATATGGATGACTTGCTCACCGGCTCGGATTCCTTGGAAAGTGCGTCGGAGTTGCAGAAGCATATCCATAGTACTTTGTCGTCTGCTGGCTTCCTCTTGAGGAAATATCAGTCCAACTCACCGACTTTGTTAGCAAAGATCGATCCTGCATTCGTGGAGAGCAGCGGTATCGTCAATATTCATGAGCTAACCATCTCGCTGTTAGGTCTCTCTTGGTGTCCAAGGAGCGATAATTTTTGCATCCAGCTACATGACGTTTTCTTGACAGACCAGCCGGTGTTGACCAAAAGGCTCGTGTTGTCTCAAATTTCCCGAATATTCGACCCACTTGGATTCGTAGCACCCATTACGATAAGAGCGAAGATATTCCTTCAGCGGCTCTGGAAAGAAGGGATCGGCTGGGATGATCCCGTCTCCGAACTTTTATCGCGGGAATTTCGCAAGTTCGCCCTCGAGTTACGAGCGCTGGAAAGTTTCAAGATACGACGGGTTTATACTTCTTTACACGATGTTACAATCAACCAACTGGTCGGATTCGCCGATGCCTCCGAGAAAGCTTATAGTGCAGTTATTTACTTGCGCTGTGTTGACCGTTCGGGCCCGTGCTCGTCATACTTCGTTTGCGCCAAGACTAAGGTAGCACCGATCAAAGATTGGACAATACCAAGATTAGAATTACAAGCCGCTCTGTTATTATCCAGCTTACTAACCCGGGTTAGTGAAGTCTTAAAGATACCTGCCGTATATGCTTTCAGCGATTCTCAAATAGTATTATCGTGGTTGTCAAAGCCGCCCGATAGTTTAAAATTATTCGTATCGAACCGCGTTAGAAAAATTCTTCAGACCGTTCCCCTCGATTCGTGGGGGTATATACCGTCGAAGGAGAATCCGGCCGATTTAGGTACTCGCGGCTTACCCGTTTCGTCGTTGACTGACTCTCGATTATGGCTGTTCGGGCCAGACCTTCTGCGGGCAAACACCTTCAAATGCGACATTACCGGTATCGTAGACGTGAACTGCCAGCTAGAAACCCGCAAAACAAAATTAATTAGTTGTTTGGCCGGCAAAAATTTTGACACCTCGATCGTAGACCGATTTTCGTCGTACCCCCGACTCGTTCGTGTTCTAGCTCGTATCATCAAATTATTCCGCACTTGGAAGACGTCTCACTCCTTTTGGCGAACAGAAGATAACTGGCTGTCGGCGGGTGACTTGTCATTGGCGCGGACTGCTATTTTCCGAATTGTGCAAAACTGTTCATTCCCAGATGATTATAATCGTTTGAAGCAAGATATGAAAATCAGCAAACGTAGCCGTCTGAAGCGATTGTCCCCGTTTCTAGATGATGATAAGCTGATGCGGCTTTCCGGTCGACTCTCCAAAACCAGCGCTTCCTACTCTAGAAAACATCCTATTATTATGGAGGCTAAGGCGCATTTCACAAGAATGTTAATTTCGTACGTGCATAACCATTACTTCCACGCAGGCAGATCTTTTATCTTGTCGTTTTTGTCGTCTGAATTTTATTTTGTTGGAAACCTGACAAATGCTGTTAAATATGTTACGCGCCTCTGCCCCACATGCGTGCGATGTAGAGCCAAGACTTATCAGCAGATCATGGCCGACTTACCACGCGAAAGGGTAACCGTAAGCCGCCCGTTCAGTCATGTTGGAGTGGATTTTGCTGGTCCCTTCGACTGTAAATGTACTAATCACCGGTCGACCCGTTATTACAAAATTTATTTGGCGATGTTCGTTTGTTTCGCAACGAAAGCTACTCACTTGGAAATCGTATCGTCATTGTCCACTGATTGCCTTTTAAGCTGTCTTCAGCGATTCGTTTCTCGTCGTGGCCGCCCGGCTTCGATCCATTCCGACAACGGTACCAACTTCGTCGGGGCCCATAATTTTTTGAAGGTCAGCTTTGATCGGATCCGCGAGCAAGCGGCAGAAGAGAAAATAAATTGGCGCTTTATCCCGCCAAGGTCGCCGCACCGTGGAGGTCTATGGGAAGCCGCGATAAAGTCCGCTAAATTTCATCTGACTCGTGTCCTGAAAGGCGAGTCCCTGAATTATGAAGATTACGCTACAATATTCGCAAGAATCGAATCTATCCTGAATTCTCGCCCCCTGGCCGGCAAGAGTTCCGCCGAAACTATCGATGTAATTACACCAGGCCACTTCCTTATAGGTGATGCTTTGGTCTCGTTACCAGAAGCCGAAGACGAATCCCTACCCTTGTATAGGCGATGCATCGCCGTTCGAAACAAAATTAACTCGTTCTGGCGGTTATGGTCAAAGGATTATTTGTCGCAGTTACAGCTGCGACACAAATGGTTTACTAAATCAGACAACATGAAAATTGGAGGTGTTGTTCTGCTAAAAGATGAGAACCTGAAGCCACATCAGTACAAGCTGGGTCGGGTAATGAAGCTTTATCCCGATGCGAATGGCGATGTCCGTACCGTAGACGTGTTGGTCGCGGGGACCCTTCGGAAGAAGGCTACCAATTCCCTGGTACCATTACTGCCTGATGAACCTCCCTGTTCATCCGGGGGGGAGTGCTGTTCGTGAAATATTTGACATTTAATGCTAAGCCGTAAAGATTTATTTGAATATGTTCGCTATCGCTTTTGTTAAATAATGCTGCGCTATCGGGAAGCTACAGTTCTGTATTATCTGTGGCTTATCAGCTGCCACTTCGCGTAGCGCTGCTTTATAATAAAAATATGTCCGTTAATCGTTCGTTATAACCCGAGAATATATCGCCGTGTTTTTGTTATCATCCGTTGTTTTTTTTGTTTATTTATCCCGTTTTCTTTCGCTGTGTTTTGTTTTATTTATTCCCGTTTTTCTTACCTTTATCCTCTCGTCCGTTCATTTTCTTCGTTTAAATAATCCCGTTGTTAATTTGCGTCATTTCCTAATTTCATTCCTCCTTTTTTATCTGTTTACGTTTCGTATTTTTAGAAAAAGCCCTTTTCAGGGCTCCCGTGCTCAAATTTTCAGATCACAATTACCAGCAACATGCGTTTTAAATGGTATTTCTTTTGTTTCCGGTGTCATCGTGCAACTCTTGCATTTGACTGACAATATATGATGCACGTTTTTCCAGACGAGTCACTTCTAACTTGCATCATCTGTTGACAGACTAAGACGTCACACTACTGTTACTTCAGTTCCGATAATACACTAGTTTTTAGCGGCGGAAAAACAGACGCTTTGCTCCGTAAACACGGGTTTGTAGAAGATACGAAGTGCTCTGGACACTCTGCAGCTAGCAGGCACAGCAACTAACTTGCTGGGCTGGAATATGTTCTTTTGGTCGTTTATATAGTTTCCAATGTTTATGATTCAAAAATTTTGAAAACAAATTAACTGAAAACTAATTTGTGAACGAATGATCATTACTCATCATCGGTCTAATGATGTTCCATGCAACGTAATAAGTATCGGAGACATCGTTGCATAAAATAACGAGCCAGGCGATTACCATGGACACAAAACAAGAAGAAGTAGAACAACTGATTATTGAGATGCCAAAAAACGAGGGGGATTATAGAGTCGTCGTCGTGTATCCACAATGGTGCTTTATAATCGTGTTAATGAAAAAGAAAGGTGGATCAAACCGGCTCTACGTGTTGATTTTTTGTATCAAACAACGGTAAAGACGGAGTTACAATTTAAATTGTATTGCTTGACTTATTATATATCGGTGTTTTGTGGTTTTCCGTGTTAGACTTGCAAAGCGACTACTGGCTAATAGCTCTGAAAGAACTAGACAAAACAAAAAAAAACTCTCTTCTCAGCAGGAGCTGAACTAAACTTGCGGCAACGCCTTTGAACAAAGGAAAAAGTTTTACAGAATTCAATTGGCAAGAG
The DNA here is from genome assembly GCA_039619475.1 of Icerya purchasi. Classification (NCBI taxonomy): domain Eukaryota; kingdom Metazoa; phylum Arthropoda; class Insecta; order Hemiptera; family Monophlebidae; genus Icerya; species Icerya purchasi. The sequence continues at coordinate 553,040,010 of CM077115.1, forward strand.
ATTTGTTTAGTTTATTTGCATGATATTGTTCGATTAAAGCACGCGATCAAAATTTTATATTCAGCAGACGACTACGAGTTGTTGGCTCGACTTTGTCAATAAAAATGTGCATCATTCCGTAAGAAAGTGCACAATATCTTGGATATGGCATTTCACCAGAGGGCATAAAGGTGGAACCAAATAAAATCACGGCGATATTTAATTCGCCTATATCGCGGAACAAGTGTGAAATGTATAGTTTTTTGTTTTTTTTCGCTTTATTAACATCACTTTATTCGTCGATTTGCAGAAATCGCAAAACCGTTGCATAAATTAACTAGATAATATTCTGCAGAGAGAATCGTTAATTCGTAGGATTACCTCCCGTACATCCTTTCCAGTTCTGTTAAACAGCCATACTAAATCTTCGCTGCAAAAGCCATCCGAATCGAATATAGTCTATCGTATCTTCATTCGATTTATGTATACGATACAGTTTTTCTTACTTATTAAACGTAGCCATGTTTGGACTCGAGAGTTTCTTTAGGTTTTCTGAACATCTATCGGAAAATGTATTTCCCGACACTATAAAATGGTAGGGTTGCTGGAGTTTTCGTTGTACTTTCGCGTACGACGGAATGCCACGAGAAACAGTGAATTTTTTTCACCTCCAATTTCTCTGATTTTTATCCTCTACCTTAGCCAAGTGTTCGACAGAGATTTATTAAAGCGTTCTATCATTTTCTTCAAAGCTGGCCTAATATGAGTTTTAGTAATTCTGTACCTTGATCCGTACGCAATTCTCGGGCATATCGACTAACCGATTACTTAGCTAATACATTAGCTCCTTGATCCCAGATACTAAAATCTCATTAAAATAAGAATATATATATATATCAATTTCCTGCAATAGTTCCTGGAAATGCCCCCGCTATATATCTAAAACGTTACACTCATTCCCACGTTGTAAATTTACATCCTACGACGTCACAAGTTCGACACCAACTTTTTACATCTCTTCGGCCATGTGCAGCCTGTAAAAGTTATTTACTCGAAAGTGATTTCCGAATTACTTCCCGAAATTCATCACCCACTGCAGTGCTGTATAGTACCTATTTAGAGCTAGAAAAGTCGCCTATTTATTAACGCGATACTTTTGTTGAGTAAAGATGCTTTAGCGCTGATGATTTCAGCATTCGCTTCAAGCTATTCGCTACTTTTTAGTCTTACCTGGTCCCGTTAAGACTAAAATTGACATTAATTTCATGTTCATTTTTCTTTCTACTCGACTCTAAAACTGAACTTATACTTAGAATGCTTTACATAATCCGTTGGAAGACATAAGTATTTTTCAGCTGCTACTTATCACATCGCCAGTTATTGCACAAGCGTTAAATTTAGTTCAATTTATTCCGCGCGGAAAGAGCTTTCGCTAAATCTACCATTGGTTCGTGTCAGATTTCGTTCGTTTATGAAGCCTGATAAGAATTTCGCAGGATTAGTTTAATATTTTCAGCCATTTTTACACGTCCTACTTGCAAGAACGATGTATAAAATATACAATTGAAAACAGAAAATCGCGCCCGTAACTTTTAACATTGCACGCCATCTAACACGTCTACTGAGTCCGGAATATACATCAGACCAATAAATATTTGGTGTACACATTTTATTAAATGTAAGTCAGCGGGGGAACTTGCGTGTTAATTTATTAAAGAAAATTTCTAATATTTTAATTATAATTATTATTTCTAATTTACTTTGATACATAAAACATATAGGAAATTCTCTGATATCGAAGCTGCGCGAAAACGAATATAAAAAGTCCAAGTTGGCTGAGAATAGTAGTGTAGACTAAATCGATACTGCGAATCCAGATAAACGGTCACTGCGCTACCAACTGTATCATCCTCCGCCTATTATATTTTATTAATGTCGGCACGTTGCATACTTATTTTTATCATTAATTAAAGAAATTAGGCCGACGTAATTCGGTTAAATGAAATAGTGATCATTTTCGATTTATAAGTAATCTCACACTGTGTGTTTTTCTACAAGCTAAACGCCGATGTATTTCAAATAGGCTCGACTTTTTTCTTTAATGAGAATTTAAATTGTATCGCTTTTAAATTACCTCGCGTAACACGAGTGTTCTCTTCTCAAAATTTATCCTCGTACACCACGCACATTTCTATTTGTAGTGGTTAAGGTACTTGGCTGCCAAACCAGAGGTGTCATAGATTATCGAGACTCGTCTCGTTCCCGGATCCAAGTTGCTGTCCCAGTGGTTTATACCTAATCTGAAATTGAATATTGGCTATACCGGAGAATTATCCGGGGGAAAGTAAAGGCGAATAATCCAAAAGTAGAAAGGAACTGGCCCTCCTACTTTCATTAATGCCGTTGGGCTTAGTACCATTATGAAAAGCTTAATTTCAAAATCCACGATACCCCCTATCAAGGATATCCATGGGAGAACTTACTTTACTTTTAAGCAATATTGAAAACTAATCATTTCCCTTATTTCTGGCTCGAAAATATATACACATCTCCTCGCATTTCGCCGGTGCGCATTAAAAAATTGTCCAGTTCGGTGTTTTTAAAGAGTCCTCTTACTAAACGCCTATATTAGCCATCTCTTAAAACCACTTACTATTCCTTAAGAGAATGAAAAAGGAACCAGAACGACTTGACACAATTAAGGAAGGAAAGAAGCTGACATATTATCTCGAGCATATTCTACGCGGGAAAAAGTATGAGGATCTACGTTTAATTCTATAAGGAAAAATCGCCGGAAAACGATAGGGCGTAGACAGAACTCTTGGCTAAAGGATCTCCACCGCTGGTTCAACGCATCATCAGTCGAGCTGTTTAGATCCTTCGTATCCAAATTACAATAGCCAAGTGGATCGCCAACCTTCGTAGCGGAGATCACGGCGTATGAAGAAGAAGAAGATTCTTAACAGAGTGGCCATTTCACAATATTTCTATCGTATATTCAATTTCCTTTAGTAGAACATTTCCATTTCCCTGATTTAAAATTAACTATAATTATCAAAAAGTTGTCCCTTTTTTTTTAGAAACGAAAATATTTTTTTTTTTTTCATTATTTTTAAAATAATTTGCGGGTCCTACAAGGCAATTGCCCGTCTACGGATTCTCAACATATTTATATCGTTTATTTATCATATACATTTTAAATCTAATACATCATATCCGTCTTCTATATATATATATATATATATATATATATTAATTACAACGTAATTCTTAGGCTACCCCCTATTCGAAAAAATGTCCCAATTTTATGTAACATTTGTTATATTTTGTAGGATTTTTGTTATTGTTATTTAAAAAATGTCACAATTTTATGTAATGAAATATGTAACGAAAAATGTAACGAAAAAATGTCTTAATTTTATAACGGAAGTTAAATGTTAGAATAGGATTTTTGTGGTTATGTTATTTTTTGTGTGTGTTGATGCTAGTAAGAATTACGTTGTAAATTTTGATCATTTTATACCAAGTATAGAAGAGAAAGAGACAGAAATGAAAGCAAGAGGGGTCAAGGGGCGCAGCCCCTTGCGGGGCCAAAATGGCCGAGTTTATATATATATATATTACTTAATTCAACTTAAATTCTATTTTTACTATTCTACGTCTAATTTTTAATTCAAAACATTTATACCCATCGCACATCGTATCACAATATTTTCACATAAGCCATAAGTAATACAGTTAGAACATGAGCACCGAACATTAGGTTTTTTTTATACATCATTTATAGATATTTACTTTTTTTATCAATTACACGTCTTATTTCCTTTCCTACGACTAATCATTTCTCATTCTTTGCACCACGCAATCAACCATATTTTTATTCTGTCTTTCCAAATATTCAAATTACATTCTTCTCTTAATTCCTTTGGTAAGTTACACCTAATAATTGACTCATAACAGTTCCTCTTCAACATTATCAATATTATTATTATTAATCCCTTCAGGTCTTATAAAACATAAATTGTCATAGTTCCTAGTCCTATATACCTTTTCCCTTGTCGGTAATCTTATTTTTTCTATTTTGTACCTTAAAAGTTTACTGTAATAAAAAAACATTTTTGGCGACATTTCTTTATTATTGTCCCACCCCAAATAGAATTCGTTACAAGATTCGCACTTGTCCAATTCGATAACAAAATTATTTTTAAACATCTTTTCTGTAGCCTACTAATCTTCCTTAATTCCGTTTTTTTTACTCCCCCCAAATTTCGATTCCGTATCTAATCCTAGTGTCATTATTAATGAGTGTCAAAATACAGTCTCGTAGTTTTGTAATTCATAGCTTGTTTTTTAATTTGTATAACGCCGGGGCATAGTCTGCCTAATTTTCATAGCAATGTTATATATGTGAACTCTCCATGTTAACGCCTTATCAAATGTTATCCCTCGGTATTTGAAATTATCAGCCGTTAGTTAATCTGGAATCGAATTTTATGATTGACACCAGTTTTCCTGTATCGCCATTAAAAATAAGTAGTATTACTAGCATTAATTGTGGTGTACTTGCTTTAGATACACAGTCCGTTTTGGGTGCCTAGTAAGATATCGGTAAACGGGGTTGTCTACACCACTGCAACAGATGATGGTATCGATTATAATTATGATAACGATAGTTTGTTAAAATATGAAGCGGAATGTGTTCGGAATTGTCTGTTAACCGGTAAGTATTTAACCGACAATTACACTCGATAATAAAAATAATACAACTTCCAAATTATATTTCGGATAACGAAAAAATATAATAACACAGTTCTTACGAGTACCAGTGTTGTTTCTAAAAACATGTCGACCGGATATTTTTCTTAACATTTTCATTAATAAACATTTCTGTGGCAATGTTTTTTAGTTTCAAGAGCATCATTATCCAGAAAGGAAATTCATTGTATCATATTGGAAATCAAAAGTTTCTAATAATCACAATATCGACGCACGTTTCAGTATCATGTTACCCGAGAAGCACCTAAAATGTTTCCAATAAGGAGCCGTTTCGTTCCGAAATATTTCCGAAATTCATGACATTTATGATAATACGAATTAAATTTTCTTCGGTTTTTACACGGTTTTTTTTTAAATTTAAATTCACTGAAAGAAATCACGCTAAAGGATAAAATTAGTAGTTTTTTTTTTTTTTTCTTTAAATAAATAAGTTGTGGGTCTCACACGGTTAATTTTGCCCGTTGCGTGAGTGCCCAACACTCTTATTATCGTTTATTCTAGTAAACAAAATTACAATTAATCATTCTTACTACCTAGATCGAACGTATTAAACCAAAAAAATAAAATATATCAATCGACGCAAATATATATATATATATATGAATTACACAATAATACACCCATACACAGGAGCCGCTTATATATTGGACATTGCATACATTAATGTATAGGAAAGAAAAAAGGAAACTGGTAAATAGATGGTCTAAAAGAGCCCTAAAAAATGCAGCAATAATAATAAAGGGAAAAGAGGATGCAGCAAAATTCCTTAATCTTTGCACCATTCTTTCAACCACTTCCTCACTTCCCTCTTCCGTACACCAATTTTTTTTTTTTCGTTTATTATGTGACTATGGTACTCGTTAATTTAATTAGAACTCGGTAATCATCTGCATTGTCGATTCGTAGATTTACCCCTCTAGGATGAATAGGTATTACTTTGATTCCTTGTTAGTCGAGTTTTTGGTCTGGAAGGTACCCCTTTACATTATTGCGTTTAGATTCAAGTAGTCCGTAATAATTAATAATAGTGCATCTTGGAAGACATTTCATTATTTTCCTTCCACCAGGTTAATGTAGTGTCACTCCGCTTCGCATGAGGTATAGTATAAGTTTCAAACAGCTTTTCTGAATTTTACCTATTTTATTGATTTCCGCTTTTTTAGCCTCACCCCATATTTGGATCCCATATAAAATTCTAGACATTATTAATGCATTAAAGTATATCATCCGTAATGTCCCATATGAAAAAACTGTCTTCAGTTTATACAACGCTGGAATTGACTATCTTACTTTCGAATTTAAGTTTTGTATCTGCTTTTTCCAGTTCAATGATTTATCGATATATATATATATATATATTCCTAGGTATTTAAAATCAGTTATATTCACTAGAAGTGGACATGAACATGGGTGAGTAATTTTATTCCCATACCGTTCAAAGCATTCATTATTATATAGATTCGCGGGTGATGACTCATATGTTTAGAGATATTACGAATATGGAGTTGTTTTGATTTATTTACATTTACACATAACACCTCCTGTCATGCGCCCATTTACTGAAATTATCGACATCCTGCTGCCGTAATTTTTCCGTCATCTCTAGATTTTTATGTTCCATTAATAATGCGATGTCATCGGCAAATACATAAACCTTTGCATTTTTGATGTGCCTGTATAATGAGTTGTTCATGTATATAAAAAATAGAATAGGAGCCAGTATTGCACCCTAACCTACTCCATATCGATTCACCTTTTCATTACTAATATTACCTGCAATTTTTACTGCGCTTCTCCTGTTTTGTAAATAATTCTTAAACCACAATAGTTGATTATTTACAATGCCCATATCTTCCAAATCTTTAATAAGCAGATCATGGTCAACTAGACCAAAAGCTTTAGCTAGGTCTATAAAGGTAATTATAAATTGGTTCTTCCCCCTCGATAGTCCTGTATTTATTTCATTTACAAACGTTCTTAGTAATAACATAATGGTGGATCTTTTTTCTCTAAATCCGTGTTGGTTTTCATAGAGCAGATTGTTTTTTTCCACGTAATTTCTTAAGTGTATGCTGATATACTATTCTAGAATTTTATCTATTACAGGAAGGAAATAATTTTCTTCAAAAGGATTCTTTTTTTATTATAGTCGTTATACACATATTACAGTTACGGATCCACAGGGGGGATAGGGGACATTTTCCCCCTCCAAAGAACCAAAGGCTCTATGAAAAAATTTGTTATAACAGAGAAACTTGATATTTATGCTATAAAATATTTATATGAATTCTACCTACGGATTTTAATAAGTAATATTTAATACTACCTTCCAGTAAAACTATTAATGTTCATTCTATTTTAAATGTAATTATCATCAATTTTTTGCCATTTTTATTTTATTTTGTAATGTAAATAAAAATACTAGTTAATTGAAAAATATATATATTTAAACTTGTTCACGAACAAAGAGAATTCGGATTACTGACAAAAATAAAAAAGAAGAAGTAGTGTCTAATAAGAAATACTATCTTTCTTACTATTCCTAAACTACCATATTTAAGGTATAATTTTATAATTTCGTTTTATTTTTTTGATTATCTTTATGAAGCAAGGGGTATTTCTCAAATCTATTGCCTACTGTAGAAGATTTTACATAATTATTTAATCCCCCCAAAGTCCTTCCTATAATTCCTCTCCCCCAAAATCTGCATATTATAATTGTTTTAATATACGCATAATCATATATTTATTAAACGTATTATTTTTCGCATTGGTAACATTATTTTTAACATTTTCACAAGTATTTATTTCACTATCCAAAAACCCCACAAATTTCGGAAATATTTCGAAACGAAAGAGCTCCTCATTGGAAACATTTTCTTTCTTTTTTTTTTTTTTTCTCCTTGCCACCCCGGTCTAACGACCACTATTGGCACGGCTGACACAAAGTACATGACTTTCTATGCTGACCATCTTCAGCAAGACAGACGACATCGATAGTTAGTTATAACAATACATTCTATTCCTTATTTACTACTGTTAAATTTCTTTGAATAAATGTATACGGTGGTTGCTTATTATATAGAGTTTTCAAGTTATTACGATGAAGTATCTGCATCTCGGCTAGGTAAGGCCCAAAACACGTCCCTTGGCTGCTTTCTCTTTAGCCTTATTATGGGATTTCCCGGAAGACTCAGTCTGTGCATTTCAGCCACGCTGATGTTGTCATTCCCTTTCATGCCGTCGAAAAAACGGATATAACGCTGCTTGTAATATTCCTGAATATACTGGATGTGAAGATCGCCGTGTAGGGTCAGATTGGACACATAGTGTACGGAGAGCGTCAGTTATCTCATACGGAGAATTTTTGACTGCAACCGCTGGATTCGCTTTAGGTTGCCGATCGATGCTGAACCGTATACCTCGCGATACCGTACATCCAGATGATAGGAGCGAGTATCGTCTGATAAATTAATTGTTTTGCGGCGAAAGTTTACTTTAGATTTTTTACCAATTAGAGGCTGCAGTTGATTGGCTCTTCCCATGATCTGCTGTCTTACGTACGCTATATGCAATCGCCATGTGAGTCGGCGGTCCAGAACTAATCCGAAATATTTCACCGAGTTAGACTGAGGAATTAGTTCATTTCCATACCTCATCCGGGGACAGGTACCAGAGTTTAAAGTAAATGTAACTTGCTGGCTTTTATTTTGATTAACTTTTATCTTCCATTCCGTGGCCCAGTTATAGATTTTATTTAGATGTTCCTGTTGCACCATTGTTGAAGCATGTAAAGGATTTTCATGAGCTGCCAATAGACTATTATTGTGTGTTACACGATGTAGCTGAAAGTTTTACTGGAAGACTGAAGTATGAATTAAGTTTGCACTTACAGACTTTTCTTTTTTTCCCACTGTACCGGCAAGAACCATAAACAGTGTTCGTGACCTCTCTTCCTTATAGTTATTTATTAACCATGTAATAGCCAACCCATTCTTCCAATGAAGGATTGAGTCGGAGATAATAATAGGATTGTAACGGGAATAAGCGTGTTTTATAAAACTAGCGAGGTAGCAGACTAATATGAAAACTACCAGCAAAGGTCTTCTCCTAATTTATAAAATATCCGATTATGTCAACATCTGTCTCGTTCTCGTTAAACCAAAAATACCTCGGTTTTTTTTTTTTTTTTTTTTTTTTTCGAATAAATCGTAATTGTTATTTCATTTTCATTAACAGTTCCCGGTCTCTTTTTAAAACACATAAGCAAACTTATAATAAAATGAGAATGTGATAGGCTCAAAATAATTACATAGATATTACCGAAGGAAAACAAGACGATTAAACGTAGAAAGACGAATAGATATGCGGATTCACAACAACACATAGAAAGGACCAACGGCGGCGTTGGAAATTAGTCTGCAGAGGGGATTTCCATTTCTAACCCCCCCATCTGCCACTGGATGGTACTGATCTCACACATCAGGTAGAGATTAACGAGAATAGTATACTCTTACTCGATATGTGTACGTACATAAGGGCTAAATCATATCCGATTAGTTATTTTTGAACATTGTACATCGATGTTAGCGAGCAAAAAATCATGATCCATATAAATGTTGAAATCTGCATGTTTAATTCTTAATGTTTTTCATGGGGCTAATTTCAAAATAATGTTCTCTGTTATCTGATTTTTCAGGATCGAAAGAATGCTCAAAATATTCCTTGTCGGAATCCTTAGCTGTGGCGGAAATTGCGGATAAACTGCGAACCATGTTGGGAATAAACTTTTTATAAAAAACAATATTAGTTTAAAAGGAGAGCGTACATGTTTCGTAGCGCATGCGCACGGCGCGGAAATTAAATAAATAATTCCTCACTTCCGATGCGATTAATTTTATTCCGCTGTCGGATTGCACCGGGAGGAGCAAAACGCAGTTGTATTAATCGCTTAATTAACAGAATTTTTCGATATTTTTAGTTTTACCGGAGCCTATATTCAGTTATTAACGTGTGGTGTTCTGGAGAACCGCGATCCACAATACCAGGATTTATAAACAAAGTTAAATGTTCAATCCTTGAAGAACGGCTGCGAATAGATTTTAAAATACGTTAATTTTTTCATATCTAACTTGAATTCTAAAGTTTTTTAGTTCTTTTTTTAGGAAAATGTACCAAAAGTGATATTAATTTTTTTCTTAGTGTGGGTTAATGATCGTTAAAGAAGTAACATGTTGATAAAAACGTATAATACGCAGGGAGGTTTTAATTGACTTTAGAATTGTTTTTATTCCTTTAAAGAGTAATCTTAAAAATATAAAATAAAAATTATAATAATATTATCTAATAATAACAATAAGGAAATAATGCAATAGTTGAAAAATGTGAAATATTCAGGATCGGCGAGCTCAATTACAAAGTGTGTGCATTTAAATTTTTAAAGTATATATATTTAAATGTTAAGGATTTCCAAGAAAGAAAAAATCGTTCATTTTAAAAAATAATTTCAAATATTACGATGACTTAAGAAACAGCTTGATACTTAATTATCTTTTTTAGCTAGCACGGGCATCTTTATATAAGCGTAATTTTCAGATTTTTTTTTTTTTTTTTTTTTTTAGATCCCCCCTTTGGGCACGTCAGCCAAGGGGACCTACACCCAGAAACAACAAAAAAGAAAAGAGCCGTCAGTTAAATTTTGATTCGGTCAAATATGGACAATATGTTTGTGAATTATAAACATAGAAAAAGGTTACAGCGTGTTATACAAGCATCGTTGCCTAATTAACCGTGGTTTTTATTTTGGTTCCGCCTAAAATGGTTCGTCGATTTGTTGCGGTTATTTTGTGGACTGGGCACTTCCGAAGTGTTGCAGATTTTGTTCGTAGCGCAGGTCTTTCCAGCCACAACTGTAACAATTCACTAGTTTCAGTTTTTTTGACGGAGTACATTGATCATTTTTTTTTTTTTTTCAGTTCTGGGTGGTTCGAATCCCTCTTACTGATGAACTATAATGTCGCCATACTGCACATGTATTTACTATGTTGCGATGACCGCGTATATTAGCTTCAAGTTTTTCTAAGCATATAAATCACATACTTATTTAGCCGAGGTGATAATTGTGGTTCCCGAGGATAGTTTTGATCTTTGGAGTGAATGGAAACAGTTGAACTGGCAGGTTTGTTTTCTTTTCAATTTTCTTCCTTTCTTCTCTTTTTTTCTGTTTTCTAATTTTTGTTTTGCTCTCGCTTCTTTAGTGTTTTATTTCTAGTTTATTTAATAAATTTGAATTTCTATAACTTATTTATGTAGATCGAGTAGATAAGAAATTTTTTTTTGGTATGATCATTTTATGTCTTATTGTTTAACAGCAGCCAAATAGTGTATTACGGTGGGCCTCAAAAAAAAAAAAAAAAATAAATAAATAAAATAAAAATGGTATTTGTGTATTATTTAAATCAAGTTTGACGGATTATTTGATAGTACACGTAAAATTTGGTTGTTGAAAGTTGAGGCGCTAGCAACTACAGATGAAAAACCCTTGAATATTTATTTACTTGCCGGAATTATCTAAAGAAACAGCTAGTGAGTTTGATATGATTATTTGTTTTACTTCCGGGCCTTCTTTTACCTTGAATTGTCCCTTCTATGACTAAACGTAAGATGTCATATTTTCTTTTCCCTCTAATTAAGTGTTCGAGATATTCAATTTTAAGTCGTTTAATTGTTTTACATCATGTCCTTTCAGTATTGGCTCGTTTCAGTACTTCTTCGTTGGTCATCTTTGCTGTCCAAAGTATTTTCAACATTCTTCTAAGTGTCCACATTTCTAGTGCTGCATACCTATCCAGTTGCTTCTGGTTAAGGGAGGGCCAGGAAGAAGAAAAACGGAATGGTTGGACAATATTAAGGACTGGACTGGACTCAAGAATCTCAATGAACTAATTAGAAAAGCGAAGAAGAATATAATGATAGTGATCGTCAACGCTCAGGAACTGAGTATGACACTCTTAAGAAGAAGATTTGTTTTATACTGCTCGGAAGCGATCAGCTTCGTGTGATATGTATTGCACGTAGCTGACCACTAAGCAGCGTTAAAGAATAATAGACGTATTAAAAAGAAAATGCTAAAAAAACAAAAAAAAAAACAAAAAAAAAACACACTCGTGTTAATGAGATTATAATATGCGTAACACTATCGATGTCGACATGGTTTACTTAACGTAATAAGTTGTATTATATATTATTATATTTTTTCAATTCGACATCGGCATAAACGACGACTAATGTATTTTTGCATTTATCGATTAACTCCGATTTCGTCTAGAATCTGTTTTTGCATCGTAGCTAATACCAAACTTTCTTCGTGCGTCATTAAATCAGACTCGGTAAAGCCTAGAATAAAAGAACGCAGAAATGATTTTACACAATGACCCGAATGAAATATTTTGAATTTCATTTTTATTTAAAGATTAACGGAGAAATGTTAAAACCGGTTTAAATTTTTAGGAAAATGAATAAAGACTGTTTTTACCATTCTTTAAGCAATCTCTTACGTGCGCGGCTTCGTAAGACAAACCAACCGAATTTTTTATATGAAACTGGTGTTTACTTTTTGGCAGTTCTATTTCAATCGGATTATCGTTAATAATTATTTTCGTCGGTTTCCAGAAAGGATCGCAAACCTTTAAAAATAAATCAACAACGATTAAAAATAAACCAACAACGATTAAAAATAAACCAACAACGATTAAAAATAAACTAACAACGATTAAAAATAAATCAACAATGATTAAAAATAAACCAACAACGATTAAAAATAAACCAACAACGATTAAAAATAAACCAACAACGATTAAAAATAAACCAACAACGATTAAAAATAAACCAACAACGATTAAAAATAAACTAACAACGATTAAAAATAAATCAACAATGATTAAAAATAAACCAACAACGATTAAAAATAAACCAACAACGATTAAAAATAAACCAACAACGATTAAAAATAAACCAACAACGATTAAAAATAAACCGACAACGATTAAAAATAAACCAACAACGATTAAAAATAAACCAACAACGATTAAAAATAAACCAACAATGATTAAAAATAAACCAATAATGATTAAAAATAAACCAACAATGATTAAAAATAAACCAACAATGATTAAAAATAAACCAATAATGATTAAAAATAAACCAACAATGATTAAAAATAAACCAACAATGATTAAAAATAAACCAATGATGATTAAAAATAAACCAATAATGATTAAAAATAAACCGACAACGATTACGATTCTTTTATAATAATTACTCTCGTAACAAGTTTTATTATATTAGATGAGTTTCATCGAAAAAAAATATCGGAGATCGCATATACTAGTCGGCGCATCAGAAATCTCCCATTGTTGTGCACAGAAAAAGTAAGTAATCGATATCCCCCCACCGGCCATTGTACCCCGGTAATATTATCATCATAAATACAGCGATTTTAACGTGTCAAAAAAAAATAAACAAAAAATTATCATTCACAGTTCGTTATTTTATATATAAATCGCTCTTTAAAATTTTACTTCCGAATTCTTGATTAAGGTGGACGTTAAAATAAATTAAAATTTAATTAAACCAACTAAGAATACTGGTATGTTTACAGTTTCGTGTATATTTAATACGATTTCTTACAGACAATGAAAGTACGTTTTTTGATTAGTGCAATGTTATTGCGGTAGCCTAGTGGTTAAGGTGCTTGACTAATTCAGGGGACACAGGTCCGTGTCTCGTTTCGGATCTGAATCGCTCCCAGTGGTCTATACCTAATCTGAAATTGAATATTGGTTATACCAGAGAACTATCTGGGAAACTAAAGGCGGATCCTATTCGAAAGGAACTGGCCCCACAATATTCTCATCAGTTCCATTAGGCTTAGTACCATTATGAAAAGTTTAACTTCACAATCCATGAAACCTTATCAAGGGACTTACACTTTACTTTAGTTTAATGTTATTTTAATAAGCTTATTTGATATGAAAACGACTAAAAACGTTTACTAGAAATTTTCAAAAGAGACTCAATTTTGATACTTTTAATTAATTACAAAACTGGCAACAAATGTATTTTGGATAAATTTCTTAAAAAACAATATTAATAATTAAAAAAAAAAAATTATAAGATCAAATTTCTGTTTTTATCCAAGTATATGTATGATATTTCACCTGCTTATGTAGATGGCAAATAGTATTAGTTAATCACGAAAGACTGGAATGTAGTATTATAAGTAAAACGAAAATAATTAGATTGTAAATTGTAAATGTAAGAATGAAGAATGAACTTGATCAAAAAATCGTTCTTCCCGAGCAAGTACATATTTAAGGCAACATACGACAAGACAGATATTCATATAGCTATGCAATGTACAGCGTGTCCAAGACCAGCCGTCTAACCCTTTGTAAAATCTAGAATATCTGGTAAAGTTCCGAAGTAAATTGAAAATGTTTTCAACTTCCGGATTCCGCTTGAAGTGGAGTCTGTATAAATCGGGGAAATCAATTTATATATATATATATATATATATATATATATATATATATACTTAAATACAATACAACGGATTATTTTTTTGACGAATTTCGATTTTTCGCCGAAAAAAAGAAACTTTTTTTCGAAACATTTTTCCTAAAACTTTTCGTTTTCAACCAGAGAGAAAGGGACTAAAATTTGATGGATTTAAAAATTCAGCGTTACGAATAGAAAAAATTTGAAATTTACTACCAACTGTACACATTTGTGCTTAACATATGTATGAAATGAATCCCAAATGAACGGCAATGTACACTTAAATACTCAAAAATAAGTCCAATAACAGCATTTAACATAAAAATCAATATCCATATCAGGTTCAAATTGAGTTTTACGTTGCCAAACTCTTTTCGAGAACTAATGAACGGTCCGAAAAATTTTTTCTATATCGAGAGATAACTTGTATGGATTATATATCTATTTTATCTCCTTTTCAAAAAAATAATAATCTAAAGCAATCTAGAGTTTAATGAGTGCGGGATGGGTATCGAATTGTATCAATTTCCTAAGAAACATTCCATCCATTTTGGTTCTGAACAGAGCCCCTTAATATACAAACACCGTCCTGTTGGAACCGAAACCATCGATGTAAGTGTGTCGAAGAGAGTAATTAAAAGAATAATACTGTTCTTATGAATAAGGAGCGTTATTCTCCGAAACATGTCCGGATATTTTTCATATTTTTCGATTTTTAATGAAGACTTTTGTGTGTTAAGTATTTCATAATTTTTAAAATATTATTAACGTATTTTAAGTTTCATGTAACGAACTGACTTCGTATTTCGATGAAAAGGGTAAAAAAAAACAATTTAACCGTAGCAGATATAATTGACTTTTTTCAAAAAATTTGCGCGGTTTCAGCGTCAGAGCCCCCCCCCCCTCCACTCCCAGGAAACTTACAAAAAATCCTTAAATTGATTTCATTTCTGCTAACAGTTGTTGTTGTTTAATTATCTCACATTCGTCATTTACAACAATAATCAATTAAGCGAAATGTAAAACAAATTCTGTAGCGTTTAATTGCGGAATCTTTTTTATTTATTTTTAGAACTAGTTAAAAAAAATCAAAAAAAATCCATACAGTTTACATGCCGGATTATTTAAATTCACTATTCCAAAAGTAACGTCCGGCTAATTGCTTCCAATTATCATACAAAAATGACTCCAGTCGCGTCACGCTACACATCTTTTACAAAATGAAAGTTACTCCATTAGAGTGGGTAGGTTCGTATGTTTAAAAATTTTATTGAAAGATTGTGTACTTTGATTCACTTTTGTATAATATACACGAATAGAATCGATTAAAAATACACGCGCTTAGGCAAACGAGTTTATTTATTACTGTGCAGCATACGCATCATGAATCTTCTTTATATATATTAATTACAACTTAATTGTTAGGCTACCCCATTCGAAAAAATGTCCCAAAAAAATGTCCCAATTTTATGTAACGTTTGTTATATTTTATAGGATTTTTGTTATTGTTATTTAAAAAATGTCACAATTTTATGTAATGAAATATGTAACGAAAAATGTAACGAAAAATGTAACGAAAAAATGTCTTAATTTTATATAATGAAAGTTAAATGTTAGAATAGGACTTTTGTGGTTATGTTATTGTTTTTTTTGTGTGTTGATGCCAGTAAGAATTACGTTGTAAATTTTGATCATTTTATACAAAGTATAGAAGAGAAAAAGACGGAAATGAAAGCAAGAGAGGTCAAGGGGCACAGCCCCTTGTGAGGCCAAAATGGCCGAGTTTATACATATATATATATATGTATGTATGTATTGTTTTTTCCCCGGTAGGATCATAATATAAATTGTAGAATTTAAACGTAATTTTATAAATTAAAAATAAAATTGTTTCGTACACGGTCTGTACATTATTATTGGATATCCTGCATTCGCTGACAGAAATGTATTCAGCGCTACTCGTAAAAACGTTCTACCAACTTTTCTTTCTGAAAGAAGTTTCTTTTTGGGGGGAGGGAGCTCTTACTAACGTAACCCATCGTCCTGGTATCCAAAATCACATTAAAATATTTGCCTCAATGTGTTAAATCCTGGGAAGCAAAAAAACACGTTATGTTGGCAGCTAATGTCACATGGTGGAGTTCTTAAACCTAAATAAAATTTTTGTCGATGCAAAGCGTACAAAGAGCATTCAGAAAAAAAATAAAATCCGCATGTGCAACTTTATCAGTTTCGGAAACGTACTGACAAAATGGGTTACTGTCGATAAAGCGATGACAGAAGTCTGTTAACTCTGAGCCTGAGTCTACAAAAGGATGTAACACACCTTCGCCAGAAAGCTTCATTGGGTCTTATGCGTGCATACTAAGGTATGCTTAGAATTTTAGGCTAGATGGACCTATAGTGAAGTACTGTAAAAGGGTTATTCCAGTCGGCTTTCCAATATTCTTTGTGAGCATACTTAATAAAACTCAAAAGGTCATCACTAATGGGGAACTTGTGAATGAATAGCTCAGTTACTATAAACGTTAAAATATTATAAAAATTTTACCTACATACTTTTGGCCGTAACTGTAGCGCACAACATAAAACAGAAGTAAAGAAGGAAAATGTTGTCTAGCGACTGCTTATGAAATAGAAGCACTTAAATTTTAATTGTAAGAAATTTGAACGGTTTTTATAAATGAAAATACTAGGTTTTAAGAGATATTATGAAGAAAAAAAATATATAATTTAAATATACATACATACTTATATTATACTGTTACAACAAGAATCTACAAAAAATATGTTTAAAAATATTTTTACCAAAAACTAGAAAAGTACGAATCTGATAACGAATACTACTTGGTGGGATAAATAATAAAGAAATGTCTCCAAAAATGTTTTTTTATTACAATAAGCTATTAACTCATTTAGACACAGCGTCCATTGTAATGGACACAGGTGGCTTAACAGGTTTAAGTATAAAACAGAAAAAAAAAAAAAGATTGCCGACACGGGAAAGGATCTATGGGACTAAGAACTGTGAGAAATTATGTTTTATAAGACCCAAATGGATTAACAATAAAATTGATAATGTTGAAGAGGAAGTTTTGAGTCAAATATTGGGTAACATACCAAAGGGAATTGGAGACAAACACAATTGGAACATATGGAAGAACAAAATAAAAATTTGATTGATAGCTTGGTGCAAAGAATGAGAAAAGAGAAGAAGAAATTAAGAAACAGTGGTAAGACTGAAGACTGAAGGGGAAAGGGAGTAATTATAAATTATGTAAAAAAAATAGGGGGAGTTTTCGGTTCTTAGGTGCGGGTCCATGGTGGTTCCTTCCTTTAGCTTCATACCTTTTGGCATACTTTTTGGCATACATGTGTATATTGGTTTAGGATGTGTGGTGGGTATGAATGTACTTGTTTAGAAATTAAACATGGTTTAGTGAAAATAGAAACGTTAAGTGTAATTAAGTAATATGTGTATAAGATGGATATGATGTATTAACTTTAAGATGTGTATTTATGAATATATGATATAATTATATTGGGAACCCCTAGACGGGCAATTGCCTTGTAAGGCCCGCAAATTATTTAAAAAAAGAAAGAAAAAAAAAAGTAATATTCGTTAAAAACTCAAAAAGTGTAGGTTACAGTTTTTTTTTTTTTTTTTTAGTTAATTTGCAAAGTTCCATAATTTAAGTTAAAGCGATTGTAACAGGTACATAATTGTAACACTAACAGAAGTAACATAAGAATAACCTGAAAACTGACGATCATTAGTCGACAGTAAGTTACAAAAATCACTAGAAAAGTAAGCAGTTTTTTCGAAAGAACATCAATAAAAATTGCTTTGTTTGATTTAAATAAATTCTATAGTTTCATCTAATTTTATAAAGTAGATAATTCTAATTCTAAATGTGTGAAATCTTTTTCATATTTTCTTTCTACATTCGAAAATGATTTATATTTCTAGTTATGATCTCTGCGGCGCGCTCTATAACTACTTCTATTCTAACAACAGTTTACACACTAGCTGCTGGATCGACTTTCTTTTTAATGCATGTTTTTTTTTCACAATTAAAGCTAACAAAATAATAATCGGTACATCACTAGGTAAAGACGCTTGTTCCCTTCATCCGAACGACAAAGCCCTCTGTAATTTTAACCTCGCCCTTTTTGAGCTCGCAACGGAACAGTCTGTTTTTTATGCTCAAGCGTCAACTCTTGGTCTTCCTGCCCCCCCCCCCTTGTATGCTTTTCGCATCCTGTCGTTTCCTTCTTTGTCTATTATCCCTTCCCTTAATTGTTTAATTTCCGCAATACCTGATGATCGTATTGCTATTTGATTGGAGCTCGTCCCTCTGTAGTTCTTCCGGCGAAGGATCCTTGTTAACGTGTCCAAAAAAAATAAATAAAGAAAGAAAGAAAATAAAATAAAAATAAATAAAATAAAATAAAATAAAAAAATAAATAAAAAAGCCTTTTTTGTTCGTTGCTTACTTTAATATATCCTTCGGTGCCATAAATGTACGCATCATTTGTCATTAGGCATTTAGTTGAAACAGTACCGCTTGCGATCTTACCACCGTCGTATTTCAAAATATAGCTAGCATACTCATCGACGCCCTGTTCGTTCAATTCTGCGACCGCCCGTATTTCTTCAGGCATCTTCTGACCACATACTAACGAAATAAACTGTAGACAATACACGCCGAGATCCAGTATAACTCCACCTCCCAGTTCACGATTACTGCAAACAACGCACAGAAAAATCCATTATACCAGAAAATCAGCCGGCAGAAAATAATTTGAATATTCTTTTAAGTCACTAGAATCGAGCATTATTCCAATATAACTATTATTATTATTATTATTATTATTGAGAAGCCAATTTTCGGTAGTTTCTTATACCTAATCCTGGGGATGTTGGAATTTTTGATACCCAACGTTACTGTGACTTGTTTCACCTGTCCGATTTTATTTTCCTTCAGTTCCTTACGTATACGTTCGTACAATGGAAAAAATCTACACCAAACTGCTTCCATTAGGAACACCTTTTTTTCCCGGGCTAGCTATAAAAATCCGAAAAAAAAAAAAGCAAAATAAACAAATTTAACCGTTAATGATACATAATTATTTTAAACATACGCCTCCTTCGGATACTGACTAAACGGGCGTGAATAAAATTCGGCTATTTACTTATTTATTTTTAAATATTCTATAAACGAGTTGCATGGTTGAAATGTGCTAATTGTCCGAATAGCGGTTTATAATACTACTTTATGGCTTGAAAAGATAACACAACTTCATCAGAAATTTATATTATTAAAATAGTTCACAAAAATACCGTCACATGAACGTGTAGCATTTAATGACTTCGACAGATTCTAAATAAAAATATTTTAATTACCGTATTTAATGACAAATGCCTTTTGATATACATACATATATATACATTAATTACAACGTAATTCTTAGGCTATCCCCATTCGAAAAAATGTCCCAATTTTATGTAACGCAAAATGTCCCAAAAAAATGTCCCAATTTTATGTAACGCAAAATGTCTCAAAAAAATGTCCCAATTTTATGTAACGTTTGTTATATTTTATAGGATTTTTGTTATTGTTATTCAAAAAATGTCACAATTTTATGTAACGTTTGTTATATTTTATAGGATTTTTGTTATTGTTATTCAAAAAATGTCTTAATTTTATATAATGAAAGTTAAATGTTAGAATAGGACTTTTGTGGTTATGTTACTTTTATTTTTTGTGTTGATGCCAGTAAGAATTACGTTGTAAATTTTGATCATTTTATACAAAGTATAGAAGAGAAAGAGACAGAAATGAAAGCAAGAGGGGTCAAGGGGCTCTGCGGGCTTTAATCCCCCTTGCTTACATTTCTATCTCTTTCTCCTCTACAGTTTGCATAAAATGATTAAAATTTATATTCTTACCAGCATCGACACAGAAAAAAAAAAAAAAAAAAAACAAAACATAATCACAAAAATCCTATTCTTATTTCCTTTAAATTGAAATATTTACAAATTAATTTTATATAATAAAAAAGAAAGTACAACCAGTAATTTCTACTACGAATTTTATTAAACTACCGAAACAACTTAACATACTACAAAAGGATATGCACTTAAATCACTCCTTGTTACAAAATCTAATGGGTGCATTATTAAGAATGACATTTTCATTTAATATTTAACTTTCATTACATATAATTGGGAAATTTTTCGGACACTTTTAAAATCTAATCGAATTACGTTGTAATTGATATGTATAAATATATACGAGTCTACCACGTTTTGCCACGAGCACGATTCGCCGAAACCATATTTCGCCGCGACAGGTTTCGCTGCAGCTACATTTTACCGCCATCGGCAACATTACCCCAAAAGTCACGGTTCACGTGTTGATGTTCTAAGGAACAGCTGTTTTTGTTTTTAAAGTGAAAAGATAATTTTCAATTAAATGCGTAATAAGGAGGAGCTTTGGTTACCAACTTCCCCCCTGTATCGATATATCATTAAATATTTTGTCACGTAAAACCAAATTCTTTTTGAAAAAAAGTTTTATACAAAATTTTATAAATGACACTCTGATCACATTGTATAACTAATATGGAAATTAGCACACTTTTTTGCGAGTGTATTGTTTTCTGAACTTTGTGTATATTTTGCAAGTGTGTACTTATTATTATTAAATACGGCTTTATTGCTTAAATTCAGTGCAGTGCATTAATGAAACATTCTTAATTACAACTTTCGTTTCATTTAAGAATAATTCAGCCATATGGGGTGACTATTTCCCTAATACGTTTTATATTACATTTCATTTTTTTTTTAATAACCGCACAACAGTCATTAATGTATGGATTTACGATGCCATCATCCCATTTTTCAACGTCGGCGGGCGACGAACCATGGCTTTTTGTGTTGTGTCGCTGACGGCGAAACCTGTTGCGGTGAAATGTGGTTTCGACGAATCGTACTCGCGACAAAACATGGTGGCCTCAATATTATATATATATATATACATATATATATTTCATAAATTCGGAATAAATTTAGAATATTTATATTTCCTCCCGGTTATTTTGATGCCTAGGTAGATTAAAATACTATTTTTAAAATTGTGTGATATTAAGCGAACGATATAATAATAGAAAAGGCTTGTATAGTGGAAAATCAGTAATGCTGACTACTTGTTAATTTAAGACTTTGTCCAAACTAGTAACACTTTTCTCGAGGCACCATTATTATAATATACATTAGGGGAGAAAAAAAATATAATTTAAGAATATTTCTGCAATATTTTCATAAAATTACTACTACCGAGATACTACGTGACTTATATTATCGGTGGTATTAAAAGAAAGAACTAATTTTATTATAATCTGACCGGAATAGCAAAAGTTAAGGCCAATAAAAAAAAGAAGAAAAAAAAGGCTAATTACGCAACAGTACGATTTAAAATTATCGATAAAAAATTTAAAAGAAAAAAAAAAGAAATTGATTCGAAATGAAAGTTAAAATACATGAAAAATTAGGATATGTGTTTTCTTAAAAAAATTATATCAGGTTTTAAGAGAAGATATTCTTCTGTGCTTATCCGGTGGTATTTTGTTATGCTGACACGTCGTCACAGGTAATAGAGTGTGTAACAAACTGTTTTTCTGTATATAAACAACATTTTTAAAAGTCTACCGCAGTCTTATCCGATCCGTGCTCGATTATTACGGTGCCATTATATATGATGCAGCCAAGAAATCCTGCAACCGGTTGTCAATTCCGCATGCCGTATCTGCTTAGGAGCGTCGTTCAGAACGAGTCCAGTCAATAGTTTGCTCGCAGAAGCCAACGAACTGCCACTGGTTATCAGAAGAAAAGAGCTCTGCTTAAAATATGCGGTGACAATCTCCTCGACACCGGACAATCCAGCTTATGACAGTATCTTCAAGGTCCCTGTGCACAATATCGACCCTGACTATTCGGCAGCAGAACGAACCACTCAGATCGCGGATAGCCAGACTCACACAGCAGAACTCGAATTAATAATACTAGCAACGGTTTATGAACTATCGCTAGGGTTCCTACCCCCGTGGTGCCAACCAAATCTGACAATAAATGTTGATCTAAGTGAGCACGAGAAACTAACCACAAGCTCAGAGACGTTTAGATTACTTTTCCTTGAAATACGCGAAAAATTTCAGCCATGCACGGAATACTATACAGACGGTTCAATTCTCAACGGTAAAATAGGTTACGCTATAGAGTTTCTGACTCGTATCACGTTAGCAGCACAACGAACGCACGACAATAATTCAATCTTCACCTGTGAGGCTAAGACGATTCTCCATACTCTAGAACTAATCCTACTGCGCCCCAAGACGTAACAAACTGTACCATATTTACTGACTCGTTGTCCTGCTTAAGAGCCATCCACAAAATCAGTTTACCGAAAACCCTATCATACAACGCATCCACCTAAAATTGGACCAGCTCCAATCACAGCATATACAGGTCAGCCTTGTGTGGACACCGGCGCATACAGGAATCCAAGGAAACGAATTGGCGAACCAAGCTGCAAGAACTTGCCCGCCTGACTACTTATGGACACCTCATGAAGCTAAAATGGTGATAAGCAACACAGTCAAAAACTACTGGAACACCCTTTGGCTCCAAACGTCGAGCAAACTCCACGAGTTTAGAAAAGATACCTACGAAATCATGCCAACTCTCAGTAGGCACGAGCAGTGTGTCCTAACTCGTATCCGCATTGGACACACAAACTTGACTCATTCGTTCCTCATATCTAAAAAACCGCCCAACCTGTGTCAACGCTGCAACATGCCTATATCGGT
Organism: Icerya purchasi; assembly: GCA_039619475.1. NCBI lineage: Eukaryota > Metazoa > Arthropoda > Insecta > Hemiptera > Monophlebidae > Icerya > Icerya purchasi. Next base: position 553,063,194 of record CM077115.1, read on the forward strand.
GAGGCATCTTTTGATCGAGTCTAATCACTACCAGCAGGCCAGACAACGAGCGGGTATTACCAACGGCCTTCCAGAGATGTTTTCGGACGCCGAGAAGTGTAAAAAAATCGTACCCTTCCTCAAAGACATCTCAGTATTCAAACTGATCTAACTTCCTCAGCCTTTAGCTGACTTTTTTGATTATTTTGTTGTTTCGCGCATTTTTCAATATTCAACATAAAATGTTATAATTCTCCGTAAAACCGTAGTCGCTAATGACCTCGTAGTCCAAAAGCGACTTGTAAATACAATAAATAAATAAATAAATAAATAAATAAATAAATAAATAAATAAATAAATAAATAAATAAATAAATAAATAAATAAATAAATAAATAAATAAATAAATAAACAATATTTTTGATACAGAAAGGCGATGAAATATTTTTAGAACTGAGCCTAGTCTAAAGAAAAAATACGTTCAGGTTATTTAAAGAAAATTTTCAGAAAAATCAGGTTTATTTTCTTTCTCTCTCGTATGAGACGGTATAGTATAGTTTGTTGTTTTTTTGTTTTGTGATATAAATTTCGGAAAATTAATGTATTCCTAAAATTACTCGATATTTATGAAAGAAAAAAAAATATGTAGATAAAAAGAAGAAGAGAACTGTCGGGCGTGCACTAATTTTCCTCCTCTTTTATTTCCCTACTGTGCTAAGGGTGATTTTTTAAGAGTTAAGTTTTTCAGGTTGGCAGCACTGGTTGGTATTGGCGTCCAAACGTCATCTGTCAAAGTGAAAAGTTTTCAGTATACTCTGCCATTTCATCATGGAAAGACTTACACAAACGAGCAACGATTGAAAATTGTTGAAATTTATTATCAAAAACCAGTGCTCTGTGAAAAATGTGCATCGTTTTATGGTCGTCATAATTGACCTGGTGAATCAACAATTCGTGCTGTTATCACCAGGTCGATACAAACGATGCACATTTTTCACAGAGCACGAATTTTGATAATAAATAACGGTTAACTGTAATTTTCAGAAAATTAAATTCCACTCTTTTTACTGTTTCGGCTGTAACAGTTAAATATTTCCAATCTTTGGTCGTTATTATGCGGATACCCATTGTTTAAAATTTTATGCCTAGATACGCGTTATTAGTAACGCGTATCTAGGCATAAAATTTTAAACAATGGGTATCCGCATAATAACGACTTTTTTAAGAAATACACACGTATTTCACGTAAAAAGTAAAAGCTTGTACTATTTCGTTAACACTGGTAAATTTTGTCGATTAATTTCTATCGTTAAATTGATTACGATCAACTTTAATGAAAGGAGTATAATTTAATATAGGTCAGATATGAAATTACACAATTTTTTTGTTATTGCGTATAATAATAATAATTATTATTACATATTAATAATTATTATTATTATTATATATTAACGTATGAAATACATACACATCACTCACCGTAGTTAATTCTTTTACATGTTCCGGTTTCATACAGAGCGGTTTTTCGCACAGAACATTTTTTCCGTGTGATAACATTAATTTCGTGGTCTCGTAGTGGTACGGATTAATAACGCCAATGTAGCAAACATCTTTTAAATAAAATTAACAAAATATCGAATTTCAAAAATGCGCGTAATGCATAAAAAATACATAATGTCTGATTATCACTAAAAAAAAAAAAAAAAAGATATACAGCGCTTAAAATGTTAAAAACTAGACATTGCATCCTTCATGCACGTTCAACAGGAAAAAGACCTTTGTTTTTTATTTGTTTTTTTGTTTTTTTTTCTTCCGGGGGATAATAATAAACAACATGACACGCAAGTGAGACGATTAAAAAAGGTGCGGAATAGAACGAACTAAGAACTGAACCGATAAGTTAGAAAAGGAAAAGATGAGATATTGGAGACAGAATAAAAATTTCAAGAAATCGAATAAATTGGTAACAAATTATTGTCGACTAATTGGTCAAGAGACAGAAGTGGATCCAGAAGGACATTTTGGGGAGGATTATATAATTACGTAAAATCTTCTACGGTAAACAGTAGATTTGAGAAATAGGTACCCTCTTGTTTCATAAAGAAAATCAAATAGCGACCTTTATAGAAATTCATAAAAATGTGTTTTAAATATACCTATAATTATTACAATTTTTAATTTAACTTTTGTTTTTTTTTTAGTTATGAAACAAATAAAACGAAATTATAAAATTCTAGCTAAAATATGGTAGTTTAGGAATAGTAAGAAAGATAGTATTTCTTATTAGACAGTTTACTTCTTTTTTATTTTTGTTAGTAATCCGAATTATTTGTTCGTGAACAAGTTTAAATATTTCTCATTGAACAACTATTTTTAATTAAAATTACAAAATAAAAATTAAAAAGAAATAAAAATGGCAAAAGATTGACGACAGTGGTTTTTTCAAATAGAGTTTTACTAGAAAATAGTATTAAATATTACTTATTAAAATCCGTAGGTAGAATTCATATAAATATTTTATAGCATAAATTAAGTTTCTCTTTTATAACAAATTTTTTCATAGAGGCTTTGGTTTTTTTGAGAGGAGGGGGTGTCCCCTGTGTCCCCTATGTCCCCTATCCCCCATAAGGATCCGCCACTGATAGAGAAAGCGAATACTTTTAATTTTGCTTATTTGACGCCTCAAGTTTTACGTGTCAAATGAAAATTCGTTTATTCCGTTTCTATTTTTATCAAAGTACTGCGCTGATAAAATGAAATTAGGAAAACAAAAAAGATGATCTGTAGATGATTTCTTTGGTAAAATATTAACATCAATAACCTATATTTGTATCTTCGGCCAACTGTTGGTATGTATCGCATACTTTCGGAATATTGAATTTTTTCGCGAATTCCTTCGCTCGTTCCGTATCTCTAGCGGCTACAGCGACTACTTCATGCTCGTTGCTCGGTAGGGAATCCAACGCTGCGACAAAATCGTGAGCCACTTTTCCGGCCGAAACAATTCCCCATTTTGTAGCCATCGCTTCAACAAACACGAACAGATACCGAATAACAATAAGAAACAAGGATAATGAAACTTGCACAATGATAATAATTAATAACGTGTACAGATGTGTATTCTAAAGTATCAAAAGAAAACGACGAAGGTCTCATACTGGTAGAGGCGACGAAGGAGCGAAACGGCGGTGATATTCGCGGTCTTTGAAATGTAGCGTAGATTATTGTAAGTACGTTAATAATAGCAAAAAATGTGTGCCTAGCGACTCGTTCGCAATACGAACGAAGGCCACTCTTCTCTCGTAATTTCAATCACGCTTTGTCTGTTTTCATTAAATATTGATCGAAAAGAGAGAAAAAAAACAAAACAAATAACGAATACTATTGTACTTAGAGACGTGGTAAAAATAAATCTTTATTTAAAATTTTCGGTTCCGACATTGCATTGAAAAGGACTGCCGTACAAATTCTGCTACAAGTTCACTCTGCAAATTAAAATTGAGTAGTGTGTAAATCTAGATTTCAAACTGATTCCGAATAACATTTTCCGGAAATTCTGTGATATACAATAGTGAAGAAAAGGTGATGGTATAAACATTTTTAATATTTAAAAAAAATATTAAATAGACAATTGTATTTGCCAAGGTTTTGAAAATGTTCATTAGTTTTCAAAATCTAACCGCTACCTATTCTTCCCTGCACGCCAATTTGACTAAATTTTCAAAATTAGTCCAAGTAGGTTCCTCTAAAAATTAACTCCCAAGTAAGTCCGCTCTTTCCCTACATGACCAATAATCTGTTTCCGAATCTGAGGTAACTATTCTAAATTAACCAAAGCAAAACCGTTCAAGTAGCGAACCGAGAAACCCCTTCTTTCACTTTTGGCTGCACAAGTTCAAATTTGAATTGTATCAGAACAAAAGAGTGGTCGTCTCATTCTGGAACAACCTCAAATAGCTCGCTCAGAAATAAGAACAGTACGCAGAGAATATAAACGTTTTGATCGGAGATTTTGAGATAATTTTTCTGATTGAGTCATTCGGGGTATCCATTCTCGTAAGTGGTTTAAATGTCGACCTGAAGGGGCACCTCGTATTTAGGAGTTTATCGGATTTATTTCAGTTCAGAATACCATGCTATAAATAATGCCCGTGAGAATTATTACTGTCGAACATTTAATAGCATTAAATAATAGTTTTCACATACTTCGCATATACCGTATGTGTACAGTTTGTTCTCGATATAAATTGGGGGCAAGGTAATAGGCAATAGGCATAGTCGGTTGCTGTGAAAGTGTAATAAATCGATAGGAGCACAGCCAGACGTGTACATTTTTATATTAATATTGGCGCGAAAAATTTGCTAATTTTTAACCAAGTACATCAGTTACATGTCGTTTATTAATTAATAAGTTCTTTGAGCGGCCTGAAATTTTCATAAAACTGCTAGACTTGCTGCTCTTCTGACGAATCGATGAAGGAAATGTCAATCGTTTCTCGCACGGAGGAGAGTTGGTCGGTTATTTCGAAAGTCCGCTGAATTGGTGTCCCCGTTATTATGTCGAGGACCGACTGCACCTTTGTTGGCTACTCTATACAACCCTTGACCATTTCTGTAGAATAATTCTATTCTTAATAAAAGCCGACTACTTCGCACTTGAAGAGTTTTATACTTGGAAAATTCAATCGCGCCGAATAAAATCGATTCCCTTAGTTGCATCGAGATATTTCTAATAATAATTTGAAAAGCTACGACGACATGTTCACGACTTTTACATGTTTTAAAAAAAACTTTTACGCTTATCGGCAACATTATTTTCTTTTCCACAACTGTTTCCCTCGTTCTGCGGAACATTCGGGCAATAGTTGGGTAAGCAGTTGCTGAAAATCGAAGCTAGGAGAAAAACATATTTATTTTGAAAAAAAGGATTTGTAAAAAAATCGGAGAACTATTAGGAGCCTTAATTTTAAGAAAAGTAAGAAAATGAAGGGAAAATTCAAAATGCTGGTTTTTTATTTTTACATTAATGTTTATAATATACGTTCTTTTTTTGCTCGCATTAGGATACTACGCTGAAAAACAGGCAGAATTAGAAACTCTGATTTTGTCCGCTTTATTGTCAAAAGTTTGCTTCTAGTTTGCAGGCAAGTTTTTATTGAGAATATGTATGAAGAATTAGCCAACTATATTGAATATGAAATATAACTCGGCATGGAAGAAGTTCCAGGGATACTACTGGAACCAGAATATCATAAACAAAATAGTCATTTACTAACAAGCCATCAATTCTCTGGCCTCTATGGACAGGATTCTTGAAAAGTTCTTCTCATATCGGAGCATCGTTTAGGATAGATATGAAACTTGAACCTTACCATCCAAAACTATTAGAAATCTTTTAACTCGCTAGAAATGCAATGCTTCGGAAAAATTATGATGATAAAATGTGCTGATATTTAATGAGTCAATCGGAAGAAACTTAATTAATACAATTACCCAGAAGACGATTTTAGTTGATGGGGAGTATTGGCTCAGTGACCATTATGAAAGAAATAGAGTGATGAAGAAAGAATAAAAAACAGATGATTGTAGCGACTTTTTTTTTTTTTTTTTTGGGAAATGTCACCTATGGATATCAACCCAACGTAAGCGAGTTTCTTTTTTTAGAAGTTTCATTGTACGGCTGCGAGATATTCTATCCGAACGAAACACAACTAACTAATTAACTACGCCACGATAGATGAAAGCAATGTGATCTTCAGAACTGGTACTCGTTAACTACCTAATAAGTATTTCAGTAAAGAAGATATAAATTTTCAGTTGAATCCATGGAGAGAACAGCTTTTTAACACAAAGATAGTACTGAATTACTACATAATCGTATTGGTTCCGTAAAAAAGTTACATTAAAAATAATTATTTATAACAATATTTATTAATTTTTTAAAATTTAGATACTTAATTCAGTAAATACGCGATGCCCCATAAAAAAATAGATTTTACTGGAATATTTTAGAAATTAAAATTACAGATAAATTATTAAAGAATACTGCAATAAAAGTTTCAATATTTTCTATACCGGAGTATTATTTACTTTTAAAATACTCCCCAACTTGGTTTGCTGTTGTGAAAAATTATTACATTAATAACTCATATCCAAAACAAAAGGAAAACTGAATAGAGAAAAGAAACCTTCAAGAAAAATATTGAATTCATTTAAAAAGTTAAAAAAATTAAAGATTTAAACAGATTAATATGCAGTTAATAGCTATTTTTTAATATATACCTATACACAGGCTCGTGCCCAGAATTTTAGAAAGGGGGATTTTGAAAATTTTCTTAGCATATTTATTTTTTAAATATAAATTAATTTATACCTATTTCAGATTGCCATTAAGGGGAATTTGTTTTTATTTTATATTTATAAATATAGGGAACTATTTTTTTTTTTTATTAACCACTCCTTTGGGCATGTCAACAAAGGATCTTCGCCCAGAAACGACATAATGGAGAAGGATCAGTTAAATGTGGAGTCGGTGTCGAATATTGATAAGATAAAAGAACTGAGGATAAGAACAACGGAGATCGACGGAAACGATAAGATATACGAAGCGCAATAAGGATTAAGGAGCTCTTAAGTGATAACAGATCGGAGTACAAAGAAGTGCGTTCGTTCACGAGGGATGGACATTCAAAGAAGATATGGTCAATTGACAGACGGCTTCGTCGTCCACTAACATTCGTACTATTAATAATTTCCATCGTTTTGATTTACATATATACTAATAATTTACATAAATGAATTACCACCCGTATATGAGCATTAATAACAATTATATATGTTATTAATTATACTCGTAATAAAAAGTTTTTCCTTAAGATATTAATGAAGTACCCAAAAATATGGAGCATATTTTTTCTTTTTTCTTTTAAAGGTAGGTAAAAACACCCTAAAAAATCATCAATATTTATTTTAAATTTTTGATTTTTTTCAGATTTTTGTGTATTTATAATAACTATTTCAGTTCTCATGGGGGGCACCCCCCCGTCGTAAACACGGTCTTGCCTATATATACCTATATAAAATAAAAGTAAAAAATATTATTTATATTTCCTCTTCTGCAAGTTCTTCCAAATTCCTTATTGTTTCTGTTTTTTAAATGTTCTTCTAGCGCTATCACCACCTTCCCTTTCTCCTTCCACTGATGCTATTATCCTTTCTATTCGTTCTCTTCTTCATGATCTATCCTCATCGACGTCTACCCAGATTGACTTTCTTTGGATTCCGGGACATGCAGGCATTGATGGAAATGTAGCCGTTGACCTCCTTGCTAAAGCTGCTGTTTCCAGTGGGAATTTTATTAGTAGGGTTCCAGCACACAATATTCTTCTTCCAACTAAATCCTGCCATCTTAGGCACTCTGTTTATGTTTCTCTTTTCGTTAATCCTAATTCCTTTAATCTCTTGATTAACTCTGTATTCCTTCTTCTCGTCCTTGGTTCTATGAGTTTCCCAGTTTGCGTCGGTCCATAATTACTAAATTATCTCGCCTTCGTTTCTCGCATAGTCTTCTTCCTTCTTCACTAAATCGCTTTTCTTTGGCTCCATCTCATAATTATCCATTGGATCCTGAAGGTTCCCAGTATGTTTGCGATGCGAATCACGTGCTCTTCGAGTGCTCCGGTTTATCTCGCGAGCGTGAGTTACTTTATTATCATCTTTTAAAGCTTGGTCTTCCTGCTCCTTTCAACGCCTTTTATGTTCTTTCTCTACCTACTATCTCTGTTGTTCCTGTCCTAGGGATGTTCCTTGATTCCATTGTCGACAGAATAAAAATATAATTTCTATTCTATTCCATGTATCCATTCCTTTTTGCTGGGCTAATGCTCTTTGGTAGCAAACCCAAGGGGGGGGGGGGGGGTAAAAAAAAGGTAAAAAATATCGATCTGTTTTTTTATCGGTCCGCACTAAAACTAATGGACTAATTTTGATGCAGCTCCCGCTGTTAATTAAAGTTAGTCCGGGGTAAGGTTTTAGTCTATGATTCGTCACATTACGATAAAAGGTAAGTGAATTGCGTTGGTTTCAATGATCGCCGTGCTATAAAGAATAGGAATTTTTAGTTCATTAAAAAGTAAGTAAAAGTTCTTAATTAGTGACTTGTATTATGTCGATAATTACTGTTCGATAAGCTATAAAATTTATTAAATACTGATTCCATAATAAAAATTTTCTAATTAACATTCAGTGAGTAATTAAATTACTAGTCCCATAAGAAAAGCAAAGAAAAGTGGTTAATCAGCTTTTTCATAAATAATATTCAAGCCAAAGTGGATAGATATTTAACTTTTATTTACGTAAATTTGTTCGTCAAAAAAGATAAATAAATAAAAATTATTTACATTTAAAGGCTACCGTTCTTAACGATTAAATAGATGAGTGTACGTCATAAAGAAAATGGAATTGTGAAGAAGGAACAAAAAACAAATGAATGTAATTAAATCCGTAACCTGTAGGTGGGTCCCCAGTCATATGGCGATAGAGGGTAATGAAATGGCAGATTCCTTGGCTCAGATTATCCTCCCGTTTTTTTTTCTCTAAAATTCCTAATTTACTCCCATTGTGTGTAAAAAGTTTCATGTTAGATTTTGGTCAGATTTTTACGTTTCTTCCTTTTCTAATCAACCTTCCTCTTAAATTTTTTCATTCAACCTTAACACGCGGCCTTGGTTTTACGATTTTCCTTCGCTCCTTCGTCGCTCCGTTATTGTCCCTATTATCCGTTTACGTCCGAATCATACTCTTCTTCCTTCCTCACGTTATCGTTTTCATCTCGCTTTATCCCTTTAATTATCCTCTTCATCCTGACGACGAAGCCGTCTGTGATCCTGACCATATCTTCTTTGAATGTCCATCCTTCGTTAATGTAATTTACTTCTATGTACTCTAATCTGTTATCACTCAAACTCCCTACTCCTTATTCTCGTATATCTTATCGTTTTCGTCAATCTCCGTTAGGTTCCTATGCTCAGTTCTTTTATCTTATCAATATTTGACACCGACTCTACATCTGATATTCTTTTCCCTCGTGTCGTTTCTGGGCGAAGATCCTTTGTTGACATGTCCAAAGGTGTGGTTAATAAAAAAAAAAAAAAAAAAGTAGTTCCCTATATTTATAAATATAAAATAAAAACAAATTCCCCTTAATAGCAATCTGAAATAGGTATAAATTAATTTATATTTAAATAAATTTAAAAAAATACACCAATTTAAACTATCGTTTACGGACTATATCGTCAACTAACAATATAGAATACACTTTTTAGTTCTACAAGCATTTGAGTGTAGTATTCTGTGTTGTTAGCTGATAATAGGTTATAACCGAAAACGTTTCTTTAACTTAAGATATTCATTTTGGAATTATTTAAAGTCGATTATTTTATACTTATTTTCAATTGTTATTAAGCGTAATTTGTTTATTTTATATTTATAAAAGCAAGCGATTGCGATAAACATACTCGGCTGACCAAAAAGTATTTCAGCAGCGGAAACACAAATTTCTTTGTGCCGTGGAAAAATTTGGGATTACTTCGTAATGAACATTAAAAGAAATTTACACAGACATTATTAGTATGGGGAAAACGCAGCATTACTATATACGTATGTATTTGTATATCTTATAAAGCTGCAAACCCAAAAAAAACCTACAGCATATTCTAGAAAAAAGCTAAAAAGTTTATTTTTTTAAATCAGATTATAGAAAATCTATGAAATCCGAAAAATTATAAAGTTAAAGGGTTCAAATCTTGAAAAAGATGAAAATCGAGATTTAGGGGAAAAAAAAAATCAAAAATTCCTCAGCCCCGCGAGTAGCTAAATAATAGGATTAGCTTATTTTTTAATCGGCGTATTTTTTTGTCCGTAGAATATTGTAAAAAATTCAAAAAAACCGGAATGTCTAAATTTGGAATAATGTACAGCTAAAGCGGCAAGGCCGAAAACAAAAAGAAAGTTTTCAAAGCTTCAACAGTTATGTACCATCCACAAATCAATAGGTAATATACGAAATAAAATAAAAATAGAAACACGATAATGTTAAAAAGAAAAAAAAAAAAAAAAAATCATTGCTACTAAAAAAGAAGTCCAGAGCTTTCGTTTTATAGCAGCTAGAGGGTTGCTTTTTTTTTTTTTTTTTTGTAAAAAATTTACATCTTTTCGTCATTATATAATATAGGAAAAACTGAAAATCCCCAAATTATAAAATTTAACAAATACAAATTTTGAAATGATCGGATTCACCCGTGACTGAAAGTATTATTATCGCTTCTTAGATTCTAAGGAAGAAAACGAATTACAACATGCATTATCAATATCTCGTTCTCAATGGAATTAAGACTAGCATCATATTTCTCTCACACACATTACCGTGCTAATAGTAGTTTTTGTTTTTGTGGTATTTAAATCCAAATTGCACTTTTTTTATTGACCTATTTACATATAAAAAATTAAACGTTACGTGGGCGCTGCAGTCCTTTTCAAAAATTCACAAAGTAAGTTAAAGCCCAGCTCCCCGTAATATACATATATATATAATAGCTAGCCATTGGTGATGAATGGAAATAACGATACACCGCAGAATAACGTAAATTGAATATTTACGAAACATTTCAAATATTTCACACGTGCGCATTAATTAAATTAACTTTACGAAGTATGTGCCATAATTAATTTTTAATATAAAGGAACGTTTTTTTTTTTGTTTTTTTTTCTTATTTAACTGCTCTTCATTATCGTTTTCTGAAGATAAATAATTGTATAACATTCCCCCATTGGTTAATACAGTGCATTTTTTATCGCTGCAATTTCACCGATTTATTCGTAATATTTCTGTTTCACGGTCGTTGTTATTTAAGCGTTAAAATGATAGTCTGAGAATAATTAAATTTCTACTTACCTATTCGTTAATATCGAAAACTTTCAGCGATTAATAATGAGCGCATCGGTATTCTGACACGAAAAAGTAGATTCAGCTGAAAGTGACCGTTTCCGAATGCCGTAAAGTAAATAATTTAGCCGTTATCGCAATTTATCTAGAAGGATAAATATTATCTTAATGGAAAAAGAAAAATATAATATCCCGAGATAACAAATTTTTTATTCTTCACTTACTGATTTATTTACTTTCTTTTTGCATTCTTATAAAATATGTAAAGACAATGCCCATCTATAATAAATTTTAAAAAATAAATAAAATGTATAGACGTTTGAAATAAATAAAATAGATTCAAAAACACCGACTGCTAACTTTTTCCTTATCCTTTCCGAAGGAGCAGGTTCTGTACTTTACCTGTAATTTTTATTGCGACTAATTTATAGTTAACTTTTTTAATATTCACCAAAATTTGTAACTGTCTCTGTCATTTGTAATTCCTTCAAGACAATGTCTTTCAGAGAAAAATAATGGGTGCAAAAATGAATCAATTCATTATTTTTTTTTTTTTTTTATACTCCCTATCAAATAACATTTTCAATATGTGCCCCGCCATTTTTCAACAACTACAAGCCGTAAGCGTGTCACAAAATCCCTAATGCAATGCTCCGCGACATTCCAACTTCGATGCTGTCGACGACGCGCGAGATTTCTTCTTTCAATTGGTTGATCGCAGTTAGTAGGCCTGTTTATGTAGCGCGATTCTTTACATGGCCCCAGAGGAAGTAGTCGAGAGGATTTAAATCTGGGCTATACGGTGGCCAAGACCAGTCATCAGAGGGGAGAGGAGATTGGAGATGATAAACGACTTGAAATGTTTGCTCGACGAAAGAGACAGCGTTTCATCGGCGCCGTATGAGGCTTAGCCACGTCTTGTTGGAAGATGTAAAATTCCGCATCAACTTCATAATAGAAAGAACTTCATCCTTTAATATAATTACCGACAATAACTGTTGTAAGACTAAAGAGACTGTGGACCGATATGATTCCCCGAGCGCTCGGCGCTGCACCGAGAATTCAATCGGATGATTTTCCGTCCTTCAGATGGGAAAATTTTATCTGTTGGCATAACCGTTTAACCATAAATGCTCCTCGCCTCTAAATCGAAACGAATGGCAAATGTCCAGGTAAGCGCGCGTCGGTGGAGTCATTTCTCTTCGGAAACGGATGAAAGAGCTTGCACCATATCTGTGTATCTTTTATACGAATGCAGCGAAACGTCCTTGATTGGAATATACCAAAAGTAGACGATGACGAAAAAACATAGTTCCCGTGACTTCTCCCGACCTTGAGATCGGGAATATAGCGAAGATAACTAGAGCTTCGTCTAAAGCTGCATATATTAAGGCCGAAAGTAAAGAAAAGTGAGTCCCATGCCCTTGGTAGAGCATTTGGGATTGCAAAGTTAAATTTCACAAAGTCCAACGAAACTGATGAGAGTCGGAGGGCCAATTTCTTTCTCTCGACCGCCTTTACTTTCCCGAGACTTCTCTGGTATAATCAGTTCAATTTCAGATTTAATAGAGGTACCTGGAAGTGATTCGAATTTGAAACGAAACAAGAAGGGTATAAATTTATTCCATTAATGAAACAAAATTACCGCACTGATTGACTTATTAGGAAAAATTCGATGCATATCACGAACATTAAGAATTAATTGAAATTGCTTGTTAAAAATAAAAAAAATTGTCTGCGGCGCAACTATACAATGACTGCAATTGAAAAGAGAAATGGAAAGATTATGTGAGTAAGTGTTTTTTCACCTTTTTTTTTTTTTTTTTTTTGTGTAGTTTTTTATATAAATCGCTATTTTGTATGCTGTAGGAAATTGTGTTTTTATTTATTTTTTCATTATGCATTCTTCGGTTATTCTTTAGTGGACAGTTATATTAGGTTTTTTTTTTTGTGTGTTAAGAATTTTGGTGACATATTTCTTATTTATATCGGTCAATCGTATATGATCAAATATTGTTGTGAGCTTTATTACAAATAAACGTTATAGCTGTGTTGAGAATGCCTTGTGATTACTCCATATGTTATTTATAAAAAAAAAAAAAAAAACGGTTAGTACGAGACGTGGACTTGAATGATGCCTGTTTGATTTTCTTCAGTGTACGCACGCAATTCACTTTTCACTTACAAGGAAAGCACTCGAACCCGAACTCACCGATTTTGATGAAATTGATATATGTTGTAGAACACAAAAAAATAAAAGACCCGTATTTTTTTATATCTGCTAATAAACGTATTAAGGGGGTGAAAACTACCCCCAAAGTTTGCCAAAAAAATCGTTTTTTTCTAAATATCTCGACTAATACTTAATATTTTTCGGTAAAACAAAATGGAGATTACTCCTTTCGGAAATGCAAGTAATTCATGATGATTTGAACAATAAGGGATGCATCCCCTATTTTATAGGGGTTGAAAATCTATATTTAATTCATTATTTTGGCGGTAAAAAATAGTACAAAATCTAAAAATAATTTTTTAATTAATAAAATGAAAAACTGAAGTTGACCTATTTCGGCATTTTCGTTAATTTCACCCTTAAAGGGGTAAACCACCCCTAACAGTACCCCAACCCAATCTCACCGATTTTAATGAAATTGATATATGTTGTAGAACACAAAAAAATAAAAGACACGTGTTTTTTATATCTGCTAAAAACATATTAAGAGGGTGAAAACTACCCCAAAAGTTAGCAAAAAAAAAGTTTTTTCTAAATATCTCGACTAACAGTTAATATTTTTTGGTAGAACAAAATTGAGATTACTCCTTTCGGAAAATCAAGTAATTCATGATGATTTGAACAATAATTGATGCATCCCCTATTTTATAGGGGTTGAAACCCCATATTTAATTTATTATTTTGATGATAAAAAATAGAAAAAAATTTGAAAAAAATGTTCAACTAATAAAATGATAAAATAAAGTTGACCTATTTCGGTATTTTCGTTAATTTCACCCCTAAAATGGTAAACTACCCCTAACACAGACAGCTAGTAAGTAACTTTACAAGAATTTTCATATTATTCTGCGAATTACATTAGTTAAAGAGTACATTTTTTCTTTGCAGATCACTTTAAAATTTGGTTGGAGAAAATATTTTTACCAAATGTAGGTCATACCTCCTTACTATTACTTGACTCTTGGAGTGGTCATTGTCAAAAAGTTGTAGAAAAATCAATGTCAGACAATAAAATTGTTAACTTGAAGAAAATTCCTACTGGACCGACTTGAAAAATTCAACCGCTTGATGTTTTTGGATTCCGAATTTGGAAAAGTTATGTTCGAAAATTTTCTGATGACGCAACTTTAATGAACTATGATTTAAATTTACATATTAAAAATAATATAATAAAACTTCAATCACTGGTTCACAACCAATTGTCTTCACCAAGCTATGAAGATCTTTTTAAATATTCCTAGAACAAAAGTGGTTATGTAAATGAAAGGCTGGATAAATTTGAAAATCTTGTAAATTTTAGTTTCGGAGATTCTTGTAATACGAATTGCGAAATAGAAGGATGCACAAATGTCGCGCTATTGTACGTTGCGGTTGATGCAAAAAATCAGTGTGTTTTAAACACTTTTATGAAGATTACTATTACTGTCGAAATTTCGTTGAATAATATGATGTAGGTATACTTGCAATGAGCTAAAATAAAAATAATTTCTATACTCCTTTATATTTAAATTATAAATGTTCGTATTCATTTTCTATTTTGTAACTTTATTACATATATATACTAAAAAAAGAAAAAAAAATCAATATCAGATTAGTAATCAGCGACGTCGAAAACCCTGTATCCGAATTGAATTCAAAATCTGATCGCTTAAAATTCCTATTTTTGGTTTTTCTGTGTCAGGGGTAGTTTACCACTTTAGGGGTGAAATTAACGAAAATACCGAAATAGGTCAACTTTATTTTATCATTTTATTAGTTGAACATTTTTTTCAGATTTTTTTCTATTTTTTATCATCAAAATAATAAATTAAATATGGGGTTTCAACCCCTATAAAATAGGGGATGCATCAATTATTGTTCAAATCATCATGAATTACTTGATTTTCCGAAAGGAGTAATCTCAATTTTGTTCTACCAAAAAATATTAACTGTTAGTCGAGATATTTAGAAAAAACTTTTTTTTTGCTAACTTTTGGGGTAGTTTTCACCCTCTTAATATGTTTTTTAGCAGATATAAAAAACACGTGTCTTTTATTTTTTTGTGTTCTACAACATATATCAATTTCATTAAAATCGGTGAGATTGGGTTGGGGTACTGTTAGGGGTGGTTTACCCCTTTAAGGGTGAAATTAACGAAAATGCCGAAATAGGTCAACTTCAGTTTTTCATTTTATTAATTAAAAAATTATTTTTAGATTTTGTACTATTTTTTACCGCCAAAATAATGAATTAAATATAGATTTTCAACCCCTATAAAATAGGGGATGCATCCCTTATTGTTCAAATCATCATGAATTACTTGCATTTCCGAAAGGAGTAATCTCCATTTTGTTTTACCGAAAAATATTAAGTATTAGTCGAGATATTTAGAAAAAAACGATTTTTTTGGCAAACTTTGGGGGTAGTTTTCACCCCCTTAATACGTTTATTAGCAGATATAAAAAAATACGGGTCTTTTATTTTTTTGTGTTCTACAACATATATCAATTTCATCAAAATCGGTGAGTTCGGGTTCGAGTGCTTTCCTTGTTAGTAGCAACTTTCCCCCTCTTGTTATCATGAACGCTGCCAATTTCTTCAAATTCAAAAAATGTTATTACACTTTTTTTTTGGCCATTTATGTCGTTGAACTTTGAAAATTTTACCGTAAGAGGTCAAACCTTGCTTTAAATTTCGGTTTAAGTACGTCTTAACGCAACAAAAAAAACACATTCTCCTATTCGCGGTACATTATGACGCAACGAAATGCACAAACTAATTCATCTACCGGTTCGTTAGCAATGTTATGAAATGGGAAGTAATCATCGATGGAGCACAAGAATTTCTTCAAAAGGAATTGTTTACTTGTATTCTTGGAATGTATATGCACAAAGCGATTTGTCGGGAAGAAATATTTTTCGAGAGAGAGCTCAAATTTTTAAACGCCTGAATCGCTCTTGACCAAATTTATTATTCCGCCGTTGGGGGGAATAAAAACCGTTAAATTCGAATTTCGATAACCAGTGATGAAACTTTTCTCATTTTAATACAGATCTGCGTGTTAATAGAAACCTTTTTGGGACCTGCTTTCTGTTCCCCAGACCTTGCAGGTCATATTTATCGTTGATCGCTGACTACTGTACGGTATCTTGCAGACGTTGCATTCAGTGAAAACCGAGTTTTTTTTTTGTTTTTTTTTTTTTTTGGGATTTATGAAATGGTTAAAAAATGAAAACGAGTCAGTTATATTTTAGTTCGATGATTGGGTATTTTCAATAAGAAGGAAGAAATAGCGGAAGTAATGTACAGAAAAGCAAAAGACGGGATATGATATAAGAGTCACAATAAAAAGTAGAAAACGCGTGTCTTAGCTAATTTGTATATAGAGTGCTTAATCGAAGAGAGCATATGATCGGGAAAACAAGTGCACTATTGACAATGTGGTGGGCAGAAAACCAACGAAAAACGAAAACGGGAGTAAAATGATAGAGAATGGTTGAAACGTGGACGAATAATAGGGACAAAAATAGAAGGTAAGAAAAGCAAAAGGAACCATGCGGTAGCAGGAGTACACTAGGTTCAACAAATAAATCGAGTGCTTGTTAGGAAAAGAGGAACATATGTATCCGACGCCAAAGTCTGTGGTGAAAATTTTTATAGAGCGGAAGGAGATTAGTTTCTTAAGATGGCTGAATAGCTAGAATCACACAGTAAATATCAGTATAAATAGAATTAGGAGAAACAAGGAATAAGCGAACAAGTTCAAATGATGTAGCGAAGCAAAAATACGTGTATTTATCCAACGCGCCTAGTAAATAGAAACTTCTATAATGTCGTATATTTTTTATGAAAGATACTGCACGTTGGTTAATTGCTTAATCAAAAGACCGTTAGACGTTTTGTTTTGTTTTCTTTTAGGCGCGTCAACCAAAAACCTCTTTATTCAGATACACCATGGGAAGGAAAGGCGCCGCCGGTTAAATTTGTTTTCGATCAGATATAGAGGCACAAAGGAAGCACGAGCTTCAGCAGACGAAAATATAGAACACAACGTCGTTCAGAAGAAAAGGATGGGAATTCAAAGAAAAGGTGATCAGCGTCATAAATTACTGATTCATTCAGAGAGAGAGAGAGAGATATGAAGAAGAAACTAAAGAGAGGCGGGATAAAACTTAAAGACATAATAGAAACAACAACAGAACGGAGTGGAGGAAACTCACGAGGAACCCAGAAGCAGAAGGAAGATTAGGTTATACAGATAGATAAAAAGAATGACCGTTACAGAAAGAAGAAGTTGAAATATCTGATCAAAATTTAAGATGGAATTTTCTCGCATAGTAACGGGAGATTAGAGGAAGGTATTAGCCTAGTTGCTAGAACGCTTGACTTCCATTATGGAGGTCACGGGTTCGATCCCGAGCGACGACGAACTTATTACAAGAATTAAATAAATAAATAAAATAATCGCTAATAGTAACGTGGAAGGCAATGACAAACCAACACGTTCAACATCATATGCGCGCTAGTTTAGTACATAAAAGGCATAAATAGGAGACTGCACTTGTATATGTAACGATTACTAATCAGTTCCGAATGTAGTCTTGCGTGTGTACACATTCGTACTGTATATAATAATTGCCTACTACACTAATACTTATGTCTGTACAGCTGAGATGTACGAATAGGTAGTCGCCGACGCTCAGGAATTAAGTATGCCGCTATAAAGAAGAAGATTTTGTTAAAAAAGGAGAAGGAGGTGGAAAAAGCAGCACTCGAGGCCACCTGATTACCGTCGATACTTATATGGCTGGGTACCCACAACAAATCAACACAGATGAAATGACGCGAAGAAAGAAGATGTATGAGACATCGTATGCGTAGAATGATAAAATCACAAGAATGAGTCCGAACGGGGGAGCAGATCGCCCGGAGAGCTCCCAAAATTAATTGAATAGTTGGAAGAGAAGCGGTTAGATTGAGGAACGGAGGATAGCCATTAATTTGTCTGTAATGACGGAATAGAAAGAAGGCGAAATGATTCTGAAAGGTTAATATCTGAAACGATAAGAGAGAAGCACCAATAGGCTCTCTAGAGTCATCTGTGAACATGGTTACTTGTGAGGGAAAGAGTGAATTTATTGTGTTTCAGAATTTCTGTTTAATTATAATACAGGAAAAGAATTTGGAAAATGAAGGTAAAAAAAGAGTACCTTGGGAGGGTGGCAGAG
This sequence comes from Icerya purchasi, assembly GCA_039619475.1. Taxonomy (NCBI): domain Eukaryota; kingdom Metazoa; phylum Arthropoda; class Insecta; order Hemiptera; family Monophlebidae; genus Icerya; species Icerya purchasi. Next base: position 553,081,554 of record CM077115.1, read on the forward strand.
ATTGGCAAAAGAAAAGGAAAAAAGGGGAGGAGAAATTATTACTGGAAACTGTAGAACGCCGAAACAGACCGAGACGGATATTCCTAGGAAACCATATACCTTTTCCAGCAATTAAATCCTTAACGTGTAAATTACAAAGCTATAACTAAAGTTAATGTTTTTTTTTTTTGTTTTGTAAAATGATTCCAGTAATAGTAGCCACGGGGAGGAGCACTATATTTCATAGGCTGAAATTTTGAGAAACAATATTTTTCAGCATCAGAGGCTTCTCTTGAGCTCACATTTAACTTATAAATCCGTGTTCTGGGTCACAGAATGTGTGTGTACACTTCCTATTAGTGTCTTTAGGTGATTAACGAAACTTTAGAACGAACGGTGTAATTTTCTACATAAATAGTATCATTGTGCAAAGCGCTTATCTACTTATCACGGCATTAAAATACTGAAACATTCTACAACTCCTTCCATTTTCAAAACTATAAATTTTAGCACGATAAAATACTACACTAACGTTCCGGCACACGATTAAACGTGACATGTATGGATGTGTGTATGTGTGAAAATGTGTCAAGCGTCTTTGTAAATTTTTCCTACTCGGTTCTTAGTGACACTTTTAAAAATGTACTTCGGTGTTCCACCTAATCTAACTTTCATTTCACCTAGCCGAAGCGTAACATTACTGCGAGTGTTACGATACTGTTAGCATTCATTTGAGGACATTTTCGGTATCGTCGGTACTTTTAACGGTACGTATAACTTTATTCACGATTTCCCCCCACATTTTTCCGACATTTCGCCGTTATCTCAGGTAATTTTATGTATTAGAAATTTGTAAATAAGAAGACACAGTCGTTATACCGTATTAATAGGAAAACTTAATTGCTGTTTCCGCCTCGAACGATTTTCTGAAAAAACGTTAATTTATTTACATTCGCTTATTTTTCCTCTTTTGTCTTTTAGTTCACATTTTGGCAGTTTTAAGTGAAATGTTTCTTTTATACACCCCTATATATTTCTACATATTTCATTAAAAATTAGCCACTTTCTAGGGAATTCTGTTAATCAAGGGGAAAAGTTAGGGAATTTCATTAATCGGCCGGGAAAAGCCACGGAATTTGAAGAAAATACAGAGAGATAACTGCATGTTGTCTAGTAGTATTAGGAATGACTGAAAAATTCTAGTACATTTACCCTACAAAACAGCCGATTAATGTGGTATTTCATGCGCGTATTAAGAAGTAAGTATTATATATTCAGTGATTTGAGGTCACTTTATCATCAGGATATGATAAGAAAAATAAGCATAATGCGAAATATTTGGAAATTATGTGTACGGTTCATTCTTTATGCCTCTTCCGCATCGGATAAAAGGCTGAAAAAATATGAAAAACCGGGAAAAGTCGAGAAAATCTATTTTGAAACAAAAAATCGGCAGTCGTTTATTTATTGTCAAGGAAGACCAACTATATAACATATATCGAGACAGAGTAAAATGGAATTTCTCCCCTCATCGTATTTAGCAACTGTCGCACCGTTTGCATTTCATACACATGTAGAGAAAATGCCGGTTAGATTATTTTTAAAACGTGTATACCGTTCACATGAAAGATCTAAAATTGGTTTTCAAGGTCGTGCCAACGGAGAGTTACTCCCCCACCCCCCATTGGAAATAGTTATTATAAATGCATAAAAATCTGAAAAAAATCAAAAATTTAAAGTAAATATTGATGATTTTTTAGGATGTTCTTAACTACCTTTAAAAGAAAAAAGAAAAAATATGCTCCATACTTTTAGGTACTTCATTAATGTCTTAAGGAAAATTTTTTTATTACGAGTATAATCAATAATGTAATTTTTATTAATGTTCCCATACGGGGGGTAATTCATTTATGTAAATTATTAATAGATAAATCAAAATAATGGAAATTATTAATAGTATGCGGCAAAGGCGCACTCAGGATTACTTTTTTGATCGGGGCTAGAATTTAGAAGATGAGTTAGGGGTCGGTAACTCGGTACCTCGACTAAGTGTACCTATCTATTTCCGTGGTTTGTAAATTAAAATAAAAAAAATAAAAAAAAATACAAAATTAACGAATATTATTTTTAAAAAAATTACAAAACTGACGAATTTTATTTTAAAAAAAAAAAAAAACAATAATAGAAACGTAACATTATGTTTGTAATAAGCGCAAATTAGATATAAGTATACGAATTTTATTTTAAAAAAAATTAGCTAAAACTTGTAATATAACATTGTATAATTGTAATATAAGTAAAAAGTAAATATGTATGCTTTAAAAAAAAAAATTAAGTAAAACAAAACATTACAAAACGAAATTAAGATTTCGAAGATTTTTTGGGGGGAGCAATGGCCCCGTGGCACCCCCCTTGAGTGCGCCAATGGTATGCGGATATTAGTGAAAAATGTATTGTTATTTATAAAATAAATATGCAAAGAAAATTTTCAACGCCCCTTTTTAATAAATATTTAAGTTAAAATACGGTAGTTGCCAAGTGTATTTGTAAATTTCAGTCTCTTCGGGTACAAATACAATACGGGCCCCGCACACAGTATACTTCTTTTAAGCGTGTACAATTTTACTGAATTTATTTTGACTAAAAAAAATAAATAAAAACCGAAATATTTCCATCCATTAAACATTCAAATGGTACAATATGAAATTAGTGAAAAGAAATAAAACTTCATCATTAAAACTGTTTAGCGAAACTCTAGATAGACTTTTCTATTTTTTATTCTATAATTACTTACTATATATATATATTTTTTTTTTTTTTCGTAATAGCTCTTACGCTAAATTGTAAATGGTGTGAAAGTTGTTCAAAAAGTAATATTTCGGCCTAATTTAGGAGTCCTTTACACAAAGAAAAACAAACATTTTTTAGTTTAAAAAAAAAAGACTCAAAACTAAAGAAGTATAATATTGTTATTAGTAATTAACAGCATAATAATTTTGATGACGTCTTCGTGTTCGATTTTCTGATTGACTAGCTGAGGCTAGAGAAACAATCCTATTTTACGGAAGCTTCATTTGTGGAAGAAATTATAATTCCATACGTCACAGATAAAAATAGGCAAATATCATTTCTATTTCATATAGAGTTATATATATATAAATAATAAGTCTGTATAATTTTTATATAAAAAATTTGGAAAAATTGTTTCCTTGTGACGTAATAGGGGAGACTGGGGACAATTGAAACAATTTTCATATTTTATTTTTTTACAGCCAACCTATATTTATTTTTTAAATTAATTTATAGTATATTGCTTGCACAATGTGTGCAAGGTTTGTAAATATATTTACACATGGTTGTCTTCTATTCCCGTATAGTCAAAAAATATTGCAAAAAAAACTGACATTACTTTAAATGTTTCAATTGTCCCTGGGTTACCAGCGGTTTTAGTCCATGATCGAGTAGTAATTGCAAACTATATGTTCGAAACAATTCATATCAGTGTTCACACGAGTAAAAAAAAAATACTGGTAGTATTATTTTGGAGAGTGTTTCAATTGTCTCCAGTCTTCGCTACTAGAATCGAAATGCTACTTTCTGTTAGGATTGTTGTTGTAGTTTAAGCAGCAATACGCTGCAATGATTGACGCAGGTTGTATTTTTACATGTTAAAAGTAATCATACGTACTAGCCGAAAGCGATTCAAGAGATTCACACGCCAAGGACGTGTAAAATTTACTAATGTCAATTACAAACACCTTTTTTTTTTTTTTTTTTTTCAATTTGCCAACTCGCTAGTATTGCTTAAATTCGTTCATGTTTTAGCTGAAATTATAACTGAAATGTTATAATCTTTGGCCGAAAACGAAATTTCAGTAGAATTCGATTAAAATCTAAAGTGATATCCGAAGAATTTTTGTTCAGAAACTAAACTTGTATTTCAAAATTTCGTAAAAATACTGACTGAAAAAATTGTTTCAAGGTGAAACTTATAACCAACCAGCAGGTATGTTCTCACGCCCCTGATATTATTGCGAAAATGTTAAAATTTGCATATTATTTATTAAAAAATTATCACTTTTTTTTTTCTTTTTTTTTTTTGTTCAAAAAGTTCTGGAGCAATGTTTGAAAATACGGAATGATTATTAATTGTTCAGATTCGTTTCGTTGTAATGTTACAACTACGCAGAGTCAAATTCATTTTTGTGGATTTTTTTTTCTTCTTCTTCTTCTTCTTCTTAGAATGTTATACTATAAGTTTGGGAAAACAGAGATAGTAATCGAACAGGTTATGAATTCTTCATTCCCTCAAGATATGTAATTGAGTTTCAAAAACACGATATTTCACGAACTACCGCCTTTGTGAAATTTTTTATAGATTGTTAAAAAAAACAAAAAAATCTATAAGATGAAGGAGACTGTCGGATTTAAAACTGTCGAAGAGCGTTAATAATTTTCAAGTATCTGGTTTATATTTATAAATGCTTTCTACGTACTTGGGCGAGTTTACTTATGACTCTCATTTATGACTCTATACAAAAAATTCTTCTTATTTTACATAACACATCTCTAGGAAATGGTTCAGAATAAAATGTTTACATTTTCACAATAGAGTCATTAAATTTTGATACGGCAAAAGAAATAAGAAAAGAATGGCAACTCGCTGGGGCATCATAGCTACCGGTAACATATCCAACGATTTCACGGCCAACTTAAAAATCCTGCCAAGCGAAGAGCACCAAGTGGTTGCTGTAGCCGGCAGTAGTAAGGCAAAAGCAGAAAAATTCGCCGCCACATTCGGCATTCCAAGAGCCTATGGATCGTATGAGGAACTAGCTGTTGACAAAGACGTTGGTAAAGTAATATTATAGTATACCGTTTTACTGTGTTCCGCTCGAATAAAATGAAATATAAGCTTGATCGTAGAATCTTTTTTCATACTGTTTGTTAAATATATTTAAAAATATAATAAATTAATAATAACAAATATAATAAACAATTATATAACAAACGAATAAGATAAATTTTCTTACTTGGTAACCTTTTTTTCGGGCATTATCAGCTAAAACAATATGTGAACAGATACAAATTCTAAATCACACTGAAGTCAACAAGGGAATACAGTGGTTTATACATATATATATATATATATATACATATATATAGGTTTAAAATAACAAATATAGATGTAATATGTCATAACTATTAAAAGGGTGGTACATAGACTATAATAAATAATATTTAAGAAATTTAATGAAATCCCCTATTTAATATACAATTTTAAAAAATATGTTATATATTTTTATATTTATTTAAATTTGATCATTACATTTCTTAAATATTATTTATTATAGTCTATGTACTTTACACAGTCTTTTAATAGTTATGACATATTAAATCTATATTTGTTATTTTAAACCTATATATATATATATATATATATATATGTATAAACCACTGTATTCCCTTGTTGACTTCAGTGTGATTTAGAATTTGTATCTGTACACATATTGGTTTAGCTGATAATGCCCGAAAAAAGGTTACTAAGTAAGAAAATTTATCTTATTCGTTTGTTATATAATTGTTTATTATATTTGTTATTATATTAACTTATTATTTTTATAAACTAATCTAATCGTAGAATATAATTAATTGAAAAAAAACTCAATTCATCGACTGGTTCTGGATAAAAACATAATTATTCATCGCAAACTTGAAATCAAAAATGAAAACAATTTTTTATAATTATCATTTTAAACCAGCCCAACTGTATCGATATATTTAATATCTCGAAAAACAAAAAGAATAAATAAAAAGATAATGGATAAACATAAGAAAACGAACGAAAGATGTGCTGTATGTTGCAAGAAAGTAATGATTATTTTCTTTTCCTATATAGAAAATGTAACAGTTAGAAACGCGTACGTGTATTTTAATTGACTAAACGTCGTCTACTTCATGAGCGCTCTTTGAGTTATATTTTCCCATATTCCCACTCATCCCTGCGGATCATCCTTCGCATATGTTCCCTCATCTACATCTTTTCTCGATTTTACCCACGTCATCTCTAGCCATATGAATGTAGAGGGTAATGAATTGGCGAGTTCTTTGACTTGTATTTCTGCATCTCCCATCTCCATTTCTTTCAAAAAAAATTCCAATTTTCAACTTGCTTTCCCCGTGCCAAAAATTCCCTCCTGGACTCTGGTTAGCTTCCGTCTCCAACAAATTTTTCTTATACCTATCCATTCGAATTTCCCTACCCCTCCCCGTTTTAACGATTTTCCTTCATTACACCGCTCCGCTGCTGTCTTATTATCTGTTTACACCTTAATCGTGTTTATGCACAACGCCCTTTTTACGTTTTCTGTTTTTCATTTTATACTTTTTCCAAACTGTGCTATCTTTCGTCCTAATTACGAAGCTATCTGCGACTCCAACATTATTTTCTCCGAATGTCCGTTTCTTTCGACTGAGCGCGCTATTCTGTATTCTAATTTGTTGTCCCTTGAACTCTCAAATCCTTACAGCGCCTCTTACATTCTATCCCTTCCCTCCGTGTCCATTATCCCGGTTCTTAATTCCTTTGTTCTGTTTATTTCTGACCGGATTCGTATCTAACTGACTCTTCCCCTTCTAATAATTTCTAGGTAGCGACCCTGCGTCAACACGTTCACAAATATAAAAGATTAATTCTGTTTGCTCGAAAAAAAAAACTGCAAAAGCTTTTCAGTAGTCTACGCTGTTTTCGGCGTGTAGTATTTTATTTATTATTTTCTTTTATGCGAATCGAAGTTCCCTCTAGCAGACTCAGTTTTATCAAGCAATAACTTCCCAATTTTCGGGACTCAGCCAAATGTAATTAATTTTTAATTTGCACAGGATCATCTCCTGACGCTTGTTATTCTAATAAGAAGTCCTCCGGCACTTTCATTTTTGCTTGCATAACTACAAAACTTCTGAGATCGTTGCCGGCTTTTCGTATTACAATTTTAATATTCTCAGAAGATGATGTATGAAGTTGTATTTTGTCCTCTGGTAAGAAAATGAAACATAAGCGAATACATCGTAAAAAAAAAAAAAATAGGACAGAAGGAGGAGAAGAGGAAGAGAAAAAGTGACAAATAAGATAACGAGTGAAAGTTGCAAAGTATTTTACAGAAAGACATTTGACCGTTTAGAAGAAAAACAAATAAACAGAAAAAAGAAAACAAAAATCACAAATAATGTGAGTGCATAATAAGAGAACGCAAAATAGGTGGATGGTCGCAAAAGAATTCAATGCTCAAGCCATATAAGGTGTAGAGAAAAGTAATTTACAGGTAATTTAATGTTGACAGTGGGATTTTTCCTTTTTCCTTTTTTTTTTTTTTTTGCCCATCAGCTGTAAACCTTACTCAGCGCCAGTGTAATTTTTGCAAGTTTCAGTGTACGACATTGGGATTTGAACTGGGTTCTACCCGAACGAAACTGCACTACCTAACCAACTATACCACGATAGCTAACTTAGGAGTGATGTAATATGAGATAAAAGAAATTTTAAGAAATGAATAAGAAGAGACTTAATTAGAAAAAAATGTTGAAAGAGAAAATATAACGAAGAGAGGGATCTGTGCATGTGCTGGTAAAAATGTGATAATATATCTAACAACCGAGTTATCGACCATGTATTATTCGGTTCACACATTGAAACGAATTCAGATTTTTTGTATTGCGATATCAATTGATACGGATTCACCTATGTCCTGTTCGGTATTTCTTCAGGTGTTTTACTTAATCTCCTATGGTCCCTGTTTGAATGCCAATTGAAACGATGACTGGCTCCGGGGGCCTAACTAATAAACCGTTTCTTCCCGCTTCAACTAATACAAAGACGATTATTGTTACAGGTCCGGTTTGAAGAATAAATAGTCGGGGTTACGATTAGCAGACACCCGGGCTTGTATTTTTAAGTTAAATCAAACGTTAGAATCGTAAAAACGGGCTAAAATTTATTTTTTATTTATTTATTCCTTTCTTATGTGTCTGTGAATTTTTTATTACGATGAGAAAGTTTCTTTAACAACAAGCAAAAGTATATATACATATATTTGCGTGTGTGCGCGCGTGAATTATTATTATACCGAGATGTACATATATGAGTTTGTTTATCGCGTTCGTGAGTGTGTTAATTCTTTGCTATTGTTATTGTTCTTGTGCATATTCCGGGTCGTCTGATAATACTCGCGTATCGGTAATTATTGTTTACGCGTCGCAGCTTACCTCATTATTCGACCGAACAGAAATGTACAGTCGGTTGCTGATAACGCAGGTGAGATCTTTCTTTTACGGTGACAAGTGACAGTGATGCTTGGCGCACGCCTATGCAGCGAGGGCAAAACGATTTACTGATAATAAACTTGCTACTACCAGTAGCTCCAGGCTGAAGCCTAAAAGAAATATCTGTAAATTTACAGAACCATGATAACGAAGATGGTGACAGTGACACAATATCAGCGTAAGAAACCATTATAAGCAACGAAATCAGTCTAATTGACCTTAATAATGTCACTCGGCAGCGAAACAAAGAGATATTAAATCTCCATCAATCGCGGCTACAAATACAGATTCAAGAAATTTCTTCTGGAAATAAGTGGTGTACGCTATCCGGTGTTACTATTAAGAACCTGATGAGTGTTACCCCGTTGTATTATTAAAACTTCAAAAGAAATTAAATATCTTTTTCATACATAACTCCTTACTAGAGGATAAACTATCTAGGAAATTAAAAACTTACACCACTATACAGATGTAACTGATACCAAAAAGGAATCGAAATGAAAAAGATCAGTAATATTCTATGTTATCAAAAACTAATCAACTTCTCCCTATGCTCTTTCCAATCTTAAAATCGTCTAAAAAAAAGAGTTGAAATATTTGAGATCGATCAAACACATCTTAAATGCAATGGTAGTAGAAAATAAGTCGAGTTTTTGTGGCTTCTAAAATTCATTATATTATTATTTCTTCCGCTACAAACTACGTCTGAAAAATATTATCAGCCAACGTTTCGAATAGTAATAAATGAACTGTATTTGTTCAGGCCAATAATAAAAAAAAAAAAAAAAAAAAAAATACTCTATTCATCATTAGAACCGAAGCTGCAGGATTGTAATTGACCGTACGATTTAATGATAAACGGTGGGAAAACCCAATCAGATGTTCGGTATTTATACTTACAGTTTAGGTTTTTTTCCATGCTGCCTCTCTCTATATGTTTTCACTACGATGATGAATATAAAGTATTACTATTCGAAACATTAGCCGATAATGTCTGATAGTATCTAAAAAAATAATACTACAGCAGTAGTTGAAGAACCCAACAAAAAAATTTGCGACTCAAACAATACAAAAGATACCAATTATTCAGTCATACAGTAAATTACTGTAATTTTCCATTGCGTCAAGTTGCATGATACTGAACTAGATAGTAAAAGCCCAACTGAACCCGCAAAATACGCCTTATGCGACCGTAAGTCATCGGCTAACCTTGCATTTTCTTTTTCGAAAGGGGTAAAATTAAGAAAATAAAAAGACATACTAGTGACACACGTCTTAAATCTCTCGACTTAATGGCTGTAGTTTTTCCTCCTTCAGTTCAGCACAATCGTTAATATTGGTTTGTTTCTTTAGTCCGTACCGGAGATTCTAAATTAACGTAAACCGAAAGTGTTTGCGAAATATCTAATCGTGTGCCAAAAATCATGTTGGGCTGAAGATTGTTTTAAATGATTTTCCGTTACTTAGCAAAGCATTTTTTTTTTTTCTGATGCAGAATTTGTTTCTAACAACTTTTAGTCGTTCGCATTGCGTGTGTGAAAATTAATGGAGTCCGAGTGAAGACTAATAAATTACGAATTAACTCAAGAACAGTAAGAACGCAATATTTCGCTGAAACATTCGACAAAAAATTATGTAATGTTACTTTTTTTTTATCAAAAAATTCGCGCGTATTGGGCTTTTTATTGGACTGCGTAACCGTAAACCGGAAATATTGCAAAGGTCGTCGTTTGTTTTTAAATGTTTACAAGTATATGGGTATATTGTAAATATTAATTAAGAAAATGTATAAATAAAAAAAGATGAGAATGTTACTGTTTTGTTTTATTTGTCAATTATTACATCCCCTTACAGAACAACTCTATTAATTACGATCTTATCGAGAGTTCTTATTTGATAAACAGTGCTAGGATTATTATTGCAATCATCGGGGTAAGACACTAAATTTTGTTTTCACCATTTTGAGAAGACTCTTCTTGTTTTTCATCATTTATAAGGTAAAAATTGCTTTTTGCAGAGGTGGTTTATATCGGAGCAGTACATTTTTTACATTTCCCGATTGCGAAAAACCTGATGGAAAAGGGCAAACACGTACTTTGCGAACTTCCTTTGGGTGTGAATGCGGATGAAGCGGAACAGCTGTTTCAGGTAAAATCATCTGATGACGCTATTATTAATGCTACTGATGATGCAGTGGCGAGCCAAAGGGCTTTCCAAACTCGTCGGTGGAGTGTGACAAAAATTCACAGACGATTATTTTGTGATTTTTTAACTCCTTCTTCGTGCAAGCGAGCACACCCACGGACATGTACCATATGTATTTTCGGATGTGTACATGAAATTCTCAATTTATTTGTATTTACTGAGTGCGAGGGTACATTGGTACTTTTGGAGGAGCGAACGCCCCTATATGCATCAACTGCTGTTTTGCGCGGAACTATTTTTAACAAAGAACATAAGTACGTCTACGGAATGATGCCGGAAGACGTTTTAAAAATTGGAAGGGGAAAAATACATTTTTCTCGCTTAATTAGGCTAATAGTTGCGCCCCCCATTATAAATATTAAATTTAACACATTTCCAAAACCCAAGTTTTTTCTAATATTTTACACCAAACACATAACTTTGGCTTTTATTAATTTTATTTTATCATATGTTTTATTTATTTTTTTTTTTTTTTTTTTTGGCCTGGCTGTAAATACCATTTGGCCACTAACTACTCATTATTAATTAAATCATTCTATTTCTTATTAAATCAATTTATTTTTTCGTTTTTATAAATCAGTCTATTTCTCACTTTTTAAATTAGTCTATTTTCTCTTTGGCCGTCTCCGGGAATCGAACTCTTGACCATTATCTCAGCAACCAAGAGTTTACGCCATTAGGCTATCGCGACGAAAATGTTTTATTTCATTTCGTATAGATTCGTAATAAACATT